>CM072884.1:76639348-77952606 GCA_037013685.1 Acridotheres tristis
TCTGCCATGGGCAGGCACACCTCCCACTGGACCAGGCTGCCCAAGGCCTTAACCAGCTTGGCTGTGAGCACTGCCAGGGTTGGGGCATTCATAACCTCCCTGCTCCAGCATCTCACCATCCTCACAGCAAAAAATTCTTTCTAATATCTAACCTAATTCTCCTCTCTTTCAATTTGCAGCCATTACTCCTTATCCTATCACTACAGTTCGTGACAAAGAGTCTCCCTTGGGCTTCCCTGTAGGTCCCCTTTGGATACTGGAAGGCTGCTATGAGATCTCCACTCAACCTTCTTTTCTCCAGGCTGGACAGCCCCGACTTCCTCAGCCTATTTTCAATAGGGGAGATGCTCCAGTCCTCTCATCCACTTCATGGCCCTTTTCTGGACTTTCTCCACCAGTTCCATGTCCTTCCTGTGCTGTGGTACTGGTGCTGGATGCAGTGCTCCAGGTGGAGTCTCACAAGAGCAGAGCAGAGAGGGAGAATCATCTCCTTCCACCCTCTGGCCATGCTGCTTTTGATGCAGGATTTAATTGGCTTTCTGGGATGTGGGCTCACACTGCTGGTTTATGGTCAGTTTTTCATCAACCACCACCCACAAATCTTTCTCCACAGGGTTGCTCTCAATCACTTCTCTGCCCAGCCTGTAGATGTGCCTGGGATTGCCATTGTACCAGGTATAGAATCTTGCACTTTGCTGAACTTCATGGGTATTGAATAAGCCTGCCTCTAAAGTCAGTCAAGGTCCCTCTGAATGGCATTATTGTCTCTCTTAATGTAAATCAAACACTACAGACAAGGGTAGGAGATGGGGGGAAAGAAGGTGGGATTTTCATGCCAATAACAAAAAGAAGAATCTATAATGACACTTATCAGAGTTTGGAGATGCAAGGCCGTGAGAATAACAGCATGAGAGCAATAGTATTAGAGCAAAAAGAGAAAAATCCAGCCCTGGAGAATCTGGAAAATGCTGCTTTTTTTAGCCTGAGTGAGAGGATACAGAGCTGGCAGACAAAGGCAGGCTGCAGAATTGTGACTGCAGCACCCACAGAAATGTAAAAGATATTTTGGGCACTGAGCAACCTTATGAAATCTAAGAGTTTCTCTAAATTTTTAACTTCTTATATGAAGATATATTTCAAGTTCCATTCCTTGCAGGATTATTATATAGTTCAAATCTCTTTAACACACCCTGATAACTATCGTGTTCTTCCTTGCTTAACTGCAGAGTGCTAAACAGACATTGAGACTCTGAAAGGAAATATTAAAGAAGGGCTTTTGAAAAATGAGGAAAAGATGAGCTGTTTTCCATTCTTGATGTGCTCTGAAAAGTTAATTAAGAGATAAATGAAGAGCATGTCTGTGAAAGTAGGAGAAGAGCTTGCACTATGAGCATCAACTAAGTCTAATAGATCCCATTCACACCAGAATGATGGATTTTCTAATAAGCTAAGCCAGGAGGTAGCCTACTTTTATGTTTGCCATCTCTCTTTGAATATTCAGGCTGGGCCCCAGAGAGGAACTACCTTTTATGTAAATGAAGTCTGAGTAATCTTGGACATTTCAGAAAGCACAAATCTTGATCTCCAAGGGGTCAAAGAAGAAGCTATAATTTCTAATTTGGTTGTTAGGGCTCACTTCATGCCCAATCTCCATTTTTTGCAAGGAGGGGTCTTCCCCCTCAAACCTTGCCACTCTTAATTTGGTAGCTTTGAAAAGGGCCTTAGGGCTATCTCCTCTCTTCATTGCCTCTGCTTCCTTGGTGGACATGGCAGAAATTCCCTTATGTGTGTCCTGTATCCACCCATTACAGGATCTGGCCGTTTGGAGGTTGCCTGTTGCTTTCCTCAGGGAAAAAGTTTACAGACTTCTGTTGACATCTCAATGAGATAATGGAAATAAACCAGTAGGTACGACATATGTGGCAGGGTCCAACACTCTCCAAAAAAGTTTTGAGGGTAACTCCACGGTACCAAGAGTTTCTTCTCAGGAATGAGAAGGTAATTCAGAATCTTGAGTCCAGACAGAGACACAAATATTGGCCATGATTACTCCCCGTGGATGGTGGGTCTGGTAATAGCAGCAGGCTTTGTGTCGCACACAACAACTTCCACTGAATTATAGCCACCAAATGGTAGAACAGGGGATGCAAAATCATCCAGTTCTCTTCAATTCTCTGCAGGTAAATCTGCCTCTGTTCCCACCATTATCAGGAGGGAAGGAGGGTGTGCTCTTTACGTGTTCTCTCTTGCTCAGTATAGCTGCAATACAGTGGGATAACAAGATAAGTGTTGCTAACAGAGCAACAGATCCTAACAGATGAAAGCAGACACTTCCATTTTATATATATAAAAACATCCAAGGCAGGCATTTATGTTAGAGGAGGCTTTGGGACTACAGACCTGCAAAGTGACACATGCATGTGTTTCCTAATTTGCTACAGGCAAAATCAGCCAGGTAATCTTCAACCAAAGATTTAAACTGTCTAAGACAATCAGTCTGAGTTTGCTTGAGAAGAATTATGGTGCTGTTCCACTGTCACATTGGGCAATGGTTTCTGACAAGGGGTTGTCAGCATCTCTAGAGCTGGATCGGGAAAAGAAAAGCAATCCTGTGGCCTAAAAATGCTTGTACAATTCAACCTTTGGGAGGTAGTGTCACTTGGAGGCTGACTGTCAGAACCTCACTGTAGCTGTGTTTGGCTATAGCAAAGAGGGGAAGTTGGAAAATGTACATGGCTATGAAGAGATTTCATGGGACTGATATTAGTGTGTGTCTTGGCTTGCTTGCAGTCAGTTCCCTCATAGATCTAGGACACTAATTGGATTCACTAAGGAAGCTTCTAGTGTTATTAAAAACTTCTCCTGAGATAAAGTGCCTGGTCCTGAGAGCAACATCAGGCCTTATTATCATCCATGCGCCCAACCATGGGACTACACACCCAAGATCACGGGCCCCATTTCAGCTCAGCCATGTCTTGTCCCAGCTCCAGCAAAGCTGCAGGAGTGTCTGTGCTCAGCCCTGCTTCTCTGCTAACTCTGGCCAGACTGGGAGCCCAGCTTGTTGCTTCCCAGAAGTGTCAGAGACTGTTTGTGTCCCTGCTGCTGGTCCCAGTTCTACCCAGAACACTGACCCTTGAGGTCTCCACAGTGCCCTGATCCCCAATTCCACGGGAGCACTTGGTCACTGGTGATCTTGGATATTATATTTCATGTATAAAAACAACTCTATTTTATAGTTATAGTTATTTTTATTTTATAGCATATAGTATATAGGATATACGATATACAATATATGATATGGGTTTAGTTTATGGTATTTATAGTTTATAGTTATTTTGTTTTTAAATAACTCTATTTATATATGACAACTCTATGCCATCAGCAGTTAGTAGGTCTGAAGGATTTTTCCCAAGCCAACTGTGTGTGTGCAGTGCACTGCTTTATACTGAACCAACACACTTGCTCTGGCATCCCGGGTATGAGTTTCACGCTTCTAGCTCTTTACATTGGACTGCTTTCCAGAGTCTCATTCCCCAGTCTGTATACACACCCAGGGTATTCCCACCCCAGGTGCAGAATCTGGCACTTGTTGAATTTCACATGGTTGGTGATTACCCAGGCCCTTAACTTGTCAGTCTTTGCAGAGCCTCTCTGCCTTTGATGGAGACAACAGCTCCCTCCTTCCCAAAATTGTCTGTGAACTTGTACAAATATCTCCTGCTGTTTGTGAAAGAATGTCCTAATTCAGCTGCCAATTACAAAGTAGGCATCCTTTAGACTGTTATTGCTGATAATGAAGGCAGTACCTCCTTTAGGGTCCTGACAACACAGACTGTTCATCAAGGTAATACAAGTGTTGTAAGAACACCCTTAGGAATGTCAGTTCCATGCTTTATCTGAACAAGCTCTCTTTCAGTAATAAACACACTTCTTATTTCCTTATTTAGACACCAGCAGAGAGATGTGGTTTTGCATTTCAGCAAGTGTATGCAATTCCATTAACAGTAAGAGAGATTGGAATGTGTAGCAAGAGAGGCTATATCCTAAGGCATTCATCTCTCATCTCTGCTGGAGAATTATACTGTGTTTATCTAGGGGTACAGAAATTTCATCTTGGTCTTTTTGTGGAAATTCTATATAAACTAACAAGTGTCCCTTTTTCCCCCTGAGATTTTTTAATGATAATTTTCTCTATTTACCAATTGTGGAATATCAGCAGGTCATACATTACCATAGGTGACCTCCAAATCCCAAAGGCATTTATTAGATATGAGAAAAACACCCAAACAATGTGGTTATAACAGAAAGAATATTTTGTCTCATGGATAGATATGAGATTTGATGGGAAATTACCTAGATCTCACTTTCCTTGGGTGTGCTTAAAAGTGCTGTAAGAATTCATAAAACTATGAAGAGAAGAAATCTCTGTTAAAAAAGAAAAAAAAAAGTATTTTATCTCTGTGTGTTTCCACCAAATATTGAAACTTGCAAGCCAGCCTAAAGGTAGGCTTGTAACCAAGTAGACAGTGATGTTTGGATCTGCTTTTCAAAGGCAAATTCTATATACACAGGTTTGAAGTCTGTGGCTTTTAAGTAAAGGTACCTTTTTCTTTTATGAAGTTGGAGAGAGTTACAAAAGTGGAATTTTAAAAATTGGCCACAGTCTTTATTTTCACATCTACAATCTATGAATGAAATGTCTCAGAAAATGTTCCTGGGTAACTCTTCATTCCACTGAGAGAGAGATTAGAGAAAATGAAAAACTGAAATGGGGCTACAGTTAAGTAGGACTGGCAATTTGTCACTGGTGTGAGACTAGCAGAGCAGAGAGACACTGAGGCTGAAACACTGAAAAATGTCTTCAGAGTGAAATTAACAGCAGTGTATTAGAAAGAAGTGAATTTTCTTCCTTTATTCAATGTTTTTGTGTCAGAAATTGAAAATGCAATGACACAATTATTTCTTTATTGTATTGGCACGACATCAAGTGACTGCCATTTCACACTGATTGAAGATTATAGTTGCTGACTATGTTGCTGTAGAAATTATAGAAGCTTTTCCACTTCCGTCTGAAAATGTTATGCTCAATGAAAATAGTCACTCTGTGCTAGGAGTTGCTGTTCAGAAGTTTGTCCCACAGGTTTTCTATTATACTAAAGCAGCAAGATCCAGGGAATAAAGAAAGAATGAAGATGTAGAAGAAAATTATTTCCGGGTCGGACCCTTGTGACTAAAACACTGGAACACCTTGTTCAAGTCACTGTGCTCTTTATGCATGTTCAAAAGGAAATAACTTTCCCTTCATTTGCTGGTGAAGTGCCTTATAGTTCACAATGTTTTAATTGGAAAGAATGACCTACATGCAATACAGAGATTCAGTGATGGTGTGCAGGAACAACAAAAGGTCAAAGGCTGAAGTAAAGCTTGTATCATCATCTCACTCTTTATTTTTTATTTTGTGCTAGGAGCATTTCAGGCTAGAAGACTTCCTAAAACACAGATTCAGCTGTGAAATAAAATGCAATAATCTGTCATTTTATCAAACTTCCCATGCATTGTTAAAAGACTACTGGGGATGGTAGAGCTGGAATTAATTTCTGCATTTGTTGGCTACCGAGATCTGAACTCCTCCATACTTCTGCTATAAAAGAATTCACATATGAGTTTAATTAATGCTGGTGTTTAGAGTTATTCGTTATGTTTTACTGTGTTGTTATGGTTTATTGTAGATGTTTCATTTGAAAGGAGTTGACAAATCTGTGTCTGTAAGAGATGGCATTTTTAATTTTGCAGGTGATTAAAACTATAAGCCAAACTCTGTCCCTAGATTTCACTTAATTCCTCTGAGACAGAGTCCAGCTTTAGTGTACAAAAGGCTTATGCAAGTCTTCAAAGAAAGCTCATTTGCACAATGTTGAAAGGGTAATGTTCTACAAGGTATATAAAACAGTTCAGCTTGTTTTTAACAGCAAACAAACTCATGTAGGTTCAAGCGAATTACTTTTTGGCACTTAGGGACCTGAAGTCTTAGTTGATTGTTTTGAGCTGTCACTTACAAATTAACTATCAAAAGATGCCAAACTTGTGTGAGTTCTGTGGCTTATTACTTCAGCCAAAGACAGCATAAAAGCTTTATATATCAATTTGTAAAATATATGGATATTGTCACTTGAAGTCTTGGTAAGACTATTACTTGTCTTAATTCACTTTACCCACTTATATTTTTAAAAGTTTGGTGCTGAGGTACCTAAGCTCAGGCAACTACTGGAAAAACTGCTTAGGAATACATCTTACAAAAGTTAGAAACAGCTTAGCTGAGACAATATGACCATTCTTGGTTAGAGAAATGGGTCTCCCACTGACATGAGAATGCTTAGGAGTGGATCTTTTGTGAATACATTCGAATTCTTACAGACTTCCACTGCTTTTCCCATATTTTTTGAACTGTGTGTTCTTTTTTGGGAAGGGCTTGACTGTAAATCCAGAATAGACCCAGATCATATTTTACTTGAATCTTCACATGAAATGGTTTATGTTGCATTCTAGAACACTATAAATTAAAATAATTTAATTTTGTGGTCTGTTTTTTGTTTCTCTCGTTGATTTCAGCCCAAATGTTAATCTCTGAATCTATATGTAGACTAAAGAAGAAAGTTTCAAAACTGAGTGACTGGTACTGATTCCAGAAGTCTGATCATAGTTAGTCTATTGGAAAGTATTAGCCTGAGATGCCATGTACTTTGGAATATTTCTCCTGTAATAACTCTTTGAAACATGATCATGCTTCATTGCAAATGGTGTTACTGACCTGGGTATGGAAAAGACCTTTCTTCAGAGAATTTTCATTTCATATATTCCTCCTCTGCATTGCTTTGCTTTGCTTTGGTTTTAAAATGTGTCTTTAGGGATTTTCTGAACTGCTTAGTAACTAAGAAAATATTCTTTTATCTTCTCATATATACAACTCCATGACTGTCTTGCTACTCACTACTATTTGGAATGCAGCCAAATGAATTATTAGTGGCAATTGTTCAGTTGGTGATTAATGTCTCAGCCTTCAGAAATGGTGGGAGAGAGCCAGTAACTGTTAAGAGTTATAAAAGCCATTTCATAAGGCTATGCATGCAGCCTTACAGAAAAGTAGTTACTCTTCTCTCTCCTGCTTTAGATCCATGTCTGCTTTTCTTTTATCTCCAAGCAGAAAATTGAAAGCTGTTTTGTTATTTTACTCTGTTTTTGAGGGCTTTGTTACTTGATCTGGTGCCAGCATCTGTGCAACTACTAGTCAGATTTGTATATTAAAGATAAACATATTTTCTTTTCAGAAAACTCAAATCAAACATGAATGAAGCTTTTTCCTGAATACTTTCCTTTCTCCCTCATTCAGATTCCGGTTGCAACTGGCAGCAGACACTGCAACACTCTGATATGTCAAAATTTCAGCACCTTTGTGAGTATACATTCGTGCCTCTAATCTCTGCTTCATATTCTGTTTGTTAATTTCCTCAATTTCCTTTTTCTCAGTATATAATTATCTTATTTTTCAATCAGTGAATATGCTCTTTGTGATACTGTAGTTTAGTCTATGAATGGTAGAACACTGTAGAAAAGGAGGATCCTCACAAGAATTCCCATCCCTCCCCACAAATGAACTAATGTTCCCTTAGATTTCACTTACCCTAGTGTGAACAAGATATAAAAAATCCAAGTTGGCGGAGTTGAGAAAGGGGGATGAGTGAGGTGAGAATCCATCTAAAAGAATTCCATCCAATCTCCATCTTGCTCCATCTGAGCAAGGTGCTTCAGAAATTTTTAAAGTGTATAAATTACTGTGTCATTATCAGATTTCTTATGAAAGATCTAATTACAGATCTGATTTACTTCCATGACAGAACACCAGCTAGATCTTATGGAAATACATTATTTCTGCAGTCTGCATGCCCAAATCTAATGCTAAAAATTCTTCTGTAGTTGTAACTAGTGATGGCTGAAGCAAATTCTGTATTAATCAGATTATAATTATTGAAAGAGGAAATGGTATAGTGAATGGGTATATTTTACTGGTAAGACTTTAGTGTGTGTGCAAGTCACAAGTACAATGTTAGTTGACTGGGAATTTGCAGTCGACCTGGAGAGCTGAGTATCACTTCATACCTTCCCTGAATACTGCTGCTAAGAAAACCACCATTACAGAAAAGAAAAAAAAAAACTTGATTCTTTACAGCAGGTAAACAAATGCTCCTTGGAGCATTCATTTTGTCCTTCCCTGTGGAAAGGTGAACTTCCCTGGTGAAACATACTGAGAGCACTAGTTGTCTCTCTCAGGGTATCTTCATTTTTGATTAAGTCTGGATGCAATCTCTTCAACTAATCTTCATCATCTATGGGTTCAATGCTTAGAGTTAACACCTTTTGCAGTCAGTAGAGGGAAAGTGGCTCTGAAGAAGGCAGCTCATCCCTTCTTTGGACAGCGGTTTGAGAGTGCAAAGTCATAATCAGCCTATGTGAGATGTGATGATGTTGAAATTATGGGCCCCAGGCCCCCTCCTGTCCCCAGCCTAGCATCTGTGCTTCCCTGAAGTGGGTCTAGACAATCTTCCATAGCTTCCTTCCACAGGACAAATATCAGTTTGGATTCTCCTATCTCTTTCCTGTAACTAGAGGAAATGATTCTTAGAGGACATAAACTGGGTGAGATGACTCTGCCTCTTTGACTGGGAAAGAAAGAATAACTTGCTATGGACATACTGCAATACTTGGCTTAATTTTTGTACAGAAAAGCATCCAAACTACAGTCTGCCAGAAAGAATTAATAGCAATAGAGGTTTTCTGGGAAGCTATGACCAGATGCTATACATTTCCTGGGAATTTATCCAGTATTTGTTTCCAAACATTCATATTATTTTCTGGAAGTAAATAAAAATATTTATTATTTTACATGAGCTTTGTGTTCCTCTTCTTCTCTTAATATTTTCATTTACTCTTCATGCTTTACTTCCACAATCTCTTGCAAATACTTTGTAAAATTTTGAATAA
Organism: Acridotheres tristis; assembly: GCA_037013685.1. NCBI lineage: Eukaryota > Metazoa > Chordata > Aves > Passeriformes > Sturnidae > Acridotheres > Acridotheres tristis. Next base: position 76,648,385 of record CM072884.1, read on the forward strand.
CAGTGCTCTCTTCAGGTAAGACCATCTAGGTAACCTGGGAGCCCAGAAACTGAATCATCCTTTTGTTATAGATAAGCAGTGTCCTCAATTTCCTTTTTTTTTTTCCCATGAAAATGGAGTCTCAAATAAATAATTCAGCTGCAAACATTTCTATTGTAAAGCTAAGTCTTCCAGGGCTAAGTTTACTCTCACCTTAGTTACTGAAGACTTATATCCATGACAGATGCCCAGTCTGGGAGACTAGTTGCCCCTGCTCACCTGGGGCTTTTGCTAAATTACATCTGTGTGGTTTTTCTGAGGCCTGCAAATGGAGGAACTTTGGCAGAAGCCTTTGTCTTGCCTTTTATAATTACAGGATTTTCTCCTTTGCTAAGTAGGCTGATTTCACAGAAATCATGACCAATTATAAGACAGATATGTGTGTAAGGATACCTGAAGTTAGGTGGGTTGAATCCCATTTAGACTGGTCATGCAAGACTGCCTCCACAGAAAAACAAGCTGAAATGGGTCAGGAATTTAAAATAATTGCTATCTCTACATTAGTCTAAATGAGCATTTAAAACAATGCTGGAGTTAACTCTACAGCAGCACAAAGTGCAATTACTGTGTGAGGGGAATACACATGTGAAAATTTCAATTAGAATTCATTGAGGGTTACCAAAAGTTCACTGTGAATTGGAGCTTTAATATTGCAGCTGGGCTTTCCTCTTAACTTATCTGCACAGGATTAAGTCAATAGTGAAAAGGATGTTATCAATTAGATTGTACAACAAGTGACTGTTTGACTTAATTACCTGCAACATTGTCCTAGCTGTAAAAGATGCATTAGCAATACATACTCGTTTCCAAAATGGACAACTCAGTTTCTCTAAAATCACACTGAAACTGAGGTTAAAATACCTTTGTGACACTTTTTCATGGCTCAGCAAACGCAGTAACAAAAATAAACTTATCTCTCACTTTGCCAGTTTGAGTGATGCCTAATAATCAAGAATGTCAGGTTACCTCTTGGTGAGGAAACAGAACAGGCTGCATTGTCCTATTCTTGAAAAGACATGACCAAATGTACCTATGGCTAAAAAACCCCTTAATAATTAAAAAGGCAAGTTTTCTTTTGTCCACTTCTTCCAGAATAATTACTAATACACATCCATTTCTCAATTCTTTCCTGGGAATAGAACAGCAACTTAAACAAAACTAGCTTCAGCATTGCTTTTCTTTGTCTTCTGTTCTGGTGACAAGTTCACTTGAAGGTTAAGAAAGACTAATCACACTAGCTATAAGTGTTAACAGTAACGAGACTTCGGATGCAATGATTTTTCTGGTGATAAAGCTGATTAAAATGTTCGTACTTCCTCTGAAACCCATGGCACATACCTGTCTTCTGGAGGCAAGCTAATCCCTTCTTCTGAATTTTGTTCAGATAGCTGAGATAAATTTATGTTTATGCTCTAAACTGGATGAAGAAAGTGATCCAGATTCTGGATGATTGTTTGAAAATACGTTTGTGGTTTTTTGTTAGTTCGTTAGTTAGTTTTTTTTTGCTTTCCCTAAAATCTTCACTAGCTCTATGTTTTTAGTCAAATAAGAAATGAAGATGTTCAGACAAATACCAGGCAATTCAAGTTCACACACATTCAATGAAATGGAAAACAAGAATGAAAGGAAAAAACACGAAAAAACCAGGAAAAACTCCAAAGCATAATTCTAAACATTCCCCCCGCTTCCTTTTTCTTGCCCCAGCTTTATATGCTGAGTATGATGCCATATGGTTTGAGATATCCCTGTGATCTCTTGGGTTCAGCTGTCACAGCTGTGTCCCTCCCAACTCCTTGTGCACCCCCAGCCTGATCACTGGAAGGGTGAGAGGCAGAGAAAGCCTTGACTGTGCAAGTGCTGCTCAGCAACAACTAAAACATCCCTGAGTGATCAACACTGCAGCACAAAGCCAAAACAGTCCCATGCCAGCTACTGTGAAGAAAATTAACTCTATTCCAGCCTAAACCAGCACAGGATCATATACAACTTGTTGGCATTTGATTGCAAGGATTTTCTCAATGTACATCCATCTTCTTTAATCAAAGGTTCCCACTGGTTGAATTCTCTGACTAGACAGCTGTAGTTGACCATAAAGTCTGCTCTAAAGAATGTACTTAGTACCTCACACTGCATAATCTTCAGGTTCAAGCTTCCTCAACAGCTTCAAAGCAACTTCAGTAGTAGCAAACTTTTGCTTACTTTTCATCCAGCTACTCTCTTACCAAAAGTGTTGTGGTGGGTGGAGCAGTCCTTTGAACTTGGACAGGAAAGCCAGACATATGCAACAGATTTCCTGCACAGGTGTTTGGTTTACCTACCAGTTAGACTGTCCCAGTCTTTGCCATTCTTGAGATAAGTTTTCAGTCAGCTTCTGCTATGGACAAAATATCAGAATGTATTTCTTTTAGATTCGGTTTTTCTTAAGGAAAATCTTGTGTAATGGGAGGAACCATTTTTTGTTCCCAAAGATGGTGGTGTGCTTCTTTTGGATTTTTCCTTTTCTGAGAGTCAATGCAAGCTGCTAAGTTAAATTGATTTGAATTATGCAGTAAGGATACAGAAACAATCTATTCAGATCTGCAGCTGCTCAATGCACAATGCACAATGGCTTCATGGCCACAAGACTTGGCTCAACCAAAATCTGCCTGTGTACAAGAATTTTGCATTTTAATCAGCATGATCAGAGTGTTCTCCCCCACTAGTGTGTACTGAAAAATATCTACTTGGTGGCAAAAAAACATTAAGAACTTAAGAACAGCAGTTCTTATGCTATATGACTCACATACTTATGCTCTGTAACTTTTCTGGGTTTGGTAGGTTGTTTTGTCCAAGGGCTACATTTGGCAAATTTTTTTAAGTAATCTTAGGTTAAAGAGACTGGAAGTTTTACTCAAATGAAGATGATATTACCTGATTCACTGTTCTGCCTTAAAAATGATGAATAGTCACTGTGTTTAAACATGGTCTTGATAAGCTCTAAAAGGCTATGGCCCAGACACTACTGGCTCAATCTGTCTTTGGCATGGCTTTTTGACAAAGAATTAGGTGGAATCAATTTGCTATGTAATGGGTCACAGATCATTTATTTTTCTGATCTTCAAAAAATAGCCATATGCAGTGAAGATTTACAGAAAAATTTATGCACGTTATCCTATGTTAATGTGTCCCTACAGTCTTCATTTCAAAGCTTTCATAGTTCTGTCAGTCAATTTGATTAAACGCTATAATAAAAATAAGTCTAATTTTCCTGGCTTTCAACACACCTTTATTTTCAGCAAATCAAGCTTGCAATAACAAGAATCAGAATCATAGACTAGCAGTGCACAGTAACAGATGAATCTCCCACGGTAGGTAGTCATCTTTCAGAAAGGGTGCATTGATTTATCTTCATTAAGGCATAAAAACCAACCACAACACATCACACTTGACCATTTACTTGTCTGCCTTTCAATTTACATCTCTGTGTCATTCCATCAACTAAGAGAGAGGTGTTAACCCCATTTGTTAAAGTTACTGAAGACTTAATTTTGACCTTGTTTTTTGGTTACTGAAAATTTTCAAATGCTTCTATTTCTAGAAACCCCCTTTAAGAACCCAGTGGAGCATTGCTAAGGACTTATGCAAGTGTTCTTTTGCAGAATCAGGTAGGAAAAAGTAAAAATGACTCAAATATTTCTTTTCTGCCCTAAGGGGGTGGAGCGAGAGAGACAGGCAAAATTGATGAGGCATTTTCAAGTTCAGTGTGATTTGAAAAGAGCCCAAGTTTTAAATAGCTGTGTATGAAATTATATGAGATGAGTGAAAAGGCTTGAGGCTGTGACTGGGATTTGGCAGGGAAACAGCTTTTGCTGAAAAGAAGCAACTATGCTTATTTTGTGGGGAATTGGTTTCATTTGACCAAGCTAAAAGCCTTGTCAAATTATGAGCTGTAGCTGTAAAATATGCAGCTTTTAAAAAGTGCACAGCAAACATATGCATGGCAAACTTACTATATAATGAAAAGTCTAGTCAGGTAAATTGCTGCAATTCAGAGAAGGCTCCCTGAAAAAGGTACCTAGCAAGCCTTGTCAGGCACTAAGTGGCTGCTTGTGCAAGAAAGGGGTCCTGCCGACTTAGTAGGAGATGTTATGCTGCACTTACACCTCCTAGGGATACATTGCTTCCTGGCTATTGTCAGGGACAAGCCAGTGGATGAAACTGGATTTTGGTTTAGTTCTGTGTGGCAGAACTCCTATATTTCTAAGAATGTAAATTTTACCTAAAACTGAAAAGCTAGTATCGCAACCTGGGTTCCCCTAGGCAAAGCTCATTGCATTGCAAAATGGAAATAATATTTAGTGTGTCTGGTTTCATCAGAGATTTCACCATGCCACAAGGAAGCCACTGGGCCAAGGCCCCTGTTAATTTTCATGTCTGTCATTACATATGGACATTTTCTTTGGCAGGCCAAGTTCCCAGCTGAAGGTTCAAGGATGGCCTTTTCTACATCTGTATTCTGAGTCTGTGGGAGAAGCTGTCCATGCAGCTGCTCAGTACTGCTGCTGCCTAGCACTGTGCATCAGCCTCCACATCAACCGTGTAGTGATTTTAGTGTAATTTCTCAAATCTCATGGGAAACAACAGACTGGGCTAAATAAACTTTTGTTTAAAAACGACAACAGACAATGTCAAATGAAAGAAACACAGCTCCTTAGGAATTTTCCGTAGGAACAGGGGTCTCATTATCAAAGGTATTTGAGAGGTCAGGTCCAACTGAAATTTTATCTTAATATCTCAAGCTCCCATTAATTTCATGTGAGGAAGAAAAGAAACAGCTTTTTATTGATTATTTTCTAGCCACTTAGCTTATTTTGGTCTTGATTCTTACTTAAAATAACTTCTCAACTGCAGTCTACTTCATATTACATATGCTTCTTCTTTAATATACCTTGCTTGCCATCAATTCACATGCAAGTTCTATCCAAAACATTTACTGAAAGTACCTACTCCTGAGAGCACTAATCTCAATATTTACTTAGTTATGCACTCATAATAAACATCCTCAGGTAATACAAATGGCAATCAGTCTGCTGATTCATGGACTCTTTTACTTCAGCTTCAGTAAGGAGCAATAAAAATTAAGGTTGAATGTGCCTTTGAAAAGGCAGTCTGGTTTACATGAGAATTTTGAGCTGAATGGCCACTGATGTTTTTTTCAGTACTGGTGCAGGCTTCTCCTCTGGGGAGCTGTTGAGCTCCTTGAAGAGAGAAACTCATTCAGGAGGGCTGTCCCAGGAACAACCACAGATCCCCTCATCCACATTATAAGAGGAGAGTACCTGAACCCAAATTCCTACCACACAAAAAAATCCAACAAACAGCACAGGAGAGCTGGTCATGGTTGGGAGGTAACTGCTTGGGTAAGAGCAGCATCAAGGACTCCTACCATATTCAGAACACTGATAATTTATAAACGGAAAATTTTGCAGAAATAGTCATTTGAGATCCTGTGTGTTTCAGCTCTTAAAAGCAAGCAGGGCGTGATGCCATACTTCCCTCTCTCTGGGACTTGTTTCAGGAGGCTGACTCCCAAAGAGCTGTCAGCCAGCTGTGCTTCTTAGCAGTGATGCTGAAGCGTTGACTCAGGAAAGGAGGTAGGAGGCATTTAAATCTCTGTCTCAGGCTGCCAAGATCAAAGCAGAAGTTGCACATTTTTATAAGTGTAATGTGGCAGAACATCTAATAGCTGTAGCATCCAGGGCAGCCAGTGCTAGAAGTGCAATGCATGAGTGCCCTTTGCCTAGGACACGGCTGGTGGCACCAGCAGGAGTTGCCTACCCCAGTGGGAGGCTGAAGGGGAGAGCCCAGAGCCTCTTTCTAGAGGGCTGCAGCAGGAAAATGAGGCTGACACTGTTCTGGGAAAAATAAATCAAAGAATGGGAAGAGAAACATCCCTCGATCACTCTAAGGACCTGCAGAAGGAGCAGACAATTCTAGGTTTTGACTTCACAGTGCCATTTGCTCTTTAAGGACCCATGCCCAAAAGCTCTCAATCAACAGAGGGCAAAAAAAAAGACTTAGTATGGTGCCCACTCTTAACTCCATTGTTACAAAATTCAACTTACTGAAATTGCTGCCGACGCAGAGGAGGAAGTGGGGTAATTAGGCAGCCATGTAACTACTCTTATTTAATTTGTATTACCAAAGCAGCTAGAAACAGGAGGCATTTCTCTATCACTGTGTGTTACACAAATACAGAACAAAAAGATGGTCCCTTTCCTCAAAACCTGCAATTTTAATATGCACAGACAAGAGACCTTAAAGAGACAGCAAAAATGTTGGGATGCATGAGAGGCAGCAGGACAAGCATTTATTTCCCCAGAACCTGCTTGTGGTGAGTGAGGGAGGGAGGAGGAAGAGGGGGCTGCAGAGGAGGAAGGCACATATGACCTCTGGCTGACACAGCAGAGCTGCTGAAAGGTTGTCTGGACAGAGTGAAATGGCAAAGTCATGGATTCAGGGAGAAAACCTTTGTGGTGATGTGCTGACCAGACATCAACAGCACAAGGTGACATTTGTCATTTCTGTGGCAAAATCTGTTGCACTGGCTGAGAAAAAGGGTTTTAATGCTGGGAGGAAGTCAGCAAAACAGCCAGCACATGTACAAGTGCACCCCAGGCAGTCTGTGTCATCCCTGAGGAGCAGAATACTGGATTACAGGTAAGGACAATGTCCTATTTGTGGGGCTGAGCAGTCAACTGTAGCCATAAGTGTTTCCTTAAAAAAAAAAACACCAAAAAACCCCCCAAAAAACAACAAAACCCCCCCCCAAAAAGTCCAAACCCAGACAATTCTCTCACTGCCACAGGACTTAGACCTTGTCAAAGATGTCAGTCTGACAGTCCTGGAGCCTGAAGTGCTCTCATTATCCACAGAGCAGGTGCAGCACAGGGAGCGGAAGGACAGGTTTTTCAGTGCTGATCTGACAAGCCTGCCTTTAGCAGTAAGATGCCACTTTTCTGTGACAGATAAATTGTTGTTCTCCTGATGGAGTCTGCAATTTGTGGTGGTAGGAGCAGTGGAGTTCGGAGACTGATTGCACTCTTATTGGGAGCTGAGTTGAGGCAAACCACCCGCTTTGGATCTCTGGAGTGAGAAGTCCGTCAGAAGCAATGCCTTACAGTCAAAACACACTGCAGTGTAATTTAAACCAGCACCTCACAGACAAAAAATCAGAGCCCCACTTCAACACTACATTTTCTTACTAAAGTTCTTTATGTTGGCTTGCAGACCCTTGAATCATTCAATATCTTCGTAATTCCTCTCTTGGACCTTATTATCCTTTCTGACCTGCCTCAATAGCTGGGGCTGTGAAGATTTTAGCAGAAACTATTGAGAAGGGCATGACACAGTTCTGATATAGAGCCACCTTGCATGGATGCTGCACCCAAACATATGTATCTCCCCATGGAAGTGTTTTTCATTGCTTGTTATATGGTCAAATGCACATATCCACCATGGTCCACCTCTCAGGGGTCTCCCATGTCAGACAGCTCTTAGAATACCTGACAAGGACATCTTCTTTCTGACTCAGGTATGAGGATGTCTTGTCTCAATGTCACAGTTTCCTACAACTCCAATCTCTATTCCTAATCTATCTCCATGGATGGAGTGGAGTTTTATAAGTTGTTAAACCATAAGTTTATTCTAAACTAAGGATTTAGCACTTTTGGGCAACCTGGAAAGCACTGATAAATCAAAAACTCCTCACGTCTTAGAAATATGTGATAGGTAGGTACAGAAAATTTTTCTTAGTTTTTACTCATGTCTTGAACAATTTTACATCTCCTTTTCAGCCTTTAAATACTTATTGTCAGAGCCCACTGTTAGCCATGGTTTAATTTTGGGTTTTAGTTTGTTTTCTTCTGATTTCATATCAGTCAAACCAGCTTGTAAACCCCCTGCACTCACTTAACAGTTGTAATTGCACTGGTTACACTCAGAAGTTTCCCTAGTTTTACCAAGTCCTTGAAGTACTATCAGAATTTTCCAGGATATCTGTATACCTTTTAGACTTGCATTTTGATATTCTGAGCTGCCACTGCAAATGTCACTACTTTCCAATATCAGTCCAAAATGAAATCATAATTTCAGGAAGGTTCTTCCCTACTTCCTTTTCAGATATAGATTATCTGTCTTTGTGAAACATAAATGTATTTATGAAATACTTCCCCACCACCCTTTTTGATGTCAATAGCAGCATTGTCCATCAGCATCAAATAGGCTGGAAACCTCTTCTTGTCTGATTTTAAATGTAGAATAAGATAGGAAATGAATATTTTTATACCATTGCTTTCCCTTTTTGCCATTTGCATCTATGTTATTTGAAAGGGTGCTTGTTTTCTTCTATTTTGAGTGGCTTTTAGTGCTTTATCAGTACTGACTGTTTTCCTTATTCATATTTGTGACATTTGCTTTAATCCACTCTTTAGGCATCCAATCTTTAACCATTGATTTGTTTAATTTTTTTTTTATTAAATATCAGTGCTTAACCCTTTTTTCAAAGCAAGGGATTTCTTGCCCAGAAGATTTCTGAAAACTTTAATTTTAGAGCATTTTTAACCACAATTAATTACACAATTAATTAACCACAATTAAAATTATGAGCTATGCCAACAGTTGTTTTAATTTTTAGAAAACGTATTTTCAAAGACATATCTTTATACAGTGTCTATGGGTGTCCTGTTTTTTGTACTACACGTGCAATCAGATCATTGCTACCTAGGCAACAGTTAATTTTTGGGTCATTTTCTACTAGTGATTGGCTCATAGAATACTGCATCCCCTGGAAATAGGCACTTATTATTTTGTGTGAGTAAAAACTCTCTGCTCTAAACAGCTGCTATTTACTTTCAAATGAAAGCAATCACTGGAAAGTAATTTAAAAATATAAAATACCTTTAAGCAATGGTCCTTAAATTTTGATAGCGTGGACTGTTCAATTACCTGAACAAGTTACTCATCCAAGTAACTTGGATAACTTCTGAAGTTATCAGCAGCAAATGCTCAGCCTCCCAGAGTAGGAAGACAGGTAATGTATCAGTTCAGAATATCTTCTTTTGTGAGGGAGTCCATTTGATCCACATACCCCCTAGGGGGAAACACATGGGTTCAGGAACATTCTGTTGTTTCTGGACTGGCAGCTTCAAGGCATGATCTTCTCCTCCCTCCTGTGTAAAAGTGAAGCATTGCCAGGTGTGACTAGGAGAGGAACTCAGGGCTCTGGGCTTTGTGGAAAATTGGTCTGATCCTGCCTGTCAGTTCTGTTGTTAAGGAGGGACGAAATGAGTGAGCATGATGGCTTCTTATTCTACAGAACTCTGAAATTACAGCTTGGAGTGTCCTCAGTAGCTGCTCTTCCCTGTTTTGCTCTTTGGTGGATGAGCTGACACCACCTAACAGCTCATATCATCACTGGGACCATGTCAAGCCCTTGCAGGAACATTTATGTTCTCCAGGGTGGCAGAGTCATATTCTGATGTTCTGAATCCAGTGCCCGGAAAATCTGCCTCCTTTCCTCCTTTTGGTCAGAAAGAAGTCATTAGATCAAATTATATTGCCATTTATTAATCTCTAAGAGAGGAAGATAGGACTTGACATATTAATGAGCAGGAATTGCACGTCCATTTCAGCATTAAGTAGGGGAAACCTCCCCAAAGGAATTGTATACACCCCATGCCTGGGAGTGTTCAAGGCCAGGTTGGATGGGGCTTTGAACAACCTGGTCTAATGAAAGGTGTCCCTGCCCATGGCAGGGGAGTTGGAACTGGATGATCTTTAAGGTCCCTTCCAACCCAAATCATTCTGTGATTCCATGATTCTATGAAACAGGATGTATTTATAATAACTTCTCAATCTTACATATTTGAAACACTTGGGTGAAATAACCACTCAGCTTTTTAAGTGGTTGCCATAGGAGGAAAGAGAAACATTTACATGCAGTGAAAGAGAACTAAAGCAAGTCTTGTGAGGTACTGTTCTGCTTTGTCTCAGGCACTTCAGTGTCAATGGGGAATTGGGCATGGCAGGCATCCAAATGCTCAGCTTTTTACTACCAGTGATGTTTTCTTTAATGCTTTTGTCTTTGAGGAAGATTCATCAGATGTAAAACCTGAAGACACATTATACTGTTCTGATCATCCTTCATTATTGTTGTTCCATATGTATTTTAACATAGCTGACTCCAAATGTTCAGAATTTACAAATCGCACTCCTGTAAGTGATCGTGAGTTAGAAGCTAGAAGCTTTAAAAGAAAAAAAACCAAAACCATAAGTAATAAAAAGCTTTTTTATCTCCTTATCTTTTATGAGCTATTATTCTGGATGTGTCATTATCATGAGGATTCTTTTGTGAAATTAAATTCTTGATATTTCTCCTTGCCTTTTGCCTTGCCTTACCTTGCCTTCCCTTCCGTTCCCCTTTTCCCTTTTCCCTTTTCCCTTGTGGACTGCTCAGGCTGCTCTTTAGCTCCCTTTTTGAACATGTTTTTTTGAGGAATGATGATTCTTTTTCTTCTTTCTGATTAAAAGAAGCCCTGAGTAAGGAAGATGTCCTGCTCCACTTTATCTTAGCTTTGCACACTGAGCAGGAAGACTGTGGCCATTTCTCATGTCTAGATTCAGGTCTTTAAAGTAGAGAGGATAATTTTGTGTTTAAGGCATAGCAAATCTGTGAGATTTTTCTGGCTTCCTGTGAGCAACAACTTGAAAAATATCTGTTTTTTTGTTAATTTTTTTAAATGAGCACAAAAGACTATTTAACATGACTTTTAAAAAACTTATTTTACTGGTTTTGGAGAGTTGACCAGGGAGGTTAAATTCAATAAATTGAAGTGTCTGTGCTTCTGTGTCTGCTTATGTACTGTGTGTCAAGCCTCTGTTACAGGCCTTGGAGAATTTTGAGGGAATTGCCTTGGATAAACACAGAGCTGTAGAGTCATTTCAGGATAGTCTCCAGAGTCTCTTTCAGAAGGAGCAGTCTTCCATAAGTTTGAGTGTTGCCTGCCCACCCCGTGTACCTGTGTACCTATCTGGGATACTGATGAGCAGCCCAGCCCATTATGGGATCTGAAATTGGTCAGGTGGTGGGTGGGTGCCTGATGAATCCCTCTCCACACACCACTTAAGGAGTGGTCTATTAAACACAGATGTCCCACATATCTCTGATGCCCTGAAGCAGCTGAGGCACCTGAGCTGGACTGAGAGAGCTGATGTGATGCTCATATTTTGAGGTCATAATGTGGAGGTAGTTGGGATGCCCCAGGGCATCTCCCATGAAACCAGGGAACAGAACAAGGAAAAATGAATAGATTTCTAACGTGTTGTCCAGATTTCCATGGAGTTTATTTGGGACTCAGAAATGCAGCTCACACCTTGAACTGTCTTAAGCCGTGAACAGAATCCATGTTTGGTTGTTATAAGGTGCAAACACATGAAATTTAACTCTCACATAGGTATTTCATCCAGTTGTATTTGTACTACAAGATGCTACATCTATACAAACAAAAATGAGACATTCTCCTTTGTGTAAGGCAATAAAAAAGGCAATGATTGCATAAACAATGGCTGGGAATTTTTTTGGCTCAGTTTCCAGATTATTACTTTTTGTCATTGTATGTCAGGGTTTTCTTTCAGTTCAGTGATGTACTTTGAAATCTGTATTGCACACTTTCTAAATTCCCAAATGAATTATTAGAGAAGAACATCAAATTATGGGTTTTCAATGGCAAGATGGATATCTGCCTCTTTGCATATGCATTTTATGTAAAAATATAACCATGCTTCTAATTTGCTTGCTACAGTGTGACCTTTGTATTATAGTTTTGCTATGGGAGTTTCAAAAATTGTTTCAGACCAGTGGATCATGTCTGAAGGAACAAAACAGCAAATATATTGTAGCTTTTTATTAAGGCTAATGCATGCTAATAAATGCTAATACCATTTTCTAAAGTACCAAATAGTGATTTTAGACTCCAGCATAAGAATCTGCGGATTAGTCTCAGGTAGTTGAGAGATGGAAAGCTCTAAGCTTGAAGATCACAGTTAAAAAGGGAAAATGGAAAACTCACGGAAGAAAGCATGTATTTTAAAACGCTAAAGTTTTTTGTTTTGCTTTTGCTGATGTGGGTCTCTGTCCAGATCTTCCCTGTTTTTCCCTAAGGCTCACATGGCTGTGCTCCTGACAGCCCCACAGGCTCGCATCCAGTGCCTGCCTGGTGTGTGAAACAGTGTTAGATGCTTGGTGTGGGCAATCAAACTGAGGCTAAGGCTTGAGGTTCTACTGTTTGCTGAGATCATTGGGGCATATTTGGCCTGGCTGTGCTGCTTTTACCCAGCAGACATGTCTGGTGTCCTCCCTGTGCTGCCTGAACATCCCCTCCTGATAGTTGAAGGATTCCTCTGCTCCAGAGAGTCCTGGGATACTAAATCTGGGCACGTTCGTGTCTTCCTAGTGCCACTGAAAGAAGCTATGTCTCCCCCAGTGTAGCTCTGAAGGTCGCTATATTTCATGAGGAAAACGTTCTGGTCTAGTCTTCCCAGAACACAGACAGCGAGGTTTCACTCTGCCTTGTAAAACAGAAATCTGCCCTGACCAAACTGGAATTCAAGAAATTAAGTATACCTGTGAAAAAAGCAAAAGAAAAGGGCTCAGCATGAAGTCAGTGATGAAAAAAATACTGCAAAGGATATAGAAAAATTAATGCCAAGGATTGTTAGCTGAGGAACTAGCAGCAATTTCTACCACCTCTTAGGTGCACAACAGAATTGTGAGGGTTTTACATATTCTATTCTTCTGGCTGAGCCAGACTAGTGGTTATCACAAGAACTCTTATTTATTATACCCCAGGGTAGAAGTGAATGATGCATGAATATAATTCTCTTCCTCTGCTGTAATTCTGAGACCTACCCCAGCAGTCTGTGGCAACAGCTGCCCACCCACCAACACAGAGCCATGCGATAAGGCTATTGTGAAAAAGATTAGTTAATTGGATTAATTGTACAGTTACATAGGATCTCAGAAATAATCACAGGGAAACAGAAATCTCATAACAGGCAAGAACTGTTTTTTAAAATTGTCACTTCAAGAGTGTCAGAGAACATAGATTTCCACTGCAGAATTAAAAAAAAAATTTCTATTCAGAGATAAACTTCTTTAGAATTGATGTCTTAGAGGACTCTGGGTGAGTCTGAGCCCTGCTCATGCCATGCAGCCAACAAATGCAAGCCTTTGGTGTTCAGAGATGCTGCAGAAAACCTCTTGTGTACCCATCAGAAATACTGCAAAGGCTGGAAGTGAGACTCATTGAACGTTGAAAGAAGGAGCTGTCACTATGTTTCTGTCTCCCTTTATTTTTTGTAAAATATTTGGAAGAAGGCAGTTGCTGTAAGCATTTTCCAGCCCTTTCTTAGCCTTGTTAATACTATTTTGTCCACTTTTAACCAGAGTACAATAACAGCACAGTTGAGAAGAGACAGGATGTTTTTGGTTCCTTAAAATCAGAGGCTTGCTGTGCCTGGCTAGTATTTCTACCCATTAGCCAGGGGAAAAGTTGATGGTTTTGCTTGTCTTGTACACTGAAAAATGCCTCATCCAAGAAATTAGAGAAAGAAAACAGTGACTGAACATACAAAATAACCAACAAGATGACAGCTAGATGATGACTGTAATATGTAATCTTGAGAATGAATTTTGTTCATTAAGTCTGCAGGGATCCCACACTCAGTTTGTAAAACAAAGTCTTTAAAAATAGACAGGAAGACTAAAATGGCCATAATACTTCGTTTTGTAAGAGATGAAGCAATCACCTTAAGACATTAACTAGGGCTATGCAACAGGACTTGGGTCTGTGTCTGACAAGGACTCCAAGGACATGACCTCCTTTCAAAAATTATTTTCATTGGAGAGTTGTGGAATAAAACGATGAGAATAACACAAGTTGAATCTCTCTTTAAATAATACAGAGAGGCAGTTGTATTTTTTGTTTTGATGTTATTAACTGCATTCTATATGCTACCCACTTTTTAAAATCCTCTGGAGATGTTCTTTTTTCTTATAGTGAGTTTCTATTTCTGAGGTGAAACTCTGGACTCACTGAAATCTACAGAAGTCTTGTCTGTTGAAAAGGAGTCATATCTGGTTCACCTCAGCAGCCCAAAGAAAAAGCCATTTTTTTAATATCCAAGCTATTTGTTTCTCAGATAACACTTCCTCATTCCTTTGCTGTCTTACTGAGGAAATGTGTTCTCATTCTTCCATCTTCACTGACAGCACTGGCAGTAGGTGCAAGAAGATGCTCAAGGAGCACAATAACTGGCAAAAGATGTAATTAGCTCTATTATTGACACTTGGCAACTATGTAGTGAAGGTTTATGTATTATTTGGAGCACCATGGAGCTGAATGTTTGCAGGCAGAGAAAAATAACTTGATCAATCCACACATTCTTCTTCATATTGAAATGACTTTTTAAGATTTGTCAATAAATAATAGAAACATATTGAGGGATTCAGTAATTCATTAGGTTGGAGTGGCATCATTTTATTCATATGAGGTGTCTTTGCACAAATAACAAGAGTGAGTCAAGAAAACCTGGTTTTATCTTTAATTTATACTTGCAGTAGTTAAATGCTTTTTGCAAATGCGTGGAGTAATGAAAGCCAAACTTCAAAGAGAAGGGACAACTATATTTATTGTACAAGGACCTGTTAATAAATAGGCTGGGAGAAGGACAAACAAATTAAATGTTATGGGCAAAAATCAGTCGAGCCTGTGTAAACTCATCAATTAAACCTTGCAGAGTCTGGTGGGGCAGTCTGCATAGGAGCCATGACCTCTACTGTTACTGACTGAGACCAGGCTTTTCTAATTAACAGGACTCTCCAGGGACCACTGAATTGACGATGAGTTTTGTGCAGGTACCTGATCACCATTGCAAATAGAAGCTCAGAAATTCAGATTGCAGGTGATTTGCTCTGTGTTGCTCAGATGAATTTTTTCTGTGCATGCAAAGCATGGAGTCTTATAAAACTGTTGCTCAGGCACGGCTCTGAAAATTCAGTCCACAGAATTCAGTTTCTTTTTTATTCTTGTCATTCAGCCTTACTGAGACTGAGTGTGACCTTCCCTTTACACGATCTTATTTAAGCGATAAATTGCCTAGTCCATGAGAGTGTGTTTTCTCATGATTTCCAATAGCATTTAAATACACCAGAGGTTTTTGCTTTGTCTACTTCTGGTCAGAGGTTGCTGCATATGGACACTTTTGCCTCAATAGAGGAGAGGAATACCTTATTAAAACTGATAGTTTCTACTACATGACCTTTTCAAAAAGCATTTTGCATTTTACTAAAGATTCTCAAGAAGTTGAAAGGCTATATTCACATTACATTTCTGTTCCATTTAATTTCCTCACTCCTATCTTGAAACATTTAGAAACAGGACTTCACTCTAGCTTTCAAGAAGAGGCTAATTCTTATTGGAATGCAAATAGGACCTTCTCAGAAACAACATTATATCCTTACACAAGGGAGATACAGGTGATGAGCTAAATAAACTGGGTTGCCTTTCCATTAGCAAAATTAGAAGTGTCAGGATTTTGGGCAATGCCAGGCCACACAGAGGGGATCAGCTTCACTGCATGGGCTGGCTTCAGGCTCCATGTACTCCCAAGCAAACTGGCAAATATTTTCATTCCTCTGAATCATGTGTTGTAAGCAAATTTCAAATACCTCTTGGGATAAAGTCACAGGTCAGGCACCTCAGCCAAGAAAGCTGTTCAGAAAAGGAAAAGGGTATTGGAAGTAAAAGACATAAAGCTGGAAACAGTTTTGTCTTTGCTACGGTAAGGTGAAGTCAGAGATATGAGTGAGGAGATGTCCCACAATTCCAGAGGAAATCCAACAAGGAGAGAGCTGGTGAGGGGATACAGAGAAAATCTGGGGTTCCAGGTGTGACAGAAGCCACAGGGGAAAAGTAAAAATAATAGAAAAAGAAAGATGACATCAAAAAGCTTGGACGTGCAAGGGTTTGGTTGCAAAGCTGAGATTCTGTGAGGAGTCCCAGTGAATATTAACCTTTGGTGAGGTATGGAGGTCCTTATCAGTCAACTCACACTTTTCAATGCAAATTTTCCGACTTAATTCAAAATGCCTGGTGTTTGCTCCCACAATGGCATTACTCCCATTTTCTGAGGAAAGGAACATGCAGGATGAAGGTAAAGAACAGTGACACAAGGGTTAACATCCCTGGAAACTTCAATTTAATGTTTCTTTCTCAGAAGCCTGTTTCTGGTGCCATGCTGGGATGCTAACAGATGAAGCATGCCTGGATCCATGTCCCTTAATATTTCAACCTTTTATCTTCTGGTCTACTGAGGAAGTGGTGCAGAACTGAAATGCCACCCGTACTGTGACAATTCAATTGCTGCTTTATATTTTAAAAGTGTCCTGTTGCTCATGGAAATATGACACCAACAAAAACCCAATAGGAACTAGATGGAATTATTTACTTGCCTAAAACACTAGCTTCTTTATCTGCAGCAAATCCATCTTTCTTTTGTAAACACCTGCTAGTGAGAGGGCCAGCTGGATTAAAATAATTGAAGAGTTAAAGTATCAACCCAGGAAAAATGCTCATTAAATATAGTGCGAGGCCAAAAGGAAGTCATCTAAAAATGTTGCCATTGTTCCGTAATGTTTTTTTGTATCTTAGAACACAAAATGAGGTTTGACATTAAAAGCACATACTAATCCCAACAGCTTGTGTACTTATGTTTGTAAAGTTTATCAATTACATATTTTTCTCTTTTTAAATCATTTTGGACTTTTACATTTCCGTCTTGGCATTTAAAATATTTTTGCTGCAAGTGGAAAGGATGATGGCAAAGGACTTTAGAATTGCTTCCAGTTATATTGACCTTGAATTATAAATCCTTTCCTGGCAGGATAAGCTGGTTACTGCTGCACCTCAACCAGGGCTAGTTGACTGAGAGCTTCTAAACATGAAGGTGAGCAGTAGTGGGCGACAAATTATCATATACCCACATTTTGAATATAATTCAAGAAATATGTGGTTTGATGTCCTGAGGGATTGTGTATGTCACATGTGTTCATTTGATACTGTGAATAATAATGGGACCCTACAAAACACCCAAAACAAAACAAGAAGAGGCATTTGAAACAAACTCTCCATTTACAGCAGCAGTTCTGTATCCTTTCCTATACTATATAACACACAGTTGTATATCAACTATATGAGAAAGGAAAATTGCTTTTATATAAAAGAACTGATTTTGAAATTGAAGAGCAACTAAGAACACTGTATGTTTTAAAATAAATTTGTAATGTAAGTGTTCTTCTCAATAAATGGAGACTGTTATTTTTTCAACAAGCTTTTATTTCTAGAGTTGCTAAAACCTTTACTACTACATTTCATTAAGAGAAAGACAAGTGATTATTGATGTATGCTCTAATTAATAATTTTCTTCTTCCAGAACTATGTCAGCACCATCATTACTCCTATTTCAATAACAGAAGATGAAATAATAGGCATAATTCAAAACGGCTGCTTATTATAACATGCATGGGGGTGTAGAAAACCAGAAAAAAATCAAGTAGACAAGCAGAAGTAAAATGATTAATGATTTCTTCAAAAAATGCCATTGATTTAATAATTTGGGGTTGAATGTGATGCATTTTGGAAAGCCCAATTAACTGCTGGTTAGGAGGAGATAACTGTGCGTGGAGTGCCCTTGCTGAGTGCATAAAGACAGCAGCATCTAAAGGCTGAAAATGGATGCAGGAGAAAATGCTTGGAAACAATTCAGGGCTGAACATGCATGAGGTCAAGTGTGAAAACTGCTTCCTGCTTATTCTGGTTTTTATCTCCAAGCAGAGAAGAAATCAATAATCCCGTATAGTGCACACTTCTGAATAAGAACTAGCCACCCCATCCTGAGTAGTCCATTCACGTGAGCTCCATGCATTGACAATAATAAAAGAGAAAGAAAGGACCTTTTTTCTCCATTGCCACAAATTAGGAACAGTATTTTACCTCTTCCCCTTGGTGCTGCTTTAGACACGGGTTAGCTCATTGCCATTGCACACCTGAGAAGGACACAAAAGGTAACCTTCAGCTATTTGGATATAAAATGAAAATAGATCACACGAACTGCTTTGACTTAATCAGACTCTGCAGGTGAAGCTGAAACATCCCAGAATGGGCAGAGTACTTACCCTAATTCATGGAGCAGCATTTTACCATCCTCTTTCTTTCCTTCTTTTTAAACATAGGTGATTGCCTACAGGAGCCAAGGCAGGAAATACAGACCCCATTCCATGAGTCAGTTCCTTTCAGTGCAGATGATTTTCTTTTCTCCATTAGCAAACATTGATTTTCCTAGTTTTGTGTCTTTGGACCTATACTCTGCAAGGCTCCACCTGCTCCCGTTGTGCTGCAGCAGATCATCAGTAACAGCAAGAAAAACTCTGACAATAATGCAGGCTACTTACCTGCTGGTTTTGAGCCAGCAGAGAAAGCACAAAAGCACAAAAGGATGCAGAAGAAAGATGCTCTGGTGGTTAATCCCTTCTTAAAACCTCTCTCTATTGCAGTGCCAGCAGCAAAACTTGACAGTGGTCAGGCTGCAGCTGGGCAGAGACCTCTGCCCAACACTGTGGCTGGAATCATGACTTCAGCTTGTGGTCTCTTTTTACTTCTCCATCTGATTTACCCATCACTTGTAAAATATTTTAGGTAGACACCATCTTTTCAACTGCTATGTCACAGGGAAATGCCATACTGTGCTGTTTAAATCCAATCTAGATAAAAGAGGCCTATTTACTTATCACTGACTTGTGAGGTAACAAGAAACCACTGAAACATACATTCAAGACAAATGAAACAGGCCAACCACAGGACTAGATGTTGAAAAACCTTAATGAATGCCCAGGAATTTGTGAAGATCCTTCTATAGCAAACCCCAGGATGTTTTAACCCCTCACCGTCTGTCATTCCCCTTGGCACTGGGTGTCCTGCAGTGCAGTGTGTGGGTGTCTCAGCCTCATGGGGAGCCCTGCTGCTCTCTCCAGCCTGCTGAACCACAGCCCTGGCCCTGGCATTTCCAGAGAGCCACCTCTGCTGTTTAACTTAACACAGGTTCCTTGCTTAAAACATCAGGATGTGATTGTCACACCTGTATCCTCATGTATCAAGACTTAACATGTGCATTATTTTGCCATGTGCTTTCTAGCTCCCACTGAGCGATCCAGAGGTGCTGATGAGCTTGTGTTGGGACTTGGGCTTGGCAACACAGTGGGGGGAAATCCTGGTTTGTTGTCTTGTTTTGCAGGGAGAGCATAAACTTATTGAAATTTTTATTTTTAATTGAAGTATTTCAGGATTTAGCTACCACTGCTACAATAAAATGCTTTTTCAGAACCATCCTTTTTCTGAGGCTTAGAAATATATGTTTAATTTCCATCCTAAATTTATTCATGGCCACTTTTTACCCACCAGTGCTTGCACAAGCAATGTTCATTAGTCTGAATAACAGCTATTTCACAGGCTGCAGCACTGGAGGCCTGGTAGGAAGCTCCAACAGCCAGGCAGACTTGTGGGCATCATAAATCCATTTTTCAAGGAATTCTTCAAGGCTGGAGGAACAGCTTGGTGTGATAGCTGCATGGAAGCCAGACTCTCAGCTGGGGGGGAATGCTAGCAACAGTATGAAAGATTTCTGGATGAAAACCAATAAATGCATTGTTACACAGGATTTTACATTCAGTGGGACACAGTTTCACTTGAGAGTAGAAGCCAAATTTTCCTTGGCCGTTATCTATCTCTCACACCTGATGCAAGATGACTTCCAAGAGAAGAGAGAAACTCTTCAGAAGAAATTTAAATCTTTATCTGGATATTTAGCTACACTAACACAGATTTTATTAAACAAAAGGAAGAACAGATTATTGCTTTAGTTTGCATGCCAGAGTGCTTAACTCGGCATGGAACACTTTGCCAGTGTCCATGTGTTGTCTCAAGAGAGCCTCTTTGATAGCTCGTGTGATAAGTGAAGAAGAAATTTGTGGCTTTCTCTCTGTGAAGGGGTTATGCTCATTTGTAGTCCTATTGGGAGGCAGCAGCCTCTCCCTCAGAACACAACCTGCTCCTCATTTCTGTGTCCTCTCCTTCTGACCAGGCTCACTTGAGAAGCTTTCAACTCCAAGGATCTCCAGACAATCAACAAAACTCCCATGGAGACAGGGCACCAGCTCTCTCTTCTCAGGATCTTCATCAGTTCTCAGCTCAGTAAAAAAATATCTTTTTCATGCATGGCTAACTCAAATAATCAAAGGCTTCCCTGGCACAAACAGTATTGGTGCTGTATTCTGTTTGTTTGCCCAGAGGCTAAGGATATTACCTTGCCTAGGTATCTCCAAAATTTAGTGTAAGTTGTCAAAGTGAAGTCACAATTTCTTTTTGCCACTCCTAGAGAGGTCCTGGAACTGATTCTCCTCCTCCAAACTGCCATAAGCCTGGAGGTACTTTCACAGACATCCCCTATCCATGCGGGATTCATTTCCAGTTTTTAGTGTCCTCGATTTCTGCATATAGCATCCAGTTTTGACTGTTTGTTTAACAAGCAACATTTTCTTACCTAAGGCTAATGAATCAGCTTGCTCTACCTGAGAAGGAGAAAATAGTTTCCATAATTTTCGTATCATCACCTTTTCAAACCATACCAAGAAACTAATCTGAGTATTTATAATTTTTTTTACTATATTTATACAAAGTGCAAACAGTCACTATTAGCTTTAGTTTTAAAATACTGCCTTCTCAGAGTTCACTGATGACTTTCAGCTGGGAGCATGTTATGGCTCTGGCAGACATCCTGGGAAATTTATGAGTGCTACAAATCTCCAGTTCTTCAGGGGTCTTTGAATAAACTTGCATGTTAGCATAATGAAAACAAGCAGCAAGCTGCTGTTGGTAGTCAGGGACCTGCCCTGGGGTAGGAGGTTCTGGAACTTTATAACCTTTATACTCTAAGTTCTGCTTTTAGAATGTAGATGCAAATAATTGTGTATGGATGTGAATTGAGATCAAAAAGAATGAACTATGGCAAGAGATTTATGTGTGTGGGTCATTTCTCAGCTTGGGCAGGGTAGGTCAGCTGGATGAGAAACAGTTTTATTTAAAAGTGTATGGCAAAATTAAGAAATATTCCTGCTGAGGTCAGACTCCTAAGATTTCGGGTTTGTACAGCAGATGATGTAGTGCCAGGAGTGTCTCTTTGGGGAAAAGAACCACTTGAGCTGGAAATCTAGGTAGTAATAGGACAGAATTTATGCACAGATTCAAGGCAGTTTTTCTCTGGAGTTCAGAAGCTGATTAAACTGCCATGTTTCAGGTTGCCACATTTCACAAACTTCTTTCAAGATTATTCATGTTTATGCATGTTTTGCATGTCAGATGGGGCCCATGCTGGACTCACACAATAATGCTATACTTCCATATGGGATCCTGTGATAATGAGGATTGGAATTAGATGATCTCTAAGGCCCCTTCCCAATCCAGACTATTCTCTGATTCTGTGAGGGTCTGCCCTGGGTCTGTTGCTTAAAGGAGAAGGTCACAGGGTATTTGGCTGCTGTAGGGAGAGTCAACGTCCAAGCTGAGTTTGAACATGGGGCTGTGCCAAAGATCTCAGATATTTCTGTGTGTGGGAGGACACAGAAGGAGGAAGAGCCCTAGAGGCAGAGGTTTATGGAGTAGGAAGCACCTGTGGCATTGTCTGGTAAGTTGAGAACCCCACCCAGCTGAGTTGTGTGATGTTTACCCCCATAAACTGCAGAGTGCAAAGGGACAATCCTCAGCCACTAAACAGCCACAGATGCGTTCAGACTTCTGTAAGTGCAGCCGCTTTCTATAGCCCAGGGATGAGTGCTGAGATGTCTTCCAGCGCTTTAAAAGAAGCCAATTTTGGTAAACGACACTTTTAGCTGAAGGTAGGCACAGGGTGCTTTCCTTTGGAGGACAGGAGCAAGGCAGTAGCTGTGAGCATTACCTAATATTTTGACAGGGCAGGAGCACTTATGCTCAGGGATTTGGGAAAGCTCTCCTAAGCAGCCAGTATCACAGAAGCCAGTTCCTGGAGAGGCAGGAGGCTGTGGGCTGCTGAGAGGTGCTGAAGAGGCTTTAGAGCCTGGCACACATGAGCAGGACGTGGATGTCACTGGGGGCCTTGGCTATGGCACACGAGATCTGCAGCACTGCCTTGTGCCAGTGGCTTTTGCAGGTGTTTTCTCCAGTGCCTGGACACCTGACAGCTGTGTGCCATGGGCTGGACACCCCTCTACAACAGCATTTTAAAAAATGCTCCATTCCTGCTGGTGTCAAGGCTCTCCATGTCCACAGTGGTGTGGCCCCAGGCTTTTCTCCATGGGAATTTAAAGATTCTGGGCCTTAAAGTCCTTTGGGGAAAGATTTCCTCTTTCTATGCATTTTAGAGCATCAAGGAAACCTCAGCTTAGCAGAAACTGTCAGATAAAAAGCATTGTTTTTGTGTGTCTCCCAGATATATATAGAAAAAAGTACAATTCTTGGCAAGGAGAGCTTTCTCTGAAAACAAGGAGATGCTAAAATAATTATTATTTGGTGCCTGAAAGGCTTGACTTTGGAAACTCAGAGTAATTTTAAAGCAAATCTGCTTTAAAGTTTGTTTTAACTGGGTTCTTTCATCACTCATCTCAACAAAAGAACAGTGGCCAGGGCTTTCATGTTTGGTAGCTCACATTGCATTTATGTTTACATGTCCTGCAGTGCCCCTCATCAGTAGGAAACAGCAATGTAAAATAAAGAAGAAACTAAAATCTGCTGCTTCTATGCTGCCTTGTTTTGTCTGCTGTTACTAATAGAGATTCACAGGAGAAAAGGAGTAATTAGAAACCTGCTGGAGTCACTTTGGGTCAATTTTTATTATTTGAGACACTAGGAATGAAATACTAATTACAGGTCAATGTAGCACAGGTTTACTACTCCTGTCAGAGAAGCCACAGCCATATTTTCACTGAGATGACACAGTTTGCTGCTTCAGGGAGGCATCATGCCCAACAGGATGGAATAAATGACAGGTTACCTCAGGGAGCACACTAAAGCCATAGGACACATCAGGTATGAAGGTATTTGGGAAAGATAAGCAAAGATCCATTTGTGTTGGTGGTAGCTTGGCCAGAGGTGCTTTATCTAGTGAGACCTTTATCTATTTGAGACCTTCATAGCATAAACAAATGCAAGGAGAAACTTGTTATTGCACCTCTATTTGGCAAATGATGAGCCATTGGTATCCCAAATCACCCAACCAGCTTCAAGGCAGCTGGCTTACAAGACTCATAAAACAAGGTGAAGAAAGGGACTAAAAAGTACATTTCTGAAATCAGGAGGCCACACATCCAGTCCCTGAGTAGACCTAGTCAAATGTCCCTGGGAGCTGCCCAGTCTTTTTAGGCCTTTTGTTTTACTTGTAGATCAGACATTTCTGCTCGCTAGACCTATTCTTTATTCTGTCTCAGTAAAAAGGCAAAAAGCTTTTCCACCATGTGCCACACAACATGAGAACTATTGTTCACCATAATAGTGCAATAAACTACTACAAAGTACCAGAAAAGGCTCGTCTTCTACTTTATGTGGCATTTCAACAGATATTAATTGTAGTCTTATGAAATATTACTATAATATAGTGTAAATAGGAAGCAAATAGTGCTGGTAGGATGGTTCTGATTAATACTGTTTCATTTCCCTTGTATTGCTTACTACTTCAGAAGACCAAAAAAAGGCACAAATACTATTAAAGGATTATTTTCCACTCAAGTATTTAAGGTTCTTCTTGTTGTTGCTGTTACAGACCTAACCATAAAACCAGGAGATTGGCTTCACTGAGCCAATCCAAAGATCCAATATCCTGTCTTTGGCAGAGAGCAATGACAGATGCTTGGAGAAAGAATGTAAGAAATAGCACATTTATAGAGTGATCTTTCCCCTGGTACGCACTCGCCGTTCCCAGCAATAACCATTTAAGAGTTTGCTGTGCCAGCCAGACCATCATGTTTAATGAGGAACTCCTCTCACTGGGCTGTCACCAGGTTGTTGTAATTAGGTCCCGAGTAATTCTGCGCCAGCTGGAGCTGGGCAGAGTCCAGATGCCTCCTGGAAAGGGCTCCAAGGTGCAGTCCCTGGGGCAGATCTCCTGCCTGGCACTCTCCTGCAGAAGGTGGAGCTGCCACTCATCCACTCCTGGGGCAGTGGGCAACTGTGTGTGCTGAGACCCAGCCAGCCTCCAACACACCCTGGGCACAGGTGCTCTGCTACACAATGCTGATCCTGGGGGTGAGATGGCAATTGAAGAAAAAAGAAATAAAGGAAGAAATATGAAACACAAGCCTTTCCAAGAGCCTTCTGGAAAACTTTTACTGCTGGTAAGATGCAATTTTGCATGTTTCAGGAAAAAGGTAAAATTTGTATACATTTCTCTATGGTTTACTGATACAGTTTTCCAGGGACAGAACAACCCTTTTTGTGAAGGTGTTGTGTCTGAATGAAGGTGATGGCCTTAAACTGAAAGAGAGTAGGTTTAGATTAGATGTCTGGAAGGAATTCAGTGATGTGCACTGGAACAGGTTACCCAGAGCAGTTGTGGATGCCCATCCCTTGAAGTGTTCAAGGGTACTTTGATGGACTTTGAGCAACCTGGCCTAATAAAAGGTGCTCCTGCCCAAATCCCTTCCAAACCATTCTATGATTCCATAAGTCTGTGATTCTTGTTTGACCCCATTGTGAAAAACAAAGGAGGAAACATGTATGACACACATAAGAGACAGCAGAAAGCACCTTCAATTAGAACACTATCTTGTTAGAGAATTGCTGCTTTTGCTTTCAACATCTTTCACCCACTGCTCTGTAACAGAAAAGCTGCAACAGAGACCAACCTCACTCTATTTTCCGCTATTTCAACGCGTCTCAGACTAATTTTCAGTGGTGCTTGTATATCACTCCTTCTCACCTGACTAATCTCTATTCTGACAAGCTTGTGCAGCTTCAGCCAGATTCCTTTGTTTGAGGGAGAGCACTTTTATTGAAGAGGTCTACACCTGAAATAAAGTAGGTGTCACAGTTCTGGTTCTTGGTTCCAGTAGTGCCCTTGGCTTTGAAGCAGCTTGAGATACCTGATACACCATCATCAAGAGGAAATGTTTTCCCTTTGTGCTTCAAGGAATTAATTCTCCCTCGGACTATTAACTTTGCAGTGTGTACTATGCACTCACTTGCAGGTGTTAGTGAAGATAATTTTTGTTCCAATTAAAGCTCTGACTTGGCACAGAGATGATACAACTTTGCAGGTTGCTTTCCTCCTGCCTGGAGAACATATGTTTCCCTATTATTTCTACACCTCAGCTTTGGGGACAGCACCGTGATAAACAGTGGCACAACCTGTCTTCCTGAGCTGTTCCTTGTGATTTTAAACAGAAGTAAACGGGGACATATATGAGGCAATGGCTATCTCTGATTACCCAGCCTTGCACTGCTGATGTGTGAACTCACCTTTACTACCGTGTGTGACTCTGGTCCCAGGATGGTCCCATGTCCTTTGCAAGTAACCCCTAAAGCCCACTGGCTACCACAGTGACCCATGAGAGCTGGGTACCCCCTTCATGGCTGCACCCCCCACTACTGGGACATCCCTGGCATCTTAAGGACCAGCCCCATGCTAGCTAACTACCAGTTAGTAATGACAAAGGAACAGCAGGCTCCTGAGAGGCCCTGCCTGCTCACTTCTGAAGATGGAAAGAAAACTAATATCTGCAGGAAAGCTCTGCAAAGATTTCCTGAAAAATTATTTTATGCATCTGACATTCTGTCTTTGCTGCTATTGCACAGCTTTAGGACTTGCATCTGTCCATTAAGGAGGGACACCATGGGCTCACTGCAGCTGCAGGGAAACCGTGCTGTTTTTTAGTGGAAATCGCGCACCATTCTGTGCTTTTCTTCCCCTCTTTTCCTCTTACTATAAAAATTGTTACGAAAAAATTATCCCAAGCACTCTCTGTTTTCTTGATAAAGCACAGAAAGCAAACTGTGCTTTCAAATATTTCTCAAAATGATTAACTATCCATTGATAAATATAATCTGTTATGGTATTTCTCATCTAACCATAGCTTGTAAATGAACATATGTGGATACTTGCAGCCAGGCAAAGAAAATCCAGAAACAAAAAGCAGGCATCACTGTTCAAATTATTGGGCAGAATTTCTGTGTCCAAGAAGTGAAACATATCTTTATTTTGTAGCATAAGGCTATTGGAATCCTTATTTGTTTCTTCAACTTTAGTATCTGGATTTTGAAAATGGTCTCACTCTTGAATTTTCCTGAGAATTGATATGCAAATTTAAACTGCATTCCATCTGACATGCAAATATCATAGTCACCGGAGATATAGGAAATGCAATCAATGGTGTTGCTAACTCAGTCTTCTATTACAACTTCTGTGCACATTATATACAAGTGGGAATTCAAATGTCATTAGTTTCCCAAAAAGTCACACTTCCACAAACAAAACCATGCAGTTTTTCTAGAAGTACTATAACATCAATGAAAGGTCCCGTGTTATATAATGATGGTAGAAATACCTTGTCACTGCAGTGTCCAAGCACTCTACAAATCAAAATAATTAAATCACCATTAAACCACTACCACAAGGAGAATCAAGCTACTTTACCTTGTGTGAATATGTGCAGAGACCAGTGTAAAATAATGCCAGCCCTCTAGTGTTATAAAGGAGTTTACATTTGTCATAGCTCTGTGATACCTTGGTAGAAGGCCCAGCTATCAGAAATTGTTGAGGTGATCTGGTTTTGGCAGCTCGGACTGTCCATCTCCAGGGAATATAATGTTTGATTACAACTGTGGATGGCTGATCGTATATTAAAACTGTAGTTAGATTAGCTCAGAAAAGAGGTCCTGGAGATTGTACAAAAACCTTCTCCTGATGAAAAGCACTGATTTACTTGAAAGTAGAAAGGGTTTGGTGAAAACAATCTGAGCCCAAGGTGACTGTTGGTGTCTAGATGTGTGCTTTGTTCAGCTCAGTCATCTGGGATAAGGCAAGGAATGTATTGCACCAGCCACAGCATGAAACCGAAGCTGCTCTCACCATATCCGAGGACTGCACGAGGGAGGGGGAACCATGCCCAATACAGACTCATTTGAAATAACTCCTCATGGGTGGCACTTGGTGTAAACTGCCCCCAAATGCCCAGCAATATCTTGTGGCAAATCAATTGGAGTGTCACATGGCAGAGCCAGGGCTGCCCCTGGCACTGTGTTCCATGGATGCTCAGGCAGCAGGGAGACTGCTGCTCCTGAAACAGCTTGTAGTTTGATCTCAGCTGCTGCCAGAGACCATAAGAAGGGCCTTCTCTACGCAGAGGACTTAGCACCACATAATTAAAGATGTGGGTATTAAGAGGGTTGATGTGTAGACCTGTGGGAGCACTCTTGCCATTAGAATAAAAGCAAGGTTATTTGGGTTTAAACATAGATCAATATAAAAAATCTTTAAACTGAAACACGCATTTCCACAGGTATTCAAAGTGATTTAGAGAAATCAATTTGCAGTAACAGGTTAAATTTAAGCTGGTGCAACTTCCTCACGTAGATAATCCCTTACAGATATACACTGAATTGATGAATGCATATAAAGTGGAAATACATCTGTAGGCCAGCATCAGATAAATATTCTTGCTATTGCTGATGCAATTAAGATGAACGTTTTAATACCTGGATTTTTAAATCTGGAGCATTTCACAGAGCTCAGAGGAAGCAACTGGGTGAAGAGTAAACCGGCCATGTTCAGAGCATTGTACTTTCTGGTGGAAGAGCTGGAGCCAGCAACAACTGCATTTGACACTTTCTTAATCACAGCAGCCAAACCTGTTACTGGATCACACCCTCAGGATTGTCTCCAGCATAGGAGTGGATAAATTATAGACCTAAAATCACAGATCTGAAAGTGTTGGCAAGAAAGCTTAGGCAAGCCTTTCTGTGTCTGTTGGCTGCTCTTGGCTGCCCCAGCACCATGGTGACAGAGGTGTCCCACCCCTGGCAGAGCAGCCTGATGGGACCTTCAACTTCTCAGTCCCTGATGACATTTTTAGAGCTTTAACTCCTCCCCACTGTGGGTACAGTGAAAAAGTAGAGTGTTTTTCATGGAGGATAGAGGCACAGGCATCTATTTGCATCTACCAGCTTTGAGAAGGAAGTGGTTGTCTCCAACAGTGTGGTGGCCAGGGCCAGCAGTGCCTACAAACACTTTAAAACTTGCCACCAAGTGTCTGGTCACACTGGAGAACTTGGCAGGCAGCTGAGAACGAATGGGGAAGAGTGATTTGTTTTTCTCTTTGGTGATGTTTAGTTCTTGAAATACTTGAATTGCTTGGGAAGGAGACCCAATGATGTCAGCAAACCAACATTTTCTCTGAATAAATTTATGTAAATAGAGTAAAATATTCTTGTGTAGTTTTCAGCATAGCGCTCATCTTCCCCCCGAATGCCATTTTTCTGTATACCAGGTAAAAAAATCAGTAAACATAGAATGATTTGATTTGGGAAGATCTTAAAAGATGATCTCATTCAAGCCCTATGTCATAGGCAGAGACACCTTCCACTAGGCCAAGTTGCTGAAAGCCTGATCCAACCTGGCCTTGCACACTTCCAGGGATGGGGAATTCATAGCTTCTCTGGGCAACCTGTTCCAGTGCCTCACCACCCTCAAAGTGAATAATTTCTTGCTAATATCTAATTTAAATCTACCCACTTTCAGTTTAAGGGCAATAACCTTTGTCTTGTCACTACAGGCCTTGGTAAAATGTCTCTCTCTGCTTTAGGTACTGGAAGGTGCTATACAGTCTCCCACGAGCCTTCTCCAAGCTGAACAGCTCCAGCTGTCTTCATAGGAGAGGTGCTCCAGCCCTCTGATCATCTTCGTGGCCCTCCTCTGGATTTGCTCCAACAGATGCATGCTTGTTTGTGTCAGGGACCCCAGAGCTGGACATAGCACTCCAGGTGGGATCTCACCAGAGCAGAATGGAGAATCCCCTCCCTGTACCTGCTGGTCACACTGCATTCGATGCAGCCCAGGATATGGTTTGATTTCTGGATGGAAGCTCACATTCCTGGGTCACAATCACTTTTTCAGCCAGATGAACCTTTTCCCGGGGGACTTAAAAAAATTAGGTGAATTTTTCTGCATGATAAAAAATTATGGGGAAAATCAGTTTTGCATAACCAAAATATTGATAATTTTTAGCCAAATACAGGAAATAGGTTTTGATGAGATTTAAAAATTAAAAGTAGCAACAAAATGTGAAAGCTCTTCATTTCAAAAGAGGTGCATTTGAAAAACTGAGACATTAAACAAAAAACTTTGTTTTCTTAGATTGGTCAGAACAACTGAGAAGCTTGTCTTTACATAGAAATAGAGATTTATTTATTTTTAAATAGCTGCTAAAATAAAAAAAGGGAAAAATTTCAAAACCTAAACCCCAATACTTTTTTCTTTCTCCCTGCTTTTAAATGTGCAGTAAACAGATTCCCCAGGCAATACTTCTGAGAGAAGAAATTACTTGATCTGTAGAACATGTAGCTCTACAGAAAAAAAAGTGCTGAGAAAAAAAAGCAATACTTACTACCCTTATAAACTGGCATCGTATACATTATAGTGAAATCATAACTGTTGAATCCCCCATTTCGTGGGAGGATGTGCTGAGAATGGAGAATATGCTTAGACACTGTCCACCCTACATGAAATTGGAGAGCAAAACATACAAGGAAGCCAGAAAACAAGGCATGAGAGATGATGTAACATCCAGCTTCTCTGCCAATAACCTGAGGGGCCAACTCTCTACCTTTGGGGGAAGATCTACTTACCAAGAGCAATCCCACCAGAGTGACTTTCAACATGTGGAGGAATCAGAACCTGACTGCCCAAGTCTCTAGGACACACTGATATCTCCCTGGTACAAATCAGTTTGTTTCCAGCTTCAGCAAAAGTTTTCCTGAAATAAGGTAACTCCCACTGAGACACTGAGTTTTGGTTGATGCCTGAATTCAGAAAGAAAAGGCTAATGTCAACAGCTCCTCAGGTTGATGGATAGTGTTTGGGTTTTCTTCTTCCTTTTCTACATGTACTAAAGACATTTTATGTGTTTCCAGCAAGATAACCTTGTATTAAACAAGCTTTTGTAGGTACTCAGGTAATTCACCCAAAATCCCCAGGGCACATATGCAAGTCAGGTAAAAGTATGAAACCAGTAAGGGTACTGGAATAAGCATCTGGGACAGGAACCTGTGGAAGGGGGATAAAGTACCACTGCCCATACACTTAGTTCACTGATGGATTAATAACTTCATGCTTTAGAGGTTCTTCACTGAGAACAATGGGCAACAGCTGCTAATGGGATCTGATACCAGTGCCCTTGGGATGAAGAGGAAGGTTAATTGAATTCTAGTGAGGCTCCCTTTGTGTTTCAGAGCATTTGAACAAACCAGGGCAGCCAACTTCCCAGCATCAGCCTATGCATTGTGGCAAGTTCATCTGTGGTGTGACTAAATTGCCTTCAATAGCAGGAATGAATTCAGCCTCTGAAAGCTAGATCCAGGGAGACTGAGATAATCCTATTGGAAATTTTGATTGACAACTCAGGCCAGTGTTTGTTTTCGCTTGTGGAAATATTGCAGAAGGAATGGGCATTTTGGATGGCAGTTTGCTTGCTGGTCCTCCAAATGTACCCTTACAACAGTGCAAACTCTTCTACTTCAGTTATTCATGGACACTCTAATCTGCATGGGCATGTTGTGAATAAAAGAAGAGAACAAAATAGATTATCCTCACAAAGTTATTCACTTGCTCTTGGCATTTAATCTTCTTTGGCTTCTCAGAAGCTGTGATACTGGTCTTTGAATGCAGACAATACTGAATGCAATGTTATTTTGAAGATGTTTAAGCCTGATTGCTCCACATTAGTTAAAACAAAGATGGTATTTTCAGGTTGTAAAAGCATACTTTATGTTTTCAGTTTTTAATTCAGTTGGATGTCTTCCAAAAGCAAACAGATTCAGGTTATTAGTCTCTTCATTAAAAAAGTGATTGTCTGAAATCTGACATGACTTTGGAATATTGACATACATCTTTGCCATGTGTTCTCAGACTTCCCACAAGCAGGTTTTTATTTGAGCACTGACAATATACACTACACCTTTTGTCCAACAAAGCCATGAACATTTTTACAACTTGCTTCCTATGAAACAGATCTTTCTTAGTGGATGAAAAGAAGCCTAAACAACTTCCTTTTTTCATTTGTATAGGATAACCCTGCAGGTAGTAATATTCTCCTAGCAATTTTTTGTTTACCTTTGCTTAGGATCTATTCCTGTTTGAACTTTTCTCTAAGGCTGTCTGGACTGACTGTGACTTCCTGACAGAATGCTTCCTCTTTGTGTCTCTCCATTGTTGGTGCAAGCTCTCTGAACTGCAGTCAATCTTCAATTCTCTTCTCTGCTTCCTCACCTTCATGTGCAAATGTGCATTGGTTTCTCTGCTGCAGAGAAGGACCTTCTTTAGTTATGTTGGCAGTGCTGTGCTAGGGAGGTTTTTACCTTAAACTGGTTGCCTGTGTGCCTGTGTATATATTATTTTCGTATCTTTGTAACTTCATTCCACTTCCTATATCTGCAAAAGTAAAATGGTGCCCACACACACACAAACACACACATGCTCACATCCAGGCTCTGAAGCAAATAAAGAAAAAATAAATAGTGAACAGTCCCATTTAGTCCCATCTTTTGACTGAGACCCCTTGTGGCAGTACTGATGAGGTCAGTTGCTGGAGTGAAAAAAACAAAGACCCTCAATTGCAAGAGTTTGAAAGCACCTCTACATAATCCTACACAAACCACAAAGATTGTTACTATGCAGCATTATCATGGATGAGCCTCATATAGCCAATGTAGTTACAATGAAAACCAGAGGGAGGAATATTGCTTAAAGCAACTCACTTTTATTGACAGTGTACTGTAAGGCAAGGAAAAAATGTTTGCCAGATTTTTTAAAAAGACGGCTTGCAGCAAGAGTGATCTGCAGTTCAATGTATTGTTGAACTGTCAAAGATACTCTCTTTTATAAATCCAATATTTATCTTTTTGTTATATATACAAAAGCTCAACTTAAGCACAAAACAGAACAAAGTAACGGATTTGCATATGAAGTTTTGTTGATGGTTCACGATCTGTTAAACAAGAGAATGCACATATTCTTTTACTATAGAGTTACAGTTGACTAGATTTAAACTTAAATATACCCCAAAACACATAACCCCCCCACAAAATACAGATATGTTCAAAATTATTATTTTGGAAAAAAATATTGAAACCATTTTCAACCACACACTGGGAAAAAACATTGACAGATGCCAAGAAAGCTGCATTTCATGGCCAAAACTAATTTTGCATTTTTGGTGAAGGCATCTGTGTGTTTTCACTGTTGTATTCTGACCACTTGGCCAGAAAAAATTGCAAAACACTGGCTTTTCTCTGCTTTTGAAAGGATATCTTTTTGAAGTGGCGATGCAAATAAACCGTGAGCCTCTTAAAAGATCTCACATCAGGCCATGTTAGAGCAAACTATCATTTCCATAGGAAACAATGGTAACAGAAAGGTCCCAGCTATGCTATAAAACCTAGTCAGGGGCCAAGCAACAAAATCTGCAACCTCTTAGTTCTTCCCTGAGGGAAGGGCACAATTTTACCCCACATTTTTTGACAGCCTTAGATTCTGAAACTAGCAAACACAGTTGTGTTCTGTGGCTTTCCTTCTCCACCTCCATATCCGTATAGCATTGGCCTTTCACTGGAAAAGCTTTTATGAAAGCGATAGCTGCTTTTTCACCGGTGATAATGTAGTGCTCATAAAACAAGTGAAGACTAACATGTCAAATATGATGTGTTGGGATAAAAGGGACAAAGGTACTTAGCCACAGCACAGTGCCATGCCTTACCTTTGCAGGCCTGTAGCATGAGCAGTAACATGGGTAAGTAAAATTCTACCTATACAGGCAAAACCCAACGTATTTTTAAAGACATACAATACTATTTTGTAATTAGAATCCCCAACATGCTAATTTTTATCACAGACAAGAAGAAAATCTTAGGACTACACAAGAAAAATGGGACCCAGTTAAAAGAAAAATAATGACACCACACATATATGTAACCAGTATATGCTGAAAATGAATCATAAATTCATGTTTTTCATGTGAAAGTCTTCTGCTGGATGCTTAAATGCACAGTTTTTAATGTATTTTTTCCTCCCCCTCCATTTTCTCTATGAAAATCAAGCTCTTTGCGTAATTAACCAAACCTCAAAGATATTTACATTTTAAAAGCCAATCCTTCACCTTCTGATTTTAAAATGAGTAATCCTGTATCTTGCATATTTTAAAAAAAGGTCCAGAGAAAGCTTAGAATTGTAATTCAGTATCTGCACTTAGTAAAAATACTTCCCTTGAACATGAAGTCAGTGCTGACCTCTTCAGGTCATTTGTGAATAATAAAATTTTTCTAAAGAAATGTTGCTAAGTATGAACTGAGGGAAAACACAACCAGAAGAAATACATTACCCCTGTATTGTAAAGCGTTGCCACCTTAAAGTATGGTAAAGTTTGAAGGAAACCACAGAGGTATGTATATCAAATTTGCACTATGATTCTACAGAACACATGAAATCTTTCAATGCTCTGTCTGCTAAAGGCAATATAGTCTTTCTGACTTTGTTAGTACTGCTATAGTATATACGTTTCTTAGAGTACAGTTAGTACCTACAGAAGTCAATTCTAACATGGAAGTGAGTGCTACACTTCATATGGCAGGAGGATAAGCATAAGATAAAATTTATGACATTGATTTTAAAGAAATCATACATCACCTCTTTAAAATTTATGATATTGATTTTAAAGAAATCATACAGCATCTTTAATTCTAAATATAGAAAATTATATTGTGGTATGACTTAAATGCCTCTCAGATATCAAGAAGGTCCTCTCCACTCTCATCACTCTCCACAGTTAATTGTCTTGTCCACCATTTCTTGACTTCTGATCCACAGGAAGCAGCATCAGACATGGGATTCATTTTGCATGCAACAGATTTCACAGTTGAACGTCCACCAAAACGGAGATTGACTGAAGACACTGAATGGCTTATTGGTTTGGGGGCTAGGAAATTAAACAGAAAGTTCAGAAAGTTCTGTATTAGAGTAGATCTGCTTCTTGAACATTTTTTGCTTAGAAATCAGGTATAGAGAACTAGCTAGACTAGGGCACCTTTAAAATGATTTAGTTCAGAAAGAGTAGGGCTCTGTTCTAATTTGTTTGTTGGTTGGTTTGTTTGTTTTCCCATCTCCAGATGTTCACACTGCTCCCAGTAATCTGCTGGTAGAGCAGTTTAACTGAGCAGTGCCTCATTTCCTTCTGCTGGGATAATTGATGCAAGAGATCTCTTTTTATCCAGCTAATTGCAACCTAAATGATTTAGGCTGTACTTACATGAGCTAACCTGCTGGCAAAACGGTGAAAGTAGTAAATGTGAGGAAGGAGGGTAGGCGTGGGGAGGTGCTTTTAGGAGTGGCAGCTACATCTAGAAAGTGATACTTTACAATAGCCTAGGGGTTGAAGCCAGTACAAGTTGCTGGTATGGCACTAAACCACATGTCTAAGTAGATAAACCCCACCATTGACCTTAATTATGCTATTAATGATCTTAAATACCTGTCTTTGCTGGACTGGGGGCAGACTACTTACCTGTCAGCTGTGTTGTGCATGGAAATGACCCTCCTTTTTAGGACCATTCACTGAGGAATGCTCAAAACTGACACAGACCGGATTAGTGTTAAGAAAGGAAACTCTGGGCTATTTATTCTTTCAAGATTTCTCACTTGAAAAATGTATGCAGTTGACTACAGTAGTATGACTTCTCCTTAGCATGCTTCCTCTTTCACACTTTCTTTTCCAACAAAATGTTGATCTTTGCTGCTCAGTGATATTTAAATGGAAATAATCATAGATTGAAAGCTTTCTATTAAACTATCCTGGTTCTTGGACAAGTACACTGGCAGCAAAAGTAGGGTCAGTGGTAGTCAACAGAACAGCATGACTGTCTCTCCTGCTTCCAGATAGATATGATTAGAGTCTGAACAGCGGCAGCCTTTGGGGCAGCACTCTGATTCAGAATAGGACTGACTGATGTAAAAGTTCCTGAGTAAATGTATGAAAAAGTAAAAGATGTAACCATTTGCACAGGACAATGGTTGAGCCTATCTTCCAAACTTTCTGAATTGTGAAGGAAGGGAGAAACTGCTTTATTCCAACAGGCATGAGGACAGGAAAGCCCTGATGTGGGTGTAAGCGGCAGCCAGGAGGGAGAATTGTGAATCATAGACTCTCTTAGTCTTGTTATTGCACAACAGCAATTTTGCATGTGAGGACTTTACTGACAAACTTTTTCACTTACCTGATGGCAAGCGCCATTGTCCAATTTTCCGCTGAGGACAGTGTCTCCCAGCATCTCCAGTGTCTTGTCTATAGCCACCTCTGTCAGAAAGTGTCGGGCTAAGGAGCTGCTGCTGGCTACTTGTCTGAAGAGTGGAAAAAGAATCTCAGTCATAGCTCCCATTGGTAACCCTAGGAAAGTATACCTTTCTATTCTGTTTCAAGCTTTATCAATGAATACAAATATAACATATTGCCATTGGTTAGGGCAGCATGCTTTCTGCTCTTTAATACCCCAGAAAACTACTACTAACAGATAAAATCAAAAAGGTCATGTTGGCTCTCAATGCCATTTGTCTTATTGAAGTGTATAAAATTATTCTCAGCCTACTACAACCACTGTAGAAAGCAGTCCTTACATTGTACCTTCTATATTTCCTATCCTGGAAGGTCCCAGGACTCCTCCTCAGACGTCCCAGCATGCCCAGTGTTCTCATTCTCAGTGCAAACACCATTTCAGAATGCCTGAACTGGAAAGCTTCACATCCCCAAGCCTGCACATAACTCCTGCAAGAGCTGAAAGCTAAGGCTGCCAGAGTCGTACAGCTGAGTTTGCCCTTTATGGTGATAACAAGACAGCTAAATATGTTGAGGAATTTCTGCCTTAGAGCATCATGCCTTTACATCTGATGTCAAAGACTGAAGCAAGACAAGGTATTTTTTAATTTTTTTGTTTTCAGTTAAAATGATACTTAAAAAAGAACAAATAAGGAACATGGAAGTTTTCTGAATTTGTCATGAGTAGCTGATAGTCTTCTGATAACATACCTCTGGCTGTGTACTGTTATCTTGATTAATAGCATTCATATCTTCACTTGGCTGTGTTGTCTCAATGCTGGGAGGATTCCGAAATCGGCTCAGCTCCTGCTGTTGGCTCTCTCGTAGGCTATGGATAATGCTGCACGACTGCTGCTGTTTCTATCAAGGTACAATAGTTAATGAAAAAATGTTCTCATTGCTGTGTCACATCAACGGGTTTGATTTTTTTTAAGCATTCCGAATATTTCACTGAACAGTGAGCACCAGCTGTGGATCCCAGGTGCATCGAATAAAGATCCATGTATTAGATGTTGCTACTTAAATAAAGTGAATTCTAGCATATTTCTAACCTTTAGGGAATAGAGGATGAAATTTATGAACTACATTAAGTGGAAGGCACTTTGCTCAATTGTTGGTTTAAACCTAGAGTTTAAACACATACAAAGTTTTGAATTTATCAGTTAAAAGTTCTTGCAAATAAAAAGAAACCAGGAAATTGGTAGAGATTCACAGGGAATTACTTGAAGGCAAGAAAAAGTTCTGATTTCTTTAATGGACTTTGGAGTGGGTTGTTAATAAGACTGAATAAAATAGTAGTGAAAACCTTGGGACTAAGTTTAGATTTACAGTACAAATAGAAAAACAGACCTACTACCATTATGATTTTACAATCTAATTTGCTTTTAAATTAAAATAAACAGCACTTAGGAAGGGTTTCACTTTCCTGGGTAGTTTTCACATGATCCCTCTAGGGAGACTTAGAGAATAACAAGAGAATTTGAAAATATATCTTAACTTCCATAATTACATTCAGTTTATAAAAGGTTCATAGAATGTGAAATGATCTGAACCATATTATTAGAGTGAAATGAATGGCATATTTACTTTAATGCAGTGTAGTTCAATATCATAATGAAAGGAACAACAGAGTTGAACAAACCCAGAACTCAGAGCTGAGATTAAATTTACTGCTATTATTGTTACAGAGATGAAATCAAAATGAAACTATGTATCATTGAACACTGATGTTTCAGCTGGAATGTACGTTATATTCAAAATGTCCAGCTAAGTATTTTTATAAATTTACAAAGAGAAGACAGATGCCATGATCACAGATCACTATGGAAAATCTCCTATCACAAGAAGTAATTTTTTATAAAACCAAAAAAAAATATGTGTCAAAACCTGGAGTCAGACTCATAGTAACTGAAAAATTGAGTCATCAATGCAACCAGGTTGTAACTTGGTCCATACATCTGCTTTCCATGTAGAAACTCTACTCATTTGCACATGTTTACACAGTAGCTGTAATGGCTCACTCAAATGATTTATCTTAATACAGCCTCCATCTGGAGAGTCATCTACAGGCTTCTCATTTGCCAGCAGAGGCAAGGAAATTACACAATTACATTCTGTGAGGAAGGATTAGGCTAAGAAGTTCCATCAAATTACATTATTTTTTCTTTATTCCTTTGACTTTGCATATGCATCTTCCTATTGTATTGAAAAGACAGATAAAGTTTGGGCAGGAAGACAGTTTTTGCCTTCAAAAGATGCTAATTTTTGTAGCACTGTAGAGCTGTAACAAACTTTTTTGCTCAGTTAGCAACTGCTACATACTTCAAATAAGTACTACCACGACTCCAATGTAAATGAAGCATAGAGACAGCAGATTCCAGCATTGTTGAGCAATTCAATTTATGCAACCATTTAGATACAGCTTTAGCTTGACTTACTGCTCTGATTCGCTTTAAGCACTTTTTCAGCCACATTCGTATGGTCTGTTTGGCCACCTCCTCTTCTATGGTATATTCCAGCTGTTCCCTAGCAAGCAGCTCTTCCAGTTGAAGACTTTTTCTGATATCAACAGACCTATATGAAAGCATGCTGGAAGAAACACAATTTTTTTATGTTTAAATGTTGGTGTCTTTGCATTTTTTAGAGAACCAATGCTTGTACTTAAGACCTTAGTGTGAAAATACTTAATTCAGGTGTACACAGTAAATTCACATTTGAAACTAAAAAATTGCTGAGATGATTATAGAAGAGACTTATTGTGCTCAAAACAAAGACCTTACCACCGACATCCAGCTATCCAACATAGGTTAACTACTGAACTGTAAGCAATTAGGGCATTTGTGGTGGTTTGGTTCCCCCTGCTCCCAAGTGTTTACGCTTGGAAATGTTCCCATTTCTAGTTTATTTCTGGTCAGGCTCACTGTCATGTTGCTACACTTGAAGATACATTTCATTAGTTAGGATACAAGAGGAACACGTAACTGTAGTTTGTGACAAACCTCCTGCAATGAAAATGCTAAAATTACTTAGAGCTTGTTCCCTAGGACCTGTGTTTGCCATTACTAATATTTTTGCAGGAGAAAAAATAAAGGGAAATCTAATTTTTGTAAAACATTTAAAATTGCAGTGCCTCTGTTACTTCCAGGCTTGCCTTCTCCCGAGACTAATGGCTACCTGTTAGCCTGGAAAGAAATACAGGCTGTTATATCTGTTCTAAAGATGGGGAGAAAACCTCAGGGTACCTGAGCACGTCATGAAAAGTGACATCACCACCATTGTGGAGCCGCTCCATTTCATAGCACATGTGCTTAAACAGCAGCTTGTCCTTGTCCAGATCCACCTCCAGCCTGCCTCGCAGAAGCCTCAGCAGGAATTTCACTCGGAAGGTGGGGATTACACCCTGTGTTAAATTGCATAATTGATGGTAAATTAGTACTGCGATCTAACAACCAACTCAGACATTCAGCTTGATCACTGAGAGAAAAACTATTACTCCTAGCATATTTAAGTCACTGTGAACACATTGCTGAAGAATGTGCACAGTCAGCCAGTTCTTCAGCAAATTCACAGAAGTCTTTGTGGTTATTTGACTCAAATACAATGAGACTCTATTAATCTATCATTAATTTTGCCAGAATTTTTCAAACTTGCTTGGGGATTTAGTTTCCCCATTTGCATTCATCTGTAATTAGAATCATATTCCCAAAGAGCTGCCTTTTAAAAATGGAAATTAAACTATAGTTTAAACACTCATAGCCATGTCTATAATTTGTTGTAAACCTATGCCCTTCTCTGTGCATCTCTGAATGAACAGGAGAATGTTGAGAGTTTACTGGCTTTTTAAAGGTTATCTGCTCTAAGAAGCAGCACATCTTGCACTTTTGGTGACAACAATTTCTATCTGTTAGTACAAATTTAAGACTGAAACTACTTACTTCCCATTTGAAACTGTGGTATTCACAATCTTCAAATATTTTTTGTTCTGCTAAATGAGCCTCATCAGAATTATTTTTGCTGTAAGATGTTCCACATCAGACAGATTCTGTCAGTGCTGGGGACTATGGGTTCAGAACTCTCTACCCCTATGATTACAGACTGCAGCTTCCCTCTTCAGCACAGACAATCAACTACTTTCACCATGATGTTTTTCATATTCAAACCTCAGTGATGTCATGAATCATCCAGAAGATGATTTAATTTGTGTAGGCGTCTGAACAGCTCAGTCTCTCAGATGTTATTCTCATTTCAGAATCACAGAATGGTGAGATTGGAAGGAAACTCTCAAGCTCACTTTGTCACACCCCTCTGCTTAAGCAGGGTGTCCTAAAGCCAGTTTCCCAGGATCAGGTTCAGATGGCTTTTGAATATCTCCAAGCATGGAGACTCCACAACCTCCCTGGGAAACCTGTGCCAGTGTTCAATCATCATCACAGTAACAAACAGTACCCTGATGTTCAGAGGTGACTCTTGTGTTTCAGATTGTGCCTGTTGCCTCCAGCCCTGTCACTGGGCATCACTGAGCAGAGCCTGGCTCTGTCCTCTCTACACCTTCCCTGCAGGTATTTACAAACATTGATGGGAGCCC
Source organism: Acridotheres tristis (assembly GCA_037013685.1). Lineage (NCBI taxonomy): Eukaryota > Metazoa > Chordata > Aves > Passeriformes > Sturnidae > Acridotheres > Acridotheres tristis. The sequence goes on from CM072884.1 coordinate 76,688,752, forward strand.
CTTGAGCCTTCTCCAGGCTGAACAGTGCCAGTATTCTCAGCCTTTCCTCTCAGGACACATGCTCCAGTCTCTTCATCTTTGTGTCCCTTCACTGGACTCTCTCCAGTATGTCCGTATCTCTGTTTACAGAAGAGCCCAGAACCAAACCAGGATTCCAGCTGTGGCCTCACCAGTGCTGAGCAGAGCAGAAGGACCCTCTCTGCCTGCTGGCAACACTTAGTCTAATGCAGCCCAGGATACCATTGGCCCTCTTTTCTACAAGGGCAATGGTGGCTCAAGTTCAACTTGGTGTCCACCGGGGCCCCCAGGTCTTTTACTGCCAATCTACTTTCCAGCTGGGTGGCCCAGTATATACTGTGCCTTGATTTGTTCTTCTTTAGGTCCAAGACTTTGCAGTTCTCCTTGGTGAACTCCATGAGGCTTCTGTGAGACCGTTTCTCCAGCCTGTGAGGGTCCCTCTGCATGGCAGCACGACTCTGTGGCATATCAGCCACTCTGCCAAGTTTGGTGCCACCAGAAAATGTCCTGGGGGTGCACTCTGCCACTCGGTCCATGTCATTAATGAGGATGTTGAACAGGACTGGACCCGTTATTGACCCCTGGGGCATACAACGAGTTACTGGCCTCCAGCTAGAACCTGTCCTGCTGATCATCACCCTCTGGGCCTGCCTATGCAGACAGTTTTCAGTCCACTTCATTGGCTTCTCACCCAGCCCATACTTGATTAGCCACTCCATAAGAATTTTACAGGAGACAGTGCTGAAATCTCAGCAAAGATCTTCTGAAGAACAGACACATAAAATGGATATGAATCTGTAGACTTCCAAGGGAACAACTCTCAGGGAGGTGGGAGGAAAGATGCTATTATATTGATCCTATAAATAAATATGTTTGTTTGTAAATCTGCTATTATAAGCACTTCACAGAATACAAGTTAGTATTTGAAGGGCCATGAAAAATGTTAGATCATGCTCACTTCTCAAATTTGAACAGTAACTGCTCAGAGAATTTTGTCAACACACTTTTTTCTCCCATATTCCTTTTCAAGAAAAACTGGAAATTTACTGTATCTCTGTGCTTATTATCAAGAAATTATTATTTCTTACCTCTCTTTTGTCATCAACCATGTTCCATATAATTTGAAAATGCCTTAGATCATTATAACTTAAAAGCTGATCTTCTTCAGTTGAGTAAAACAATGAGAAATTCTCCACAATGATAGCTGAAAACCACAAGAATGAAATACACCCTAAAGAAAGCCTGTAGTTACATTGTAACATCTAATTCTGTTGTGCAAACTCCACATCAACAAATGCCTGTATGCTCAGAAAAGGATTTTGAATGCATAATATACTGTCTTGCCGCATTAATATTCACCATGCCTTTTAAAAGCTGTATCTTAAACGCTGGTGAGATGCCTAATCTAACATCTAAGATCAATTAAGTGAATTCCAATGATGTTTGAACAAAGGTTAAATGAAGAAATAAAAGCTTAGAAAACAGTGTTCTGTAGGGCAACTCTACTCAATAAATAGAAAATATCTCTTTGTTCCAAAAGCTTTAATTCCCAAACTTCCTGAGATTTAGCATTCCCGTGCCAAATAAGTATCAAAATCATTATATGCATGCAAGGTAACATTGAAGGTACAAGGCAGCCTCATACCTGAATAGCACAACAGACTCACATCTATATTACTACATGCCAAGATGTACCTTGTTATTAATGTCTATTTTCACTTACCAACAAGCAAATTTAGCATGATGTATGCAATGATGACATAGAAAGAACAAAAATACATAAGAGCACCAGCATAATTTCCACAGTCTGTTTTCCAGTAGGTGCTGTTATCTGGTGTGCAAAATGGAGGCTGAACCTTCAAAACAAAAGGAAACGAAGTAAAATAACAATAATAAAAGGAGATTATTAATTTCTCTGCAATCGATATAATATTTAAGACTATTATTTATTTAAGGCTTCCCAATTAGGGAATAATACTGTGGGCATTATTGTGGGAAGGCTGTTTTTCTTCCTTTAGTAGACAGAAACCAGGAAAGAGAGAGAGGTATGACAAAATAGGCTGAGGCATAGACCTTACTATCACACAGAGGGCACATTGTGCATTATGCCACTGTACAGGAACAACCTGGTGCTTTGAAGCATAGTGGTTTTCAAAAGGTTTCTTCCCTGCTCATTAATTTCAAAAAGGAGAGGCATATGATCTTCCTTGCAATGGAAAGCACAGATAAACATTTACTTGGGCAAAATATTCAAGCAGAAACTTTGAGGCCATCAAGATTATCATTCACATGGAATGAGCCAAAGTGCAGGAATCAAAGACAAGGTTAATCTGAAAAGACATCTTGCCCAGTAAAAGCAGAGATAATAGTAAAAAGTGAGTTACCGCATTTCTGATTTTTTTAAACTGCATTTCTGATTTTGAAATCATCTGTTTATTTTTTGTCTTTAAATCATCTAATTGCCTAGCTCCATGAAGTACTATACTGTGAGTATGAGACTGGAACTGCAATTTATGCATCATATTCTGAGGTTTAGTGAACATTATTTTCTTGAAGAGATAAAGGCAAGCCCAACATTCCTTGTACAAAGCTAAGATACTGAAAACAGTTTGAGATGGAAGGGTATCTCTCATTTCTTGTCTACTTATCTCTGGCAGTATTGTAATTACCATGCAGTCATGCATAATTTTGTTCCAGTCTTCTCCAGTAACTATTCTGAAGAGTACAGTAATAGCCTTGCCAGCTGATGAAAAATTTGCATGTCTGTTTTAAAGAAAGAGAGAGAGATAGAGAGAAATCATTTCACTTCCCCAGATTAAAACATTGGCAAAAAAAGTTTCCATTTTCTACTCTTCTACTATTTTAAACTAAAAATAGTTAAGGTATTATTTGAACGTGCCCATTGAATTATTTATTTAATGACTTAAGATACAATAACTGAACTCTAGCTCAGACACAGGTCTGATTATTTTAATTCATTTTATCAGAGAGCTAAAGAAAATTCAAGACCAGATCCCATTTCCTGTCTCCATTTTCTTTTATAAGCCTGATGATGACTGGGAAATCTCCAGCTAACAGCCAGTTCAAAGAACTGTCTCCTTTCTGTATCAGCCTAGTATATGGATCCTGTTCCTGGGTGATGCCAATAAGATGCAGTAGGTACACTGTGTTTCAGCATCTTGTGGGCTAGCACAGTACTGCTTTGAAGCACATTTCAGCTGGCATAATGAAGAACAGCTCTCAGCTGCTCTGGGTTGGATCAGGTGTCATTTGGTCCAATGCACAAGGACTGGAAATATGGCTCAGTGTCTCCTAGCAGAAATTTAGAGCTCTTCAGCTAGACCTGCAGATCTGTCTGGTTTTTATCACAGATAAACGTCTCTAGAAGAATGTGATTTCTTTGGGCTATTTAAAGAACATCCCTGTGAGGTGGGAACTCCATACTGTACCTGTTAATGTTCTCTCCATATTTCACTGTACCAAATAACACCACTCCAGCAAAAGCATAACAAAGAAGCAGTAAGAACATGCCCACTATGATGAAGAAACTCTTGTACATGCTGACAACCACAGTCAGGAGAAGCATTTTTAGTGTTACCTGGAAAGAGAAAGAAAAAGCAATCCATGATAGCATTCAGGAAAGCAAAGATAAAACAGAGTTTTGCACTTGCCATTTTGACAACAAATCCTTTAGACACATTCATTAATGGACGTGCTCAGTAAAATGGTACATTATGAATGTGCTTTGAACTGTGTGTGCTTTTTACTTGTTATAGACATCAGCATATCTTCCTCATTTACAAGGTCAAGATTTTGCTCCTCAAAAAGTGTATATAGGATGATATAGTGTAGGATATTACAGTGATGGTACAGCATAAGCTTAACTATAATATTCTAGGATCAGTATTCTCCTTTAGTATCAGCATTGGCATTGCAGGAACAGTGGTGCAGTAAACTACTTTGGGCTTATCTGAAAGTGATCTTCAGATCTGTTAGATAGAAACCACAGATACTGCAGCCCACCTAAAGGAATACTTTCATGCATAGAGAACGAGATTTCATTAAGATCAGTACAGCTTCTTTAAACCAGTAATTTCTCATGGAACTGTGTGAAAGACCAGGGACACCTTTCAGAAGCCTTCCAGTATCTAAGTGGGGGTGACAAGAGAATTGGAGAGGGACTTTTTACAAGAGCATGTACTGACAAGGGCATATGGCTTTAAGCTGAAAGAAGTTAGGCTTAAATTTGATATTGGGAAGAAATTCTTGCCTGTGAGGGTGGTGAGGCACTGGACAAGTTGTCCAAATAAGTTGTGAATGCCCCATCCCTGGAAGTGTTCAGGGACAGGTTGAATGGGGCTTTGAGTAACTTGGTCTAGTAGCAGGCGTCTCTGCCCATGACAGGGGGTTTGGAATGAGATGATCTTTAGGGTCCCTTCCAACCCAAACCATTTTGGAAGTCAAGGATTCTTCAAAGTTGGCCAAAGAACACAAAATGAAAGCATAATTTTGAAAATTTCATAGGCTGTGGGCCTTGATAATAGGTATTACTTTCCAATGCATGTATATTTTACATTTTACTCTTGATAGATTTTTTGCCATAGATTGTCCTAACACTCTTAAATACTTTGGCTATGATGAAAACTTCCCTTTAATGGGACTGAGGACGTAATTTTTCTTTATAATCATGCCAAATTCCTGCTGACCTTTAGTCATCACATTGCATCAGGATGGATAAATTAGTGAAACTGATACAGCTGGTAACATGAAAGTATAAATGACTAGATTAAAACTTTGAAAAAAACTTTAGAATCAATCAGAAAGCTTTGAAGGCAACCACTTCGTCTGGCTGCATAGGAGAAGCAAGGATTTTTCATTTGACTTCCAAGGCTCTACAGGCTCTGTGTAGTCTGATTAAAAGAAAACTTTTTATCTTTACTGAACAAACCCTTTGACTTACTGTTCTTAACCCTTGCGACCTAGTACAGCAGTTTTTCATCACATTTACTTTAATATGTCAGACTTCACAGAAAATATTTGGATAGTCTAAGAAGTTCTACAGCAAGGGAATGCAGTGTCACCACATGTGAAATAAATGTGTTCTCTGCTTATGCTTATTCTGCCAGTCTACTCTCAATTATACCAGAGGAAATCCAAAGACAAAAGAAATGTAAACTTGAGAAGTGACTTGCTTTGTCACTATCTCAATGTTTCCAGAAGAACATCTTGGCCCAAAATTGTTTTTAAATTGAATATAAATCCTTTACTGTGACAAGACATACATTATAGAGACAAAAGACACAGACCTGTACTCTAGAAAAAGAAACTTTTTAAAGAGAGCACTATCATAGCAAGATGAGTGCATTCAACCACCACTACAATAGCCTTGCAACAGAAACAAATAAAGAGCCTGCCCACCACACCTCACTGAAATGGAAAGGGCTGAAAGTGGCACAGTGTATGCTACGAGTTGTAGAGAGCATTTTTAAAAGCTGTGTTATTGCAGCTGCATTTTGTTTTCTGAAAAAATTCAGCTTTTCCAGTAACCATAGCACTATTATACAATCTACTTAAAATCCTGACATTTTAAAGACAGCATATAAAGTTGCAGACTGCTGTTTGGCTGTTTGAAATCTTCTTTTTTTTTCCTTTTTTTTTTCCCCTAGAAAACAGAGCCTTACAGAATTTGCATGAGAGATGCACAGCATCTAGGCCTTTAATCTATACATGAGCACTGCAATAATTGTAGTTCCTAATTTATACTTACATGCTTCCCACAAATGGAGAAAAACCTGAAGACAATTACACATGCCCCCATCATGTATGTGTATGCATTCTGGAACAGAAACACAGAAGGCTTAATACATAGTTCTCCAGGAATCTCTTGAACAGATCATGATAACTGATTTTTTTTTTAGAGCAGTCCTCATATGAAATAAGTCATAAACTATTAGCAACAATATAAAGAACACAAACCCAACCTCCCCATACATCAAGCCAAAAACTTTTCAGTCCTCTATTAATTGTGTCCATCATGCCCAGTGTACTTGTCTAGGAAGCTGCTGGATTAGAGAAACTCCCCAGGCCTTCCAAGCTACTTAGTAGCAGGGAGAAACTGTGAATGTCAGAGCAAAATGACTAGTCACACAAAACAGGTTTTCCTTCATACAGAACTTGAGGCAGACAAGAGAGAATCCTGCAGACATTATAGGGTTGTGACTGTGACAACTTGTGACTGATGACAAGTATCAACCATCCCTTCTCCTTCCCCTGTAAATAAAGAAACCAGGAGTGTAGCTAAATTTTAAAAATTGGTGTGAAATGAAGGGAGAGCTGATTTCCTCCCCTCTCCCCTTCATGTCTTCTTGAAGTAAACACTGCCCCTTAACCAAAACCAGTTGTATGGAATCACTGATGGGTTTGGGAGGGTTTGTATTGTTCAGCAGTTTTGAACCTATGCCTTCTTCCAGTCCTCTGCTCCTGTTTGTATTCTGTGCCTTGCCCCTTTCTTCCTTCATTTTCATACGACCTTTGTTAGCAAGAGCTCTCACTCTCTTCAGCCTCCTTCCTCTTCTCACTTACATCCCTCCTAAAGACTTGTTTCCCACAACATTTACAAACTCTTGAGACATTTTTTGCACTACATGATTGTCAAAGACAATGATTCATTCTTTGTAGCATCAAGCTTAGTTTCTTTCAGACATATTTCAGCCTTATTAAACTCTCTGAGATTTATCTGGATATATAGCAGCAATCCTTCTGCTGGTGCTTAAAGACAAAATCACTTTAATCACTGGAATTTCATTTTGTGCATCTTACCAGTAAAGCAAAGTGAAGTATGACCCATATAACTCCAAGAGATGTCACCAAGAGATCATACCGATTTCTTCTGCTTTGCCAGAAGCCAGAAGGTGACATGGCAATAATCTTCATTGTGACCTAAGGATAAAAACATTTCTCAATTGTAATGAAGAGATGATTATTCCTTGCCATGACATCCTCTTCCATTTTCCAAAATGTTTGATTTGGTTTATTTTATGAAACAGTTTCAAACAACAAGGGGCAGATTTCACCTCAGCTAAATATTTCCCTGTGGACTAACTGGATATTAGCTTCCCTTAGGTGGAGGAAAACTGGTACTTGTGTAAGACCACAGATGACCAAGACCAAGGGATGAACAGCATTCTGAATTTTGCCTCTCCGTCTCCATCAAGTATCAAAGACAGGAGTGCAGCTAAGCACCTCGGACTGAATGCTTAATGTATAGATTGCTGAGGTGAACGTGGGCCTAAAATAGCTTGAAGTTAAACAAGTCATGTCAATAATATGTAGCTAAAAAAGGTAGCAGTATCCTAGCTAGCTGTCTGTCTGTAAGCACATCTGAACTCAGGAATATACTTGTGTTCTGCAGCACCTACAGTTCAAATTTATTAAAAATCTTTCCTATATTGCAAATATTTCTTGCTTTAAGGAATACTCTGTACTCAGCGCCATCTGTACTCAAAAGCATGTAAGAGACAAAAGCTGAGAACAGTAAAGACAGTGTATTTGACAATATATCTGGTGAAAGACAGCTTCTAAAGTGATTGGTATTTCCAATGTAGGTAACAGGAATGAAGACAGGAAGCTCAAGAATAGATACAAATAGTTACAGAAAGAGTCACGTTAGGTAACAGATACCAAAGTAGAGCGATGCGCATAGAGGGAACACCTAAAAATTTCTCATACACAAGTCGTATTAAATCTCAGAGCAGGTTAGGAGTTACTGTATAAAGGTGATAAATTTCAGCCATTCATTACATTATTTTTTCTATCCCACCTTGCAACCCTGCCATTTAACATTTTGGAAAACAAAACCAGATATAAGAGGACACTAGCTTGAGGTAAAAGAGTGATTTTCCAGTTAGCTTTTTGCCTTATAATGTTTTCTGAAGCCTGACTACAAAGTGAAAAATATGGTCTCTGAATCTCTAATTACCATTTGAGTTACCTAAGGTATCTTGCCTTCAGTTACCTGAGATGCCCTAGAGAATTGAAGACGGATGGATGGGACTGGCAGGGATGACATAAGATCTGTAAACATCCCTGGCCTTCTGGAGTGACTAGTGGAGGTAACTGAATCTCATCTTTCATCTCCCTTGATCACAGTAACAGCTTAAACACCTACCTCACATGTAGAATATAAGCACCTAGCTTTAGGTGTCCATAATCTTGAACTGAATACCACACCATGGAAATAAAAAAAAAAAAAATCACATCTCCCTTTACTCTGTCATCATCAGTGTGGCAGCAAAAGTGAGATCTTCAAATTCTTCCTATTTTCTATACCACATTTACATGATGTGAGTAGAAGAGGATGAAGGCTGAATCAGGAGTTAAATTAGACAGAGCCATCAGCTATGCAGAAAGCAGACTGCAACCGGACTGTGCTGCATTAAAGGAAGATCCTGAGCAGGAAGCTGCTTCCTCTCTCCATAAATTGTGGGCACTCACAGTGTGATAGCTTGCCTGTTGAGACAGTCAACAAATTTTTCTTGGCTATGACAAAGTTCCTTTGAAATTCTAGAAGTATATTTGTTTCCCCTGGCAGTATAACAGAAAAAAGTATTTCCAAAGACATAGTTACTAGGTAAATTAAAACCTGCCTGTGTATGACACAAATAAAACTTCTGTGTTTGTTTAGTCTCTCCAGAGATACTGATTTCTCCTGGGTAGGGAAAAAAGAAGCAACAACATGGACGTACTCTAGCTACAGCTGCTACGAGGTATTCACTTCATTCTTTATTCATCACTACTGGCAAAACCTATCAATGGAACATAGGAACTGTCAGATTGGATTAGAGCAGTGGGAAACGTAGTCTACTATCCTGTTTCTGATAGTGGTCAGTATCAGCTATTCAGAGGGGACTGACAAGAAAAGTAGTCAACCAAAAACTTATGAAGAATTATGTACTACCCTAACCACAGAGGAAGAATCTTCTTTAATGTTAAATGGATATCCTTACATACTAAAAAAACCCATATGTTTTTCAAAATGTGTTTAAATCATTAGATTCCAGTCTTATGAAAATAAGCTAAATACACCTTTCAGAGGTCGTAATAACAATATTCTCAGAGACAGAGAACAGCTACCACACTGGAGCAAGACTTGTGCAGCAAAAGATAGACCATACTGGAGCTGGGGCTTAGCTTCTTAAAAGATATTAAAATGAAGTATGATATTTAAAACAAAACTAAACAAAGCTGAGAGAGGTTTGATTTTGTCACAGGTACAGAATAGTGGGGATTAACACACCAGGCAAAAGGTATTTTACAATACATGTTTAAAGACAAGTGACATGGAGAACCCCGAATGTACACATGCAGAAATAAACACCGTAGTGAAGAACAAGAAACATCCCTAAAGACAAAATAAAATATATACATACAAATCTTAATCTCAAGAAGTCATAAAATATATTAATTTACCTCAAGGACAAAAATGAAGGTGAAAACAACAGACATTGTTGCTAAAGGCACAGTCACTGGATCTGCAGCATCCCACTGAAAAGGAAGCATAATCCATTCATAGAAGAATAGCTGTTAGACAGAACAAATGGCTTTTTGTTGCCTTAACTTTTCTTGAAGGTTTTGTTCATGAATAAATTTCACTTCAAAATATACTCAGACAGGAATGGCATTTTGGTGTCCTTTTCTCTCTCAGTTTAACTAGAAATTAAAAATAGTGGACCAAACTACCAAAAGGCAGAAACTGACCGAGCTCTATAAGTTAAAATTAATCTACACTGATCTATGCCAACTGAGATTGCTGTATCTAGAAGTCATCTTTCCCTGCATTCATCACACTAATGGCCCAATTGATCATTAATTGGTGTTAGGAAATGTGCAAACACATACTGTACTACTGCAAAGAAGCACTTAAAAGATTAACACAATTACCTTAACTGATAACAACACAGACTGGGCCAGAACAAGTACAGCAATAGTTCTCTTAAAAAATGGATGCTGAGTTATATCATACATCTTTGCTCTAAAACCATCGTTATCTGAAAAAGAAAGAGTTTGAGGAGGAGAGTTAAAATACACAATAACATTTTCCCCGTATTTCTTGACATATTTTCTATGTTCATTAGAGGCAAAATAATCCGTTCCCATTTTCAATATACATTTCTAATTTTCTGCCACAATTTTCCATATCAAATAGGGCTTCTGAACATATAATTTCAAATACTGAACACCAGTGTTGCATGAAAGCTTTGGTACTTTTAGGGCAAGTGCATCATTCAATTGCTGTCAGGTTAATACATTCCATTCATATCATTACAGCCAACTGAAAATATTTTTCATTTAGAAATTCATTTTTTTTATTAAGGCTTATCCTAAAACCATCGAAGCACAACCTTTTTTAGGTTGATTTTAATAGCCTTATGGAGAGATCTGTAGTTGGAGCCTGTTTCCACATTAACTTATGCACAACCTCCTAGTGGCCTCACGATTACAGTTTTAATTTGAATCGCAGACTCCTGGGGAATTACGAACACTAGGGCTCAACATGAATAAAATCAAAATATCTTTGATACCCGGACGAGGTGGGAGATGAAGAGGTTGTGCTATCTTCAGTCTGCTTTTCAGATCTTCCCATCGTCTCTGATCTACAGTCAGTAAAGCTGTCCCCTTAATAAACAAAGAGAAGCATAGAAAGCTTTTGTCATTTAACAGCACTGCAACATGAAAACAACGTTCGCTTTGGTGCCTGAAATAAAGTTACATACACAACTTCTCTTAAATAACACACTGCTTGGGGAAAGGAGTCTGAAGTATCAGCTGTTACTCAAGAGGATTTCTGGACGCATTAGCTGTGAGTCTCTGGGACTCAACTCAGCAGGCACAGTTGCTGCTCTTTGTAGTAGCAGCCCAGTGTGGGCAATGAAACGCTGCAGGAGGTCTTCCATTTGAATGAACATCATTTTCCAGGAAACAGAGTGGTGGATTTTGTCTGGACTTTGCAGCAGAAAATCCTGTGGCTTGATAGTGCCACTAGCTTCTTCAAGGAAGGAGCCCTCCAGGAGACCACTGCTGCTCTCCACAGCTCTTCTGCTTGGGGTGTAATTGAAATAAAATAATAGTATGCTATGAATCTACAAGAGCTCTCCACAGAGGAAGCACAAAGAGAGGTGAAGACACACCTTTAGGGTGGATGGTGGTAGCTGGTAATGTGTATAAGTGTTCATATAACACAGCAAACTTCAAACAGAATTCAATGTTATCTAAAATGACCTTCAAAACAAAATGAGTTCCCTATCACGTTAGAGAACTGTAAAATCTCACAGAAGGATTCCAGAGTTACGAAAACAAAAGACCTTTTCAAGGTAAATGTCAAAAGCCCATCTTGCAGACACTTGGCTTCTGTCCCTGTCAGAAAAGAGCTGCACTGAGCTGGGTGAGGGCTGGCATGATCTTTGCCATTACCTGGGCATTGGCTTGTGTAGATGCTGGAACTGTAGCTGGCTGTGCAACTGATAAGGTCAGGATTTCTCCCTCTTAGTGAACATAATCTCTTTATGGAGCCGTGTCCCTAGATGCTGCCCTGGGAAGAGGTGTCTTCTAACACAATGCAGACAAAGTGACAGATGTAAAGATGCTGACTACTCTCGTTAGGCACAAACTGCACCATTTGGAAACAGATTAAAAGGTAACATATTCACCCCAAGTAGCGTCTCTGGTTTATATTCTTGGAGGGCCTTCAGTACAAACAAGACAAAAGGTGACAAAAAAAAGTGGACTTTTGTAAAATCCGGTGGTGCTAAATTGCTTTGTTTCTCAGAAACTGCCAGTTCCACAAGCAGGATCATCATAAGGGAAGCACAGAGCAGAGCACTGTGAGCAAGTCTAGGGCTGGAGGAGCAGTGCTTGCATTTGGACTTCAGCTCAAAGTACCAGCTAATATCTGAGGTGTTCACATCTTCACTGCTGACTGAACTCCTGGCACTTGGGAGCTGTGACATGTGATAGGTGGGGATTGAAATGGGGTTGGGGGTTGGAATAACTTGGGCTATTGCTTTGTCACTGGGACAACCAAGGACAGTGCCCAGAACTTGCTGTGGAACTTCCCAGTCCAACGTTTCCACACTTGCAGTTCCAACAACTCGTATGAAAAACTAGAGCATATCTGAAATGTTCATAATTCTTTTCTTTTTAGAAAATTGTTTGTTCTCATGTAAAATAGTTTGTTCAGTAACTGTCCAACTCTGATCCTCATCAACAACTCCTGTAATTGTTCTAATCACACATTAGCCATGAATTTTCTAAAGAAAATATCTACTTTAAACACTAATACATTGGTCAAGTAACTAGTTTTAAGAAAATGTGACCCAGCTTTACCCTGTGCATTGTTTTGCTCTCTACTTTCTGGGCTAGTTGCCAGCCATCTCTTTACCTATTTGTTTTTTAGTTTCTAGACATTTCTTCATTCTATTTGAATACTAAATGGGCTGAAATTCTTGCCAACTTAATTAACATTAATATTTTAAACTCAAATCTGAGAACATTTTATTTTCTCTATAGTAAATACATAAAAAGTAACAAGTAGTCAAGAAAAAAGAAAGAAAAACAAACATTACATGCCTCTGTAAGTTACTAAGAAACAACTAAAGAAGCTGAACCAGAAGATATAAAAGATTTATACTTTAAATATCATGTGAATTCTATAGAAATATTAACTGATGTGCCTGTTCAGTGTAATTTACAGGGAACTGTTACTAGTGAGCAACAACGAAAAGCATAAAGCTTTTTGTATTCATCCGTGTATTGAAAAATTTGAATGAAAAGTAATATTGTACAGCTGAAGAAAAAGTGACAAAAGCTGAAGAAAAAGTGACAAAAGCATCTATAAAAATCCAGTGGAGTTCTCATACTGTAGGAATTTCAGCTTTGTTAATTCACAGTCAAAATTTAATGAATAAGAAAAGAAATTATTAGTACATTGCTCCTTGTTCTCTAGAACAGATATACTTCAACAGGAATGACTGCACTTCATCTTACCAAAATTACACCAATGTTATGCAAACATAAAAATACCTTCAGAAAAGTAGAGGTTTTAGGCTATTTATTTGGCTCACAATCTGCTTGACCCCACTTCATGATGTCTTGCTTGCCCCCATTAATGCACGGTAACATGCTGCTTGGCTCCCTTCTGGAAGGAGTCAAGTGGTTTCCCTGATGGACAAACTCAGTGGTTGTGTTTGCTCCTGGGCTCGGGTCAGGGCCATAGCCAGCACCCAGCTCCAGCACAAGCACACTGGGCTGTCACACATCACCACACCCCATAGCCTGTAATCATCCTTTCTCTTCAGAGCCACCAGAGGTAAAAATGTCATATCTCATTATTCTTGTAACTTTGAACTGAAAGATGAAAAAAATTAATAATTTTGTCTCAATGCCTCAGAGACACCACAAGAGGCTCAGAAAAAACTCTCAGATTAAAGGTTGTGCAGTGTGCGTGCAGCAGTCCCATCCAGAGGATTCTACCTTTTATCAAGTGTAGACATGAGCTGCTATGAAACAATTCCCCTGAGGGCAGGTTTTTCTACTTTTCAGGGTAATCCAGATAATCAGGTTCCAATGTGAACTTGCCTAGAAAACTAGCTACCTTTTTATTTGGGTGATGGACAACTATTTTTACAATGTACTCTGTGGTTTGTAAAGGAAAATCCACACAGCTTTACTTTGCATCTGAAGTACTGAAATGGAAGGTTTCTAAAGAGACCCCTTAGTTGCAATGCAGGCAAGCATAACACATCTTTTTATCTGCCACCACATGTATACCTACATCAAACTAAGCAGCACCTGTAAATACATAGTGCTTTATGTTCAATCTGCATCTAGCAGCACACCTGCACTAGAAATAAACTCTAACAGCTTTGACAGAGTGTGTGATGGATTCCTGCCATCACAGGCTTCACTTTTCTAGCAAGTATGGATCAGATGTATCTAAAGCCATATTTGCAGTCCTGCAAAATGTAAGATTGGTAAGCCAGTACTAAAGGCAGCCTTACCAGGTAATGTAGACAGTGTAATATCAGTTTCAGTTTCAGGTTTCTCACAGAGCCTGTTCTACAATCAATAAACCCTCTCACTCAGAATAAACCACCTCACTTAGTACCTTGTTTTCATTAAAATTAGCGATGACAACTCCAACAAAAAGGGTCAGTCCAATCATGCAGCCAAGGAATACAAAAACATGGATGTAGATTCCATGGATCTGAATAGACAAAAATAAGATTAATAGTTAAAAAAGCCCCATAGTTATTTGCTGTAGAATTCAAAGAATCTGATGCGTTTCCTTACCGGCCCAACACGATGAATGATAACGTCTCTGACTTCCACCCAGCCTTTTAATGACAGAACTTCAAATAGTGCCAGCATTGCATTGCCCACATTGTCAAAATTAAAATTCCGAGGATTTGCCCTGAAATGCAGTTCACATATACTTGTAACCAGCAGTTACCTTGATTCTTCATAATCTAACATTTAAATACTTTGCAAAGTTGGGGTAAAAGCCTCTGAAACATATCAAAGTTCCACATCAGGAATAAGAAAACAAAAACAAGAGCAATAAATATGTAAACATAATTATTTAGATCCCTAGGTATGTTTTATTTTCTTAGATTCTGACTCACAGCATTAAAGCTTGTAACATGTTCAAGGCCAGGCTGGATGGGGCTTTGAGCAACCTGGAGTAGTGCAAGATGTCCCTGCTCATGGCAGGGAGGGTTGAAGAATCTTTAAGATTCCTTCCAACCCAAACCATTTTATGACTCTATGTTGCTGCATTTTAAAACTTTTGCCAATGAAATAAGAAAAATACATCATTCATGGAAAAAAATGATCTGATGGCATTGGCCGGATTCTGAAATAAGTTTACCTGCAGGAAATAATTCTCTAACCCACATAAAAGATTTGGACTCCATGGTCAACAAGATTGTTTAGAAAATGCTGTTCCCTATTTCATTATCATGAGAAACTGATAGCATAAAGCAAAAGTTACTGAGAGGACATCACATCTTCTTGACTTTCCTATAACATGCTCTCTGACCTTTTTTATCAGTTGAGATTTGAGAGAATGCTTGCAGCTGAACATTAAAAGTGTTCTCTTTGGGCTAGGTTAGCATCTTGCTCTTTCTCTACAATCCAAGCCAGATAATCCAAGGAGCCCAATGACTTTTAACAGTTTGTAAGGTAAACAGTTGTACTCCAGAAGAGTTATTAAGTGTTTGGTGCTTCTTGAATCCAACCATTCAGTGAAAGGGGAGCTTTCAGATATAGATACTTCTTTTTAATGCAGTCTTTATACTGACATCTGGTCTTGAAAATCTGGCCTGACAGCCAACAGGCGATATAAATGTCTTTGTGGTTAAACATTTTTCTGCAATAACAAAACATTCCCCAAAGTTTACAGTTATGCTGATTAAGACAGTTTTTCCTTATTTCTGGATCAAGCTGAACAGGATTGAATTTGCTTACTCAAGGAAGAATTTCTCTGAAGCATACAGAAACAAAGAGTTCTGCAGATGTCAGAGTTTCACTGACTATTCAAATCACAGCATACTATTTCATTAGTGTAGGATGGATCTGAATCTACCACTGCTGGTACATTCTTTATTCACACACGTGGCCAATTAAAATAATTGTGGCTGTTAAGCTGATTTTGCAAAATGCCAACCAAGTGAAAAATATAAACAATTAAAAAGAGTGAGTTTTGCCTGTTCAGGTGTTGGGAAATATTAAATGGACTTTATTAGAATACTAATAAAACACATACATTAGCTTTTAAGTAAGTTTTACTGAACTTCTACACCAGATAGGCCACAAGGATTCCTTGCACTGGAAAAAGAAAGAAACTGCTAGCTGGCATGGTTGATGGCCATAGAAGAGAAAGGCTGTTTTTAGACATCATATAAAATTTGTTTTTATTGGTAGCTGTGGGCAGGTTGATTTCCATTTCTTTTTCTTCCCATTTTTTCCTATTTATTCTTAAGTTCTATTGTTGCTTTATGGCTCTCAGGTTGCCTTCATAATAGTACTCAAGAATAACTAAGTGATAGTACTTTTCAAGAAAATAACCCCCACTGTAATAATAACCAAATCAAATCTAATTCCTATCTAGGTTCAGAACCTAGAGAGTTTTTTCCTTCCTTTCTGGTTTATGAAGTGGAGGTTAAGCCTGGAAAATTTAATGTATCTGGCTTTTTACTAAATATGCCAGAATTTTTGCAATCATTTGAATTACATAAATCATTTGAATTTGTAATTTCAATCATTTTAATTACAATAAAACTCCTCCATCAGTAATTTAATGCCACCACATTTGAGCCATTTTTTCTACACCAACAGTTGCATTCTTGAAGAAACATGGGCCAAAGTGTAGCAACTCACCAGACTCGTGGCACCCAAAATCCAGGCTTTTTCTCTCCAGGTCTTAACTTTAAATTTAGATTTTTGGAAACACTTACATTTATTCTGAAGATGCCATGACAATCTTCCTATAGTGAAATAAACCACAGTCTGAGATTAAACAGAAGCCTGTGAGAGATGCCAACATGCCATCATAAACAGCACACTTACCACGATAGGAAAGCAATATACACAGAAATGAAGGATTATTTATAACTCTGTGATAAATAGCTATGGACCTTTACTCAAATGAAAAATGCATCTTAGTAAGTGTTCCACATACCCTTTTCCTTCAGGACTGACAGTGCTTTTCAATGTGCAAGACTATGTAGCCTTTCACCTCTTTCCTAAAAACCACTGCTCTCTTTACGTCATGATGATATTTCTCCAAATGGAGTAAGAAACACAGATAACTTTCTCCATGTTACCCACATAGTATCCCCAATGATTTGGACCTCTAGCAGTCTAACCTGTTTTTCAGTTATGGACCTAGGAATGCAAAGGACCTACTCTACTTTTTATATGGAAACCCATCCTTACCCTCATTTGCTGACCCCTTAATCACATTTCCCTCCATCATCCTGCTTCTGAACAAGAAAGTGCCCAAGATCTCTGTTTCTCATACAATAGCTCTGACTGCCCCTCTTGCTTTCCCCAGCAGGCAAAAATGGCACAACATACTATTATTTTGAAGCAGAAAAGCAGTTCTTACCCTAGAGATGATGTGAGGGTCATTGCATTTAGCCAGTTTCCCAGCAAATAGCTGCACTCCAAAGCTTGCAAAAACAAGCATTAATGTCAGCAAAAGAATAGAAACCTGTAAAGATGAAGTCAGACTTGTCAAGCTCTTCTTCTGCAGACTTGAAAAAGGGGGTCATCTCTCTTGGTGAACTGCAGGGATGATCATTCTGTGATATAAACCTGGAGATATGGCTTTTGTGACAGACATGTTTCTTTAGGTTCTGGTCCAATAACCAGGTGCTGTGTTACATCAGTCTTATTTTTAACATAGGATCTAAGAACTGCAGATAAGGATAAAAGCTTTGTTGCACTCAATGTACCACCTTGCTAAATTCTATGTGCATAGGAATTGCCACTCACTTTAAAGAAACTGTTTGAGTACTTGCAGATGCTTCTGTTTTGCTGATTCAGGTTGTTAATTATTTAATTATTTAATTAAAGGATAGCTCCAATAAAGATAAGCATGAGCAAATTAAGATGTAAATATCTTTAATAGAATACAATATTTAGGAAATGCCAACAAGCTTTGTACTTTTTGTCCTTGCTCTATTACTGTCTGCAAATATTTTGTAGCTTAGTGTTTTATAACAACCTGACCTAATAATGCCTTCTATTAAGGAATAAGATATCTGTTGCTTAGGCTGACCAGTATCACATAGGGTCCCAAGACAATCGCAGACCCCATTGTTTTACTTATTACTATAACCATGGCCATGATCATAATAATAACAACAACAGTGACATAAGAATGAGATCCAGATCTGTGACGAACAGCTGTATTGTTTTTGGCTGCCTCTCAAAAAGCTTGAAGGTAGAGACTTGCAGCTCAGAAACCAGATTTACTTTTGTTCTTGCAGAGCTGCCATACACTACTTTTCATCTTTCTTGACCAATCAGAACTGTGAAAAAGGGGTAGATTTTTTTCAGTAGTCCTATGTAATCATGACAAAAAGTATGCTAAATGAGTATTATAATTTATAAAATTATACATAAAATATATAAAATTATATTACAACAGCTTTACTCAGTATGAGTTAGTGGTATTCTAATTTTTAGCCTGTTGTGAGGTCATCTGCAGTGATACCACAATGAAAAGTAAACAGATAACGATGGTGAAAATAGGAAACATGAATTATATATCAAAATGTTATCTTATTACTCCTTCATTTATTTTCACAAGAAATAAACAATTGGCACATACCAAAAAAATTTCCTTAAAGCCACTAAACAGCTCTCGCACCACTTTCCTCATCTGAGGGACCAGTTTGAAAATTCGCAGAGGTCGGAGACAGCGGAGCACCATTAAGAGCTGAGCTCCAGATTTGGCAGGGACGTTCTGAGGCATCCAGCACAGGAATATCAAACTCACCTGGAGGTGACAGGACAGGAAGAGGCAAAGAAGGGTCAGGCTTATAATGCCTTATTTGGCATAGACACAGCACAGAACGTCAATGAACACTTCCCTACCTTAAAATTAAAGAATAAGGCAAAAGACCACCTAATTTAGAAAAAGGGCTTAGATCTCTTATGTCCTGACTTATTGTTCTAACTAATGGGCATCAGCTTGTCTTTGTCTCCCCCTTTGACTCAAAATCTATTTTCTATGCTTAATTAGATGGAATAGTTCAAAAAGGATAAATCAATTTGGCTGATTCAAAATTAGGACATGAACTGTATCTTTGGAGTAGGCAGAATTATTTCTCTCCCTCCTTCTCATTTCAGAGATTCTACCCTGAAACGGAGAAATCCTCACCTGGAAAGTCTGTTAACAGTTTTCCTGACAGTTTTTCCTACCACTTTGTTACAGGCATAAGTGGTTTTGTCACTATGTGGTTTCATTACACGAATGTTATGTTTTTGGAAATGTTTTCAAACAGCATAGTTGTGTCATGTAGCCTGAACAATCTCTGACCAATGATTATTGATTTAATGTCTCTTAAGTGCTTCTTATTTTTTAAAAGCCAGTGTTATCATAGGGGGACAGAGGTGAGAGTATTACAAAGAAACAAGTGCACAAAAAATGGAAGATCAAGATGATATCAACCAATTATTTAAAATTTGATATAATTTGTTAAAAAAACAGTGATAAAAAGCAGCCACCCCACCAAAACAAACAGATTTGACAGTCCTTCTGACTTTCTTCCAGTCTTGTAAGACCACCACAGAATCATTTGGAATATCCAAACTACACCACCAAAATTTTTCTTCAGACAAGCAGAGGGATTCAGAAAGATTTCAAGAAACTAAAGCATATAGGAGTTATGCATACTACAGTAGAAGTTTTGTACAAGTATGCATATTTTTATTTATGCTAACAGTAAAATCTTTGATACAAATTGATCGTGACAAATTTTATGCAGCGCATCTGCCTGGTGGATTAATCTCTGAAAGATTTAATCTAAATCCATCAAAGCCATTTTTCTCAGTAATTTCTTCAGTTAGAAAATATTTTGACACATTCTGTGGTGTTTATTGTCATATGTGAAGAGGAAAAGGACACTCTTCTGTTATATTTTAATGGAATGCAAGAGATTTCCCAGAAACTGTTGAGAATGGTTAAGAAACTTTTTTTTCTTGAGAACCACTACTGATAGGTATGGGATATATGTTTCTTTGTTTTCTTTTATAGCAACACCAGCAACAAGGATGTGCCCTCTGTTAAATGGTAAAGACTTTTGAAACTCCTTCAATAAGACAGGAATACTGTTGAGAGGAGAACAAACAATTAATATCTATGAAACAGATAAAATTAAGATTCTCCTGCATAAAAATACTGAAACAAGGTCAGAGTTCTCGAGTTTACTCTGAAGGAAAATCAGATCTGACACTTAAAACATAACAACAATAAAGAATTAAAAGGGGCTATACAATGACCCCACAGTAAATTGCCAGGTGTTTATCACATCTGTCTATCACTACTGCATTTGTATCAGGGTACAGAGACAAATTTTTTCACCCTACTAAACATTTATATAACCAAGTATATCAGAATTAAAAATGCCACAAAAACCTTCCATAAATATAAAAACTTACAAGATATATAAATATGTCCATAACTCCTCCAAAGTCCCTAATGACAGCTGTTGGTGTAAAGAACAAGCCATCTGCCATAATCTTCAGATTAAGCTCAATGCTCATGAATATTACAAAAACATATTCAGCAATCTGAAAACAAAAGCAGAGTACAACCATAATTTAGGAATAGGCAGTGGGGAAAAGCAAGGTGACTGTGGTTCAATAATTGTAAAATGATTCAGTGGTAGTACCTGGAGTGTTGGAGCATGCATAACTCTTCTAAAAGGGGATTCAAACATCATGGAAATGCAGGAGCATATCGTAACAATGATCATGACCCAGTCCAGGTAAGTAACCAAACCCAGCAAGTCACTGTGAACAATACATAAAGAAATGCCATTACAGAAATGCCCTTAGCTCTGTGTACTTGTTTTGTGCCTGCACTACAGTTAAGTGCTTTCCTGTGAAAAATAAATTGAGCTGAGAAGTGCCAAAGATTTCAGTATTTCAGAAATGCATAGTAAAACAAGAGAAGTTGCATGCAAGTGAAGAAGTAAAATCTGATTAAAAAATTCTCTTCCTGTTCATGCTTCTCCCCAAATAACTCCATGGTAAGAAAAACCTTCTTTGAAAAAAAAGAAAAAAAAGGAAAAAAAAGAAAAAAAAGAAAGAAAAAGAAGACATACACATGTGCATGCACATTTACACACATCCATGCATGTGTGTGCACACACTTATACTCCAAGCTTATGAGACCAAGCAAAGTTACTTTTGGAGTGCTTACTAAAGCTGATGGTATTTGGTATTTTTCACAGCTCCAGTAACAGGATCTGTTTTAGAACTATAAAAAGAAGAAAAGATACAGTAATTTACATTTTATTTTAGTCAGTATTATAATTATACCATACATCCATCAACTCAAAGTAATTTCTGTCCAAAATCAAGGCTCCATTTTATCCTATCTTTATTTTAAATGTCTGTATAAATTTCATTTAATTCTATGTAATTTCAGTCATATTATCAACACAGCTAGGATCACTTTAACTCTGCATACCTATAATTCCTCTAAGATTCTTTGAACTGACAGGTTT
Organism: Acridotheres tristis; assembly: GCA_037013685.1. Lineage (NCBI taxonomy): Eukaryota > Metazoa > Chordata > Aves > Passeriformes > Sturnidae > Acridotheres > Acridotheres tristis. The sequence continues at coordinate 76,710,069 of CM072884.1, forward strand.
TTGGGTCTTGATTTTGTAAACAAGGACTTAATCTTGTAATTTTCTTGGGAATAAGGGGGATAATCTGCTACTGAATTTTAGGTACCGAAATGCTCTTTATAATTACTTCAAAACTTCTTGGACCATGGCTGGATGAGGCTCTGAGCAACCTGGCCTAGTGAAAGGTGTCCCTGTCCAAGGCAGAGGGGTTGGATCCAGATGATCCTTAAGGACCCTTGCAAATCAAACCACTCTGTAATTCTGTGATCACATGATATCCTCAGTTAACATACACACACACATCCACAAGCTCTGTGTCTTTTATTAGTACTTTAATATTTTTCTGATTAATATTTTTAGATTCTCTGTATCTGAATTTTCCCGTGTAATTGCTGTGCTCCACCTGCCACATCCAAACACCCATTAGGCAGTCAAAGAGTGAGAACCACTCTATAAGTAATATGCACATATCTAGGTGACATAAGTTCTTGCTGCAGCAATTATTTATCAATTTCATACAAAGCAGAATGACTGCTGCAGGAGAAGCTACAAGAATACTTTCCAAGAAGCTTCCCTGACCCACTGGTTATAGGCACTTTTACTTATCTTCCAACTCCCATAGGAAATCATGCCAAGACAGGATCTGCACTGACATATCCTATATTTCATTGGAGGGCTCTAGCCACTGGGATGTGAAATTGCCATTACTTCCTTGCTGAGCTTAAAGTGAAAAATGGACTGAACAGACTTGAGGAATTACCACCACAGAGATTTCATGGTTATGAATTGCAGGAATGCACAAGACACAAGGAGAACAAGAAACATCTTCCATAGGCCAGGTTCATCCACTCACACCAGTAAGCACAAAGAACACACTGGATTAAGTGCCTTTCCACTGAATCCACTGACTTTTGCTCCTTAAACTCATGCCTCTCATTACCTTGTACATAGCAGCACTCCTCAGCCTTCTATTTATTGGAAAAAATATGTATCCTATCAGTTTGAAAAAGATATCAGAAATATCTTACTTGGTAAGCTAGATGGGACAACAAATATAGCAGGGAGGATTTAAGTAAATGAAAAAAGAGGACTGTTTAAGAAAATCAGTTTATTATTATAATTGCAAACATTTTATTTAAGCTGTTTTAGTATAAATATCCATTGGGCACTCAACAATGCTAAGAGGCACGGACAAATACTTGCTAAGTGATTTGATTGACTGTGTGTTTTGTTTTTCTGTTTTAATTTGCAACTGCTTCATGGACCAGCGCACCACAATCAAGTTAGCAGCTGCATAGAAAAGTGGGGACGTAGCTCAAGGACAAGTCTCTACAATGGTGGCAGAAACTTAAATATAGGTATTGTTAAAAATGATTATCTAACCGTCCTGTCATGCTAACTAGAAGTAATTTGTTGTGAAGTGCACAGAGAAAATCAATGCTGAAACCAGTCGTTCTAAGTGCCAAGCTCATGGTCTTGAGCTACCTTCTGTCTTACACTGCTCTATGCAGGGTGACATGCATTAACCCTTTAAAATCAGGGTGCCAGCAACAGACAGAGGTTTAAAGGAAGAGTTGTGAGGTGATTTTATAGAAAGTTGCTTGTACATGGATCTCTATCTGCCACACTTATATATGCCTATAGCTTAGTTGCTGAGTCTTCCTGGTTTTCATTCGGTTTCAGCTTTTATCTCCCACAGCTGAACACCTCCCCAGCCCATTCTGGGCCCCTTATTATGGGCTACAGAGTGTTTGAGTAAGCATAGCTGCAATTCATTTCTCTTCCACTTTTTATGTTCTATGAGTAACTGTTGGTGTATGTAAACTTCTTGCCTTATGATGAGGAATAAGAAGGGAATAGCAAGCTGATTGCCAAGCGTCTAAAAGTGGGAAACATTAGCCTTTCCTCTCAGCTCATGCCTGCAGTTTCCCCACAGTCTTGTCCACCTCAAACACGCCTGCCCTAAGACAGCATTTTGTTGCTTCCTTTCCTCCAGCAGCAAGACTACACCACAGACAAATGGTCGCCAGATTGTGTGGTGACCCCACTATATGCCGTTTTCCTTGTAAAAGGGAAGTTAGAGCTTGATTTCTGAGGACATGGAGGTAAGCACCTGTTGGAACCAACATTGTTATGAAGGAAACTTACGCATTAAAGCGAGCCCGTACCACCACCCGGCAGAAGTTCCTGAATCTGTGCTCACGGCCAACTATGAAAAGGGGTTTATCAAAATACGGGTGATTCTCTCTCAGCTCCTCCTCCTGGACTTTCCTTTTGAAAAAATGTAAATTATTAAGTGTTACACATTATCCCTGGCAAAAATATCCCTCATACTTTGTTCGTTTTTTCATATTGCTCTTAATACTTTTAACTTCATGCAGAGAACAGTTAATACAGAAAATGTGCACTCAGACTTTTGATTTTTAAATACCTTTTCATTTCAGCTTGTTCCTTTTTTTCTTGGATCATCTTTATCTCACTGTCTTCTCTCTGTGCATTTCTGTATCTCACAGTGTTGGAGTGCTACAAGCAAAATGATTCCTTTTAATCGAGGTCTAAGGGCTATTAGTTTTTAATGTTTCAGATGAAAGCAAGATATGGTATTTTACATAGAAATATTGAAATGAAAGATCTTCATTTCCAAATGTACTGCACATCAACTCAGTCAAGCATATTGCACAGTATTTTCTATCTACAGCATAAGGCTCCTTATTTTCATCAAGGTTAATTTCAGTTCTAATTTCATGCTTGAGGCTCCATCCAATCTAACTTTTAACTTTAAAATCAGAGGTCCTGTAAGACCAGCCAACCTCTCTGAACTGGAATGAATACAATCAAACTTACTAAGGGCAAAGACTGGGAAAGAAAAGGCTTTAGACACCCTTTTAGCTTCTCAAGCCTGCTGCATGGCTTCCAGGCTGTGAGGCATGCAGATCATACAGGTAGACTGCTGAGTGCAGGGGTGAGGGAGAGGGAGGGAGGGAGGGAGGGAAGGAGGGAGGCAGGATGCTGTCTGAGCTCATGCAGTGGAGGGAACAATCACCATTACTATTCTGAGTTATGTGAGTCTTTGAAGCACTCCTCGTGGGGTAATGCTGGGTGTTATCCTTACTGTTAGATACTTGCAAAGCCACATCTGCCTTAGTCACCTTTATAGATAGTTTGGAAATGGAGAGACTAATATTGCATCTTGAAATTTCATTGCCACAGAGATCCACAAAATATATGAATTTGCAGAAATTAAAATGCACTTAACTGCAAGAAATTACATTACAGTGAAATCCATGATTACTATTCTCCCTTTTAGTCTTTGTCCCTTTGTCTGACAGTTCTGCTGCTTGGAAAATATTGCTAAACTTCCATCAGAAATTTTGAAGTGCTGTTTTACCAGCCTGAGTGATTTGTATAATTCCAGAGTAATGCTTTTTAAGGTGTCCTGGGCAGCATTGTTGGGTTCCTAATGCAGTGTCTACAGATTCAGTGAATGCATCTCAGCAAGTGTTCCAAAATCAGTTAGTCTATCAGTGAAATAACAATGTCAATTATTTTGAGGATAATTCCAATGCAGTTACAGCATTTGTCCTATGACTTCCTTTCAAGATTTCAAAAGACAAATTGCAAGCAAGTTCATAAATAGAATTAGTCTTACACAAGAATTTATTTGATAGCATATATTCTAATTTCTTATATTCTCAAACTGAAACCAGCATTTCTATGAGGACTTACATCTTGAGTCAATGTTTCAAGAGATTTTCCTCTGCTGATTCGCTGGCTGTTCGAACCATGTCTCAGTGACCTGAAACAATCATAATCAATTTAGCAATACATCTCAAGATGAAATTTTGACCTTTATAAGATGACCATTATAAAGCACTTCTCTCCAGCCACCCAATATCTCAAATTCTTATCATTTTTCTCTTGCTAACATCAGAAGCTTATATGCTTTTCAATTGTTTTCAATCCGGTCTAACATAAGCCAATTTCTGTCCTTCTGATCTTTAAATTGATAGCTTTGTAATCGGCAAAGGAAATGACATTTGAAATAAAAAGACATTTTTTCCATTTATACAGTACAATGAATTTAATTATGGTTACAATGAAGAATGTAGAATTCAGTTCTTTGTACAAGTAAGTAGTTTTGGCTTTTCACATGTTAGGGATTGCTCAGATTTAATTCCTTTTGTCACCTTTATTTTAAGAATATTTTAAAACCATCCCTTCTGTCCATTTTTACCTGCGTTCTTGTCTTATATGATGCTGGACACTAAGTATTGACCTTTCCTTGGCTGGCTGCCCCTCAAATGATCCGCTCAGCATGCGTTGTCTAGTGCAGGCCCTACGAAGAAATGTAAAGATGATGACACACAATTTTCAGTATAAATGATAATTTCAGAGGTAGCACATTCAGAGAAATCAGCTCGGCTTTGTGGGGAGCAAGTACTTCAAGAACAATAGAGAATAACAATACAAGAGCAATGGATTTGCCATGAAAATATTTCCAAAGCAAGTGGCCCCCACTCTGCAACACAACTGGTCATCCAATGAACCTCCTCCACGCCTTAGCAAAGACCATCTGTGAATTTTTTTCAGTCTGCTGTAGAATTTTTGGTCCCTCAAGACTTCACTAAGTGTGAAACAGGTCAAGCAACACACTAACCGTCAGTAAAACCAGTTTCTCAGCAATAAAGGGAGTAGAACAAGTACAAGAGCAATTTTAGTCCCTTTCAGGGTTATATATACACACTTAGGACCTAGAACATAACTTAGAGTGCTCAAAACAACTGGAACCGTATCCAGTATGAAATGAAAAGCTGCACATTGCTGGTATTCTGTAATATGAAATGTCTTCTCACTGGGAATGCAGTCAACTTGCAGCATTTTCTTGTGTGGGTTTTCTCACTTGTTTGCTCATGGTTCATTTTGTTTTTTGCTTAATTTTGGCAAACAAATTTTACACATTTTGGCAGAAATGAGTATTTTTTGGTGAGTAAGCATGCCACAGGTAATCAGATCATGCATATCTTTATCTTGATGGCTACAATGAAATTGATTTGCTTAAGAAAAAGAGAAGCTTCCACTAAAAGAGCTCACACAGATCCCTCTGATGTCTGAGAAATGGAATTTCAGCAAACATATTTAAACTTTCCACAATGGTTTAATTTAAAGTTTACACTTTGAGTAATGTTTAGCACTCCTTATTGCTCATTTGATGTTATGAGACCATTTACAGAAACACAAGACCCAGCTGGTAATATTCCACACTTTTTATTGAACTGAATCTTCAATTTTTTTCTGAAAAGTTGAAAAAAACTATACACCCTTTGTGTAACCACTCTATTCTCCAGCCTGTAAGGCTTAGATAAATGCCTTGATAGTATGGGATGATCATGCTTGATGACAAAAGGTGTCCATGGCATGTTCTTTCCCCACTGCATCTTTATAGTTTTCACTCTTCTCCGCTTTTTCTCCTTCTTTTGGATTTAAATACATGAATTATACAAGCAGGAATCCAAAGTGATATCTGGAACAAAAACGAGAAGCTTAGAATTCTTGTCAGTGTCACCACTGCCAATCAGATTAGCATGCTAGGAAAATACATTGTACTACACTTGTTATAGAAAGCATTAGGTTACACTACACTGAACTAAAGCATCATGACATATAAGAAAATTACTACATGTCCTATAAAACACAGCACATCTTAGACAAATCATTAACATTTTAATACCAAAGGATTTTAAGCATTATGTTGTGGAGGATGATACCACACAACACTGTCAGAAAACAACCAAGATATTTGAATATCTTTGCAAATTTTGTTTGAATAAAAGGAAAAAAAGAAAAGAATTATTTCCTAAAATTAGATCCTCTCTCACTCCAATAAAATGACAATCCAGTCTTTCTCAGCAGAGACAATGAAAGGTTCTGGGGTCTGACTTCTGTATAGAGGCTTGTTGGTGTGACAAAGAGGGTAACTTATGTCTTTTTTCCCCTGTTGATATAAATTATTATGCTCTGCTTCTAATAGCTAAAAATTATTTTTGTGACATCAAAACATAACTTGTACATAAACTTTTCCTGCTCTTGTACATAGAAACTTTTATGAAGACTGTTTGAGTCTTCATAATAAAACACTTAGTCTTCATAATAAATGACAGCTTTAAATGTGCAAGCAATAAATTCTTTACCTGAATAATGAACAAGATGGCATATTTGATTGTTAATGGTATAGTGAAATAGACATAGCTATACATTATGGGCATACTATGGCAGAGTGGACATGCATGAAAAGTAACATCTGTAGAAAGACTTATTAATGTTTATAATATTGAAATTAGATTCCTAAAACTGTATTTATCATTTACATCCATTGCCTCATTTTTCATTACCTCTGGAAGCCCGGTAACCCTTGTGAAGTCAATAGAGAAATAACATAATACCAGTTGTTTAGCACAGAAATCAGAAATTTTCATCAAGTGATTGCAAAGAAACATATTTGTATTTCCAGAGAAAAAGATGTGCTGAAAAGGCCTTGTCTACTTTTGACAGCCTCTCTCCTGGCATTCTCTGCTTTACAGGAATTAGTGCCTTGGGAATTAATCTTCCTTGTATGAACTCTTAGTAAGAGCCATACTTAGTTATCCTTTTGACTCAGAATCTGGATATTTTTCAGCTGCAAAGACACCTAGAGTTGCAGATCTCTGGGGACTTTTGAAAAAGATGGGAGGTGCCATTAATTTTTCAGAATTGCAGAGCTGTCAGTTTTGAAGTCTGCAATAGGGTTTGGTTTGTCATTGTGGACACATACATGTACACACTTCCTCTCAGTGTCTGCCTGTGAGCCATGTGCCCAGGCTTTTAGCCAGCTCATAGCCACTGGAGATGTAGGAGCCAATTAAATTTGCTGTACAGAGGTGGCCAGCACCACCTGCCATGCCTTGGAGTATTTTGCTTTGCTTCCAGCTGCTGCTCCAGCAGGGTACAATACCCCTACAAATTGGTGTATTACCTGCCATTTTCCAGGGGATGTTTTGGACATCCTCTGACATCTCAAACATTACTGTATGTCCATATATGAACAACTTCACTGAATGCTTGATCAGTTAATTTAATTAATGATGTTTGGAAGGTATTAAAGTAACCATAAAGTGGTCATTTAAAGACAAAGCAGTCAGCTAAAGATCTCACTGGGTTCCATTATCTTTATTGATTAGACCTCTGTGAACTAGATGGTAGAGTTCATCCCTTAGCTCACAGACAGATTTAGCTACCTGGAGTTAAATCCCACACCAGGCGCAATCAACATGCTACATTGTTAAAAGTTCAGTCCTATGTAGTTTGAAAATTGGAGTTAAAAAAACCACTTTTCTTGCCTTCATGCATTTTTATGTAACTGTAGCTGGTCAGAATCTTTTGACCTTTCTTTAAACAACAGAGGCAAAATTACCCTTTCTAGCTAAAATTGCCCTTTTCATCTTCCTATACCTCCTTTCTGAAATATTAGGTTTATTTTCACTTGTGGAAGAAGAAAGAAGGTATGAAACAAGAAATATGTCAAGCTTCTGGACTTTGCACTCACCTTGCAGAACTCTGAACACAGTTCAGCAGCTGCAAACCACATGCTCCAAATTTGCCTTGAAAAGTGCAAATGTAATAAAATATCCTGAAAGAGAAAATGCAATTTCTTAGGTAATCAGAAAGCCAGAGGAAGATCACACAGAACAAGACAATACTGGGATATCATGTAGGTTGTACCACCTAGTTTGCATTACCTGCAACCAATTAGGAGATCCACATTTTTGAAGTCCTTCGAACTATTTCATGCTTTGGAATTCCTGAAAAATAAGTAGTGAACAGAGTGTTTGAGTAACATTCTTTGGCCAAATGTAAAATGTTAAAGGTTTTGATGAATAATTCAAAATACTATACCTTTCATGAATATTCAGAGGTCTCTTGCAGAGGGTAAGCATGCGGCTCATGCTTGGATTTTTTCAGTCAGGTATCCTTTCCACAGCAAGTCTTCACCCATCTTGCATTCCAGTATAACACTGCTTTGGGGTTTTTCTTCTGTATTTTAATGAGTGAGTATTTCAGTTGTAATTGTAGCAACTGCATATATTACTATGTACTTTTGTTATTCTCCTTGAAACGTGATCACACTGAAGCCTTAGTAGCGTTGTGCACTTCAGTGCAGTTATCAGCATCATTCAGCACTGTTTTCATTCTCTAGGACTTTCTATCCTTACTAAATCTTTCCATGCTTGCATTATAATTCCATATAACTTGGACTATATGGTAAAATGTGACAGCCTAAGATTCATGGGGAATCCGCCTGAGAGGCATTGTAGTGATTCTTTCTTTCATTTATAAATTTAATTTATTAAGGCACTTTTTGAATAGCAAGCACAATGCACATTTTCACCACATCTATACTACTGTTCTTTGTTGGAAAAATAAATATTTTTAAAAGAAATCTGAACCTGAGTCGTGAAATAAAATGGATTATTAATGCAACTTGGATAAGTCAGGTTTTTTCTTTTCCATGTTTTTTTTTGTTTCCTTCCTTCCTTATGTCTGTCTCTAAAGCAAAAAATCCATAGTCACTTATTTTCTTTAGTGACAGCTCAGGCAGTTGAGCTATAGCAGGACACTTTCTTTCCTTTAGCAATTTTTATTGTGATTATCTTGCCTTGCTGTTTTAGCTTCTCTTCTCATGGATGTTTATATGATACCAATTTTTACTGGACTGTAGAAGAATCAATAAAAGCAATGCAGGAGAAGAAACCTCAAGTGGTTATCCAGTCTACCACCTCTCTCAAAACAGGATCAATTCCATACCTGCAGTGCTGGAGACTCCATAGCCCAAAATCTCTGCTTCACAACTGTGCTTTGCAGTGATCCATAACATGGCATTCATTTGGCACAAACCCCATGAAACACAGTAACTTCTTTCCAATGGATATGTGCATTCCAGTATTTCTTCTCTTTTGTCTTTGTGTCAGGCAGGTGAAATACAGATGTATTTCAAGCTGTACACTTGTACAGATTTAGGAAGGTGGTGACTAAGTCTGGATTTTGCATGGGATGACAACAATCATCAACTGAACTTACCTTGAACATTTGTTCTGAGAAATGCATGGGGTCAAACCCTCAAAGTTATGAAGAAACGAAATCATACTCTTAAAAGAGAAAAATATATGCCAAGAAATTTGTTGCGAGTCAGAACCAACAAATACAAATTTCTAATAAAGAATACCAAAGGTATATCTTCTAGGATTATAGAATCATAGAATCATTTAGATTGGAAAAGATCTTTGCTCATGCTCTATATTAGTGTTCACGGAGATTTTAAGTAGAGACAAACTTTACAGCTTTCCTAGAAATCATTGTATTTTTCAGAAACACTTGTATGAACAAAGTCTGAATTATCATCTAGCATATTAACAAACTAGAATAGGATACTTAATTCAAGCAATTCTTTCCCTCTCTTTCCTTTCCCAACACCCCTCCCACCCAGCATTCTGTTTCAAACAAAAGATAAAAGCACTTCATTCAGTTAGTTGTTTATGAAACTGAATGTTCCACTTAAGCATAAGTTATGTTACTCTTGCAGGACCAGGAAACACATCAGATAAATCTTATCTAGAACAGTGAAAATATTATTGCACACCCCTAGCATCAGTTTATGTTTGACTATAGCTGTAATGAAAAGCAAATAAAAAGCTGCCCATTTGAAAAAAATCAAAAGTTTCCCAAACTGTCACAATATATATTTTATATATATGTTGTAGAGTCTCCTTCTCTGGAGATATTCAAAAGGTGTCTGGATACTGTTCTGGGCAACTTGTCCTGCTTGAGCAGGAAGGTTGCACCAGACAACCTCCAGAGGTCTCTTCCAATCTCAACCATTCTCTCATGCTGTGAAGCACAGTTTAATGCACACCAGAATCAGGTTTTGCACTATTGACACTTCGATTATATTTTGGACTATGTGAGATTATTTTTAATTTGCTCATTTTCCACACCATTCTGTGCTGTTTACAAATTATCCTCAGCACTAGAGAGAACAAAGTGATTTATACAAAACACTTTGCCTGGACCTGCCCTACTCTCTCTACTCCAGAAAGGCAGTGGGACTAATAAAGGACTAGACTCCATTTGCAGATAATGACTGAACTAGGAATGAGGGTCAGAAGAACCACAGGCACAAAACTTGCTTTTAAGAGGAAAAGCAGTGCTTGCAGCAACACAGAGTGAGAGAAAAGTGTGAAGCACTGAAGATATGCAGGAGAAAGTAAATTTGCTAGAAGTGGTTATTACTGCTGAGGGCAATGCATTGCAATTTTCAGAAAGGAATGGAGCTGTTTGCAATTCAGAGGCACTATTAAAATAGATCTTATTTTGAAAAAGTTGTTCTAAATGTCTCTAAATCACTTGTACTTTATTTCATTTTTCAAGGTTGAAGTCCCCACCTCAGAATGGATTAATGTGAAGAGTTAAGGCCTTCGTACTATGCCACTGGCAATGCACTGATCAGAGTCAAAGTACCAGGACAGTAGTTGCTACATCCTTGTCTTGGTTCCCTTGCCTAATTGCACAAAGATCTCAAGGAGGCAAGGGGAAGGTTGGATTCTAAACAAGGGTAAACAAGGATGCTTGGAAATGAGACACTGTACGTGGAAAGGGGTTTTAACCCTTTAAGTGCAGCGGAAATAAGATGCACAGCTACATGGTCGTCTTTCATGACAGGAAGAAAGAGACAAGTTTATTCAGAAACACACTTGGTTTTATAGCATGACTCGCAATTCCAAGAGTAGAGAAAAGGTGATTTGTTCAGAGAGAAGACACCCCATTCCCAGGGCCTGGTCACACACCACAACAGGTGTTCTATCTTTGTTATTAATTCCTTTTTATTTTGACCAAATTATCACCCTGGGAGAAATTCTCCCTAGCCTTGAGCTGGACCAGCTTATTGGCTGGGAACAGAGCTGAAAAGCTCCAGCCTGGAATATTTTTCAGGCTGTAATTTTCTTACTTTCTCAATATGTGTCCCACAAGACACTTCCCTGGGGGTGTAGCAAGAAAGCTGCAGGAAAGAAAAGATACCCAAGACATCAGTTTTGCTGCATAATGTAACAGCAGATGAGCAGGTGAGACACCAAGGACTGACTGCATGAACCATCTCTCTTGGTGGTCAAGGGCTATTAATGTCCTTCTTCCTCATCTTGGGGCAGAAGATGTCAAGCTGCAATTCAGCATATAAAAGGGAAAAATGAAGTTTGGATAGAGAAAGATGCACAAGAGAGACATGAAGGTACCTATGTGTAATGCATGGTCCTTCTATACAGTTGATTATATTGAACCATTCACAATTTAATTAAAAAATAATGCAGTAAGGTTTAAAAAGTAGAAGGGGTGAAAGGTCAAAGGTGGACTTAGGCTGGAATAGACTTAAAATTCCCTTTCAGCACAGCAATTTAATCAAGTTGAATTTGCCCATGGGCAGCTTTACTACATAGAGGTATTGCTTTAGAAAAACGCTTCTTAATTCAGGTAGACAAAAATTAAAATTATGCTAGAAGTAATCTTTTCAGAAGGGATATTCTGGGTTATCTTATTGTTCTTGGCATAAATGTCATTTCTTCTTTTGTCAGATACTCCAAATAGCTGAGAGTCACCTAATTTTATGAAGGAGTTTACAGCATTTACAACTAAAGTGAAAATAAGAACTAGAATCTCTCATGTGTTCAGAGTTTGAATTTTTCTGTGTTATTATTCAAACTGAATCTAAAGTTTCAGCTGTAAATCTTATCACTTTTTCTCCTGTTTTTAAAATTCCCCTTCATCAACAGTGCTGCCACTGTCATTAACATGGAAATATTGTCAGTGCCCAGGACCAGTTAGCCCATCACTGGCAATCTCTATCAGTTTGCTCACCAGATATGCCATGAACACAATCTTCTTTTGCTGGAGCAGATGCATTGCAAATGTCATTAGATCAGAGCTTATTTAACGATTTTGAGTCAATAACAAGGAATAATAAACAGCATTTGTTCTTTTTCTCAGGAGAGAGAAGACTCTTTGTAAGACTCTTTGTAAATGACTTACAAGCAGTCCAAGAAAGCATTAGAGGACATGTGATCCATGTTTTCCTTATTTGATGGAAGTTCTCTCCTTTTGTCTATGTTCCTCAAAGTTTATTGCTGATGATCCAGGAAATAGATTGAAAAACTCAGTAAATGTAGATTAAAACAGAGTAAATAGATTATTAAAAATAAAATAGTATATTAGTAAATGAAAACTTTTTATTCTTCTGCCTCACAAAATTCAGAGGAATTCAGGTGAATTGATATGAAGTCCTTTTACATACAAGACTTCGGCAGAAGCCATGATCTGAAGGACGAAGTGGAATTCGGCAGAATTGAAACTGGGAGGACTGATTTCTGGTTCTATCCTTGTATCTCTGAGACCTTAGTGAAATCCAAACAACGGTTTGCTCAAATTCTCCTCTATTGCAGACTTCTCCTGAAAAGTTGAAAGTTCTGTGCTTATGGGAGAATTCTGAATTTCAATTCCCAAAATTTAGTTTTTCCTCCTATCTAAGAAAGAATGGAGCTTCTATTTTATCAGACTTTTTTTAAAATATTTGAATACATAAAAGTAGGGTTTTTTCTTTTGTCTACATTTTTCCTCTGCAGTATAGTGTATGAAACACACCAAAAAAACTGACATTGTGGTGTCAATAACATTTCACAGTTCTCACATAACACAAAATTTCATTACAAGTGTTTTACTGAAATACTGCCAAGATGCCTGTATCTAAACCTGTGTTTTTAGAAGTATTTTGCTTAATCTACCTGTAACAGTAATTCCCTTAAAATCAAGGTACACAACTGAAAGAAATGCTTACAAATACTGCACTAAATTTTGTTAAGATTGAATATTATGGTATTGCATTTAAATGGATCAATAATATTTTTTACAATGAGTATTCATTTGAATTAGTAATTGCTTATGCTGTCATTAGATGGGTTTAGAGACAGAAGAAGTTTGACGTTAATTTCTACAGTTCTCCCTGTGCTGTACTCTTATAGAGCATTAAATAGAACCAGAACTTCTCAAATGGCATTCAAAAAACTTCATAATCCAGAAATCACACAGAACCCCTAATTCCCTGCTCTTCATAAAACTTTCCCTTACTTAATTTTTACTTTTCAGAACAGAATTCCTATTAATACTTTGTATTTACCTGGGACTTCTCAGTGACAAAATGCAAACATAAATATAAAATGAGTGACCTATAAATTGTTTGCATTATTAACACACCTTATACTGAGAACAGCCATTCTAATGTAAAACCAACAGTGGCATGAAAAACTGCAGCAGAGAGTTACCAAAATGATAACTTCAGAAATGGGTCTTGAAGATTTAGGCTTGCATTATTCATTTACAGTGCTGAGTAGTTACTTGATATGGAATACCAAAAGGAGTGATCAATATTAAAACATTCAGGAAATCTTTCTACAGAAGTCATGGTTCTGAAACCTTCTTCACTGCCCATTTGGTACTTGGAATATGACCAGCTGTAGTCTATGCTTTCTAGAGCACAGTCCCTGCAAACATTTATGTGCAGATATTTGCAAGAACCAGGCTAGAATTCTTTAGACAAAATAACACCCCTTATGAACAGACACGTTTTGGTTAATTTAGAAGGAAGAAGTGAAAAGAGCTGAAACATGATCTTACTGCATGATACAATTGAAATATATACTGAAGAAGTACAATCCCTCTCTTTTTGCTGTTCAAGCATATAAAATAGCCAAAGAGAAATTAATCTTTGATAATGAACATGATAGATATACTACAAAGGGATAAACTATTATGAATATTATACATCCGGTAACATTCGCGATAAACAAAGTTGTGAGAAATCAGATGACAGTCAAAACAATATCAAATCACATCTGACTCTTACCTTAGAATTTTATTTATTGCTGTCTCTTTTTCCAGGAGGTTTCTTGCTCTGATGCTGAAAACAGATTTACGGAGCTATAAAATTAAAAAAAAAGACAGGATACTTTTTAATTGTCTTAAAATATAATGTGTATGTGACAGACCAATTAAATACTACGATGCTGAGTGCATAAAAAGGATGGTGGAAAACAACCAAAATGCTTCTGTACATTTTTGGCCTTCCAATCCCAATCCTTAGGTAGTTCTGTGTAGAAAGAAGCAGATAGTTTTGCTGGCTAGCACAAATTTGCTTTATTACACATTTCTTCTCCAATTGGCCAAATCACACTGTTTTGCTACTCCTTCTCCACTTTGGATTTTGACTAGGCTGGATCATACTCTGCAGATGCCTTGACTGTACAAAAGAGCCAGCAAACAAAGCTCAGATGCATCATTTCAATGCCTTTTCCCCCTACAAATGCAGAGAAAAAAGGTGTTGAGCAAAATATGCTTATGCTTGCTTCTGGTCATGAACAGCGTTTCAGGAATCTTCTTGTGAACAGGACTTCCTGAAAGTGAAATGAAAGGACTGAGATACATGAAAAAACAAGCAAGTGATTAACAAACATGGCAAACCAAGGAGCAAACCACAGCTGGAGAATTTAGCTCAGGAATTGCACCCGTGATGAACAGAAAGCTTCTGGCACATTTTAAGACTTAAATCTGTCAACTGTTTGGAGATCATTATGTTGAAGAAAATGGTTGAGAGAGATTTGGAAACTCTTAGCAATCTGTGTCCTGGTTTTGATCAATCTGAAACAGAATTTTTAAGCACATTTCTTTACATGTTCTTTAAATTTTCTAAAACACCAGCTCAAATCCAGAGTCCTTAGACAAATAATTTTGCCAGAACTTCTCTGAAGACTCATATTGACTCTGAGTCACAGTAAGATCTTACTTTGTAGAGAAACAGAAGCCTAGAAAATACCTTAAAAACTTGTTAATTATACTGGCTGTACTTAATAAAATAGATACTGCTTTTTAAACCATGACTATAACAGCAAGCTACAATCTCTTTCCTACACCTTGCCTTTACAAGTGAGGCCCTTTTAACCTGTCCCATGTCTTGTCTTCTCTGTACAGCCTGCAGAAGTAATAATACAGATGATTTGAAAACACCCGTTTTTTGAGAATCTGTGGGTTCCTTAAACAACCAGCAGCTTGAAAATGGAAATAAGGTATGTAACACTTCAGAATGTAGTTTGGAAAATAACGTATTGGAATTTCAGTTAAGATTAGAGAAAGAGTAATAAACTTGTTGAATATTTGAATACAAACAAGAAAAATTTCCATTGCCTGGATATGGTTAACACAAAAATAAACTGAAAATCCTAGTATGAGATATACCTGTTGAGGAATACATCCAGCACAGGCAGCTGGGTGTGCAGCTGCAGTGTGAGCTGCAGGTTGGGCTCTGGGGGTGCAAGAGGCCATGAACTGATGATTCTTTGCCTAACAAAGGCCACGGGTACCTGTGGCACTCAAAGACATGGCAGGAGCTGATGATCCCAGAATTTTGCTTGCTTAGACTGTGAGGCTATAAATGCTTGGGATGCCTTTACTTGGGGTCTCTCCTTGGAGGCACCCAGCTCAAGCTGCTATTTTGTTATTCAGTTATTGCACCAAGATGAAATAATTTTAAGGATCTGGAATGTCTGGGACTCTGCTTTGGGAAACCTGGAGTCAAGCTGGTGAGGAAACCTGGTGTGACTGTGTGAGTGTAGGGCGTGTAGCTGGGGAGGGAACTTGGCACCAGCTCAGGTGATGCAAGAGTGACTGCCAAAGGGGCTCCTGGATGGTCAGACAGGGAAGTTATATACCATTATAATAAATATTCTCTAGGTATAAATATGCCATATATTGAAACACGTTTGTGTAGTTTTTAACTCATTTGCAGTATCTTGACACAGGTGTAGTGAATTTAACAGCATTATACTTTATTATGGATTTAGATACGTCTCATATAATGCTGAAAGCAATGGTAATTCTTTCACATATTTTCTTTTTCTAATGTCAGTGAAATTAATGCCAGTGGAGTCCTGTGTAAACTTTTTTCCCTTATCAGAATTGCAGGCAAAGCCTCTAAATCATGGGAGCACCTATTTCACAAGACATTAGTTACCAATTTTTTAGGGCTCAAAATTATGGGAATAATGAGAGTGGAAAACCAGAAGTTTTGTCTCATTTCTTTTTTCCTATTATAAATAAATGCTTTAGAATAATTGCAACTACATGAAACATCAAAGGAAAAAAACGTGCTACCTATAACGTTTTATGTTTATTTATTTCTAGTAAAAATTCTTGTTAACATCTTAGAAATTGAAAAGATTTCAAACATAGGAACCATTAATTTCCTACCAGTTTTCTAGGTTTTGCCCATCTGATTTCAGTAAAAAAAGCTGAGTCATAGAAATTTTTCTTGAAATTTTCTACAGCTCCTTGTCTGTCACAGACCACTTCTTTCCAATGTTCAAATTAGGTGAGAGAACACCTTGGCCTTAAAGGTTGTGGCCCAAACCAGGAAATTCACCCTGGTCATCATCAAGCAAACAGGCTGTGGGAAAGCAGGAATGAAGAGTCCGTGTATTTCCAAGGACTCTATAAGGATGTTGAGCAATCACTTACTGCTTCCACAAGTCAAATATTAAACTACCCAGTGCCAGCAAGAATAAAAACATCTAAAGAAAAGGTGCTGGCAGGTTTAGGACAAGGGCTACTTAAATACTACCAGGGACTGCTGAACCCTCATTCTAGGCAGCAAGACTAACAAAGCAGACAGTTTTGCATAAAAACACTGCTAAATCCCTATGCCATCCCAGCTGGAAATGGTTTGATGCTCTGTGCTTGATGCCTTCAGTGAACACTGTAGCTGTCTGCTGGGGATGTGCAAGAGCAGTGCTGTGCTATGATACTTGGCTGTCACACAGCCAGAGGTGCATCAGCCAGAGAGGTGAAGGGAAGCTGTAAGAAAAAGCACGTCTGGAGCCACTGAGATGGGAGAGAAAAGACTGGGTTCTGTTTGCATTTTCAAAGCTGTTCATGAATTTTATTTAGTGATGCTTGAAAAAATAAATAACAGAATTATAGAATCGCTGAATATGCTGAGTTGGAAGGGACCTAGAGGACCATGAAGTCCAACTCCTGTCCCTGCACAGGACACCTGAAGAGTCACACCATGGACCTGAGAGCATTGTCCTAACACTTCTTCAACTCTGTCAAGCTGGTGCTATGAGCTTCTCTGGGAAGCCTGTTCCGGTGCCCAACCACCCTCTGGGTGAAGAACCCTTTTTCTAATATCCAAACAAAACCTCTCCTGACACAACTTAAGGCCATTCCCTCTGATCCTGTCACTGGTCACCACAGAGTAGAGATCAGTGCCTGCCCGTCCTTTTCCTCCCATGAGGAAGTCGTAGATTGTGATGAGGTTTCCTCTCACTCTCCTCCAGGCAGAAGAGACCAAGTGACCCCAGCTGCATCTCATATGGCTTTCCCTCCATGCCTAAGAAGCCATAGGAATGGAGAAAGGTACGAGAACAGGGTGTCAGATTATTTGTGCAGAGTGCATTTATTTTTCTTTCACTTTTTTTTCAGGATTACCTGTGAAACTTGCAGCCAAGACAGGACATCCTTGGGCACTGACCTTGGCCTAAGCACACCCAGCAGACTGCAGCTCCGATCAAGTTTTGAAGACTTTTTAACAATCCTGTCTGGACTGTCTGTCTGATGACTTAGATTGGAGTCAGGTATCCATTCTTTAATCCAGGAATACATAGGCATATACAAGATTCTAGAGTTTGGTGCCTAGAGATCTCAGTGGTCCAAAATAGAATTCACAAAACAACCCAGGCACTTCCAAGGATTATGACTTTTGAAGACAATAGTCTTCAATTTTCTTTAGGAGTAAGGAGCCCTTCCTTCAGCAGAACACTGGTGAATTTATCTTGAGTTAAAAATATCCAGAAGAAGCAATACAAGAAAATATTTTTAGATAAGCACAATTGATTCTATTTCTCATATTCAAAGGAGTCAGTAGACAGTCAAATTGCAACACACACGTCAACATGCATGCTGAAGAAAATCAAACGTTACTATAGATTTTTAAAAATATGCATCCTTATTTCTATATTAGAGAAATGAACTAAACTACTTCCCATTTAATTTTCCAAATTTGCATAGCACACCAGGCAAATGCAATGGGACTGTACAAACAGAAAATGGGGTGATGATCAGTGTTTTGTTTAATAATGTCTAGATGCCTCATGCTGGTGTCGAATGAGGCTGGCAATTAAAACTTGTGATACCTGCCGAGTTCTGGAATGTTGCAGAGGAAATATAAACAGTGTTAACATACAAAAGACATTACTCAATCAGACAACGTGAAATTAAATAAGTACAGTACACTCTACTGAGGTTATTTTAGGGTATTTCTGTTTAGCCTGCTGGGTTTTTTATTACAGATTGTGCTGTACTGTGAGGACACCCTCAGTGTATCTTTATTAGCATTTATTTATTTATTTATTTATTTACTTATTTATACCACCTATAAGTTCACTTTATGCAGAAACCACAGTGCCATATAGCTTTCTGCTAAAGAACATTATTTTTTTAGCATATGACATTGTCTTGAAATCACCTAACAGCATCTGATTACTCTAAAATATATTTTCAGCGACACGCTTTAAAGAACTCTTGCTCGTTACTTTAAATGAAGGACCTGCTGTGGCAGGTCAGCAAATTCCCAATAGTATTTCCTGAATGAAAAGGCTTTAGATGGATATAGTGTGCTGATACTAAACCATGAATAAAGCTTGTGTCTTGGTTCTCAGCTTTCTTTGAGTTTATTTACACAGACATAACCACAGAATTAGGAAATCTTCTCTTCCACAAGTGTTGACAACTTTCTCTGCTGCTGTTGGCAGGACAGACTTTAGGCAGACAAAATAATTCAGTTCAGTCAGAGTGAACTTGGTGCAAATGCTACATCCCATGAAATCCCATTTGTCGACAAGGACAAAGCAACTGCTGTAAAATAAGCTAAATCACAGAACATTGTTGCTCTGCAAGTGCCACCCGCTGCTTTGAAAAGGTACTGCAGGCATTATCAATAATAATGTTTATTTTAGTGTACTTCAAAAATCCAAGCTTTCTACCCTGGAAGAAGAAAATCCTTGGGATAAGATCTAAAGCAAAGCAACATTGGAAAATATCTTTGTGAAGTATCAGGAAATGACTGTGGACCAGTCCTACATACTAGATGTACTGGCACAGCAGTGCTGACTTCAGGAAGATCTTTGCCAATTTATACCAGCTAAGACATGGCTGAATGGTTTTATGTTTTGAGAAATGCTGTATATTTTATTTTACTGAGGTTTGATGTATTTCTCAAGCAACATGTTTGCAACGCCCAAACCTCAGCAAATGCTACATAGGGCAATTATTTTCAACTTGAATTTGACAAAGAATTGCATGCTATCAACAGATAAAATCTGTGGTGATGTATTATATGATTTTTGTATCAAACTACTTCAAAGTTGGCAGAAGAGACAAGTGTTGGTGGGTGTTTGGGAACACAAGGTGAGACAAGATAATAAATAAATCATGAAATATGAATACCTGAAATGTTTGTTTGACAGTAGGAAAAAAAAAAAACAGTGCACACAGTACATTTTTCTAAGGTAATTTCTTAAGTTTTATATGAAAAGAAGAAATTTTGGCCTACTGTTGTTAATAATATTCTTACAGGCAACTGGAGGACCATATGGGAATAGTCTGCTGTGCTGTGCTAGAAATTCCAAGGAAGGAAAAAGAAATCGTCCAAAGCTTCTGTTTCAGTTTGGAATTTGTTGTATGCCAGTGGATGGTTTATGTAGACTTGCAGAATGAACAGACTGTTAAGTATTATATTGTTATTTAAACATGTATGGCTTCTAAGGAAAATATGAAGAGTCAGTACAATAAGCAATGTACCAGAATTTTTATGAAAGAGCAAGGAAATACTTGGGAAGAATCTTTTCAAAGCGTGAGCTATCCACAAAACATAGAATATTCCTGGCCCACAGGAGTTTGCTGTGTAGCCTCTCAAATGCAAATATTTGTTCAGCAACATTCTGCCAATGTATCCTTGGTTTGAAGAGACTGGACTCTTTCAAAATGAGCCTGACAAAAGTCACATGAAGAGTGATGGAAAGCCAGACTGCAAGTTTTTGGTAGATATCTAACAAAATGTTCACAAAAATTTAAGCAAGTTAAGTGATTAAATCCTACAGGTAGCAGGGAATTTCTTAAACTCTTTTGAAAACTTTGCATAAAGCCTGCAATTATGAGGGAGCTCTAGAGATCACTAATCCATTTCTCTCTCTCAAAGTAGAACTAAGTATTTTCATTTGGACTTTGAAAATCTGGCCCTTTGTGAAGTTGTCCTATGTAAGAAACAGGTTCACTACACAGTCAAGGAAGTAATCTAGCATTAGGTAAGTGCCACAAGGACTCAAAGGCTGTCCCTTTGGATCAGATGTCTAGAATGAGAAGTGGGCATAATCTCCTTAACTCTTGGGAGTCATTGACCTGAAATAACCTTGATTCATTTTGTAGCCCTTGATTGCTGCCTCTCTCTTAAGGAAGGTAAGGTTCTTCTAATTAGCTGACTACTAGTCTGGAAAATCTACATCTCTTTTCATAACCAAGAGCCTTTTTCAATTAAGTCTGAGAATGTGGACAAGGCTAATATTAGCACTCATAAAATCTCCAAAGACCTAAAGGGAGGATAATCCATCTCAGACACATGGAGGAGCAGCTCCAGGGAAGGAGAAGAATCCCTCGCTTTTATGCCTAATAATTACATAGTTTTCTTCCCCTTTGGTACACCTGAGTTTTAAACTTTCAGAGGTTTAATGGGGAGATTTTTTGTAAAAATATGGAATATTTTGGGTTGGAAGGGATCTTGAAAGACCATCTAGTCCAATCCCCCTGCAATGTGCATAAACATCTTCAACTAGACCAGGATGCTTAGAGCCCAACCCAATCTGAAAGCGAATGTTTTCAGGAATGGGGAATTCACCCTCTTGCTGGGCAACTTGTTTCACTGTTTACTACTGTCATAATAATTTTTTTTCCTTATATCTAGCCTGACTCTACCTTCATTTAATTTAAAATCATTACCCCTTGTCCTATTGCTACAGGCCCTTGCAAAAAGAGTCTGCCCCATACAATAAGCCCCCTTCAACTGCTATGAAGTTTCCTCAGAAGTTTCTTTCTCCAGGCTGAAAAACACTCTTTCAGCTTGTTCTCATAGGAAAGGCAATTCATCCCTCTAATCATTTTGGGAAATGCAGCCTTGGATAGGTTTGCTTTCTTTTGTTTTCTATCTACTCAGTGCAGGAGTCAGAGAGACCCTGT
This sequence comes from Acridotheres tristis, assembly GCA_037013685.1. NCBI lineage: Eukaryota > Metazoa > Chordata > Aves > Passeriformes > Sturnidae > Acridotheres > Acridotheres tristis. Next base: position 76,731,456 of record CM072884.1, read on the forward strand.
GAAAAGTTGATAAAGAAAGAGCACAGGCAGCCAACAGCAGGTAGAACTGAGGACTGCTGGCCAAACTGAGGTGGGGCTTTTATACATTTGGCTGGGTGTAAGCGCTAGAGGAGAAGGCTCCCCTCCGCAGTTTGAGCTGGGGATCTTGAAGCTCTAAGGAAGAAGGGACTGTCAGGCTGGGCTGGACTAGGAATGGAAGATATGGACAAGGAGTTTCAAGGGAGAGGTAAGGAAAACTGTGGGAAGATAGTTTGTAAGAATAGTGCAAAGAGCAATTTTCCTCAATGAATTACAGCTGTACTGATTGCCAAGAAGTGGAGACAGCCTTGCCTGTCCAATGAGGATGGGTGTGTTATAAAAGAGTGGGTTAGCTGGCTGAGAGCTCGTTGTAGTTGGAGCTTGAGAACCAGGGTCTGCTGTAGTTTGAGATGGAGTCTGCTGGCTGTGTGGAGGTAAAGGACATGCAGCTGTGAAAGGGACAGATATGGTGAGAAGATATTGTGTGAGGGTAAGGGACAGCTTGGGGTTAGCCAGTCATGTAGAACTAAGAAGGAAACTTGGCAGAGAGAAGGAGGAAAGGAGTCAGTACTGTGTGGAGTTGCCTGAGAGAAGGCACAAAAAGATTTTTATAAAGGACTGGTGATGGTGCCAGTAGTGTCCATCTCGACACAATGACTATAGAAAACTACTACTTTAGATTGTGCAAGCACATGTACTTGCCTTCACTAGAAGGAAATTATCATCACTATTGTTAATCAATTCTTGTGAATGAGTCCTGTGAGAGGATGGAGGAGACTGAAGGGCCTGGAGATGGAGATCTGGATTCTTTGGTAGAAGCAGGAAAAAATAATGTAGAAGGTTCAAAGAGAAAGGCTTTCCTGTAACTCAATTGCCCATTGCCTCTTTCCTCCACACCAAACTAATGTGTGCTCTTTGTTAAAGTACAATTGCACTGAAACTTTTGTCATGTTTGTATTTTGTTTGATTGAGGAAAAAAGAGACGTATGATCATATCCTTGTATTTTAATACATCTTCACAGTCTTTGTATCAAACACTTCAAATATTTTAGTGTAAAACTGATGAAGTAGAAAGCAAATACCAGAAGGAATCTTGAATTATGGCTCTTTTTGCAAATGGCAAAGTATCCAGTCCCTGGCCTTCTTTCACTCAAAATGTAATTGAAGACAATTTCTCAGGCAGACTTTTGAATATACTATGTGGAGGTAAGACTGACAAAGCAATTTAAAATATTCAGAAGTCAGACAGACCACAACAGAAGAGTCTTGCTACTACTATATCTTCTCCACTATGAAGGCAAACACAAAGAAGTAAAATTTTTCCAGCTCAAATGTGTATTTGGTAAAATACTTAATAAGAAAGAAATCTATAAATTGGTTATTTAGATACAGGGACACTTTTACATATCCATTTTATATGAAAACAAGGGAATCTTTAAAATGGAGAAGAGACAAAGAGGTCAGTCAATTTTCAATAAATCTGAAATACATCACTGTATTTACATATATTAACTTCATTAGAAAGAACTGATGAGAACAGACATGGAAAGAACATCTATGAAAAGCATGACTGTAATGAGCAAGAAAATGCTGGATCCACAAGCCATTATCATTGCAGTAAGTACATTGTTTTAATGACTTTTCTGAATGTCATAATAAGATAGATTTTGACATTATCCTGTAAATGACATAAATAGGTAAGACTTAAGCACTTGGCTGTGTTTAATTAACAAGTGGTATATCGAAACCAAAATTGTAGGACCAAATTCAATTCAGACAAATTAAGAAAACAAAAAGTTTGAATTATTTTTGTTGATATGCATGAAATTCTGTAATAATTACTTCAGAAAAGAAGTAGTATTTAATAGTATTGAAAAATAATCTTTTCTACTTGGAATACATGTGCAATTACACTTCATTAGTTTCTGCTATATTCAAAATTAATGTAATAAAATTATTCTTTCAAATTACTTACAGAAAAGAATAATTAGGAACACAACACCACAACACTATTGTATCTTTTGTACCAAAATTCTGTTTTGCACAACTGAATGCCCAGAACAAAGCCCAAAGAGGTTGATTAACTTGGGACATAAGTTTATTACAATAAGAAACAGAAATTCTGGAAATTGTAATTTATGAATAAATAGTCTATCCTTAGTTTTAAGGAAAAAGGTACAAATAAAATATATGAGCATGTCTTCATGCCTGATGGTTTTATGAAAGGTATATTGGGACACCCTGTCTTCCACACTAAAATATATGCCTTAGAGAACCTGAGAGAATATTTCAGCTTTTGCAATTACAAATACTTTCTGCAAGGAAATGTCCTTTTGGAATACTCTCAGAAGACGGGGTTTTTTTTATCGGGAAACACTGTAGTTAAAGAAGCAGAGCATAGATCAGAAAAAAAACCCCAACATAGAACATATATCCAGATTATATCCAGATATATCAAGATTAGGTGGCATGTCTCAGCAGTCATAAAAGCAGTATCCATGATATTAACAAAATATGTTAAACACAGATTCCAGCACGAGGTCTGCTGCTGAATATTCAGTCTCCATGATAATGGCTCTGGCTACCTCTGAGATTGGCTCTCACTTCCTGACCACAACCTCCCTTCACAAAGGTACATTCTGCTGTAAGCAGGAAATCAATGGGAGAGCCATATGGTGTGGGAGATCAAGCTTTCCCAGGAACTAGACTTTAATGTTGCATGTGGCTCCCACCAGACAAAGGAGTGGCTACTAACTGCACTGCTTGCAGAACTAGAACCAAAACTCATACATGTGAAAGGAATCAGAAAAGAAATGTGATGACAGAAAGGAGAGAAAAGAGAAAATAGATTTATTACTATCCAATTAATCTTACAAATGGAGAAATAAGGGAGCTGACTTGATTATATTCCTTCAATTAAGTGGGAGATGCTCCAAGTCTGAACTATAAAATAAATGGATATATTAAATACTCTCACACTTTCTTTTGTAATTCAAAAGTAATTTGCTTCTGCTTTGCCACTGCTGTAAACATGCACATGGGTTATCTGCACTATCTGTACATATTGAACCATAAGCATTTTCAAAGTTTATCTCATGAGTCTGTCAGTTTTGAACTTGAATCTAACAGCCATGTGCTGTGCTGTACGGTCAAGGATAAGCAACCAGTTCAGAAGTGTCCATCCCACAACAATTTTCTGCGAGGTTTGCTAAAAGGTGAATGTCTCTGAGGAAAGCACTTTGAAGGGTTTCTGTGCCCCTCTGATTCCAGTCTTGAAGTTAAGAAAGCAAAGTCAATGCTCTACAACCAAGTCAGATGTATTTTACTGGACACTTGATTTGTTGTAAATCTCACATTAATTTAATTCTTTGTCCTCCTGAAACTTGTTGCAACTATACCTCAGGCTATGTGAAAGCCACTGAGCTGTCCTTATTTTCTGCCAACTTCCTTTCTTCTCATTCACCCACTCACACTAAAATTACATTTCCTTACTTCATCCAGTTCTTCTGGCTAAGAATTTACTGAAACATTGGTTATCTAAGGAAATTCCCAGCATACTGTGAATAATTTTCATACTAGTGTAGAAGTATAAAAGAACACTTCCCTCTCTGTCCCTAAAACTCCCCATCTACAATGTACATTTAATACCCTAAATCCCTCTTATAATCTTGTACTTTTTCCAAGAAATCTTCCTTCTTTCACCAGAAAATACCTTCACAGTGCTTTCTACTACAACAGAGGAATGCTCACCAATCTGAGCAGCCCTGGTTTCTCTAATCTGACAGTGGGTTCTTCAACTCATGGCCTCTAGACCACATCAGGACAGACTAGATCAGCACACAGGGCAGTAGGTCTGTGACAAGACCACTGACTTTAAGTAAATTTGCTCTCCAGGACCTCAAGTGGAGAGCAAAAAATGATCATCCTGCATTTCCGTCAGTGTAAAGTTCAGAGAACCCCTGTTTTACACACAAAATGTTACAGATAATAATAAAAAACTCCAACAAAGCACTGTGTTAAGCTGCCTATCAAGCATCTGTATGTGAGAGAGCCCAGGTGTTGCTGGCATTGGATGTAGAAGGAAGGATATGGTACAATCTGTATTCACACCTACTCAGACTCCACACACAGAGAACTCTTAGGGGATGTATAAAATGTAAAGTGCATTTAGGTATCTAAAAGCGATTTTTTATAATAGTGTTTGGTTAGTTTATAACTTCCATTACAGTTTAAAAACTTGGAAGAGTTAGAAGAAATGATGGAACTCACAGACTTGACTAGGAAAAAAGGAGTATAGCAGAGAAACCTGTTTTCCAAAGCTGTTATTTTGATTTGGCATAGATGAAAATCATGTCAAATGGATTGTAGTCATGGTTACAGTGATTTACATAAAAAATAATTTTTTCCAATTCTTTCAAGAAGTTAGAATCCCTTAAAAAAACCCCAAAACCAACAGAAGGAAGAATGCACTGAAAATCTCCCTGTACACCTTAAAACAACTTTTAAAGGAAGAGGATAATTATAATAATACTGAAAACACTAACTAAATTCCATAAGAGAACCTATATAAACATATTTGCTTTATTGATCATCACAAATTATGGGTAGATTGATTCTGAATAGAAAACCATATAGAGGCAAATTTTTAGAGAAAGAAAAAAAGAATACTGCTGAAGTGGAAATAAGGGAAAAATATGAGAATGTAAGGGCTTCCTATTAATTCAGCAGGGGTGGAACACAGAGACACTGACTTAAATCCAGGAGTAACTTGAGGGACTAGCCACAGTTCAACTACCACAAAGGAAGGACAGAGTCAGATTTGCCAGCAGGATCTCACCTTTTCATTCTACCTTTTAATTCCACTTTTTTTCATCAACTACAATGCAAAAGCATGTGAAAAGTTTCAGAAGCCATCCCACTGCTAACAGGAGCAGTGAGAAGGCATCCTGCCAGGCACTGAGATCAGTAAAATGTTTTGTCATGTTACTTTTTTTACAAAGAAAAGTAAAGTATGGATGTAAGGTTAATACTTAAGCACAACCAGTCATTCCAAGCTTCCTTTAAGGATATTTTTAAGATTTGTTCATACAAAAATGAGGTTGCCTTGGAAACTGTAACTATAGAAAGCTAGAGTAATTACTTTCAAAAATCCTTCTTGGTGCTTTCTCCTCTTAAGAGGAATGTGTAAATCCCTTGTTTTAAGCATTTATCAGAAATATTGCTCATAATTGTTTCTACCCTTGAGGAATCAGGATCCTAAAGTATGTGCTTAAAGCAGGTTGAATAATGTAAAAACAATTTTCAAATGTTTATTTAAATTCAAAAATTAAAGTTAGGTAATGCATATTTGCTTTTGAAGGGACGTGGAATTTAAAAAAAATGCAGCATTCTGTTTTCATATTGAAAGATCTCATTGAAGAAATTGTGCCATGTATTCATCTGTCTTCAAACAAAGTAACAATTCACTTTTGTAAACAGCAAGCAAAAGGAATTAAGATGGAATTTCATATACCTAAATTATATTCATGCAAACAGATCTACTGAACCACTGCACAGCTCTGCATTGCATACTGTGGACTTACCTGTGTGGCTGAGACAGCTTTAAGGTCTTTGTTCATCTCTTCATTACATGGTAGAAATGTACTCTGATTACCCTGGCATAGTGTTTGAGATCCATTATTAGTGATATTTGGCATAGTTCTTCTAGCCCCTAGGCTCGTCATTTAATAACTTATCCAGTTTTCCTGTTGTGCTTGTTAAAGCAGATGATGTCCACTTAGGCTTGACTCCTTCCTACAGCCTACTTGGCCTGATATGACATATTTTGCCACAGACCTCCCTCCCAGGTCATTCTGCTCAGCTTTGGCTTACTGATGCCATAGAATACATCAGCCACAAGAAAGGGCTCTTGCACAGAACTAGGGAAGGCAATTAACACTAGTTTACACATTTTCTATTTTCATTCATTATAAGAAGAGTAATGTTTTTCCCAACTCTCCTTTCCCAATTCTGCCTCCCAGCTCTGCAACTCTGCCTGTATGAATGCTGCCCTGGGATATGGTTGCAAACACACACTAGGAAAGCCAGTTATACTATATAACAGCAATGCAGAGATTCTTTTTTTTTTCTTGTCTGTGATTCTGTAACTTAAAATGTATTTAAAAAACACAGATGTTTATATTCAAAGAGGATTCAATGAACAATACTGAAACAATACTGAAACATAACAATACTGCAAGTACTTTTGCCTGTAAAAATGTCACTGAATTCTGCAATATTACAAGTGATCAAGGACTGATATCCATGTAGATGCCACTAGAAATCTGGGAAACTGCTACCTGCCATGATGCACATGAACATTTTTTTCCGCCTCTTTAGTTTTATAAGGTGTCAGAAGTCACATACATTTACTTATGCTGCTTCATCATCATCATAATCATCATGGTCATCATTCCAAGCAGTGTTAGTATTTTTCAAATCCAAACATCTATGGGAGACTAGCAGCTTTTAGCACAATGGATATTAAATATATCTACTCAGGGTCTGTTTTCTAGTGATTCACAGGCTTACAGATACAGTAACATCCTCTAAATAATTAGAATAATTTAAAAATTTTTACTCATCTTCAGTTATTACATGGAGATCTTAATAACTTATTGAATTTTTCTGCTCTGCTTGTTAAAGCAGATGAGGTATATTTAGGCTTGATTCCTTCCTTCACACCTCCTTCAGTGAAGTGTATTTTCAAGGCTGCAATAGTATCAAAGCACTCAAAAATCCAGTGTGATACTCAGAAACTTTAATTTTCCACTAGCTTCTCAGTGATTAACACTAGAACTATTTCAAAAAAATGGTTTCAAATGATGCATGCATTAAACAAAAATAATGTATCAAATCTTGAATTTTGAATTCAAAGGAGATTGGAAAATTTAAAACAGAAGAGAATCTGCTATGATGTTTGTTTTAGGCTGAATTAAACAAAGCTTTTTAGCCTATGTTCAATCACCCTAGCTTTTATTCACTTTTTATGTAGTTTGACAAACTGAATAATCTGATACCTTTTCTCACAATACTTTAGGCAAGGTATGTACTACCCTATACTCTTGATTTACCTTTTGGTCAATATATCTGTTTTCTTCAATTGCTGATCTTTTAGAGTGGTCACACGAGGAAGAAGACGCTGAAGGAAGTCTTCGCAGCAAACAGCTGGTATCTTGTTGCTGGCGATCAATAAATTGCTTCATAAAACTTTCCCTTGTGAACAAATAGAGGATATTGACACATTAAAACCCCAAGAAGAGTTCATATTTTGTTTTCTTTATGATATTTCACAATCCATTAGTGCTGAGATGGATAAACTCCTGAGAAAAAGGTTCTACTGGGGTATAGATGTATAAATGAACAGAGTGCCAGAACAACTGATAATACTTGAATTCATTCATTAAAGAAATCCATAACTGAATTGAGAGTTGGATCTCTTACATGAAGATTTTTTTAAAAATTGCTTTTATTATTTGTTTACTTATTTATTTACCAATTAAAGTGCTAAATATTTCAAGTGCCTTTTGCAGTTTTCAGCTCTTTTGAGCTCATTAAACAGCAAGTTGTTACTTCAATGTAAATCAAATGCTGATATAATCCAAAGGAAACATACTCTCTGCATGAAATTCTTTCTTGAAGATTTCAAACAACATCTGTTCATATAACTGCTTTGAATGTCAGTATTAAGGCGCTTCAGCAATTCCGTGCCTCACATATGCCATGTTTAAGAAGCAGAAGCATTTGTGTTTACAACAACTATACATTCATCTTGCCATATTTTAAGTTCAGTAGAGTTGCCTCTTTTTAGTGTAAACTATGTCAAAACTAATTTTTCTCTGGAGAGATATTTATACATAGTACAATAGCTTCAGATTTAAAGATATGATTTGCTAGTGCTAGTTTGAAGTCTGTTTCAGTTGTTAATAGGATCACGAGTGAATATAGAATATGCTGGGAAAAACACAACTAGAAAGAAATAAAAGAAATACCAAAAAAGACTAAGAACGCCCTCCATATATAGCCAAACGGTACTTTGATACTAGAAGTAAAACATCTGTGATTGTTTCCTTGAGGTTTGGAAGGTTGCTTTTCCTGACCTTTCTGACCAGCATTATTCTTTTCATTCAGCTAAGGTACTACAAACAGGTCAAACCAGTTGACTTAGCTTCCTTATGAATTTAATCAAAAGAAATGTAACCTCGGTAGACTCAGACCAACGGCAGCAATCTTTCACATCATCCTCTCTTCTGGCATGTGCTTGTTGAGGATATTGAAATGGGCATGGAGAGGATCTTTTCAGCCAGCTTATGCAGTTTCAGCAGACTTTGCAGCCTGTATATACTAGAACAGCCCTTGGATTTCTGTCAGATTTTTTGACACACACAAAAAAAAATTGTACTCTAACTGATGATCACAGATTTGTAGAATTGTTTGGGTTGGAAGGGACCTTAGAGATTGTCTTATTCCACCCTGCCTGCCATGAGCAGGGACACCTTTCACTAGACCAGGTTGTTCAGAGTTCCAGCCAGCCTTGAACAGTTCCAGGGATGGAGCATTTATAACTTCTCTGGGCAACCTGTCCCAGTGCTTCACCACCCACACAGTGAAGAATGATCAGTGAGCACCTGATCTTTAGTTAAGGTGAGTTTCACAAGTGGTAACTATGCAAATACAAATATGGGACAAGACCATCACAGGCTAACTGGTATTAGATGGTCTGTTTTATCCTCTCTAATGGTTTACTGCCAGTTCACCCTAGCTTAAAAAACCTACGTGAGAATCCATTAGACTGCTGGTTGTCTTTGTGAGCCAAGAAACTAAAATCCAAGTGAAAGAGGAGAATCAACACACTTTTTAATTATATTGTACTTGTGTCAGTTCTGATCAATATAGCTGCTTTCATGAATAAAGCATAAGGAATGCTAGGATTGCTCTTTCCCCAAATGAGAGAAATTAGGTCCACCCAAAATGCCACATCTTTTGAATGCTTATGTTAATTCTGTTTAATTCCTTATTGTGAACTATCTGCCTAACACACAAAAAAAATAAGTTAAATATTTTGGGTGTTATGAGGCCCCAGAAAAGCTTACAGCATGCTAGCAAAAGAAATATTTCAATACCTTATTTTTGGAACTGTGAAATCTGAAGGAAGCTTTGAGATTTTCACCATTTGTGGCCTGTTTGGAAATTTTTCAAAGATGCGTAGACGCAAAGGAAGCTTCTCCTTTGTATCTGCGTTAGCTTCACTTTGCTTTAGCTGAAAACAAAGAAATAAAAAAAAAAAATAACAGAAAAGGAACTTTTACTCTGTAATATCCCACTAATTTCTCAGAGTTCAAACAATGACAATGGCAATCGTCTATAGAAACAGAAGATGGCAGCAAAGACCTACAGAAGGTAAACCTGATACATGTTAATGGCTTGTGCTAGAAGATTGCAAATGCCTAATAATACCATGCCTTTAACTGAAAGACATAAAATGGGAGGATTGCTAATAATTTTAATTTAAAATACAAAACATATTTGTGTCCTGTTCAATGTGTTTATTTTTGTTTTCTTCATGATTCTAATGCTTTCATCAAATAAATATCCATGATCTTTTCTTATTAGGCACATCTTCCTATATTTGCTGACAGCTCTTTGACACTCAAAGACAACACAGACTTTAAAAGGCAGGAATTTTAAGAGAATCCATCTCCCAGAACACAAAATAACAGGACAATTACATTTAGATGAGTATTTTAAGTAATGACAAAGAACTCAAAAGAATCCATCTCCATCAGTGATACTTGGCTATGCATTTATAATTATCCACAAACAGTTATTCAGTGGAATACCACCCATATAAATACAGAAAAGGCAGATACATCTATCTATGTGGACAGGTGATGGCTAAATAAACGATGTAAGATAAACAGATATGATATAGAGGTATGATTCCTGAATACTGATTACCTCACGTAGCAATTCAGGTGTGTTATTGCAACAAAATACCAAGTAAAAAAGAAGCAGTGAAATTAATTTTCATATTTATTTTAAACTGTATATGTATTGTATACTATTTCAGCAAGCGTCCAAATGAAATTTCAATTCTTCTCACCTCTCCTTGTAAGAAAAGGATTAGAAGCTTAAATTTTAAAAGACCTTTTCACCATCAGCACCTGAAGGGAATACTGCTGATAGACATCAGCTACAGATTTTTACCAGGGGCAATTGCCCAGGAATTCAAACAGAGCTTTAACACTTACTTGCCCTGCCTAGTGAAATGCATGCTCCCACAGCATGCTATAGAAGAAAAACTGCTCTGCTGCACTGTCATGCTATCAGCAACATCACCACTTCCAGCCACAGGACAGCTTAAACTGAAAATCAATTCATATTTGGTTGGATAGAAGTTGTCATATGGACTGAAAACTGAAGAAAACTGAACAGCTACAAACAAAGACTAATGATTACTGGTAAAGCTGATTCAGAATAAAGGGAAATGTTGCATAAATCTGTCTGCGTCCAGACCTGTTTCATTGCTTTATTAATGATCCTTAAAAGGAAGAAATGGTGACATTAGTACACATGATATTGAAATGTGAAGAGGTGCAAATACTGCATTGGACAAGGAAAAGGACACATTTAGAAACAGTGGCAGGAAATAAGAGGCTGAAAAAATAGTAGATAAAGAGCAGAAACTAAACAAGAGCTTGGGCTTCAATATAGCATCAAGAGGCCAATTTGGGCACCAATTGCATTACTAGCCAAAGGTAATGTTCACAACTAAGCTCTGTTGGTTAGATATTACAGAGGTATGAAAAATTATACAGAAGTTCCCAGCTTCTCTCTGTGTTGCTTTGAAGAGAAAATATCTGGGCGTGCATTAATTTCTAAATGCCATTTTACCATTTTCTCACTGACAAGACAAAATAGTGCTGAAGAGAGTCATGAAACCAGGGGAGGGCTGTGTAAACTAACTGGGACAAGGGAGATAAAAGAAGAGAAAGACTAAAGGGTCCCAATATTTATTCCCCATTTACCAAAACTGATAAAGTAAGAGCAGGGGAGATGAAGTAAATTTATGTAAGAAATATTTGAAAACAAATTGCTTCAAGAGTACAATACTGTACACCAAATAAAGGAATGAGAGAATGAAATTCATAAAAAGAATTTCTAGGATGAGAATAAAGATTACTAGCTTTATGAGGAAATCTCTGAGTGTTTAGAGAGATCTCCAGAGGGAAGTGCCTCATGATTTCAAAATCAGACTAGTCAAAACCCCTGAAATGTCAGAGTATTGCCAGAAGAAATTGTTCACTGAAAAGGAAATTAATTGGACAATCTAACAAGGCTTTTCTGCAACATTGTACTGTTGAAAGCTTTGGGAAGGGATTATTTTTAGAGGAAAAAAGGGTTTCCAGTTTCTGACACTTGTTTTTCAATAAGAAAACATTGCACAAACATGCATACTTTTGGCATAGACAATGTCACTTACAGCTATGAACTCCTGTTTTCATAAGTCAGTGTACATAGAATAGAGAGCACTGCAATGTTGTCTGAAGTCTTAGTGCAGAACAGAGCAGGGAGAGCTTGAAAGCAGAAAACTGTATAGTTCAAAAGGTAAAGAAGGGGATAGCAGAATAATTTAAGATAAGCTTTAAAACAACCTAAAGTCAAGGCAGTTCTATAGAATATCTCCAATTACTCACACTGTGATAATATTACATATTGGGGAGTGTGAGGCATTTAGCTTCCTTGAGTTCTTCTCCGTGCACTGAGGGTGTCATTGTTGCTCCCCATGACACACATCCTGTTTTGTATTGCTGCTTAGAACCTTTATATTTCAACTTTCTCTAACACTTGACAAACATATATTTTTAAAGGTACAGGATTATTTGAAATAGGGCTATGATGGTGCAGAATGTTTCTACCAACAGCTAGTCTGAAATAAATTAAAAAATCTAGACATTTTTCTCTATGATTTTTAGGTTTTATTTACTACTCTTACTATTTACAAGAAAATGCATTCTGGCCTGATTTGCACTGCATAATCAATCCATCTGCAGCCCAAGAGCTTACTGGGAATGTTCAACAATATTTTGTCCGCCTGGCCTGGCTAAATTCTCTTGCAGATGGTAAAAACATTAACATCTGTAAAGCCATTGAAGAAATTTTTGTCTGTCCCATATGCTGCTTGAATTTACAGGAGCACATTTAATGGCACAACGCATACAGTACAAATGTCTAGTCTGAACACATATCAGATGCACTTTTCCAAACAGCACCTAAATGGTGAGGAATGTCAGAGATGATATTTTTTAATTTGGGATTCCTGTGGTTGTTTGAATAATACTCACAGGTTCCTGATCACCAAGCTCTCCCTGATCTGTTCACATAATTGTCTTAGATCAATCCAAAAGACAGCTGTGAAAAAGGCAGACTTACAGGTGAAAAGAATGTTTGTGATTCTTTTCTCACAGAAAGGCATTATGGCCATGCCTCCATTTGCTTTGGAGTAGTTTGAAATCTAAATCATCAGCATTTGTGTTCTGGTTCAGTTTATGTGCTGTGCTAGTAAGCAAACCAGATTCTTCTTGGAGGAAACAAAACAGCAGGCTCCACCTTGGTTACACAAAAATGCAGTCTGGGCTTAAGGATCACAAGAAATGGCTGGTGCTTAGGTTGGCATTGAAGCCATGTGTGATGGGACAGGTAGTCCAGTGTGAGACTGAACCTGTTCTGAAGAAAACCCTTCTGACCTGCACACACTGTGAATGGGGTGACAGCAGACACTGCTTTATTGTACCTATTCTCTCCAATGGCACAGGTGTTACATGGTATAGTCTTACCCACACTACTTATTGCAGATACAGTTGTAAATTTATTTTTGACTTTAAGGCTTCCTTACAAAAATGTGATTGTCAAAATCACCTTTAGTATAATTAAGATCTGGGCCCTTAGAAATGAGGAGAACCTATAAGTGGTTGTCCTAAATACAGACAGTAGGGTGAATGGTGGAAAGCGGAAGACTGGGAAAGGCAGGGCACTGTAAAGGAGACAGCAGGTTATGACTGTGCATGAGAAAAAGGGTTACCCAAATAGTAATCACTGTAAATGTGGTCAGGGTGAAAGTAGTGAGTTCTTTAAAGCGCATACAGCAACCCCTTTAATAGAAGAGTTGCTGAAAAATCACTAGAGAATTGGAATGAGACAATCATCAGGAGCTGATTAGGAGAGCTGCATTTCCATAATCCCTCCATGTGTTTGGCAGAAGAGACATGCCACAGTGCATTTCAGATATTCAGGTGAATGCAAGGCAGTGTCACACCTGCCCTCCAGCTGACATCCTCTCCTGTGGAAGCAGAATGTGAGAAGTGTCTGAACATGCAGAACTCTCATGATATTCTCAGGTGGAAGCTGACAGTCTGGAAGGTGGAAGTGCTCCAGGGCATGGTAATATGACCAAGATCACTTGAACAGTTCAAAGGGCAAACTAACATGAATATCACTTAATATCACCAATTTGCATTTAGGGACAAAAACAAACTCAAAAGTATTGATCTTGCCAAAACAAACCAAAACCTCAAATTTAACACAGTCAATGAGTTTCTAAGACATTGACACTTTGGTGAGAACATACTAAAGGAGATACAGATTTAACTACACCTTAACCATCATGGGTAGGGCAAGACCTACCCATTTTAACTTTTTGTTTTGTTCTCTATTCATTTAGTTATGATCATGGAAAAGGAGCCAGTAATGTGCAAAACTGAAAGAGTGGAAGATGCATTTTTCATATGGTGTATGAGGCAAGTGTATGTGAAATTCACTTAAACACTCTGTAAGTATTTCAATGAAATGGTTTAAAAAAATACACAGCATGCTCTAACTATTTTGTTTTAATTGACAGGCTGAAATAAATAATTCCAAATTAAAAGCTTTGCCACTGATGTCCACACAACCTATTTAGGAACTGGCCAGCTGCCCAGAATAATTTCATGGTGACTGAAAAGTTCAAACCTTTTGCCAAAGTTCAGGAGGTCTCACTAGTGGATGATTTTAAATTAATATTGTTTGGTACATTACAGTGCACTGCTAAATATCAACATGTTTCGCTGCAAATCTTCTTTAGGGGCTGTATTTGAAGAATAAAATGACAATGCAGTATCTGAGTTGCATGCTTAGCAGGATATCATGTGCTCCAACACCAAACACTTTGAGCAAAAGAGTGCACATGGGTGAAAGACATTACGAACTGATACCAGCACCCAAACAAGAGCTTTGCAGAATTTTTTATGTATCCAAGTTCTCAGATTTATTAAAACCTTTAGCTTGTCAAAAGGAGCTTTGAATGAAACCCAAGTAATTAGCATTAAATGACATTTATTAAAAAAACCTAAAAATCAGAAAGGCATATAAAATTAGCTTCTTTTTTTTCTTTCTGTTATTCTGAAATCCTATGGACGTGGCAGATTTTTGGACATGAATGAGCTATATTAAAAGAATGTATGCATATGGGTAAGCTGTCACATCACACTCTCAGATTTGGCATCAAATTGTAACACCATTTTTGTATCTGCATTTGATTTAAAATTCAACACAAATCAGATGTTCAGTTACTATTATTTACACCTGAAATTTCATTTACAATGAAGAAAAATGTTGATTTTGTTTGAGCACCCTGCACCATGAAATAAAAAAGAAGGTAAAATCAACCTAGAAATTAGTGCAAAAATTGGATAAAGAGAATTTGGGTAAAACTAACACTTGCAGTATGAAATAGAAGTATTTATGAAGTGTAGATCTTATTAGTATATCTACAGTGCTATATAAAAGTCTAAACTCTTGCCTAAAGTCACGTGGCACATGGTGACTTCAAGTCATATTATTTGCCTCTTGGTTCTTTTAGGCCCCAAGTGGTGGCCATGAGACATAATCACATCAGTTATTTTTCTCCAGGTTTTCCAATTCTCCAAGGCATCTGAAACAACATGTGAGCTTTTGTATGCAATTCTCCTGTACAGAACTTTTGTAGGATGACATTTGGGTTGTGCATTGCTTAATTTAGAGGCAGTTTGGTGGCAGGTGGGAGAGCACTACAGAACTGCATGTCTTAAGAGTCCAACCTGGTGGAGCCTTGTCTCTTCTTTCTTTGAAAGCAGTTTCTCAATTAAGATACTACTAGAACTATATCAAAGTATTGTCTGGAATAAAGTACCAGGAGCTACAGGAGAGAGCCAGCAGTGAGGGAAGAGTTTTGCAGTGTGCACAGACAAGGGTTCAAGGTTTAAGCTTACTCTCTTGTCCTCTTTTACTGCTTAGATGCACCAGTAGTGAATTTTGCCCATTGGGTTCACCTAAACAAAGGGGATGTTGCAAGCAATAAAAATTCTCCCATCTAGGTATGGTTAAACAGAACCCAAATTGATTTTAAACATGTTCAGCTCTGGCATGAGGAATTTTCAGTGAAATATACCAGGAGCTATGATCACAGTGGTGCTGGCATTCAGAGTAGAGATTGCACTGTTGATAATGTAAGAGTAAAATAAACTGAAAAAGTTTTTGACAGATGGAGGAACCAGACTACATGCATTTCTCACAGGCACAAGATCTGTTTTATTAATAAACAACTTCTCTCTGTAGCAGGGTTTATATGCTGTGTGTAGTATGGTTTGGTGCTGTGACTGCTATGCCCTAGGGGTTCACATAGATAACTTTTTCTTCAGTTTTACATTAAGTCTTCCAAATTTAACAGATATTGAGTAAGATTTCATAAATGTGGGATTTTTAATAATTTCCTTTCAATAATCGTAGTTCCTATCAGTTCTTCAGGAACAAATGCTGCTGACAAGATATGATTCCAATTCAAATAGTGGAGAACTTATCTTGCAAAATTTGGCTAAGATATAGTTTGTTTATCTAAAAGAAGACAGGAATCCAAATTTTCATAGTTTTTATGTGATTAACTGAGATAAATAAGATAAATTTTTCAGAGCTATTACTTCATACCAACTACAGACTGGAAAACATCACTACGTGGTTTACACTTTAGCCTTATTTCCAAATATTTTTGCCTCTGCAGGGGCAATTATTATACAATTAAAAGAAAAAGGGCAATTCAAGATTCTGTGCAGTCAGAGTTTGTAATCAGGCCCCAGGAACATGCCAACCAGAATAGATTCAACCTTCTTGCCTTTAGGCTGAAGTAGCCACCTAAATTCATTTAGTTATGTCTTTTTATAGCCAAAAGTGATGAAGAGACACTTGTAGAAGTCAGTATAGATCTTGGGTTGGCTATTTATTTCACACGTTTTCTTTTTTTCCATCAACTAAATAGGGAACTTGAATCCAATACGTTCTTTAAATCAGATGCCTGACTCCCAATGTCAGGCAGGATGAGTCCAGGCCACAGCATCTACGACAGCATTCATCTCAGCTAATGACAATCCTCCAAATGGGAAGTAAACTGTAGAATTTAGGCACTTCTTATATTCAGCTGGAAAAGGTATTTCCAGATATTGGAAGATTCATACTCCAACCCATACTAACACATAAGTGAGACAAGAAGATGGACTGCCACCTCAGGGTAACTCCTTTACTGAACACAGAGGCAGTTTAAGGCTACACCTGTACCAGTAGTGGGGTATGGGCCTGAGAACTGGAATAAGATCACCCATTGTGTTATACTGCTAGCATGACGGACTGCTTTTTGCCTTGGCCAGCTAAAACTCTCTGATCATGCCTGAGAACAGTTTGGCACTTATCACAACTGGACATGCTCCCTGTAGGCAGTGTGGGCACTTCCTTTTAAATAGTAGGTAGTTTTGGGAGAGGAAGAGCACTTTGCTGTATGTACAAGCCAGGCTGTGCCAGCTGGCCAACTTCAAGGACAGAGAGTATGTCCTGGACAGCTTTCTCTCTTGATACAGATTGGCTAAATTACTATCTTTGAGAAAATGCTCCAGTGTAAGGAAGATAAAATAATTTATAGATTCATAGAATCATTTAGGTTGGAAAAGCCCTCTAAGAGCATAGATACAAACCCTAGACCTAAAGCTGTCAATATTTATCTTAGATAAGATAAACCACACCTTTATTTTAAAATGGTTCAGGGGTAGGTACATATTTTGATGGATAGTTTGAAATAGATAACGAAAATGAAACAAATTTAATACCAACATGCCTAACTCTTAATAGCCATTTCACATATAAATGCCATAATGAATATGAAAAGTACAATTTTCATATTCATTATTGTTCTCTTGGAATACATAGCAGATACATTTTCATTTCCATACAAAGGTTAGTGAGTTACAAAGAAAATATACATTATAATAGAAAATGCATTACATGCTCCATTGCTCCATTTCACCAGGGGAAACTTCTTGAGACTTTGTGTAGACTAGGTATCATTATTTGTTATGAACTATATATGTGATGAACAAGCAACTAATATATTTTCAAGTGAACAAAAGCACAAGATGTATGAGGTACAAATGTAACCATTCAATATTGACTAGTTGTAATGTGTTCATCTTCAAGATTCATGGCAAATTCATTACAACCTGAAAGGGTGCTTCTGCACGGGAAGCAAACAAATTATCATTGCAAGACAATACAGAGACTCTTAATATTTGCTTTCCTAGTCTAGTTTCTACACAAAGGAAGACTCCTGGAGGTAGCTTTGCAAATGGTCATTATCTAAATGTAGCTGAGACACATATCTTCATCTGCCCTGCCAGGTTCACACGAAAACAGAGCCAATCCAGGAAACTGTAATTGTGGGCAGACTTTCAAAGGTTCTCACCACAGGCAACTCTCATTTATGTAAAAAAGAGCTGAAGACACTCAGTGAACCAGGTCGTGATTGACTGAGGAAGTCACCATCTTGACTTTCTATCAGGATACAGACAGCAAGGGGTATTTAAAATACTGAAGAGCAGAGAGGTCATAGGGATAAATGACTCCATCTGCAGAGAGCGTGTATGTCCCTCCCCATAGTTTAACAAAGGAAGATAGCTTTTACTTAGGTCCTCTCAGTACCTAAAGTATAGAAAGCCTGAAATTTTTCCCACACATGCAAAACTTTGATGCCATGTGATTTGTAGCGGCTGCTCCATGCATTGTATGGGGTATTACATGAGATAAATCATCACTAAACTGGAAGGGACAGAAGGCATACTCAGCTTGAATCACTCCTTAGTTTCATCTGCATGGTAGTAAACGCACTGGTTTTGTGCTGGTTTTGGCTGGGGTAGAGTTAATTTCATTCACAGTGGCTGACAATGGGGCTGTATTTTGCAGTCTTGCTGCAAGCAGTGCTGACAACACAGGGATGTTTTCCTTATTGCTCTGCAGCACTTCAACAGAATCAAGGCCTCTTCTGCCTCTCACCCCACTCCACCAGTGAGGAGGCTGGAGATGCACAAGAGGTTGGGAGCTGACCCCAGCTGACCAAAGGGATATTCCAGACCATATGGCATCCTGCTCAGTGTATAAAGCTGGGGAAAGAAAAAGGATGGGGGGATGTTTCAATGATGGTATTTCTCTTACCAAATCACCGTTACACACAAAAGAAGATGCCTTCCCTAGGGATGACTGTACACCTGCCTGCCCATGGGAAATAGTGAATGAATCCTTATTTTGCTTTGCTTGCATGTATGGGTTTTGCTTTACCTATTAAACTGTCTGCATCTCAGTCTATGAGTTTTCTCACTTTTCTGATTCTTAGAGTGAGAGAGCAACTGTGTGGCTGAGGTTAAACCTTGACACATACCTTTGCTACTTAAACCTAATTCCAATTTTCAATCCAACCCATATGATCCATATGAATTTGTGAGTGCTGCCTGAGGTGGAAGCAGTTTTGTGTAGAAGCTGAAAAACACTTGTCACGGATTGTGATGTAGGTGCTTATGCATCAGATGGCATTTTATTCCTGTTGGCTGTGGCAATGCAAACCTGTGTTTCCTTCTTTTTAGGTCTGCTACAGTGTGTGTGGACACTTACAAATTGACATTTTGCTGGCACAGGCCAATATTACACTATCTTCTAACACACAAATGATCTCTATAAAGATCAAAAAGATGACCTACTGTAGTTAGGACAAGAATGTTTAATTTGAAACATGGAACACAATTCAGATGAGACACCAGATAAGTATTTCTAAAAGTCAATTTACATAAGTACCAAATGTGATAATGAGTTCATTATTCTTGCTCTTATTCACAGGAGTAAGCAAACATCAACCACAGTGCATAGTACTTTTTTGGTACTTTTTTTGTACTTTTTTTCCAAGTGCTTTTATTATAAACACCATTATAATATGCATTTGTTTCCTTAAATGTATTCAGCTAAATACACGTGTCTGTATCTTGATCTGATCTCCATGTAATTGGATTTGTTTGGGATTGCCACATTGGAGAGGGTCTGTGGAGGGGCCACAGAAATTTTTTCTGTAATGTAGTTCTAGAGAATATAAAGTAACATTCTTCACAAAGAGACTTAGAAGACAAGAAGCAAAGAATAAGCCATTTGCTTAATGATAAAGAGTCTCTCTAGATAGAACAAAGCAATTCTTCATTATGAAGACAACCACTGGAATAAGTTGCCTAGACAAGCCAAGGAAATTTTATCACTGGAGATGTCCTGGAGCTGACCTGATAGGACTCAGGGTAACCTTATCTAATGGCCTGCTTTCAATACAGGTTGGACCATGTGTTCTTCAGAAGTGCCTTCCAGCATAGATTTTTCTATGGTTCTATGATTTGCTGATAACTATGAACTGCAGGACAACAGATAATTATGCTCTTCAGTTTTACTATTGTGCAAGGCATATAAAATCTCTTAATAACTTCTATTTTTTTTTCAAATCATTACTGGGCTCTATTAGATTCTCTGAGAAGATAATGAATACAACTTAGATTTGAGTATTTGCCATCTATATAGTGGAGTAATATTTACAATCAAATATCTTTACTTAGAAAATATAACTGAGAAAAAATTCACAGACGAAGCTGAGGCCAGAATCCAGGACGTTTCTTTAAACAGGAGAGACTTTGTCTTTGCACAAATCAGCTGCCCCTTGCCTTTTCGTGGATGGTTGGTTTGTTCATTTTGAACTAGAGGCAGAACATTGAATTTGACATAAGTGGCCTGAGTTTTAGATTCAGTACAGTTTACTCAGTGTTTTTATAGAATTTTTTTACAGTACAGAAATTTAGATAGAAGATTTATTTTACTAAAGGACACACAGAGACAAACCTATACAAGTGGTAATTAGGAGGTCACAAAGGCTGTTCCAAAGTACTTCTGAAGCCTTCTTGGTTGGGGTAGATGAAAACAAAAATAATTTTATGTTCCTGACTGCCCTTTCTCACGAGGTTTACTGATGAAATTTTAGCCAGGGCTAGATTCCTGAGTGCTGTTATTCCCTTTCACAAGAGATGGAGATTGTTTTCTTTGTGTCCTTGCAGTTATGGACTGTTTCTTTAAAGATAAAAATATGTGTAAGAATTCTCCATTCTGAAATAGAGCTCCCACTCATTGGATATTATGCGGGAAAACCCTGCAGGCTTCCTCCTCTTCTGTCACATTTTTAAAAGAGTGCCCAGCCCATTCTTGAGAAACTATAAAGGAGAAATCCTCTGAATTCTAAGTGGAAAAGAAACGACTGTCTTTAGAACTCAGGTTCAAAAAAATTGCAGTAAAAATATAATTAATCAGTTCTTCTAAGCTGCTAGCTCTTTTTAATGAAGCAGAAATTAAATCTCATGCAAAGGCCAGGCCTGTACTTTTTTCCAAGAATGCAGAAGTGAATTACAATGTGTACACAAGTGCATAGATTCACAGGCTCCTATGGGTCTAAAGCACAGTTCAGAAGAGGCAATGCAGACCTTTGTGGCACAGAAGGGCACAAAAGCAAAGTCAGCATGGATTTTCAAGAATCCAACTGCTATCAAAATAACTAGCAATGATACATAAACCCTTCATTCCAAACTGCTGCAGGTCTGTCCCTTCATTCAGAGGATGGAGCATATAGGATCACCTATGTGCCCTGACAAGCACTTGCATTTTCCTTTGCTATCAACTAAATAAAATAAAAAATAAAGATTAAATGAGCTTCTGGTAATATAAAACCTAGGTAAGCATTTTATTCCCTGGTGATATACGTGAAGCAGCGGATGCTTACATTTACATTTTTGTTACTGCTATTTCCACATTTATAGCAAATACAACTCCTATCCCTCCTCCTTGAAAAATGCGTGCATTGAATATGATCCTTGGCTAGAATATTCAAAGGTCTCTATTTTATATCATTTTATACCATAAAACTTTCCTCCAGGAGAAACCCTCTTGAATTTTTTGTTTCTTTGGCAGATTCCATATACCAGGGATTGGCAACTTCTGAATTAATACTTAGGTGTTTATTTCACCATTATGAATAAAACATATCACCCAGAATTTGTAATCTATTTATGCTGTTTTTAAAAAAGGTGACAGATGAGGTAAGAGATAGGAAAAAATTCAAAAAACACTGGTGTCTTGAAGTTACAGCCATCAAGGGATTTTCAAAACTTTCTTAGTTATTAAAAAAGAAATAGTTTAGCATGAGGAGTTTTCCAGATGACCATATTTTCCAGTCTTGAAAGGTTGCCTTGTCTTCTAGAAATTGACATAGTCTCCGTAATGCTTACTACTTTTGAAATAGTGCCTATTTTAATGTCCGGCATATGTCCCAAGAACAGGGGACCAACTTGAATTTTGTGAAAATTCTGTATTTCCTCTATGATGAAAAGAAGGATTTTATGCATTTTACATAGTACATAAATTTCACTGCAGAACCATTACTGTACTTTTCATTGATTAACACTTATCTTCCCTGCCACTTGTTAAAAATCCATTCACATGGAATCAGATATAATGAAAAGGTAATTGTTCATTTTTATTCTATTTTATAGTTATTTCCCATTTAGAATTACCTCAAGCACTGTTCTCAGAATAAAAATGCTCTGGAGGCAAGTAACTTTAACTAGGCTTAAAAAAGCTCCTTGATTTTCACACACAAATTCACATATATAAAATTTTATGCCAAATGTGTTTAAATTAGATATACCAATTATAACACCTTGTTCATGCAATATGTTCATGAAAAATCCCTATGCTGAAAATCCCACTTTAATGCTGAAGCCTTAGCAAACAAAATTTGGAAGTGATGCAACTGCTGAAATTGTCATTGGTGTCTTCCTGGATCTTCTGAATTACTAGAGGTGCTGGGTGAAAGGCACAGAGCTCCAGCAATGTATTCTGACCAAACGTGTTCAGCATCCCAAACCCTGTCTTTTCCTCCTCTACTGACAGACAAAATGTCACTTCTGAGATATCACTCAACACAGCTTTTGGAGACATGTACATGAAAAGCCAATTACCAGTGTTTGACCTGTCATTGTTAGTAGTATCAATTAAAAGCAGAAGTGAACTGTGTGCTTTGGTTCTATTTAATAAGAATTAGGGGAGAAGGAAACAGAGGGGAAGAAAAGCTCCTTCACACCGCAAAGTAAAACTGGGTCATGAAGTGTGAGTACAGTTTTGCTCCTCACTGAATAAAGGATTTGTTAATAGGTTTGTCAAAATGATATTTGCATTTTACCAGGATAGTGAGACTCATTGTTATTAACATGAGTAATATCAAACTGTCTTCTGAATGAATAAGGACTGTATCTAGATGGCCTGGACCTCATCTATAAACACCTTGCTTTCAAATACTAAGCTGCCTCACCAGAAAATAGATCTGAGGAGAGCAAGTGAAGACAAAAGGAAAACAAATAATTAAATGCATGAAAAACAGGACCAGTAAAGCATCAGTAAGCTAGCTGCATGCAGGGAGACAGGACTTCCTAGTACTTTTTCTATTATGGACTAGGTATTTTGAATTCTTGTTAAAAACAAAATAAGAAAACTTTCAAGAAAAGATGTTACTGAAATTCTATCCTAGTAATTTCACACACTTAGTTATTTACTTTGAAAAAACAACAATAAAAGAGGGAAAGAAAAGACAGAGCACTGAGGAAGCATTTGACTGGAATGACAACATCACAGGCTAGAGGGCATCAAATGAAAAATCAAGTGGAAGGCTCATTAGTTGAAAAATAAATATATTTTCACAAGGTGCATTTTTAAATTTATCTTTGCTACTGCAGGCAGTAAATGCTAGAATATACACAGATTTGAAAATAGATTTAACAGACAGGCAAGAAAAAAATCCATCAAGAACTACTAGACAAAGATACACCATGCTGGACACTGGATGTTCCTGTGTCCCTTGAAAGTGACTATCACTCAAGTATGAAATATCACCAGAGAAAGAAATACCCTTTGTGTTAGTTCCTAAACATATTTTTCTGGCCACTGTCAGGAACTAGACATTGATCCAGGAAGACCTTAGCTTTTGTCCAGCAGACCTGTTGGTTTATCCTAAGCCTAGAGATTCTTCTTCAGTAAGCTTCATAATAAATTTTTGTATTGGTATTTGACACTGTTTTTTTTTTTTGTTTGTTTGTTTGTTTGTTTTTACCAGAAATGTGTATGGTGAAATTCTACCAATCACTGGTCAGAAGGAACTGCCAAGCAATTGTGAACACCTACTTTCAGGTGACACTGATAGTGATAGAGCATAGTGCCAATAATGCTAAGGTTGCAGGATCAATCCCAGTATGGGCTGTTTGCTGAAAGAGTTGGACTCTTGTGAGGATCCTTGTGAGTCCCTTCCAGCTCAGAATAGTCTGTGATTTAGTGATATAATTAGAGCTATTAGAGAGGCATGACATTATGGGTTACTAGGATGCAAGAGACTGTCCTCTGATGTCAGTGACCATCATGTTGAATACCAAGCAACACCAGACCTAAGGAGAAGTAATTTTAGGGTAGAGGTCTGAAAGGATTTACATTTAAATGCAGTACACCTGGGTTATCAAAATAAAAGTATTAAGTAGGACAATCCACTGCCATTACAAACAAGACATGTAGTTACTACACACAATTTTATTACTGAAAATGGATAAAATAATACTGTGGAATTAAGACATGCTCGGGGGGGGGGGAATGCCAAACAGAAGGAAGCTCATTAGAGGCACTGTTGGAGATGTTAAGGATTTAAGGATTTTGTTTTAAAGAAGAATATAAGGTACACACATACATTTTCAACTTTTGGGAATATATTCAGCATTTTCATACAATTGGCATAATTTTAAAAGGGATATGTTGTTGTTCAGCAAACCGTAAAATTGGTAACTTTGAAAAATTCTGTATATTTGACAAGTTTGTTGCGTGTGGGTGTGTATGTGCACACCTGCATTGACATATGCATGTGTACCAAAGGTATTTGCAGGACCTGAAATGGAGAAAAACTTTAATGATTCTGAAATGGTTGGCACATATGTCTGTGTAGATTCAAAATCACAGGCTGCTTGTATTAGAGAGCAAAAATATATACTATGTTTTTATAGTAAACAGATCCAAAATATACATTTAGGATATGATAATCAGATGCATAGAATAGAAAAACAAGAATCTGCAAGTACACTCAGGAGGTCTAAAATTTCTTATACTCTTTTCAGAGAACATGGAAACAACTGCAGAAAGAAGAGCTTGTCCTGACATTTTGATTGGTGCTTTTTTGCCCTGAACATAATTGCTTGTACTACTGCCTAGAGGGTACCTCATCCTCCCTGAATTCACATTATTTTTAGTGCAGAATGGAATGTAGCACATTGCAAGCTTTTTAACTACCCCAAGGCACTGACTGTATAACCAAAATATATCTGATTCAGAGATTTTTTGTATGTTTTAGAAGACAAATATTAAGACTTTACTTTTTTATCCTGGCAAGGAGGTCAGACCAGATAACCTTCCAACCCTAACGATTCTCTAATATCATTGTGAATGATCATATGACTTTCTCCTGCCCCTGCTCATGCTTAGTCCAAATTGTCACATTCCTGTGAGCCTAGGGAGAGATGGGGAAATTCCCACACATATGCATAAAAATGTGCATTCTCAGTCACATTTTAAAGATAAAAAGGTATCTATTGAAACTCTTACCATCTCTTATAAATTACAACTTTCAACAAGTTTCCAAAAATACTTTTTTCCACTTATTTTCACTAATCCTTAAATGCATTACAGACTTGCAAGTCAGTTTTTCAAGGCAAACATATTTGAAATAAAAATAAAATGAGTGGTGCCAAATATAAATGTAGATCACATTACGGTTCTCATGGAGAAAATCTGTTACAACTCCTGAACTCCTATATAAGCTGCAGCTTCAGCAAATGAGCTGGGAAAGTTTGATCTCCTGGGACTGAACCAGAAAATAATTTTCTTATGACATCAGGAAGGCTTTTTAGAGAAGCTTGATGCATATCTGTTGATATTCCAATTCAAAGATTAAAAATAACAAGCAGTATTAACAGTTTCAGTTCCTAGAGTTATTGCAAGCAGCTTGATTATATTTTCTCAACTCCTAAATACACATTAAGAAAAAGCTATTATTTTTTTGCTTCTACTGCTTCTAGCATCTCATGATGCCAGAATTATCAATTCAATTATCCTTCATACCAGACAAGCTTTATTCTCCTATCAGAAACAAGGTTAGGTAGAACTTGGCCTCACTCATGGTACTGGAGAACATGGACTTCAGTTTGGCTGACAGTCAGCTTTTAATTCATCTTCTTTCTATGACCATTTCTGCTGAATACACATTTCTGTTAGCCCTCACCTCTGTAAGGCTCTCACAGGGGCTTAATTATGAAGTCTTCTTGACAAAAACTAATGGATGAATGCAGAAATATTTTTTCTTGGAAGCTCACAGTTAAAAATTAAAGAAAAATAAGCAGTGCACTGAGTTCAGGTTGCCCCCTTTGTTTGTTCTACAGACAATAGAGGTGGCAGCAGGAGCATCTAGCAGAAGCTATAAAAATAGCATGCATTTTCACTAGAGAAGTGAGCTGTTTCAGTTGTTAGAACTGCTTTACATGAAGATGTTAGGACATATCTGAAGGGCAAGAGTGTATAGAAACCAAATTTCACAGCTTAGTATCCAGAAATAGTGAAAAAATCAAACAAAAACTGAAAATGCATAAACATACAGATTGACTGCTTCACCAATCATCATGAATGTATACTCAAGAGGCCAGCAGTAAAACCTTGGCCTTCTCTTCCTGGTATCTAGTTTCAACAGAATAACAACAAAAAACCCCAAACTTAAAAATGAGTTAAAATCTGCAACCATCCCAAGCACTGAAAGCAGAAAGATGCTATATGTGCGAGACAAAATAGCTAATGGAAGATTTGGTTGCAGATCTGACTTCTCTATTTCATTCTGGAAAACAATAGAACATTTTTATGTCTTTTTCAGTGTGACTTTCATGTTGGAAAACTAGTTTGTGTGGAAGCTTTCTCTCACATCATGAATTTCAACAATAGGTATATGCCTGAGACACAGAAATAATTATAAAAGACTTAGAAGGATGTTTTAGTCCAAATAAAAGAGGAATGAACATTCCCAGAGCAACAGCCAACATGAAAAACAAGAGCTACTCTTAAAAATGAGAGATAAAAGGAAACCAGTGCTACATCTGTAGATTTATGGAAGCTCTCATAATGCAAAGATTGTTGTTTTGCGAATTTCCAACGGTGGATGGATGAGTTTGACAATGATCATGGAGAAGGGATCATTGGCACTAAGAAATGTATGGTCTAATGTAAAGAAAAGATGGCACTAACTGTTTCTGAATGTAAAAGAAAAAGAGCAGTAGCTGAGAAAATGGGAACCATAATGGTGGTGGTGAGTGGAGAAAGATGATAAGCACAGTGGCAATAATAAAACTGGAACAACATAGTAAATACAAAAAAAAAGGAATTCCAGTATCTTGGTATTGATGCAGCAACATTTGTTAACATATTGTTACAGAGAATATAAAGTGGATATCCTCAACATCATTGGCACAGCAGTGCAAGAGCCTCATTCTCTGGGGAAGCA
This sequence comes from Acridotheres tristis, assembly GCA_037013685.1. NCBI lineage: Eukaryota > Metazoa > Chordata > Aves > Passeriformes > Sturnidae > Acridotheres > Acridotheres tristis. Next base: position 76,758,535 of record CM072884.1, read on the forward strand.
ATTATTTGTATCTTTGTCTTTTAAGACCAAACATAACTACAAAGTCTTGGTAGGATACATTAACCTGTGTAACAGCAACATTTCTGACATATTCCCATAGCAAATGGTGAATGTCTGGTTTCACACAGACCACTCTGCTTTTGCCTCTCAGCGAACCTTTTGCTCCACAAGTGAGATGGGGCCTGCATTGCCTTCTGCACCAACCCATGTGGAGGTCAGGAACCTCTACAAAGGTCTTGTCAAATTTGTGCCACAAACCCTTTAAAAACTAACTAAAGTGCCAATGCTAGGACCTGCTATTTTATGAACCTAAATTCACAAATGCAGGCTTTGTTTTCTGCTGTGAGTGAAGAGAGATGACGAGCTTTGAATGTTGACTTTTATCCTTCTTTGTTGCCATTAACATCTAAGTCCCTGACCTAAATTAGGATTCCAGCCTAGGCACTTCAGCAAGGTGCCTGCTGCTACACACCATGATTTTTTGGCTTCATTAATGTGAAAGCACCCATATGATTAAATGTCAATGAAATACAGGTTCCTAATTCATTAAATTTAGATATTTATGTCATTTAACGTTATCCACTGAAAATCAGGCATTTTGCCTAATTAACTGTCTAGACTTCCCCTGTAAAAGAAAAAAGAGAGCACCCTACTTGGATGGGATGAATCATTCCCTGGAGGGTAACTATGACTACAGGCAAGTGCAGATGACTAGCTTAGACTACATGCCTAACTTTTTGCACAGCTAACAAAGTGACACGAATCCTGTCCCTTGACACTCCAGAAAATTCTAACCTTTATCTAAATTAATGAGAATTTTTTCCTTGAATATAAGCGTTCAAAAACTTGAAGATAGTTGCTTCTAAACTCCTGAGAGTTAGACTAAATGTAAGAACATTAAAACTTTTGTTTTTCTGCTTTCTGCATAAGCATACAGTATTATCATGATTTATTTTATTTTTTTCACTGTATGTCAGAAGATAATCTTACTTTTTTCTTAAAAATAATTGCATTTAAGAGAATTAAATTTTTAATTTTTAGGAGGTTTCTTTGATATGGATCAAAAATGTGAATCCAATTGCTCTGAGTTAGCAATGAAAAGCATAGGCACTGGAATCAAAGTAACAATTGCAAAATCAACAAATGATTGCACATGAATTTAGGATCAAAAGGAAAAATTGTGCTTCTTCTCTCCAGATTAGAGATAAACAAATCTGAATACTATAGGAATCACAGTAAGAAAATGTTATGTTTGCTCTGGGCATGTAAGTTTGGATTGTTAGGTATATAAATACTGCTTTAGTTAGTGAAAATTCCAACTCTGCAAGCAACCAAGTATCCGTGAGTTTTCCAAAATCAAGTTGGTACTGTGGTGATCAGTCATGCACCAAAAAAAAAAAAAATTCTACTTAATACAAATATTTGATTGAAACTTTTATTCAAATGTACATTAGAGAAAAATGTAGAAGGACTCAGCACTATCTCTGTAGAGACTGACTTGCTTTGTCTTGACAAAAATAACCAAAATTCCACTTATGTATTCTTGCATATAAGGAAACAGTGTCAAATTCATATTTAGAATATATGCACCAGAATTATCTTTACCAATGTTCAGAAATCAGATACTCTCCCTTTAGATTACAGGCCACCAAAAGTCTTATTATAAATCAGGGATTTTCTAATTTGAATAGCAAAGAAGGAAAAGTAACTGTGTAGTGATAACAAAAAAGGATTAATTGCTATGTTTCCCTGACAACAAGAACAGAAAAAATAGAGTAGATTTTAAGATAAGAGGGATTAAAACATAAATATTTATTAGGTTTTTAAAATTCTTTTCAAAGGTGTGTATCCTCTGCTGCTATATTCTGGACAATTAGGTGGCATTAGATTCCAGTATAGACTTCAACATTGCCTCCATCACCATCATCACCACCACTACCACCATCACCACCAAAAACCTCCAAGCGTAATAGAATGAGAATCCATCATAGTTCTGCCATTTTTAATGACACTCAAATCCTAATTTACTTTATTCTACTGCATTCTCTCCTTATGAGACAGATTGCCTAACGGATCTTTTTTATTTCTTTTATGCTTTTGCTGTAAAAGCTCTGCAAAGACCACTAAAGTTTGCTTAACTTCCTCTTTTTTTCAAAGCTTCTAAGCATTTCAAAATGTGACCCTGAACTACTGGAATCAAATTGAAGTGTTCAGACATTAAAACATTAAACATTGAGAACAAGAATCTGAACAGACAAAACCAGCAAAGAATCTATCATTATCTTCTAGCTTCTTTATGAAAATTGCTGTTTCCAACATCAAAGAGTGAGATTTAAGAGAGAAAATGAACATGGTCAAAATCTGTTACTTTTCAAATATAATTTTAAGGGCAGCTCGTTTTAAAAAATATATGTGTATACTGTATGTATAAATAGATATATACCAGGATAAATAGGTGTATACACACACACACACACATATATATATACACACACCTCTGCACTTGCTGCTTTGATATGGATTTAGGATAAAAAAATCTTATATATATTTAATGGTGTGGAGCAGAACTGGAGGGAAAGGAGCATGTATATCTGACAAATACCTCCACTGGTGAGTGTGTGAATTTAATCAAATTAGAAGAAAAATGTCCCTACTGCATATTGTTGTTTACTACTCCAAGAATTTCTGTTGCAGTAAGGCATGGGTAAAATATTTTTAGTAATGGCTGCCATCTGTACTGATGCTATGAGTGTGCACTAGTGAGCACAGACAGCACATGTGTGATATGACAGAAATTTGATCTTCCTTAAGGGATTTTCTCTTTGAAGCACAGAACTACACTTATGTGAGATTTCAAAATTTAAAAGTGGACATATGTTCCTGATTGACTCAAGGGGCCTAAGCCCTAAACCAGACTTTTTTTGATTCCTCATCATGCTGGGAATTTGTGTATGAACCTAAGGATGTCACTCCAGCTTTGATTCTCCAGTAATCTTGTCTGACACAAACTCTAAGATAAACCCTCCAAAGTTAGTGAGGTAAGCTGGGTTTGTTATCACAAGCATAAGGTAAACAAAGAAAATGTTATATTTTAATATTGTTGAAATTATATATAGAGGTAAAAAATATATATTTTATGGTGGAATTCCAGGAAATAGGATTACAGAGACAGGATTACACGGCCAAGGAAGTTAGACCATGGCTCATGCTCAGAGATGCTTTAGATGCTTGTTCTTTCCCTTGTGGAATTATGAAACAGTAAAGTGACCATGCACATGGTTTTAGCCACCAATGGGTCCATCCTTATGCCATTTGCAAATTGCTTCTGAAATCCAGTTCAGATTATGAAACATCAGGGGTGTAAAAATGGGTGCACCAGGTTAGATCAAAAGTCCATCTGCCCAGTACCCTTTTACTGACAAGGACCAGCCAAAGGGTTCTGAGATATAAGAACAGATCCAAGACAGAGAAGTCTTATTTCCTGTCTGCTTTCCCAGGAAAGCTGGGATATGCACTTGAGAAGCAGTGCCATAAAGGTTTCATTGCTGTAAGCCACAGACTATGCTGCAGATGAAGGAAAGATAGTTCATACAATGGGGGTGGTCTGGGGATAATCTTATGGTGAGCTTCAAATTTTCTTGTAGCTGTCCTATTAAAAAAAATGTGTCTCTCAAAATTGCCCTCCAAAAGTATCTGCTACTCTTCAGTGACTAGAGAAGGAAATCCACATGAATATTTCAAACTGCATATACAACGTTAAATACTGGTGAAGTGAGGTGAATTCTACCCAGGTGTTTAAACCTTCACAGAATTTTTAAGGAACTTCACTGGCTGCAAAAGCTGTTAAAGGAGTAGGTACTAAAACAGTAGAGTAAGCTCAGAATGGAATAGTCAACAAGGCAAACATGAGTTTCTCCGAATAGGATGAAGCTATGGGAATCCTAAAGGTTTATAGAATTCTGATAGGAAACAAAAAGACATAAAAAATAAAGGTATGGCTTTTATATTAATAATAAAACTTTTAAACCTCTCCATGGTTGTATTAGAATTTCTGTTATTAAAAACTCCATAATGTTGACACAAAATATATCTCAGGAACTTGGTAGAAGTACCAGGCAGTAGGATACTACAGAATTATATAAGCAAAACAGGCAGTGTATTATCCAGATGGAGAGTACCTAGCACCAGTGAAAGAATGGTTCTATAGGTTAAAGAAATTCTTCAAGCAATGCAATGGATAAGGTAAATGCATATGAAAACAGCACAGGATACACCTGCACTGAAAATCTGTCTCCAACTTGAAGAAATATTCTGCACATGAGTAAATGAGGATTTTAAAGTAATTTCAAATTTCAAAATAGTATTCAAAGCCAAAGACAAGCAGTAATAACACCGGGAAGCCTTTGTTTACCCTCATGTATGTTTAGGGAAGGGCAGATGAAAGATACTAACTTTTAACTCGTAAGTAAATCCTTGCTGACTTACATAGCCAGAGAACACCAAAGTGAAGAAGTATTTAATGGTTTAGTACTGAGCAAGATCTATTTCATGGCATAAATATCAAAAAGCTCTTCTGTAACAGCGATAAAAATGATCTTAAATTCAGATTTTACTTTACAAGTAGAAGGTCAAATCTATATTACATTGAATTTAAGTTAAAAAATTAATTACTTAAAATCATAAAGCTTTTGAAAAGAAATTTAAAGAAATGGACAAATGACAGAAACTAGGAAAGGGGGGGTGTATGGAGTAGCTTTAAATATCCTATTTTATAAGCAGAATACATCTACCAGCTACAGAAAAACTCCAAGAAGGTCAACAAGACCAGCAATGTCAAATGGAGTGCAAAGAAGACTTAAAAGTAAATGGATATGTTTCAGAAAAGAAAGCCATATGCTAAGCAAAGAATAAAGAAAAAACCTCCAACATAAATTTTAGCGCTTTTTTTGTATAAAAATAATGGCACATCATGAAAGACTTTGCGGCACTAGTTTCTAAAGAAATAAACTCTAATAAGAAAGCTTTTAAGTACACAAGGAAAGCAGGAAGTCTAAAAGAGCAACAGACTATCAATTGAGTGTGTTTTGAAAAATAAAACCAAAGCAAGAAATTAAAATAAAGTGTTGGTTACAGACAGGGTCAAAGAAGGCCCTAAACTGTGGCAAAGACTGATCTACAAAAATGTCAGGAGAAAAGCTTCTGGAAGATAACTGACACAAGGTCAATTTGTTACTCCCTAACACCTGATAGCACTGTCTCAAGACTTCTAACGGATCTCAGATACAGCAAGGCTGACATATAGCCGTGGTAGATAATTTGCCACCTAAATAAACTCTGGAGTGTGAGGAAAGTAGCAAATGTGACTAACTTTAAAAGAGGGATTCAGGGTAGAGCAAGAGAAGTGAGAATATAATCAGTCTGACTTCATATCTAGGGAAACTGATAGAAATATGTACCAATAGAATCAATAAATATGTGGAAAATATAATGGGAAAATTTAAAACAGCTGCTGCAAGGGAAAGTCATGCTTCAAAATCTGTTAAGGGTGATGAATTTCGAAAAAGAAATCCAACACTATCAAAAAAGGCAAAAGACATCAAAGAAATCTTCTCTGTTTCTTTTTAACTTTGAGACAATAGTTTTGGGAGAATGTGGAGAAAACAAGCATAAATGAGAAGGAAGTCAACATTGTAGTTGATAGATTTCTTGTGCCTAAGTTCAATATCATCCGTATAACTGACGTACTGAGTGCCAGAGAAAAAGGCCTCATGAGAAGATGAGCAGGATCAATGTCATGCCTGGAAACTCAGTAGTGTGTCAGGATCAGTCTGGATCTCTGGAGAGGGTCAAGTTTATTGCACAGATAAATGGTGACTATGAGCTATAGTACAAACCCTTTTCACTAGAGCTATGATGGCAGACACAGACGGATGAGATGTGGCAGAGGTTGGGAGATGCATTGCAAATAAACAGAACTGTAAAGATACAGAGAGTGCATCTGTTCTTAAACCAGCTGAATGGTGTCTTGGAAAAGCAGATTCTATTCTTACATGTACCTGTGCTGCTGTGATTTACTTAATCATCTAAATCAGTCTTTCACAAGTTTTATGCTTGTTCTACACACTTAGGAGGGGTACCATAAAAAAAACAGAAAGGAGATTATTAGTTTTATCTTTGTAGCAAAGCCTGAATACTGTGCAATAAAAAATGGACAGGATCACATACTGTACAATAAATGGACTAGTAGCTTATTAAAATGAGCTCTATCTATGCTTTGCACTGAGGCCAGACTTTTGGAATTAATATTATGTAATGGGTAATTAAAAACTGAATCATGATGTATATCCTTAACTAAATTTGCACTGACATATTTAATTCTAAAGGTTTACCTTCTTTTAAATAAATTATATTACAATCTTACTTAGAATCTCCTAGTCATTTAATGCATTTTTGCTTTTGTTTATTCATATTTAAATACAATTACTGAGGCAACATGAACACCAAGTGTTTATATATCATTTTACATTCTAGAGTACATTGAAAATATTAACTAATTAATTCTTTCCCAATAATCTGAAAGTTAAGTAATAAAATTTTTCTTATCAAGTTCCAGAAAAAAATTGAGTCATAATTAAGAACAAAACAGTCAAAAAGGGATTATTAGGTGGGTGTGATTTCTGGCAAAAATATATTCTCCTTCCATGCTAGAAAATCATTCAGTATTTCATCATCTGAAAATGCCCTGGGACTTGAGCTTTACAACCCGTAAAGGCAGGGAAAAACATACATCCTCAAGGACGGAGAGCATTACAATTTCATAATTTTCAACCAATCAATGCCTTTTACATTAACAACGTGAATTATTTGACTCCCCTCTTGGAATACCATTCATTTTTTAATTATAGATGTCAAAAAATTTTCTGTGCAGCAATACAGATTTATTTTTTTTATAGAAATGCCCTCGATTAAAACATGACAATTACCTTGCAATTCTTCTTCTTCTTAAAGTCCATTTTTAAATTGAAAATTCAAAATATCATTCAATTAAAAAAACCTATTTTTGCTTTATCTTCTGAGATAAGACAACCAATATTTCAGTACAGTACAGCACAGTCACCATCAGCACTGAACCTGTGATACCATTGTATTTGCCCCTCAGGAAACCTTTCCTGTTCTAGACACTGAAACAGTTGCACATACATTCCAGTAATCTCATAACATTGAACTCCAGGAACTGATCCCTTGATTTCTTTCACCTTAGGCATTTTTAAAATATGCAACATTTTGTACAACTTTCACTTGTTTGCATAAAATACCAGAAGAAATTGCATTCAATAGAACTGAGTAGTATTCTATGAGGAGGCACTACTGCTCAAGAAAACATTTCAAGAACGTAAGTACAAATGAACCAGCGTCAGCCACCTTGGACATTTTTATGCATCAGGATGGTGTAAAATATGCATTACAATGCATGTAGAATCCATATACCATTTTCAGTCAACCCAGCTGGTATGTCCAATGGCAAACTCCTGTGCTCTGATTAAATGCCCTCTTGGGTCATGGAGACAGTCCAACAGTGGCACAGTGGCACAGTGTCCCAGTGCCTGGCACACCAGTGTTGTTCTGGCTCAGCACCACTCTCATGCAATTATGCTGCTTCAGTCTCAAAGCTATGAAATTGAGAGATTTTTAAAAAAATTTTATTTATGTCTTTAACTTCTATTTTGCTATTAGAGAGACAGAATTCCTACCAAGCTAATAAAATTTCAGGCTGAAATGTGGCAAGCATTGCTAGTGGTAGCCTCTCGTTATTGCTTTTTGTTCACCACTTCCAAAGCAGGCAGCTAAAATACAAAGCAGTGCTGCTTCCATTTAATAAGCAAAGGTGTGGACTTTTAAAGTGGTTTATGAATCAAAGATGCTACGTTTCACACAAAAGCCATGGATTTCACATCTCATGCTCTTCATTTTGGAAAGCTGATTTGTGCTCCTAACTCATGCAGACGCTATGAAAAATTTCCTGTAAGATCATCAGTATGATTTGACATTGCTTACCATACATCTGAGCCATTTTCATTTCAGATCATTTTACCTCTTGGGACTGGTAAAGAGAAAAATGAATGCCTTTGATTTGGCCTACTCAGTTTGCATACTCAAGACTGTCCTGCCATCCCAAAATCATCTGTAAGATCTCTCACTTATGTAAATTGATGAACTGAAATCCAGTATTTGTGTTTCATTGTCACAGAAAATACTTGTCCTTTTAACTTATTTCAAGTTTGCAATACATATGGATATTTAATACTGCGACAGCAAAACCAGCATTGATTTCTGCATTGAATTCTATAAAAAAAATTTTAAAGCACATAATATTGTCATGTAGAACATCAGTGTAAAATATCTCAGTTGTCTGGGGTGATTATTTTTCAAAAATTGAACGAATATAATTCTATGGCAATTGCTAATGCACATGAAGGATGAACAAAAGCAACAAATGATGGCTATAAGCCAAATACTACAGAAGAAGTTCCCACGTGTTAGCTCATGCTATTTCACACATGAAATAGGGAGATGTTGATGACTTTGCTTCGCTTTGTACAGATTAAAACACTGCTATATATTTATTTAGAAGCTTTGGATACCTTCCTCTCTGGTGGTTTGTACTCAAGGTCAGGAAGGCCAAGGTGAACTCTCTATTTACATTTGTTTTATGCAATTGACATTTGGGGTTTCAGGCATGAGAGAATGACTTCTTGGTCCCCAAATGAGGAGAATCAGTCAAGCAGATTAGCTCTTCCAAGCATCTTTAGCCCTCCCCCAACACATTGACCAGACTGTGCTCTATTGCTTCCTAACTGTGGACCCTGTGCCATTACCCTCTCCTGCAGTGGAGCTGTGCTGTGCTCATAAAGCATGGGCAGGGATATCTTTCACTAGTTTATATGCAAAAAGATGGCATAGCTGTGATTGTGATTTTTTTTTGATTACAAGAGTAAGTAAATTGAATTTGATTGAATACTAAACCAAATTTCTACATCTCTTTTATGATATCTTAATTTTTCCTTAAGGCTGTGTGAGAGTAAACTATCTAACAAAATACTGCTATTCACTTCCACGTGTACTGTTTTGTTGATTATGATGATGCTTCCTATCATTTGCCACACAAAATACCAGTAAAATAAAATGCCTTATTGGAACTACTTTCAAGCACAATAAAAACATGTTCTTACTTGTTTAAGTTTCTTTAGGTCTTCATCAAGTTCCAAGTTGTCCAAAATAACAGCAACAAACAAGCTGAGCAGAATCTATAAAACAATTGTAAGTGATTTGTTAAAGTTAATCTTATTTTTCTTAAGAAGTATTATTAAATAACATGGAAAAATGACAGCCCAACTGATGTAAATGGGATTCTTGCCTTTGACATCTGTTGAACTATTATCACCTGCAACTACAATTTTGCAAGTAGTAAATGGTTTTCTATCCTACCATACAATAAATGAGTTTCAAAATGCTGAATTCTAGGTTTTATGACCAATGAATTATATATGTTTAACAATATAGTCATTAAAATGTACTTTTCATGAAGATAAAATTAAATTAATCAGAAATAATAACAAAAACCCTCTACAATAATAATAAATAATAATAATAATATTAATAAAACAATAACAACAACAATAATAATAAAATAAATGCAAAGCAAAATCCTAAAACATCTTGTAAAGCTAAGATGGTCTTCAATTAAGGCATGACTTTTTAGTCACCTGATAGTAATTTACTTTATGGACTTCCTTTATGCTCAGAGTGCCTATGTGATAAGTAGCTAACTCCACTTTGGAAGAAAAGTAAGCTGCTTCATTATTTGCATGCATCACATGTACAGGAAACTCATGTCACAGAAGAGGAAAATCAAGTGCCTCCATTTACTGTACATTAAATATTGTTTAGATATGTTTCTAGGAGGAAGAATCTCAGGGAGGAAAAAAAAAGTGTGTATCAGACTATTACATTTCCCTTGTGTACAGATGCCGTCCAGAGGCCAAAGAAGCTGAGAATGTGACTAATATAGCTGAGAAGCAGAAAGAATGAGGAGTATGGTAGGTGAGGGAGGATATCACTGTTCAGCATATATTATCAGACAACTTCTGTCTAAGGCAGTAAATATGTATATATACATATGTCAACAGCTGCCAGCAACCGCCAAGGTTGGCTTTAGTCTCTGAGGTTCAATGCAAACATCCTCAAGCACAATGAGCTTCTGCAGGCAAGCACAAATTTCTGATATACCAGAGAGGTACCAGGAGGTATCCTAACTCTCTTCTTAAAAAGACTTACAGGCCCAGAATTTTTCTGTGATCTTGGATCACTGAGTGACAACCATAGGAAACATATCATTCCAGCACTACTTGTAAACGAAGTGTAAGTTTCATACTGGAAATTTATTTCCCACCTATACAGAAGATGAAATTTAAGTGGCTTAGTATACCAGACTGGAGTTTGGAACTCAATCCGAGTTGAATGTGTGGACCTTATTCCAAGGCAGGACTTTCTTTCCCTCTGTGAACTATAAAGGTACAGAAGACATAAGAAGGACTCTGGCCCACATATTTAAAAAATGTCAGCGTTCAGAAAAAAAAATGCTCTTTTTACAAGAAGCTGGCTTTAGCAATATGTAGAATTTCTTGCACTTATTCAAAGTGACATATTGTATGTGCCACATAAACAATAATATATAATATAATTCTCAGTGATCCAACTACTGCAAACAGCAGAAGTAAAGATGGCATTCACAACAGCAATGCAAAACAGAATTCCAATAAAACACATAATACGTAGCACAATGTAGAGGCACGGAGAAGTTGACTTTAGTTTCAGGATAGCCTGTGGTGGTGCACCCCCTCATTCTACTCAGTCCACACTATGATCTGAGAAACGCTCATTAGGCCTTGGCCTGGATGAACTGCACTTGGACTAAAGCCCCTCTTGAGCTTATTAGAAACACTGTCTGTCCCCAGTAATTAACAGGTGTCTAATGAGCAACTGATTTTAAGTGAAAAGCCTGGAAAACATATTTTTCTTGCCTGCAGAACAGCCAAGAGGAATAATATTTCTGTTGTTGAACCTTCAAAGAAAGTTACTGTCTCAAATTGTGGCCAGGATGGAAAATTACTGACTGAAGCCAACTCTCTATTGATCCTATAAACAGTGGTCCAAAGTGAGATCCGTTTGAACTCTCAATTCCCAGAAGAAGGGGTGAATGTGTACGTCTCATACACTTATATATGAATGACTGTGGAGCCAGCCAAGCACCATCAGTAATGACAGGCAAAAATCGTTGGTAATAATCAAGAATTATAGATATTAAAATGCCATGAGAAAGAACAAGGTTTTGATGGAGAACGGGTGTGGGGCAGAGACAGAGCAGCACTTTTCCAGCATCTGAAACACAACACAGTACAGTGCAAGTTCAAGCATGACTTCACATGGATGTGGGCATGGCATAGGCACAGACTATAGGGTGGGATTGACACCACCAAAGACCCCTAAAGCCCTCTACCCTATTTCCAGAAAGGCCTGAAAGAATAGACTGTGCATGATAATTAATTAGCATAGAAAGAGAGAAACCTGTCCATAAAAAGGGTCCTGCCCAAGCCCAGGCAGTACCCTCCTGTACCCTGAACATCCCACTGGCCATATCGATACAGATGGATCAACATTTACTAGCTGGATAATCACCCCCAGGATCCTGGACACCTCAAGAGCTAAACTGATGCTGCTGGATTGATGCTGAAACCAAGCTCAGCATCCCCTCAGCTGGATAAACACTGGAAGCAGTACTAGTCATCTCTTTTGCTCTCTCTTTGCCCGTCTCTCTTTTTTTCTTTAATTCATCTATACCTCTTTAATATCTCTCTTCCGTTTCACCTTACTCCATTATCCAAAACCCACTGCCATGTGCTTATACAGTAGGTGAGGGAATAACATACTAATTTCCATGCCAAGTGGAAGTTTCTGACTTTTGTCATTCCTTCTGACCAACAAGCATTTATGAAAACTACTTTGGTCCCTAGTTGCTAATGAAGAATTTTGCACTAATTCTCTTAAGACTTCACAGTATGCTGTTTTGCTTCTTCAGATATCCTGTTCATTCTGCAATACTCAGTAGATGCTGCTCAAAGCATACCAGTTAAGGAAGTTCAGTTCCATGTTAGAAAGAAGTACAGTACTCATTACATATATGACCCCTTACAGTCTTGCTGACTCATGCACTGATATGTATGAAGGCATGACTTTCATTAACTCCCTTTTTGCTTTTTTCCAACAAGCACCAAAGACGATGTACCACAAAAGAAAACTTAAATGCAAACTTATTATTTGTTTAACTTCCCCTGCCACTATCTCAACTAATAACAGTCTGTTTCCAAGAGAGTGAATCTTTTTTGAGCTTCAGTTTTTCTTTGCCTTCTTATGTGAAACCTATTAATTTCTTTCCAAGCCTCTACAGTCTGCTATGCCAAATGCCTGCAATTATCATTCTCAATTCTAATTGTCCCCCCTTTTCTGGTTGGTGAAAGTAATTTCTTCATTTGACTTTTGTTATTCACTGATGCTTTTTATTCTTAGAATGCTTCTTTTTGGTTTTAGTAGCAGCCCAACCATTTTCATGCTCCCTTACCAGTTTCATTTATTTTCTTTTAAATTTCTTTTGCCTATAGACAACTCTGACCTATATAGTTTTCCCTTCCAAGGTCTGAGGAAGATCTTAGAATTGAAATGAAAATTTCATAAGCTCAGATAATTCTGCAAAGTTGTCTTTGCATGGTTTCTTCATTCATGTAGGATTTGCATAGGTGAATGAGAAGAAAAGGGTACCCTTACGGAGCAAAGCAAGGACTACGTATTTAAATGCAAATTCCCTGCAAAAGGACTGAGGATGGTGTACTGAAAAGTGACTTCACTCTTAGCAAAATCAGTGCTTTCAGTAAACAAATAGAGAAGTCCCAGATGACTCTTTCAAAATAGGAAACATAAAGCAGAATACTAAAATTGCTCTTACAGCTAAATTATTTCTCAATTAAGATGCGAATTTTTAGCAGAGGTCACTTGACACCATTTTACTTTATGGACTTGCTTAATACTCATCTAAGAAGTACAAATGGATTCCTGATTAGAAAATTTTTTGACGAAGAATGAAAAAAACATCAATAAGATTCTCTTACCAGTAACTGCTTTCAAATATATGACCAAAAACTCACTTCCCTTTTGCTTTATAACCTCAATTTCCAAGGAGTTGAAAAGATCACTCCAACATGAAAAGTTGTATTTTCTGACCCTTGTGAGCAAATTACATGTCCTATATATCTTCTGATGCATACATTTGTTTGGCTTATACTTTGATGTGATTAAGCAGCTCTAAGAGTCTGAAATGCACTTTATTGCCATTTATAAAGTGGTCAAGTTTTCAATCCATATTAAAGAATCCATTGCACCCACAATTGTAGTCTGATTATTCAGTCTTTAGAAGTGAAATGGGATATACTGTGAAGCAAAAGAAGTAGATAGAAGCGGATGAAGATTGTATTAATACAGTTAGTACCTTATGTAAGGAGACATCTGAGCAAAGAAAGAAAATGAAATGAAAAAAGTGAAAGTAAGACTGAGTGCATCAAAACCTGCAGTGAAGGGAAAATACATAATGAGCAGCAGTAGGAATGAATTAAGGGTGCATAAAAGGTTATTTTCCTGATTGTGGTATTTTCTCTGTGTTGGTATTCAAGTAAAGTGACAAGCCCTTATTGATACAGGATAATCAAAGAGATGTTTTCCTTCTCATTTTCTCTATAAAAGAATGTAATAAGCCTATTTGAAATACATACTGAAAAAAAACATTGGTTTTTGGTTTTTTATATAATCCACATTTCTGTTAACAGGCAGGAAGTGCTGTATTAGTTCTCATCATTTGTTGCTTGATATACTATATCATTTATTTTCCATGCATTGATTTTTTTATCAGACAATAGAACAGTAGGGATGGCTAGTTAAGGGTTTATATCTTAATGTTTTACACTTCTCACTTTAATTGCTGTTGCAAAGAGAATGCGATGAAAGCTGAGGGGACCAGTTCTACATGATACATAAAATCACTGAAAATAAAATAAAATAAAATAAAATAAAATAATCTGAAATCATTAGAGCTGTGGAGATACAAGAGAGACAATAATTATATTGTTATTCTGGCAGTGTGACTTGGATCTAAGAAGAATAACACCTCACACCAGAAAAAAGGCCACCACCTTGTCACATGGCTACCATATCCGGAAACTAAATGAGCATCACAATTAGTTTTAACTAGCTGAGAATAGTAAGTAATACAAGAGCTATGAGAGTAGTTCAAAATTTAATGAAGCACAGCACATACACAAGTGAAAACTTACCAGAGTAGCAAAAAGATGATACAGTATAAAATAAATAGCAACTACAGGTGCCCACATATGTCCTACAGCATTCAGTGTCTGATCCATGACATCCACCCATCCTTCCTGTGTAAGAATCTGAAACATTGACATGAATGCCTGCAAGAAATAGAATTGCAAATATATTAACAAATTATACTAATATGGTTTTATTGACACATTCCTAAAACTGATTTAACAGAGCGGCACACTTGTTTTGGTTTGCATTTTTAAACCTTAAAGACTGTGTTTAACTTTTAAAGCCAAATAAAAGGCTACTCATGAGCTAAAGGAGAAATAAATAGCTTGAACTTTGACAGAACTGTAATCTTTAATTTGCAATAAAGTGCTAGCTTCATTAGCCCATACAATGAATCTTTTGGTTTCCTTCATGGCTGAAAAAACAGAATAAATATCCTGAGCATCAGAGATTATTGCTTTGAATATGATACAGTATTGTGATTTTTTGATTATGCTTTTTCTTCCATGTTTCCTCTCTCTAAATATACCTATAATAAAGCATTATAATTAAATATGACCATAAATCATGCTATCTTAATATCAGAAGTTTTTGAGGCACTCTACAGATGAGACTAACCAACACATGGCAAGGTCTCTGAACCTGCACTTGATTCAGCCAGTCAGACTTTTCCCCCATATTTTGTAAAAACCCTTTTTTGTGGAACTACTCCTGTAGCATTTTCAAATTCCTTGAGACCAGGTATACATTTCAAAAATAGAGGAGATAATGGGAATATTTCAAACTATTTATTTATTTAGTTAGTGATAGGAACAGATGAAATTGGATAAGCCTAGAACCCAGACACCTTTGAAACCCCATCTGGAGCCTACAGCACCAACCAGAATTGAACTCAACATGAGCAATGTGTAACTTCAAGATGTACATCCTACACAGACACTGAGGAATGCATGCTACCAAGGAAACAGGAGTTGAATATGGTATCAAAGTGAAATATCTTGACAGTCTCAACTGCTTCAGTGAGGGCAAACTATTGCACAAGTTTCTTTTGCTTTTGCCTGACATTGAGGATCCAAGCTGCTATCTTACTGAAGTTTGTGCATAACAAAAAAGTGTTAGAAACTGAAAACAACAATGCAGCTTACAGCTAACAGGATTCCTCAAATTCAAAATGTTAACAGTAACAAGGATGTATTAGATCTGTGCTCAGTGTGCCCAGCAGCAGCAGATTAACATTAATGCGATGGCACAAAGGAAAAAGGGTTCTTATCGTCAAACCTGTGAGAAAATAGTATCCAGACAGCCCTTCACATCAACTTATCCTAAGCCAAAACCTGTGCTGGAAAAGCTGAAAACATGTAGCTATACAAACTTATGTGCTTGGGAAACAATAAAATGGCTCTAATTAATTTTTAAAGCTGCTGGCAAAAATAACTGTGTGGGAGACTTGAAGTTTATGTTATTATTATAAACCAGAGGAAAATACTTTGCTTGGGTTCTTTATCAAGTTTGTAGAGTTTTTCAAACAAAAGAATGATTTCTTTAAGACCTTTCTTCCAATGGAAACAGAACTGTTAAGGTTATATCCCCACCCAAAGGGAAGTCCACTCCAGATTGTGACTTCTCACATGCAGTAAAGCAAATTTACTTTAGAGAAGACTGTCCATGTACATGCACACAGCACTTGATTTTGGCCCTATATGAGATCCCTATAGCTAACAATCATTAATATCTGGCGACAGGAAGCTGGTTCAAACTATCTGAAATAACAAGGAGGATGTGGCATGACCTGGTACATGCTGTTTCTGTATCATGAAATCAAGTGTCTATCAAGGGCTATCTGCTTAAAATTTGAAAGGAAAGCCTTCAAAGAGCATGCTGAGATGGTGTAACAGGGCTGGGTAAGGCAGAGACAATTTAATCCAGTGCATCTTGTTATGCAGGCACTGCACAAAAGACACTGCCTTTCTGTAGTGCCCAGTGTGAGAGGACAACTTCCGTGTTGGTACTCGGGATTGCCTTGGAGAAAGTTCGTTTGGAGAAAAGAAGTTAACAGCTAAGCAGTATCAGAAGACCACTGCCTGTCCATTCTTTCACTGACCACAGAGAAGGATCCTAGCACTAAAGCTTTTTCTCCTCTGTTGATTTAAATAATACATATTTTAAAGTGCAAAAACTGAATCATGTTGCCTCTAGGTCATAATTGGAGGACAAACTATGAATTTTTACTCTGTTACAGGGTTCTCAAACATTTAGATGCTGAGGGTTTTATAAGTAATTTGCCTGCTGACTCACACAAAAAAGCCCCTCATCAAAGTCCAACTTGGTTTTCTATTGCTGCTGTGTTCTGTGGTACTCTGAAACAGATAGAAGCACAAAGACCCTGCTAGGTTAAGACCAAGAAGTTTGAGAGTTATTTTTATGGTTGCTTTTCATATTTATCTCAGACTAATCAAATTTTCAGAGATGCTTAAACCTAGTTCAATTTACAAGAAGTGAAGCTGAGATGAACATGGAGCAGATCAAGGCATCCAAATGAGCAATCACACACGTTCAGAGAGAAGTTAAACATCAGACTTTATTTTCAACACCAGAAATATCCTGACCAAATATAAAGTTCCAGGCTTTCCTTGGAATGTAGAGATCCCACAGAGGACAAAGCCTAGATGAACTAGAAACATTAGTGAAAAATGCTGGCTACTACTTTTCAGTAAATTCTTTAGGGTGGTTAAAGTCTTTGGTATGTCATGTATTCGAAGAGGCCAAACACAAGGGTTGAAATTTGCACAGTGCCCTCCGCTTTATTTTTCTCCCAGCAATCTTGACCTTAACCAACACATTGCCAAGCTGCAGCCACATCCTCCCTTCAAATGAGTGCCTTCTCCCAGCCATGTGCACAGACTCTACACTGCAAAACAACAAACTCTTAATTCTTTTCCTAATAAAAAAATAATTTGTTCCTCATACAAGACATGCAGAGAAAGAAACATTGGGGATCTTTATCTACGAAAGATCCCTTTTGGAGCCAGCTGAGCATGCATGACTTGCCGGAGTGCTTTAGGGTGAAGAAGACAAGGAGTCCATCAGTGCTCAGCACTGCTTCTCAGGTCTCAGGTTCCCTTTGCAAGGGGGAGCTGAAGCTAAACCAGGCAGCCGTTGTTTGCCTGCACTCAGAGCCAGGGGCCATTGTACCTGATTCATGTGGCACTCCTTGCTGAAGCATAAGGTGGGCACTATATTAAGTAACACACCCCACTGCTGGCTATACAAACACCTGAGGGACTGGATAACTGAACTAGTGCAGTATCCTTTCTTCTGAATCACACTTAATTACACAGCTTACTGCTTTAATATATATATATTTCACTTAATTCTTCAAGGTATAAAAATACCTTCAGTACCATGCTGTGGACTCCTCATTAATACAATTAATAATAGAGTAATGTGGAGAAGATATTCTTTTAAAAAAAACTAATCATCCTTTCGAACCAGTTGTCCATAAAGCATATAGTTTTAAAAAATGGCTTTTCAATATAATTTAAGCATTTTATTGTGGCATTAAATTCCAGTATAATGCAGAACATTAGTTTTAAGTAAATAAGGCAGTGCACAATGAGTATGTGCTTTGCACCAAGCAATCTTCTTTGGAGAAAGTTATTTTTAGCTGAAAGGTGTACCTCCCACTGTTTATTTTGGAATTCATTTGAAATGCAAGTAGCTGACAGAATCAACATCTGTGAAGACGAGACTTAGAAATTTATGCAAATGGTGATTTTCTGAATTAATTTGTGTTATAGAAAAGACTGTCAATTTCTTTGAGTATTTATGCCCTATTACTTAATGAGCCGTTTTGATGATGGAAGTCAAACTACCTTTTTATTTATAGTGTAAGATTGGCAAAGGTTTGGTAGAATATACGAACCAAAGTGCTGGTTCTGACATCTTGTCCAACTATTACAGGGGTGGTGCCACACAAATTTCTACTTAGAGTTACAATGTGCTCATCCACAAAATTTTAGGGACCAAATTCCACTGGCCTAATTCATAGAAGCAGTTCTACAATCAAAGGGATTGCTTCTGCAAATGAAGTTAACAGGATTTAGGACATTCCTGTAACATCCCTGCAAACTGCTCTACCACCAGAAACTTATGTTTTCCTCCTGACACAGTCATGAGGGCTGAGTAACACACTGAAACAAGAGTAGCCATCCTTTAAAAATGTGGCAGTGCTACTGAGATTTTAACTGCATCAGAGAATTAAAACTGCATTATTCATCTTTTTTTCATGGAGGTTGCTTAGGTTGAATTAATATTTCACATTATGAACTTTTTCCAAGATCAAGGCTGGGAGCAGAAACTTGGTTTTGTGAAAACTGGGTAATTGCTGTTGCAATCAATTGGGCCTGGCTTTCACCTTGTGTTGACCCATTTAAAAGAAGGGCAGCATTCCCAACTTGGTAAACTGAGAGACAGCAGTCAGCACACAGCCACAAACTCCAAAGGAAACTGGGGCATGTAAGTCAGAGACACTAACAATGTGGTTTTTTTCTCCACACAGTGAATTTTCTTAGCAGCCACCTTACACTCGCCTTCTTCAGGGGGCCTAGCCACCCCTGTCCTTTCTCATGGCTCAGTATGTGCAGCCCAAGAAGACATGCAAAAATAAGAGGTAGAAGATGGTTTAAAACAGTAAAGCAAACATCCATATTTTTGTACTTAGTACAAAAGAGAAAGCCAGTCCATTTGGCAAGTTGTAATGGCCAAAAGAAGGGTGAAATTAGTAGCTATGGCAACAGTGAGCTTGTGCCTATTGATTTTCATCAGGAAACCATGTGAAAACATGCAATTTAGAGGCATTAGCAAAAGGAGGAGGTCTATTTGTTCCAAAACCCATACTGTGCTTTCTTATAAAGCACTTAGTTTCAAAATGATTTTAGGTTTTGTCTGTTTCAGTGTAGAAAGCACTTTAATGTACAAACTCAAAATTAAACCTATGCTGTCACCATCTTTGTTATCATACTTGTCCTCTCTGTATTTGTAACTGAAAAAACTCACAGCAACAGTCCTGGCTATTTAAGGTTTGCTCTTCTTTGAAGCTCCTAATAATTTATCTTAGCAAATTCTGGCATTACAGACTTCATATCATCTTGTATGTCATATAGAATGTCTTCAGTCCTGTTTTGAAAATAATTATAATTGTCTTATTGCAAAATGACTCAGTGATCTTTCTTCAGGGAAGAAAATCTGAGAACTCCCAGACTTTTCTAGGAAGACAAACTCCTTCAGAGGGATGACACTATTTCACACTATCAATCACAATTTTGTGCACAAAATTTTCACTGACTTTTAACCTAATAAGAGATGCTTCACTATAAAAATACAAAAAGAAACCACATACTGTAAATTTTACACTTCTGAAACAAATATAACAAGGTGAATATGAATACTTTAAAAATAATAATGAGAGACTCATGCTTCTGGCTATTCTGAAAAATATTGAAAGCATTTCAGTTCAGTACTGCTGGAACACTCTTCTATTGTTACTAACAGCTCTTCTCTTTTTCCAAAACTTAAGTCATAAAATAGAAGACCAGTAAGGACATTTTCTGTTTGTAAAAACACTGTATAATTTGTTGGAGAAAATATTTTCTCACTCTTCAAACATGTATTTAGTATTTACATATCCCTGTTAAAATTCAATATGCTAGAAGCCCTTATTAAAGTTTAATGCCAGAAGATTAAAATGCTCAAAATAATCCAAAACTTTATTAATGTGTTGTTATAAATTGGCCAATTTTCATTTCAAGTGGATCTTTCTCAGCTACTTATATCAATTTATCTAGTTAAAATGTGACAGTGATTGCAATCCTGTCTTATTTTGATCATACTACAATTATTCTTTCAGGACTTGCATAAATAATAAAATAGTTCTAAAACAAAATTCCATGATGATTTGAAACCTGCAGTTTTTTCAGAAGCTGTACATGGAAATTGAGAATAGAATATGGTGGTAATATCACCTGATTTAGAGACCTGACTTAATTAGGAAAGCTTAAAATTTATTTTATTTTTTTTCTTCAGCATTTAATAAATGATACTGAATATCTAATTCTGGTGGCCGCTTTTCTAAAAAAGCACGTTTTCCAAAATAGAAAGCATGCTGTTACATTATTCTGTATGGGTAGGCATTTTTGTCTCACATTGGATGGCCAGCTTCCTATACATCAAGTTCAGCTTGATAATTACAAATTGTTGTTTAGCCATTTTGTTCGCTAAACACATGACCTTTGAGGCTGCCTTATTCATTGTTACTCAATTGTTCCAACCAATGCACTTGCACTAAAATAGATACGTTGGATAACCAAACTGGAATGACAGAAACAAATAAATTGTCACTGGAACCAATCCATGTACACTCAGTCTAATCCACTATTAAAGAAATTGCACTATTTTCATTCAGAACAGTTGCTTCAATAAATATATTAGCTCCAATTTCCACTGATTTTCAATGTTCTGTTCTGAATTAACGCAATGCCCATAAATATCCATTATTTATACCCAAAAGCCAAACACTTATTTTGTCAATGCTGACAGGTTTTATAACCCTGTGTAAAACAAGCATTCCTGTACAAATCAAGAACAACCACTTTCATAATATGAAGATATAAATCATATGGAGACATGCTTTATATAAATTCTCAGGCTAATATTCATTCCTGTGGACATTAATCCTCTTCCTGTAGCATGACAGAGTACTGTTAAGCCATATGCTATGCTGTGTCATCATCACAGTGCATAGGTAAAATTTCTCTGTGTTCCCTTGACAGCAGAAATAGAATACCTATCACAAGGAAAGATGGTTTTTACTACAGAAGACTACAGGAAGACTATTACACTATATTTTTATCTATACATATGGAGATAAACTGCTTCATGTTTCTCAGAAGAAAAGACTGAGAATGTAATAACAAATATGATAGAATCTCTCCTGGCTTGGGCTGGGATAGAACTAATTTTCTTCCTAGTAGCTGGCACAGTGCTATATTTTGGATTTAAGATGAGAATGATGTTGATAATACCCTGATGTTTTAGTTGGTGCTGAGCAGTGCTTGCACAGAGTCAGGGCCTTTCCTGCCTCTCATTCCACCAGTGAACAAGCAGTGTGAGGGTGCACAAGAGGTTGTGAGAGGAAACAGCCAGGACAGGTGACCCCAAATGACGAAAGGGATGTCACATCCCATATGGCATCGTGGTCACCATATAAACTAGAGGAAAGCTGGTTCTGGGCTGCATACCAGAAGCTGGCTGAGCACCAGACAACATATACTGAGCAATGGCATTGTGAGCCACTGATTTTCTACATTCAAATTCTTTTTCATTATTGTCTCCCCTTCCACTTCTGTCCTACTAAAATTTCTTTATCTCAGCCCACAAATTTTACTTTTTTCCCCCCAGTTCTCTCCTCTATCCCACTGCAGGGGGAGGACTGAACAAGTGGCTGTGTAATATTTAGCTCTACTGGCCAGGTTATACCCCAACAGAATCACAGAATCATTAGGGTGGAAAGGACCTTTAAGATCACTGAGTTCAATCATTTACCAAACACTTCCAAGTCTGCCATCAGTGGTAAGAAAATATCCATGTTAAGAAAATAGTGACAAGCAATGAGTAATCAGTGCTTTTTATACTTGCCCTTGGAAAGGTTGTAAATCTATCCAGTTCTTCCACAAAGCA
The DNA here is from genome assembly GCA_037013685.1 of Acridotheres tristis. Lineage (NCBI taxonomy): Eukaryota > Metazoa > Chordata > Aves > Passeriformes > Sturnidae > Acridotheres > Acridotheres tristis. The sequence continues at coordinate 76,780,702 of CM072884.1, forward strand.
AAACATCTGTAAACTGATTGCTGACATTACAATCAAAAGGCTGGCAGTAAATACTACCAAACTCCCAAGTTTTTTTCCTGGTCCAAATATCTTATACACAAAATCCTCCAAAGCAGGAGAAATCTTTATCAGCCGAACTACTCTAAGAACCTGCAAAGAAAAATAAAAATGCAACTGTATCAATTATTTGGTTATCACATTAATAAAAAACTTTCAAAATATCAGACATTCATGGCCAAAAATGGACCTGCAGTCTTATAGACCAATAAATATCAAGTTGCCACCACTTGTAATAGATGACAAGTTGTGTATTAGGTTAAAACCACAAAACCAGGAATATATGCATCATTGAAGCATACAGGCATGGGATGGTAGTACAGGCATGGGAGGACCCAAGATCTCCAAGGCTGTAGTCAACTCACTGATCATGAAGAGTCATTGCAGAAATGCAATTGGGTGAAACTGGTTTTGGAGTAACAAAGGCAACAAAGACATAGAAAAAACACACACAGATATTAAATATGAATGTAATGTGAAATTAGAGACCAAACGAGATTTATAGTGTGTTACCAAACATAAGAATGCCTCCAGAAGTCAAAGCACCTCAGCCTAGATTTAGCAACTGAGAATCTACTGGAGTGCTAGGCAAATGGCTCCAGTTTATCATTATTGCTAAAATTTCATTCTTATAATAAATGGACAGGATCCTGAACAGTCTTTGATGAAAGCTCTGCTTTGAGCAGTGGGCTCGATGAGATGGCTTTGAAAGGCCACTTCCAATTTATATTTCTCTGATTCTGTGATTCTTATACCAATTTATGTATTCACACAAAGAACTACCAAGTCTTTTTACACATATCTTCTTTCCATTTCAGGGACCTGAAACAAAATTGTTTGGCATTATGGACCATGTAACCTAGCAAATTTGGTAATGAACATATTTTGCTATTTTATATTATATATAACATGCGAAAATTTGGGTCATGTTTCTCAGTATCAGAGAAATTCAATATCTCACAACAGCATTGTTTGCCCATGACATATTTGACACCTCTCAGTACTGACAGCAAAAGTTTGATCTTGTGTGGAACTCCTGACCCATTCACTGCTGAATCTACTTTGAAAGAGCTGCTGACAGCTCTGATTCTCCTATTTCCACCATTGATGTTGACCAACAGTAGTTGCTGAAGACAATGGACAGCAGTGTGTGAGGCAACTGAGATTCTGCAGTTCTTAGGAAGAAAAAGGCTCTCTATTCCAAGGTATCACCTGGATTTCCCCAAGAATCATGTTGAAACTGAAAGGTAGGAATTACAGTGCAATTATTGTCTGACCTTATGTACAAGTCAAATACAATTACTATGCTGTTTTTGGAAAGAAAATAAGTATGACAGAAGTTGTTCATACAAGGAGCTTGCTGTGCTATGTAGCTTACTAATAATGTACACCTTTGGATTTCACATGAAGCTCATCTTCCTACCCATTTTTAAGATATGCAGAATATGCTTGTCATCTAGACTTAACTACCAAAGGGGAGAGAGAGTCAACTCAAGAGAGCAACTTATTCCAAACATACCAGAGCTCTTATGTGAGATGGGATAAGCATCCACTCTCTTCAGTGGCAAACAAGGGTCCTAGATTCAAAGGTTACTTTAGATAGCTTAACTTTCACAACGTTAGAACAAGGTGAGATAAAGTCCTTTCTTTCCTATCGGTATCATGACTACATTACATATAATCTGAGTACATGGAACTAGCTACCAAGGCAGACAGTGAGAGAAATAACATTTCCAAGTACTATTAAAATGTAAGCACAGTGTCTTCTTACTTACAAGATTTACTCATGGTGTAAATGTTAACTCTGTTCCCATCAATACTAGTTTAAACAGAGACCCCAGTGGGGAGAAGATTTCATGCTAGTTGGTATTCTGAGTGGTGTTTAAGATAAACTCAATTATCTGCTTTCCTTTTTTCCCCTTTCTTTGGGGAACTTTAATTGACCTTTAAGCAACACACTTATCTTATTGATACTATTTGGTTTCTTCATTTGTTTTCATTAGGTAACAAATTGAATCTAGCAAAAGTACATTCTAATGAATTTATGCATTTTGTATAATTGGATTGCAAATTGTATTAAATTTAGGGGCTGTAGAAGATGCACTATTTGGATTAAATATAAAAATATATTAAAAACAGATCAAAATGAATAAAACAGAAAAGGAACCACAGCTTTGTTACAAAGAATGGCTCCATCTCCTGCAAGGGATGGTAGTTATTCAGGAAATGACTCAGCAGTATTTTCCCGAAGCACAAATACAATACCTCTCTTCAGTTCAGTATAGGTTAAATTCTGTTTAAATCTCTCCCTTTTTATGCTGGTTCATTACAAATCTCTGCAACAATATGCAAAATTTGTCGTTTCTCCACTAGTTTTATGTCTACAGATACAGCTATGTAACAGTCCTTTGCTGTAGTCTTTCACAGAGGGCTTTGCAAGGTGTCTTGAATGAAGGCACAGTGAATGCAAGGAAGATAAGTGGGAGGGTGGACAGTAGCCAATGTAGTAAAGACTGAGTGATGTGTTGGCAAAAGGTAATGATATAGACCAGTGAATAATGCAAACTGAAATGTATGCAAGGAAGACTAGACAAGCCAAACAGTAATTCTTGCTTGCTATCCTGGAATGTGTCAAGAAGGACTTCTGTTTTCAGTAATCTGATTTGTTGGCTGACAAGGAACACATTTACCTTGTCTTCATGAATACCTAAATGCCTGGAAATCTGCCTAACATTAAGACGTATTCATGTGAAAAAGATTTTTTGACCTTGGTTGATTTGAAAACATGTTATCTAGCCCAGAACTTAACTGTGGAAGAATATGGTGTGTACCTTTCAGGCTGACATCAAAGATATTCTGCAACCTTCCAATCATTTCCCTCCTAAGGGTCTTTCAGTGTAGCAGGTGTTTCTGCTTGTAAAATGTATGTCTTTCATATATTTGGGGGAAAAAAAATCACATCTTGAAATTTTCTGTCATAAACGCTAGCATTGTGTAATTAAAAAAAACCACCTCCACCACCACTCCACTAAACTAATTAAATACATTAAAAAGAAAAGACTTATTATTTTATTAACAGCATCTGCCTACATTTCATTATACTTTCGATCCTATGAGTTAGTGATGATGCCATGCATTTAGTCCAACATTCACAATTTATGCTGAAAATTCTTACAAAGAAACCACTATTCATAAGTGGACTATGTCCTAAGAAATATGAACCAATTATTAACTAATTTGCTGACTGCTTTAACTGAGAGCTCCAGCTATGCTCCCTGTGTGCTTTTGACACAAGAGTGCAATTGCAAGTCATCCTTCCTTGCCTCTTAGATGTATCATGCTGCATTGAGTAACAACATTCTACCTATTTGGACAGAAAAATCAAAGCTATAGTGACTTAAAAGTCTTCAAATGATATCAGATGAAAACAAAATAGATTTTTTCATCCTGAAAGCTTCCTTGAGGAGGTTTGCAGAACCATTTAGAAAAAATAAAGGCTGAAATTTGCAGAAATCTGAAAAGGCCATTATATTTCAACCCACACTTGGGGAGACTGCTTCCCCCATGCTTTATTCATGTTTACAATATGTGTCACTATAACTAATCACATTTACTGACAGAACTCTGTCTGATGATTTATTATTTTCCCTTATTGAATATTATTCACCATGCCAATCCATTGCTGAATAATGGGCAGATATGAATCTTTTAATATTCTTTAAAAAACCCTTTCTTTAGCACTGGGGAACATACCACATAATGAATCTCAGTGCTTTCTCCCAAAACTGGATCAACCCTAAGCACTTGAAGGAGGATGAATGGGGAATTGGTTGGGCTGGCTGACAAGAAGAATCATAAGTCAGAATTAATCAGTCTTTTTTTGTCTCTCTTTCCTGCTCTTCCCCCAATTGAAAATGCACAAAGAGCCTCAATAAACACACTTTCCCTCTAGATAAGGAATGGCTGCAGAGCTATAAAACTCAAGTCTAGGGTGATTCTGGAGAAATTACCTCAGCAGACCCACAGTAACTTAGCTTAACATATGACTGCCACAGAGATGAAGATTTGGAGAAGCAACAGCAAATGAATTGAGGCATCAGGAAGAGCAGCCAGGAAAGTAGTGGTGGACACTACAGGAAGGTGATGGTGTAAACAGCTGTATAAAAGGTCAAGGCTCAGTGAAGAACAGTGAAGAAACAAACCAGAAATTACTGAAAAGTGCGGCTCAGATAAGAAATGGGAGTTACTGATAACAGAAAGGATTTCTCAGCAAAGTTAGGAAAAATCCTAGTTTTGTAAATCCACCCAATGAACATAGTTAAAACCAGAGATTTTTTATTTTACAGTTATTCTCAAAATGAGTCAATACTGTGCAAAAATTGAAATTTGTGTGAAATGTGAATGGGTAATATTTTAGTTTGGTATATAGGGTAATAAGTAAAAGTAGCAGACCATACCTGAAAATATGTAAATTGAGAGTGATAGAGGTCTGGATAAATATGGAGAGTGGTTCCAATTACAAGCAGCAACTCAAACTTGTGAAGAGATGAGCTGATGTATCCTGTGAAACCCAAACACCAGATCTTCAGAAGAGCTTCTAAATCAAACAGAACTGTAAAAGCAACCTAGACAGATATATAAAATAAGAAAGATGCATTCAAAACACTGAGTTAAATTAGAAGTTTCTATGTCATGATGTCTATCAGGGCTTTGTATGGCAAAAAATAAAGATCTTCACTATATTTAACAAAACATCATATTCTAAACAGAATAAACAATATTAGATTTTGCTTCATAAAATTTTCTAGACTCAACACGGACAGGTAGATTTCATGATTTGGAAAGCATGAAGTAATAAATCAATCCAGATGATCTTTCACTTTAAATACATATGTAAAAAAGAAAATTTGATGACTTATGACTTTTTCAAAATATGAAGTAACATGTACAAGACTTCTGAAGAATTTTAAGAGATCTAAGAAAGACACCAAAGTTTGAAAATTGCTACTTCAGTTTTCTAAAACATCCCTAGTAATACAATAACCAAAACAGCTAGAAAAGAAGTAATGGTTTTAAGCACCTAAAAAAAACTTTAAAAGGAGAGGAAATTCAAAGTCAGTCCAGAATTAGGTAATTTTCACAATGGCGTTAAAAGACTTGGGCATGGTGGGAAGTTACAAGGGAAGCATCTACTTGTAGGGAATGACTTTGGGATTCTTCCAAAGGCCTTTCTTGAAATATTTGCACAGTAAAATGCATAATGTTCAGTTTGAACAAATGCATAGTTGTACATCTTCAAGATTTATTTTCTCTTACTTCTCTGACTACCAAAAATCCTTCTGGTTAGGTACACTTCCTATTTTACCACTGTATGTACTTCAAGATGCTCTCTTCCACACTTTCCAGCATCTAGGATATGCAATGGAATTGCTTTTCTGTGCCTCAGAAATATTCCCCTCTAACCCTTTACACACACTGAGGCTTAAAAGAGACCCTAAAATAATACTAGGTCACATCTAAATACAACTAATACTTTCAAAGTGCAGTACAAATAAAGAAAAGGAAGCTTAAATCTCCTTTGAGGACAAGCATTATTAGTCTGTTAAAACGGAGAGACTAATTGACTGTGGCTATGAGGTCTACTGAATTTGGCAGGGGATAAAAAAATTAGAGACTAGGATTTTAATCCTGACTCTGACAATGAAAATCTCTGGGATGCTGCCTTAAGTATTTATGTTATTTAAAATTTCAACTCAACAGTCCATCAAAAATATATTTACCAACATAAAAGAGGAAGGTTGTGAAACAGCTAAATAAAATTTTACATATTTTATGTGTACAGGATTGTCACAAGCAGGAGTGAGGATGGAAATTAAACACTGAAGTTTATGCCATTTATTTATTCCCCTAGTCCACACAGCTATTTACAAGCAGTGCTACCAGCTATACTGTATGGCTTCTTCAAGGCAAATAGGCTTCAAATGTCCGCAGAATGATTAAATTGAGGCTAAATGCTTCACAGCACACAAAAAGTCTCTTCAGGAGATTTTCCTTTTCTTAGGAAAGAAAGACTACTAAGGAACATTTGTGTGCTTTCAGTCACAGACTGTGTAGGGACACATTTATGCCTTTATCCTCAAATGGATCTGGCCAGTTTTTCAGTCTGTGTTCTGGGATCTCAAAGAGCTCTAGGAGAACAATGAGCCAGGTCTGAAGAGACTACTCCTTTACATGAAAATCTCTAAGACATAAGAAAAATGTTTTAGCAAAAAATCTTAAAAGGAAAACTCACTTTTAATGACACAACATCTAACTGAGTCCTAAAAGAAGAAGGGCATTGAATTAGGCAAAATGGAAGAGCGGTTAGAAAGCAGCTGGGATTCAACTTGGAGCAGGTGGAATAACAATGCCATTTAAATACACACATACACACTTCAGAGCACATAGGCTTCCTATTAGAACAAGACTAACAAATATGATGTTAAGTGTATTTTAATTTATTCTAAAAATGTGTGGGCAGGATCATTTGCATTTCACATACTTGTCAAATGAATTCAAACCACTGGCACTTAAAAATGTATCAAATGGTTTGCATAACATCTGATTACATTTATACACCTGTCTTCCTGCTGACAGAGCTTGTATTTTTTTCCTTCCTTGTAATTAATTACAGGAGAACATTCAGAATATATGACTAGAACTTTTTGTTAGGTGTGAAATGCAATACAATTTTATAGTTTTTGAGGCTTGTTTTTTTTCAAACTGGAATAATTCCTTTCATTGCTGTAGAGACAAGGCAAAAGCAAATTCACATAAGAAGCTAGAGCAGAAAAAGCAAGTGTAACACATAAGCAGTTGTCAAGCAGCCACCCTCCACTATGTTGCCAAATCTGCTTTGGGGAAGCCAAAGAGGAGCTAACAGGAATGGGCAATTTCCCGAACAGTCATGTCCCTTTTGGAAGCTTTATGGTAGGATTAATCCTACCTTCATCAACGTTACCTTTTGCTAGTAGCCACTCAACACTTTTTTTTGGCAGAGCCAGAGCTCGCTATCAGTCGCACCAACAGTGATAGACTCATTTTTTTTTTTTTTCCTTTGTAACTATGTCTTACTTGAAAGGTTATCAAGCTGTCAGGAAAGATAAGAATTCTTCCAAGGAGGATCAGTGGGATTAAGGGCACAGACCTCTAGCACCTCCCTCACTACCATATTTGACAAAGCATTCAATCCTTCCTTCATCCAGGACAGGACAAAGGCTACCCAAAATCAGCAGTGCAAGGGGACAGGTTACAAAAGGAATCTAGGAGAAATTATATAGGACCACCTGGTTTTGAACTCTAGTATTCAGACAGTATTTGTAAGAATCATATTCAACTCAAATAAGATAGCTAGTCTGTAACATGGTATAATGGAAGACCCATATAAAAACAAACATCCATCACTATTGTGTCAAGGTATTGAGCACTTAACGTCAGCATCCTCATTAAAAATTGCCAAAGTGTTTTGAAGCTACTCTTTCCAGGATACTGCACTGGGGTTTTGAGTCATCCTGTTAAAATTCTGGTTTTGCTTAATTTGCAGGATTGATGCATACTAATTGAAATGCCTGTCAGAACCTCTTATTTACTATATAAATATAAAAATTTATTTTTGGTATCACAAAATTGTGCAAACAATAGGATCTGGATATAGATTAATTTCTTTTATCTTCTTGCTTAATCTTTGCCTTCTTGAATTTGTGTTTTCTTTCCAACAATAAAAACAGGTTTATTTTCTTGATAAGGGGCATCTCAATAAATTCATTTAGATTTGCCCACTGAGTTTAAGTGGATGTATTTGTACAATTCCAGGCCTCTAAAACGTGTGGTACATAGAAGGGAGCAAGTGAGATATTTCATTAGACATGTCTTCTCCTAAAGCCAGCAACTTCCAAGATAACTTCTGTAAAACATATCAGAAAGCCAGATATGCTTGCTGTAGTCTATCTGCCCATTTCCTTTGGCAAAGTGAATCCTCACAGCTGTTGGATGCTCAAGTTAGCTCCCACTGAAGAGAAAGCTTTCTGTAGCCTACTCTAATGGAAGAGACAGAGCAACAACAGTGAATCCTGCTCCAAATAGTCTTCTTCACCAAGCAAACTAATATTGTGGAATAACCTGCATTGCTCAAGTATTCAGCTTCTTCAAGGTTTTAAAAAATATTTCCTTTTTATATCCTTTGTGCTATAAAAAACAAGTTTCACAACAACTAAAGAGGAAATGGCACAAGCCTATTGATTTTTTCTCTCTCTCAGGATTTTTTATTCTTCTGCTCTTCTGATACTTTGTTCCTCCTTCTATAACATACTAGGGTTTTGTTAGTTTGAGTTTTATAGTGCCTCTAGTAAAAGCATCACAGGATTAAAAAAAATAAAAACAAAACCAGGAAATCCAATAAATGGACATAAAAAATGCTTTGCAAATTAAAAAATCCCACCTTTCTCTATCCCAGAATACTTTAGTTCATATACTTGGAAATCTAAAAAGGTAAACAAATAGGGCTTTTGACAACCTATCCACTAGGAAATCAATTATCTAAGCTATGCAGAAAGAGAAAAATGTATTGTTAAAGAAAACTAGACATTGCTTATAGGACAGAACTATAATATACTAGTCTTCATTACATACTCACCTTGAATAAACCCTGGCAAGTATTTCTACTGGAAAAAAAAAAACACTGCAAACTTTATACTTGAAATAAATGTTGAAGAGATTGTTTCTAGCACTGATTAATAAAAGCATAATTATACTATCTATTCAGAGTCAAAATAGAAATAGGACATGCAATGTTCCCTATTTTGAATATAAATAGAATTAATGTTATTTTGTTAAGAATCCAGGCTCCACTTGCTGTATCATGGGCACAAAGCAAAAATGCCTGCTGTGAAGAGTTCATGGCCTCAGGCTTTAATGCTGACTTAATTATTTGTTTCCAGCCAAGGATATTGCACTGGATTTGCCTGTGACAGAGTTAGTTTTCTCCATCATAGTTTGTATGGTGCTATTTTGGATTTGTGCTGGAAATAGTGTCGGTAGCACAGGGATGTTTCAGCTGTTGCTGAGCAGTGCTTACACAGAGTCAAGGCTTTCTGCTCTCAGCCCACCAGTGATGAGGCTGGGGGTGCACAAGGAGTCGGGAGGAGAAACAGCCAGGATAGATGATCCCAACTGAACACAAGTATATCCTATGCCACAGGGCATCGTGCCCAGCATATAAGGCTAGAGGAAGCAGAAGGAAGTGGGGGGATATTTAAAGTGATGCTGTTTGTCTTCCCAAGTTACTGTTATGGCTGATGGAGCCTAGCTTTCCTGGAGATGGTTTCCCTGCTCATGGGAAGTGGTGAATGAATCCCTTGCTTTGCTTTGCTTGTGTGTATGACTTTTGCTTTATTGATTAAACTGTTTTTATCTCAACCCATGAGTTGTCTCACTTTGATCATTCTCTGACTCATTGCACTGAGGGAGAGTGAACAAGAGGATGCATGGGGCTTAGCTGCTGGCTAGGGTTAAACCATGACGGGGATTAAAATGAGTTTCCCTGTCCTCAATTCTACTCTAAGATCTGTGGAGCATTTTATAAGACAACCCAGCATTTTCTGGTTTTATTCCAATGTCTTATTTTCAGGATAGTAATTTTCAAGTTCATGTTGTGTTTCAAATAGTCTTAGAACTTGAGATATAATAAAGACAACACACTTCACAATTATTCTTGTAATTGTTGTCCATGACAAAATTGACTCAATATTCATACAAATTACAGCAATCCCCACTAGCATGAGAGACAAAAAAGAATGATGCAGCACTGCTGTCTTTATAATCTGCACTTTTTTAAAGGTTTGGACTCTGGTGCTGTTTTTAACAGGTTTTTTTCCTCTCCTTTCTGTCCCAGAACTGGTGAAATCTCACCTTCATATGATTTTAAGAGATCAGATAAAAATTCTAAAACTAAGATAAAAATATATATATCAACTCAACCTTCCTTAAAAAAAGATTCATAAAGCATTGTACTGTTATGGACTAAAGGGTTTAAAGTTGGGCATGTGAGTCTGAATATCAAATATATTTAGACATAGAAACCCACACAACAACCAAAACCAGAGAAACAACCAGAAACATTCTGTTATCACTCACTCTAGTTGAAGAATGACCTTTCTGGCTCCAAAGGACTGTAACTATTGAAGCCAGGGAAACTGCAGTAAGCATAAAGTAGAAATGTGCCCAGTCCAGGCACATGCTCTACAATCCATGCTCTACAGTAATATCCTTGACCAGATAATGCTCCCTGTCAGAATGTCACTTGTACCTCCACTTAACCAGTTCAGGAGTACAGACTCTTCCTTTACAAAATTCAAGACTGCATAAATGTTTTTATTGTGGTGTGCCCTTGCAATTGCTGAAGCCAGACTATTTGTAACAGTATTTTGGTTATGCTTAAGGACCTTCTGGAATATCTACATAAAATAAAAATTATTTAGGAAGAAGTTATATATTATATTTTTTAAATACAATATTTTGTCTTTTTTTGAAGTTAAATTCTTCTGACTGTTACACTCCTGCTAGAGAAAGATAACAAATCTGAAGCCACGCATTGCCTGCAGATGTTATACTTAAGCCTCAGCTCACTATCACTAACATTTTGTTTGAGGAAATTACCTTTCAAAAGGTTGTAAGATAGGGCTGTCAGCCATTGTCAGACAGAGGAAGCTGAACAAGTTAGCAAAGTATTCTTGGAATGCTTAAGGGAATAAAAAATTACACACTAAAATGTTCTTGACAGTCACATCTTTTACTTGAGCTTATCTTGAAAATTACCAAGATCTTTGTTTCAGCATACTCACCTCAGCAAGGTAAAATTCATCATATTGTCTCTTGAAATTTTCTCCTTTATAGTAGTTGCTAGCAGCAACAATCACATCAACAGCAACCATGCTTAGGATGAACATATGAAACACAGACGACCTCATCATTTTCTACAAAAGAAAAAAGTAAATTTTATCATCAAAAGGAGTCAAACCACATGCAAGATCTATTTCATTGTCAAAATATAATCAGCTATAATAACATACTTTTTTTGTTACTTTTCAGTTTTTATTTGCCAGTTGACTTCTTACTGAAGATTTATAATTTAATGTGATATCCATTACTTTAGTATGTTTTAAAGCATAAAGAGCACATCTACTCAGTTGGCTTTGTTTAATATTCCTCCATAATGATTTATTCATGGAAATCTCAAAGACTTATTGTTCAGGAAAAAGTTACATCAATTCTATCTTGTGCACTACTTATGCTCAAGAAATATATATTTTTGGGGATTCACCTGATGTCAAACTACTGCTTAAATTAATAAAACATATCTATGTATAGTAGATATACACATCTAGGCCTATGAGCTATGAAGTACTCACAGATAATTCACATATCTATGTACTTAATGCTTTGTGTCTGTTGCTGCAGCCACACAGGAGGGAAGAGAAACAGAGGCACAGAGCAGTGTCCAGAGTTTACGTCTGTGAGATGCCAAAACATTACTGATAAGATACATAAGATGTATGCAGAAGTTCGAAGAAGTAACTTCTAAGCATCCACCACAAAGACCATGGACTTATGATTTACCCTGAAAACTTAACCACTTCCCTCCGTGGGTCAGCCACAGCAGAAGCTAGAGTCAGACAAACAAAACATACTGTTATTTTAAATTTAAAAAATCTTTGGATGAATGGTCACTTATATTTATATTGTTTTACAAATTTTCACAAGTAATAGAGTTCCAATCTTTAATAGGAGTAAGTTATGTACCATTATGGTTCCTTGTGTTTGGGTGTAAGTTGTACTTACAGTGAAAAAGGCCATTTTTATTTGTTCCTGAGTTTATATGTAAAAGTGCTTAACAAAATTTCAGGAAAAATAGAACTTAAAATTTTGAAGAATTCTGCCTCCTTTCATCTTTTCCCTAAAGATTCCATGTACCTGTACTGGTTAATGTTCACATAATCATTTATGTTGGAAGGGAGTTCTTGATAAGATCTAGTCTGGTGCTACCTGCTTAAGCAGAGTCAGCTAGAACTTTTTCCAGAACTTTGTTCAGTCAGAGTTTGAGCATCTTGACAGATGAAGGCTCTGCTACCTGTCTGTACCTGTTCCACTGTTTGAACACCTTCGCAGTGCAAGAGTCTTCTGTTTTGTTCAGCAGTTCATCATGGCTCCAGACTTTCTCTCAAAACTCAGGGGCTGGAAATTCCTGAAGGTCAGTCTTACCTATCAAGATCGGTTAAAAATGCTTCAAACCATTTCTATGCCATTGCCTTGCCTTGCAAGGTCTCCTAATCCTTTCAACAGTAGGCCCACATTTTTCTAGTCTTCATTTTGCTTCTCTTGCATATGGAGTAGCTCTTCTTGTTGCCTTCCATGTCATGGCAGATTCAATCCTACATCTCTGCTCTCAGGCAGGATATTTGTATTCCTCCTGGGCCACTTGGCCCTGATTTCATCTCTTATATGCTTCCTTTTCAATTCCAAGTTTTGTCCAGAGCTACTGGTTCAATTATGTAGACCTCTTGTCATGTTTGTTTGATTTCCTGCACTCGGAAAGAGACCATTTTTTAACTTGAAGGAGGAAGATCCTTGAAAATCAAACAGTTCTTCTGGAACCTCTGATCTCTAGGACTGTATACTATAGGATTCTTTCAAGCAGACACCTGAACATGAAAAGGTCTGAACACCAGGGTTGTGGTCCTATCTTTTGGCTTTGTTCCTTCTTTGAAGGTTCCTGAACTCCACATTCTCATGGTAATTGCAAAAAAAGACTGCTCTTGAATCCCACAACCTGACCAATTTCTCCTTCTTAGCAAGTATGAGGTCCCTCCAGAACACCTGATCCCATCACTACACATTTTAGGAAGTTACCACCACTGCAATGCAGAAACCTGGACTGTTTTCTGCTGTATTGTCCTTCTAGCAGAGTAGTTACACTGCTCCAGGAGAACTGAGGCTTGTGAATGTGAAACTCATAGAATCATGGAACAGTTTAGGTTGAAAGGAATCTCAAATATCATCTACTTCGGAAGTATGCAAAATTTAAGAAACACACATTTTTACATTTGTAAGATATATTAATACGTTAGAAAATTCGTATATATAGTTGTAAAATACTGTCTCATTCTTTAATGAGCTGAGACTGTTATATCCATGAAGAATTGTCAGCATTAACATTTCATGTTTAATCCTGTCTGAAACTCAGATCTTAACCAAGCTAGTCTTCATAACAGGGTTCTTTTGTGATGAAATTAGAACATAATATGGGATGTATGGGAGGCTTCAAGGACTAGAACTTGTTCAGCTTTTAGCAAAGCCTTGTGCCTGCCTACTGAAGAATTCATCCCCACTTGAATTCCACTGGAGTTTAAGATTGCTTTCTTAAATTGAAGCTGAATGGAGACTAAGCACATATTTACAAGCATACAAGCTGATAGAATTGCCCCTTGTCTCTTAGTATCTGGACATTTTGTGTGAATTATAGGTAGCACTGCAGACAGAAGACATCTTAAACCCTTCTCATGCAAGTTGGCTTCCTTTTGACCCCAGTGACATAAAATAGTTGTATATTCTATTCTAGAAAGGGAGGTTCAGGAGATAAGTCTTACATTAAGAAATTTAAAGAACAAGCAGGGGTTAACAATACCTAAAGCACTGGTAAGTCACCAAAATAGTGGCTAAATAAGGTCTTGCTTTTATTTTTAATCCACAAGGCAAGCTATAACAATACAATAATTATAGGTAGGGCTGCTGGCATCAGTCACGCATTTTTTTTCAGTGGTGTGATACAAAACAGGTGTCATTCTGTCCTTTACATTTCCATTTCACACAAATTCTAACCAGATAGTTAGTCTCTCTGCATATTTTACACTGTATTTTAATGGTGCCAAATTTCCATCATAATAATGAAGTATTCTATCTCAATTGTGAAAGTACTTACTAAAAGAAACTAGTAAGTGAGGTCGCAAAAAGCAATTTTAGCTCCTGTCACAGGGAAGCAAAATGGTAATACAGGAAAAATAAAAATGTGTAAACTGTCATCATATATACATGTACATATATGCACACTTTGTCATCTAGTCTGTACCTTGTGGTCTAGTCATCTAGTCTGGACCCTGTGGTGATTTAGGAATGCTACTCCTCAATTTAGTGCAGCCACTGATACACTTGAAAACACACTCCCACTTGCTCACTCCCCCTGTCCCCCTCCCCTGCTGGTGGTTGGAGAGGAGAATTGGAGGCACAAAAGGTAAAGTTCATGGGCTAAGAACAATTTACTGGAGATGGCAATGAGATAAAAAAAATTAAGTTACAGCAGCAACATTAATAAATAGTGTACAAGAGAGAGGTGAGTGAATCACATGCAAAATGTTCAGAATCAGCATTACCCGAGCACTCCCTCTGCCACTCCCTCCAGAAGACTTGTTGCAAGAGACTCCTTTCCCCTGACCCCAGCGATGACCATGAGGTGGTATAGAATAACCTCCAGGTTCTAGCTATGCCCTGTTCTGGCCACTGCAAAGACTAATCTTGTCCTGGCCAGAACCAGGCAGTCATAAAAAGATTTTGCAGTGGCATATTTAATCCTGGAAAATAAACAGCAATAACAGAAATAATATCCTAATCAGTTTGGTTCATTGAATCACCGAATGCTTAAAGTTGGAAATGACTTTTAAAACCATCAAGTGTAACCTAGCACCACCACCATGTTCACCATTATCTGTGTCCTCAAGTGACATAGCCACATGTTTTTTTTTTTTAATTCTAGGGATAGTGACTCCACCACTTCCCTGCGCAGTCTATTCCAGTGTTTGACAACCCTTTCCATTAAGAAATTTCTTCTAATATCTAATTTACAGCTCCAATGGTGCAACTTGAAGCCATTTCCTCTCATCCTGTCACTTGTAATCCTCCACATCCAGGAGAAGAGACTGACCCTCACCTTACTAAAACTTCCTTACATGTAATTATAGAGATGAATAAGGTTCTCCTTGAGCCTCCTGTTCTCCAGGCAAAACATCCCCAGCTCCCTCAGCCACTTCTCATAAGACTTGTGCTCCAGGCCATTCACCAGGGTCCTTGCCCTTCTCTGGACTCTCAGCAGCACCTTTAATTTTTCAGTAAGATTCAATAAAGCTTGTTGTCAAGGTTGTCTTCCAATTAAACTGAAAGGAGACTATTTAGCTAATAGAAAGTATTACACTGGCATAACATGATTTAACATAAAGAAAGAGGCTCAGACAGGACCCAAGCCAGGCACAGGCAATGTAAAGGCAGGAACAGATGGCTAAGGAAACAAATTAAGAGATAACAGTGGTGAGGAACAATAAAAGCACCTAGGTGCTGGCAGAGAGACAGTGAGCACACAGGACCAGCAAGGTGGAGGTATCCACAAATATGCAAATATCTCCACCACACACACAGCAAAAATGCTACGCTGAGGAGATTTTAAAAATATATTATTTTTAAATCCCAGGACTGACCAGTACATGGGGGCCAGATTGGTATCTGTGTTTCTTGGTTTTTTTCTACATCATGTCAGAATCTAGCTGCTCTCTTGCCACGAATACTGTGCATGAACAGGAGCTTTCCCATTGGCTTCTCAGGGAGACTGCTGTCTCTTTAGGAGATCAATCACAGTACTCTAACCCAGCTTTTGCTCTACTCTAATCTGCCTTAGCTTGTTCTTTCTGCATCACAGAACTTTAATTTGTATTTGCACCCTTAAAACAGTTCAGACACACCTCTGCTGCTATGTTCGACCATAAGTATCCACTGTCTCTTTACATATTTCTGTACTTGGAATGAGGTCTAAAAGAAAGCTGAATTTAGTCCACAGCTCTTGCCCAAGCCATGAAAATCATTCTGGATCATTGGATCAGCAGTATATCACTTAGATTACAGCCCTTTTCAGAGCACATAGGCATGGAAAATTCTCCATGCAAACTTGAAAGAGGAGACATAATGCCAATTTTTGTTCTTGTTTAATTTACTGACCTTTTTTTAGCCTTTGGATGTGTGTTTCTTAAGCTGTGTAGGAATAAGATGAAAGAAATTATGTTGCTGTCAGCCAGATACATGGTAAATTGTATCTAATATTAAACTGGATATAAGATTAGCTGTGTTGAAGAAGTCTCACGTGAAATGCCCTGCTGCTGCCATCAATCGACTACTACAGTGATGAATTTCTTAAATTTACTATTAATTACTTATAATGCTGGTATCTGACCTCATGTAGATGTTAATTCTCAGTGTCCAGGACACTGAAGAACCTGTACGGCACAGTGCATTAGAGATGCAGTGGCCATAAAAGCCAGTATATGAAAAATTGTTAATCATCCAAATTCTTTCATTGTTTGGAAATACACAAAGGAGCCAAAGATTTGTTTTGTGCTCAGATGGGAATTTCATGAATGCAAAAAGACTTCGAAAATACTAATTTATTTAACACTAGGGACATGCTTGTTGCAGCTGAGGAACTCTGAATGAAAAACTGCATTAAATATCTCAGATTCACTCAAAAACTCAAGTAATGACACTGCAATTCCTGACAGGTAGGGACTACCTGGCTCACTCAGTCTTGCAGAGCATTACAATGCATGGCCTAAAGCAGTCTTTTGTCATCCTAGTAGTATCAGAATGGGGTACATTTCTTTAATACTCCTCCCACATTCCTGCATAGCAGAGAAAGGAAGAGTGACATAAATTTGCCAGCTCACTGCCCTGGAGAACATCTACAGCAGCTGCCACTTTGCACAGCCAGAGCCACAGACACTGGCTCAGGAAAGCAGTGGTCCATGTGAAATGAAGTCACTAAGCAAACTGGAATTACTGAATATGAAACTATTTTTTCCTAATGCTAGATTCCTTTTGGGGACTTGATATGTATACATCAGGTCACTCTTCGTATAGCCATTCTTCATACAGGATTTTTGTTTCAAGTCCATAAAAGGTCTTACCTACTAAGCAAGATGGCAAATGTTGCAAAATTGTAGGGTCTGACAGACTTAATAATGAAAGAACCCATAGGCCATATTACCCTGATATTACTAATTCAAAACTGACCCAGCTGATAATGTTTAATATCATCATGTGAAATCTTGAAAGAGATGTCTTCAAAGGGCTCAATGGTTTCAGTTTAGACCTACAGAAATTTAGACTTCATCTGATAATGCTAACACTCTTGGTGGTGGTCTAAGAAAACAAAAAAAAAAAAAAAAACCAGAAAAAAATAGTCTCGAAGAAAAAGATTACCTATAAAGCCATCAAACTTACTAGTACTGAGCAAGAGATAGCGAGGATCTGAATGTAGAAAAGCTTTGCTTATTTTGGCTATTTAGTGTGTGAAAAGCTTAGAGTGCACAATTGTCAAACTGGCAGGGTAGCTCTTGAAAATACCAAACCAATTAATGAACAACGTAAACACCATTTAATTAAAAGACTTTGATAATCACTATATGGGTAAGCATCTTTTTTTTTAGATTTTAATACTCTTGAACTGTGCATTCATCAATGGTAAAAACAGAGTCATATCTGTATTTCTTTATATTTTAGATATACTTTAATACTTCATAAGCCAATAGTATCTCCTCCTCTGTGTTATAACGGAATGGCTCTGGCAAGGTTCTTACTCCCTTTTTGTCTTTATTGCCTTTTGCTGTTTGCACAAGGAAGCTAGATCCTGCTAAAAGATTACAGTCAAGCTTCAAAAGATACCTGTTTAAAGCACTTATACTGGCTATGTGATCATTGTGGTTAAGTTTATACCCATCATTATAATAATGCTGTATGTTGTCTGTACTCCTGTCTATACACATCTACTAGAAGACCATCCTTTCTGGTAGTTAGAATAGACTTTGATTTGTTAAAGTTGTGTAGATGTGCACAAAAGAGTTGGGTGATATTACTGAACAGCAATTGAAAAGCTTACATTTGTGCTAATCCAGCCTTTTTTACTTATGGGCCCACTGGAGCCTAGATCCTACCACTGCAGTGACATGAAGATAAGTGCAAGTCCCAGCTTATTTCCATGCACAGAATCATCACAATGTGTGGAGATGCATTCTAGAACAGAACTGCAAATCTTATGATACACATTCACTTCATAAAGCCTAAATAGCTGGAGTTATGTGGGCATCACAGAATACAGAAAACTTGTGCAGAAGAGCTAACAAAGCATGACTCCAGTTCATTATAGCAGCTTGGAAAACACTCAGTCAAATAATAATAAAATGAAAGTATTGCAAGCAAATTCTCATTCTTTCTGGACATTTCAGAGGTCGGCCCATGGCCCATATTTTATACATATAAAGGGATTATGGATTTAACAGAGCAGGGGCCAGTTTAAGGTGTATGCGTAGAATTTATACCACTAAGAAAGGAATATGATTGCTAGTCATTCTTGATTCAATGTTGAAATCAGGACACATCAAATGCCTCAGAAAGTATTATAATGTATAAGCCTAGAAATAGCAAAATCCCCTTGACTTTAAGATTCTATGACACAAGATTTCTAAGAGTACTAAGCAAAGATTTAATTCTGGCCTAAAGAAAAGGGCAAGTTTTTTTATCCTATACATGTTTAGTGTACTTATGGTGTTTATTTCGTCTCTTTTTTTTGCAAAGTGCTTGAAGATACCTTGAATATGAAAGAAGCTTTAGAAAATCAGATTCTATACACTGCTAATCACAGATAATTCATAGTGTGAATAGGATAAATTTGATTTTCATCTTGTTGGTTAATGGCCATCTGAGCAAGTACAAAATTGTGAAATTGCAGAAAATTTTCCCTTTTGTTTGCAGGACATTGTAGAGCATTTTACAAGCCATGTAACTAATTTTCTATATAAACCATTTTGCTTTCAACTTACTTTATGACTGCCTGACAAAGATATGCATGTGAGGAGAATTTATAAATTATTCCCATGCTCTGCAATTTGAACATTTCTGAAAATTATTAAGCATTAACCAGAAATTTTATGAGAATAAGCTTTTTAAAACCTTATATTGTTGCAGTTATACATCAGTATGGGACATTAAGAAACATTGCAAATCTAAGATACCATCTACTTTATTTGAGACGAACTTCAATGCTAGACGAATTCCAATTATGCAACTTCATTGAGTAAACAAGGGGAAATGATTTTTAAAGATGCCGGAAGAGGTGGCTTTTAGGTACTGCAAAGGAAATAAGTGAGAAGCCACAACTCAGATGTTTGGTGATGTCAAGGGCAATATTGGCTTTATAGTACAGGCCGATTGTCCCAGCGTAATAAGAGCAGGGTGGTTCTTCAGCAATTTTCTCTACAGAGACTTGCTTTAACTTTTTTATGATGGTAGAGAGGAAGTTTTTATGGTAGTGATGTAGTAGAGATGAATGTAAAGACCCTTTAAGATCCACAGTCCAGTGAAAAATCTCCTTAGACACTCTATGTTATTTTCACATCACCTTAGCACAGAGAACCTTTGTTATCAGCTGCAGGAGATAATTACGTGGTATGGTTATAGTCACGGAAGGAAAACAGTCCCCATAACACAAACATCATAACTCTTGCAAGTTTTAGAATATGCATTTGGAAACTTTTCTGAAAATGTTTTCTGGATGCAATAGAAGTGACACTGGCCTAGCAGAAAATGCACTATAGACAGTAAACTCTCCTGGCTAATAAAATATTCTACAAGTTTCACTTTACTGTGCTTCTCTTGCCACCTTCTACTGCATCTGATTAGGACGCAAAACTCAAGGTAGCCACTGTATTTGTGTTTTCACAGGGTCTCCTACCATGCAGCCCCAAAACAAGCTGGAAATGGGACTGTTACTGAATAATGGTAACATTTCAGGATATGCCAATATGTTCTCTAATCAGTAAGAATTCTGTGCTACCACAATATGATTTTAAGGAAACAAATATAATTTTTAGATTACATGGTATAGCTAAAATCATAAAGAAATCAGAAGTAGTTAAGATTTTGCAATAGTCTAAATGACTAATATTTGAAAATGCAGGTGAGTCATTAATCTGTCATATTTACTCAAACTCTCCTGCCTTTTAGCATAGCTGATTTTGATTTGAAAATTAAAAGCTACTTTAAAAAAAGGCAGAATGAATTCTATCAAAGGAACAAAGTAAAGTCAATAACAGCAAAAATGAGAAAATATACACTTAGGAAGTAAACAAATAGAAATAATGATAGAAAGCCTAATGAAGGGAAATTAAAAACTCTTAGTTTTTTGAGTAACCAAGCCTTTAAGAGTAAAGTTTCTGTCAGAAATTAGATACATTTTTTCCCCTTGCATCCTAGATTTGAAATCCAAATTTCTATTTCTGCTATAGGGCTAAAGAATTTGTTGCATATGCCTCTTTCAGACTAGCTGCATCCTGTTAATTCACATCCTGCAACAACAGAATAAAGCAGTAGCATAGATACATTTCTGTACGCCTCTTACTAACAGCAGCCACTTTTCTCCTCCCACAAACTTCTGACAGAACAGTCAAAAAGAAAATGGTGACTCTTCTGCCCTAAAAATACTTGAAATAATGGCTTCTTTGAAACTAAACGACCCTCCTCCCCACCAGCTCCTCCCAATCAGCTAACACAGTATGTCATTTTCTTTGCAAGAGAGAGGAAGTAAGCAGCCTTTCAGCAACTGCAATCTGACTTAGAGAAATTGAGAGCAGCTGCTGCAACATAAAAGAAATCTAAAAATACTACTTAAATTGTTCACGATAACAACAATGCATAGAAATTGTTACCTACCTGTCAGATTTTTAGAACTGTTAATAAGTATATCATCACCTCAGCAGGAATTTTCTCTAAACCTATGTAGTATGAAATGCAAAACAGAACCCAAATAATATGAAGTTTAATTATTTTTCCTAAATATAGCAATACAGATCAATTCAGAAATTATGAGTCAAAATAATTAATGACTAAAATGTGAAGTTAAATAAGCTGAATTAATTTTTGCTCTATATCTAGTGACTTCTTCAAAGCTATAGGGTGGACATTCACTCAGCTAAGATGTGATTAATCACCTACCTGTTCTATGGGGATTAATACTCTCCCTAGTCCTAAAGTATTTGCAAAGAGCAAGTGTAAAACTTCTTTTCCTCTCACAACAAAAAAAAAACCAAAGTAGCTTAAAATCACAATGCTAAATGCATTTAACTTTAGTGCATTATATACATATTAAAAGATATTTAACCTTAATGCATTTTATATGTGTTAACCTTAATGCATTTAACCTGTGTGGGTGACTACACACTGGAGCACGTTGCCCAGAGAGGTTGTGGAGTCTCCCTCACTGGAGATATTCAAGAACCCTGTGGACACAATCCTGTGCAATATGCACTAGTGTGATCCTGCATAAGCAAGGAGGCTGGACCAAAAGTCCCACTGTGGTGCCTTCCAACCTTAGCCAGTCTGTGAACCTCAGGTACAGGAAAAGGTATAGACACACTCCCACCTGCTCACATTATAGATAAGCACCATATAAATAGATAATTATATAAGCAATATATGTATGCACATATATACATTTATATAAATAGACACTTATAGGGCAGGCCAAATTTATGGCAAATTGCTGATGCCGTCCTCAGTCAATTACCTTATAATGGATGTAACTTGACATTTTTAATCTGTATTTTCTAATTTCTTCTCTGAAAACTCCAGCTGATTCACTATCTACATTATAGCATTATCTGTGTTTGCATATTGTTGCTGAATCCTCTAGATACTGTCTTCTATTTTATGTATGTCAACAATGTTGACATTTCCTAGGTTTTCATATTTATACTTTGAAAATATGTTGACCACAAAAAAAAAGAAAAAATAATTTTAGGCTTACTCTGCGGCAAGATAGCTCCATCTATAATACCAAATTTATTTGCTACTATTTAGAAGCTGTGCCATTTATGAGCTGTGATACATAATGTAATATATTGCTCACTCCTTCAGATACACACTAAACATAATTTTGACAAGTAATTTATTATTACAGGGGCTTCAACTTTCCCCCAGATTTCAGGAAAGGTGAATGATGATGGAAAGAATCTGGACCCTACCTGTGCTGTAATTTTTTAAAATGCCTTCAAAATATCTGTAACTTTTTCATTTTAGAACTCTAGCAACTTCACTTCCAATAATTTTCAACTAACACTTGTTCCTTGAATTATATGCCTTTGAAGATCTCACCTGGAAGACCTCCCTGAAATTGCTTCAATAGACTACTTAGTCTTTCACTGACATTTGAATTCAAGAATAATGTCTCTGAAATGTCACTTATTAACCAGGTATGAATCAGACATTTTCACTGCCTCTGTTTTCTTTGGCCTTTTATTTATCAATTAATTAGAATAATTTTTATTTTTATGTTATTGCAGTACTGTAGATTTACAAGATGTTTTATAAATACGAAGGAAAAGGTTGCTGTTATTATAATAATTAACTGATGAGCTGAAAGAGCAGGAGACCGTAATATAAGCATTGCACCTCATTCTGCAATTAGCACTTTGAATCATCATGAAATCCTTCAGAATTCTTTTCACTATTTTTAGGAAATTACCCATGTACCACGACAGGTGCAGCCATGCTATAGAGTAGTGAAATACACTGTCTGCCCTTCCCTTCTTTGCCCCCTCACAGTTTAAAACCACTTGCTGAAGAATTCAGAGCAGATTCTGTTTCAGTGTGGCCTCATGGCTGTGTCAACTCCAATGAGCGAGGTGCTCATATCAAAGTTGGTGTCTACTCACTCTGCAGATGCTCTGTAGGGGACAAGGCTCAGTGCTGGCCACGTGCTGTAGCCCAGCTCTCCTCACAATAGTGCTCATGTCTCATGAATGACTCACGTCGCTGCTCTGCTGATAGTACAAAGTGACACAAGGCAGGAGAGAGCTTACAGCACTCAGAATGAGTTGGAGGACTGAAAATGTAAATCATGATGTTAGGAAGAATTCAGGGCACATATTTTCTTTTGGGCTCATGAAAAAACAACATAGAGAGCAATTCATAAGCAGAGAGCAGAGACTGAATTTCTCTTTGCCTGCAACCTCTTGTGCAATGATGAAACATTATTTTAAATTCCCAGCTACTGAGAAAGCACTAACAATCCAACAGTTTAGCAGAAAAGAAGAACAAGAAAAGAAAAAGAGAGAAGGGGAACAATTTTCTTCATTTTGAAGAAGTGATGGAAAAACAAAATTAAATCCAAATGCTTCAAGGAAGCTTTTGCTTTTCTGACATGGAAACAGCAAAAAACATGTCCATCTAAATTTCTTTCCTAACATCAAAATATCCATGTGGAAACATCTAGTTCTGTCTTTGGAACCTGCCTTCATTATTTCCAAACAGCATGAGAATTTGGAAAACGAGATTCTAAAAAAGCAATTATTCATGGAAGGAAACATTTTTTTAGTGGGTTTTCTTACTATCATTGTATTTCCTGGAAAACACACTAAGATAAAAATCATCTTTCATAGAAAAGTTTTATATACAGCTAGAGCTCCTATATTCTCTTGGGACTTACTGCAGCTTTTTATCTTAGTACAATGATTATTA
The DNA here is from genome assembly GCA_037013685.1 of Acridotheres tristis. Lineage (NCBI taxonomy): Eukaryota > Metazoa > Chordata > Aves > Passeriformes > Sturnidae > Acridotheres > Acridotheres tristis. Next base: position 76,804,393 of record CM072884.1, read on the forward strand.
TAACATGTGTGCTTTGAAACTCTTTAGATGGCTGAGCTAAATTTCAGTGCTTTTTCACAGCTTTGGTATTGTTGAGCTGTTTAAAACATAGAGAAGTACTTGATCAGCATTAGAAAAATTAGAATACTTCAGTTCTTTGATAACGTCCCTTCTGAACTAAAAACTGACAAATGTGTGCTTTAGACAATTAAGACAACTCTACCCAGAATAAATGAAAATATTTTCCTGGGTCATACTGGTCATGTGTATCGATTATTGGTTTCTGATTGCAATGCCTTGCCTCACAGAACACATTAATCTTCTTAGTTACTATACGTATTGCATTTGTCTTGGGAACATGGTGTCCAGTGTAGTTCAGACTGTCAATTGCTACCTCCTTTGGAAGCTTATATAAATAAATATCAAACATTTTAATAGAATTTCCACCTTTTGATTAGAACAGTTTTTCCTTGCATTTTCCTTGCATAATTTAATTAGCACACTCTCAAACTCGTGATTTACATATAAAAAGCAGAGATTACTTTGAAATGAATCAAATGCTCCATTAAAGAAGTGATCAGATGAATAATTAGAAGCAAAAAATTATTTTTTGCACTTAGGCTCAAAACCTACTTTCTAGTAACGTGGCTTCCAATCAAATTAAATTCAACACACAGAGAAAAACCACAGAAGTATTTCTCCCTACCTGAAAGAGCACTGGAAACTGATGACAATTTAGGCTCTATTGCCTTGAGCAGGAAGATAGCAGAGCTAATCAGAGATTTTGATTGCCATTAATTCAGAGGGCATGGGGCAGTGATTGGCTTTCTACTTCCCTTTTCCTTGCAAAGCATCTGGTCTCCAGCTTCATCTGCCAGACTGCAGCCAAGCTGTGATATCCCTTTTTCCTTCAGTAAGGTAAAGCCAGTGGTTAGACCTGTCTTAACCAAAAGGATATTGAAAGACTACTAAGTTTAATGAGGCTTGGATGAAGTACAGTAGCATCCCAGAATGAAAATACATTGATTGTTTTTAATTGCTTCCATCTCACAGGTAGTAGCAGAAGAAATTATTTCCCCACGTTCTAAAAAAGTCGTGATGTTAAGGTTGGATTTGGACTGGACTACACAGGAATCATGTCTCGTGAATCTCCTAGAGATGCTGGAGTCACAGGAGAGGAGATTGCAACCTTCGTTATATTCTAGAAACATCCACACAATTTCCAGTGGTTTTTTGGAACATTTTTCCAAATAAGATTAAGAAGAGTTCAAAATTTAGATGTCATATAAAAAGAAATAAGTATAATGTGTAGTGTCCATAGCTATGGTCATACTTAGAGCATAAAAACAAGCAGGTCCTACAAAAGTCAAACTGATAGATGCACCAAATGCAGGTATTATCAAGTCTTCTTTCAAAGGCTGGGAGATTGTGTATAGAGGGGAACAAGGCAATTTTTGGTCTCGTTTTACCATTTCAACTTCCCAGAGCCGTGTTAACTTCTGCTCATCTATACCCAGCAAACTAAAAGAACAGTTCAGTTGCATGTAGAGCTGATTTGTAAAGCTGACAGCTTTAACACTACCTAAACAAGAGCTGACTCACTGACTGCTGCTAGAAATGGATGAGATTATACAAAATAAATGGGATTGATCAAGCAGTAAATACATTAGAGACACATAAGTAATGCGTGATTTTGGATGAAAATTATAAATTCTGGGGCATGTACTTGATACTGAGAAGAGACAAAGATAGATAGAAGCTGATTAAGTAAGGGACAGTAAAGAAAATACATAATTTTCCTTTCCTACAAATTCCTGAACTCTTAAAAAAATCCAAAACTTCTTCTCCCTATAACCCATCCTTTCAAAAATTATTCCCATATGTCCTTTAATGAATTTTTGCCTTCAAAAATACTTTCTTGATGTGAAAGCATATGGGGAGGGATTTAGAAATGTTCACACGAGGAAAGGACAGAAAAGCAGAATAAGAGGAAAGGAGGAAAAATGGGTTTAGTACCATGGTGAACTTTGTAAGAGTGTTTGACAGAACTGTGGTGGGATTCTGTAGGGGAATTGCTGTTCATGGGTCGTGAAACTCATTCTACAAAAAGGATTTATTCACTTCTAGTTCCCCCTCTTCAGCTGGTGAGTGCATTGTCTGCCTGAAAACAAAGAACATTAAATCAGGCTGGGAATTCATACGAAAGAAAATTAAATAAAAGAAGGCAGGTTAAAAGTTTGCCATCAGCGCATACACAGCTGTTTTTAAAAGTTTAATTAATAAAAAATCTATAATTGTGATTTGATTTTGTTATATGCTAAATTAAAATGAAACAGCTAATTAGTAAACTAAGTTTTGTCTGGTCTGTATGGCAAGAGTTTCTATTGAAGTGAACTTCAAAGGATCTCTTTAAAAATATGAGCATCAAACATTTTTTTGAACAACAAAGGAATATCCTTTGATAGAAAAATGCTGTTGTCCTATATTTGTAATATATAATTCTTATTTGGTAATTCTCCATGGAATTCTAAGGTATCTCATAAGACTTCAAAATGTAGAAGTATACTGTAATTAAATGATAAAAAAAAGTAATAACATGTCTGACAATATTGGTGCAAGTTCTGCAAATTTAGATATGTTTTATTTGAAAATCATTCAGCTTATTTTATTTTCCCAATGAAGATCTATAGCATTTTTAAAAATTGTCACATTAATATATATCACTGGGTAACATTTCCATTTATAGTCATTCCTGAAAAATGGGAAAATACAGAAATTCCAGAATTTTTTAAAGTGATAGATTTATATAATTTTGACGATATCAAGTACGAAGAAATATGTCCTTTTTGAAAACCATCTCTTTAATTAGGGAACTGAAATACATCCAAAACAGAATGCTTCTCATTATGACCATGATGGTGATTTAGACCTACAGGAAGAGTAAGGCTTACTGAAAATGCATTACCACAATATGTTATTCAGTATTTCCACTGTGAATTCGGCATGAATCTTAACATTTAACTGACCAAGGTTTTGAGTTATCATCAATGACTGTCTCAACATTACATGAATCACCTCTTGTTGCTGCCTTTTTCTTTTTGATTATAAAGTGCCTAAGGTGAGCAACTCCTATCAGTACATTTAATTGCCAGACTCATAAGACTGCCAAATAAATTCCATTCCTTCTATGTCTATGTCTGTACAACCATACCTATGCATAGCTATCTATTCTTGCCCTCATTCCCACCCCTAAGGCATTTAAGTATTTTTAAAATTAATTTCTAGTTAATATTGCTATCCCACTAGTGCAAAGAATAAAATCATTAAAATTAAAATGGTATCTATCTCTGCCATACATCCCCTTCTAAGCTGCAGTTTTATTCCATTATTCAGCCATTGCACACTGTATCTTATTAAACAACCAGCAGGATTAACCTTACTGGTTGTGTATATAATGATTCATGCTGAACTGAAACAGTGTGTTCAGGTTAAACTGTACATTAATTTACAATGTGTGTGTATGCGGGGAGGGGGCTTTATCTCAAAAAGGAACTTCAGTGCCAGCATTACTACAGGCAGTTTTCTGCAAAAGTAACTATACTGGTTTACCATCCTGTCATTTCATTGATGATGCAAGTCCATATTTTTTTTGTTGAATACACTTGCATAATCTCACAATCCACAAAAATAAATAAGTTCGTGGCATACGACATGAGTCATACATACACTTACCTGTCTCAATATAAACTCCTTACTGGTTTATGAAAACACAGCACACTCACATGGTGAAGAATTTTCTTAGAGGTTAAGAGTTTCAAAGCAGTCAAGTGGACTTAGACATGTAAGTTCCACTTAAGTAATAAAATAATCAAAAAGCAATTCTTGGAATTGCTGAAGCATAGTACATCATTAATTCTGAGAACTAGGCCGTATTCTAGAAATGTGTTCAATGTTAGAAATAGGCAGTAAAGTAAATTTAAGGAACTCCCTTTTTTCCTTATATTTATAGCTGGACTAAATAAACAGCTAGTTTCTCCCATGCATTCCTAAATGTTTTAAGGAGGAACACTTAGCAAGTGCATGACCCTCTCACATCATGGGCTTTTTGGTATTTTTATTTGTTTCAAGACTGTTTGACATGTAGCTTTGTTTTAATCTGCCATTTTTAATAACTACAAACCTATTGTTCTATATTTAAAACATTAGAAATTAAATCCTTCTGCAGAGCAGTCAGTGGCAAAACTCTCACTGACTTTGATGGTGCAAGGGTTCTATTTATTCTTTGCTGCACTTCCCCTAAACAGAAAGGGAAAAAATCTGGAGGAAGAATGGAAAAAAACCTGTGCTAGTCTCATCTCATGCCCTTCCCTCCTCACCTCTTCTCTGAGGAACAGGTAGAGGAGGATGAAGCATTAATGTTTGACTCTGCTCTTTTACTCTGAGAATCTCTCATCAATTTCCTCTCAGAAATCCAGTAAAAGAGCAGTGAATCATCCTCTTTTGCAGCTCAATAAGTGAATAACAACCTGGCTCAGAATACTCAGCTGTAAGACTGACAAGCCAAAGTTGGTATTTCTATATCATACACAGATCTTTGCCCAAGTATCATTGCAGACAGATCTTTACTGCAGGTTTGGTTTCAGTTTACTCAATGGCAGTCTCAGCTAAAATAAACTACATTCAATTCGCTCTGTCCTCTTGGGAGCTACTCCTATCACTTCTTGAAGGATGCTACTCACTGCCACCTCTAAGTCTCCTGACATAAACTGGAAGATTCCAATGCTGTAACATAGCTATACCTTGCCTGACTTCATCCACATCCTATGCAATCTTCATGGGAAGCATGTTCAGTAGTATCCTTGAAAAAGAAATGGTGCTACCTCTTCCCATGGAAATCCTTCTGGACTGGTAGCAGCACAGGAGCCATTGTGGTTCCACAAAGCATACACCAGGCATCAATTCAGCAGAAAAGCAACAACCTTACCAGAAGAAATGGTTCAGATTATCTTCCAAAGACAAAACATGAGATTGTTCACCCATAACAAACTTGCACAGAGAGCTCTTCTAGTTGTTTGCATTGTTTCTGTCCTGTTCCAGTGACTGATATGCATAAAGCTGTAAACATGCATATACATGTGAGTGGAGGAGCATGTTTATAAGTTCTGATTAAGTGGCAGCAACTAAAAGAATGAGGGAGAGGAGTTTTAAGCAGTGGAGGTTATCAGCCTTGGCTAAAGACAGACAGTATAAATCAAAGGTTGCTGAAGCCTGGCTAAAGAAGAAAGAAATAAGAATTTAAGGGGGACTAGATCTATTGGTAGTGGCTTCTGTGCTGTGAAGCATTAGAAATTTTACTTTGGGCAGAGGATGAAATGGACCTACTGAATGCAAAAATAGTGAGACTTCTTTTGTAAACAATCATGAATAGTCAGTGGGAGGGAGTGTCTCAGTAAAAGAGAAATGGTTTACAGGATACTGAAGAAAACTGAGATATTCAGGATGATGGTTCTGAGCCAACAGAATAACATACTGGATGGCAAAGGTTTATGCAGCTAGAGAGGATGAGGGAAGGAATTGGATGTACAGTCTGCTTTTACTAATTAGTGTTTCAGTTCCTCCTCTCAGTTATCTAGGATCAGGGAAGCGAAGGCCAGAAATAAAGAAGCACAGCACATGTACTGCCAGCTCCGCTATATTAGCAGTGTCTGTAGTAAAACACCTTCTGAAATCAAGCCCACTAGTGCATATATCTGCTTTCCTCAGCCAACCCATCTGAAAAGTTTATGACATAGGATAGAAAATTATTTATATACACTCTTGGTAATGGGCAATTAATAAAATGTCACCACATATAATATACGCACCAGGTGGCATTAATGGCAAAATAATATATGGCACTTAAAGTGTGATGTTTCAGGCTACTATTCAAAGGATGAGGCGAAGATTCAATGAAAATGACTGATTAAGGAAATCAATAATGAACATTCCTGAAACACAGCAATTTAAATATGTTGCGGGTCTAGGCCCATAAAAATGGAAAAATCTGTCACAACTGTTAAGACTGTGTGATCATTAAGAGATGCCTCTGCCTGAATTAAGGTGCAAACAAGACCATATGTCAAAGTCAATAGTTTTATTTAACTGATTTTATTTAACAGTAAAATTTGAGGTAGAGAGATAGGAAGAAATAGAGGGCAAAGAAGGGTGGGGAGAGGAGAGAGAGATCAAGAAGATAGTCACCACTCATGGATCCAGCAGCACCTCATTGACCCTTTTTCACTCTGGGCTTGCTTCTTGGTGGTAGGGGGTCCTGAGGTCATTCAAAACATGTCACTATTTATACATTTTACCAAACAAAGGAATTAATGTTCACTGACTAAATTATTCCCTTGCCTCTAGTGGTAATTAGTCTGCATTCTTGTCTTTTGGGTTAGTGAGTTTCTGGGGTAGATGGCTCATGAGTTGGTCATCATGATCTCCCTGTTCTGGAATTGCTCTTTACCCAGTCAGAGCTGATTTCAGCACATTTGCTGAGTTGGCTTTCCTTGTGGCTGCATTCTTTATGTCCATTGTCAGAGATGCATTCTTCTCCCCCAGATTGGGGGGTTTACATCCCCCAAGGTCTGAGATAGCACTTGAAGAGTAGTGTCACCTTTCTCTTACCTGAATCAGCTTGAAGATCTGAATCTACTGTATTGCACTGCAGTTTTCAGCTTGTTAAAATGCATTGGGCAGGTACAGATGCTGCTCTTTAGCTGTTACTTTGAAAATTCACAAAGGATAAAGGATGTAGACTTCGACATGATTGTGCAAATATGGTCTGCAAAACAGCTGCATTTATGTGAATGAAATTACTCATAGGAAAATATGATTCTGAAAACTCTAGGTACCTTCTACTGATTTCAGTAGGATTTAATAAATGCAAAATACTTGTGAAAATCTAGTATACATGTTTGCTGAAGCAGGACTTAATTTTTCTTTAAATCTTCACATCAGAAATATATTATTAAGTCCTACTGAAGACAAAGGAGATATACAGACTTTGGCTTTAGTGATTCACATGAAAATCACTGGCACATCTAAAATAGGAAGGTAAACATTTGCAGTCAATGCAGTCTGTCGACTAATGGACACCACTGGATTCAGATCCTCCACTGCCCTCTGGCAGTGCTTATTGCTTTCCATTGGCTCTGTGTCATTCTGGTCCTACCACTGGCATCTGCTTGGGGCTTAAAGACACATGAGAGAAGTCAGGACCACACTGATTCTCAAGAGTCACCTAAGAGACCCCAAAAGTAACAAAAAGATATTACAGAGTGATTTGCTTTAAAAGGTTTCAAAAATCTAAAAATTACTGTAAAAAGAGCAAGCTACTATCAAAAATCTAAAAATTACTGTAAAAAGAGCAAGCTACTAACCTATAGAGCTGTAGTCCAGGATATTTTTTGCAGTCATAGTGAAAAGAGACCTTTCTTTGTGAAATATTAGAAACATGGAAAATAGCGCAGGGTAAAACAACCCGCATGAAGCAAACAAACCAAAACCAAAACCCTGCTAGTTTTATTCTAAGACTCTGCAGTCTTCCACTTTGCTCAGATTTTTGTCCAAGTTACAGCTCCAAAAGAAGTCATGCTGCTCCTGCTGCTGCTCCTAACACTTTGATTGCTTTAATTGTGCTAAGCACAGAAAAAACACATGACAATTTAAATACCTGTTTTCAACTTGATAGGATTTGAAAAACTGGACATATTTAACCCCAGAAGTAAATTTTTTTAAAGGAAACTCAGCTGAACTTCCATTTTAGTGGCATTACTGAACAGTTCTTATAATCCACTGACACTTATGTGCCCCAAAATTTCTAAGTACAAATTATGAGTACAGTCTGTACTGACGCCCATTGCTAAAAAGAATGCCAGAAAAATGATACACTCCACTTGTTATGGTCAAAGCAAAAAGACTGAAGTAAAAAAAAAACAAGGAAAACACAGTCTAAAAATATTAAAGCAGTTTGCATATTTTTATTTTAGAAGATTTTCAGCTTATTAATTTGACGGTGATGTTGTAAGAACTGAATGTCACTACCGAATGGGTGAACTCTTGAGGTGGATTAACCCTGCCTGGATGCCAGGCTCCTACTGAGCCACTCTATCACTCCCCTCCTCAGCCAGAAAAAGTGGGGGGAGAAAAAGCTCATTGGTCAAGACAAAGGCAACTTAATAAAGTATAAGGAAAGGCTGCATGTGAAGGAAAAGGAAAACAAAAGACTTATTCTCTACTTCCCATCAGCAGGTGAAGTCCAGACACTTCCTGGGAATCAGGGCTTTAGCATGCCTAGCGGTTTCTCTGGAAGACACATTTTGTAATAACAAATATGTGGGTGTCCTCCCCTTACTCTCAGCTTTTACAGCTAGGCACACATCCTATGGTATAGAATATCCCTTCGGTCATCTGGGATCAGATGTCCTGGCTGAGTATCCTCTCCAGATCTTGCCTAGCCCCAGCCTACTGGAGAGGGGGGGAATGTTGGAGACAGCCTTTATGCTGTGCAAACACAGCTCAGCAGCAGCCAAAACACCTTTCTAACAAAGAACAGCACAGTGAGAGCTTCTGTGGGGAAAATTACCTCCATCTCAGCCAGACTCAACATATCTGTACAGACCTGTACAAAAGAAGGTCAAGATTTATAAAAATTCCGTATGTAAAATTTATTTTTTCTGGAGCAGGTTTTCTGTGGACCCATTTGAAAATCAAGGGCTACCCAAAAGGTTCTATTTTAAGCTTGTCAAAATGCAAGAAGTTCAGGGACTTTGACTAAGTGTGTCAGCTAATCCTTGTGGCTGGATGGCCGTGCCCAGAAAGGGGTGGTGAATGGAGTTACATCCAGCTGGCAGCTGGTCGCCGGTGGCCTTCCCCAGGGCTCCGTGTTGGGCCCAGTCTTGTGTAATATCTTTATCAATTAACGAGATAAGGAGATTGAGTACATCCACAGTCAGCTCACAGAGGACACCAAATATGGAAATGTGGATCTGCTGTAGGGCAGGAAGGCTCTACAGAGGGATCTGAACAGGATGGATCAATGGTCCAAGGCCAGTTATATGAAGTTCAACAAGGCCAGATGCTGGGTCCTGCACTTGGGTCACAACAAACCCGTGTAGCGCTACAGGGCTGCGGGAAAGTGGCTGGAAAACTGCCCAGCAGAAAAGGACCTGGGGTGCTGGTCCAGAGCTGTTGAATATGAGCGGGTAGTGAGCCCAGGTGACCAAGAAGGCCAGTGTCATTCTGGCCTGTACCAGCAATAGTGTGGCCAGCAGAATCAGGGCAGGGATTGTCCCCCTGTACTCAGCACTGGCGAGGCTACACCTCAAGTCCTGTGCTCAGTTTTTGGCCTCTCACTACAAAAAACCACCTGAGGTGCTGGAGCATGTCCAGAGAAGGGCAACAGAACTGGGGAAGGGTCTTATGAGGAATGGCTGAGGAAGCTGGGGTTGTTTAGTCTACCTGAAACAAGGTTTTAATGAGGTGGGGACCAGTCTCTTCTCCAAAGTGACAAGTGACAAGACGAGAAGAAATGGCCTCAAGTTTCACCAGGGGAGGTTTAGATTGGATATTAGGAAAAATTTCTTCACAGAAAGGGTTCTCAGGCATTGGAACAGGCTGCTCAAGGGAGGGATGGAATCATCATCCCTGAAAATATTCAAAAAACCTGCAGGATTGAGGGAGACGGTTTAGAGGTAAACATGTCAGTGTTGAGTTAATGGTTGGACTCAATGATCTTAGAGATCTTTTCCAAACCTAAAAATTCAATGATTATATGATATAACTCTGACATACAAAGGTTTTTGAAAACCTACTGCCTGAGATAAATTCAAAATACTTGATCCTAAATCTCCCTAGAAGATGCCAAGGGCCTGATGTGACCAAGTTTTTTTGCTCCAGCAGGCTCTCCTCTAATAAGAACTATTGCCAAGGAAAACCACTACCCTTTTATAACCTTAATCTAGTTAAACACCTATCCATTTTGTCTTTTTGATGTGATTCTAATCTTTTAAGTCTGCAGAAAAATTCCATGTTCAAACTGAATAAGTCATGCTTTATTTTTTCAAGTGCAAATCAGTGAGAACAATAACATGTTTTCTTTCTTTTCTTGTTTAGTTTCAGGAGGTATATTGCTACAAACTGTGGCTAGTAATTTACTTTGGTTACAATGAACAAGAACATACAGTTCAGCAAGTAAATGGAAAGCCATGGAGAAGAAACTACGAACATAAAAGAACTGTGTCTAACTCATTGTTAATGTATGTGGTTTCGTATAATAGTTACAAAGAAAAAGACAGGAAAGCAAGAAAGAGGAAGGAGGGAGATTGGGAGGGAGGCTGTATAACTTGCAGACTGGTAATATGCAATATGCAGTTCTGTATCCCCTTTTTTGCAAAATTTATTTTCTTTTTGATGCATGTATACAATAGTAGAGAAATAAAAACATAGACAAAATTACAGTAGGGATCTAATAACTATTAACTTAATTAATATATGTTAATGTCAGGATGCTGCCTATGGGAAGATTTAAAAGTTGTCTTAAAAATGATAGCTCTGTCACCAAATACATAAATGCCTTTTTACAACTCTCCTTACTGATATTCAAAGTCTATTTCCCTTTCTGATGTTTCCTCAGCTTTGGGAGTTTTATTTGTATACACAAGCACAAACAAAAAGCAACCATATCCCATGGCTGGTGTTTATAGTCCTCAGGCACACTTGCCTGCCCTCCTCTTGTTAGTGATTGCATATTACAACAGCCTGTGTTCTTGACTGTCAAGTTTTGTTGTTTCAGTTCTTTGTTTTATTGAAACTGAGCAGCAGTCTCAAAATTGCAACCAATAATATTTGCACTGTTTTATTTCTGCATAATTTCAGGAAAATAATTTCATTAATCTGAAACAGTAATTAATTAAAATGCTGCATTGTTACTTTATGTAACTTCTTCATAAGAACAGGTTCTGGAGGCCAAATGATAAATGGATTTAAAAAAAAGGCTAGACAAGTAGATAGGTGATAAATCCATCAACAGATACTAAATATAATGGCCTTAATTTAACATCCACTTCAGAAAGTCCCTAAATGACTTACTGCTGGAGTGCAAGACAGGAATGAGGGCATAAATGATTATCGAGAAGTTCAAAGAACGATGATCTATATGTGCCTATTTCTGTGACTGGCCAATTTTTAAGACATGGCAAATGCATTGTTTATCTGCTAGTTTTATGAGCACTGCAGGGTTTCTAGTAATCTATGACATTCCTGGATATCCATCCAAAAAAAGGAATAAAAACAAAAATCAATGTGTTAAAGTATTATTTTTTTGGGATAGCAACCCTAATAGACCTTAATATTATTAAATAAGAATAATTGATCAAAATACTGTGAAAATAAAGCAAAATCTTAAAATCTGGAAAAACTCAAACATCTTTACTTATCTCACCATGCATTATTGTTTCACTTCTATCAAACCAAACTAAAATGAACGTAGATTTCCTAAAAAAATCACACATTTAAAGATTTTGCAATATACTGAAGGCATTCTTTATTTAACAAGACTCTAGTGAAAGATACGTCAGCTATTTTCAAAGGGTTTGGGTGACTTTTGTTGCTCAGGTACATAATATGGTGCATAAATTTGAATCTGTGAAAGAGTTAATCAGACTGGAAAATATATATCTTGGAAATATACACATATATATAAAAGTTCTTGCCATTAAGACAAATTAATATGCATTCTTCTGACCTTTCATAGCTAAGTATATTGTCACTCAATATCCTGTGAAGGATGGAGTTCTTACTAAAAGATGGTCAAGATTCTCTACTGTCCTGCATAATTTTAATTAAAATTTGGAGTACGTTTGGTTTTATTAATTCTTCTCTGGGCTTTGAAAACATTAGTGCTCTGAAAATGAAAGGGAATATTATTAGTTCTGTTTCAATAGTTGCATGAGTCTGGGCCTGTTCTCTAGTCAAACTCTACTTATTTAGTGTATTGAGTTATTTATAATTTAGTTCCTCAACACACTATATTGTGTATTGGGAGAGGAAATATCCTAATGGCTAAGGGAATGGAGAGACTCTGGAGATCTGGGTTCAATTTATTGTCTAAGCACAAATTTCCTGTAGACCTTGAAAAAACTACTTAATGGGTTTCTTGCTGTAGTTCACATTCCTTACTGTGGAAAAATATATCCCTGTGAGATTTGGCTACTGTAGTATTTAAACAGACTAACTAACTACTTGAGAGGCACTTCAATACAGCAGGACTGTGTTGAGTTGGGAAATAGATATATTCAGCTCTCTAAAGCAGGGAGTGATTGAGGAAAGAATAACTCGATTTATGTGTGGTGTGTTTACAAAAAACCCTCCTTACTACATGCTTTGGAAGACACTTAGAATCATAGAATATCCTGAGTTGGAAGGGACCCATAAGGATCATCAAGTCCAACTACTTCCACCTACAACCACTTCCCATTGACCAGGTAGATCTGTTGGGTTTTACTAGTCTGGTCTTTGTATAATGATGCTTGCTCCCACAGACTAGGGCAGGGTTTTGCTCTGTCAGGCCTTGCTAGCCGAGGTAGAATATTGTAATGATGTGTGGAGCAATGCAGGTCTGGTTTTATGTCTGAGCAATCTGTAATTCAGACAGAGATATCCTATAGGCTCTGTGCAGAGCCTTTGTACCTCGCTTTGTCTCACACAGATGACTGGCGAACTGCTCAATCAGGTAAAACAAATGAGGACAGCTGATCTACAAAGAGGTTTTACAAAGGAGTTCTAAAATCCCACCCAGTGAATAGTGTGCCTTGCTATGTCTAACCTGCTGGGTAGGTGAGTGACACTGGGCTTGCCAAGACACCCCTCTTGTCTCTCCTGGAAGCCCACTTGCCTATCCTCAGGGTGCCTGGTATACAGGCAGAGCAGAACTAACATGCATGGACAGATATGGGATCTGCAAGGGACTCTTGCATACAGCAGCATAGTAGCTAAACTTAAAACAGACTAAACTGTGACAAGAGGGCAAGAAAAATGGGCACTGTTATGATGTCTTGAAGAACTTTTAACTCAGTCACCTAAGTTTTCCTTAATTTTACAGAAGTGGCTGGAAGTGGCAGTATGAAAAATTAGTATGGTTTCTGATTATGACACATCCTAATGCGGGCCAAATAAGCTTTTATTTTGGTATAATGGTTTTATATTTATTGCATTTTTCTTTTAAGTGTTCCCAAAGGTGCCTTGTGGTCTTTTGTTACTTGTTCTCACTGTTCCCTATGACTGGCATTGATTTAAAATATTGATTTTCTTTTCTTACTGAAAAATAATCTTTGTGTTTTCCATTTCAGCATGAACCATTTTGGCATGAATGCATGCTGAGGCTCCCACGTTGCCACATTATTTTGCTGCTGTTGATATTACTTTAACATATTGTAGTGTGTTAGAACTTCCTGCCTACCATGAATGACTCCTACAAACTCAGTAGGAAGCTCTCAGTTCACAAATAAAGAAAAATTGAGGACCAGTTTTCAGAAAAAAAGCCTTTAAAAATTCTTTGAGCATGTATTTACCCTTTCAAGGCACATTGTGTCTCTTATTTTTCTTTTCCTATTAATTTTAGAGGCTGCTAATGATTTTGTCACACCTTTTTTCTTTTTGTCTTCCTGTCTGCAAAGATTTGTAAAGTACACATGCTCATTTAAAGCTGAACTGGAAAGATTCAACTCCTATCTTCCATGAAACTGTGGCTGGTATTACTAACACCAAGTAAAGATATCTTCAGCTTTCTCAATACAAAGTTTTGTAATGAACAGAAAAATCATCACTAGTTTCCCACTGTGGGTCCTGTGGGAAACAATGAGCCAGACAGCAATTCCCTGTTCACGTTAATAGTTTGGGCAAAAATGAAATGCACAGCTGAAGCTGGAATGATATTTAAACAAAGCTTGAGGACACTATGTCTGATGTATCAGCATGAATGGAAGTGGTCACTTACAAAATCTGTATGTGCACTCATACTCTGACAGTAAAATCTTCAACAGATTAAAGATACCATATTCACTTTTAATCATATGTGCTTCACCTAGGAAAGAAATAGAAGCTCACAAAGCTGTCATCTGAGAAAGCAAGTGACATTATTATTATTACAGCACTTTTGAGCATATGATTAGTGTCAGAAATTTAAGCATTCCTTTTTGCATCATACAAAGGTCAGCCCTTCATGCTATGTATTATCTCAATTTGTTAAAGAATTCAGTAGAATTACAGAACTTTAGAAAAACTTGAGGGAGACAAAAAGAAGAAAATCAATATCAAAAGGCATAAAAAACCCCCAAAAACATAGAGGGTGGAGGAGACATGGCCAGAGAAGAAGGAATTGAGTGTTTTAGCAGTTTCATGATGGATATATTGAATATGAGAGAGACAGAAGAAACAAAGCAGTACTTAAGGATTTTCACCACAGTAATAAAAGAAAAGAACACAAGTGGATTTTCTCTTCTCTTTCATGGGAAGTAATTATTGGTGAACTAGAAAAGTTGGGAGTCTGTTTACATACTAATTTGACCTTTAATGTAACTTAGTAATCAACAGCAGAATGTGTGCTGACTGTCCTATTCCCTTCTTACCTACAGTGGCTTTCATTAAATTATATATGTGTACTTCTTCCAATTAACTGGGATCCGCTCTTACAGTGGAAGAAAAATCTTCTCTTTCAGTTTGCTAAAATTAAGTTTTGATTTGAATGACTTTATTATTTGAGTACATGAGTTTATTCAGAAGATTAACTGATTCCAAATCCTAAACTTCTGAGGCTGCAATTTATAAAACCCTCACCGTTATTTTATGCCCTGTTCTCATTTAGAAACTAACTACCTAACTCATTTAGAAAGCCTAGAAATTACATCAGTTAACAGAAGCTTGGACACTTCACTTAACACTGAAACAGTACTGAAAAACAACCATATTATTTTTAGTGAGGAGATTTGGGAGCAGAGTATGCCAAGTGTAATGTAAAAGCAGACTTAGGTTTGGTGAGGTGGAAACCGTTAAAAAATGAAGAATGTAAGGTTCTGCAGAGAAACTAAACATGTTGGCAACAGAAGAACATACACAATATAGTCCAGCCCCATCCCATCTTGCTATCCTCAGTTGTATATGGGGAGATAGTAAATACTGGGCATTATAAAATGAAAAACAAAAGAGACTTCCATTGTTTTCTACTTGTACATAGAGTATGGGAAGAAATGGTGAAAGTATGGTGAATAGAGTAAAGGGATGCATACTCCAATACCTGGCTAATTCTCAGAAACTGTCTGGGGATTCACAAATGAACTGTTGTTAAATGTGTGCTCTGTTTTAGCTTTATGCTACTTCAGATGAGGAAGGTAAAGCTGTTCTCATCCTCTGCTGTTTGCTTGCCTTGTTTTTGCAGAGGCCTTAACCATAGTAGCAGCTTCAACTGAAGAGACAGCTATTTTACTCCGGGGATACCTCACTTTCCTGAGGGAGAGATCTTGTTTGATAATATAAACTGGCGTCCACTTCAGTTTATGTTAATAAAAGAAGTTATGAATTCAGACGGCTGAAATTATTGCAGTTCATTCAACTGGAGAAAGTAGGGGACAGGACAAATAAAATGTAAATGTAAGTGGTAAGAACCACTATCCTTTTCTGTTATGAATTAAAAAGATAATCTCATAACACTAGAGAACCAAACATATTTAGCCCATATACTGGGATTTTTTTGCATATTGTAATTCACCATTTTTTATTGGAAGAGACCAGAAAAACAGTGAGCTCCTCGAACACCTTGGAGACCCTCTGTTGAACTTGAGTCAGTTTTTCAGTATTCATATTGTACCGAGGGCCCAAGACCAGATACAGTATCTGGATTCAGGCTTACCCATGCTGAACAACAAGAGAGAATTCCTTCCACACAATGATCCAGGATCCTGTCAACCTCCTCTGTTGCCAGGGAAGGCTGCTGGCTCCTGTTCAGCATGCTGTCTACTGGGACTTCCAGGGCTTTTTCAGCAAAGCCCAGCCTCAGTATATGTTTCCACAGCTGGTTCCTCCTGAAGTGCAGCCTGTCTTCAGTGAATTTAATCTAATGTCCCTGCTGGTCCTTTCCCCAGACCTGCTTACATCCCCCTGAATACCAGCTCTGAATAACCATTTCCTTCCCAATCCTGCATTATGGACAAACATGCTGCATGTGCCCTCACAGACATTAATCTGCGATTTAAAGACGTAAATTTGTGAAGGATTCTTAAATTTTGAATAGATTTGAGGCTTGTCATTTGATACACGTGAAGTAAAGTGCAACCAGAGGTCAGGCAGTGCTTTTCTATTGCAATTGAAGTAGGCTCATTCTCACAGAGTGGGGTTTTGCATTACTCCAAGCTGGGAGGAGAGAGAATGAGACTACCAGAACCTGCCCTTCAGTACTTCAGATTCCCTGTGACAAAAAAATGCCAACATAAAACATTTGGGATAGAGGTAGACAGGCTGCTGGATGGGAAAGAGTCTGAACACAGTCCTGCACTTACATGAGCACCAGAAAAAAAAGATATGAATTATTTTTCCCATAAAATTATTACCCAATATTCACAGATGCTATCTCTATAAAGGCACTAGTATGTTCTCATAAAATCAGTGAATCACAGAATAGTTATGGTTTGAAGGGACCTCTGGAGATCATGCAGACCAGCCCCCCGTCAAGTCAGGGTCACCTAGAACAGTAACACAGGAATGTGTCCCTTGGGTTTTGAATGTCTCCAGAGATGGAGTCTCCACGACCTCCCTGACAGCCTGTAAAAAATGTGTTTTGAAAGTTACCTGTTTTGTCTGTGACTTTGGTTCTCAGTCAGAAATGCTACATAATTTATATTACTGGTCCTGTGGACTTAAATTTTTAAATTGGTTTTAATGCCTTTTAAGAGAAAAGAGGATGAGTCTGCTGGGGATGCAACACAGACTTTAAGCAATTACTTAAAACATTTACTGTCAGAATCAGATGTAGGGCAGAACTCTGGGGCCATATCCCACAGCAGTCCAATGTAGACATTAAGACTCTGCAATATCAATATGTTTAAGAAAGGTTAAAGGTTTCATTAAAGAAACAAAAAAATCCCATTCTCTGCTGAATTCAGTGTTACGCTTCTTTATCTTCATTTTTCCAGGTACTCCACAGTTGCCTACTGAGACGGTATTGCACTTTTTTTGTAGCTTGTCAAGATATATACCCTGAAACAATTGAAGAATTAAAGGACACGGTTTAGCTGAGTTCTTTCATTTCCAGACTTATTAATAATATGTACTTTCTGCTAGAGATAGGTTTCAAAGCTAATATCCTGCCAAAATAAGTGTCAGTTTACAACTCTCATAGCTATCTCTTTTGTTTTGCAGATACTCTGCATATGTTGCCTGGAAGAAGGTAAGAAGTTGTCTCAAATTTACTTATAATACAACAAATTTTACAGCCAGAAATCAAACACATTAAGCTTTGTCAGCCAACCTTTGGTTTTTAATCAGCAATTGTTTGTGGCTTTTTTCCCCAAATAAAATCAGGGTCAGTCCCTAAGACCCAAACACACTGAAGTATCTACTTGTAGGAACTCCTAACAAAGAGAAACGGAACATTCATGGCATAGCTGATCACCTTAAACACACAAATTAAGATTGTCCACGGCATTGGCAAGTTCTCATTTACAATTTCTCTTAGAAATTGTTTGTTCTTATTTTCATTTGCTAAGCAAGAAATGGTTATTTTCTAATCAGCAATCTCACCAACGTTTTTATGTGTAAAGCTTAAAGGCAAGCAGTTACTCATCCTAGTTAATGCAGTGGAGAGGGGAAAGGTGATGGTAGTCAGCCATAGCCTGTACATATGGCTGTAAGACTGCCTTAAGTAGTAGAAGGCTCCCAACATAACAGCCTTTGTCAACCCACTGGGGATATAGTCACACTGTGAGTTTGTGTTGTCCTGGTTTGTTCCCAAATCACAATTCCTCAGTGTGCCACAACACCTGCTTAACTCTCAGCATCTTCTGGTGGGGAGCCAACAAGAATGGAGGAAGATGGGTTGAAGGAACATACTAGGTAAAGTCTACATCTATTCTGCCCATCTGAGGTGAAGTGTGGAACAGTTTTATTCCATGAAATCAGTCCTCCAATACGGTCTCCAACAGTCCTATATCTCCCCCATGAATCACACAACCCATGTACACTGGGTTCAGGTCTTCATGCTACCAAAATCACTAGAACAGGGACACTGAGAGCCAGTTTCCCAGAACAGCTACAAAATATTTCCGAAGATGGAAACTCCACCATTTCCCTGGGCAACCTTGCCAGCACTTAGTCACCCTCAGAGTAAAAAGCTGTTTCTTGGTGTTCAGAGAGAATCTTCCATTGTTTCATGTTGTGCCCATTGCTTCTGGTCCTTTCTGTGAAAGAGGATGTTAATGCTTTTGCAGGATGGAAGTTAGTTTATATATCACATTCCAGTGTCTAATTAAAAAGGTAGCACATGACAGCCCCTGAAAAATCTCTGGTCCATTTCAGGGAAAATATGAGCATGAACTGCAGGAATTGCAGAGATGTCCCCAGTGCCATCAGCAACTCATGGTTGCAGTGCTTGGCATTAAACAGGTCTTTAATCTAAAATATGTGAAATACTTCCTCCAGTTGACTTGACAAGCGTTTTTCTACCAGAATTTACCCTGCAAACCAACAAATTTCAGAAGCACAAGTCTTTAAAATCAGGCAGTAGATAGGGTCTGCTGCTTCCATTTAAAACTTTGCTGAGCTGTTATTTATATTGTTGCTACGTCTATTTAGTTTCTCTCCACAATATTATCAGCTGTTACTGCTATACTACAATACACCATACACCACCTCTGAACCCCATTACATTCCACAGGTAGCTGAACCTATCCATAGAAAAATGCATCTCCATACCACCTACGACCTCTGTATTCCACACCTCTGCACCCCATCATTGTCCTATAAATAGTTAGAATGAATCTTTAAATGCGTGTATGGGACATGCAGACATAAAAATATGCATAAATAAAGTGTATTTAAGAATAAATCTGAGACCTGCACAGAGGAACTCGGGTGGTAGGAAGCCACCACCACTGAGTATTTTAGGGGTTCCTAGGATCTGGCTGCACAAACTAGCAGACCAGCCACCTCTCTGATATTGGACCAATACAAAACCAGAAACAAAAAAATTATGTAACTGATTTTTATAGTAACTTCCATATGTCTTTTAAAAGAAACTGGATTGAAATTTATTATAGTCATGCTTTATAGCTCACTGCTGCTGCAGGAAGCAGCTCTCACATTCCTAGACTGCTCCCACTAATGTTCTGGCCCCTTTCTTGTGTCAGAAAAAGCATTTATGCAGCTGTAGGGAGTCTGATCAATAACAAATTCACTCCTTTCCCCCTGCCAACTTTGATTCCATGCCCTGAACAAGTGCATAAATACTGTGCCAGCTCAGGCAAGTAGTGAGGGGGAAATATAGCAATGAGGAAGGGTAAGACTATCTTCTTTCTGCAATCTGATGCAGAACAAAAAACCCATTTCTCAGAACATTTAAACATCATTAGACCACCCTAATATGTAGACCAGCAGTTTAAAAACCACAAAAAATGTTACATCACACAGAATACTTTTGTTTATGAATGCAGAAGTGTCTAATGCATGGAAGATCCAAATTATACAAAGCAAGTCTTAGTGCTCAACTCTTACATCTGATATCTAAAAGTTAGAGTGTGCATAAGACACACATAAAACATAGAACAGCAATCCTGTTTAATACCTCCATGACAACACCACCAACTCAGTACAGTTTATTTGCTGACAGAGACAATAATGCCATGAAGGATAAACTTCCTAATGAAAATTAGGATATGGACTTTATATAGTTAATGGACTATTGGACTAATGTACACCTAATGGATTTAATGTAGTTTAATGTCTTAAAGGGGTGCTAAAGCACTGTTTCAGAGCTTCCCCTATTTCATGAAAGAATGAAGAACAAGAAGAAAACTGCTAGTTGAATAGCAAATATAAAATGTTGAATGCATGAGGTTTATGTCCACTGGAACACAATTTACTGTGTTCACATGATTCCTAAAAGGGGCAAAAATGCAATACCACAAAGGCAGAGCAGGTAATTCAGACGGTGTCTAAATTTTCATCTGAAATTGTTTTCACTGTGAGTTCGGCTACATTTTAACCATATACCTGAGACTGCTACTAGAGAACACCACAAATGATGTTCCTGTTGCTGTCAAAATCAATAATTAAATTTGGGAAGATGAATTATCTGTTAAGACACATGCTATAATCAAATATATGGCAGTGGTTTGGCAAAGCAGAGATATTTGAGAATGAACAGCTTGTGGAGGGGATTGGAGGTGCTCGTCAGCTTAGGGTTCAGCAACGTACATGCTGCCAACAAGAACATATATTTTAGCTTATACATTAAACTGAACATAACCAAAATTGACAGAAAATGCGATATTAGATTTGGCTTTCTATTGTGCAGTTAGTTTGTTTTATCCAGAAATGATATTATTTAACTCACAAATAAAAATTTGAGCTGCTTTTCAGTGTTCTGTTCTAAAAATGGATTTATTAAAAAAATACTTAGCCTGGATTTATTTAAACAATGAGGATAGAGTTTTACAAATTAACTTATATCCAAGTAGGAATATCAAATCTGGAATTTTCAAACATTGTATGGCTTACTCCCTACATGCTTCTTCTCCCTTTTTTATGAGCCTATTTTCACAAGGAAACAAGGGAAATTAGGTACTTCTGTGTTTATTATGATTAGTCATGCTTCTTGGCATATGTTATTGTATTTTGCATTTTATAAACAAGTATTTATGTTGCAAATATCCTAGGCATGGAATATACTTGTATATAAATTCTGAGAGATAGGACATGATTAACTATTTTATTTTATATTTTATTTAAAATTTATATATAAATCTTAAATCTTTCTCTCATAAGCACACAAAACAGAACCTTATCAGGAAGGATTTTTCTAATCTTCTCCCTTTTAGTGTGGTACGTCTTTATTTGTTGATCTGTTATCTGTGATTTTCAAGAACACGTCTACACTGCAGAAAGCAATGGATTTAGAAAAATATGACTAAAACTATGGTAGCTATTTCTCAGCATAATTTCCTTATGGCAACATTTGAGTGATGCTGGTTACACACACTGATTTATTAAAAAGCAATGTCATACCTGTAGACATGCAGGAGCTCTGCCTTGGGGTTTATTCACATCAACAGCTACAAGCTGCCAACCTCCAGCAGCATCTTCATGAAACATCTTGAAAGGGAAGACTGTTGTCAGAAATGTTTTATGTGGCAATAAATAAAAGTGAGATCTAATACATTCCCCTTAAGGAACAACTTACATTTTTATGATAGCTAGTTTAAAATAACAGAGGAATGATTCTTTCTGCTAGAGAAAAAGAAAAGTAACATGCTTATTCCAACTTATCCATGCTTATTAATTGTCTGAATTTTACTCAGATAACACTGAACACAATGTGTCTCTATTAGTTCTAATATAAAGAACAATTCAGTTAATCTTTGACCAGCATCATTAGATGGTGGTACCTGTTTAGAATAATTTCCTTACTAAGGTAAGCTTATCCTAAGAAAACACAAATACATTGTGACCACATAAATAAACTTCACAGTGTGTTTGGCAATAGCAGACAACCTTATTTTTTTACTGGCAAAATTATTTTACTACAAGGAACCACTTTATTTTTGTTGCCCTAATGCATATCAAGAGTAGCTGGACAGTCCTTATGTATTGTTTCACAGAGCTTATAACTTCTGTAAATAGCTGAATATTTCCGGGCTCTAATGATGGCAATGGAAAAGGCTCTCTTGACCACCGTGGTATTTGCATTTCATCAATAGCCTCTGGAAGAGTAGACATAGGCATTGTGTTTTGTTGGGTTTTTTTCCACAGAAATTAGGACACAAAATGATGCAGACTGCTGGACATGAGGAACAGTGAGACATTCCAGCATTTTGAGTTGCCACCTGCATACACTATGTAATGAAGTGTGGCAAAGTTCCCATCTCACTCCCACTTTTTCCTTGATACCCAGCACTCAAACGAGTCACCTCAAGAACACAGCTACAGGAGTGTGGTTGAAGCTTAAAAGTCATCCTGAGAGAAGTGCTCATTAGACTGGGGACAGTGTCACCCAAATATGGTTGTAGTTCTTCCAAGTCTTTATTTAACATGCCTGCACTGGCAAGAGTTGCCAATTAAGATCAGCACAGTTACTCCTTTTTTTTACCATGCTTTAAAGTGCAGTGCTAAAGTGCTTTAGAAGAACCTCCTTTTGTCCTCTTCTACACACCTCTTCCTAGAGTTCAACTCCTGGACACTCATTTACTTTTCTACAGGAATACCTTCAGGGAAGAGCTCAGTAATGTATGAAGTGGGAAAATTAAGGCATATATCTCAAGGCTACTTCATGCACAAAACAAGCATGGGTTTTAACTTTTGTCTGGTGCTTTGAACAAGAAATCCTGCAAGATATTTTCTGTTGTTCTTAATACGAAAAAGAAAAATAATTTTTGCGGTTTGGTAACCTGGACTCTCTTGATATTCCATTATGTTACTGACTCAAGGAATGAGGCAGCCATTTAAACCATTTGCTTGTCTGCAGCTAGCAAGCTATTTTTAATTAGTGTGATGCAGATTTATACAACATGTTCATATTCTTTGGCATGATGACATTATTTTGGATATTTTAAATTTCTTAATGTTGGCTGCTTCTTGTGTTTCCTTACATTGAACTCTCTGTTCCATCTTCTAGTTCAGAGTTTGTTGGATAAGCCTATATGGCTCAGGATTTGTCCTACGAACATTAAGTTCCCCAGACTAAGCATATGTCATGTAGAAAAGTCCTTTTTTAAGATTTTAAATTGATATCACAAAGTCTGCTTTGACAAAGACATATATAGAGTAGAAATTATTGCCACAAAGTCTATTTGAGCCAAAAAATGTAGCAGTTGGCAGAAAAGGACTAGAGTTACATGCAGATTATAGAAATATAAAAAAAGTAATCAATTTTGAAAACTTAAAACCTTTGGCTTAGGAAAATAAATAATCTCCAGCTACATGGTTAGAAAGAAAATTCCCTCGTGGGTATGTTTCTTATATCTGTCTTTCTAAGAGCTTTTTGCAGGCAGTTGGTGCTGGTTCTTCTCAAAGTTGGCAAACTGCATCAGCCTGGAAAAGCCTGCCCACTTGGGACACATAATCCGATTGTTAAAATGAGTGAGAGTAGCTCTTCTTTTTCATAATGGGTTCTTTCCCACTACCCAGCCTACCCTTTCTATACTAGCTTCTTCTTACTCGTAATTTCTACTCAGGGTCTCAGTTTCTGTGTTTGCCCCAGCTGTGAGCATGGCTCTTTCCTTGTCCTTACAACCTATTCTTCCTTGGTCTCAACACACCCTTCTCAGTTCCAAGACCAGCTTCCCCAAACACTTCAGCTACACTCAGATCCCTCTTCTCCCAGCTACAACTTTGGGATTTCAGCTCTTATTTCTTAGCACAGCAATGATATCCAATAGCAACTCTGACCTCAAACCCACCAATGACATGATAAAAAAGCATTATTATGCTTTGTTAAAAAGAATACAAACACAGCAATAGCATATCTAGTCATATAGATAACTGTATTACAGTCTTCTCTATTATTAATTTCTAAGAAAGACTAGTTAGATAATGCAACTAAGAATTTAATTGTTTATGAAAATTCATAGATCAGGTTTAGAATATAGGTAGTAACATGCAAAATGAAATACGTCATATATGATAGGAATTTTTTTGCTTATTATTAATTCATAAACTAAATCAAATCAAATCCCCAAAAAATCTCAGCATCTCAAGTGCTTCACCTGGGTGGTGGCAGTTGAAGTAGTACTGCTCCTGGACCCCCACATCTGCTGGAACTGCACTCTAATTTCTGCAAACGTTTCAATGATGACTGCAATAAAAACATTCTGGAAAAAGAAAAAGAAAGAATGGCTGACACAAAGCTTAGCAAGAAGAAAGAGAAGAAATTAATTCTAATATGATCCGTGTTTCATACCAATTTAAATAGACATATTTTTCAGTACCTTAACAAGCCAGGCCAGAAAGAAAATTAAGGTGATGAAATAGAAATATGAACGCCATCGGGGAAAACTGTCGATTGCTCGGTACATAAGGAACACCCAGCCTTCCTGAGAGGCGGCTTCATAAACAGTAAATATGCTTGTGCCTGTCAGAGGAAAAAATGAAAATGTTTGGCATTAAACCTCCCTGAAAGTTTTCAGTATCAGCAAACAACAAACTTTTATCTATCATATTTTTGTTTTTTCTCAAGGGTGTCAGCTCTCCTCCTTCAAAGAGAAGTTTTTCAGGTGCATTTCCACATTTCTTCCTTTTGCAATTGAATTGCAACAATTCAACCAATTGAACATTGGTTTTGTATCAGATCAGACTGATTCCTTTCCCTCTCTGGACACACACGTATAATCCTTTAGAAGGGTTCACTGGCAGTATGCAAATGCCTCCAAAGGCAGAATTTCTCCCATCATTTGCATTCAGCAGCATCTCTGAGAAAAGGCAGATTTAACAAGGATCAACACGCAGTAGATTAAAGAAATCACTTTTAGTATCAGCAACACTGAGCAAGCAGCAATACACCAAGAATGTGCCTAGCAAGCACAGGTAAGCATCTGCAGCAAGCTACTGAACTGTTCTGAAATAGTTCAGGTAGTAGCTGCATTAACATATATATGTTGCCTTAAAAAAGCATTTTTAACTTGAACTTGCTATATCACTCTGAGGGGGGTGGAGAGAAGATGAAAGGAAAGTTATCAGAGACCTTTTTGTGCAGAAACTACTTTTGAATAACAGCTATAACACTACGCGAATGTCTGAGTGATAATATGCTTTAGCCAGTTTGGCCTTCCTCCTTATCTGCAACGAAAGCTTCAAAATATAGACTGGTTATGGCTTGTAAGTCATTCTTGTTTAAAGCAATTTTTTCTTCCAAGAAGAAACACAATTAAACTGTGAAATTAAACTGTGAAATCTCACAAACTGCTGTGAAATCACAGAATTGTCCTACAGCCACCCGCTAGCTCTGCTCCACTACTGCTTCATTTCATGGAATGTCTTCGATAAAAGAGAGGGAGCATGAGGAGCACTGCCCTTAGCAAAACACAGCAGCTGCTAGCAACATAAAGATAGAAAGCTGACTATCTGATCATTTTCACAGAGAAAGAAAGATTTCTGGGCAGAAATTCCCAAGTCCAGGAGTTTCCCAAAAAATCACACCAGCCTATAAAGAGCTCTGTGCTGTTATTTTCCAGTTGAATTTGCAACATATATGTCCTTCTGTCTGCTGACAGGGATAGAATGAACCTGGAACCAGTTTTTTCTCAGGGTGTCCCTTCTGCAGATAAATCTTCACTGATGAGAGTGGAAAAATTTGATTTTTTTCTGTATTACACCTACTTTTGATAGGTAGGTGTCAAATGGTTAAGATGGGCATGGTGGGTAGGCAAAACTGTTAGTTTTTTTAGTTTTTGGATTCCTTTCTTTTTACTGCATATTAGTCCTGAGAAGAAAGGGAAAGAAATGAAAATAAAAGGAAAGGAAAAGCATTGAAGCATAGAAAGCAAAACCCTTTCTATTTCTTTAGAAGAAAAAGTGGTCTCTATCAATACTGAAATATTCATCAGTGATTACTTCATGGGTATTTTACATTTCAAATATTCAAAAAGTAATGGTTCAATTGTCTAATAATATACTGTTGCTGAACTGATTAAATTATTGAACAAAACAGTGCTGTTGAGGACAGGCAGAGATTAAGGAAAGAAAAGGAATCTATTAAAAGTTGCTGGCTAGGAAACTGTCATTAGTCATTACCAATGGGAAAGTCAC
Source organism: Acridotheres tristis (assembly GCA_037013685.1). Lineage (NCBI taxonomy): Eukaryota > Metazoa > Chordata > Aves > Passeriformes > Sturnidae > Acridotheres > Acridotheres tristis. The sequence goes on from CM072884.1 coordinate 76,830,412, forward strand.
AGTGAAGATAAGTAAAATAGAGGAGATGTCATGCAAAGTATTTATAACACATCACTGGGCCATCTGCCACAGTAAAGCAATACTGTGAATGGACAAAAATGCACAACCCAATTAAAATTAGTTTACCTGTGATCTGAAGTAAAAATGTCTCTATAGTATATAAATGATAGAGGTATTCTTAAGGCTGTTAGAAAGCAATCCTTCTTAAGAATATACATTCTTGCTTAACATATGTGACTAGAAAGTAATAAAACTTTCATTACTGATGTCAGGAACCATGCTGTTCACTATCTCTGGAAGTCCTTTTTCATACAGAATAAAGGATGCAGAATAAGGGATGTGACACAATGAAATGTTTTGCCTTCAAAAAGAAGAGTAATTATTAGTTAACATCTACCTTACTGCATGTTTTTGCTCTTCTGTTTTTTTCTGATTATTTCTTTAATTTCTGACATCTTCCTAAAGCCAATGTGTAAGTTATTAAAAGACTCTCCTCTCACAGCAACATACTCTGTTTTTCTCACCATGTTCAAAGCCATATGGAGGGTGAGAAAGTATCAAAATTTTAAATGATGGTAGGATACATCCCAAAAAACCAGAAATGGGAATGCTGCCATTAATGAAACCTAACATATGCCCCTCAGACCAAATGGCAAATTTATTGTTTTCCACAGATGTCTGTATTCTATCAGTGACATAGTGTCTTTTCAAAGGGCTTAGGTAATGACAGCTAGTGCTAAGAGTCTCGTGGTTAGGGCATATGAGAACATAGATTCCCTCAGCAGCAGGAATATGGGTGTCACAGGGAATGAGGACTTGAAAACCTGCAGGGCCTGGGTGTTCAATACACAACAGGCCCTTCTACTTCAGAACACGGTCACCTCTTGACAAAGTCCTGAATCATTATTAGGCTCATGATTTATGAAATAAAACTGCAGGCATCAACGAGACTTTTCAGCCACGAAAAAGCTTTGAATCATGAAGAGAGTTAAGTATGGTTGTTATGACACTGCTCATCAGTGTAAGCATGTTGGCATGGGCAACTTGCTGAATTTGAGATATAAAAATATGTAGTAAATATTTATGATAATTTTCCTATTTATTTCATTAAATGGTCAAACATTGATGGCATTCAATATTAATTTGGGAGAAACTTCATGACAACAAAAGAGATAAAATAAAGTAACATGCTTTGAAGTTTTTGTGTTTTGTTTGAACTTGTCTAATAAATTCCATTTTAGTGTCATGATAAAACAATTCCTTTAAACATAATGATAGTTAAACAAAAAAAAAAAAAAGGAAAACACTTCTCAGTAGATATTAAACTCAATAAATCAACATCATAACCTGTATCAATCTCAAATGACTACTTTTATTTAAGCGCAAGAAACACTTCTACCATTGGAAATGCTTTACAGCTGTAACATGATTAATATCAAAAACAAAATTAAAAAAAAACTTCAGAAAATGAAATATTTAGTGAAATACTGGGAAAGAGATTGAATCTTGCTCAATTTATGTGACATTTTCACTTGCTCCATAATATTTAGAAGAAAAGACAGCAGAGACAAACTGTATCCTTATGGGTAGTGTATGTTTAGTATATGGGGATTCAACACCAAAGTGCAGGGGGCTTATTTCTTCTTCAATACATGTGCCTTTCAGATCTAGAAGATGGGAACATTAGTTTGAAGGGGCTTGGAGAAAATAATTACTTTAATACCTAAATAATTGCAATAAAATTCTAATGGTATCCATGCCTAATCAGGAGGCAAGGCAACTTGGCTCTTCCATGCTCTACAAATGAATAGAACATGAATGAATGAATACCAGGGAAGCAAAAAGAATTACAAGAGCCAGGGAAAAATGTGATGATTTTTCTTAGGGGAGTAAAATCACCTATCCTGTCAAAACCCTATCTTTTAAATAACTAAGGAATATAGAAGGTGTGTATTTTTTTAAAAAAGGGACTCAACAGAAAAATACTATTACTATGCAGGGATAGTCTCTAATGTACTGTATTTTATATTTATGCACATTTTATAAATACACAGGATTTTCTGCTTGTTTCTGTGACTCTGACACCACCATGCTCTGTGACATCATCTCTTTCTATAACCAGCTCATTCTGCAAGTGGACATCATGAGAATATGCACTGAATAATGCTGTAGTTTTATAACAGCAGAATTAAAGGAGCAGAGGTAAAAGGTCACATAGGAGACTCTGAGTCTGGAAACAGAACCCTTTCCTCCTGACTCGATGATGCATTCTTGCTTCTTGATTCAAAACCCCATATTATCTGAGGAGGAGAATGTATAGTGCTGAGGAGTTGTCTTTCATTAATTAATATCTTTGTGCTATGTGTAGCTATTCCAGGTGAGATGCAAAAACTGAAAACTAAGTTTAGCTATGCATTAACACCAGCAATTTTTGCATGTGTAATTTATGTTTATTGACTACCTTGGCTTACCATGCTAAGATTTTCTCAGTTTTCTTGTGACTGCTGTGAAGCTGCTGAGAAAGAAAATCTACTGGAGGGCCACTTAATCTAAAACAAACCCAAAAAGTTTGTTTTTTTAATTTCCTGCTTTTTTTTTTTTTTTTAATCAGGAATTATTCAGGCAAGTAAAAATCCATGCGTTGTTATTAAAAGCTTACACCACTACCCATTGCCGGGCACAAAACGCACCGGATGCCAGGCAGGGGCACTCTCCTTTCCCTTACTTTACAGCAGCCGCTAGATGGGAGTCGTGCTCCTCGGGCACATCTGGAACATCAGGCGGCGGCGGCGGAGCGCCCACCGCGGAGAGCACAGACTGTGTCAACCTCCCGGTGCGCCGGCAAAAGGATTGATTCTCCTATTTGCCGGCAAAACAAACCCGCCTTCTGGCAGGTGCTGCCGTCTAATTTCACTCTGTTTTGCTGCACGCTGAAAGGCAGCTTTCCTTAACACGCCTCTGTGAGTGATTGTCCATAAAGTAATGACCTCTTCCTTAGCTATGGAAATGTTATCACGCCTGTTTCTGTCCCTGCTTACCTTCACTCATAAAACCCAAAAGCGGCATGTTTCTGCAAGGCATGGGTATTTCAATTGACCACTCAGCTTTTAATTTATCTTCTTTCAGTATTAAGGTATTTGTAAAACACTGCATGCAATCAGGGTTTTCCAAGTGTTTTATACTATTGCTTCAGTGAAACTAGAAAGGATTAAAAATTGTCCAGAAATGCAAGGACAAAGTTGTTAACAGCTCTGGGAAGTAGCTGGCAGACAGGACTGAAATAAACTAAAAGATCATATCCTGAATGGTTTCATGAGGTTTCTTGCTTGTCCCTGAGTGAGCAACCTATTTTACTTTCCCAAACCAACTCTCACCAGCTAGTTTGCCAGCCAGCAGAAATTAGGAAGAAAAGGAAAAAAATTCAAAACATGCCAATCCTCTGCTCCTCTGTTGAAACTTCAACCCCCAGTGCCATTTTCCTGTTACTGAGCTGCTGAAAAACTGATGTACAACAGCAGAAAAACCCCACACTGCCAGTCTGAACATGGTCTTTAAATCCTTGCTAAGTGTATTGACTTAAAATATACAGTAATGACGTGTCACTGATTCTTCATTTTGAAAATTCATTTGCTTTTGAGAAGAGGAAGCTTTTATGTATGAGAAAAGACTGTAAACAGGGACTGTACAGACAAAACCACCAATATGGAAATAAAGAAATATTGCAAATGATCAATGCAATCTGATCTACAGACTTAGTAATGAAAAGAAAGAAAGTCAGTCAACTTTGGAAGAAAAAATGGACTTGTCCACAGTGTTTGAAAGTATTTTAGAAATGCTTTCAATATTCAGAAGAGTCAGCTTACTGATACGAATGTAGCAATGCTGGCCACATGTATTAAGTGCACAGGGTTAAACAGAAGCATGGTCTGGGTAAAGAAGTTCATGCTTGGTTGTACCATTAATGTTTTACATATGATAGTACTTAAGCTCCCTGAGGTAGCATTTTATGCTTTGAAAAGATATATCTGAATTACATTTTTTAACAAGTTTGAAGTGTAAAGAAGGATGAACAATCTTCAGAATGACTTTACGTGTGCTTTGTTTATGGACATTTAGCCAGAAGAGGATTTACATCTGCTTTTCTTTAACAATTTTTTGATTACAATAGCTATAGATTCACAAATAACAAATAAGGATCCAAAATGCCAACAGAGCTCATAAGCTAACTTTATGTGCAGAAATACTGTCTGTTTTTTCCTTTTGGCAATTACACAGCTGTAGGGTTTATATACTGTCTGTCTTATAATCACTTTTTGAGTGTAGGGAGGCAACATTACAAATTTAGTGGCAGCTGATGAGAATCAAGTAAATGCTGAGCTGCAGCACACATGGCTAGCTGGAAGCTCTGCAGCACAGTCAAGCCTCCCACCTCTCCTTCACTCTAGAGAGTATTTTTAAGGACACAACTTTTCTGAGATCTCTGGGGTCTCATCCTCAACAGAATAGGCAGAGCTTCAGGCTGAAGTCTAGAAGTAGGACACTGCCATAGCTGTGCTTTTCCTTATCAAACTGTAAAAATACTCTTCAGATCTAGAAACCAAGAATACAGAAATCCCTAGGCCTTGGCTTTAAGAGTGAAGAACATTTAAGATGGGCCAGCCACCACCTCAGTCTTTACAATGAAACGCCTCTGATTTAAAGTGCAGTCATAGTGGATTCATGCCTGTTACAGTAAATGTTATGACAAAACTGTATAGCATAAAAAAGTTCAGTGAAGGAATCTCCATAATTTAATAACTTATTCCTTTGAAAATGAACCATCTTTTTATAGGACTGTTACTTCTTTTAAAATGTATTACATATGTAGACACATTTATACAGTAAAAGTGGCAGCCAAGAAAAAAAATTTTAGAAATTCCCCAAAATAGTTACATTTCAAATTTAATGAACACTTTAAGTGTTATCATATTGAAGAGAAAGGTTTAAGGCAGAATTCTTAGTACAGATATTGTGTATTGGGATTGTCATTTAGTCAAATGTGGGGAATGACTATTAAAAACAAGGTAGTGATGGATTACTTTGGTAGAGAGAAAACAAAGTATGCAAATCTTCCTTGACATAAAGTATGTAAATTCAGCACTGAATTTCATACACTGTTAATCAACTCTATTCACTTGTTACATTAGCTTTCCCAATAGTGACAGACAGAGCAATCTAATTAATTTTAAGTGCAATCATGAAACAGCAAAGCTGCTTGGTCCTAAAGCTCTTTTTCAGTTTCATTTCGTTCCTCTGGGCATCACGTGTGAATTGTAGGTGCTTCTCTGAGGATGTACTTGCTCTCTTAAAATGAAGAGGTCAGCCCCTTTCTCTGGAATAGATAACATTTTCAAAAGCAGTTGCATGAGATTTTACCACAGTCAGTGGTAAAACTGCTGCCATCTTAAATAAGATGCTCTAAAAAATTCCCCCCCAAAAATTCTAATTTGATTCACTTCAGCTATAGTGTATATCTGAACAAGATTTTATTCTTGCATAAAAGTTTCACTCTAAAGGGCAAGAGTAGAAAATCCCAACTAACAAGACCTACCTGAGTATTCAGTGAACAGAAATAAAACAGTAACAACACTTAGATCAATGCATTTCGCTAAGAAAACATAACAGTCAGTAAGCTGGTTAAGTAGACATTATAAAAACCGATACATGTTATAAATCTCATTAGCCTCCACACAACTGAATAACAGCAGCAAATATAAAGTGTCAAATGCATCTTAAGAGACTAATCCAATTGAAGAGACAATAACTTCACTTCCTAAATGGAAGGAAGGAGCTTTATGATTGACTGTTTCAAGAAAACCCAAATGACACTCACTCAATGACTTGTTTATCTATTAGTAAGTACTCCCTGGTGCCTTTTACATGCCACTAGAAGGAAAATAATTCACTTACTTTGCTGATGTGAAGGAGTGGTTTGCCCACTATCCTAATATGTGCAGTTAGAGAGAGTGTGGAGTCACAGAGAAGTGGTTTAGTCGGCTGATAGCTCACTGAATCCCACAGCACCTTTATGAGACAAGCATATTGTCCTGGTTCAGAGATGGCTGTATTAAGTCAGGGACTCTGAGACTCTCATCAAGCAGCGACACAATCAATGTCTAAGATGAAAGTATCTTAAAGATTTCTGATTTTAAAAAAGGTAAGTGACAAAAGAACAAGAACCTGATTTTTTTAAAATAAAAAAACCCATACGTGGATGTCAGCAAAAAGACATCAACCTTTTTTCCTTTCCTTAAGAAAACAAAATACTAAATTGAAAAGAAAACCAATTCTTATAACATCTGACTTCTTTTATTCTGGACTGTCTTAAAGAAAGTGTTTGCATGACCAGAGATCAACTGATTATCAAAAGAATTCTTGGAAGACTAGCACAAATAGACTAAAGCAGCTGGCAGGTTTATTAGGAGGTGAAAATCAAAACCTTTGGCAAGCAAAGCTGTATAAACTGCCAGGTACTTCTTGGGAGAGAGAATTTCCAAAGTTTCAATACAGTGTTTAAACCTTGTTTTCAGTATTATCTGCTTCTGCAGAACTCCTTTCTGATCTTTATGCACTACTGAAAATAATCCTACACACCCATAACAGAAATTTCTGGGATTTCTCACTGTCAAATCAGTGTGGTTTTTTTTCCTCAGATAGGCCTTTTTCTTCTTCTCTCAGCATCAAGTTTACCTGCAAAGATGTTTATTCTTTGAGTAGGTGTGTGTCAACTCTGTGTTTTGACTCAAGGCTGCATTAATTTCCTGTAGACCAATGATATTTAACATATTTTTTCTTCAAAGCTTTTTGCTAAAGTGAAAAACGCAGCATTTTGTACTGAGACACATGAACATGTGGTTTGAAAAACAAAAGGGCTGTGTATAAAAAAATAAGCTTTGGCATTGCTCAGTGAGCCAGTTTCACAAGAAATACACATCAGACCTGCTCCAGGCAATTTTTTATCAAAGATGAGCTAAAGAGACCTCATTTTCCATATGAAAATAATTTTCAGTGGGTGAAATAAAATCAGAGCTTTTAGATCTGAAGGTGCAAACAAGTGCTATGCATAAATTCAGGATTGATTTTCTCCATGTCATTTACTTCACAGTGACTACCTCTGTCTACTCTTCAATTAAAAAAGAAAACAACCTTGGAAGTCTATCCACTCCCTTCATTGAAGTCAAAGGCACCTCTAAAAGCATACATAAGGATATTTACTGCTGGATGTTACAAACGTGTTGTTATCCTCAGTCATATGTCTGCAAATCCTACCATGGCTTGGGTAGAGATTTTGTGTTGTTAAATTAGGGCCCCAGGTTTTTCATAACAAGAAACAAATCCTGATGCTAGTTTGTAAGTTCTGCCAGTACATTTCTGTAATATTTTGGAGAGGAAAATTATGTTCCCAATTTTTAAATCGCACTGCCCAACGTCAGGCATGTGAGCTGATGTTCAGATAGCTGGATATAGTCAGATTCTTTGAGACATGGAAGGACACAAATTAAAAATTTTCAACCCTGGTCTAAATGCTACTGCTTAAAGCAAAAGAGGAATTTATCATTCCTTTGGTAAAAACAGAGTTAAATTTATGGTTCTGAGATTCTACCATTTAAGTCCCCACAAAACATAAAAAATCCTGAGAAAACAGTATATTTGATCAATATGGTGTTTTCAAAACACTTATTAAATTGCCTGCCACATAAAAAATAAAACCAAAGATTAATACCATGAGATGCAGTCATGAGAAAAAAGCACAACTGTTTCCAGACCCATTAATTCTACAGTCTCTTGGAAATGGGTTTCCTAAATGAAGACAAATGCAACAGGAGAACCTCAAAGAAATATCTGCTTCCAAAACTGACCATCAGACTGATCTCTGGTACCCTGGTAATAAAACCCTTTCAAGTCACTTTCCTAAGAAGCTTGTAAAAAAAATTACCAACTAAATGCTGCTAGTAGGATTCATATGCTCGAGTCAGAGATAACTGCAATAGAGGAGGAACAACTGCTAGCAGACAATAGCAAGCACTGGAATAACTGAGAGTTTGTCTCCTTGGAGCTCTTTAAGAACACATGAGCTAAGCATCTATAAGAAATAAAACAGGAACAGGCAATTCAGTCCTGGAGTGGCCTGGCAATGAGCTTTACCTTCAAATAGATATATTTTTTAGGTTCATACTAATTTTCTTCAGTTTTACAGCAATAAAGAATTCTCTAAAGCCAGTGCAGCATCTTATCTTTACTAGTTATTAAAACAAAAAAATATATTAACATGGATAAAGTAATCTGTATTTGTTTAGGCCGCACATAGACACTACAAAGAAACGAAGATCAGAGTTCAAAAAGCACTTTGCATTAGGGTTTTGCCTGGAAAGTGTTTTAGGAGTGCTGGTGGAGAGCCAAGTTCCATTGCTTCTGAACTGGTTAAATCATATTTTTCAGCAAATAAAACATTTTTATTTTTGTTCCACAAAGGAAGCATTCAGTTAGGTTATGGTCCAAACTTCTGTAAAGTAAGAGATGTAAAAAAACATAGGGAATAAATAAAATGTCATGCAGGACATGATTTGATGATAAATTAACTCTGAAAGGCTCTGACTACTGTGTTAAAAGCACCACAGCCATACTACACAAAGGACTCAGCTGCTGTAAGCTGACTCTGCCCCTTAAAATCATCCTTTTATTGAGGGCTTCATTTTGTAATGAAAAGCTGAACACTTCAACTGGCATTGTCTGCAACTTGCACCAGAGCAGGTCTGCTCTTCTACTTCCAGCATAAAGTTGTCCCAAAGCCATTAAGCTGGTACAACTTCAGCATTCTGCACCACCCTCAGTGACACTGACAGTAACACATTCATGTACCCTGTCTCATCCTAAGCAATTGTTACTTGGGTCTCATCGCATGTCAAACCAGAGCCTGAGGCTGCTGCAAAGTTGCTTTCCTGCAGGCATTTATGGAGTGAAACACTCTGGCTCCAGCTCCTTGACCTTATCTTCAGATGGATGTGCCTGCACCAAGACTAGGTCCCTCCCATTCCAGCACACACCTTCAATACTATTCCAAATAGGCTCACATCCTCAGCATCTTCCACTGGCTGACATTTCCACATGCCATACATTCCTTCTATACTGGGTTATGAAATCACATCCCTGGTAGGCTGCAATGCTGGGATGTGACACAATGCTTACAGAAACTTTGGACTGAAAAGTCTTATATTTTTGATTTAGGTTTTAGTGTCAGAGGGGTGACAGGGGTCAGTGGAGATCAAAACCAACTCCTGTACATATGGATATCACCATTCAGCTCTAGCTTGAGCATTCTTGAGCATCTAGGCTTGAGCATTGTAAACACCTGTCAGTCCACATCACTTTGTTCACAGACCAAAGACCAATGCCAAGTACATGATTTCATTAATGGAAATCCTACTCCTGACACAATTCCACAGTTCATGTTCCCACAGTATATGGCTCAGAAGCACTGTGCATTCAAAAGATACATGGCCAAATATCTAAGTGCGAATACAACCAATGGCAGTATGAAATTCCCAAGTTCAGCCTGCCAAAAAATAGAACACACAGAGGGCAAAATAGCACTAAGTACTTGTCTCTGGCTATAAAGAAAGGCAGAATAATACTGGCATTGAAACAAGTAGGCATGAAATTGAGGTAGGCTGAATTTAGGTATTTTCTAATCACCAGAGAAATGAAGTCCTGAAAGAGTCTTTAATCTTGTTTTGCCTCTTATTTCTAAGTAGGGACTTCACACTTTCAAGAAGAATGGATATGACACAGTTCCCTATGGTCACAAGAAGGAGTAGACAAAAGCATCACCAAGGTTCTTACCAGATGAAAAACAAGGTTTCATCTGTAAATGCGATGATTTAGGCCACGAACAAACCAAACCCTTCTAAGTTCAATTGAGCCCAATTGTTTCAAATAACACAGGCTGAATCCTCAAGCAGAAAATAGTGCAAAAATAAAATTTCATTTTCATTGGCTTCCTGACAGAGAAGATTTCTAAGAATTCTTCTAATGAAGTTATACAGGAAGAATTAACACTGTGGTCTGTGCAGGAAGAACTCAGAAATATGGCTGATTTAATAAAGTACTGCACAACAGCTGGGGAGAGTAATTCTTTGGTACAGTGTCTGGTTTTGTTACAAAGTACGTGTTTACTCTGAACTGCACTGAAACTCTCCAGTGAAACCTCAGTTCCTGAGTTGCACCTTCCCCCTTGTGCCTGAGGACACTGTGGACACAGGTGCACTTGTGCATCAGTCTGTGGGAAATGAATTGCATATAAAACTAACAATATCTCTCTACTTTGGTCAAAAATGTTCACCACAAAAGCCCTAACAATTTGAACACTCGAAAAGCTGCTGTCAGTATAGTAGGTCAAATCTATTTATAATTCTAATATTTAACTGAAATAAAAGACTACTTGAGGACTGAGGGAACCAAGGATACATTTAGAAGGAAGGGAGGAAAAAAAAAGAAAAAGAAAAAGAGGTTACAGCTCTTGGACATATAGATTCCATAGGTCCATGAAAGCATGTGTGTTATGGATTTCATAGCATTTCTAAGGAAAGAAAAAAATCAGAAAGCATCCGGAGCAAGAAATACTGATAGAGACTTGCTTGTCCAGTATAACATAAAGCATCATATCTGACAAATTTGATAAAGTATTTGAGCAGAGAATAGAAACAGACAGATATAAAGTAACTAAAAGAGTTTCTTTCACTTCAGTTTAAGACACCTGTGAAACGACTGTAGAAAACAGGCTAACCACAGTTTGAGTAAGCACACAGAAGAAGTATTCTTCAGTGAATAAAATGACCTGGTAAGATCCTGTAAAGACTAATCTGATTTTGAAATAACCATACAGACATCTATTAAATTAATCCTACAACCTTCCCAGAGCAACTATTCAAAACCAATATTCTCCTGTGACACTACAAAATCTCTTCAGAATTTCCCTTAATGCTCAAATGACTGCAGCCAATATGCTTAGCTAATTCCACAGCATTTACCATCTTGCTTTGTAAATGTCAGTGAAATACATATTCGTGGTTATGGTATAATAATTGTAGAGTGCTTAATTTTTAAATGTTTTTCGAAGAATGCAATTTCCATTCATTGCTACTACCCCTCCATGAACCCTCATTATTACTTCATAGTTTTGTATTTGATAACAACTACAAAAAGAAAACATCCAGGTAATGACAGAATTATGGTACTATATGAAAAAAATAAGAATAAGAAAAAGAAAACACATATGGACTTTGCTCTAGAGAAGAAGATTAAACAGTAATTCAACTGAAGCTTTTTACTTCAAAGAGAGAGGGTGGTAGACAACTGTCACTTAACCTCAGAATTCTAATTAAAGTGCCTAAAAACATCAGATGCAAAACAAATGTAAGAAAAATATAACATGTACAGTATAGCAATGGCTAATATAGAAGGATATGTAAGTAGTACACATACCAATATAAAAACCATGCAAAACCTGCCACAGGCAAATAATTAGAAGAAAATAATACCACAGTTTATCAGAAGAGTCATATAAAAGTCCTGTTGTGACTAATCTGTCTTATTTGAATGTGTCAGCCCCTGGGTAGCTTCTGTCAAGATGAATCAGCTATGTGTAGAGTCAGTTCCTCAAGATATAGAACAGATTTCTGAAATTTTTATTTTGCACATATTACCATAGAGCATCTATGCTCCATGTACAGTTAGATGTCCCTGTCTCAGTGATGACTGACAAAGTCTTCTGACAGTAGATTTTCTAACTGTTTTCACTTTTTTGAATTTCATGAAAGAAATAGTTTTAATTCTTCTTCTTCTTTAATTTAAAATGTGTGCAGCATAGCTGGAAATGAGCTCAAAGTCATCCAAGTTCACTGTAGCTGTTTAAATTAAGTGCCAAAATTTGGAGCTTAGTTACTGCAATATTCTTCATATTGAAAAGAGAAAGGTCTTACTGCTGCATGGTTAAGTCATTTTTGGATGTGAACTGAGATACCTGAGGGTTGATGTGAGATAAAGTAGGGATCATTATGGCACTCTCCACAGCAAGGTGGCAATAGCACAGATTTGTTGGAAAAGTAGAGGATAACCTTCTAAAAGGCTTTTTGGATGAGAGTGGAAAAGGCTGACTTTAGTATGGGAGATCTATGTTGACATTTCCCAATATGGCCAGTCACTCCTTCCCTGGAGACGGAATTACATACCTTCAAAAAGTCCTAAAATCTGCTCAATATTAAGGAGTACCTCCAAAGCAGCTTGAACAATTAAGCAATCTGTTCACTGAGAATATCTGTAGATATTTTAGGAAAAATAGCAATTATTTGCATTTTGAAACAATTCATAGAACAAAAATGCCCCTTTGGCAAAGAGATGAAGATGTACTTCCAACTCTGTGTCCTAAATATAAAGTAATACAGAAGTGGTAACTATTTATAAGATGTGCTAAAGATTTATTCAAAAGATTTAGTCATATCACCTGCTAGATACTGTAAAATCTAGAGGTTAGTTTTTTTACAACCAAAACTTATGATCAGAGTAAAGAATACACAAGGTATTTATTTAATGTTCTCAGATAAGATTTTGGTCTTTCAAGTCATTTCTATTCTTTCTCAGTTTCTATGAGAAAGGCAGTAACTGGAATTAAATGGTCTTCCAATTTTTTAAAGAAGCATTTCAATATTCCACAGCAGATCCAAAATATACTGGTCTTTTAGCTTGTACCCTAGATAATTTCCAATACCACTCAATGCATACTAGATATTGTATAAGAATTTCTTCACAGAGTAATGTCATGACATTGACAATGGAGTAGAATACAGTAGCTACTGAAAATCTCTAAGAGCAATAGAGGAAAGGCACTTGGGAAAACAAACATTCAGTATTTAAATATTTGAGTAACAGAGTAATAAAGTGAGACTGTGCACTATTTAATGAAGGAGCATGGCATTACACATTTACCACAGGGTATCAGCGTGTATGAAGCCAGTTACCACAGACGAGCTGATGTGCTGGAGAGTCACACCTAAGCTCAGTGTGCTCCCCCCTCTAGAGTGGCCATCTGTGATTTTCTGGAATGGCTTTATTCCCCCTTATTCCCCAGCAGAAGTGGGAAAGCCAAGCTGGAAGTTGGCCCAGTGTTATCAAATCAAAGGTCTTAAATCAAAAATCATTTGCTAAACTGCCCTAATTACAGTAAGAGAAGACATGTTGCAGGAGTACTGCACATTGTACTTCTAGTGAGTGGTTTTGCTCATTTTCACCAACTTTCTGAAAATGATGTCTAGGATAAAATAGTCAAAGTTCAGGAGACAAGGTAAAAACCATATATCCCACACATTATGCAAGTGTTGAAGGTCAAAGCCTATAAACAGGTCACATCCTGCAACTCTTGTCTGAAAGAGAAAATCTTCCACTGTGAAAACAATTACCTCTATCACCCAGTTACTGCAGCTTTCATTATACAGTGCAATATTATCTTAATGGCACTGACTGATAATTAAACCAATAGGATCTAATTTTCTTGGTATGGAATGACAGGCTTCTAATAGCTTGAGTGCATTCTCTGTCTATTGATGCCTATTCTGCTCCTTAGCATGGCTGAAATTAGTCACATCTTGTGTTTCTAGGCTGTTCACACACCTGTCACACCTTTAACTCCTCCTATTTTTTGCATTGTTCTTCATTCCTTGTCAGATTGTGAGTTGTTGAGTAGCTCTCCACACAAATAGTTATTGTCTTTGACATAAGCCTTTTTTCAACTCTCATGCAGAGTGAAAACTGGTAAGCTGGGAGGTTTGTTTTGCTTGAAGCACCTCTTTCTATTTGTTTTCTTAGTAAATCCTCATTAAGGAAATGATCTTAGTGTGCATTTATTTCCCTTTGAACACTGTATTCCAAGCACACATGCATCCCTTAGTTACTTTACTTAGCCTCTCAAAGTTATCTGACCCTTTGATTAGCATTCTGCACTAGGGGAAAAAGAAATGTCACTGTAGATAATAGACTTGAGTGGTTTATCTCATGCTTTCCATAGGAATTTCAAATCAACTGTAGCAGCAGTACAAAAGCAAATTCCCTCCTCTGCCTTCAAAGAACATGCATCATAAAATCATGCTGAGAGACCTTGCTGTGCTAGAGAAGGGGCAGTAGAAAGTAAGCATGAGAAGGTCACTGTGAAAATAGTATTTACACTTCATGTAACTCACACACAACAGCAGTGGGCACTGGCAGGCTGAACGGTTTCCAGGGGATGCAGTGCAAAGGTTGTCCCCAGCTAGGAGTGCCCTCTGGGAGCTTGGATCCTGCAGAGCCAGCTGCAATGTCTCCAGCACCACATTTCCCAGTAAGCTCCATTCCAGGCTCCTCAAACCCTTATGCTGTCCTCTTTAGCTGCAGCACAGTAGCACAAGCAAGGGGTGGGGATACTTAAGTGGTTCACTAAGAACCCAACTGCTGTGCTGGTGCCAATGAGCTCTCCAAGGCTCTACTGCACTGAGTTTGGGGTTTTTTTGTTTGCTTTGTGGTTTTGTTGGTTTTTTTTTAATTACACTTTGATCTACTAATTTCAGGAGAAGACTTACTCCTATAGAATTTAAGACTATGCTACTTCAGATAAATTAAGAAACAGTACATGAAGTTTTATGTCAACAAGACATCAATTCATCTAAGGTGATACAGCTTACAGTTCAAAAAGACCTAACAAGATGCAAAACTTGCATTTGACCTGCCTCAACTTTCATTTTCTTATACTCTTCCAATAAGTCTGTCTTTCTTCCACATTTTGCTCTTTCACCTTTTCAGCTTATGATCAGTGACAGTTTAGGAATTATTTTTTTAACAGTGTCATCTTTGTCATCACTGTAACACAAGTACTTATTAGATGGCATATTAGAAGGGAAACTTCTACTTACTCTGAAAATGAAATCTAACCAAAATATATTGATTCAGTGTGCAAAAAACTTTCTGCATTCTCAGGAGCTGATGGGAATGAAAGAGAGATAGAAGGAAGTGCACAGCATGGACATTGGACAGGTGATTAAATTCTGTGCAGCATACCATAACAACACAGGTGATATACCAAAATATATATAGTAGCAAAAGATGCCTGCCAGGAAAATTTACAATTACAAAAAAAAATAGAGAACAAAAGAAAAAGTAAAGTTTTCTGGAAATTTGTTTTATTCCAGTATAGATCGACCTATTTAGCTACCAAAACTAACAGAGAACACCCTAAAATGGCAGGGGAGAGGATGTTTCACAGAAGACTCCCAGCAGCCATAGTTTTCTGTGACTGTCAGTACAACTATACTAATCTATTCACATTAGTTTCACCTGATTGCCTGGTTTAATGCAAGACTCAATTACTTTGGAATTAACATAACAATAAATTAAAATTCTGGAGGGCTGCTCAAAACTAAGTTTCCAAAACTCTACAACTTCCTACATACCATTTGTTAATGTAAGACCTAACTCAATACACATTATTTGTGCAATTTTTTTCTAACCCACTGCTAAAAAGTCTTAATTAACTAGGAAACTAGAATGGGTTAACTGAGAAAATTTAAGCCTGCAATGAAATACTAAGGAAGAAGGGGGTTTTGTTGTTTTGGTGGGTTTTTTGTTTATTTGTTTGGGTATGCAGTTTTGTTTGTTTTGTTTTGTTTGTTTTGGGTTTTGTTCAGGTTTTTGTTTGGTTTTGTTTGCTTTGTTTTTTAAATTCAGGCCACTTCTTCAGTTGTCCAAAATCAGGTGCTTTTAGGTATCCATAACACAAAAATACAAAGTGCTCACTGTTACTATGAACAACAGCCAATATTTACATCCCAGTCATGTTTGTGGACCCACACAGTAGAAGAAGTTTAAGCAGTCAGTGTGTGCTGTAGAGTGGCAAGACAATGGTGCTTCAGCTGCAGGGAAGTAGAACAGCAGCTGCCTTCTCGTCCACATATCACGGTTCTTTCACAAAAATTAAGCAAGAATACTGATATAGGATTACAGAACCAAGACTTCAGACTTGCAAGGTCACCAGCTAAGATATAACCTTTAGTTCAAGCCCATTGGTTTTCCACTGAAAGTCAGGGTTGAAAGGCCTGCTTAGTCCTATAGCAATAATAATTTTGCCATGTGCCATAGATTTTTTGCTAAGCAGAGCTAATTGCCACTCACTTTAAAATTTCTATCAGTGCTATATCGTTTGGTAACTATCATATCTCACCTTTAGCAGGAAGAAATAGTGAATCACATGCATTGCCCTGCTTTTTATAAACTTTTTCCATAACTACTGAGTAAGAAAAACTGCATTTTTAAAGTATCTATAGAGATAGCCACTTACATATATAGTTAATAAGAGTTATATTTATAGTTATATAGAGGGTTGTGATTCCTGTCCTGTCAGGCTACAGGAGCAAGTGATTTACAAAAGATAAAGTATACATACATATATATATATATATATATATATATATGTAGTTTATGACTAAAGGAAGTCAGTAAATAAGGGCCAATCCCTGTGTGTCTGCTCAGCAGAAACCTCCATACTGAGGAAATCAGCATTTCTAAAATCAGTTTACTGCTAGCCAGTCATCCTGGGAAATGCCTTTAAGACGCATTAGTCTGATTATAAAGTTTATGAAACCTCAAATAAACTTAAATCTAAAGAGAGAGAATGCAAGTATAAAGAGGACAGGGCCATCACCAAATAAAGAAAAACTTTTGCGGCGTCAACAACCCGAGTGTTTTTGGGCCCTACCAATGTAGCAGCACAAATGTTCTCACAGCATTATATCTGAATAAAACATAAACACTATGGTAGGACTCACAGCTGGTCTGTGTGCCAGAAAGGGTTAATGAATAAGGGTTATTTCTGAAAGGTATTCTATCAAGGCCGTTGGCCTGGAGACCAAGAAGAAAAGAAGAAGGAGATAAGTGGTAAAGAAAACTTGTAGCTGGGAAAAGTATTTTTAGAAAAGTCTTGGGAAAAACAGAGGCATAGATGGTTTTACACCAACGAACATTGTGTTTATTTATTGTAACTAATGAACAAAGTGTAAACTTTGTAGAGTGTATAAAAGATAGCTGGTTATTGTAATAAAAATAAATGGGATATTAGCCTTCTAAAGTGTTGTATGTCTATTTGTATGTCACTCTCACCTCAACAGCAACAAAACACCTCTATTTGGATCTGAGCTAAAGTTCATAAAAAACGAACCATAAGCATTCATTTAAGGGGGTCAAGGGACAAGCATAAAGTGAGACATCCGTGCTATAGAAGCAGTGGACCACCACCATCCCACCCCACAACAGCACAGTTGTGGAAACTGCAGAATTGATGACCCACTTGGAAAATTATGTGGCTAATTTTAAAGTTCCTGCTAATATTTCTTATTCAAAAGGTGCAGAAATAGGATTCTTGATCATTAAACATAATGTCTGCTTTGCAGAATCTGGGGATAGGCCAGGGGAAAAAAAAAAGTTGTCTATTGTCTGAAAGGTGTTGGTTTACCAGACTCTTCTTTCCCATGCAATACAAGATAGGCATATGACATGGACACTGCTAAGGCTGGGAACATTTGTGTCTTCTAAGCAGACTTTGATAAATTAAGTTTGCCTAATCTTCATTTCTGTTTCTGCTCATAAGCAATAGTCCTTTCTCGGTGCACCAATTTGAGAATAAAATCATATTATTTTGCTTCTTAGACAAGTCTGAGTATTCTGTAGCAGCAAAATGAATTCTCCACACACTGCATTGCAAAACCTCTTTCTTCTGTCAGTTCAAGATTACATCAGTTTTATTTTTTATTTCAAGGTTAAGTAATCAACCTAACTATTGGCCCTGTCAGCACTGGGGAAAGGATGGACCAGAATGCCTGAAATTATTCTAAATATTCAGTTCGTAAGTTAATTGTATTAAATACACATGGAGGATAAAGCACTCAGAAGCCTTCCAGAGGAATGGAAAAAGTGGCAACTCAGTCACCTAGGTGACAAAATCATGAGAGACAGCATACTAACAAGGTATTAGACATGTCATGACTTGGCAAACAGAATAAAAATTATGAATTTCTAAGACAAAAATCATCAAGGATAAATATATCTTTATTACTTTGGTTCGCAACAAGCATAACCTAAATGTTTTTTCTTGATGTATCAAGAAGACTTCAGTGAGAGGAAAATTTGATCTAAAACATATCATCCTGTAACCTGTACAAGTTATTATGCTAACAAAAGCACAGTCAAGCATAACATAACACAGAGCTTCCAATAGCTTCTGACTCACCTGAGGGCAAAAATTACACATTGTACAGAAGAGCATAATAACAAAGGATGTTTGTGGGTAAAATCCTTATAGAAAGATGGTCATTATTGCTTTCTGAAACTAAGCTTCTATACAAACTAGCATTTGGAACCTCAGATGAAAGAGTGGCTAAACAGGGTGGAGTGAAAGGTAAGCATTAAGATAAAGGAAAATTATGTCCAAAAAACAAAACACAGGTTTTTTTGTATTCTGTGAAAACTGTATATATTGTATATCTGCATTTTTTCACTACAGGGAGGAAAAACAGGTTTAGAATTATTAAATGTTTGGGGAACAGGAAAAAATTAAACCAGGAGTAAAGTCAACGCCCCTAGTCCTTTTCCGCTATGTCATCTTGTCATACAAGGAGACCAAGTTGGTCAAGCAAGACCTTCCTTAAACGTTCATATTTTCCTAAATATGTCTGTCTACATTCAGCTTCCAACCACTGAATTTCATCAGTTCCTTTCTGCCAAATAAAACAAATTCCCAAAGAAAAAAACCGACTCACACAGCCTTCTGTTATTACAATTTTTCTGATGAGAAATTAGGCATAGCCTTGTAAACAGGTCCTTAAGGAGCAGAAATCAGTGAAAATAGTATAGTACTTTAAGCCCAAACAGGAGTTTGTTAGTTGACTCACTTTCAATTTGTTCATTATCTCCAAGAAACAAAGTGAACTTATTTACCTTATTTACATAGCCTTGTTTCACTCTTCACAGCATTCGCATCCCTCGTAACTAGAATTATTTCCCAAGATGAACAACACAATGAGGACTGCAAACTGTTCTCACCTGCACAGGGCATACAAACTGTTTTCTTTGCTCCTCTGTGCTCATCAAAACCCTGTACACCCTTCTGAAGATGCCTATATAAAGGTGGGTTTTGTATCTAAGTTTATTTAGGTGTCTTCTGTAGGCATGAGCGGTAGGCTTTGGTATTAGGGGAAACTCTAGATCAGGAAGAGCTGTAAAGGAACTGCAGCCCATGGCTAAGTGCATTCTGGAACAGAGGAAAGGAAGGAGCAGCAGCTGAAAAGAAAGAAACAAGGGGTTGTAAAAAAGTTAAGTATTATGGATCTACTCCTGATTCCTGCATCACTCCCCATCTCAGATGCTGCAAGAGCAGGGGAGTGGAGGCTAGGACATTGAGAGAAGATGACTAAAGATGAGTCAGGTGAAGGAGGAAAGGCATTTTCCCTAAGTGTCTCCTAAGTGTTTGCCTTCCTTCATTCTTAATACCTGAATAAATGATTATACTATGTTAATTGGCAGTAAAACAAACAAGTGAAATTCCCTGAGTGGAGACTTACCCACAACAGTGCCTTAGCTGCTGTCAGGGCTCTATTGCTCTTTGTCTGCAAGGCCTAGGAAGGAATTTCAGTGGAAAAAAAAAATCTATCACCATTTTTGAAATAAGGATTTCAAGTGGTTTCTCAATCAGTGGACTAATGGGGCATGCTTTAAGTCATTTTGGCTCACATTTAGAAAATATGTGTTTTATTACTAGACAGTCTGAATGGCTTCCCTAATTACATTCTGACACCTTCACACATTAACATCACTATCACTTGTCATGTTACCACATGATAACTCCACCAGTCAAAGTCATGGATGAAGGGCTTCTTACTAGACACTGTGCATGAAAGCACCTGAATCAAAGACCTGCATTACTGGAATAAATTAGACCATTTTATCAAAGTATTTAATACTATGATAGACTTGCTGGGATAAACAGAGCATGAAGACTCAATACATGTGTCAAGCATACATATTATCTATAGATTAAAAGAGTCTGGCTGAAAGTTTTGATGAAATCATTATTGAACCAATGCTTATTTCATAAGAGCTCAACCTTTCAGCCTTCAATGAGTACAATTAAATGGAGGCTCTGACTAAACAACTACATCCACTCACTGCTTTCTATTATCCCAGACACCAAATGACTCAGAGTCCAGGGATTCAGGCTGTGGTGGTGATGCTGATCTGCATTTCTGGCCATCTTTGTGCAAAGTGACACCAGCTTCATTCAGGAGACATGATTGTGTGAAAGCGCAATGGAGGGAGAAAGGACTCATGTTGGGAGTCCGATAAAAACCATCACAATCCTTTTCACTATTCAGCTCTACCTCCTACTTTGAGCAAATAACCTGCTAGTGTAAATTTTATTCTGTTCATCAACCCATAATTAACTGCTTTTAATGGATGTTGAATTCTCAGAGCTGGTAAAGTAGTCATTTGCTTAGGACAACTAATCAATCATAATCCACCTGCCCCTCTTGCCTATGCCAGGGACATGGAAAGACCAAGTGGCTGCTAATACTACCACCAAAGCCAAGCTGCCTGGGTCAGGTGAGTGGTTGTGACAGAGTAACTAAAAGGTCAGCTTCTGCCACCAGTGAAGGACACTCTTCTCATCCAGTGGCAGCTGGAATGTCAAGTCAGATTTTCAAGCGTTCTCTTTCATCTTGATATGCCTTGTTAACATTCAGTCTCCTAAATGTTAAAGATGGTTTTATCCATCTTGAGGTGAGGTGGACCATGGAGAAAAATTAGAAATAATTTCACAGAAGAATGACAAGGAGCAAGTCTTTATAGAACTCCCTTTAGAACCAGTCTCCTGTTGCTTGCTTTCCTAAGGTGCCTGCAGCAGGAATTCCTGCTGCTGCAGACTCAGAGGGAAAAGGAAGGAACCATGGTCTGCTCAGCCCATGCACAGGGGTTAGTTAGTAGGGTGTCCTTCCAGAATGGAGGTCTCTCGCTTTGACCACTGCACTACTATATAAAAACACGGGTCACTTCTACTTTAGCTTTAAGAATTTGTATCAAATTAATGATATAGATGTCCACATAAACAAACGGACTTGTAGCTCTGAATTCTTGCAGTTTCTAGGAGTACCTAATTTGGCATCTGATTTTAAATCACTTTTCAGCTTTTATTTTAGACTAGTGTGAGCATCTTTCCTCGTCCAGATTTTTGTTATGTTTATGACATCACACCACTCAATAAACTCTGTGGCCCTTCTGAATTGTAATCCAAGAGGATAGGTACCCAATCTCTTAGAAACATTGAAATCTCTCATGGAAAACGTCCTTTATGGATTGTGGCAGTTTCAGATTCACAGCATACTAACTTAATTCCTTTCTTCTGAACAATGGACCTAATGCTACCCAGTCCTCCAGTCTAAGAGCAATGCCTTTGCAATTCCAAAGGGTTGCACATGCACAAGTATTTCCCCCATCATAAGAAAACTTGTAAAAGTAATTCCCATGTTTAATAGATAAAATTTCAATTTATGCATAAACAAAAGTGTTATTTTGATCATTGCACAAGTATTTTATTAAAATAATACCTATAATCGAATTGAGGAAATTTGGCTGCACAGTAAAGTTTCCTTTCACAAACATTAAATTAGGTTCACTTTTAATCTAGCCATGGCAGACATTTTTCATATAGTTATCAATTTTAAAAAGGCTCTCATATGTAATTTCTGGGTCCCACATTATAAGTAAGAAGCCCTTTTAATAAAAGCGAGAAATATCTGAGACCCAAAGCTCTGTTGCTGCTTTACAGGCCATAAATGAGGTGATTTTGCTGGCTCACTGTGCCAATGAACAGTGCTCACTTCTATGGTAAGGCGAGTAAGGTTTAATACAGATGTAGTCTTTGTACATTGGCTTTGAAGCACTCCTTACCACTGAAATTTTGTTTTCTTCGAGATAGAATATGTGTGTTTATGTAAAAAAATATGTAAAATATACTTATATATGTAAAATGGCCATTAATATGGTAGTCTTTGTCACACACTCTTTGCAGGCACAAGAAGTAATTAGTCTCAATAATAGGGTACTTTACATAAATAGTCTCATTTAATAGGGTACTGGCCCTAGGAATCGGCAGATGGGTTGATATTAAGAATAGAATTAGATCTCCTTCTCCTTTCAGAATGATCTCTCATGGCCTAAAACTTCTCTTGCTTACTTTGTAAAATATTTTTACATCTTTAGGTATCTTTATTCGGGACTTCCTTTTCCTTTTGAGACTATTTGAAGCAATATGGAGCACTGCAAATCATGAGAAAAACCTTCTCCAGAATTATGTGAAGAGTAAAATCAGTGATGTGCTGCAAGTCTACATCTGTAGATGATTGCAGATGATTGCACCCACGAGGCACGTGGAATGATTACTAGCTGATGTTACAAAAACCTGAATGCAAAAGACTGTACAGTGTGCAAAGTGCAGGTAAGGAGGAAATCTGTACAGGATCCAACAACAGGGGGGATTCTGGCACGTTTGCATCTAGGAGACACCCTTTTCAACAGCACTGCATAGACAGCTCTGCCAGCACCCTCAGTGTGGCCCTGATAGCAGTTACTGCCATGTTAAATATTGACTAAAGGTGGATGCACACCCAGATAAACAGTGAGATGCAAGGTAGAAGCACTTGTCATAGCCCTCCAATTCCCAAGACTTGTATGCTCTTATTTAATTCAACAAATATATTTATGTTTTTTAGGTATATTGGATGAAAATACTTAAACAAATACAATCATATGACTAATAATTTTTACAATTAGTAGTGTCTGCTCACAAAAAAAAGTAATTTTTCTCAGTATTTAGCTTAACTTTTTTTACACACTTCATAATACTGTCACGCTCTCAGCTACACCCTATGCAATTAAAGACAGCTAGGAAAAATACAGAGAAGAAGAGAATAAAATCAGAAAGAAGAAATAGGCTAGCTGTGAGTGTACCTGATGCTCTCAGTGGGAGACAAGGCTGAAGGCTGTTCTAAGATGAAGAAAACATAAACCTTTTTATAGAAGCCCAAATTATAACCAGATAAGAAGTCTGAGAAAGAGAAGAGTTTGACAGTACCATACAGATATAGACAATAGTAAGGAATTTACCTACCCACATCCACACAGCCAACCAAGCCTTTCTTTCATATCCTTTCTCTTACTTCCACTCAGCCCCACAGGTAGCATGCAAAAATTCTTTCAGGCATCCTGAAGAATAAACGATTCAATTTTATATTAAGGCTCATACTCTATAAGAAGAACCCCTACTTAAGAAGTCCAGTTCTGTATCTAACTGTTGGAAAGAGTACTTGGGCTTCTACTGAGTTCATGAGCAATTTACTATCAGAAAGTAGGAACTTCCTGTAGCCTCTTATCAGGTGGAATCTGAAACAGCCGATGTCAGCTCACCTAGACGGGTATGTTATTCTTTCCTTATTATTCCTTCCTCCCATTTCAGAACTTCACAAACAAAAGGATTTGAGGGACTGGGAACTTAGCCAAGTGGTTCATATTTCATTAATTCTTCAGTTTCACAAACAGTTATGAGATAGACCTCTGTGACTTTTGCTTATAACTTTTTCAGAGGTACTGCCAGACAGAACTTCCCTGGATTTTAATAACTACACTCCTAAGAGATTGCACTTGCAAAGTTGGCAATACGAATTGGTGTTTATTTCATTCTATATGCAATCTAGAATATGTACATTAAAGAACAGAGGCATTAGCTGTAGATATACACTAATGTGGCCCACATTGGAAAAATGATCTTCACAAGCATCTTGTGTGTCATGTTATTAATATACATTAAAGTGTGCAGGCACTTGAGAACCTATGGCACAAATCTCCCTATATCACTGCTGTACAAATGTGGAATGGAGGCAAGTGTAAAGAGAAAGGAAACACTATATATTTTAAAAGGCTTTTAACATTGTCTCACCATGATAACACACAGGAATATGGCTAGGTGATGCTGCTCCGTGATGGGTGCAAAACCATTTGTTAGGTGTCCTTATGAGCAGCTATTAATGAAACACTGTCAGAAAAGAAGACTGTCAAACAAAGTTCCAGAGTCTAATCTTGGTCAGGGTCTATTTATTTTCTCACTCTTGATCAGGTTGATAGAAAATAAATTATACTCATGTAATTTCAGATAAAAGTATACTAAAAGGCAGGACAAGTAATCAGGAGGAGAGAATTAAAAATCCTAAAGATCTTGCAAATTAAAGAAATAGTCTGGAAAAACAAAAGTAGGTATGCTTTTCAACAGAGACAAATGCAAGCATTTACATTTTAAAAAAATATAAATAAACAAATAAAAGATGGGAAACAGTAATGGCAGCTCTTTCAGTAGGACACAACGGCTGTAATAAATTAGAAAAGCATGAATCACCCACAATATGTTATTCTGAAAATGGAAAACATCTCACTGGGATGTAGAAATTGTAATAGAGCTTAAAACCTGTACTCTGACAGTACTGCATTTCAGCTAAGTGGTGGATCAGCCAGAGAAGGTCTAGAGATGGAGAGTAAGAACAATTTAAGGTATAAGTCTTCTAGGAAAAGACTAAAACATTTAGAACCATATGGAAGGCATAATGAAAGATGCAGACAAGCTTTTTTTAAGGTTTTCTCTATGCCAGCAGTGAATAAGGTGAGAAATTATGACCTTAAATTCCATAAAGAAGAAAGACACAGGCTATACTTTAGGAAAATCATTGCTAAGGGGACAGACAATGAAGCAACACAATTGGTTGCCTGGAAAGATTATGAATTCTACTTCTCATCAGAAGGAGATGGCCTAAATTATCTTGATAAGATGACTTCACATTTATCAGTAGTCTATAACTGTGTTCTTTCTTAAACAATACATATATACTTCCATGGAAACATAAAACAGATAAATAGAACACCTCAAAACTAAAAATAGAAAGCTTGGGAAATAAATATATTTTATTTATTTAAATAAGTACCAAAACTTACACTATCATCTTTCAAATCTTCATCCTTTAAAGTCAAAGCCACTTATAAAAATGGGACCAGGGCATGGCCAAAATCAAGGTATCTTCCAAATATGAAGATACCTAATTGGCATATTCACAACTATTAACTTTTATCTGATTAGAAAAATTTGGTCTTCACCCAGTAATAACATTGTAAAAAACCTCTCATTTTTTTCTTTCAAGAGAAGAAAAATAACAGAAATCATCAAATTCAAATATTCATAGCTTGTACTTATATGCCACATATTAAGAGTTACTAATTATACAGTAACTGCCAAAATACTATGGTCTTGTGATTTTTGTAATGATAGATTTGAGGATCCAACAGGACAGGCTGCATCATAATATCTGCAAATGAAATACCAATGAATATACAAAAATAGTATAATTACACAGAAAATATTTATTTCATAACTTACCTGTTAACTACACAAAAAGATACATCACAAAATGGATATTTAGAAAATATTGATGAACTTGCTGTTATAATCCTGTTTATAAAAATCCTAATTTGAGGAAGTTTATTTAACATTTTTTAGTTTAGTTAGTATTTTAAAGTTTAGTTATCAGCCTTCAGTTGATATGCAATTTAACTTCTGGCTACAGTTCTGAGGGGTTATATCCTGGTTGCCTATTTCTAGACAAAAACAATTTATCAATTACAAGTCTCCTAGGTCCATTAGCAATCTCTGACCTTCATATCGATTGTATATTGAAATACACATTGATAAGGCATAGCACTGTGACTCAGGAGACCAGAGTTTCAGTCCTGTTTTTTTTAACCTGTTTTGAAGGTATCCATGGACAAACTATTTCACGTCTTTGCCAGCCTGTCCCCATCATTAAAAAGAAGCTGGCCTCCTTTATTAAGCACTCTTGGTCTCATTCAACTCTTCTAGCCATTGAAGTTTGTCTAAGACATTGCAACTACTTTTCCCTGGTGACCAGGTAGGCAGCTAGAACAATACCCTTCAATGCCACAATTTTTTTTCTCATAACATGATAAGGGTGATTTCAATCTAAGGCCTAATTATTCTGGAAATACTGCTAATCTCATGCTCTCCTACCTGGAACTACAGAACTTGAATGAGGATGATTTTAGATTCTAGTGTGAAGTCTGTCCATGTTCATCCAGGCATGACAGTAAATCTGAAGGCTGACTAAGAGATCAAACAAGATTATCCTTTGACATCTACAGAAGAAAAAAATTATAGAAAACCTGGTACTAACTATGGTGTTATCCATCTAACAGTACTGAACAAATGGTACACTTCTAACTTCCAGAGGGAACAGAATGTGCTGGGCTGAAATCAGGTTTTTCTCCCTTTCTCACATGAAGAAAGAAAGGACATAAATTGCAGTTTTTGTTCATTAATTATTTGGTATCAAAGAGTACTTGTAGCAGGACTCTGGCACTTCCTTGTAACTCTCTGGCTCATTATGTATATCCAGAAACCTGAATATTCAGGAAACAACTGAAGCAATTTCAGCTGCAAAGGCTTTCAACACTCCAAAAAACTTTTTTAAATTCAGTCGTTAAACCTCTTCATTACCTTCAAATTCAGCTGAGGCGAGGATAACAGTCTGGAGCTCAAGCCAGAAAAATGAAAAAAAAAACAAAACCAAAACCAAAACAAACCTTATCAGAGTAAAAATGATGCATCAGAAAGAATTCAGCCTGTGGGTATGCTCTATCATCTGAAGGTACTTTCCTACTCCTTCCGAAATGAAAATTTACAGCTGCAGGATCCTGTTGGACCTTTGTCTGCTCAATAAATGTGAAATTACCACAAGGTTCTGACAGAGTAACTGCCTATTTTCCATTTGGATGTGGATCTTACCACAGCTGCCCATGTTCCTTCCACCTTTCCTGTTTTTGTGTTCTACACTCAATTCCTCATGGGGATGGCACAATACATTGCAGCTGTCAGAGAAAATATTCTCCTGGTAACTGCAGCGTTTTGCACAGAACACAAATTGCACCTGTATTGTTGCACCTGTTTCTAGCCTTCTGAGTGTTGATACAGTCTTGTTACACTTTCTCATACTCTTTCTGATACACAGTGGATTGTTTTGCATTCCTCTTTGGAGGAAGTGAGCACTGATTGACATTTTGATGAATCAGTGGAGTCAAGAGGTCTCATCATCACTGTCCAATCCATGCTCATTGTTAGATTTCCATAAATAGTCGTGTTATGTAAATAAAGAGATCTTTTGCTGCTCGACCAACTTGGAGTCAGGTGTGTGAGTCTCTCTCTCTCTCTCTCTCTCTCTCTCTGTGTCACAACGACCACACTATTGCAAAATCTGCTTGACTCTCAATAATTTTTCTGGCTGATCTTCTGACTTACACATTTTGGATCAAGATTGCTACAGATACATGATATCATTTTTTCTCCCATCTTCTCCTTAGTAACAAGATGATTATCAAGGTAATTCTGGATTTTTTTAAATGGGAATTACTACTAAAATTAGACAAACAGAAGGGATTTTATGCTCTAAAATGAATCAAAAATAAAACAGAAATTAGTCATCGCATTTGCATACTGGTGATAATCAACAGTTGACTCCTTATAAAGACACTGTTTTAAAATTTTCTTTAAATCCTGGGATCCTAGGCAATGTAAAAATGTATCATAACTGCAAAGCACTTGATGTTTTTTCAGCACAGACATGAACTACCTGTTCCATTCATTTCAAAAACATTTTAAAATGGATACTGAAATGGATTTTACCAGTAGGACAGACCTATCTCATTAAAGCCACTGTAGCCCAGCTCTTGCCTGCTTAGTCCCAGATCTTCAAGGTCCATGCATTTAAATCCAGGTGGGCACTGGTACCCTTCTTCTAGCTCTCTGGAACAGTGGGTGTCTGGGATAGCTAAATTATTCCAGGTTACATTTCTGTGGAAAATACAAAATTAAGTTGTTACATAAACTCAGTCCATAGCAAAACTAAATATTTGAAAGTGAGAGGACTAAAGTGAAATGTTCATCAGCTGTTATTTTTACTATCTGATGTTCTTTGGTATACATTATTTTCATTAATCAAGCACTTACTGTAAAGGGCAAGCTAACACACTCCTAGAACTTCATCCTTATGTAATGACAGTACAAACACTACCAGCAGAAATTTCATACTAATGCCTAGAGACTCCATAAGAATGGCAACTCTCCAAGAAATGGAAGAGTTAACATTCAGCTGCTCCAATTGCACTTTAATGCAATTTAAAGACAATGTTCCAGGCTCCTTTGCAGATCCTGAGAGTGTGTTCAACTACAGTCAGTCCTATGACTTTGACTTACAAAGGCATTACCTGTGCTTGCTTTGACACTCCTTAAAAGGATCCTTGTGGATAACTTGCTAGTCACCAGAATATGTATTCAGCTTGTTGTAACTTGATCAAGACAGGTTTCCACCACAGATCAAGGATCACAGGAAAGAAGTCAAACCACTACATGTGTAGTGCAATTAGTATCTAGGCACTGCTGTGACTGAAACAGATCTGACTTACTTTTAGGTCAGTCCAGTAATGATTTGGTAGAAGAGGTGAAAAAATTTGAACTGGTTTGAATTGGATCAAGGTGATCTATACAATTGAAAGAAACATTTTAAAATAGAAAGATCATGAGACAAGGGCCAGTGCCCCAACACAATGTCACAGTGTTGGCCATTTTTTTACTGTTCTCAGAGGCTGAGCATCACTTGTTTTCCCAGTTCCTCTGGCAGCTGTGGTTGAGCTGGTGGAGATTTTGTCACACTGGACCACAATGGAATTTAGGTAGGCCCAGTGCTAAGGGCCATAGAAGCTAAAAGGAGAGGGAGGACAAGTTTGTAGCTCTCTGTTCCATTAAATACATGCCTGTGGCATGCACACATAAATATGGATTATCTAAGTACTCCCTAACTTAGGGAGGGAGAAGCTCAGGCAGTTGGTTCCCCCTAATCACTTACAGTGCCCAGTTAATAACCACAATGCACAATCATTTGTCACAGAGTGACCAGCCCATTTTTCCAGAAGCAGTTCAGTTAAAGAGGTAACCTTAGCAAACCACATCCTCCATCCTGAGCAGGTCCCTGCCAAGGTCCAAATATGGCTCCAACTCTGCTGAATGAGCACACAGTTAAGCAACAACTGTTTTTCTCCCTGCTTGTATTCTCTCATCCAGCATATGAAAATCCTGATTTTTGGTCCAGTCCTAGGGCAATTTCAAATCAGACATGAAAAGCTAATCACAGTGAGTTCTGGTCTGAGAAAAAAACAGTTAGTGGAATTTTCCATTCATGTTCATGTTGATTTTGACTTCCTGGTTACAGCATAGACTTTTGACATAAAAAAACCCAAAATGAATTGCTGAAAGTTACGAAAAATGTTGTAGTATTCACTCTGTTATCCTGAGGCATCAGTCAGTGTCTTAAAAAATATATTTTTAAATTGTCTCGCTTTCCACAGAAAAAGAGAAACTTTACAGCCTGCCCTTTAATATAATTAGTATCTTATTGTTCTTCTGAAAGTCCTTTTCCTTCAATCTAAGTCACAGATACATTTTGACAACTAAACTGGGTGAATAGAAGCTTTAATTACTTTATTTTTATTGCTTTTATGCACTGCATGGAATAGCATTACATTATTTGAAATCTGTCAGTGTGAAACCAAAACATCCTACAAAATTTTTCCTAGGCAATTATAAATGCAGATAAATAACAGTTGTGGCATCTATCCTGTAGTAATTTCTTTATGATACCAGAGAGACATATATAGCTGCATGGATGTACACACAGGCATGTACAGTTCCAGATGGAGTTTTAAAGAATACTGAAATTGAGCAATGTGTATAACTAAAAAGACAGATAGATACACAAGCATATGTGTATTTGTTCCACATTTGTAAACATGCTCAGCGCATGTCACTCAAGTATTTAAAAATTAATCTGTTCACCCTAATGCTTTTAAACTAGAAGATGTTAATTCATACCGAATTGCATTCTTTACATTAGATTTATGATACTGCCATCCAAAAGCCATTATCATATATAGGATTAATATAAAACAATATTTTACATATATTTTTAGAAACTAAAATTAATTCATTAGCTCAGGCAGATTCAGAACCCTAGCTACTGGTAGCTAATGAATTACACATTATGGCTTGCATTAGAAAATCCCTCAAATCCCAAGAGGCCAGCAGCATGAGGGCATTTTATTAAAAGCATTTCTGGCTCTCAATCACTGCAATGAAAAGCATTCATTTAAGTGCTTCATTTAAACTTAGCTTTTTTTTTTTTCCTTCAGAAGGAGCTTAAATAAAAAAAAAATCTGTCTCTGTGCACTGAATATTATTTAGGCTAAAAATGAAGAGTCTCTGCTTATAGTACCTGTTCAGATACAGGCCTTTTTGAATCACTGTCACTTGGCAAGTTGTGTTCTGCCTCAAGACAGTAAATAAGCATAGACTAGTACACATAGACTAGAGAATATTAGAGATCTAGAAGTGGCTAGAATATCACCAGATGTTTTCAATACAAGATTTAAATTTTATTCCTTCATAGGTCATACTCAATATCAATTAAATACTGAGATACTGATTCAGCACATAACTAGTTTTAAGCATCTCAAAAGTTCAATTAGGCAATGTGCTCAAATGCCTTGCTGAACAGGGTGCCTGGATAAATTTATGAACAAGAAATAATTCATCCCAACAGACCAACAATATTTCTATGCAGAGTATTCAGTGTCTGTGGAGTGCAGCATCAACCCAACAGGCGAGCTGAGAAATTAGTTCTCCACAGGAATGCCAAGGATGCAGAAGGAGATAATTGACTCCACTCCACTTCACTTGATAGGCATCCTTCAATAACAAGATTGCTGCATAAGACATAGGACTGTTACTCTGACATGTTTTTAAGTGCCTGAAAAATGTTATGATTACATACATACGTACACCACAGGAAGGACCTGAATTGATGTCTCTTGTGAGTACAGTGCCTGTTTTCCATGGCATCTGTTACAAAACTGGTCCACAATGTGCTCATGTGAGAACAATCCCTCTTTTAGCACCTTCTCATTATTAGGGGAGTTCTTCAAAGAAGGGTTTTCACACCTTAAGAGACAAATTACTGTGGTAGCTTCTAGCTTCCTGTTTTTTGCTAGCCTGACTTTTTCTGCTGAAAATAGAGATGGGGAGAAAAAAAAGGGATTTTTTTTTTTTATTCTGGTATTCTATTCATTTTCTAAGATATCACCAGAAAGCCATTCAAAATTAGAAAGCTTCTTGTGTAGTTTCCAGATCCAGAAAATCTAAAAAAAAAACCAACCAAAACAAAACCCAAGTAGTATACTTATTGATAAGGTAATAAAAATATCAAAATGTTTGATTAGGTAAAGGCTGTATAAAGAATAAGTAAAAATTACTTAACTGGAGCTGAAGGATTTTCTGTCTTTGTTAAAAGTGACTCTATGTCTGTCCCAGTAAAAAACCAGGCACTGCCCAGCTGCTTACTGGAGAGCTACTGCATGTTAAAAATACCATAGCAGACATTAAAAAAATGGCTAGTAGATCATGAAGCAAATAAGTAGCAATTGTGCAGCTTCCAAAGAGGGAGCAATACATTAACAGGGCTCAGAGGATTTGGCACTGTGTTCTGTGCTATCCATTTTCATTAGAGACCTGGGGGACCCTATGAACCCAGCTTCATCAAAATCACACCAAGCATAAGATGAAGGATAACAAAAAACCTTTGACAACAGAGAAAGATTATTCAGTTCTGAAGATTTTAAAGGTTACTCTCAATAACTGCGACTTAATGTCAAGCAATGAATTCAGAAAGTGATAGAACCTAAACACAAAATGGACACTGCTGTATAGAAAGTACTAATACAGAATAATGATTTTTCCTTTAGATATCAAGAATTACAGTTTTTTATTCTCCTAGACATCTAACTCTGAACATACAATTCTGGAAAAAAAAATCCATTCCTGTATGTTTCAGAAGAGATGCTTCTGATTTGCCATATTGCCAGAACACAAGGGAAAAGCACCAAGCTAGTGAGACTCTAAATAAATCTTAAAATAAATAAATCCAGAAAACTCCATGGTACACAGAAGTTGTTCCTGAAGCTCAAATTAAATGGATGCTGGGTGGGTCAGGATCTCTCAATAAATGCTTTCTGATGAAGTAATACTGTGTTTCTGCATTGACTTTAGACAACTTATCTGATGAATATTAATACACTGCTCTCTTACATATATAGGTCAATGACATCTAATTAATTTGTCTTTATTCTGAAAATCAGGATGATTACTACTATGAAACAACTTCCCTGCACCACTCAACACAATTATTATAAAGCTTTAAATTTTATCTACTATCAGTATTTTACGAAATGAGATGTAATTTACAAGCTGACTTCATAGTGGGAAAGTAAGGTCAGCTGTGTCATGAGCATTCTGTTTTTAATAATGTTTTGGAGCCCTTTTTGAAATAATAAAATATAAAAGCAAAATATATATAGATGTGTATTAATGGTAGTGGAACCTCACAGGTCACAAATCTGATATAGCAAATGCTAATTTCTAGGGTAGCAAATAAAAACTTATTTTTTACAAATATATTTCTAATTCACTGAATCATGCAAAAGAACAGATTTTCACACCAAATACAGAATAAGTTGTTTAGTCACCAACACTTCACATTCTAGATTTAAAGCTCTCTCCCACAACTGAGTCCATGCAAATAGCCAAAATTTATACCTCAGTTTTATTTTCCTCACACTGATTACTGGTGCCTTGGGGATGCCTCATGGTAGCCCTCAACATTTAGATACTGATCTAGGAGGTTCCAGGTCTCTGAGTGCCCTGAGTCCTACTTGAGCATCTTAGATACATCAGTAACAGCAAATGCCTGCCTATGAGTAAGTGCATCAAGTTTAAAACCCTTCAAGTTAAAAAAAAAGAAGACACTTCCTATGATCAGCCAAGTCATCAGCCTTTGTTTGTTTTCCCTTGTACCTCCAGCCAGTTATAGAGCATATAACCTTGTTCTCCAACCAAAAGACTTTCCTTAAGGAAGAGAATTTACAGAGATTAAAAAAAAAATACTCATGGCATAACTATAATTAATGGCTGTAATTTTATACCAATAAAAATGAGAAAATCTGATTATGATTCTTATGACAATATTATACAGAAACATTGTGCAGAAGGGAAGTTTTAAATTACTTTTCTAATTAGAACTTAGCCTCTTAAAAGCTCAGATAGTTCATGGCAATTACTATACACCTGATGATAGCATTAGGTAGTAAAATATATTAGAATTTTTATTTAGTATTCAAAGTTACATTTGTTTTTAGCAACTCTGGGAACTTGAAAGATAGGAAGCCTAGAGGGAAAATTGCTTGCTTTTTACCTGATTCCTTGCAAAAAGTAAAATGGTGAAAGGTTAAAGTTTATTTGTTGCATAGTGACCATGAAAACATCCTAAGCACCTAGGCAAATTTCCTTTGCTTTTTCTTTTTATACGTGTCTCTTATTCCCAAAGCCATATTTTAATTCTTAGTGTGCTCATGCAATGAAGTCCTTTTCTCCTTCTCCTTTTCCTTCTCTAAGTGGGAAACTGAACATATAACTGCAGTTAAGAGATAGCCCAGACTACTTCCTTACACTTGTGATCTTTTTACAGGCCTACCAATAGTAGCAGCTGCTCCTGCACAGTTGTTAGAATAATAATAACATTGTGCTATAATAATTTTAACAACTTTGTTTCTATCATTAAGTTTTATGTTTACCATTTTCATAATTATTACCCCATTATGACCTCAGCTTAACAAGGACAATATTAAATAAATCACTGATATTGATATTTCTAAAATTTGCAGTAGTTTTTCATTATGATTTGGCATAATTTTTTCAACGTGCACTCACTGTGAGTAAAATTTCCTGTCAACTGTAGTCAGATACATATGTAATTGTTAACTTCAGTGAAATGGTACCATGCTGCAATTGCGTTCTACTAATACACCTTCTAATTTCTGTAGAAAGAGATGGCAACTTAGAACCATGCTGCTGCTGGAGTCATTACAGGTTCTAGAGAATCCAGTAACTGTCATCCAAAATCACTGGTGAAAGTGGAAGAAATTTCAGAGGGTACCTCTCTGGTTTAAGGGCTACAGATTTGCTTAGGCATAATTCTTCCTCTGATATTTTATAATCTTAGCATTCCTGAGGGTCATTTTTAGATGATATGTTATAAAGTCTCATGTACCATACTTTCAGACCCAGTTTCCTTTTTTTAATCGAACAAAAAATCTGTGTTATCTTTTAAACTGTAAGTGTGAAAACTTCATCCATATTTAATATTTCTCATAATTATATCTGTAATTATAACTATTCACCTCTTTCTAGTAAGACTGTCTCATATCTATTCATTACTTTTATCACATTAAGAGATAAGATAGGCCATGCTTAAGGACTCATGGCTTTATAAACAACAAACACAAAGCTTAAGCTTTGGCAACATTCCATATTTCACATTTTAGCTTGGCAAACACAGATTCTACTAATCAAGAATTAGTAACTGAAGAGAATATCAGACAGCATCTGCTAGGGATAATTATATTCAAATCAACAAGCCCAAATAACTGAGGGCATCTCTTCCATTAATTTTTAATAAATCTTGAAATAGCAGGGAAATTCCGGAAGAATGCTAATGTGCCATTAATTTTTGAAGAACAAGCAGCCCAACTACTTAGGCTGACATCAAACAAGACAAAAGAAAAATCAAGCTGATAAAAAAGTCTAATTAGTAAAAAGTAAAGAATATTAATTCAATAAATGGTAGCCGGAATGGATTAAGAAAAAATAATTCTCATTATAGTAACCTGATTTGTGTAAGATTAGAGATTTGTCAAATAAAATTGCCTAGCTTGGACTTTGTAAAGCAATTCATTCAGTAACACATGACTGATTAAAAAGTTGGCACTATATAATATCAATAAAGCACCAGCTAAATGGGCTGAAAACTGATTAACTGACATGTCAAAAAAATACTTGCCAGTGAAATTATCACCATGATCTACCAGAATCAATGAGGGAAAACATATAAAATTAAGAATAAGGATAGAAACATAAATAACAATAAGAACAAGGCATTATGACAAGTTATCAGAATTACTTGGTTAGCTTGATCAAACAACCCAAAATGTGCTTTAATATAGCCAGATGCAAAGTTATAATGGCAGGATCACTAAAAGCAAATCTTATGGCCTGCAGCCTAGGGATTAAAAAGGGATAAGAGGATGGAAATACTGTGTTATAGAAGGTGTCACATAAAATTTTGAGATGAGGGGATATAACAAGGCATCCTCTCATATTGGTCCCAATAACATCACGGCAAGAAAAAAACTGCTTCCCCAGACTGTACACACAAAAGCAAAAATGAATTAATGTTCCTCTCTGTATGAAATTCATACAAATTATGATCAATATTACATACATATTTTTGATCACATTTTAATATTTTAAAAACTGAGGAAGTCATAGAAGAAAATGAATATGACTGAAGAATGAAAAATAAATATGACACTGAAAAAATAGAATATGACAGAAAAATATGAATATGACAGGTGGTTTGCAGTAAAAGACCTAAAGAGCTAAATAATGTTAGTTTATTAAAAAGCATACTGAAAGGTGCTTCAATTGTTGTAAGTGGATTCACACAGAGAAAATACTAGGAATTGAGGCTCTGTGTAATCTGGCAGAAAAAAGTATAATAAGAATAGAAAGCTAGCAGTTGAAGCCAGACAAATTAACTTTTTTTTAACAGTGAAATGTTTTTTGTAAGAAACAAAAAGTCCCCTTGCTTATGACTGTTTTCTGCAAACCGGTCAAGAATAGATACACACCTAGGAGACACACTGGAGTCAGACACAAGCTATAAGGTGTCATAGAAGGGAAACAAATTGAAGACTAGATGATCAATAGTTACTTTAATTTTAAATTCAACATACAGATACTGTAATATTTTACTACTGCTAATATATTTTCTTTCATTAATTTTTCCCAATGTAAATGACTTTTTAAATATCTTGCAATTCAGTTTAGAACTTTTATTCACTAATATCTCTTTACTTTCAGGCTTGGGGCTTTTTTTGCCAGTTTTCATAATCTTGTAGTGTCTAAGTTGGGGTCTGTGCATGGAACTTGGATATTCTTACTTTGTTTTACCAATTTTAGAAGATGAAAATTACTTACATGTTTATTCAACAAATTAAGAAAAGTAATGGTCTTATGCACTTTATTCTTCTGCCCATATTCAGTAATAAGGCATCATTACATTGGACTGCCTAGTACATGAGGCAATACTTAGTAAACTTTGGTTTGATTTTGATTGTAGTATTTTTTTCATTTCACATGTGATATAAGTTAGGATCCAAAAATGTACCTTTGATCTTCCTTCTGTTGCTACTCACTGCACAGGAATTTTGAACAGATTAAATCACTGACCTTATCTCACACTTTAGGGTGCAAAAGTTCAAAGATCCATCACCTCTTCCCTGAACCCCTAGAAGGACCTGCACAAGTAAAGACAGCTCTGATGTCCTGACTTACCCCACCTCATTTCAGGCAAAGAAGACAGAGAGAAATACATCTCCAGAGGTTCAAGGTCAGTGGGTTCATCCACACTTCTGAGGCACCTATCTCTCTTTGACAGCCAGAGAGGAAATTCAGGGCATTTAGGTTCCTAGCACAGGTGCTAACATCAAAGTCAGATGATTCTGTCCTAATGGCAGATCATTTATGTTTCACACGGGCAATAGTGTCATTGCCCAAATGAAAACAGGATGGTTGCAGCTGCTCAACAAATTTGACAAGCTATTGGTTTGATCACTTGTTACTGGCATTAGAAGAAATTAAATTCAACTTACTCAACCATTACCCTTCAAAGTAACAAAGTCACTGAAGTTCACCACAGAAAAGTAAGTAAAAGAATAAATATTTCCTAAGGACAGTGCTGAAATGTACATGCAGGCACTAGAAAGAAACGCTCGGAAAATAAAATTTCTAAAGTTCCAGTATGCATTTGTTTATAAAGTAGCATGCACAAACAGTACTATTTTGAGATTTCATCAAATTCCACATGACATAACAACTCTATGACACCCCATTTTTGTGACTGCAACAATAAGTCACGACAGAGCTGAATTCAAATGGAAATTTCATTATATGTATGCTAATGCAAAACTTGTTTCAGAGGAATAAAAAGAAAATGAATTAATGGCATTTACACAATGAAGGAGGCTGTCACTCTAAGTCCTTAATATACAAGAAATAAACAGGAAGAGTTAAAATCAAATCCAGCTAGCTTGCATGAATCTGCATGTTACTGAGGTATATTAAATTAGACTTATTTAAAAGTTAAAGTGATCTCATACATATATATAGCACTATTATAATCCAATACAATATTTATTTATAGAATTTAAAAGAAAGAGTAAGAAACACCTCTCTTCTTTTTTAAATTGCACACTTATAAACTGAAATGTATGAAACAATCTAAGCTGAAGACTGTATCCAAGTTGATTTTAAAGCATGTTCAGCACCACTTCAAAAAAACCCTAAGGTTATGCATCAGATTTCTCTGGATAAAATACAGAAAAATATAATCTAAGGTGCTGTCTAACCACTATAGGGAAAACACAAGGCAAATAATCTGCACTGTAGGATTTGAAAATCCCAAGATTGAAGTTCATCTGGGAATTACTTACATCAAATCTTACAAGCACTTTCGGATGCCTGACCCACAAAGCAGGGTTAGCTACAACCAATGAGTGGAGAAGGTTTTCCTGACTCTTTCTTTGGACCACTGCACCATGCAGTTTTATCCCACTAGACTTTTTCCTTAGGCACCAGACAGGGTGATCTTCAGCATGATAAAATCATACTGCCCTAAATCCAAATCTGAACTACATGCAAAACAGATTGCTTCCTAAAGGTTGTGTTGCAAAGTGTCAAGACCATACACAGGATGCCTTCATCGAACGCATTTACATACACCAGCCACAAATATCGAAATGGCACATGATGTGACAGCTCAGCAGAAGGGTCTGCTATCACTGAGCACCTAAGAAAAAATTTTCAACATCATCCAGCAAGCTTGAAAAGGAAACTATTTAGCATTTGGTGACTGGCCATCTGACGGGGCCCATCTGCCAAACCTCTCACTTTACCCGAGAGAAAGCAGATTGGTATATCCATTTGATAGCATGACTGGTACTCAAAGTAGGCAGGAAGACTTACTGCCAAAACCGTATTGCTGTTTTATCAGGTGAAAGGGCTTCTCTGTCAGGGTATTACAGATAGAAGAATCATTAGAATACACAGCTGCAAACCTATGGTAAGGTCAAATAACTTTTTCAGGGATCTAAAACATTGCTGGGTTTCCATGAGACCCAAATGTAAAATCTCAAATTGGTCTAGCCTTCAAGTCTACAGCCTACCTCCTGCTCTACAGAAAAATTAAATGGGGCATTGACAGCCTGTAACCAAAGCTTTGGCCTCAAATAGCAGCTGAAAAGCCCCTCATAAACCCTTCTCATAAACCTGTCAGGTAGAAGGTGTACAATAAGTTGGTTTGGATCGTAGTTTTAATACTGCCACTGGGCAGTACTTTTACAATACTTTTGTAATACTGGCCATGACAATCAAGAAAAGAAGCAGACAGCACAAAAGGCTAAACTGTAACAGTTAATGATGTTCCTGCAGCCTTGGCAGGCGCCCCTAATAAGGAGAAGGCAAGAGGATGCTAAGCCTTTATTTGAGGCAAACTGGAGATGAAGACAAGGAGCTGAAAGGAAGAAAGTGGCAGTGATATACGAATTTGTGAAGAAAACTGGTCAAATCACACATCAGTGATCCCAGCACAGCCTGCTATAACCGGGACAGAAGGTTGGCAAGTATTTTAGGCACTGGAAAGGAGTGAATGTGGTATGCATTTGTGTCAAGTAAAACAGTGTAGTTCACTGAGTATAAAGGCAGGTCTTCTACACTAAAGAGTGACATTGGATTTGGGGGCTTTTACTGAAATTTATTAAAATCTCTTCTATCTTACATGAGAGAGAGAGCAGGGGAGTGAGGAACCAACTACATAAGCGGCTGAAAAAGCAGTGATAAGAATAGGAGATGTATGTAAAGATTGAGTAGAAACATATTTTATGTAATTGGAACACCAAAATTGATAATAGCACCTCTGATAGTAAAAATCATGTTTGGTGGGAGGTTTAGACATTCCATGTT
This sequence comes from Acridotheres tristis, assembly GCA_037013685.1. NCBI lineage: Eukaryota > Metazoa > Chordata > Aves > Passeriformes > Sturnidae > Acridotheres > Acridotheres tristis. The sequence continues at coordinate 76,869,860 of CM072884.1, forward strand.
GGGGTAGGATGAAAAATGAAGCTGGAACTTTGATGAATAGGCATTCACCTAAGCTGGTACACAAAGGAGAGAAAACAACAAAAAAGTGTAGGAACCCACTCTCACTTCTGTCCTAATGTACAATAGCTCTGCATCCAATCCTCCTCACTTCTAATGTGTCTCCCTTTAAAAGAGATATAGCAAAGCCAACTAGCTCTTCAGATACCCAGGATAACAATACCTGACCTTTTGCTATATGAAGAAGGACCATATAAAATCACAGAAAAATAAGATTGGATACGAACACTCAACAGGACATTAAATATAGTTCTCTGCCTCGGTCTGTTTCTACTTTTCCCAAGAGAAGTTCCCACAGCCTGTTTTAAAGATGTCAGTGAAAGGAGTGAAACTGGGAGCCTCTCTAAGAAATAGACAGGTGCAACTTCATCCCTATCACTGCAAACTTTTTTCCTAATATCCTAACATGAATTTCTCATCCTGAAATGTCTTACATGTACTTCTTATTCTACTGTATTACAGAGACCAGATTCCTTTAGTCAGTGCAATAGTGCTTATCCATGCAAAACCTGTATTATGGCCGCTACTTTTTGAAAGTTAGAAAACTGCTGAACACTCTTTATCAGCTCTGTTCTCTCTCTATATATATTTGTCTCCTTTAGACTTTCTCCAGACGATGCCTCTATGTTATAAGATACTACAATTTTACATTTTTACAAGAGCAGAGTACTGTTGATCTCTGTTCCTCCATTATGCTTCTAAATCACTTTATGAAGAACTACCTTTTCCCTGTCACTCACTATGCTGTATTTGTACAGCTGGTTTTTCCTAACTGCAGTAAATTGTTAATGCTGCCCTTCACCCAACTTTTCAGATCACGTCTTCAACTTTTCAAGACCACTTTCATTCTAATCTTGCCTTCCGAAATATTTGCAGTCCCTCCCAACCTCACATCATCCTCAGTGCAATAAGTGTATTCTATGTGCCACCATGCAGGGTATTAATGAAACTCCAAAAAGCACATGAAGACTTATGTGGATCCCCATTCTTTCTGTTCTGACATTAGTAGCATCTCACTGAGCCTGTTTTTAAGCAGTTTTGGGCCTATTCTTTGATTATTTTCACCTTAGCCATGTTTCTCCTGCCAGCTTACAAAAATGTCCTGTGAGACTGCTACAAACCCTTTCTAAACTGAAGAAATATGACATCCACTACTCTCCAATTCACATGGCTGTTATACTGCCACAGGCAATTATACTTGTTTGACATGGTTTATCCTTTAGAAATCCGTATTAGCTCCTACTCACTTCCTTGGTTTTTTCCAACTGCTTACAAAATTTTTGTTTGTTTATTCACCACAGAATTCTCTCAGGGAAAGAAGTTAAGCTTACAGTATTCCAGACATAATTCCCTGTTTGTTCTTGTCCTGTCTCCTTCCTCCTTTCTTAAGCTTCTACTGTTTTCCTGCCTTCCACCCACCCTCCACAAGTTCTCAGAACCAATAAAATAGCTGAGATGATAGCTTCAGTCTGCTCACAAATATCTCAGGATGGATGAACATTCCAGAATTTCCCAGGCCTTACTGAATTGCATTAATCCAAAGGATTGGGAGAGGAATCAAATTTAGGCATCACATTCAGCTTCCAGAAAACTATGAAACTGAAAGTAGTCACCTGGTATTCAAAACACTGTATGAAATAGATCACCCACAGAAAGAGATCTGAAACATCATGAAAACAGATCTCTTTTAAAATTCTTTCTCAGTACTCCTAATAAATACTTGCACATTTATTGCACAGCATTTCAAGGTTAAATTAGATGTAATGCTCAGTGATAACTGCTACTTAACCTACGAATGTCAGGACTTCCACAGCCTTCTGTATCAGTTGCCTGGCTTCCTCTTGCAATATAAAGAACAGAACTTTCCTAGCTTCCTTTATATTTAAGAAATCAAACACTACCCAATAACCCACCAGGCAGATTCAGTGAAGATCACTCTTGGGATTCCGTTTTTCTGGGGATGTATGGTCTTTCCCTCAATTTTGTGATACACTGGAGGATATTCTGAGTTCTGGCATTCCTGGAGTCATGCAGGTTTCCATGGAAAGCTCAGTACTCACCAAACCTTATTTCTGTACAGCAATTATCAGGTAAAAATCTTGTGGCTCAATATAAAACTTTCCCTACAGCAAAAAGGAGATTAGGTAGATATATTATTCAAATTCTTGTATTTATAGTGAGCCAATTTCCCAATAATCTTTAAAATCCACTCCAGTTTACTCAAAAGGACTTATTCTCAAAAAAAATCTCATAAAGATTGACAGGCTGAGAAGAATTTCAATCAACTTTGATGTCTGCACTGAGACAGAGAATTGTGTAAACTTAAATGGCTCCAAATCTTAATACAGAATGTCATTACTGAGCCACCAGGAGCTGAGGTAATTGGCTTCTCATCATTCTATCCTAGACCATTGCTAAAAGGTCACCTTTTTGTTTAAAACTGAGATGGATAAACAAAAATAGTGTAAAATCTGTGTTAAATGAATCAACAGTGTAATTAGTTTGGGTAACTATCTGTATAACAATTCTAATAAAAAATAGGATTTCTGCTCAGAAAACACATGCCTTCTGAAAGTGACAAAAGCCCAGCTCCTGGAGGCTCTTTCCTCTGGGCACCAGGGAAAGGTCACCACATCAGCACTCTCATCCATTCTTCTGACATGATTCCATTTAAACTGAATTACTTCCCTTTTTGACTGATGCTGTATTTTAATTTATTTTAGTTGGGGTTTAAAGAACATCAGGCCTGGAAAAGTAAAATTTTTTCCATTACTCTTGTCCCTGAGGAGTTTATACTAGAGACATGCTACCAGTAAGAGAGATTGTGAATAAATCCCAAAGAGAATATTAAAGCAGATCTGATTGTTCACTAAAATCAAGAAATTAATGTGGTCTGTTAAAGAAGTCCTGTTACATTGATTTTTCAAGCTTGGGCTTTGATTTCATCCCTTTCTCAGAAACCTGATTACTCATCCTTACTTTCCCACTGCTGATGTAAGACAGTATCTCAAATTCTTTTTGTTCTTTTTAATCATATTTATTTCCTCTATTAGATATTGTGGTGAACTTTCAGCTTCAGTGTCTTTGAAGCTGTTTTCTGACATTTTCATGGCCTATCCATAGTCAGATGGAAAGATGACCAGGAGCCTCTTAGATCTTTCCATTACTTGTAATTATCTTTCTTAGCTGTTTTCCTGGGCATCTCCTGCTTTAACAAGAAACTTTGCAAAGAAGGATTTTAAATTGACTGCTATGGTGACAAGGCAGCTAGGTCTATAGCCAGCTATATAAGCTATATAAGCCTATACCTTATCAAAAGTGTTAAAAAAAGGCACCTTAAAGAATGACTTTGGGAAAATAAACAGGTAAGTACTACGATTTATAGCAGTTAATCACATTAGCTCTTTCTCTTTTGATGAGGCTTCATTTCCCTTAGCTCCAGTGCAGACTGAGATTTACAAAAGGAAAATTTATTGATGTGGAATACATACAAATCATACATATACATTTTATATTTATATAATATATAAATATATATTTTATATATATAATATATATAATATTTATATATTATATATATCTTTATATTTATATAAAGATCATGCATTTGGAATTATTCTTGTGTAGTCAAATATATCTTGGGAGTAAAAATAAAGAAAGCACTAAGTAGCTACAGCAATGATTTGGAAAAAATTTCTCTTATGCTGTGTGAAAGTACCTTTTGTATACTAGAAGTTACCAACAGTAAATTACAGTAGATCTGGGAATGCAACCTTATTTTCACCTTATATTGTTTATCTCTGAAATTAAGCTCAGATATAACAAAAAAAAACCAGAAAAAACCCTGTCAAACTGTTCATAATATATAGATTTATCAAGATAATTGGATTATATATAGATTACATTTCAAACATACCATCTTTTAAGCAAGTAAAGAACATCCATTCTATGGAAATCCACATAATACACAAATTCTTGACAGAAAAAGATATATTGGCTGGAGATATCATCAGGAAAAAGTTTTTACACCATAGTTGAAAAAAGATAAGTCATAATCACGAGGAAATAGACTAATAAAATTGTCTAAGAAGAAGACAATGTTCCTTATAGGGAAGACATTTGTAAGAATAAAATAAAAAAGGACTTATCAAACAACAGCAGTAAACTTTTCAGCCTTTGTAAGCAAGTCAGATTCTGCTGATTTCTCAGACAGAATGAAAACCCAGACTGTGGTTAGCTCACTTCAGTATTTTCGTTTGTCAGAGTTAACATCAGAAAATGACTGAGGAGGTGGAGAGACAGGAGGTCAGGCAGTGTGGGCATTGAGAAGATTGGAAAGATAAAAGAACTTGCAGTAGTCAAAGAGGCAGTAAGTGTCTGATGAGGATACCCTGTCCTTTCAAAAAAAAAAAGAATAGAATGGAAGATTTTAAGACACCATTTTCAAAAGAAATTTGACTCCCTCATAATAATAATTCATAAGGCAGTAGACTTAAGAGTGATGTCTAAAACTTCAGAAATAGATGAAGTCTTGACCACAAAAACAAGATTTTACCCTTCCTGCTTACCATGGAGTTCTGCATAATAAGAGGCAAATCACTTAAAGTTCTCACAGGTGGTCGCTAATTGGATGCTTTTCATTTTTCTAATCTTGACTTGGGAGCCTGGAATCTGTTTTGAAAAAGTATTGAAAATTTACAGCTGTGGCTCATTAAAGACAGAAGTTATTTAAGGACAAGTACAGCCAACTTTGGCCACTCTCCATTGCCTGGAACTAAGCCACCTGAAACAGAGAGACAGACAGACAGACTCAACCTCTGAGAGGAATGTTTAACCCTCATTATAAAATTGAGAAACTGAACCTCAAAGACAAAAGTAAAATTTGGCAAGGCAATTTTCATACTTTTGTTCTCTACTACATCCCAGCTAATAAACTTTCCTGGATTCAGAAGTGACATGTCCCCTTCTTTCTAAGTATATTTTGGACAGGTATCTGTCCATATTGTTCTCTTTTTGCACCAGAACTGTTATTTCTTTCTCTGTATTTATTTTCCTAGCCCACGGTGGGAATTATAAATTCTGGAACTAACTCCAGGAAGGTCAGCCCTGACTTACATGAAGAAGGCACACCCTAACTCCAACCTGAGCTTCTGCACTACATTCCTCAAAATTTTAAAAAACTAACAAATAGGTGAAGGTCTTCACAACATAAAATTATGAATACTACAGACAATAAGAGGAAAATAGTATTTTCAGAGTAGGAATGAGCAGTATGCCAAAACTGAGGTGTATATCCACATATCAACATGAAAGAAAAAAGTATGTTGTTCTTTGGAGGAGCACCATTCATCAGAATAATTGGAGGAACACTTTCAGGGAAAAAAGTGGTGTCCAATGTAACTGTACTCATCATACACAATCATAGGAGCCATTTAAAATTATAAGTCTGGTCTGGAGATAGAAAAAGTGATTAAATGCTTGCTGAAGGTGCCTATCTCAGGTACCTTAAAATAAATTAGATTTCTAATATTTGTACAGCTAAAACATATACTTGATGATATTAAAAGAAAAAGGAGTTAAGCCTAGATATTCAGCCTCAGGTCTAAAATTTCCTTAGTTCTGCATACTTGTCTTTTCCAGCTTTAACCCTATCTAGGCAGGTTTTAAATTTTATTTTACACACTGGATATTTGTCCCTTTTAAGGTTTTCCTGCAATCCAGCCTTTCAAAAACCTAAAATCAAAGGATTTCTGTATACCATTTAAAAATAAATAATAATGCCTTATTCAGAGAGCAACCCAATACATGTAGAAAAAATTACTCAAAATTTTTACAGGCAAGACCAAAGTTAAAAACTTAAATTTCCATATGGCAAATATTATTATGTCACATTTCATCTTTTTCTGCTGATTTTAAGGAGAAATTATATTCAGTGACACAAGCAATTACATGATGCCCAATCTTTCCTGTGTTGGGTATTCAACCCGCTTTTTCAAACAACATTCTCTAACTCACAAAATTGCAGACCTTCTCATTACCACAAGCAAATTTTTTACAAAGCATTATTTTCCCCATATCTACAGGAAACTGTCAAAAAAATCTGTGTGGTAAAGATATTCTCTTAAAAAAGAAAGGAATAGTTAGAATGAAAGAACTCAAATGCATGAAGTATACAAATATCAGCTCCATATTTTACTATATTATTGATTAAATAATCAGGAAAATGTCTCAAAAAATTTTTAATTAAAAAAAAATACCATATTTTGGTATTTGGTCAAGCATATTCTTAAATAATTTTACAACCTTTTTTGTATCTGCCACTTCTAATTTTATATCTGATAGTTTTTAGGGTCTAGTTTAAAAAAAGCTTTAATACAGAGTATTGAAATCATCAGACATTTTATTTAGCTCAAGAGCAGATTAAGTGGTGTTTTGCTTTCTTACAATGCTTACTCTATTAATTTTATGTTCTGACAAATTCAATACAGGAATAAAAGCATCCAATTTTGACTAAAACAAAGGCCGCAACTCCAGAGCCAACATCTCCCTATCCAAAGGAACAGGATCCAAAGGAGCAGGGAAAAAACAAATAAACAGATGCAATAGAGTCTCACAATGTGATGGTACTCAAGGACACAGTCAAGTCCTTAATTTAACAGGACAGGTAAGTATATTATCTGTGATTTTATGAGCCATCTCAGTGATTCAAGAGGCTATAGTGTACTTCGAGGTAATCTTGTGGTTAAGCAGATGTTGAATCAAGAACATGACATATGCTCAATTACCAGCATAAAATATTTATCACCAGAATTTTTCAAAGGCTGGGAAAAAAGGGTCTTTGAATCTGACCATCAGGTCTCAAAGAATTCTTAAATCTGAGATACTGAAAGAGGCTGCCAAGAGAGGTGGTGGATGTCCCATCCCTGGAAACATGCAAGGTCAGGTTGGACAGGGGCGCTGAGCAACCTGATCTAGTTGATGTCCCTGCTCATTGCAGGAAGGCTGGACTAGATGACCATTAAAGGTCCCTTCCAGCCCAAACTACTCCATGATTCCATGGTTCTATGATTCTAGGGCTTCTTTAGCTCTGGCCTCATACAAAGACATTCTAGGAAAAGACAGAAGAGTGCAAAATCTGATGAACCATCAGTGACCCAGGTCAGCCTCAAGTGGAAATGCTCTTCTTAATAGTCCCCTCTGCTTTCCTGCTCTGTCACCTCCCTGCCTCACCCAACATACACAGTCGCTCAGCCCCCTAAATCAGACTGTAACCTAATGCCACAAATTGTAATCTATCACAGTTAACATTTGTATTTTTCTTAATTCTTACTATTTTTGTTTCCTCAATTTGCCTTAGTGTATTTTGCTGGATTGCTTTTAATCTATTAAGTCCATTTTACACCTACCGATGCCAACTAAAATAAAACATACACAATGAAAGAACAGGCCCGTGTCATGCCTGCACAGGTGAACTCACCCTGGCTGCGTGTCATCAGTCACACAATGGTATGTGAAAGTTCCAAACATCTGCACTCCCAGGATCCCATACAGGAGAAGAAAGAACAGAAGGAAAATTGAAACGCTCCATATCTGCTCTCCAGAACGCCTGGAAAAAGATAAACAGGTCACTGAAAGCACAGGCAATGTGACGCCTCCTCTGAAGAGATCTAGAATAGAAAATATTTTCATGCAAAGAGAGAAGTATTTCATCCTGCAGAAAACGTGTCCTTAAAACTGTTCTCTCACTTTGTGCACAAATAGAAAAGGGGGCTGTGATTTTTTTCTAAACCCCTAAGTTAGGGTAATTAAACAAGCTGAAAACTGCAAAGGGTGAAAAAAAATACCGAAATAAAGTGCATAAAATCTGACTTTTGTAAAATAGTATTTAATGACTCATACAGAAAAGATACGGTGATGAAATAATCTTGATACCAAATAAAGACCAAAAAACTCTTTCACATTACTATGACATTTTTTTGCCATTACATGCTGTACCAAGCCCACTTACATGTGTTTGTTTGCATCTCTATATACACAGCAATACGTGCACACTCATAACTGGAATGGTCAGGGCATGTGCTCATGTACTGTTGTTTACAAATATAACCCTATTTAGGGTATTCACTTTGATTATTAAACGTCCATATTAACAGAACAGAATTTACTGCCATTGGTTGAAAATTGCTGGCTACAGTTATTAGCAAAATACTTTAAAATTTATTTAAACATTTGAAATTTCTGATCATTTTCTATAAAACTTGATGATTCCTTAAATATGGAATATAGCAAGAATTTTTTAGCCAGAAGTGAAATTCAGGAGGAAAATGGCCATTAAGCATGAAGGGTCATTGATTGACTACACAGTCAGTCTTCTAAGTCAAAACCGAAATAAGCTCTGCTATTTTTCAGACAACAGCCTTACTTACTTTAAGATATTTGTTATCCTAGTTCTTGGCAGCTCAAAACGAAAATATATTCGGAATGCTCGAATCATAATGAGTGGTCGTGGAATCCGTAACATGCCCCAAGGTGACATTTGGTCAACTATTTCAGCTATTTCAAATACCTAAAAAGAAAAGAATCAGTAGTTTGTCCTGATGACCTTGTTCTGCACCTGTGTTCACTTCCAGAGCTTTTGAAAGTATTAATACTACACTTCTTTTAAATTTTTATTTTCAATCTTTGGTTATTTTACAGTTTATTTCTATCACACTTTTTTAAAAGAAAAGTCTTTGTGAATACTTTAATTCACTTCTAAATTACCCTAATGAAATTCACAAAATATACTCTGCCCATGTTCATAATATTTGAGTCTCAAACAACTCAAGAAGAATGTGCAAGCTTGTGTCAGCTGCCTATTTCTGTGCTAATCCTACTCAACATGTTTCTCACAACATTGCTAGAAGTGATTAATATATTTCCAATCTGAAAATCAGTAACTGTTAACATTGCACAGCACTAAGGTTTTCACAGCACTATGATATAAAACTATATGTACACAGGCTGCCTAATGAGTTGTAACATGATTATAAATTCTCCATTTAATTCCAAGTGCATGACAAAACTGTACATCATCTTCTCCTAGACTCCACTTTCAATATAAATTTCTGCTAAGGCACAGAACAGGGAATCATTTCCTCAATACACTGGCAGGTTATTCACTCAATAAAGAATATTTAGCTGAATGATTGGGTGCAAATGTCTTGTTTTAATCCTTGTCTCTCACTCTTGGAGAGTAACTGTTTGATTTAATGCTCGCTCAAAGTACTAAGAAAATGGAGGGGGAACCTGGCAATGTATAAACTGGGTAATGTACAGTTCTTATCTTCAACAATCAACCTTCATTCTGCATGTGTACAAGGTGTACCAAAGTCTCCCCTGTGTAAAAAGCAGAAAATTACAATATGCTTTAAATTTGTCAGAAATTTTATAAGTGCTGAACAGCAATCACTACAGAACTTTTACAATCCTTATGCTATTGTAAGCTCAATGTCAGAGTTTTCAACCTGTTCTTACCCAGAAAACCTGGTACAGTTAAGGACCAACTGATTTGCAGGACAAAATTTCACCTATACCTTAACACTGTAATTTTTTGCAATATATCCAAGTTTCTCTCTTTATAAAAAATTATCAAATAATTTCCAAATATTTTGGGCTTTTTTCATTGTGCGTTAACATGAATTCTGGAAAATGTTTTATGAGGTATGAGTGATACTGCATGAAACCACTCCACCCACTATATCATTACAACTACAGAATGGCAAACATCTACCATTGAAATAATTCTCCCTTTAGGTGCCTGAGCTAGTCACCATGGCACCCTAGTAGACTCACTGGAAGGAAATGAGCACAACTGTCATGTGAAGGAGGAAAGAAACACCTCTCTGAAGATCCTCTTTCTCCTTCTGACTGCACAGGATTTATGTTAACAAACTTCAGATTAAATAAGAAAAAATAATCAAGATAAATTCTACTACTGATGTAGATATGCTGCAATGTGCAATTATAAATGTGTTGAATCCAGCGTGTTTTTTTTTTTTTTTAAAACAATTTGATCCATATACAACTCTATTTCCATAACTCACATTTATCTGATTGCGCCGTGTATTTTTCATAATTAAGGAACTATTCATTGTAAAAGGAAATGAAATGATTACCTGCAAAACCAGTGACACCCAAAGACAAAAGACCATGAATCCATCAAACACACACCAACGATCCTTTACATAGGAGCTATCACCCTAAAAGAAAGGAAAGCGAAGAGGTTAATTTTTGTTTATTTTCAGAATTTACAAATATCATAAGCAAGAGCTCTTGGAAGGAGAAGAGGAAGTCTTTCCTGTGCACTTCTAAAAGACCACTTTTGAAAGACTCCAAAAGCCTAGTACCTGGAGTAGAATATACTGGAAACATATTTACACATTGTGTGGGTGAATAAATACTAACTTCATTCTTGTGTGATATTTCTAAGTTTGTGTCATAATGAACTTACAAACACTTTGCTGTAAATTAAAAAACACACAAAAAATGAACACTAGACTTGTTTTTCCAATGTATTTTCCATTACAAAATATTTACACGGGAAGATCAGTGTAAAATGCTAGCAACACAGTATTGTACCACTCAATTATTTCAGTGCTGTTGAACAGGTTCAAGTAAATCAGAATCATTTTACATTAATTTCTTCATAAGTTTCCAATCATTTTCCATGCTCTGAAGAAGTCTTGCTATTTCAAAAACACCTGATAGTAACCACTGTAACAACATCAGAGCATGGTTTTGGTGACAGTCCAATCCAGAGATCACGCCTAAAAGGCAGCACGGAGAATTTTGCATCCAAGCTCAGTTTCCTGTATACTGCACTATTCTCAACCTCTGTTTCAGTCTGCATGTTTTAATATCCTCATGTTTCACACCATTCCTGACAACGTGAAACATAGGCCCTCTACTGCAAGCTATAAAAACACTTCTTTGGTGGGCTGCTAATGCCTGACACTTCACTTTAAACACTGAACTGAAAAATATCTACATTAATTAGATTATGACTGAGTATTAGATAGCTTTGGGTACCTTGTGGAGCACAGAAGAAGTTGGGGAACAAATGCATGTAGAGAGATGAAGCTTGAAGTTGAAAGGGAGACTAGACAAAAATGCACCTAAGGAAAGTGGATACATATGCAGAGACAATGACAATGCATCTCAGGGCATGAAATCACACCTTTTCAAATGAAGTTTCTTACAACAGATTTAATACAGCCTTCCCTGCCTTATACACTCTTTGGGTCCCCTTAAGTGGTCTTCCAGGTGCAATTGACAATGTTTGACACACACTTTTCACAGCTATAATTGGAGAAAAATTGTCATGTCTCGAGAATCTTGAAGCCATTGCTGGACTTGGGCCTCATATGTGAGTCCTGGCTTTATAAATATTTTCCTTTATCTCAGTTATAGTTATTTGAATTTTTTTTAAGTCTCAGCATTATCATTGATTCTAAAAGCACAGACAAGATGTTTTGTTCTAATCTAATATTTTCAGTGGCATACACTATCCTAAAAATGATTTATCATTCCTTGTAGTAGGTGGCAGCATGATATATTGTATAAATAAAGACAAAATATGTTTTAAAAATTTATTTCAGTTGCAAAAATTCTTCAGTGTGGAAGTGAACTATTAGGGAATCAGGAGAATACAATAAGTGATTTTCAAATCAGAAATAGAGGACAGAGAACTTTGGCACTATTCTCAGACAAGGATTTTCTAACACATAAGGATGTTAAAAGTTCTCAATTTAAGAACTATGAGGAGGAAGACTGCAAATAAGGGAAGCAACAGAACAGGAACTTCTGCATCATATTTTTAGCCTGTCCTTCCTGAAGAAAGTAGTTAGTTCCCCATGTAAACTCTGAGCTAATCAATAACTCTTCACTCAGGGCTGAGAGAACTCAGCTATTTAGTGGTTATGCTCAGTATCTGTGAAGGAGAAACATTCTATTTCTCCACAGAGATCAGCTACTCACACTTTAAATCTCTTACTCTGGAACAAATCTCCAATGAGATTTGTATCAACATGCAACTTGAGTCCTTCAATCGTGGCTCTGAACAAAAATGCTGATTGATCTTTCTCTTGCTGAAGAACTTGAAAATTACTTTTCTTCTCTTAAGCACCCTTTGTCTAAACAGAAAGTCTTCCCTGAGTTATGCTGTGCAAATCTGAGCATGAACTTGGGCAGGTGTTCCTGTATTCACCCTCCTCTGAATAACTCACCAAGTTCTCACTGAAAGCCAAATCTTTTTTTAGAAACTGCTTTTTCTCTTCACAATAGGTGTGGTATGATTGAAGCAGCTTTGCTGTTTTCTCCTCACAAAGGCAGATGTCATGACCCTTTCCAGTCTTCTCACCAGTTAGGCTGCTGCACCACCTCACTGCTCTCACTGTCACACCAGGCCTGCTTCCACCGCTACACCTTCCCAGTAAGGGCAGCTTCCAGTGGATCACCCACAGAGACTCAGCATACCTGAATTACTCCTGAAGAAACTACTCGTTTCAGGGGAGCTCCTGGCCCTTTCCACTTTACATGTAGAGAGGTTTTGGCTAAATCCTATTAATATTTGTCATTTGTCTGGCAGTGGATGTGATGGTGAATTGTTAATGCTTTTACACTGCGTATTGACGTGTGGATGTTAGTTGCTCGTGGAAGCATTTTTAAGGTAGGACCACATTCTGCTTAATGCAAAACTCAGAATATATGTGCTATTTCCATGAAATATCTAATTCTGGCTAAACACAGGGTAGAACTCATATATTAATAGCAATGAACAGTGAGTTTCATTCACATTTGAAAAAAAATCTTTGGGCTGAAATACCACACTCATGGTCAATGGCAGCTCTTAGACTTGGAAAGGAATACAGATAAATGACATTTAAACACCTCTGGTGGCATCATACCTAAAAGAGCTGAAGTATTGCAATGTGTTAACCCCACAACCTTTTTTCATTGTGTCTGCTGAAATCTGAGAATTATTGATGAAGTTTCATTTAGTATTTTTTCTGAATGCACTATTCCAGAACATGAAGGATTAGTACTGTAGACAAGAAGTCTTGTGCAGAGACTAATCAAAACCTCTTAAAGTCATTAAAGTGGCTGATTTCCTACTGCCTACAATAGATAGTGAAATCTTGATGTGCACAGCAAGTCCTGAAAGCTTCTCCAGCAACACAATTTACAGCCTATCTAGACAACAAAATCATTTGCCACTCCTCCAAAATAAAGCCCCATAAGGTGCTGGAAGATCCACTTTCTCAATTTTGTTGAGCACATTAATGATAAAACATCTATAGCCAATATTAGGTACCCTGAACAATCATTATACTAGTTCACAGGGGAAAAAATAAATTAAGACCTAATGTGCTGAAAATGTGAGTCAGTACAAAATACAAAGAGAACCACAGACAGAACTAATAACATTTGGGGCAGTCACTCCATGACAGCCATTATAGTTTAACTCATATGAGAAGACTAGACAGACTGCAATTCTTTAATAAACGCTTATTTCATTATCAACCTTGCTGAAAACAAAGTACTCTATGAAATTAACACCCAAATTGCATAAAGCAATCTGCTTGAAGATTGATTACGTCTGCTAATTTTCTCAAGCAATTTCAGCATCTCAGTGGTAAGGCAGACAGCTAGCTAGATGATAGCACAGACATCCCCGAGGTCATTTCTGCCCTGCTTGTCTCTTAACACCTCAGAAACACTTTGGGATGAACAGCAAATCCCTGCAAATCAACAGCCTCCTCTGCTTCCCTGCTTGCCCTAAGGAATTTTTGTTTCTCTTTCATCCCTGACTACAACCTGTTCTCTGAACCCTTCCCTCCTGCCTCTTTCCAGCTGACTCTGTCTGAAAGCTAAATAAAAGAAGTAATACGATATTTGCCCTGAATAATCAGATTTACCATCATTTGGAAAGGAGTCCTGCAGTGTTGGATTTCTCATTAGAATCTTAGTCTCCCACTTTTCCTCACAGTCTCTGACAAATAGGATAGCTGAAAGAATGCAGAGAGACCAGCAAGCTCAGTAGCAAGAAGCTACTGTGCCATCCTCTCATGATCACTGGGTCCTGCATGTGCTGGTAGTGGTAAACAAAGCACGTCATCAGCTCTGGTACATCCTTCAGATCATCCTGTGAGCTACTTTGTAAAGCACTATAAACAAGCATTAAGGTGTAGAGGCTGATGTTTATGGAGATCTTAGGAGCAGCAAAAAAAGCACAGGATGAAATGGAAGGAATAGAGAGGAATAGAGGGAATAGGAATTTGGGAGTGTATTTTCTTTTCCTCCAGACGCAGTGCTCATTATAACATAGAGAAAGCAAGCTAGAAGAGAGAGCACATCTGAGTTAGGGAAACCAACCTTCCTTCCCCAACTCTTTGACTCCACACAAACATTGCTGTGCACCAAGGTGTGAGTGGGACACAAATCAGAGCTCCAGAGAGCACCTTTCCTAACCTCTCTCTCTCCTTGCATACGCAGATACATATACACATACAGATGGTATGTATCTCCTGCCTGGTCACAGACTATGCATACATTCCTTCTATTTTTGGCTCAGCTTTGAACTTTCCCTATTTACTTAAAAACCTGCAGTTTATAGTCTCCTTAGTAGCAGAACGATATGGACAATCCAGTCCAGCCCCCAACCTGACAAGCACTTCCAATATTTTACTCACACAGTAAAAACAGAGAAGAAGTATGGCCTAATCAAGAAGGAAAACTGCATTTTACTTCTTTTAGCAATTCTCCTTTTCCATCCCTCAAAATAAAACTGTCACTAATGTTCTCGTGTCAAAGGTTGGGAACAAAGGGTAGGAAACAAAGGAAACTGCTTAGTTAGGACCACACTAATAACTAAAGAAAAACTGACATATTTTAAAATGGGCGGTTCACCTCTAAGTTAGTTGTCTACAACATTGATAGGATCACTTCAAAATAACCCAAAATATATTTACTTAAAAGTCTGTATAGGGGGAAAAAAAGAAACAATGTATGTGTGTAGGAATGACACAGCTTCTCATTTTCTGCACGTCTTCTTTATGATAAAGTATCTTCGTTCATAATGAAGGAACTTATTTAAAATATACTCACATAACAGCAACTGATTTGAAAAGACCAATGGAATTACAATTTCTGTGTAAAACTTAACTCTGAATGACTACAGTGAATATCACTTTATCATCACTGAATTAAAAAGTTCAATTTGTAACTACTCATGCATTGTACTGAACTACTCCACCATCAGATGCTTTAAGTAATACATCACATAGCACATAATTTATCTTTTTCCTAACAGATAATGTAATATTGAGAGTATTCTTGTATTCTATGTTAGAAAAACAGTAGATTTTACAGCACAAGTCCCCAAATTACTCTATTTTTAATTAATAAAATGATACACAGCTCTTGCTGGTCCTTTGGGTAATAGAGTGATGCCACACATGCTACAGACACACAAGAACACAGTTTTAACTGATCCTTCCAAAAAAAACCCCTTAATCACTAAAGAACCACTACTTCATCCTTTGCAATCATTACAATAATTAAACTGAATTTGTTGACATTTTCAGATTGCTTTAGGAAACACCAATGAAGATAAAAGGCTAAAGAACTATTCACTAAAGAACCTGTTTCAAACCTGTTTTAAGGCAGACTAGATTTTTGTTAATATATGCAATTAACTACACTGAATTTAGTATTTCATGTTTCATATCATACTGGGTGGATATTAAACTAAAGTGTTCACATTTCATTTGCTGCTTTTAACAGAAAAAACCAAACAATCAAACACCAAAAAGATTGTAAAGGAAGAAGCAATTCTGGCTTTGAAGCAAAACTGAAGACTTTCAGACAGACAAACAAGGACCATTTTACTTGCTAATAATCCTATAACAGTGTTTTCTGTAATAAAATGGGGTGGGGGAATCAGTAAGAGTTAAAAACCAAAACAGTTAAACAAACAACCAAACAACCCCCACAAACCAAACAAAAATAAAAATACACATACACAAAAACAACAAAACAAAACAAACAAACAAACAAACAACCAAGCCCAAACCAGAAACAAGCACAATACACTTCATCATCAATCAAAGTGTTGCACAATATACTTCATCAAGTACAAAGTATCAATGGGAAAAACCATTTCCACGAAACAATGGAAAGGAATGCCACAACACACCACAATTGTCACCCACAGCATTGTAGATCATCTCAGATCAACCAAGTGTCACGTACTTTGGATTGACCACTATCCAGAGCCTCCAGGCACACTCTACATATCTAGCCCACAGAGAAGACATGCTAATGCCAAACAGAAATACAGTTCCTAAACCCTTGGGGAAGGGAACTTTGCTGGTGCTTTGTATTTCTGCTCTCCTCATACACCACCTTACCATTGCAGCTGGGTGCCAACATGCCCGGCAGAGATTTTTACGGGTTACTGAACTGACAGCCTGAATTTCATTTCCCTCTCCATCTGCTCATTAGGCATCTGTATTCAGTGCTCCAGGTGTTGCCCTTCTAGCTGACTCAGCTTCCCTGGATGTCTTGAGGGTTCAGCAAATCTAAAAGTGGCTGATCAGGAGGATTAATAGGATTCCCCTACATGGAACAGCACTCACTGTTTCCAGGAAGCGCACAGAAAAAAATCTCCACTGTGAGAATAGTTAAACATCAGATCACATTGCCCAGAGAAATGTTAGCATGTCTTTTCCCAGAAATATTTAAGACTCAATTTCATAGGACTCTGACTAACCAACTCCGAGCCCTGCTTTGAGCAGGAGGTTGGTTCAGACCATCTCTTCAGGTTCCTTCCAACCCAGACTGTTCCCTAGTTGCAGGCATCTAAGCCAATCTCCTCCAAATGCCAGTTTTTTGGAGTTAACTCCAGTTCTACATCTAGTTCCACATGTATGGACATCTGCTCATGCTTGGAAGTACTCTGCAGTCTCACAGAGGTGATGTGAAATAAACACTGCTGTGCTTCATTCAGCAGTATTCTTCCCTCCCTTAGCTCCAGTGTTTATGGTGGATGCAATGGGCAGATTGGGATCCAAATGTTTCAAGGTGAAAGCTTTTACTCTGAAGTATCAAATATTGCCTGGAGGCTGAACAGGGAGATTTGATAGGCAAACAGTCTCATCTAACATGACAAAACTCAGATTTATGATTGACATTCAAAGCTCTCATTCAGCAGAAAAAAACCCATAATGATGAGAGCTGGAATAAAGAAGAAGGAGGCACTTTCCAGAAGGAGGACTGTATTATTTAGCAATTGGCATTATAAAAAGCTGAAGAATACATTTTTTTTTTACTACAGAGACCAGAAAATTTTATCGAAACAAAAATCCTAGTATAGCTGTAAGAAAGCCATATTTATATTAATGGTGGAGAACAAAATACTGTGAAATCCAATTTTACATTCAGCTTACTCCCTTAAAAATCCCACACAAATTTCATCATTTTCATGAAAATAACGCTGTACAGAAATGTTCTTATTCCCTTCAACAACGATTTGGATGTCATTAAGATTTGTTTATCTTCATGTGTTGTTTGATCCTCTTAAATTAAGAGAGAAGACAACATTAAGAGAGAAGACAAAATAAAATAGAACTTTTAGTTATAGCAGACTTCCTTGAAAATGCAAATTTCAACAGAGAAAGGCACATTAGGAATTACTTTCCCTCTCTTGCTACCTGAAAACTTTATCCAGTGTGTTGGTTTCACTGCTTTCCCCATATATGTATCATTTTACTCTGATATGAGGTAATACATTAAAAATATCCATCAATAATAGCTGTTTTCATGAAGAATAAAAAGGAAGTAATCCTTTAAAGTGCTAATAGATGGGAAAAAATTACCTAAAAGTAAAGTTTTGTTCATCTAATTGGTCTGTACATTGAAAAAGCAATTTCTAGCTATATTTTGAAAGTCAGTGTGCAATATAGTTTTTCTTAGTAACTTTTAGGTTAAATTTGGATCACCATGGTAAGTCACTAAATATTTTATTATATGGACAGATACTTCAATCCATGCCCCAGAATAATTTCTCACTAAAAACTTCCATGACCTCTTGACCAGTTAGAATAAATACCATTTTTATTTTAGAAACACTGCTTATGTACTTTCACCAAGTAATTTAAATGCATTTGATTTTCTAATGTGTTAATGCAAAAATGGTGCAAAAAACCCCACTGTGTAATATGAGTCATTACTTTCCTGTAATAAACACTCCAATAAAACCAGACACAAGTAACCATAGAAACAGGTGCGTATATTCCAGTGCCATGGTCTCTAACCTTCCCTAGCCCACAGGCAGTAACACCCAACCAGCAGCCTGCTGCAGGCAACTTCAAATTTCTTTTCCTCATGATAATCAGTTCTAATTTCTTTAATTTTCTGTGACTGGAAACAGCATCAGAGCATTTTACAAGCAATACAATCTCAGTAGCCTGGGAACAGATGTCCTTACAATCATCGTAGACACTTAGTAAAGCAGCAACAAACACAGGAAAAAGGTGAGACAGAAGAATCAACTTTTGTAGACTGTCATATTCAAAGAATGGATATAAATACTTTCTATAGGAAATAATATTTAAAACTAACAATCACAGCTCCAACACCAAAATATTCCATTATTGAGTCTTAAAACAATTTGATATAACATATTCTTGGCCAGCACAGGATAGCATAGGACCTGCACTACACATCTAGGTTTCCAACAACATTATACACAGTACAAAATTCCATTTTTAAATATACAGATATATATAGATATGTATTTTAACATACCTGTGTTTGTAAAATAATTTTCACAAGGATAAGTAGTTTTCATCTTATAATTGCAAGGCATAGAGTAAAACAGCAACTCAAATCTTATGACGAATGGTCTTTTTTGCATTTGCTCTGAGAGCTTTTTATGACCACAGGTAAGCAGTTTTTTCTGTTTTTTTCCCCTTCACTCTTTAGTCAAAGCATCCCAAAATTTTCTTATACTTGCAACTGATTCCACTGATTATGTGTCTAGCCTCAAGGTCACGGTTCTCACTTTTGTTTGTGACTTGCACATCCCTAGACTGAGCTTTCAGCAGAGATATCATAAGCACATCCAAGCACACTATTACTGGATGACAGGAACCACATATTCTGTTTTACTATCCAACCTTTGAAAAGAATATAACTTCCTGATCCTTAACTCATTTATAAACTATGGGTATACAGCAGTTCTAAAGTCATGGAGTAAAATTAATTTCAATATTTCAATCTTCTTTTTTCAGTCTGTAATGCAACAGAAACACCCTTAATGAAGTGACCAAAACCTGGTAAGCCAGTTGACAGCGTTTCACCAAAATTCTATTAATATTTCCATCACTTATCAGAAAGATTAAACTAATTTTATAATTTCTCCATTCTTGTTTGATGAAAATGGCATGTTAATTAATATTAAAACTACTGAAAAGAACACAAACTACTGAAAAGAACACAAAAGAACATAAAGAAACTTGTAATAAAGTGCAGTAAACATTTGTTCTGTAATTGATAACTCATGACTAACTTATGATTATGGAAGAAATTGATTTAAGCATGAATGAGTTAATGCCATAAGTGTTAAAAAATAATTTAGCATCACACTGTGTGTATACTTTCTGTAGTTCCCACTTGTCCACTGACAATAAATGTATGAAGCAGAGAAATTGCTGACTCTGAGATATCTACAGGTGAGGTGTTAGCCTATGTACTTTAAGCTTCCCTTTCTATCAATGGAAAAAAAAGACCAGATAAATTATCCTTTAAAAGAGCCTACTTTAGACACAAACAACTTATTGCAGACTACTGCAGTCCCTCAAATTAGTGCTGATGAATATTATTTTTCTTTTCCTGTTTTAAGTCCAAAAATTTTTTGCAAGCTCCATCCTCAGTTCTCTCCTCTTGAGCAGACAGACAACAACTACAGCAACCAAAGCACCTATCAAAAAAATGATGAGGAGATGAGGAAAATGTTCTGTCTGAACACAACAAATGCTGATGCCTGGAAACGCCCAACACACTGGAAACCACTGATTTCAGTTAACTAAGTAATTTGCTGTCTTTAGTATTAGACAGACACAAGCAAAACTGCTCCCATCTATTTGTTACTGTTTTGGTAGCAGGTGAAGTTTAGTTTCAGTTCCTGCCTGAATTCACCAAGAATGTTGAAAGCTAATGATGCAACCCTTCACTTCTGCCCCTTCCAGGAGTTCTGAAGTCAGTGAAGAGCACACAGTGCTACTGAAATAAGACTGACAAATCCACTCACAACTACTTCATTTAGTACAAAAGTTTTGCTGTAAATGTAATTGATTTAACAATGGGGAAAATGTTAAGGACCATTACTTATGACTTTTTGCAATCTCCTTTGTTAGTTGACATGTGTCACAACTGCACAGTAAAAGAAAAAAAGATACTCCTATTAAATTTAGTGCAGTGCTTGTGTTGTATAAAAAAATTCTCATTTTCAGCATTAAATGTCAAGGAGGTTTTTTTAAGAGACAGAAGGAAATCTCGCTTTTTTTTTTTTTTACAATGTAACTCTCTTAATGGAGGAGTAGGATAAACCATACCTCCTTTTCACAACATTAATTTAGGGTAGGTTCTCTCATACCATCATGACAGTGATTAGGAGCTGCAAGGAAGATGCAGTCTAATGAAGAAAATTCCATATACCCTAGCACTGTCTATGGAACGAAATGATATCCAGTCATCTTTCATTCCCTAAAGGCTGAATTATCATCTGAAATAACCATTACTTTGTTCCTTTTTGTTATAGTTCTTGGCACATCTTCCTCTTTGATTATTTTATTATATATAATGCCACCAGTGCAACTGTGTCTAATACAAGCAATTTACCTGGAATATTTCTCTGTCTCCCCATACGCAAGCTGAAAGTAAACACTTCTAATAAAGGCCATAGATACCTTTAAAGTAAACTATCCTTACCTTGGTCATACCCATGTGAGATGACCTTCAGAAGGCACATTACTAGAAAACATATGGTAATTTTTTCATTCTACTGATTAAAAGAAATAAAGAACTTCTGTCACAGGTTAGGATGCCCTCTTTCTTTGAGAAGACCGATGATCGTCTAATAACACATCTGCTTTAAACTTAAGTGTTATCCTTCATTTCTTCAAATCCACCCCAGCTGCTTTTTCAAGGAGGGGATAATTTTGGAAATTTTCCTTGAATCAGAGAACAGACTTGTGTCAAGCACATAGTCATGCTCTTAAGTGACATATGAGTGGGCACATCAATGTGAGCTTTGATTCTGAGGGACCGTAAGACTTATCAGTTAAGTTCCAGGTTGACTCATGAACTATTTTGACAGACCCAAAAAGTAGTTTCTTCATGGTGCTCTCAAAAGCCTGCCAATCAATCAGTAAGTAATGCAGTAGATATCAACTGTATGTAATTTGGAAAACACTTTAAATTTTATTGATGATAAAGTGAAGGAGATTGATCTGCTTTCACTTGACAGACAACACTTCCTTCATGCAGCTGATTATTGCAAAGCTCTTTCTGACCAAGGAGCATGAAACATGACAGGAATCAGAACCAGAGTCAGTGAACCCTGTTTATAATCTGGGAACTAAAGAGCATGAGACCAAATCCAGGATCAGTTGAAGGAAGTAGAATTCTGAACTGAAAAAATCATGAAAATAACAATGTCAAATTGGATTCAGTAAGCTTTAACTATGCACTATTACATTTTTTATTACATTTACTATCCCAAGCCATCATTCTTCAATATAGAATGGTTTTTTAAATTCAATATAGAAGATTATTGTTTAGAATGCAAGCATAAGAATACATCCTGACTTGCTCTAATTCTGTCTCTGTCTCATATAAAACTTCACAAACCACTACAAATTCTTACTGCTCGTACATATATTTTATACAATGCTGACAGACAACATTAGGCAGACTATCATGGAATGCTGTTTTTAATGGCATTTCAATCAGTAAGAAATTACAGCCTGAATTTAATTTTTCAGATACAAGTTTCAAAGTAAAGAGAGATGTATTAATAGCATTAGTTCACCTGTTCATGACATGTTACAATAGCTGCATTGGCAGCCCAAAGTTTGGATAGCTTTTACTGACACAGCAATAATAACCCAGAAGGAAATATGAGTAATAAAAGACACAATAGCACTGCAACATTTCACTTTAACTTTCCTTCTGGGATAATAAAACTCTTGGATGGAGGCATTGGTTTATTTTGTCACTTAGTTCATACATGGAAAAGGGAGAAGTTTTACAGATAAAAGGCTAGCAGTTTCAGAAATTAGTTATTTTTTTCTAAAACACCCTAGAAACCAAAGAAGGTGTATTTTTCATTTGTCCTCAGAAGGTGTTAATTAGACATTTTCAAAATCTTCCTAGCTCAGCTATATTTACATTGTTATTAACTAGGACTTAAGTGGATGGTGCCTAACTTCTCCATAAATTATGTTTCTTGCTGGACTGTAATTTTGCATTAATCATAGTTCAAAGGTTTTTTAGCATTTCAATTCCTAAAGCATTTACAGAAATACTGATTCATGGTTAAGTTCAGTAGAACCACATGGCAATGCATTTAGTGATACTACACTCACGAAAAAACTTGAATGCATTTAAATTAGGACACTGCAGTAACAAATTGCCTTATATAAAAATTTTTCCTATACAAACATCTTTAATAAATGCTTATAGGTTTCCAAACAGTGCCTTATTTACTTCATTTGCCACTATCTTTGGCAGTCCATGGATCAATATGGTCTTGGCAAAATTATAATATTTAACTAATATTTTCCCTGGAAACAATAATCCAAAGAATAAGTCAAATACTTCACTAAAAATGATTACTCACTGAACATCATTGAAAGAAAAATGGAAAATTTTGACTAAGCTTTACCAGAAATACTTTTTACATAAGGCTGGTCAAGCATTGCAGTAGGCTGTTTAAAGAGGTTGTGGAATTCTTCATCCTTGGAGGAGTCTGAGATTCATCTGGACAACCCAAGCCATGGGCAACATTATCTAACTGGATCTGCTTTGGGCAGCAGGTCAGCCCAGATGACCTCTGGATCCCTTGCATCTGAGTTATTCTATGGTTCTCCAAATGATGCCAAAGAAGGCACTTCATTTCAGTGTAATTATATTTACTGACGAATGCTACAAGACATTATGTTTTAAGCGAATCCTCAATTGTTAAAATAACAATAAATGCAGCCATTTTCTACTTAAACTCTCTTTGTGTAACAGTGGTTATATCTAATCTATTTTACTGTATTTTTATCTAATAAATGAAGAGCAAAATATCAGTATGCAAAAGAAATAATCTGTGTTGTTATCTATAAATTTATAGCATGAATTGAGGCAATGGGATCAACTCCAGACAGCTATTAATTCTGTGTGCCCAGACTCATCAGGCATGCTTCAAAGACAAGCTCATCATACGACAATCAGAGACAAGTTCATCCTGTGCAGAGCAGCTAAGGACTCTAGGTCTGCCCAGTTCAGAGAACAGGAGGCTGAGGCGTAACCTTGCTGCTCTCTACAGCTTCCTGATGGGGGGAATTGGAGAATCAGGTGCTGACTTCCCTGGTACCTTGTGGCAGGATGTGTGGGAATGGTTCAAAGCTGTGTCACAGAAGGTTCAGACTGGTAATTAGAAATCATTTTATAAAGAGAATGGTTAAATATTGGAACAGACTTCTTAGAGAGATGGTTGATACTCAAACCCTGTGTTTAAGAGGCATTTGGACAATGCACTTAGTGAAAAACTTTAAGTTTTGGTCAGCCCTGAATTGGTCATGAAGTTGGACTAGATTATGACCGTAGTTCCCTTCCAATGGTTCCTTCAAACCTATTCTATTCTATTCTATTCTATTCTATTCTATTCTATTCTATTCTATTCTATTCTATTCTATTCTATTCTATTCTATTCTATTCTATTCTATTCCATTCCATTCCATTCCATTCCATTCCATTCCATTCCATTCCATTCCATTCCATTCCATTCCATTCCATTCCATTCTATTCATCACAGAATAAGCTGAGTTGGAAGGGAACCATAAGGATCGCTGAGTCAAAGTCCCAGACATGTACAGGACACCAGAATCACACTGTGTGCCTGAGCACATTGTCCACACTCTTCTTGAACTCTGTCAGGCTGGCTGGTGCTGGTGACCACTTCCCTGGTGAGCCTGCTCTGGTGCCCAAATACCTTCTGGGTGATAATATCCAACCCAAGCCACCCCTGACACAACTTCAGGACATTCCCTCAGGTCCTGTCACTGGCCACCAGAGAGAAGAGATCAGTGTCTCCTCTTCCCCTCATGAAGAAGCTGTAGACCACAATGAGGTCTCCCCTCAGTCTCCTCTTCTCCAGGCTGAACAAACCCAGCGCCCTCAGCCACTCCTCATAAGTCTTCCCCTCAAGGCCTTCACCATCTTTGTTGCTCTCCTTTGGACACTCTCTGATAGTTTAATATCTTTCTTATATTGTAGTACTCAAAACTGCTGACTTCATATTCAGCTTTCTATAGACCAGGACCCCCAGGTCCCTTTCCCTGGCACTGCTTTCCAGCATCCCATTCCCCACTCTGTACCTACATCCAGGATTGCCCCATCCAGGTGCAGAACCCAGCACTTTCTCTTGTTGAACTTCAAAGGGGTTGTGATTGCCCAGCCTCCTCTTATGTTGAGGCCTCTCTGCAGGGTCTCCCTGGCTTCAAGGGAGAGAATAGTTGCTCCCAGTTTTGTAGTGTCTGTGAACTTGCTCAGTATCCCTTCCAATCCTGTGTCCATGTCATTAATGAAGATGTTGAAGAGCACAGGGCTGAGGATGGAGCCCTGTGGAACCCCACTAGCCACAGGTCACTTGTCTGATGTCACCCCATTCACTGTAACCTTTTGTGCCTGACTCATGAGCCAGATTTTGCTCACCCATCACATGATCTGTTTCTCCAGTTGTGTGCTGGACATTTTGTCCAGAAGGATCCTGTGAGAGACAGTATTGAAAGCTTTACTGAAATCCAGAAAGATTACATCCACTGTCTTCCCTTGATCAGCTAGGTGGGTTACCTTCTCATAAAAGGAAATCAGATTTGATAAGCAGGACTTTTCCCTTTTTTCCCCCGTGCTGGCATTGTCTTTCAGGTGTTTTCAATACCTCCCAGAATAATCTTCTCCATAATTACCAGTGAGCCTGAAAGGCCTGTAGTTTCTGGGATGCTCCTTCTTGCCCTTGTTGAAAATCGGGACAACATTTGCCAGCTTCCAGTCAGCTGGGACATCTCCAGATTTCCAAGACCACTCAAAAATCATCGTGAGAGGTTTTGTGGTGACATCAACTCCTCTTTGAGGATTCTTTGATATATCCCATCAGACTCCATAGATTTATAGGGATCCAGCTGGAGCAGCAGATCCTGAACATTTTCAAGGACAACTGGGAGATGATCATTCAGTTCAGAGTCTGAGATCCCTTTTGTCCATCATCCATGTTGAACATGGAGGCAAAGAATGTGTTAAACACCTCTGCCTTGTCCATGTCCCTGTTTATGAGGTGACCATTCTCATCCTGTTAAGCATTGATGTTATTCTTACACTTCCTATTGCCATTAATATACTTGCAAAAACTCTTTATTGTCCTCCACAGTTCTGGAAGGTTTAACTCCAGCTGATCTTTGGCCCATGAATTTTCTCCCTACAGTGACAAGCAGCATCTTCTCATCTTCCCATGTCACCTAACCTTGCTTCCACAGGTCATACATCTTTCTTTTCTGCCTTATTTCCAAGAGAAGACTTTGTTCTGCCTTGTCTGCTTGACTTCTGACATTTGGGAGTTGCCTGGTCCTGTGTCATTAGGAGACGATGTTTAAAAAGTGACCAGAACTGATGGATGGCAGCATCTGCAAAGGCATTTTCCCAGGGGATCTCACTTACTAATTCCCTGAACAGCCTGAAGTCTGCTCTTCTCAGGTCCAGAGCTCAGGTTTTGCTGTCATTTTTCCTCCTGTCAACAGAGATTTTAAACTCTTGCCAAGACGGCTGCCGATCTCCACTCATGAGATTGACTCTGTTGACAAGCAGTAGACCAAGGACGACATCTTTCTGAGCCACCTCCCTTAGGACCTGTTCCATACAGTTGTCATCCAGGTTTTTTAAGAATCTTTGGCCCAGGTTGTACCAGCTATGTGATGCTCCCAGGTAATTTCTGGCAAGTTGAAGTCCCCCATAAGGACAATGGCAATCTTTAATATTCTTTTCTCACAAATCCACAAATTTAAACAACCCAGTAAAGACAATAGGCTATGCAGCAGCATATCTTTCTTATCCCCTAGATGTTGACTGTGATTGAAGTTGGTATTTGCATACTCAAAAGCTCAGAAATCAAGCCTTGCATAAAAAGTTGGCCACTCCTCCCTCTCTCTCTACATTAATATCTACATTTCCTTTTCTCTGCAAAGGCTGTACTGGTTGTAATAGTAACTTTTCATTCCCACAGTGTTCAAATGCTCATGAATGTCACTAATTCCCCACATACAATCCTCTGTCCACATCTTCACTTTCTTCATGGACATCTCTGAACAAGAGTGCTCAGGTAGCAGCCAGAAACAGCACTTCACAAAGGATTACTCTGACTTTACACAACCCCTGAAGATTTTCTCAGAATCATCTTATTTCAGTAACTTTCTAAATATTAATATTAATGACAATTAAACTTTTACAATTAATATTCATTAAGTATGACGACACAATAACTCTGTCTTAAATTAAAATCTTAAGTACAACATTGGATATCTCTGGAGTCACCAGACCTTTAAGGAGTTAAAAGCAAGGATAACATAACACACATTATCTATTATGTGCAGTAGTGCCATAATTGCATTGTCAGTAAGGTCTGCAAATAGATTTTATATATAAAAGCCGAATTTGTATCTTTTTGCAGAAGACTAGAAACCATCATTAAATAACGGTACCTAATAACGATTACTAAAATATTCTGCAGTTTTGCAGCCTCCAATCCACTTACACAAATTAGCCCAGTAACAACAGCAGACATATAAGAGAAGCATTTTGTTTACCAGTATGGACTATATCAAGGTAAAAAATTCAAAGCAAGATCACCTTCTCTAGTAGCTCTCAGTAAAACTCATGTTCTTATTGAAGTAAAGTAACCATACAACAACACATCCAGCCACATGAAATGAAAATCAAAACTCTAAGTCCATATATGGACCAAAAGACAATTACAAAATATTCTTGCTAATGTGTATGTAGCTTATTTTTCCTTTCATTCTTTATGCTAATAAAATTAAACTATCTGTTTTCTTAATAGGAAGCCTTTATTATGAATGCTTGCATTATATTTTGGGGAGATTAAATATGCAGTAAAGCTACATCTTTATCCATCTGTCTTTTCAGTTTATACACCATGGTGTTGCCTGCAGTTGAAAACAATCATAGCAAGAAGAGCTGGCAAGTTAAAAAACAAATACCTAATTTCATTAGCATACAGATCACTGGAAGCACACAGAGAATACTGTTTAAATGCTTACCTTAACTATCCCACGGATATGCATTTTTGCTATCATCTCTGCAGTGTAAAGAAACATCAACAGAGTATCAAGAGCAAATGTCACATACTGGAGAGGCGGATAATGCTCGAAGGTTTTTGGAGTGTTCATACACACAGAAATAACACTGATGATGGCACAAATTCGTAGTAAAGAGTGCACCCACTGAAAAGAAAAAAAAAAACAAAATTCAAACATGAGATATTGCAAGATTTCTTTGACTTTCAAAAAAACCCTCAAATATTTAGCTTCCATAACTCATCCTGGCACTCTTTCATAAATACATCTGTGCCCTTTTACATAATGACCCAATTTTGGTCTTCAACCAAAAAGAAGCACTCTTAAATTACTCATACATATATAGACACATATATACTTTTATTAGTTAATTTGTGAGGTTGTATAATTCAGAAAACACAAACTAAGAGCCATGACACTGAAAACTAGGATTCCATAATTTCTATTTTGTGGCTCTTGTAATTCAATTTCTTTTCAAATGACAACTCATTACATTTGTGGGCAGACAATAAGTAGAATTTGTTGAAGTTATAAACTGGATGGATAGATTAAATAAAATATTTGTGGGAAACTGTGGTTCAACACTTAAGAAGAAATTATTTTTAAATCAGTTCACAACTCAAAAAATTAAGTGAGAGTCACAGGATTAAAAACATCCTTCTGATTATGAGAAGAATAAATATATAAAGAATAAATATAAAAGAGACTATGAAACAGACAGCTACTTCTTTAAAGATTCACTTTTCTTCCGATCAAGTTTTGTTGCTATAGGAGAACAGTTCATTTCTCTTGCTAATTAGGACTCAGCCCCACTCCTCCGTGCCAGCCAGAGAGAGAGGTGTAACAAATAAGCAGAATGTATCAACACGGCGGAGGTTTAGGGTTGGATTTTTTTCTTTTAAATCAAAACATGATTGAAACATCTTGAAGTCAGGCAAGTATATAAATCATAGTTGGTAAGGTTGTACTTATCGTAACAAAAAGGAAAAAAAATACTTCAAGAAAGCAATCTTTAAACAAAAAACACAGAAGTACAGTTATCAAAATTTTTCATCTGGGGAAAAATTCTACACTCATTTACAGTGTACCTCAGACCTTTTGATATCCAAAAGACTCAAGAACAGCCACCTAATTTAATACTCACTGTTCACTCACTTATATGATATCTGACCCAAATTGAATAGCTCTATCATTTGCATACTCTGTGCCCAGATTAATAATTTGGAAGCCGAAGGCACCTGATGAATGATCTCTAACATCCCTTTAACATCCACTTTGTTTTGAACCTTGTTTCAACTGAGACAATTAACATAAATATTAAAGTGTGGCTGATACAAAACTTTTTCTCTGCCACAGTAAAGTGTCAGTATGACAAACACTAAGCACTGTACAACTAGTCCATCAGCACGACAAGAAAAAAATACTCCATGAAAATCTCGTGCATTGTGGGATCAAAAATGTAGGTAAATACCCATCATATATTTCTGCAATGACATTTTGAGTTTATTACAGTAGCCAATATAAACATTCTACTTAAATAACTGACAAGACAACACCCATTTATTAATTCATGCTACATAGCTTTAGGTATTAAAACTCAGGAGCAAAGCTGAGGGGATCTGGCATCCTTACCACAAAGGAGAAGATGGTTTCCGTAAATGAATGCAATGCTAACAAGAGGTATTATTTCAGAATATTTTACTTCCTACTTTTAAAAAGCAAAAATATTATACACTAAGAGAAATGTGAAAATGACTTCTCTGCAAACCCAGAAATCATTCACAATACTGGAATCCCTGATCCATGCTCACTGTTGAATAAATAATTCAATCATAATAACTACATTTACGTGATACAAACATTTTCTTAATGCAGTACAGTCTATTAGTAACTCCACTCCTAATGAAATTTTCCCCAGTTTCAAATTGCCAGACACTTTTACACCTCTCTTTTTCTCAAGGCGGGTTTTAGGTTAAATGGTACCACAAAAATGATAACTGTACTTCAAAATAAACAACCAAAATAACAACACTTTTATATTCATAAATGTTTTAAAAGGAGAGATTTGAAAGTCAAAAGTGCTTATTGCTGGCTACCACTTGAGCAACAAAATCCTCCTTTTAACATCCTTTTCAAAAACTCATTTTATGAACTTGTAATTTCAACGAACATGTTAGGAACCAGAGACCATAAAAAAGATGGTTGTTTTAAAAGAATCAATTAGATGAACTGGTTGGAAAATACTGGTTGATTATCCCATAATTTTGCAACAGCAAAAAGAAAAAAATTTATTTAATCTTTGATGTTTTCCAAAAAATGAACTAGTACACTAGCAACTATAGTTCAAAACTTGTTTCTGACTAATATCTAATTCAGATTTCTTTTCGCGGAAGTCATATTTCAACAATTCAAGTTACATTTAAATTAAAATTAGTAATTACATAAAGAGATACCTACTGGTTTGTTAATCCATAGAATATCTGCATTGTCTGACAAAGATTCATCGGGACCAAAATCTGTAACCGGCTGGGCTTCCACCCTTGAACTTTGTTTCCTTTTTAGCATCCTGAAGTTAACTTCTCTTATCTATAATCATGAAACCTCCTTGGTGAGAAAAAAACCGAAAACATTAATTCACTTAAGCAATTTTATAACGCATTTTGAACTGTTTTATAAATTACCTAAAGCATTTTGTTTTCATGCGCACTTCTTTTATACTTATTGATTAATAGGATATTGATTTTGTTAAATATAAATCACTGACATGACTCTCATTAGTTTACAAAAAAAAATACACAAAGGTATGAACACAAACAATTACCAGAAACTTAGCAATGCTGACAGAAAATCTGTTCTAATATGCAAAGAATGCTATTGCTGTGGACTTCAACACAGAGTAATCATTGGATGGATTTGACCTGGAGCCATTTAATTAAATGGTGACATTTCCATTTATTGCACTAGGCTAAGATAAATCCCAATATGACAAAGGCAAACAGGCAATGTTAAGCAGCTAATAGATGTTAATGTTATTTACTGAAATCAGAAATTCCTTTTTGCTATATACTACTATTAATGTGTATTTTTCCAATACTTTTTTGATGTTAACAATTATCTATCCAACAGCCAGACGGCTGGCTGTCTGTGGGGCATGTGTTGGCGCATAGAAGGACTGAGGAAAATGTGTTGTTTCTACAAGGTCAGGCTGAGCTGGGACATTCCTGCATGGATGGCACTGACTGAGCCCTCTGTATTCTCAGCCACGTGAGCCACAATTAGGGGACACGTCATGAGAGCAGTAAGGTGAGTTAGATCCTAGTATTGACTTTCCCACAGATGCAGTTCATAGATCCCAGAGTCGAAGCAAATCCAAACAGATGAGGAAGATACACTCTCCTGAGAAGTAACTGTCTGCCCATGAAATACAATTATATTGTTCATGAAATAAAACCCCTTAGAAATTTCTTTTTATTTTCTTTTTTTTTTTTTTTTTTTTCCCCAGCAAAGTGAGGTAGGGAAGAAAGCAAGGTCTTGAGACCTTGTTCTGGAGCTTTACTCTGGACCAAGTGTTTGCAGGTGACATTGCCCTGTGACAACTAAAAGCTTGTCAAAACTAGTATAAGATAGAATCATAGAATGGTTTGAGTTTGAAAAAACCTTTAAAGATAATCTAACCCTACCCCCTGCCATGGGCAGGAACATCTTTCACTAGATCAAGTTGCTGAAAGCCCTGTCTACTTTGTAATGACATGGCTACCACAGCTTCTCTGAACAGCCTGTTTGTATGCCCCACCATTTTCATTGTAAAGAATTTCTTCTTTATGCCCAACCTAAATCTTCCCTTTTCCAGTTTTACTCTATTGCTCCCTTGTCATGTCACTGCAGGCCCCGGTTAGTTACAGCCACAAGTATCACAATGACAACTGTAACAGGAATGCAGGAAACACTGTCCTCGATTAGCTGGAGGCAACAGTGGGCTCAGGACTGCAGAAGCACCCATGTGCTTGGTCTCAGCTGGCCTTTTCAATCCCATGGGCTGCTGCTTCATGTCCAAACACTATGCTTACATCCTTGTCTGCCTCACCTTTTTAGCTGTTATGGCAAATGTAAACCCTTCATCTTATTCCAAAACTCTCAAAGTCTACTCCTGCTCTGTTTTCTCTCTCAGATTCAAGAGGTCGGTTCCTGTCTCTGTAAATCCAAGTCTGAGCCATTGGTCTTTGTACAAACCACAGAGTACCAAGGCTGAGGTCTTGTACTAATGTTCCCAGCTGGAAAAGCTGACGTTATACAATAACAGATTTTTTAAAACAAACAGAAATAATATAAAGGCACAAAACAAGGGACAACTACTAACATCTGTATTAATTTTAAATGGCCATTCACAGCAACCTTAGCACAAGTAAAGCTGGTAAGCTGCCACTAAAAACATGCCAATACTGTAAAATGAATATTATATATTAATGTCTTCTCTATCAAATGAAGAATGAAATAATATTCGCAGAGGTTGCATCCTCTCTCCACGTTCATGCTCAAGCTTCATGCTCCCACTTCTGTTTCATAACTGAATTCACTACTTCCTCCTCTTTAGAATTTTTTTTCATTTTCTCCTATTTATTTCCCAGTTTCATGGATTGACCTTTTTCTCTACTTAGACCAAAGCACAATCAGAAATGCTTCAAGTCTCAGAGCTGCTGCTGTGCTTTTTGAGGTCATGAAACCTTAAAATGGCTACATTTAGCATAGTGATAAGAAGTTACTGCAATGCCTTGGGAGCTGCATTTCCCAAAACCTTAGGAGGGAAAAACACTGCCTAAAATGTTTCTTACCAGTATGTTCTTTAGGAAATTGTTACTCAAAAGCTAATCAGTGAAATAACAAAATAATAATTTTATGTTTACTAGTTCTGGTAATGACAATTACTGTGCTACAGTTAGCTTTCAAGAAAAGATGCAGCAATAAACAGAGAATTAATAAGATAAGTGCAATCAATAATTATGACAAAAGGTTCAGGATATGAAAAACTGATTTTTGTTTAGCCACTTACTGATTTTTTTTTTTTTTTAATAAAAGATGGTCGAAATAACAAGCTATGTCCATTTGGGTAAGAAAGCAAAAAATTATCAACAGTCTATTAGAAAGATTATGTTGTTTTTATGTTTTTCTCAGTCTTGCTTATTTATATATTTGATGTGTAGGAAGATTAGCCATACCCTTCTAATAAAATTCCCACTTACCCTTTTACCCACTGGCTCTTTGTTTGTTGAAGTAATTTTTAATTGGTCTGGGCACCAAAAATAACATGAACTTTAGATGTTCATAATAAATGTTCATAATGGATTCAGTTAATATACTTAAATCACAGAAATCACAGAGTATTCTGAGTTGGAAGGGACCCAGAAGGATCATCAAGTCCAACTCTTAAGTGAATAACTCATATGGGTATCAAACCCACAGCCTTGGCATTACCAGCACCATGCTCTGACCAGCTGAGCTAATCAGTGTTGTGACTAAAGAGATTAGAATTCTTATTTTTAAAAAGTAGCCTTGAATAAACAAATCTCCATGTATATAAAACCAAATCGAAGGGAGGAAATATTATGGAATATAAAAATCGGCTTGTTTACTTCTCTACTTGAAATGACCAGAAATCCACACAAAAAATTCAGAATGAAGATGACAAACCAATAGTATTTTGTAAATGGTCTTTAGCAAGATTATTCAAAATATAGCATAGCTGCTTTCAAGCTTTTATGCAACTTGTTTTGCTGTTCTCACTACTTTTAGTTTAGCAGGGAACACATGCTTTTCCATGTGCTGCAGTTTCGGGACTCTGCCATGTATTTAAGTAATTTTAACCCTTGGACTGCAAATCCCTTTTACACTTGTTTCTCAGGGAGGAACCAGCTGAAGGATGAAGAGGAGTTGTGCATGAACTCCTTCCAGCATGTGACACACAGCGAGCAGCACACCAAGCTGTGCTAATTGGGAGGTGTAGTCCTCCCTAACCCTGATACAAATCCACCCCTGCAGTTCCTGCATGGATTCTGACATACGTCATTAGGTCTTTCTTTGATCACAACCTGTTATTAATGTGAAAGGTTTAATGTGTTCCCTAGGATGTATTTCTAGCTGCAGTGTTTTTAAGACATACTAGGTGCGGGGAAAAGACAGGCTTTAAGACAGGAAAATATCATGGAGTTTTAAGGCTACAACAATTTCATATTTTTTTTGAGTACTTTCCTTATAGTAGCAATGAAAATTCACATTGCAGGTGTCAACCTTTTCAAGGAGCAACATGGTGTCTTAAATTTCTCCTCTATTTTTAGAAGCAAAGGCAAATTAGAAGTAATAAAATTAAACAGAAAATTACACTGAGCCCCATCAGATCCATTAGGGTAGCCTTGTTCTCTTCCTTTCTATCTTTGAACTTGCAGCCATGCAACCTCCACATTTTCTAAACCACCCTCACCCACTAAATTTGCAGCTTCTGCTGAAATGAAAGTATGCCAGGACAATGGTTGAGATGAACATAAGATGCACTGTGGACTTCAGAAAAAAGGAGTCAGAAGAAGGTATAACCCAGTTTGCAATATTCCCACTGAGTGCAAGACACTCCTTCTGATGGAAATATGCAGTTCCTAAAAAAATCTAAAGACAAATTTTAAAAAGTAGCTGATCCTCCATGACATCAAAAGCTGAGAAATCTAAGTCTTGTTTATAAAGCAAGTGCACTGTATACAGCATAATCTGCTCAAAAGATCTCTATCACAAAGTCAGGAAAACATGCATATAATGTCTCTGGCTGACAAAGTAGGCAGCTGAAAAATGCCTTCACAGAAGTATAAACAGAAAAAAAAAGCAAATATTCCTACCTACAACTTATGGAGAGAGAGCTCAAAAATCAGACAAATCATTGGAATCAGCAGTGCCTGGCTTCCAACATACTTTTTTCTCACTGCCTACTGACTTTGTCACCTGAGATCTCATCAGCACTGCCTGAAGGCCCTCCCAAGGCAGGCCACCTACAAGCACTCTCTTCAATTCCCTCTTCTTTGAAAATGTCAAGTCCACTTCCAACTTCTCCCAGAGCAGAGACACACACTTCAAGACAATAATTACAAATGTGAGAACTAAAATAGGTGACAGGAAGATGATGTGAACACCCATACACATAGCATGATGACAAAACCCCATTTCCATACTATGAATTTAAAAAGCTCCACAGTACAGGCTACCTTAAAGAAATTTGATTGCTCTTAACTTCAGCATGCATTACATGATCATAGGAAAAATGTAAGTTCCCATTCTTTCATCAATGCCCTTCTCCTTTCCTTCTTTGCAAATTGATACTGTTTCTCAATGCCTGCTCCCTGCACCCACAGGTTCTTCCATCCCTGATTTTGGGTACGGGTACAATTAAATGGCATTTCAGTATTTGTTTTCATGTAGCAAAAATCGGAAGTGAGCAAGCTGTATACACAACAGTACAGATATATTTATTTTAGAAGGGTAAGGACAGAATTCCAGTAGATACAATCACATGGCACATGCCACCATGGATGCTATTAACTCATAACTAATTTCAAGAGCTTATTTCAGTACTTTTTCTCTGTGTGGTATAATTATTGTATCTGATGAAATGTTCTGAAAGATCTCTTTATTCTTTAAGGGGATCCTCTTTATTCTTTACATGAGATACTGTAAATAACTGACCAAACCTTTGTATTTATTCAGAACAATGTTGTTTCCTCACAAAGAAGGTACACTGGAGGAAATATTCTAAAAATCAGTTACATTCACATTTGCAAATTATTTGGATATAGGTAGGAAAGAATGACTGGTGATATCTTGCACTTACTAACAGGATCCCAGACCAAAAATACCAGGGCTGGGGTTCACAACTGAGAAAGGTTTAAAAATTGCTTCTTCCTCTCAGTTGTTGCCAAAATAATACAACTGAGAAAGGTTTAAAAATTGCTTCTTCCTCTCAGCTGTTGCCAAAATAATACTCAGCAAGCAGAATTAAATATCTCATTGCATACAAAGGCAGATCTCTTGTGAGTCAGATATACAGTCTACTGCTACTGTCACATAATGTTGCTCTTTTTACTTTAACCCTTCTCATGTCTGCAATATACAATTTTGAAGAAACTACACATACGTGTACATGGTGCAGTGATGCAGCCACAACTCCCCATGTATCCCAAAGGTGGAACATATCCAAGCATGAAGCAGCTACTGGCTGTAGCCAGTTTTGCTTTTCAGTGGAAACCATGGCACAAGACTGGTGAGCACCCTCCACCACCTCCTAACAGGTTGGTTGTTGGCATGACTGGTCCACATGATAGCTTTCCAAGTCCTAAAATTACACTGTCAGAATGGCTGATAAAATGTTAAAATGTAATGATGGCCACCGAATGCACAGTAATTATATGAAGATAAAATAACAGTGGCAATGTATTTCCTTCACAAATACATTTGCACAGTTTAACAGCTGATTTACTTTGAAAGTTCACTTTGACTGTGGGCCACCTACCCACCATTTGCTGACCTAGGATTGGTCAACTGCAATGTAGTCCATATAAATATATGTCAGAGCCCATTGATGACAAAAAGACATGTCTTTAGTACGAATCATGCTGGAAAAAAAGAAAGCAGTCTTCTGGAATTTACTTTTGCAGCATAAACCATGTCTAGGTGGAAATTGTCTTTAGCCCTTTGTGAACGTAAGGGGACAGGTAGTACCAGGTCACTCTTTGAGTGGATTCGATGAGCAACCCATCCTCTCTCTATAATATCCCACATTCAGTAACATGCTCTGAGTACTGTGGATCAATTTTTCCCGGTTATAAAGGAAGGCATCAGGGCATCCTTCCCAGATGATACAGAGGTGGAAAGGAGCTACTCTGTAGGCAGACAGCTGGCAGCATGCCTGCTTAAGTGATTATTTTAATGTTTCTGGGATTTTGTTTTATCATTAATTACATGCTAGTATGCCTAGAACATTGTATATCCATCTTTTCACTATTTAAATAAAAATTAAAATGAATGGTGGTTATATTCTTTTAGATTTGCTACAATTTTTGTTAAAATAATTAAAGAAACTGAAATATTCTTTCCTTCCCGAATTCTTCCTTTTCTATCCTTTAAGAAATTGCCAGCAAAAAAGTTAATGACTATATATTTTAAACTTGAAATCCTGAAAACAAAATTAGGATTTTTTTTATTTTTTTAATCCTCTTATTTTCCCTTTGAAACAAACTAATTGACATGCACTTGCTGCAGTGCAGTTCCTAGAAGTTGCACCATAACCTCTGGTACTTTTTGGTACTTTGGGTACACAAAGGCTTTATTTTGAAGGGAAGGGGGGAAAAAAAAGGGAAATCTGAGTTCATAGAATCATAAGCCAGTTCAAGGCAAGGACCTCAACTCTGCTCTTGTAAGACCCCACCTAGGTTCTGCAGGGGCCCAGCTCTAGGGTCTGCAACACAAGACATTGATCTGTTGGAATGAGTCCAGAGGAGGCCACAAAGACAGGGTGGAGCACCTCTCCTATGAAGATAGGCTGAGAGTGTTGGAGCTGTTCAGCCTGGAGAAAGCTCCAGGGAGATCTTAGAGCAGTTTTCCAGTGCCTAAAGGGATTTACAGTCCCTGGAGAGGGACTTTTCACAAGGATGTGTAGTGATAGGACAAGGGCCAATGACCTTAAGATAAAGGAGGGTAAGTTTAGATTAGATATTAGAAAGTCTTAACTGTGTGGGTGGTGAAGCACAGGAACAGGTTTCCCAGAGAAACTGTGGATGTCCCATCTCTGTCAGTATTCAAGGGCCAGGCTTGGATAGGGCTTTGAGCAATCTTGTCTAGTGGAAGTTGTCCCTGCTCACAGCAGTGTCGTTGGAACTAGATGATCTTTAAGGTCCCTTACAACCCAAACCATTATTTGGTTCTATGGCCTCAGAAGGTCTCCAGTCATACCTCCTGCTCAGGCAGTATCAACTCTGGTGACAGCCCAAGGTATTGCAGTTTACTCAGGTTACTCCAGTCTGGTCTTGAAAACCTCCAACAAAGGAGGTTTTAGAGGTTTTTTCAGCAACTTGTTTCCCTACTTGATTATCCTTACCAGGAAGGGGAAAAAAAAAAGACAGAGATAAAAGATAGAAATATCACAGAAAATAAAGGAAGGAAAAATAAATTACCTAGTAGAACCAAGACAATTTGCAACTGTAGTTTAGGACTGGTATTTCACAAAGCAAGATATTTATCAGTATTTTAACAATCCAGCAGTTGAAATAAAAGATGCTATGAAGGTAATGAAAGGGAGAACAGAGAAAGGTTGAAAGGGAAAGAAAATATGATTCAACCTGTAACACCTACATTAGGCTGACTTTGCTCTTTAACCTCAAAAGATTTCGTGCTCAAAACCTACAGGAGATCCAACCATGGAAGCATTCTATTAGTAACACAGTAAAAATTATTTTTGAATGCAACACCTCTAATTTACTCATAAGCACATCAGAAATCTTATTTGTAATAGACTGAACTCCTAAATACCTAGGCAGCTGGGGAAGAAACTCAACTCCCCAGAAGCCAGTACCAGTTCTATGTCATCATGACCTACTCATGTCTCAAGAAGACATTCTCATCTGTAGAAGACTTCTAGGGCCAGGTCCAGCAGCCCGTTGCTCCCTACAATACAGTGTGATAGTATTCATCTTCTACTGTGAAGGTTTAAGACACAAAATGTCTTTGGCTGAATGCCATACAGATCTAAATAGTGTTCATGGTATCAGCAGTGTCCTGGAGCTGGAAATAAGTCAAATCAGAGTAAATTATATTTCCAGGTGGTATAGCTTAAATGGCAATGAACTGTGATGGACCACATTTCAGATTAAAATAAAACAGAAGCACCAAACAAGAAGACTAAAGCACTAATGACAAGCCAATTGTTACAGTTTTGAAAGTTACCAAGCTCAAATGGTAAAACAAAACAAAACAAACAAATAAACAAAAAGAAAAAAAAATAAAAAAGAAGAAGAATAAAAGAAAAAAAACAAACAAAACAAAAACAGCCCACCAGATGAAAACAAACCCAACTATTCCTGGAAGTCTCCAAAGGTATATGTATATACTTGAAGAGAGCTGGAGACTTCTAGCATCCAGTGAGACCAACTCAAAGAAGGGTAATTTCTTACTCCCTTCCCTAAATTAAGAAACTTCAGCTTTTGTCGTTCAAGCAGCAGTGCATAGTTCATTGCTAGTATGTATTACTTCTCTGTTGATCATTAGGAGGGTAGGTGGAATGGGGCTGTTGGGGAAGGAAATGAAAAGGAACAACGAAATTAACCAGGAAATTGATGATGCTTAAGACAAACACGAAAGAGTCAAATAGCATTTAGTTAGTGTTTTCTCGGTGTAAATATTTGCCTGGATGCAACAACGTTAACCTACCAAATCATAGTTGACTTAAAAGCCTAACGTGTTAAGGCCATCAGAAATCGAGATCCTTTCTAGAAATATGTCTCTGATTTTACTCAGAGTACTAAAATGAAAAGATGTCAAAAAAATATTAAGCATCTCTCTCTATTCGATTTAGGAACCCCTGATACAGCACGTTAAATAGATTTAGCCCAGGCCTCGGTACATCGCTCCCTCCACCCACGCCAAGCCCGCAGCCCTGCGAACCAGCCGAACGCTCCCCTCGGGGAGGGGGCTCTCCGCGGCCATCCCCGTCCCCATCCACAAGCACCCCTTAAATGAGTGCCCCCCGAAGAGGCCTGCTGGCCGCACGGCCCCGCTCTGCCTCGGTGACGAGGGCTGCGGAGGGCCCGGGGCTCGGGGCAATGCCGGCGGCGGCCGGCCCGGAGCGCCCCCTCGCACCGCGGGGAAGG
This sequence comes from Acridotheres tristis, assembly GCA_037013685.1. Classification (NCBI taxonomy): domain Eukaryota; kingdom Metazoa; phylum Chordata; class Aves; order Passeriformes; family Sturnidae; genus Acridotheres; species Acridotheres tristis. The sequence goes on from CM072884.1 coordinate 76,909,485, forward strand.
ACGGCCGGGGCGGGCGATGCGGAGGGCGCCGCCGCCCCTTCCCCCCGCCGCCGAGCCGGGCGGGCCTCCTGCCGCGCCCGTCCCTTCCCTGGGAGCCGCCAGCCTTGCCGGTACAGCCGCGGCGGCCGCCGGCACGGAAGGGCTGGGGAGAGGGGCGGGGAGGCGCGGGGCCCCACCGCGCTCCGGGAGCGAGCCGCGCCCGCCGCCTCCGACCTACCGCCAGCATCTCCCTTCATGGCGCGGTCGGGAGCGGCCCCCGCGGGTGTGCGGGTGTTGCGGTGCCGTGCCAGCCTCGCACGCCGCCCTCCCCGCGATGGATCGGGGCGGCGGGGCCCGCCCGGCGGCGGCCGCGCTCAGTCTCTCGGCAACGGCGGCGGGGGCGGGCGGGGAGGGAGCAGGTGCGGAGGAGACGGTGCCGACCGCGCACGGGCTCCTCGGAACAAACAGACCCCCTCCTTGCTCCAGAATCCGGCGGGGAAGAGGTGGCCAAACACCCCCACAGGGGTGTGGAACTGTGCTGGCTGTGCCCGGACCACGGGAGTGGTGCCCGGCGCGGGACAGAGCCCGCCGGGCGGTCCCTCGGGCCGGGCCCGCACTGCCCCACCGCCCGCAGCAGCTCCGCTCGCTGCCGCACTTCTGTGGGGCTTTACTTTGGGCTGCAGCTTGTTTCTTAGTTGGTTTCGGGTTTGTTTTTGTTTTTCATTATGCTCTTCAAGTGCTAGGATAGGTTATTTATTGTGGTAAGAAACCGTATTTGTACATCTTAGGGAGGTTTTTAGTGCTGGTGCACTTCTTTGCCCCTACTTCACTGAGTGGTCTGGCTAATTTTCAAATTTCTGAAGAGCCATGTAAAAGCCCAGTCTTGAGCTCCACAGTGAAGTGAATTCATAAAAATATCTTCACTTGTTGGGGTAGATAGTCTTACGTGTCTTTTCCAGCCAAAATTATTCTATGTAAGATATACCACAAATAAAGAGATGAAAAAATACTGGGAAAATTGTTTCTGCAAATCAGGTTGTCGTGTTTCAATCTGTATTTTATCTTCTTGAACAAATTTTTTAAAAGTAACTTTGTGTAAAATTTATATTTAAATGAAACTAGATGATGGGGAATAATGTGAGTCTGTAACTTTCTGGAGATGTAAAGATGCGGAATAGGATTCAAAAGACAAAGCCCTTAGCAAAATACCCCAGAAAGCTGAAGCAAAGTGTATGGCATAAATTTATTAGGTTCCTTTAAATTATATCTATTTGATGCTGGCAACCAAACTAATAAGCCAGTTAGAGAGCTGGCCTCAGGATTACAAATGCAGTCTTGCCAGCACTACTTACATGTATTACCAGCATTAGCAATTCCAGTAAATTTAAGCACCTAATTTTAGTGTTTGCAGTTTTTGATAGCAGTCAGCTGATGTTTCATAAGAAAAAAAATTTCTAAAGCAAAACAATTTAAGAATAAATGTGCTGACAAATAATACTCTTCCCATTTTGTCTCTTCCTCCCCACTTAACGTTTCATTACTTGGAATAAGTTGCTAGGCAGCATTATGCTGTTGGTGATAGGATCTCATAAATGAAAACTGACAGTTGCAAACAGTGAAACGTTGCAGCTATATCTAAACAAAAGAAATCAACATTTGCCAGCAGATGTGACATTGTGTAACATTTTTTTCTATGGATATACTGGCCTCTGAAAAATAATTCTCAATAGAACAATTTTCCAGTTGGAAGGGACCTCAGGAGGCCATCTGGTCTGACTGATCTGCTTAAACCAGGCTCAGAGATGAGATCACACCAGCTTGCTCAGGGCTTTTTCCGGTTGGGTTTTGAAAACCTCCCAAGACAGAGACTGCAGAGCCTCCCTGGTAAGCCTGTTTCAGTACTGGACTGACCTTGTGCTGAAATATTTTTTCCTGACATGCACTTGGACCCTCCCTTGTCAGCTGTCTCTCCTCCTTCAGTGCACCCTTGGGAATAGCCTAGCTTTGTCCTCTTGTCAGCTTCCTCATAAGATCTGGCAGACTGTTCCTAGATGCCCCCAAACCCATCCTTCCTTCAGGCTGAAAAAGCCAAGCTCCTTCAGCCTCTCCTCATGCTGCAAGTGCTCCAGTTCCAACCACCTTGGTGGCCTGCCACTGAATTAATGTATTAGCATCATATATTAGCATGTGTAGGAGGGGTGTTCAAAATGTACTGCAGTAATTTAGACACTTAATGAGTCCCCAAAAAGAAGGGACTAATTTCCTTACATGTGGTTTGTATTATATAGAATATGTGTTTCCTTATGTGTTTGGCACTTCTCCTTTTACCTGGTGTAGTATTTGGTAACATATTGTTACGATCTGCCCTCACTCTGTGAAACACAAGCTGCTAAGGGGGACCCACACTTTCAGCACAAGACTGGATTCTCTTTGACAGCCTGTCTGAGAGCACAACTTGCATCAAGTGATGCTAATGCTGGAGGAAGGGTTTAGCCTTTGATACCTTCATGTAGCTGCCTGTGGGCAAAGGCAAAACAGTAGTCTTCCATTCACAGAATTGTGCAGATGGTGAAGGTTTTCCATTTGCAAGAAAAAGCCTTTTCTTTTTTTGCTATTTAACCACAACTTTACTTTCAGATCTGGTACATGAAAAGCAATTATGAACATTTTAGAACTTGCATGGTCTATAGCAGTGAGGATAAATTGGAAAACTTGTGTGTCTATAAAATTGCTGATATAGTTTTGCGAAGAACTATTTAAAGTCAATGTTTAATATTTAGAGCTGAAGTCTGTTTTAATTCTGATTTAGAAAATTCACACTGACTATAAAGCAAGCCATAAATATATAGATAAAGACAGAATTTGGGAGTTAATCTTACAGCGTTACATTATGGTAATGTTAAATAAGTCAAAAGAAAAGATAGTTCTTAGCAAAGATTTACCTCTCATCTCTACAAATCAAGACGAGATAAAGGAATTTCCTTGTTCATCCTTCAAGCTTCAACACATATTTGAAATTGGCCATGGCAAAATGTCCATTTAAAAGAAAATTTTGGAAAATTCCAGAAGATTTGTGCTGAGAATTCAAGGGGAGAATTCTCAACATTACTTATAGCTTTCATATCTGTAACATAATCTGCAAACAGTAAGATTTTCCTGGATTAAAGGTAACTAACCGAAGTTGCCTAGACGTGTTCACTCCTAAAATATTGGGGAGTTCAAAGCATCTATTTATTCTACATGTTTCTTTACAGAATTGGGATAGCCCTCAAGCCTTAACTTTACTTCTGAATTTATTTTAACTTTATTTGCTTTATTGTCCTTACTTTCCTTAAGTATCTGTTAAGTAGTTGAAGAGTAATGTAAACAAACTTTAAAAACTGCCCAAGGAGCTGATCTTATTTGGATTGCCATTGTTGGAATTTGATTTACCACTTATGAAAGAACACAGTGCTTGATCAGATTTCAGACTGTCTATAATGACTAAAAGAATTCATGAAATATTCATTTTGAAATTATGCTTAAGCTTTTTAAAAAGGTCACAAAATATCATCTAGCCATTCAGAATTAAACTTCAGACACAAAGTAAGATTTAATCTTTTTAGCATAGGTTACAAGTGAAAAACTGCTAAATTCCTGCCTGTTGCTCTTTAGCCTCAGGGTGTCCAAGTCCTTAGTCGTCTTAATAATGGTTACCACAAAGTTCTCCCATAGTCAGAAGTCCTGCTCTGCACATGCTGAGCAGCACCCTGGTATTATTGCGCCCACCTGTGAATCAGATGAGCTGAGCAGCCCAGTTTGCTTCCATCTATCTGCCCTTTATGGCTCTGGCTGGTGGTGGTTTCTCTCAGAAGCATGTAACCATAACAGAAATGGTCTCAGAGCAACATCAGAGAAATGACAGCAAGAGAAACTCAGTTAATGTTCATGAGTAACTTTGATTGGGGTGGGTTAAAAACTCATTCTTGAGTGTCTGTGATCCGTGTCAACATTGATGAACCAGAATAAAGAACATGCAGTATGGTTTTCTTAATTTCACACCTTAAGGAGAGTCCCAGGTCTGCTACTGTGTGTAGAATTAGTTTGCTTTCAGTAGGTATGGAGTTCTCAGAAGAAGGGCAATAGTGGTTTTTTCCCACACTTCCTTTTTCTTAATTTCTGTCTCTCCTTCATTTTTGGTTTAACAGAAGCAGTACAAGACAGAGCATTGAAACCATACAAGATGGTTGCTGTTGCCCTGGAGAATCTGGTGTACATATGTTCAATTCAGGCACTCAACCTGACTTAGTGCAGTTCTGCCTTGAAGAAGTCAGCAGCATCTAGGTTTTTAATTTGCTATCCTTAGGAACAGCTGTTTGGTCAAAATGGTGAGAATGATCCTTCATTGTAACTTATTCAGGTAACTAGTTAAAAAGATCGCAAATAAAATAGTATTTCCCACTACTTTTGATGTTTCAAGATTCCCAGCATCAATAAACCTTGTCCCTTTGAAAAATAAGGCAAAAAATTTGACCATAAAATAGCAATTTATGGTGAAAAATTACATGTCTTATATTTCCTTTCATGGGCTCTTAATTATACTATTAACTTGGCTTATAACAGAGCTTTATTTGCTTTCTGAAATAAATGCTAAACAGTTACGAATACAGTAGACTGGGTTTCAAAATGCACTATTGTTGCTGGCATTTTGAGCTTGCTTGCAAGATCATGCTTAAATATCTCCTGCCTCCTTAAAGTCTCTGTAAAAGCAGAGTATTACTGCTGTGTAGGGGAATTTACTATCAAACACTGAACAAACAAAAGACCAACCAGCTATTTAAAGTTTCAACTGAGGCATGAAGGAGTAAGCTAAGGTTTTACCCTGGAGTATAACAAAATAACATCTTGATTAATGTTGGCCTATGAACTGTTTGGGTAGCTTTTATTCTGTACTATTCAGGCCAGCTACATTCAGACCAGCTCAGCTTTTATCTTGTTCTAACCTTGATCCTGCAACTCCAAAAGCTATTTGTATTCCCTGTGTGATACCATCAGCTGTCCCAGATTCCATGTCATGTCAGCAAAATTACCACAAGGTTTTCAGTTCTGTACAGCTCTGGTGTATTCTGTCTCCTGCTCCCTTCCAGGGATGACACTGACCACCACAGTGATGACTCTCAGCAGTTGCATGCATTTCTGAACTGTTCAGTTTAGACAGATTTTAGTTAACTCCATCAAGTACTTTGCTTCATGGCTGCTAAAGTGGTTTGTCATAGATCTTTACAGACATCTAAGTTAGTGATTGTATATCCTTGACAGAAGAATCACTGGACACTTGCAATTCTTCTTGTTCCACGTTTTATGGAGGAACAATAACTTGTTTGATATGTGGAATTTTCAACTTCTGGTTAATCTTAGAAAATTTTCATGTAACTGAATGCCTCTGCATTTGAATGCCTCAGTCTTCACTCTTGCAAACCCATGCTGTTACTAAAATTGCTTCAATGGAAATCCAGGAGGAATATTTGACAGATTTTGATGGTTTCCAGGTTTTTCTAAGCTTAGACTGTTCACTTTATGTGTATTTTGATTTGTTTTATTAAGAATAAAATCCTTAAGAATGGCATGGAATGTGTTTTGCAAAGCTGATGGCTTTATTAAAGTGACAACAAAATTAAAATATTCACTAGGAGGCTGTAATAAAGGAGTAGGCAGAATTCATCTGCCTTTCCAAACTGAATCAAACCTTGTTCAGTAGCACATTAATCCATCAGAGTCATAGAATTATGGAATATTTGAGGTTGGGAAGGATCTCTGGGGATGGTCTAGTTTAGCCCACCTGCCCAGAGCAGGATAGCCTAAAGGACGTTGCCCAAACCCTGTCCAGATGGCTTTTGACTATGTCCAAGGGTGAAGATTCCATAACATTGCTGGGCATTCTGTTCCAGCTGAGGCTACTCTTACAGTAAAAAAGCTTTTTTCTTACGTTTTTTCCCCCCTTTTAAAAAAATATTATTTGATTTATTATAAAAACAATTCTGGCAAAGTTAAAGCTAAGGTACTGTTTGCCTTAAAAAAAAAAAAAAAAGTCACTGCCTATGAATTATCTTGTCTACTCCCAGGCTTCCAGCTTAGTTTTTACACAGTTCAGAGGACTATGAAATCACAAAAATAACCTTCACCCGTTTGGATAGGAAATTACCCTACTGGTTCCTCTACTGGTCAATAAAATTTCAGGGAAAAGGTTTATCCCAATCTCTCTACCTAATCCTGCAAACTTTTATCAAGAACAGTTTACAGGAATACACTTAAAAAATGAGGTTCAAGTGTAAGCGTGCTTAACAGCACCTATTTTTTAAAATTCCATATCTTGATTTGAAGTAATTTTGAGTCTCACAAGTATTATTTAAACCCAGTGCCTATTTTGAAAAGGCTGTTTAGTATTAGCAGTTGTGTTCCAGCTTCTCCTCCTCATCTGCAACACATTGATTTTTCTCTTTTCTACCTTTACTCTGCAAGCAGTGGCATTACTGCTTGTAGGCTATACATTTACCAAGCACCTACAGGTCTAGAGCCTTAGTCTGTAAGAGAAGTAGCATTTTACAAGCACTGTGCTTTGTGTAGGTGTATGTTATCCAACAGAGAACAAAGTTCCTTGGGTTTGTGTACAGAAGTGTCTGGAAGAAAGTGAGCAGTTCTCAAGGCAGCATGTCAGGTTCCCATTTAGAAAGAGACTGACTCCTTTTAAATTGAATTTACAGTCTGTTTGGAAGCCAATTAGCTCCTGAATACATACACATGTGTTTATATATATACTTTTTTACATGCATGCATACAAGCATTCTAGGCTTAAATGATTAAATAATAATCTGAGAAAAGGTTAAAATCCATTAAGGGAGCACTGAGATATTGTATTAGAGACAGGTATACATGAAAGCATTTATTAAATTTAAGCTCTGGGTGCACATTTCAAATACTGCACCCTTTGACCGTGTAAGTATGCCTTCTCCAAATTCAGAAAGTCCACAGCCAAAAGATGTGTATTTCTTCAAAACATGACAGATGTAAATAAATAAAAAATAAGACAGTGTTAAGTTCATCGTATCATGGTGAATGTCTTCTCGTACATTTGAAGTTATAGTTTGTAGTCTGCTTGAAAGTCTTCTGAATACCTGTCAGCAGCACTCTTCTCAGGGCAAAAGGAGGAAGATGAACAGATGGCAGCCTTTAAAGTTGTGGATTAAAGATAAATTTAGTGCTAAAAGGGAATTACTATTGTGTAAAATGAAAGCTTTCTATTTATTCTTCTCTAAACTGAGACTTCAGGCAGTACAATTTCTACAATCACATTGTTCTTAAAAGTGCTCCTTTCTGTCGTCTAAAGGGATTTAATTTATAAATTTTTTTTTACTGCAGCATTATATATATATTTCAAAAACTATCACACAGGTAGAACACATAGTGCTACATTAAGCATGGACTTCAAAGTTCAAGGACTGTCAGAAATAAATATTTATTGATTTGCCTGCCGATATTACTTCCCTTTTCACTAGATCCATCAAAGTAAGTCAAACACATGGGGTTAGAAGGACAGTAAACATTCACAGGACTGAAGCCAACAGATCACTCACAAGATTTTTATGATCTGTGTTGCTCTAGATATTTTTTTAACATACTTGCAATATGAAATATACTAGAAAGGGCAGCAAAACTGGTAAAAATAGATTTGATATGCAACAGCTGTATATGTATGTATATGTAGATTTTTTTACATCCTAATTCTACTTGCTCGTATTTTAGGGTAAAATTATGTGTCATAAAGAAGGTAATACACTATGAGCAGACAGTGAAGTTTTGCACTTCACAGTTTCAAGATAACTTACTAAAATATGACAAAAGTCTTGTGTTTTAATAGTCCATTGGAATAATATTTGGGTTTAACTTGTATATTTTCAGGGACTAATAATATATGTTCACAAATATGCTAGAGCAGATTGTGTACAGTCTCTTCTTTTGATCTTCGATTAAGTTTTATCTTCCAATGAAGTGGGTACTTGACTGGAAACAGGCCCCAAACTAGACTTTAAAGGTTCTTTTGTCATATATAAGGCCAGCAGAACAAAGTCAAATGCTTGATGCATTATTTTTTTTGCAGGAATGTAACTAGCAGAACTAGTTATGTTAGCAGGAATGCTGTGAATTGTAGCCTTTGCTGTGAATTGTAGCCTTGAGTTCACTGTGAAAATGTAAGACACCCACTTAAACTCATAGGAGAGGCAGCCTCTGAGTCAGAATTTTAACTAGATCTTAAAACGTTTTCTAGAACAGTATAATCTGTGGTATATTAGATATTTAATATGAAATTAAAACAAGAGTTTTTTATTCTGAGAAAGCTACTGAGGTCTTTAATTTCCAATACAGGCTTCAGAACCAGGCAAAGCTGCTTCTGTCAGCTTCCTGCTTTAAAAATACACGTGTTTGTGTGTGTGTGTGTGTGTGTGTGTGTAGACTAGGACACCTATAACTTACCATCTTTTGCGGTCAAAGTTTGTTTCTTTACGAGCTTTCCATCTCAGGGAGGTATCAGACAATGAGCAACTTCCCAGAACATCCAGAGGGATCAAAAACTTTTCTGCAGCAAAAAGAAGTGCATGTGGCCATATCTGCCAAAGTTGATTCATTTGGAGAGACTATCCTTCCTTTTAGCTTAGTTTTAAAGCAATTCAAAAATCTCCCACTGCTGAGCTGAAGTATTGGACTGTGTTTTAATAAGGCATTAGGAAATGGCTAACTACCAATACTTTTAATGTGCGATCACTCATGCTGGTGTAGGTTGGCAGCCCGCAGTGTCGCACGGTGCTGTGACGTGAGCAGGTGACCTTAGGGGAAGGAGGGAAGGGACGGACCTGGGGAGGCAGGCGCCAGGGAGCTGCTCCAGCAAACCAGGCAGGGATGCTGCAGCTGGGAGCGCTGCTCCTGTGTCCTCGTCGGTGCAAGTTTCCCAGATTATCCCAAGCAGCCGTCTGTCAAAGGACGGGGGGATACACATACCTCGAATATTTACGGTGCCTGTACTTTGACAATGAGACAGTTCGTTCACATCTGTGAAAGGGCCACTTTTAAAACATCAAAATAAACCATCTGGCTGCGCAACTGTTTCTAATTACTTCCCTGCCTAGACTGTAAACTTCGGGGTTTGGCACGGGCCTCCTTCCCAGAGTGCTGCCCAAATCCCGCTCCCAGGCAGCTAATCAGAGCCGCTGCAGCACGGGGGGAGCAGCGCTGGAGCCGGGCTTGTCCAGCCCGCAGCTCTCCGCCTGCCTGGCGGGTCTGTCCGTCCGCCCGTCCGTCCGTCCGTCCTCCCGTCTGCAGGAGCGCTCCAGGTGCGGCCGAGCGCAGCTCGCACCATGCTCGCCCCGGGGCTGCTGGCGCTGCTGCTGCTGCTGGGCCCCGCGCTGCCCGCCGCGCCCCCGGCCCTGCGGTAAGTGCGGCTCTCAGGCCTCACGGGGGGGCGACTGGCTTTGAGGTGCCACGAGTGTGGAAGCTGGGCTTGCGAAGGGAGCGGTGGAGCAGTTTCTTGGCTCTTCTCTGCCTGCTTGAAGGTGACACAGAGGGAAGCGCTCTGGGTCACTGGGAGCCTCAGTAGGTAGGTGCCTGTGCAGACTGCAGAGTTATTTGCCATGTGCATTTGATGCCCAAGATGCACACTGAAAGCAGTGAAGGGAGAAGAGCTGGCTAGTGATGACTCTCTACGCCCAAACCTCTAAATGTTGCTGTCTGAGTGGAGCAGGCACCTAACCACAGAACCCTGCTTATTGCTGCACTTTGGTGCAGTGGCACAGCGAAGTGCACTGCCCTTCACTCTATCTCCACCACAGCCAGCACACACTGGCTCCTAGGGCCAGCAGCTGCTTTGCTCCAGAGCCTTGCAAAGTCTACTATCTGAGAAGGGCAGATTCTATTCATCTACATTTCAGTTCTCCTTAGCGTTGTGAAGACCTGCTTTTGGCCTGAGCAGAGTCCTTTGTTCTTTTTTCCTACAATTCAGCTCCTGATGAGACAAAGTGTGATTTTCCCTGAGTATGTCCTCAAAGTCCTGATCTCCATGTGCTCCAGTGCATGGTACAGTTGCATGGCAGAGCTGCAAATCTACAGATCAAGAATTGGATTCTGCTGCCTTTACCAAAACCACAGCTACAACCTACAGTGTGGCACGGAAGGCCATGATTACTTTGATTTCCTTTTCCATTGAAAGCATGGATCATACATGTATGACAACCAGAAGGATTACTTTGTCAAACGTGTTTTATTAGAATCAACCTTAAGTGTGCTGTATGATATATATTCCTGTTATGCTATCCAGATGTTTGGATGTACATGGTGTCTCTAAACTTTTTGAAACAATTAAGATCAAGATGTTTTGTGATGGATAATCAAAGCATACGTGTCTATGCATATAGATATACCTGATGGAAAGTAGATGAGGCCAATGTAGTTAAATGTAGTTAAAAAGATAAGTAAAATAAAGTATAAGTATTCTTGCGGGTAGCAATGAGATTTCTGATGAAAACGAAGAAAACTGGGTGATTTGAGGCAAGTAATAATTTGCAACCATAGCTGGAGAGGAGGTAAGAACAATATTTTGGGTATTGGCTGAAACCAATGACAGGCGGGTGGTTTCAACTGAGCCAAGCTCTCATCGGCTCCAAGCTGCGGCCCCTGGCTTTGACCGCAGCTTCTTCTGTTTGCTGTCCCCCACAGGAGCGGGGTGGGTATTCCCGCTTCCTGCCGGCTGTCCCGGGCTGAGTCGGAGCTCAGGTGCCGCGTCCCAGGGGGAAAGCTGTGCAATGACAGAGGCAGGTGTGAGTGCGGAGTCTGCATCTGCCAAGTGACTGAGTCTGGCAAATACTACGGTCCGCTCTGCGAGTGCCACGACTGGGTGTGCGAGACCTACGACGGGAAGGTCTGCACAGGTAAGGAAGCCCTGATGATGACAGAAGCTTAGAAAATTGCGATTATGTATTAAAACCAGGATCACAGCACACTGATACAGTGGAGAAATTATTATATATGGGTCCCTGAAACATGACTTTAAACGGAATTGTGGGCACATCCAAGGATTTTACCAGATTAAAGGGTACAAGTTATAGGCACAAGTTTCTGCCTTAGACTTAGCCTAGAGCAAGATTCATCTGCATTGGGGGCAAAAGCGGAAGTTGCTTTGGTTGGAGGCTCTGCAAACTGTGTTTTAAATCAAATACAGTATGCAATATTACTCACATTTTTATGTATTTCTTCATTTGAATTGCTTGCCTAATGATGACTTATGATATCCACCCTGGCTTTAAACTATCTCCAAACAATCAATTTTGTCCTGTGATTTTTTTTTTTTTCCTTCTTCTGGTATTAGAAAAAAGACTTGCTGTAAGATGTACCACACATATTTACTATAGAAACATGAAAACTCTGTTTTTCTCTAAGTAATGATAATACTTTGAAAATGAAGACTTAAAAGAATGTAATTGTATTGTGGTTTCAGGGATTTCCCCACTGACACTGTATTCTTTAATAACACATTTCTGGGACAAAATTTAGTCCCTGCCAGTTCTTGGAACATGTCGCTTGGTCTACATCTAAACATTATCACTCTTTCATCTTTCCAGCTGTCTTTACTTAAGTTTCTGGGTTATTTCAGTCAGATTTTAATTTTCTTTTCTTTTCTTTTCTTTTCTTTTTTTTTTTTTTTTTTCTTTAAGCAGCTTAGAATAGGATTTTAGAAAAAAGCAGGGAGAAGAAATGCCATCACATTCCTAAGGGGATTCAGTCTGGAGCCTGATGAAAGAGGCCAGAAGGGTACTTCATTTCTAATATCCCTGTTTCAACAGCTTTACCAGATTCACAGAAACGTGTCATCTTTTCAGGCCAAAACCTGCAATTAGGTCAATGGGAATGTCGCAGAAATTCTTCTAGTAAGAGGACAATACAAATGCATTCCAGCAGTTGGTTTTGGCAAATTTTGTAGGAAAAAATGACCAAACTTTTTTTAGCAACAATTTATCCAGGAAGTCCAGTAATAACATAAAAAGACCAAGAATGAGATTATGAGTAAAAGATTTATATTTGGCACCTATGACTTTAGAGTTCTGTGGAGAAACTGATTTATAGACTGCAGTTAGCAGTGTTAAATTCCCCTACATAAGAAATATCATAGCACTTCAGTGCTTTGCTGTCCCAAACATGAATTTTTTGATTGGTAGTGTGATTTCAAAGTGCTTACTGTTGTTGCTGGGTTAATTTCATAAAGGGAAACTGAAATTTCCTTCAATTTTAATATTCTGCTATAAATTCCACCATCATGCTCCTGTTAATATCATGAACAGTGGCTGCAAGTTTTGTCAGGGCTTTGCTGGTAAAGCGTGCTGACAGAATAAACAGAGCCAAGATATCTCTTAACAATATTTAGCTTTTGGGTAGCACTTCATGCAGCAGTTCAAAGATGTGAATGCTAAGTAATTAAAAGTTTTTTTAAAAACCAATTTTCTGTACTTGTCACTTTGTCACTCCTAGCTGAGGTATTGAAGCCGCGTTACCATGTTACCACTGAGATGTGAAATAATTTGAATTCTCTCTTCTGAAAAAAAGAAAAGAGTAGTAAAAATTCAGTACAAAGTCCTGGGGAGGGAAACAACTGTGAAGGGTGCCGGAGTTTTGCTTTCTTCATTTGGGCTTTTTGACAATTGTGGTAAAAATCCAGCTGACTTTGTTGCAGCCCAGGACTGCCCAGCACTGCAGGAGAGCAGCCCCAGGTAACTCTTTCAGAGCTGGAATCCAGCTGGTGAAACACCTCTTTTCAGGCTGTGCTTGTTGCCCTCTTCATTTTCCCCCCATGTTTTTAGAAATCGTGTGTATACGGGAGGAAGGCAGCATAGAAAAGAAGGTCAGATCTAGGATAACTGGCAGAGACTGGACTTTATGTTGTATGAATAATACTTTCCCCTACCCAACTATTCAGTGAACTGCATCCAGTGATATTTCTTGACATTACATCACCAGGCTGATTTCCAGTGTATGACATATTTTACTTTCTTTGCATTTTTGTGCCGTTTTTTGACTTAATGATGAACTTGTGTGTCTTGGGGTGGCTTTATGATGCTTGTATTCCTAGTCGTCTGTTCTGTGGGTGTTGAATATTGAGTTCTACAGCTTTTAGAGGAAACACTGTGTTTCTTCTAAGTGAATAGTCATAATGTCTTACTGCATTTCTGTTTCCTGCTTTAATTTTCTTTTTCATGTTTTTATTTGACACTTGCTGTCCCTTTTAATTGTGGATCTCTCCTGACAAAGGCAACAACAAGTAACTGCTGACTGGTACCACATGGAGAACTTCTAGACATTCTTTCAATATCCCTCTAGAAAGCCATGGTATTTTAGGCTAATGCTGTTTAAAACAAGCTACTTTTCAAGCTGCCAGAGTGATTCCTTTTTCAAGTGACTGATGTCTGATCACCAGTGAAGTTCATAATCAGAGATGGACAGGCAGAGCTGTTTGAATCATGAATGCCAAAGATAGCTGTGTTTCCCTGCCAGTCAAGTCAGACTCCACTTCCCTTGCCTGTCCCAAGCTAAACAAGATTTAGTTGCTTAATATGCAGCTCATTATCTTAAAGACACTTTCTATGTCAGATGCACTTTCTGGACCAGTTGTTGAACTATCATATTCCGGAGAGAGATTGCCTGAAGGAAAAGAAAATGTCAGATGTTCATCTGATTGATTTGCTTTTTCTAATAAACCTTTTATGAAAATGGGAGATTATGCCATGAATAATAAAGAAGAGCAGATTTAAATGTTTCTGTCCTTTTACTTTCCCTTGAGACTTCTTTGCTGTATTTCTCTCCCATTATGTTTCCAGGTGCATTAGAGTGAGTTCCAATAATTTTGTTGCCTTTTATCCCACTGGGATTGATGAAGTAGCAGGTGATCCCTGATGGAGTCAGAAACAAAGAAGAGAAAAACCAAGTGCTGCTTTGTGAATCACTGAGTCTCCTGTCCTGCTCTGTGGCTTTTTTATTTGCTTAATGTATCATGGGCTGTAGAGGAAATCGAATAGATACTGTCCTGTCATTCTCTTTGCAATGTCAGGGGCATCTTTATTTTATCTTTTGTTGCCAATCTTCAAGGAGATGAACTAAGAGGAGGAAGACTGAATCAAAAGCAATCAGATCCCCAAAGGATTTATGCATCATTCAGAGCAGACAGTATACTTGTTGCTGTTTATTTGCAGACAACAGTTCTGACCTCAGACAGTTGCATATTGCCTCAGATTTTCTTAGCATAAGTGGAGCCCATATTGTGCATGAGGGAAAGTGGAATACAGGACTATTTCCTGTCACATCACTCCTTGATACCGATTTCTCTGTGGGGTTTTTGCAGTATAGTGGAAAATCAATTTTAGTGAATTTTTTGTGGGTTTTGTTTGTTTGGGTTTTTGGTTTCTTTTGGGTTTTGTTTGTTTGGTTTGGTTTTTATTTGATCTTTTTTACTATGTCTGTGATTAATGAAGATAGAAAAATGAAACTAAGCATAGACTTCTTGGCCAACTGACATGGGAATTCTTTAGATATTCTTAGAGAATGCAGCACAAGACATGCCACATATATGTGACAGTATGAGTGCACTGCTTATAGTTGATGAGATCAAAAGACAGATACAATTTGGTGATGACATAGACAGCATCATATGAAGAAGGTTTGTCTTTGCTCAGAACTGTTGTCTTTGTTTTTCGTTATCTTTGTTTTATCATAGTTATTAAAATTTTATAAACCATTTTTCTTCCAAACTGAAGTAACTTTTACACCTACTAAAAAATGGTGGCACAGTGTGATTTTCCATAAGCAGTTGCTGTGGAACTTGCTGCTTTTCAGGCCAATGAAAGATTTTTCTGTTTCTTTCTCCAAAGCTGTTGCTGTGGGTGCTGTACCTATTTTAAGACTAGTTCAGCAATATAATGCCAGTGTTAGTCGTAGGTTTTCGCAGCCAGAGGTGTTATCATACATAACATGAAGGACAAAAGGATATAAGTGCCATTATTTTCTGATCTGTAAGGTTTTAAACTATGTAGAGAACACACGTGAAAAATTAAATTGACAAGGAGTAGATGTAGAAATAACAAGATAAATCCAAATTGAAGTATTAATGTAATATGTAGCTATGCATCCATGGGACTTTATTGGATGTATGATACCAGTGTGAGAGAGTTAGGAATCTGAAGATGGAATTTGGAGGACATTTTAGGCTGAGGACTGCTCTTTGCACAGAAGCTGAATAGTGTCTTTAGGCAGAGCTATCGAAGTTGAGCTGGAAAGGCTCTAACAACTGTGCTTTTGTATTCATCCTGAAGGGAGGTCTGACACGCTGATTGTTCATTGAGCAGCATTTCTTGCTAAGAGTGTGAAGAAAAGTCAGCCTGTGACCTGCATTGATTGCCATTTGATCCAAAGTGAAATTCAAAGCCCTGGATTTTGAGAACAGGTATAAGCCTCTTCTCTGTCAGAGGCCATGTTTGCAAAGATTGAGCTGTGGCACGTGGCCACTGGAGACAGAGCCTCCTTAAAAGACCAAGTTAAAAATAGGGCAAGAGGCTACTGATGAAAATGAGGGTTGCAGTTTTGCTCTGACCTAGTTTGCTTTAGTCCGGACTTCAGAACTTGCCATTTTTCGACATTTCCTCCCAGAGCAGGGGTGTGTAGGTGTGATAATAGCATCCATATTCATCTCAAAACAGGTTCCTCAGGTTCTAGTAGAAGTGAAATCCTGATAGCATAGATCTCATTGCAGGTTCATTGCCTTGCTAAGTGCTCGAGGTCCCAGGAGACAAAAAAAGCACAAGCTAAAGCCTGTATTATTCTCCGCTTTGTGCTGTTGCTACCTGATCTAGGTAAAATCAGGCAGCCTTTGATACATTGACACTTGCTGTAGTTCCAAATGCAGTGTGTGAGTTCACAGCAGTGGTGAGTGAGGCAGGAGGAAGCTTAGACACAAAAGCTACAGGGGAGATTAATGGAAGGGAAGCATATTAAAAGTAATTTATTAAATGATACCTAGTTGCTTAGCCCTCATTTTGAGCACCTTTATCTGTAGACTGATGGAAAATAGGTGTTAGTTTGAAAAGTAGAAGTGAGTGTGTTGGGCAAGTGGAAGCAAAAGGCTTTTACAGCACTGGAGAGCTGTTATGTAGCCCCTCAGGCTGGCACCAACAGCAAAACAAGGCAGGGAGCAGCATCTTCACCTTTTGTCCTTCTGTAGTCTGAGGTGACATGCTTATCCATTGCAGAGAAAAAAAAACATCTTTGTGCAACTTCTGTCAATGCAAATAAGTGTTCTGAAGTGTGTTTGAATTTTTATGCTCCTCACAGGCTGATAATGAACTGAAGTATATTTTTATTTATTTGAAAGAATGCTCTTTGTGAACAAAAGGGCTTACACAGACTGTGTCTTTCTATTAACGTTTGTGTTTCAGTATCAGCGTTATGAAAAAGATATCGTGAGTAGAAAGTGGATGGTATATTTAATGTTACAGAAGTGTTTATTGATTATTTTACCAGCTTAATCAGTGGATAGGTTTCAGTATGTGTTTTTATAACAGCTTTTTTGGACAAACTGGCTGTCTTGGTAAAATTTTTTTATGCTTATAAAAGTTTATTGTTGGTAGCTGGTCCTGTCAAGGAATTCAATCAATCATCACTTATGGCACTGCACTGTAGACCTTTCAGTGTTAATGTTCCCAAGTCGTTTGTCTTGAAAAGAACATGTCACTGATTAAAAATGTTCCCATGAACTTTTCTGAGAGGAAAGGACACATTGCTAATGCTGTCCAGAAAAAAGGGCAATTTGTTCCTAAAAAGTACTGGAGTTTGATTTTGGCCATGCAAAGAAGGACTCCATAGTATATATGTGGTACCAGAATTTATCAGTGTTTTAACTGGAGAGTGTGATGGTCGAGGCTGTGTTATGGTGTGTTTATGGTGTACCACAGCTGTATTGCTGGATACAAATTTCCTTTGGAGATGGAAGGACTATGGAGGGAAAATCCCTGTTCTTTTTTCAAACACTGTTTTTAAAGGTTATTTGGAAGCTTCATTACTTAGCGATGGAGGGAGTAATTTTTGCACGTAGGGGTTTGTGTACGTTTCATACGTTGGGACTGGGCTGGAATACCAACTTGAGCAGTTGCATGACCACATGCTTGTATGTAAAAGAATAAAGATTCAAGAGACTTTAATTGGAGTTGCACCTATCTCTTTTCTTGAAAGAGCTGCTTTGCCTTTCTGCCTGTCCACCTGAATAACATCAGTGATATAATCTGGGACACCTTCTTGTCAGTGACCTGAAGAGTGGCAGTCAGAGCTTTTGGAGTCATATCTGGGTCATTTTTATGGGGAAGGTCACTGGGAATTCCACTCTGAGTGAACTTAGTGCTAACTTTGTGACTTGGAAAACATCACAGCTGAATGCTGTTGCCTTGGCAATTCCATGCGGCAGCAGATGTTCTAACTAGAGCACCTGGTCACACTGTTTTGTTCCTGGGGGCAATTCTGGGCTGAGGAGATCGTGAGTGAGCTAGGGGAGAATCCTCCTGTGCCCCAAACAGACTGCCAAAGTCTACCTTTGTCAGGCATGCTTTTTCCAGTTGTCTGTCTCCAGCAGGTCCTGTTCAGTCTTTTCAACCAGATGGTGTCTGTCCTTTTAAATATTGGGGATGTTAGCTTTTACAATCCACAGTTAGAGGCCACTGAATGTAAAAACAGCTCATTTAAGTATTTTTCCTGTTTTGCATATAATTTCCTATTTAATTAAAAGGCTGTATGAAAGTTATTTAAATCTTGAAGCTGTATGGTTGACAGCTAAAAAATGCTAAATCTATCTACCTGTATTAAAGAGTTGTGTGCATTTGCACTATCATGCATCTTTCAATTTTATATTCATTATGGTTTTCTCCCGTGAATTTAGGCAGCAGCTGGAGGAAAATGGTTACTTCCTGGTATTTAAAATGGTTTAGTTTACAAACTTGGTAACCTACTTAAAGCAAGATAAAATGTTAATCATTTACCTTAGTCCATTCATTTGCCTGAAATGTTGGGAACACACATGGCAAAGAGTTTGGTAATACAGCAGTGTCAGGTAATGCAGGTTTCTTGGCACCCCATTTCCTTACTGTAAATGTTTTAAACAATATTTTGCAGAAAGTAACTGGATACTTGCAAAACTCAATGGTACAAGCTCATTGAGTCTTAGAAGCCAAAAGTCCCTCTTCTTCAGAGAACCCTGTTCATCTCCACTTCCTGAAACATCCAGACTAATTTCTTGTCTATCCTTGCCCCTTTGGAAATTATTGGATACAAGTAGAGTTGGTATGTAATTTGAATGTCTTTCAGCATATGAAGGTACAGACACTTTTTAAGAGATGAATAATGAATGGTATTCTGTGAACAAGAGCTAAATTTACATAACCAAACCATTTCTATGTCTGCATCTCCTGTGAGTAATGTGGTTCCCCCCAAGAATGCAAGCCCCACTTCAGATATGGGGACCATGCCTGGTATATGGAACTGAACCATGATGGTCACAACATCCAGCTCTCAAATCCACCTTTCTTTGCAGTTCTTTCAAAAATTACTGGAAGGCATGTGTTTTTCTTCTGATATTGAAGAGAGGGGAAGTTGAGAATATACCTCCTGATCATCTCAGGCTGATAATGAGACTCAGAAGAGAACCCAAGTATCTGAGTCCTTCTTAGGGACTCTCAAACCACCAAGTCCCTATGAGGTGTAAGAATAAAATCTATTAGTATTAAAACTTTCAGTTAAGGCTGTGTCAAAATCACATTAAGTTTCATGTTTCGGTCCTAAAAATGGTATTTCCTACAAAAAATTATAATGTATTCTTTTTCCTAAGACGTGCCTGTGCATTAGGTGTGCAATAATTGTTGATTTCTATGTGTATTATTCAAGTGACAGCAACTTGGCTTTATGAAAACGCTCAGTGTGTTTACAGCTTAAAAATGATCCACATATAAGTAGGGATGTGAATTTGTAGCAGGTCAAGCCCACAGAGAACTGCAGGTGCAGCAACATGCCTGGTGGATTGTGTTTCAGACCATGGTCCTCAAAAGAGTGGTTTGTAAAGTCATGCTTTGAAGAATTACTGGAGAAGTTCAGACCTCTCTCTCTTTAGGAACAGGAAAGAACTGAAATGGAGAAGGACAATCAATTTCATCTCATGAGCATACTTGCAGGACAAAATCATGCTGCATAGTGGTGATGCCACAACAAAAAGTCATATAAGAACATATTGCACTGTGGTTCTCCTGAATGCTTTTGCAGAATTGTGCCTTTTAATCACTATATACTTTACATGAAAAAAACACACTGTCTTGCAGAGCATACCACACTTTTACTCTAATTGTCTTGACAGATTCATTCCTTTCTCAAATAGTTTTTAAACTGGAGAGAATAATGGCAGTGTGTCCTGGTTCAGGGCAAATTTGGGAGGAAACCTCTGAATGAGGTCCCTCAGGAAAGGGGGGGGGGGAATTGGAGAGAAGTGGAAAAAAAAGAACTGTTTATTCAACAGGCAACACACCTCCCAGCGCAACAATGACAATATCAAACAGCAAAACCTCTCGCCGTTCCGAGGAGATGACAGATTCACCAGAGTTTTTTCCGTGGCTGCCCGGCTCACTCAGTCTGTTCTCAGTCCCTCTGGTGCTGGGGAATGCGCGGCCCAGGCCGGGCCTGGTGGGCCACAGGTGTGAGCTCCTGGTGCTCTTCTGGGCTTTCAGTCCAAAACAGGTTCAAACAGTTCCAGGAAAACAGGAAAAAAAAAACAATCCAGGGGTCTTCTCTGCCTCAGCTAGCCAGCAAGGAAAAAAAAAACCCAAGAGCAAAGGAGAGCTCTCTTTCTCCCGCTGTCCACCGCAGACAACACAGTCCGAGAGCAGGAATGCGAGGGAGCCCGTGCAATCTCTGATAACAAACTCTGCACTTCTTCCCCCTGCCCTTCCACTCCTGGAACCAGTCTTAAGGTTGCAGAATTTAATACTCAACACCAACAGAACTGACGATTTTTGGGGATATAGGCATCATACAGTCACCCCAAGACACAGTGAATAAACTGTACATCTGTAGTCTAACATACAGAGATAAGGCTGAGACCTTCTATTACAGAATCATAGAAGTGAGTATTATAAATTTATTTAGGGTTTTTTTTCTGGTGCCTTTGTAGTCAGGTAGATTCTGTGGGAAACAGATGACCAGTAAGAAATATGTTTAAAATCAGAAAATGGTCTTGAAGCTCTTAATTGAAGTACTATTGTTGCACTGGTACTTCTAATGACTGTCTTTTGAATTAATTTTGTTTCATTCTCGCTTCTGTTTCAAGCCACAGCTAATCTTCATCAGAGACACAGCAAGTATAATGAAGCACAACTCCCAGGCTATGCTTAGGAAGAGATCAAGGTGCTAGCTATCACTAGCCATCACCTACATCAAGTTTCTCTGGATGGGAATGGAGAATGTAGGAGCTATTGCAGTGGGTACAACTACTTTCCATTTATGTGACTTTGGCTGCAGTTGACATTTGTGGAAATCCTTTTGTCCAGCAAACCCAGCTACAGTGAACTTTTTTCTCTTTCTAGAACATATTCATTTCGCAATCACAGGGCTTTAGGGATCATCCTACAGTGAGAAGTACTGGAACATTTCTTATTGCCTTTATTCTCCCTCAAGGCCCCTTAATGAATTGAATTGAAGCGTAGCAGAGAAATGTTAGAGCATATCATTGGCATTGTTGGCATTGGTCATAAACAGAGAGATTTAAATGTGGCATAGATTTCTGTATCACAATAAAAAATAATTGTTTCTTCAAGATTAATAATGTTTAACTTCCTACAAACTTTATGTATACGATACAGAAATAAAACAAAACAATGATTGGAGACGGGATTGGCGAAATTAGCAAACCCCAGTCGTACTTTGTTAGATTTAGGAGTGGATCCTGTCACTCATCTCTACTCTTCAGGTTAAAAATATGTTTTAATAAAAGCAGATGGTATGGGTGCTTTTTTTTTTTTTTTCTTTTTCCTCCAAAGCTAAACAGAAGCCAATGTTTTCTGCTGACAGAAGTCTAATGAAATCAATAAAGTTATGCCAACAGAGAATTGGTCTTACAGCAATTCTGGCCCTTCTTTGCCCCAAATCTCTGGGTAATAGCAGACAAAATTGCAACAGTAGAATATAGACCCTGTCGTTTACCTGCAAGTGGTAATGGTAAAACAATAATAACAACAATGACATCTCCAAAGTTTTGAATGCTTTTAAGCTTGACAGCATTTTACATGATTTTCTATTTTGTTTTTCTTCTGTGTATTGTGCTACTTTAAAGAGTTATATGTTACTTAGTGGCAATTTGACAAGACATTGACCAAAATAATTTTCCTCTAGGCTGTCGGAGTTGGACTTAGCGGGAATGAGAGTTCTGTGAGAAAACATCATGATAAATGAAAACCCATTTTTCAAAGATTTAGACTCAGTTGTAAAAATGAAGGAATTGTTTACACTGAGAGATCTCTCCCGAGTTTTATTAAATGGTCTGTTGGTTTGGAAAGTCATAATAAAATTAAGATCTTGCAATTGGATGAGCAGGGTAAGTCTCAACCTCCTCTCCTCTCACCATCCTAAAGCTTTTGTATATGACTTTGTAAATGAGGAAATTCCATTTTAATGTGTCAACTGCTTTAAATGTGTGTCTGATACACTTAAATACAGGTTAGAAAAGCTTTTATTTACAGATATTGTAGGTGGTTTCAAAAGGTCATCTCACATAAGAATTTCTGAATGAAGTTCTTGGTGAATAATATTTTGAAGGATAATATTTAAATAGTACAGTGACAACTGACTTCTTTTTATTTCATGGGTTAGTTCCTATCAAAGGAACTAAGAGTTTTTAAAAATAATCTTACTCTGTCTGGAACATCATGTATCAAGCTCTTCCAAAAAGATCATCATTCCTCTGGCCTTTCATGGGCTTTCAGTTCTCTGTATTTTTGCATTTCAGGTGTTGTTTTGGCTTTTCCTCCATATGTTCCTGCATGAGTCGTGGTTGCCACCCCCCTTTCAACATTTTGGCAATATCCAATTGCCAATTTGTTTTTACTAATTCCATTTCCTCTTGACAGAGTCTTTTCTCCTTTTTGGGTGGTCTCTATCTGTCTCAGTTCCTTGACACTGCTCCTCACGGTTGTCCTAATCCACTCCTCTGGTTCATCAAAGAACAGTTGTTTCCATGAGGACCTGGGTGGAAGTCAGATCCAGCTTGGCTCTCTTTACGCTTCCCGGTGGCTCCACCTCCAACCTCAGCTCTTGTGTCCCAGGAATCTTAAAGGAGGAATGTCATCAAGAGGAGCTGAACTGCCTTGGGTATTCACAGATTTTGTAGAAATTAACCAAAGTTGTGTGTAATCAAACACTCTTTCTTAGCTCATGCTTTACTCATGCAGGTGTTACTCAGTTGTAGGGGAGCTTGTTAGGATATGAATCTTAACCACAGAAAGTTTAAAATAGGCATAAATCAGGTGCACAATCCTGTGTTGTCATTTCTACTTGCTTCACCCCTTTCTCCTCCCTGAGATAGGCACAGCACACTGAAATTTTACAGTTTGTTTTAGTTTCTCCAAACAATCTATTCATTGTGCATCTTATTCCCAAGAGATGGAATGGTTTTGACCAAAGTAAAAAGCTTGTCTCAGGGAGGATGTGGAATCTCTGTGGCTGGGGATTTAAGAACAGGTTGGACAAGTCAGGAAGGATCAACACACTCTTGTTTGTGAGTCCAGACAAAGAAGTGGACCAGATGATCTCTTCCAGAAGTCTCTTTGAAGGTGATTTCATTTGATGCTGCTGTGAAACCAATTCTTGGTTAGATGCTCTGCCTTAGTGTGGAGGATCTGTGGTAGTATAAACATAGTTTTTGTCATGCTAATATGTTTCTAAATGTAATAATTTTTAAAAAATTATGAATATCCATTGATTTTAATCTATTAATACTAAGAACTTTCATTTTCTGCAGTGTGTATAATACTTTATAAAATGCGACTGTGCTTCAAGCTTTTAAAGGACCACATTTTAAAATGACCACTATGGAGTCTCTTAGTAGGAATGACTCTGAGAACAAGCTTGCTTGTTTTTGAGTGTAGGCTTTTCAATAGAAAAGGCTAAATTACTGTTTCTAGATACAAGTGGTGGATGGACTTCTGTAACAAGCTCAGAGTGATGGAAAACATTTTATCCAATCCTTGCAATTTGATGGAAAAATAACAGTCAAGCGCTGAACAGAAACATTTATACTTTTTAAATTTGCTTCATTTTAACAAATGGATTCGTAGTCAACTACTGACCTTATGGCAAAATGAACAAAACACCAAGTGAAAATGAATGGTTGCCCTGCAGTTTGGCGTAGACCAATACAGACCATGTAAAAAACTATATTCTAGAAGCTCCTAATTCTTGTTGTGTCCATTCAAAAGCAAATAATACAATTCCTACTTAAACAGGAATGACATCTGTTCTGCATTTTTCACTGGAAGCAAATAGGTAAAAGTGTTTGTTTCAGATAATGAAACAGGAGAAGCAAGTAGTAGTATATTGCCTTTTTTTAACTGCTGCCATGGCAATGTGTGTTCCCTATATGGTCTCAATGCAAAATTATACCATCTAGAAAGTTAATTATTCTTGGACAGCAATGAACTGAACTCTGTATTGATAGCTGAAAACATTACTTAGATTTATGACAAGTCAAAAGATGTTGCCATGGTTGGGAGACAACAATTCCATCAACCTGATTTCTTTCGTATCACTGGTCACTGGGAAATTGCCCCTACTATTCCCTTCTTTAGCTAAATCATCCAGGTATACACAGGATAATTCTATATACACAGCATACAGCACAGGTCTGAATGAATATTTCTTCTTTCATTCTCTTGATCTTCCTGCATCCCCTAAGCATATGGTATTCATCACACTTGTGCAATTTGTAGGAAGGAAATGGGGAATTCCACCCACACAGAAAGCTTCTCCAGTCTTCTCTATTCTCCTGTATCCAATGAATGTAAAAACATTACTGCCTAACTTCTCCTTTTGCCCAGTGTTCCCCACATCCCTTTGGAAGAGCCCTTCATGGTGCTGTGTTTTGGTCTGGCTGATACTGTGTCGTTCAACTGTTGCTTCTGAGAAGCAAGGATTTCAGAAAGTGCTGTAAGGGAATTGTCTGCATTTCTGGCCAAGTAACTCTGTGGTGATTAAATTTTTTTGTTAGGTTAACCTCAGATGAAAAGCAGTACTTTTAATAGGTAATGCTACTCCCTCTGTGCTATGTGACAGAATTGTCACCTTACCAGTGCAGTGACGGAAGCTGATGTTGAGGAGTCCAATTGTCTTCACATAGTGCACATTCCCACTGTACCCTCTTGATCTGTCTTTTCTCCCCATGTGAGTCACATAAGTGGTTTTAAATGTCTTCCAGTGAGTCATGTAGTTTTGCTAATTTAGTCCCTACTTTAATGTCACTATATACAGAGTCTCTTTCTTACCTAAAAGCTAAAATTTCATTTGGTCATCTACTTGACACCTTTATAATACATCCTTGCTTTCCTTAAGCAAACTTTTTTTGGGTGTTTTTTTTGTGGTCATAGCGGTGTCAAAACCTCGAGCTCTTGTTTCTATTCTGAACTGTCAGTTTGAATTTTTAAATCCTTCCTCAAAAACGGATCAGACTGAGCATTATATTGGCTACATACCTCCTAACACCTTCTGGCAAGCATCAGAAGCCAAGAGTTCCACTCTGCTGTGTCTTACTGCTTGGCTGAAAAAGAATCAAAATGCACGTAGAAAATTTAATATGGTGAAAGTGAGAAGAAAAAGATCAGAGGCTGGAAACAAATGTAAAAACTTCATGTACAAGTGGCAGCTGGAATGTGTATGAAACCTCATGCAGTACAAAGTGTTCCTCAGAACAGGAAAATGTAGGTCTGTTATAGCAGCAACAGTTTTTAAACAGTAACTTAATTTTGTGATGGTAACATTCACAAAATTCCTAACTCAGTGGTTTCATTCTGCCTGCAAATGGAGGAGACAAATGCCTGAAGAAATTGTGCATGTGGTATAGAAAAGAGAGACTAAACTGACAGATGCCAAAAATCAATAGGGAAATACTAATGCCTTTCTAGGCAAACAGCTAGGCAGGGAAATCCTATTTTAGACATTTGGATAAGCAAGATTTATTTCTAGAAGACATGTAAGAGAGAGCCAAAAAAGATGATTTGTTTGACTGCTGTGTTGAAACATACTGTATTGGCATTATATGTTTTGGCATTAAAATAAAATGAGCAAGGAAATAAGCATAGTTCAGTATCTTCATTCCTTCTCCCCTGTACTGGATTTTTCCAAGGTAGTGCTTTAATAATAAAAGCACTTTCATACTCCTTATATAATAGAAACACAATTTAAATTAATTTTTTTTATTCACCACCCAAAGTACTGGAATGTGTCAAATAACCTTTTAAAAGTAATACTTGCACCATAGCTTTTGAAACTTAAAAGTTTGAAAACTAAACCAGATGCAGTCTGAATGCAGTGGAGTGGCTTGGTGAGCACAGTATCACCATCTGAAAACTAAGTCTTTTTTCTGGTTTCTATAGAGACAAATCAGTGAAGTCAGACTTCACTGATTTTTTTTGTTGTTTTGAGATGTAAACCTTAAAAACAAACATTCCTTGACTTGTAAATGGAATATAGCATCTTTAATGCCTTTAAGGGCCATCTGTTCTGCTGTTCTTGCATGCAGTTTTTCTGTTGCTGCAGTGTGTAGGTTGACCAAGTGTACACTTTGACATACCTGGCTTCCAACCAGTTTCAAGAGGAAATACAGCAAGATTAGTGTGTCAGGAGTTCCTTGGTCTGCAAATGCATCTTGAAACCACTTTTTTTCTTTTCAAGATGTTGTTCTAGTGATGTTTAGAGATTTCAGTTAATCGTTTCTGCTAACTTCCAAACACAATAGTAGGATGTGCTACAGAAAGCTCTCTGAAGAGAGTGTATTGCATACCATTTATAACAGTTTAACTCTTGAACTGTGTGTTTTCTCCCAAACGTATTTCCACCTGTGTCTTAGTATGACTGAGAAATTTGATCACCTTTGCTGTTTTGCAAATGGCGTATGAATGCTCTCTGATTTACAAATCTTGGGGAATTAAAAGTGATGCAGAGCTGTACAGTCTGTTGAATAGGTTTGTGGGCTTGTAAATATTTTAAGCTAGTATTGCCACAGAATTTCAAGACATATTTTTTGGTTCCTGCGTAATCAGAATCTCATAAACAATTGTGCAGTTAGTAAATGAGCAGGGAATTGATAGAAACACTGGTATTGGAATAAATTGTATAGAGGATGCATAGAGGCAACTGTTCATCCTACAGGATGATCAGGAGGATTTCATGAGAGGAGGAAAGGGAGGATTTTATCACA
This sequence comes from Acridotheres tristis, assembly GCA_037013685.1. Lineage (NCBI taxonomy): Eukaryota > Metazoa > Chordata > Aves > Passeriformes > Sturnidae > Acridotheres > Acridotheres tristis. The sequence goes on from CM072884.1 coordinate 76,936,015, forward strand.
GAGGATGAAATTAAGAGGAAGTAGATAGAAATTAATACAGCTGTTAATACCTATTAAAAACAACAGTCATTTTGCTTCATTGCTCTGCCTGCCTGCAAAACTTCAGTTACTTTGCCTGCTGTGTTTATAGTGGTCACAGTAAAACTAGCACATGCTAAAAGGAATTAGGTGCAAGTACCAAAGGGTACATTGGTATTTGTTTTTCAGACAGCAGAAATGACAGGCTTAGGAAAATTAAACTTCTGCAATATTACTATGACCTGTGCTGAGACAGAATTTTCAGGCTCTTTTTCTCACTGCTGTTGAGAGTAGATGTCTTTGTGTTGTGGTTTTGATTGTGTCACAGATGCAACATTATGGGCAAACTAAACTTCACCATCAAAAGAAGAATTTTAGTGCTCCTTTCTGAAATTCAGATGTATACATCCAGTTATACTCCCCACCAGGAATCTATCACATATCAGAATTAATCAGTTGGAGTTTTCTTGGTTTTTTTGTTTTTGTTTTTTTTTGTTTGTTTGGTTTTTTTTGTTTTGTTTTGGGGCTTTTTTGTGTTTTTTTTTTGTTTTGTTTTTGTTTTTTGTTTTGGTTTTGGTTTTGGTTTGGTTTTGGTTTTGTTTTTGCTTTTTGTGTGTGTGTGGTTTTGTTTGTTGGTTTGGTTTGGGTTTTTTGTTTGTTTGTTTGTTTTTTTGTTGGGTGTTTTTACCATTTTTTGTTTTGTTTTGTTTTGGGTTTTTTTTGTTTGTTATATTTTCTTTTGTATAAAATGCTGGTTCTGATGATCAAGCAGAAATATTGGCAGGAGAAAAATGGAAAAATGTATACATGAGTCAGAAAGCCTTCTGAAGCAAATCCTTTTTTCTATGTACCTTTTATTGTAAATACACAGTAATATATTTTTTCACCACAAAGTAAGCCTTGTCTAGAGATCTTTTTTGCCATATTTTTAAGCAGCATTAGATAAATGGTGAAAACAGAAAGAATGGTCTGGTTCATAGCCAGTTTACCAGAATAGGATCAGAGAATGATTTAGGAAGATTGGCCAGTCCAGCCTCCTGCTGAAGGAGGGCTGTCTTCAGAGTTGCTCAGGGTTATTATACACATGAAGTCAAAGAATGTCTATGTGACAAGACAAAAAACCCCAGAAGCACAGATTAACTTCCGTTGAAATAATGCTTAATTATCTGACTCATTTGACAAAAATTAGAAACAGTTAAAAATAATTTTTGACATGAGGAGAGGTGGCTTATGAAACTAAACTGATTTATTTTGCCATTTTTAAAAATGAAAAGTATAATAATTTTATCCTGGCAGGTTTTTTCCTTTTTTTTTTTTTTTTTTTTGTTAATAAAAGTCCCTAGTTTACATCAGGAAAACAGCAAGCACAGAAAAGGAAAAAAAGATTGTGTATTCTCTTTTAAGGAAAATCTGTTAATTAAGGTAGTTCTGCCTATCTCATTAGCACACAATCAGTCCATCTACCCCAGGTTACTTTGTGTTTCTCAGATTTCTTTGACCTCTCAAGCCACTAGGAGACTTGGCTTTTGCTATTGCACATATGCTAACTGGTTGCAGTGATTGTTCCCAGGTTTCTCTGTGGAGTTATAGTGCACATTTGGGCATTTCCTATTGGAAGATGAGTGGTAGATGGCACATGGCACGTGATAGAAAGCAGGGGTTTAAACTTCCATACTAGTGCTAAGCAGTTTTGAAGTTTGAAGATCTCAAGAATTCATAAGTCAAAAATAAGCTGAAAGAATGAACATGAAAATTTCATCATTCAAATGAAAAAAAAATCACAGAAAATTTGGGTTTATTGCTTGGGTCTAAATATGTCCCTGTTGACGTAAGATGAAGTTATAAAACTTCTATCTGTGTCTCAAACTTCCTGCTTCATAAGGTCATGCCTTTATCAACCTGGTTTGTCACTGGTCACAAAAGGCTTAATGACTCCAAGACTCACAGTTTCTGGGAACTTCAGTCAAAGGTTTTTTTCTTAACACTTGATTACAACCTAGCAAAGGCAGCTGCTTTGACACTGCTTAAAACATGAGTAAGAATTGGAAGGTCTTGTTGCCCCAGCTCAATTTGACTGTGGATAGGTTTAGTTAACCCTGTGTCTTGTCCTTCTTTTATAAATGGGACATAATTACTATCCTTCCATAATGAAAACTATTTTGCATGGTGGTTAAAGACTTCCACAGAACTGTTTCATGTTAAAAAAATGCTCAATCCGGTCTTGTCTGTAAAGCCTGATTTCAAGAATAAATCTGCCAGAAAAAAAAGTTAAATAAAAAACACCTAGGTGACCCTTTGCTCTATTCATCCATCAGCAGGGAAGTAAACAGTTTGTCTGTGATTGCCTGTCTCACTTATCTATTACAGTCTGTTTGTTCTTCCTACCCTGTAATTACTCCATTGGATCTGCTGAAATATCCTCTGATTCACATTCAAACTATTTTCAGAAGCACCCTTTAATTCTGGCATGATATTTCATTGCTCAGTAAATATGAAGAGGTGCTCAAGATTTGCTTTATTACAAAGTTCTGGATGGCACTGTGAACTTATTGCTGTGTGAGGTTCCAGTTTGGCAGCAACTAAACACTGATTTCCTGCCTGAACTGAATGCCAAGAGCTGGAGGCAGGAACAGTAGATGGCACAAACTTGCCCCTCCCCAGTACTGAGAAACTAAGTCAAGGCAGCCCCCCTTCAAGGGGATGCTCTAGGTGGCTTCCCCAAGTGGTCCAGGTGTTAAGGCTATGAATAAATTAGGACCTCCTGCTGCAAGGAGATTAATGGAGGTGACCCAAAAGGATGGGTGATTGCTGGGCTGCATCACACATACTGAAATGAAGGTGGTGACCACACGAAGGCAGCCACCATGGGGCATAGAGCTTTTTTCTTTTTTTTTTTTTTTTCTGACTTGCATTTACCTTTTATTCTTTGTATTTATATATATATATAAATATTATATATATTATATATATATTATATTATATATATAAATATTAAATATTATTTGTATTTATATATATCTTTATATTTCTGAGATACAGTCCTAACCTAATTTTAGCATTATTGGACGCATGCTGTAATTTACTATTGGAACTTGACATGATGCTCCCAGGGATTTTCTGTGTACAGGTTATGATGTAAAATAGAGTACTGAAAAGTTATAGGATAAAAGTGTAGCAAAACCCTTGCCAAGTCAAGTAGTTACATTTAGGACCATCTCTTATGTTTACCCTGATGTCATTTCAAGAAAAGGTTTTAAAAAAAGTCTACTTTATATATAACTCAAATAAAACAAAATAATGTTTTAAAAAACAAATCGTGCTCCAATATTCAGAAATCCACACTGCTTTTAATAACCAAAAAAAAAAAAAAAAATAAAAATTACTGATATTAACTTTAGAAGAAATAGTATATTGAAAAAGGCAACAATGGGCTTTACAAAATTATGACTTCAGTCTCTTGAACGAAGGGTAATGACTTTATATGTGAATGTAAGGTACGTATAGCACCTTTAGAAAATGTATCAGACTGAAAACTGTCAATAAACAGTGGCAGCTTTTAAAAGGACAGCATTTAAAGCTCAAGAGAAAGCTGGGCTCTGCTCTCCTTTAGGTAATGTATTTTCCTTTGATGCTATTTTGTTTTATTAAGCACTGACACTTATAGACCATTTTATTGTCCTCACTGCTGTCAGTCTATTCATATAAAGCATGCTTAAATTAAAATTCTGACTCTTGCCAGTTATATCTCACACTTTTCTTGGAAAACTTTCCACCTTACTTTTTTGAAAGTTGCTCTATTTGTTGTGAACATACTTTAAATTATTGAAGCTAAGGTAATGCAAGGAGTTGCATATTATGCCATTTTTCACTGGATTATGCAAATAAAGACCAGAAAAAAATGTATCCAACTTAGGTACTCTGTAAAGGTTGTTGTTTCCTTTTTTTTTTTACTTGCCTTTCTAATTCTTTTTACCTTAATAAATGAAGATTTAATCTGCTTTAATGCAGATTAAGCCCTGGTTGGTTTTGTTGGTTATACCTTTCTTCCATTTCTCTTCTTGTCCGTTTCTGTAAACTGAAGTTAAATAGCGTAGTTGTGTTTAGAAATATTGCTCTAAAATAGTACTAAAATACTTTACGGCCAATATTAGATAGCAATGGAAAAGAACAGAAAAATTAAAATCGGTCAGCAGTCTAATTAAAATATATGTAGTGCACTGTCTTATTATTATTAAAGAATTTAACACAAAATTTTTGGCAAGTGTGAGAAAAATAAGTTTATAGGTCAAATAGTACCTTGGGAATTAAAGAAATTCTAACACTCTTCTCTGCTGTTTCTTTTTCCCCTCATCTACCTATTTCCCTTTAATTAGAAGACATTACTTCTGACAGAATTTAGTCGGAAAAGTCAAAGATGAAACATAAATACTGAAATACTTATTACCTGCAAGTTTAAACAGCTTTGATGCATTGAACTGTCTACTGACATTAAATCAAAATTCTTGAAGTAAACCATAAAGCAGATAAATATTATACAAGACTAGAAATTTAGGCAGTTTAACTTATAAGTTGTTTAAAAATTCCCCCACAACACTTTTAATACCAAGAATTGTTCACAGGAAAGACAAGTAACACCTACTCCTATACTATTTAATATCTATTACAAATAATGTATCTGTCCCACTACTGAAGAATAATATATAATTAAACAGAACACTACTGCTGTGACCACTGCCTTGGGAAACATTTGGAAAATAAAACATCTTTCAGTTATTAAAAGATGTGTTATTTTTGACTATGGCAGTTAAAAAATCTCTTATTAAGAACACGGTGGCAGTTCTTAGCACTGCTGAGTACTTTGGCAGAAAAAGCAAATTTGTTCAATGGGTGTTAATATTCTGTACTTGGAAAGAGTGACAAACTATCATGTGATGGTTAAGAAATGTCATCTCAACCCTTTATTATCAAGGGCCAAATTAAACATTTTTTTAGGAAAAACATTTTAAGATTAAAGTGAAATAATTTAGAATTTAAGTGTGAAAATAATTTAGAATTTAAGTGTGAAAATAACCAGAATTATGAGGTAGTGCTCAGCTTACACTTAATTTTATTAGAACTAAAGATGATATATAATAGTAATGTTAAAAACTCCAAATTGAATGATCCAGATGACCCATAAATTTGGGATAAAATAAAAGAAGGATTGTCTTGGGATTGGGTTGATAAAGAATTAATGAATAAGAACATAATTTATAATTGCCAACCTGGTTTTATGGATTTTTTTAAAATTAATTTTCTTAAAACTAACTTGACTTCTCTCTTTGAAGAAATTTCAAGTTTGGTTGTCCAAAGTGGTTGTTTAGTTGGGACACCTTAATTTTGTGTTGTATTTTTTTGTTATTGAAAGTCTTCCAATTTAGATGAAAATTTTACAGTCATTAATGTTTACCTTAAACAGTCTCAGAGGCAGGTTCTTATTTTTTGAGTGGATTTCTATTTTATTGATGTATTTAGAGTGAACTTCTACTAATAGTCACTAATCAATTTATTTTCTCAAAGGGACCTGCTGATTTAAAAAGGCATTGGATTTTGATTACAATTTACAAGACAGTGAGATTGGCAGAATGGTTGATAAAGATATTTTCTGGTGTTGCCATTAGTACATAATTAGGGAAGCATTAAATAGCACTATGGGAATTCACAATCCAAAAACAATGTGCAGTAAAGAGAGCCTGAGTAGAAGGACCAAGAATGATGCACATGGTAGGGGATAAAGAATGATTCCCTAAATAAACTCAAATTTGATTGAATTAATAAGATATGACTTGTTTCTCTTAAAGTATATTAATACCATTTCAAAAAAACCTTTGTTATATAGCTAATTCTCTATATAGAGAATACTATACAGATGCATACTGAAAAATAAGTACATGTGATGCCTTGACATAGCTCAAAAATTGCCTGCCCTTTGAAGAACTGAGAGGGTTTTCTTCTTCAGAATGACACTTTTCTGGCTTGGATTGGCTTGAGCCATAGACCCCAGGACTGAGGTGGCATTTTAAGTCAGCACCTGGAAATGAGTGTGGAGACAATTCCAGGTCATGCCTGCACTGCTTTGTTCACCCTTAGATAGATTTGTTATTTGCAGTTGCTATCCTTGCTTTTTCAGTATTGTGCTTAAAATATGTGACATAAAAGTTCCTGCTTCCTTAACTCTGTGTTATAGGGGGCATCCTTCTACCTGCAGTCAGCTCAAAGGACCATGTCACACAGCACAGCAACTGAAGTGAGCCAGCTGTGAAATTATGCATGTTTTTGCTTTTCTTTGTCTTTGGCAGAGGTATATTGGGCGGCATAGGGGACAGAATTTTGTCAGTTAAGAGCCTGGAGTTCAAGCCATCACCATGGGCATGCCTTACACACTCTAGCTTGAGAGGTTATTCTGGCTCAGGTGAAGTGACTCTTCAGTCAAGGATAGGTCCTTAAGTACATGGTCAAGTACATCTGGTCTCTGCAGTTCAGGCTTTAAAATATCCACTGTAAATTTGTGAGTCTACTGAATATACTCTTATAAGGAGAAAGCAGTTTTACAGCTTTGCCCTGTAGATAGCCAGGGTTCCTTATGCTTTATTTGTCCTCAGGGTATGCCCAAGTTTTGTGAGTCACTATGATCAGGGCATATAACATTAGAATAGTGTTATATATATTGAGTATATATATATATATATATATGTATATACTCAATATATATACATTGAGTCTCTCCAAGGATGCTTATATGATCCATGTTCTGCTCATAGATCTGGTGCTTGATGATTAGGGGAAATAGTTCCTAAGGGCCAGGAAAGCTCAAGACTAATAAAAGAAGTGGAAAAAGGACCAGAATTTTCTTCTCATCGCTAAATTTGTAATATTGACTTGGGATAGGGAGTAGGGATTGTCCAGCTTTAAACACTCAGAGTTCTCTTTACAGAGGCAGACATAAAATAAAGGCTGTTTCTTACAAAGCTCTCATGGAAAGTGGCCAATGTGTGGACATTACTTTGATTAACTCATAAAAGAATCCTTGAAAAATTGTATTTAACAGTAATTATTACAAGAACAGATGATTGCATCCTACTGATATGCTGCCTATGGATTCTTTGAGAAAGTTCCTGGGCAGTATGAGCAGAGAGGAAAGCACTGATTGAAATTGGCACTGACCATTCACAGTGAACTGTCTGTGTATATCTAGAAAGTCTGCACATTGCAAATGATTTATGAATATAATGAACCACTGAATATGAAAATTGGACATGAATATAACACTGAATAAGAATGAACAAAAATTAGCCTTAAATTTCATGTCTGAATTGAGGAAAAAAAAGCTGAGATAATGGAATTAATTTTTTCTGGAAAAGGGTATTATTTATCCCTTTGTGATTTTGTTATGCACTTTAAGTAGTTTAACAAGGCTAATGGATAAACTTTCAAATTTTTGAGATACTGTTCAATGAGATTCCATAGAAACAGTGGGGAAAAAAATAGTCTGGCAGATTATGGAAAGATTCAGATAAATTAAATTGATGAGTTATTAGATGGGGACTGTTATTGAATCCTTTTAAATGTGAAAAAACCCTGTAGGAATGCAGAATGAAATACAGTGATATCTGTTTGTAGAAAGCTTGTTTCTGAGCACAGGAGAGAGAATACTCTATATATAGAGAGAGATGCTCTATAGAAGCAAATCATGAAGTTGTAAATACAGTTAGCAGGAGTGGTGGAAAGAGGGGCAGTAGAAAACAATACCTGGAGAGATATGCTGTGGTAGAAAGCCATCACTTCCCTTCCTAGTCAAGGGAAGGACGGGTGGTGGGCCAGCTTTAGGGAGGGCATTTGTCATTTTCAGGATTTATCATCCTCATTATCATCTCAATTTCTCCCATGTTTCAGCTCAGAGAATCCTGGAGGTTTGTCCTCTGAAGTAGCAAAAGCAGGTATATAGTAAAGGTCTCAACCAGTGGACTTTTCACCAATAGGTGGTGTTCCAGCCTTGCCTCAGGGCCAGTTTGTGCTTTCTGATTGAGGTGAGAAGGAAATTAAATCTTGCTTGTGCAAATTGGAATTACTGGGGCCAAGCAGCACTTGCAGTTCCTAGGGCAGTCAAAAAAAACCAAAAAAAAACCCCAAAACAAAACCAAAACCAAAAAACCAGAAAAAACAACCCTGTGGCATTGGTTTTAAAACAGTGGCAAAAGCGTTTTGTTTAGGGAAGTATGTGTTGGTTATTTAGGAGGTTAGAGTGTGTTAATGCTTTGCAGACCCATGCCTCCCTTGGCACATAGATTTACAAGGATACTGGATAAAGTGTTTCCATGGCAATGCTCAGGCCTTTTGTCAGCTTTTTTCAGATGAGGATAGAGAGGTGCAACACTGGGCAGTACAGGGCAAACGCTTTCGCTTCCAAGCACCCAGAGGAAACTGACCCTTCTGAACTTCTGTGAGGCATGAAAAGGCAAGAGGCAACAAGGTGTTGGGTGTGGGAGGCATTTTTTAGCATTGTCTGTATATCATTCCAGATAGAAAAAAGCTTGAGACTGCCTTTTCAAACAGAAGACCTTTGATGCTGATGCAAGGAGAGAAGCCAGAGAAGAGAAGTAAAATCTGCTTCTGCACAGGAGTAGCTGTTTAGACAATATACTTGAATAATGATTTAGCCAGATGGTTTCTGGCTATTGGACTTCAGACCTCAACAAAGTCTGATGCATGGGACTGAAGGGATGATTATATACTCAAGTACATGCAGACAAGCAGATAAATTTGCTCCTATTCAACTGTCTTTTTTTTCAGTTGTGAGAAGTAGTAATTCTAGTTCATTTGGATGAAGGATGAATTTTGCTTAGTGCCCTGTCGAGAGTTCTGAGATATTAATCTTTCTTTTTTTTCCTTTTCTTTTTAAGCCTGAGCTTGCCCATAGTCCTCTCTCTGATGCAGGATAAACAAAAGATGTGTTCTGGAAGATGGTGGGGAGGAAGGACCCCTGAGTCCTCTGTGAAGGATTGCACCATAGACAGTTCTCTAGACTTTTTGGATTTGCCCAAAATTTCTTACAATGGGCATTGTTGGAATAGTGTTACCTAAGAGCATCTTTGTGTGAGTGCTGGACTGTGAAAAAGCTTTTAAGTTAGTGTATGAAACAATGTGTGTCTTCTTAATGTCTCTAAATTCACAATTTAGACTCTCTCTTAGTTGAAGAAGTTGATGACATCAGTAGATGGAAACTTGGGAAAGTCACAAGTCAAGCAGGAAAGAACATTTTCACAAAAAAATAAAATTCTGGTTTTGGAGGCTGTGTATATTTTTATATTTACCAGGGATAAACTTTGCACCACCAGCCTCCCAGTAGAGCTTTGTGTTAGTTTTAGCTAGAATTTATGGATATGCAAATAAACCCCTCACATAAGCTGGGAAGACACTGCAGTAGTAGATGCTGTCACAGCGGGATGATGGCAGTGAGACTGAAATGAGCTAGGGACACCATTTGAAAGAACAAGCTGGGAATTGTGACTTTCTTTAAGGTGCTCGCAGGCATTCTGCCAAGGAGTATACTCAGTGTTTTCCATGCAAATCATGAATTTATTGATTCACTAATCAACCCACAGGTGAATGATGGCAATAGGACCGCTTCTGCAAGCTTAGGATGGTAAGCACACCTTCTTGATGTTAATGAGCTATCAGCAAACTGCAGCAAAACCATGTGCTGGGTTCTGGTGATGATGCACCACAGGGCGCCGTTTTTATCAGCACTGACTGGAAAAACTGTTTCTGGAACATGAGAAGCCTTAGGTCAGACACAGTTCTCCAGGTCTGGGGACACAGCTGGTACCTAGAGCATCTCCCTAAGGCAGGGACTGGGGAGATGGTGCCCTTAGCTGCAGGTGGAGGGTGTCACCAAGTACAGGAGCTGTAGGAGGAGGTCAGCAGCTGCACAGCATCAGATAGAAAAGAAAAAGGCCAGATCTTCTCCACCACCATGCAGCTACTGGAACCAGGGTGCACAGCTGTATTGAAGGAGAGGCACTCACGGAAGATGATCAGTTACCTGGGAGTGGATGGGAAGCTGGGAGTTACCTTCAGTTGCAAACTGAGCCAGAGCTGGCTGATCCTGAGCCACAGCAGCACCAGGAGAGACCAGCAAGAGATCCCTGTGGAAGGGAATGCAGGTCACAGTCTGGTGGCCTAACCTGTTGGCAAGGGTTGTTTGTTGCTGCTCAGAGTTATGGCCGTGAGACATGGGGAGAGTGCTGAGCCTGGTTCAGCCCTCAAGCTATTGACCCTGGTGCTCTTCCATGTGATACAGGGGAGACCTGGAGCTTATGGAGTGTGGCTATGTGGCTCTGGCTGTAAGGAGCAAGACCTGAGACTCCAGATCTTACTGGTGAAGGAGGAGTGGCTCTTATTTTTAAACAAAGATCTAAATTAATTTTAAAGACAGATCGTTATTCCTCTAGTTTTCATGATCCCTTTAGAAATTAAGTAGCTGGTAGAACCCTTGCAACTAGGATAAACTTCATGAAGTTTTAAAGATCTTTTAAACCTAAGTTTAGTGTGCACATATAATGTGAAAAAGTGCAAAGTCCAGGTCTCTGAAGTTTGAAAAACCATATCTCTTTTCCTTTCAGGGCCAGGACATATTTTACTCTCAAAAGCCTTCAGAGTTCATGCCAAAGATTAGGTCTTAATTTTTTTTATGGTCATTGTGGATCCAAATTATTGTTTATATTTGCTTGAACTCACTTCTGTTGTACTTGTTACCATTATAAGATTTGTCTCTTTTCCCATGGAAAAGTGTAACTACTTCAAATATTAAAGAAAGAAAAAAGCTCATGATTGATGTTTGATAATTAGAGGCATAGGAACTCAAGCTAGGCTGTAGGCTGTCTTAACATTATTAGTTATATTTTGCCAACAAAAGATATTCAGCTTGTACTGCTGCAGAGAACAGTGAACAAGTCACACCAATGACCACTAAAAGCTTTAATTCTTTAATACCTCTATTATTTCACTGCAGAGAAAAGCAAGAATGAAAATTAAGGGCAGTACTTCTAATTTTTATCCATTGAGATGGCTGTAGGAAAGTGTCTTGGAATTTTATCAAAGAAACAATTCCTATTGATAACACTAAATGCTATGATTTTGCGAAGACTATAAAGTCATACTCTGTCATCTGTCTCTCAACAGATTTTCTACTTTTCCTAGGCAAATGTTGGGGGTTAGAGTTCATTCAATATTCCTGTTACTTTACAGAAAAACTGGTGAACTTTTTTTAGTTATTTCTATTATGGTTATTTTATTATGATTCATCTCAGAAATCTTTTTTAAGTATTGCAAAAATAGATTTCGGTTTAAATGACTTCTTACAGTGTGACAGTGGTTACAGCAAATTAAAGATGCATTTTTCAATTAGTTATTTGGTAACTTCCTTTTCCCTGTGATTATTCTAAACTTTCTTGACAGCACTTGGTGAAAGCATGGTGTGAAATGAATATTTTACCCTAGATTAAACGTTGGTCATTAATTTTGTACTATAGTAAGTTCTGGTAGGATTCCTGTGCTGAGTTTCGGGTATAGTAGTTAGCAGAAACATCTGGTTATTTGGCAGAATCCTCAGACAAATGTGTTTCCAGCTTCAGAGCTGTCTCCTCATTTGCCTTATGACTTGGCTTTCCTTGGCAGATTGACTCAAATTCCTTAATGCCATTGTTTTTTAAATTTTCTTTTTAAGATAAAGGTAATAATTCAAATGTTTCAAGTCAATGTTTATACACTGGAAGTTCATCTTGGGATATCACTGAAAGAGCACAGGTGACTAGAATGAAAACTCTGGATGTAGTATAACTTATTCAATTAAATTAAAAGTAAAAATATCTTCTTTCTGGTTTTATGTAGCATACAAAATAGCTGAAAATTTTAATCAGTATGATGACATGTGCTGTCCAAACTCTAATAACTGTGATACTTACTGCCCTGGAAGGCATTATGTTCTTACAGTGTTTGCACAAAATATATCTCAGTGTACTACTGTATGTAAATTCTTGTAATTGTAGTCACCAAGGCCCATGAGAAAGCCCCAGGACATCTAACAACATTTCTCAATGCATGCTATATGCTGAAAAAGTAAAATAGCTTTTCAGAAAAAATAGATGGGGGAAATTCTGATAGAAATTCTTCAAATAAAGCTGATCAAGAACAAATACCACGGTAATATACAATGCCTGTAAAATAAAACCAGCTCTGTCAAGAATATTATCTACTCTGAGTACACTGAGAAGGAATAATAAATATGTTCATAAATTTTCAACATCACAGATGGTTAAAATTTGCTAATATTTTCTAACCAAGTGCCCTATCAATTGATCATTTCCTATTGACAGAATGCTCCAAATAATTTTGTTCTGTACACCTACGCTGTTCTTTTATATGGCTGTTCCTGGAAAAACAGAGGGAGCTGTTCTTGGAAAAGCAAAGCTAACCGAGTTCCTTATGCCCACATTTGCTTTTACAAATTAGGTCTGCTTATATTGAGAGACGATTATGGCCTTTTAGGTTGTACTTAATTTCTTTTTCTTTCATTATGATTTCTGTAGTGAGTTCTTCTTTCCTGTGACAAAGATGAATAACATAATCCTGTTGGATATTCAAATTTTGATCTCTTGTTTCATTCTTATAAATGCTCTCAGGGTGTGTTATTTGCTTCACTTTAGTTTGCTAGAATAAATTTGACTAGCCCCAGAGGTAATGTTAATCTCTTCTGATGCCGATTCTGTTTCAAGCACCAAGACCAGGTGGCAAGGTTTGGTATGAATGGGATTGTAAGGGGTTTAGGCAATTTCTTCAGCATATAATTCCTTAGCCTGGGTCATTACAGCCAGACCACTCATCTGGTTACATCCACTGAACATCCATCTTTATGACTGCAGCTGCTATTTCTCTCCCATTTTGCAGTGCATGCAGAGTTCCTGTGTGTTCTAGGGCTGTGTGGTACACAGGCTGAGCACACGCTTCATCCGAGACCCACAAACCATGACTTGCCTGTCCATAAAACTGTTGAGCAGCAGACAATTTCTAAACTGTGGTGGCTAAAGATTATGTAAATGCTACATAGTGAAAAAGCAAGAGGGCTGGAAAGGATTTTGTGAGGACCTACAGGCTTGTTTCAGCTTTTTTATAATGAAACTCAGTTCAGTGATCTGCAGTTGATCTGCCTTTAAAATAAATTGAGATTAATATTTTAAGTTGTTTGAATAATATCCTATTTGGACTCAATGATCTTAGAGACTTTTTTCAACTATAAAATACTAAGATTCTATGATTCTGTGACTTGGCAGCATTCCCATCTCCTCTGTACATAAATGTGTGCTGTACTGCCGTATTTGGTGATCTACCGAAGGATAGAAAAGTGCTGTTGGAGCAGAGTCTGATATATTCAGATTTAGTAAAGATGAAAGTAACCCTGTGTAGCTACTTTGGAATGCTTTTATTCCTAACACACTGGAGCAATTACTCAAAAACATGCTACCAATGTGAAAATATGTTCCTTGTGGTGCTATGAAAATAGTTGTGCCCTTAGCATGAGTGCTGCAAAAAGTGATGGACAAACAAGCAAATGCAACATTAATTTACTTTTAAAACAGTATAAAAAATCTTTATGTTATCTTTTTTAAAAAAAAAATGGCCTCACTGTTCCACTTCTAGGCATAGGCACTTCCGTATAAATGAATACTGATGATGAATTAATTCAGTCTACAGTAGATCTGCATAGACTAAAAGTAAGTTATTTTACAAAGCTCCAATTTCTTGCCAAAGTGATAACTTGGGGCCAGCAGAGGTACTAAAGTGGAGTATGACACTAAAAATTAATCTGGCTTTTTAAAACTGCCTGTCAAATGTCACTGTAGCATTTTATTTTTATCTCCTAATTGTCTATCACTACCTTGTTTACATGCTTTCCATATTTATCTTATTCTCTCACCTTACTATTGCTCTGATTTAATTTTCTTCTTTTGAAACAAATGGTGGGTTTTTCTGTCCCTTACATTGGGTCAGCTGTAATTTTCCTTACATCCTACTAGAATTGAAGTGAGGGAAAGAATTTATCTCTGGATTTTGAAAGATATTGAAGTAGGAGCACTCAGGATTCCTTCCTAGTAGGGCAGGTATTTCTTGGATGGAGTCTCAGACTAGAAGTTGGAGAAAAGTATCAAGTTTTGTGACTTTCAAGGCAATGTATCGGGAGCCAGAACCACAGAACCACAGCTGTAGAAATATCTTGGGAATCCAAAGAAACCAGTTTAAGGGACTTCTTATGAACCTAGTTTCTTGCTTTGTTGAGAAGAAAATGTATATATACCTTTTTTTTTTCTTTCTGTGCAATGCAGTAATATGATACAGGTATGTGTGTATTTTAACTTGTAGGAACTGTGTTAACTAATCTGTATCATACTGAAAATGAGGTGCTTCATTCATCTTCCGATGTGTGAACCTAAGAAAATTCTAAGTGTTAGAACCAATGGGCAAAAAAATACATATTGCTAAATTGTGCCGCTGTGGTAATGTTTGTATGTTAAACTTGATGCCACTATAAGTATTATGGTTTTGGTTGCTGAATCCTTGCAGAAGTTAATTATCCAGTTTGACAGTTTAAGAAAACCACTGACAGTGAATTTATCTTGTAGGTTTCCTTGAGTGAAAAAATTTGACACTCTTTACCCTTAAAGATCAAAAATTCATGGAGTACAAACTACAAAAGCTTGACTTGCACAGATTTGTGTAGTCTACCTTAGTAATTGCTCTGAAATTCCTCATTGGCTGCTGTATTTTTATAAGATGAAGAGAAAATTAGTGTGCCATTGCAATTTATAAATAATTCTTGCACATTTAACTCATAATTTTCATCATTAGTCAGGAAGCAATTAACATTTTAAATGCTAATTTTTAGACTATTAAAGAAATATCCGCTGATATAAGACTGCTGAGATGGGGGAGTGCCATGGAAGATTTTTATAGCTTGAAGACTGTAGAGGAGAATACTATATGTTTCAATTCAGTGTCAGCAGGAAGTCATATGGTGCAATTCTATAGAAATCTAGGAGATTTATTTTAACCACTGAAGGAAAAATAGCAAAGCAGAGTTGTATAGAAAGCCTTACCTGAGACAAAAATTTAAATGTAAAGCAAAGCAAAGGGGTTTTTTATGTCAGAGTTATATTGTTTTTTAAAGCAAGACATTTAGATTTGTCCATTTTTGCACATCTAGCATTAGAAATTTTTCCCTTGTAGTCTTGTCCGATTTTAAACTTACAGGGATCTTGTTGAAATGACAACATCTGGGCATCTTTGACACCCAAGGCTAGTAATTATATGTAAGCAGCCATTCCCACTGATGGGACATGCAAAGAACTAGGTTTCCACTTTAATCTCTGTGGGTCGTTGTGACACACACACAGAGAGAGAGAGACTCACACACTTGACTTCAAGTTAGATGAACAGGAAAAGAGAGCTTTATTACATGACAGGATTATTTATGGAAATTCAACAATGATCATGGATTGGACAGTGATGGAGAGACCTCCAACTCCATTGGCTTATTACAATGTCCATTCATCCTGTCTTCCTCTAAAGAGGAATGCAAACAATCCACTGTTTACAAGAAGAGTGTGAAAGTGAAACATGAATATGTCAACATCAGAAGGCTAGAAACTCCAAGGCAACAAATCTCTGTATTGTAATTCATTCCAGTTAGCAGAGGAGAAGCTTAGTAGGAAAAAAGTCCAAACCAATAAGGACAAACATAAAGGGCTGGAAGTTTAAAACATTCAAATAAAACCCAACAACAGATTAATTGAAACTCACTTTACTGGAGCAATTGTCCTCTGTAAAACACATGTCTAATATTGAATTTACCTGATTTCCACAGCATGTTGCAATGGAATTATTTCACTGCTTCAATGTTTGGAATATTAAACATTGTCTAAACTCGCAAATTTATACTAAAAAGATGAGGAAAGCCACTGAAGTGTTGTAGCATTGCCTTAGGTTCCTATGTGTGGCTGCAAGAGTTTGCAAGGCCAGACTCTTGAGCAAAAATCCATGACTGATCCATACAGTAAATACCTACCTTAAAAACCAAATCATTTATAGAAAGTCACAAATGCAGATGACAGGTCAAGTCAGTGTGTAAACACCTCTGTCTTTTCTTACTGGTGTAAGCTCACAATGACCCCTCACGTTTTCATTTGAAACAAAAATTTTTTGTCTTCTTTGAAGGAAGAGGCCCTGCAGAATGGCCTGTCCTCTCTTTCTTTCAGGAGCCTGTAAAGTTGCTATGCATCCATTAACACTCATGGCAGTTTCAGACCATCAGATAAGTAAATTCTTGGAACAGAAGTGGGAAGCTAGAATTGTGAGAGATGTTTCTATCCTGCACTGGTGAAATTAGGGTGGAAACTGCTCCTGAAAATAGCATGATTTTTGTTCCCTGGTGCTTTTTCCTTTCTGTCTGCTTCAGAGAGGCTGAGCTAGAGTACCAGGACAGAATGTGCTGGGACATGGGTGACACAAGATGCTAAGGATGAAATCTGATTTCAGTAAGACTATTTTTTATTTTGAAAGCTTTCACTGCAAATGAAAGCCATGGCATAGGAAGTATGACTTCACCTTTTCTTTGTAGCTTAATAGCATGTGGGAGGTCTCCTGTGCTCAGGTCAGCACAAGCTCATGCAGACATCTAGCATTTCAGCTTTATTCAAGTTCTGGTGTTCCCTTCCTCCTAAGTGGGTTAATATGTTTAGAAGAATTTTCTCACTGATCTATTTTTGCTAGAAATAGTGAAAAGGAGTGATTCTGGCTGTGCAGAATGGGAGAGCGAAAAGCATACTGAAACAAAGCATAAAGAAAAAGGTATTATAACTTTACTAAGAATTGAGTCTCCACTAGCTGCCACAAATGTATGGAAGCATTTGCTTATTGCGTCTCAGTCTCACCTTCACCCCAGTTTGAAACAAGCTGAGTTGCCAGATCCGTGCATTCTGCAATTTACACTCTGCACAGTCTTAATGGTATTGCTGTTCTTAAAAAGAGAGAGTATTTTGCTCTTACTTACTCCTACACACATTCCCATGTGTAATCCAACCTACAACATCCTGACCTGTTATATATTATTGCTGGAAGGTCTGGAGGTATTTTGCAAGACTGCCCATACTAACAGAGATGAAAAGCACTTCCGAAGAGCCAAAGAACATAAAGAGTTTCTTGCCAAGCCACTTCCCATTGTTTACCAGCAGTCCTGGCTAACCAGGGGGGTCCCAGTTGACTGGAAGTCAGCAAATGTGATGCCCATCTACCAGAAAGGCTGGAAGGAGGATCTGGGGAAGGTCATGGAGCAGATCATCCTGAGTGGCACCACCAGCATGCACAGCACAAACAGGGGACCAGGCCTAGCCAGCGTGGGTTTAGGAAAGGCAGGTCCTGCCTGACCACCCCCATCTCTTTCTATAGCGAGGTAACCCACTGAGTAGATCAGGGAAAAAGGCTGTGAGTGTTGAATGTCTGGAGTTCAGTAAAGTCTTTGATGTTGTTTCTCACAACATTTTAACTACAAGTGCAAGATCAGAAATTCTTGAATTTTCAATGCAGCTCTATTTTGGAAAGTGCTGAGGCAAAAAAATTAGTACATAATGCAAGTTAACTGAATTGCATTGCTCTTTTAAATTGTGTGAAAAAGGAAGATATTTCCTATATTGCATGAATAAATTAAAAAGCATGCATATCCTGTTGTCATTCACATATCATCTCTGAATTTCCTTCCAAAGAAAAGGTAGTTTAAGAAAAGTAATTGCAAAAGTGAAAGATTGAAAAAGAGAGTGTGCTAAGGAAAAGAACAAAACTCAACTTTCTGTAATTGTTTTCTTGAAATCTGCTGATGATTTGTACTGCAAAAATGCCCACTTTCTATTTCAAGAGAATTTTAAACAGACACACTACACTTTTCTGTGTTACCCATTATAGATGTGTGGTAGAAGATTATTTTCCTAAAATATTTTTAGAGACCTTTAAAAATTATATTGATATTTTATGGCAGCATGTAGAATGATAAATATGTTTTAGTCCTCCATTTTAGTAATTTCCTATTCTTTTTGCAACACCTTTGCCAAATGTATACATTTTTTGTGCTAAATAAAGTCTACTTATTTTTATAGATTAATATGTACCTATATTTTGTATGTGTAGGGGGATGTACATATCTGTATGTGGAAATGATTTGTCTGAAAAAGCATTGGAAAAACTTCCAGATAACCTTTCTGACTTGCTTAATGCCAGAAGAACAATGTGTAATGTTTAGCTCTGTCTTCAAAGGCTTTATAAACTTTAAGCACCATATACACATATTAAAATGCTGAGTGGGATATTGTGTACTCTCCCTACTAGTACTTATTTTTATTTCGATTACCAACTTTAGCCATATTACCAACTATTATTTCTATTTCTGTTCTAATAAGTTATCAGGAAACAGATATTACCTGAAGAGCAATAAACAAATTAATGCTAAATATTAGTAGGGGTCAAGGGATTGAGAATGCAGTTTATTTGATACTTTGGAATTTTTTAACTTCATAATAATAACATTATTTATCTAATATTCATCTGATGGTGATGAGAAATTCCAACGTGATAGACCTGGAAATACTCCATTCAAAATTGTTATCTTGCTCTATTATAGGTCTCAATGGAGATATCATCTCTTAAATTGAAGAGAAATGCCACAGCATTATCTGGGATAGTAAGATAAACTTAAATTCTTCTGCATAGTTTTACTACTTTTGTTCCCACATGATACTCCTGATTAGGAAGACAAAATTTTAATGACTTTTAGTAACTTAGGAACAGGGAGAACTACAGTCCTGCAGTATTCTTCTGTTTAGAACTTATTTAATTCCTGACTCTTATCCCTGTGTTTTTCTCCACCATCTGTGGCAACTTACTTTTCACTTCACACAAATATTGTGGTATCCTTTCCACTATGATCTTGCATTCCTATCACTCAACAACTGAACACCCACCTACCTAATACAAAGGTTAATGTCCAGACCACATGGTCCACTTAGGTGATATTTTCTAAATATTGTTTTAGCTTCTTTTTGATCACAGGTACTTCCAGATCTCTATTCTTTCAAGACATCTACTTTCATGCAGAATATACATCCTAAAATATTTTCTAATTCTATTTTTATGATCAATACTCTTTCTGCCAGTGCTTTTCATGCTCATGTTTTTTGGTTTCTGCTAGGAGACACTATTTTTCACCTAGAGTTATCTTCACACTCTCAGTACACCAATAAACATTAGTATTTGCTTAGTTCCCTGCCATATTTATGTATTACCAATTTTCTACCTTACATTCTAAGTTTTTTAAATAGTTTTCTATTCTATTTCTATTTCTATTTCTATTTAAGTTTTCTAGTCTCCTTGGAGTCTAGGTATGTTAGTATATTTACTTCTCATTCTAAATATATGTTATTCAAGTATTTTTGCTAATATTACAAAACCATAAAATGGTCTGGATTGGAAGGGACATTAAAGATCATCAAGTTCCAGCCCCCTGCCGTGGGCAGGGACATCTTCCACTAGACCAGATTGCTCAGAGCCCCATCCAGCTTGGCCTTGGACAGTTCCAGGGATGGAACATCCACAATTTCTCTGGGCATCCTGTGCCAGTGTCATCGCTGTAAAGATTTTTTTCTGAATATCTAATCTAAATCTATTCTCTTTTAGTTTACAGCTGTTGTCCCTTGTTCTATTGCTACATGCCCTTGTAAAATGTCTGTAAGTAATGTAAATTTTCCTATGGAAAACCACAAGCATTTGAAGAAAAAAACAAACCAACAACCCCTTATATGATTCTTTAGATATGCTCATCTGTGCAGAGAGATTATATACAATATTTGTATGCAAGATATTTTGTGACTAAATAAATTTTGAGCAGCAGCTATAATTCCAGAATGCTTAAACCTGTAGCAATTTATGGACTTCTATTGTGTGTGCAGGAAATGGAATGACATCTGGCACTTGTTGCTAGGCAAAGTGTGCCTACCAAATAGCATTTAGAAGTAATCTGGCAGTTTAACTAGTAGGAATGCTAAATTGCTTCCAATGCAGTTTGCTTGTGATGTATTTCTAAAATGAATATAAAATTATTTTCCTAACCAGCAATTTATGCCCACAAAGTGTAAACCCCACTGCTTGTGTGGGCAGTCAGCCCCATGTGGGAAAAAAATCCCAGCATTCTGGGGGAGCTTTTTTCTGAGATGTACTGAGCACCTCTCAAGAACATTGATATCACTTGGAATTAACAAAATACACAATTTCTTTGTAATGCACAAAATTAGGGTCTTGATAATCAGCACCCATGCACACTGTGAGGGGTGTGGATGTGTAGGAAAGTAATTTAGCCAGTCTTTTCCATAGTTTCAGCATTTGCTTCATCTCTGTTCCATCCCCTGGACACTGAAGTGAAAGAGGAATGATGATGTGTTTGTGGTGGTGGACTGGAGAGGTCACTGTAAGACATCCTTCGGGGTGCTCCTGACACAATACAAAGTAGCAATAACCAGCCTTTTTAGATGAGAGAAAATAGTGTTTGAATATTACATATGCAATTAGGTGAGCCATGTAGAAGAAATTAGAAACACGTGTGATAATTTGCATGTGTTTGTCTGCTCTTAAGGCCTTTCCAAGATTTAAAAAAATATCCACTGTCTAATTAGGATTAAATCAAGCAGTGTTCATAATAAATTCATAAAGATGCACCTTTTCCAAGAAAATCACACCATTATATATGCCTTTACTTTAAAATACTTGTAACAGAGAAAGATTGAGTTATTTGTTCAAATAAAAAATTAAAGTTTGTTTCATAATGATCTAACTTGTTTTTTTGTTGTGGCTCTCTATGAAGGTATCTACCAAAGACCCCACTTGTATCTTTGTAGCTTTGATTGGCAACTGTAATATGAATGAGATTCTGTTTTGCTCAGTGATTGTCATTCACACATTCTTTGCAGAGAACATGAATTTGAACTAATGGCAAGAAAATTAAACAGTTTTTCTATTGATTTGTTAATTCTTCTTGTTATAAAGGCATTTCCTTTAGGGAAATTGCATTCTGTTTGGGAATATCTTCTGCAAGGCAAGAATTGATTCTTGATGTGATCACATCTCATTCTTTTGACTGACAAGATTGATTCTTTCTGCCAAGGTTTCTTTATGTTTTGATTTTTTTTCTCTTTGCATTTTCCATGTCATTGCTTTCTTCCTTCATCTTTCAGTTCTGTATTTTGAGTATATGTTTGAACGATCGTCTGTATTTTCTCACCTTCCCTTCTTGTGTTTCTTCTGAATGCTCTCTTCAGTCATATGACCACATATGTGGTTCACATTATATCCCAGTCCTTTCTACTCATCTGGTCCTGCCTTTTTCTCTCCTTGGCTTCTTTTCTCATTTCCTCAGACTCTCTAATTTCTTATTAATTTTCTTCTAGGTTCCTTACACATGTTCTATTTAATATTGTCTTCTGCCTACCCCTACTGCCACAGCCATTTAAAGAAATTGACTTTTTCACCTGGTTCCTATCCCTTCCTCCCCTCTCCAATAGTTTGCATGCCCCTTCCTTTTATCTTTTTTTCTTTTTTTGTACTTTTATCTTTTTTTTCCTATGGCAAGCCTTGACTTGCCATAGGAAATTTATTAAAAGAAATATGTTCATCTTAGCTTTTAATATTTTAAGTACTGTTTACAAAGTAGTTATGTTGATCTTGCATTCATATACACTTTTTCGTCTAAACCATCATAGTCAGTCTGAACTTAATCCATATTCATAAGTTTCAGTACTGGCACGAATTTGTTGTCCTTGTCTAATCTATCTTTCAAATTGATCTGCTTCTTAAAACAACTAGTATATCCATAATAAACAGACATTATTAATTTCTGTGATAATTGATTTTCCACAGAATATGAAAGCTATCCAGGATTGCACATTGGGCAAGCTCTGGGAAACAAAGCTGTGCTCCCCAAAAGGAGAACAGGGGAACTTGCCGTTGTTCTTGTTTCTCAAAATCCTATTTTAACTGTTATTAATTACATTATTCTTGGATTTTGTGACTTTATTAAGGTTTTTTCCCGAGTTAATTTTTTCGTCTCTTTTTAAAAATTCTATTAATAACCATTTAATTTGCTGACTAGTCAAGGTCTTACTGTAACTGGAATGGGTTTGTGATTTTGTTAAGCTTGAAGAGGCATGAATAACCAGCATGAACAGAAAAATTATGAGTGCAGTACACGTTGTGTTCCTATTAGTGTGTCTCAATTGGAAGCAGAAATAGCTTGTTTTTATCCTTGAGTTCTGAACTGTCCATACTTGTTCCTTTTAGAGTTTCTAGACCTTTCACTCCCACCATCTTCCTCAAAATGTTTTAAAAGTGTAGAAGTCCTAGGGAACTAAAAAAAGGCCTCTTCTATTATCAAGACATCTTTGTGAAACTTCTTTAACTGTTTGGCTCCTTTTTTTTCTATTGTGTCCTTTAAAATGTTTATTCTCTTCATCTCAAACTCAGAAGAACAGTGAGAGTCTTGTTTACTGAATCTGTAATTTTAGAGGATATTTTATCTTCTTTTCTCCATTTATTACAACCAAAGTTCTTAGGAATTTTATCTTTTAAAAGCTGACAGAGAATCTACCCTTTTGTCAGTGCATGTGAGAGATTTGTTATCAAAAAGTACCTAGCATACTTTGTTAGAACAGCCTTCCTTTCTTGCTGCTGTGACTGAGCTTTTGAAGATCCTCTGATGGTTTCATTAGATGAGAGGACACCTCTGTCAAGAACAAGAGCGATTTAACTAGAGATTGAAACCAGACATGAGAAAATCAATGTGAAATTTACCATTGACTTCATCAGGCCAGTCTCTTCTGTATCCTTCTCTGCTTAGTACTCATTCTGTATGTTCTCTGCCATTCCTTCCTGGCTACCTACTCTATGAGAAGGAAATGCACAGTGCAAAGTGTAGGGACAAGCCCACTGACTTCTGTGATCTGAGTGTAAAGACAGGGACTGGCTCACCTTGAATGCCTTGGGAACATCAGCTAAACTCACTTGTTTTACATGTTTTCCAGTATATTTTATTCTGTATATATAAAACCTGAGTAATTTTTTTCACCACAGTATCTGGGCATTGTGAATGTAAATGGCCACACAAACACCTAATAATTGATTGTGATATGCTAAAGTAATATGGTAATAGAACTATATAAATATCTGAAATTACAAGTATTGAGGACTTCACCTGAAATTACGTCAGAACTTTGGGATATGTTTTACCCTGTGTTTCAAACTTTGTAAGGAATGGAAAATGTCATTCAATTGTTTGGATTTTTTTTCTAAATTCATTACTTATTAGCACTACATTTAAATGTGCATTGAGGAGAATAACAACATAAAGAGACTGAGAAGCTCAATTATACCACCCACACCTAGAAATATTCTTTTTACACTAAGGATCTGGAACAATGTTCTAAAAGCAAATAAAACAATCTGTTCACCTCCTATCCGTTAGGTTCTTTTAATTGAGAAGATTTCCCTGATTTATTTTGAACCAAGAAATAAAAATAGACTTAATTTCAGTTTGCCATGAATTGTAGTCTCTGGTATTTTAAAAATGTATAATACTGTGTTGATTGCTCTTTGTTTAAAAGGATGGTAATCTGTGCATACTGCCACAGTTGGAGCTCTGTGCCCACCTGCCAGCTATTTTCTCACTATTTCTCTGAGCAAGGAGGTTTTTTTGTGTTGCTCTTTAAGTAATTTGATGCAAAAAATAAGTAATATAATAGCTCCTACTCTGCAGAAGCCTCTTCCTAAGTTGTATGACCTTTTACAGAAAGGTCTGAGCACGTTCAGTCACCCAATTATGGTACCCAAGGCACTTAAGTTAGTAACCTCTCTATCTTACTAATATTCCTGCATTGTTTTTCAGACTCTGCTGTGCAGAACTGTAAGGTGCCATGAACTGTATGTAAAGTTTTCAAAAAGGCAACTGAAGAAATCAGTTCTAATATACATCTCACAAAATATATGAGTTTTCTGAAAATGATCATGTTATCTGGGAAATGTCTAGGGGTCTAAAGGCAAGAATATTTTATATCCTGGCAAAGACTTCTCCAGGCATGAGCTCTAAATCAAACCAAGCTGCTTGTTGGAGGCACTGGCTGTAGTGCTTTCATAATTGTCTCAAAATTATCTGTCTATCTATCTATCTATCTATCTATCTATCTATCTATCTATCTATCTACTATATAACTATATTACTTTAAATAACTTGTTTTTATAAAGCTATTAGAAAGTGTCCAAAGAAGGACCTGGAGGGAAATCAATACCAGGAGTAACTGAGGTGATTTGGTTTCTTCAGCCTGGAGGAGACAGAGGGGAGACCTCACTGCAAGTTAACAACTTCCTCCTGAGAGGGAGAGGAAGGGCGGGTGCTGGTCCCTGTAGTGACAAGGGACAGGACCTGAGGGGATGGTAAGAAGCTGTGAGGGAATATGAGAAAAATATCTTCCCCCAGAGGGTGTTTGGACACTGGAATAGGCTCCCCAGGGCAGTGGTCACAGCACCAGCCTGGCAGAACTCAAGAAGCCTTTGGATAATGCTCTCAGGCACATGGTGTGATTCTTGGGGTGTCCTGTGCAGGGCCAGGACTTGGATTTTGATGATTCTTGTCAGTCCCTTCCAACTCATAATATTCTATGATTCTATGATTCTATGATTCTATGATTCTATGATTCTATGATTCTATGATTCTATGATTCTGTGACCCATCTGGATAAAAGTAAATTTTTTTCATCCCTGACACCTCTTCCTCACTGGCATAGTCCTTCTATTTGCAAAGAATGTGCAATGCATTCTTAGAGTCCTATTTTGAATGCCTGATTTCTTTACCAATCCTCCTATTATTCCACTTGCTGAGCCTTCCTACTGATGGAATCAAGTTACTGGATGAGGGATATTTTCAGAAGTGTGGTTGCTGCCGGTCCAGATCTGACCTTTTCTTGAAGACGCTGCAATTGCAGTATATTTTAGCCTCTGCTAGCTCAGGAATTAAATTTCCCAAATACCATATACCATGTTTTGGAAAGCGGAGTCCATTTTAATTTCACTGAGGAGCCAGTGCACGACTTGGTAAATTGGCAAATCTGTACTTTGAAGAATGTGGTAACAACAGGTGCTGCAGGAGGTTTGGCTGCACTGTAGAAAAACTGTCAACCTGAGGCATGTTCTAGGAAACAAGATCCATCTTTATTTTGCTGAACTTCAGGTTCTTCTTAAAGCTGATAAAGAAAACACTGCAATCTCTGAACAGATTAAAACTTCACAAATATTTATCTTTTCTAAAAGCATAGAGGAAAAATTTAGTGTTGAGAGATGATTAGTATTCAAAAAGTGAGGGAAGAAAAACCTAATACCTAGCAGTACAGTGGGGGAAGAGTATAGCCAAAACAAATACTAAGAAGAATTTGTTTAACATTTGGCAGCAGATAAATGTGGACACAACTTTATATGCTCAGAATTGTATTTAATTTTTGATCCATGATCTTCATTGGAATGTTGAGGCATAACTTATAACCCCTATATGTGTCAGATATTTTCAAAACTGTCTAAAATGAGATTTTGAGGCACCCATGTTTTTTCCCTCTACTAAAGGTCTATTAAAACCATGTGCAACGCTCAGGTTTTTTTAAAATGTTAGTGCAAGCTTGAATACTCTGGTTTTATACACCTCTTATTTTTGCAATGAGCTTTCCCCATATGCTAGTAAAAGTATTGGAGACGTTAGTGACTCAGTTTCAGGGATTACTAGGTGGTATTTAACAATTTAAATCTGTGACAAGCTGCTGTTTCCCATTTCTGTTTTCTGTGTTGTGTGTATCTGCATTGTTTTGAAGAGAAAGGGCCCAGATTTCCTACCAGACACAATTCTAAAGGACGTGGTTAATTAATTATATTTGTGATTTTGAGCTATAAGAAGAAAGTGCAGTCCTTTAATTTCCTACATATGTAAAAACAACACTTTAACACCTTTAAATAAAATTATAATTTCAAATAATCAATTATATTTATGATGAAATTATAAATAAAATTTTAATGTAATTATTGATGTAATTATTTTTATTATATATTAATGTTTTAATGTAATTATTTCAGATAAGAAAGCACATCATCTAGGAGATCCTGGATTTGACAATTGAAGTTTTTGGATCACCAGTCAATAATTTCTTAAGCACAATTACTGAATAACAATAACTTTCATGATGCTGACAGATTTCTTTTTAGTCATTCTAGGAGGCTTGTAGTTGTTTTGTAAGGGTATGTCCCCTTTTCTGCCCTCCAGCTCACAATGCAAAGGAGATATAGCACAAAGTTTTTAGCTTCTAACTCAGTGGTGGCTACATGGTCATCAAAGGGGCCTTTTTCAGTGCATTGGCTTTAATAAGCTGTAGGTTCTCCTGTGTGCAGCTCAGGATTGTGCCAGGCTTGTAATTTTGACCCTTGGACCACTAGGTTTACCATGCTGTAAATAATATTTGGCTCATTTTTGTACTCTTTGGAGCTGTCTTACCCAGCTGGCTTGTTCCATGTAATATTTCTGTAAACAGCATATTTAACATGGATTTTTTTGACCAGCAGATAACCAGAAATGGTAGAATGTCTGGGATTTCATTGGAGAATGCTAAAGAAAATTGTAACACACCTATGCTAAAGTTTGTTGTTAATCCCAGTATAAAGGCTCTCTGACTCCATAAAGTATTGTTTAAATTATCATTTTTTTTTTTTTTTGTATTGGAGGTAACACAAGAAGGGAAAAAGGATTAGAACAGATAACCTTACATCTCCTTAAGTTGTGCAGCATCAGAAGGACTTCTTATCAAGACATGTCAGGCTGCCTGAATTCTGTCTGCACTGAGGTTCACCAATGTTGTGGCCTTCAGACCTTTTATAGGATTTTCTCAGAGGTAACCATTATGGGTCATTTTGACTGTCAAACAAAAGGATGTTCATATAAGAACTTTAAGAAAAAGGCAAAGCCACACAGGCGGCCGCTTATTTCATATGCAGCTAATTAAAAGTTATACAGTTAATCTGAGCTCATCCAGTCCTTAAAGCAAGTTTGTGGTGTCAACCTGTGCTCTACATAAACTGCAGTGCCAGCTGCATTCATTTTGAATGTGCAATGTGTATAACATAGCCTTACTTCTAAATAACTTTCTGATTTACTTTTTCTTCCCCTCAGTGATCTGATATACTGGTAACATTTGGTTTGCCTTTAGCTAGGTATATTTTAGCCCTATCCTCTTTAGCTTTCTCTTCAGGACTAATGACCCAGGCATTTGGAGGCACAGGTTTTAATGAATTTGTGTGCCTATATTTTTTTTTTATATAAAAGGCCTGCAGTATGTGTGGGTGTTTCAGAGGGTAATGGTGATTTTTTTTAGTCTCACAGGAAGCCAGAAATTCTCCTTCAGTCCACTTTGATTCCTCACTTTTAGACTAACAGAGCCCAAAAGGTTATGTGTATCCACAGACTATGGAGGCAGCCAGTGAAGGGTATCTGGGACAGCGTTTGTCAGTCAACCTGAAGCACACACCAGACTGACTAGACTCAGGAAATGGGGTTGAACTGTCTTTTTTGAGGATGATTTTCCTTACAATATTTGGTATGTGGCTGTGTTTTGGATTTGTACTGCAGTGTTGGTCACTCAGGGATGTTTCAGCTGTTGCTGAGCAGCACTTGACAGAGTCAAAGCCTTTTCTGTCTCTCACCCCATCAGTGAGCAGGCTGGGGATGCACAAGAAACTGGGAGGGGACACAGCCAGGACAGCTGACCCCAACTGACCACAGGGATGTCCCATATGGCATCATGCTCAGCATATAAAGCTTGGAGAAGAAGGAGGGATGTTCAGAGTGATGGCGTTTCTCTTCCCAAATCACTGTCATACATGATGCAGACCAACTTTCCTGAGCATAGCTGAGCACCTGCCTGCCCATGGGAAGTGTTGAATGAATTCTTATTTTGCCTTGTTTTTTATTTTGCCTTGTTTTTATGCACAGCTTTTACTTTACCTATTAAACAGTCTTTACCTCAACCCACAGGTTTTCTCACTTTTACCATTCCAGTTCTTTCCCCCATCCCACTAGGGGAAACTGATCTGAAAGTTATCTCATGGAAAGGAATTGTTCATTTCTCAGGTATAATTTTGTTTGATATGTGCAGTATCTGTGCAAAAGTCTACACTAGGAAAATAATATATGGAAAAGCAGTCTTCTAGAAAAACTAAAGAATACTTATTCTGCCTATTTAAAGATCTTCTTACTTAAAAGTTGATTATTTTTGATCTTCAAAAAAAAAAAGAGAAACCATTTAGTTAAAAATAAGTAGGAAATCTTTCACAGAAAAATGGAATTATTAATGGAAACCTTGACTCTAGACTGTTTTGATGGATAAAACTAATTTATCTCTGTCTCCCTGAGATATTTATATCATCTGTCTAAACAGTGTGAGTCACATTTAAAATGATATCAACTTGTGCCACCTCCAGGGTAACAAACTGGAGCTGATTCAGCTGAGTGTTTTATTCATTCAAAATATCCAATTGATTTTTATTAAAATTGAGTCAGTTCACTTTACAGGGAATTTCAACCCATAGCCAAGTGGGGAAAAAGAAATGTCACTGATCAACTGTATATTTAATTCCAGTATAATTTATTCTTTCTTGTGTTTTGGACCCTCTAACTACAGGTAGAGGAAAAATGTGTGTTGTCTTTGATTCTTGAGAAACGTGAATGTACATATAGGCACAAGCTTTTTAATAGTAAGCACACATGTGTAGTAATAAAACACATAGGTTATTTTTTTTTTCC
This sequence comes from Acridotheres tristis, assembly GCA_037013685.1. Lineage (NCBI taxonomy): Eukaryota > Metazoa > Chordata > Aves > Passeriformes > Sturnidae > Acridotheres > Acridotheres tristis. The sequence goes on from CM072884.1 coordinate 76,965,035, forward strand.
AAATTCACTTCAAGCTATGTGAAAAACTGTTTTGTCTCAGAGCACTGTCCAGAATCTAAGAGTGCTAAAACTATGCATTAACCCTGCCATGTGTTGCAACTAGAAACAATTAAATTGGAGTAGAAATGTTTGGAAAACTTTTATCTCTTGCTCACTTTTTAATTTTTTTAAACAATGATGAAACAAATATTTTAGAATTTTCCGTTAAATTAACTTCCAAAACCATTTGTTTGGAACGCTTCGATATTAAAAGTAATTATTACACATTATACTGGTTTTGGATTTATTTGCTGAAAATATTAGTTTCTAATACCTTGTTAGGCATTTAAGCAGAAACAGGATGGAGACATAGAAAGGGCTACACATTTGTATAATCTGACCCAAAGTGTTGTGTGCAGAGAAATTTTAAGAGCACAGGAGACAATCTCACCTGTATCTTTTTCTTACAAATATTTGAGAGGGAAAAAATGCAAAAATTTATATGGAGTAATAGGCCATATAAAAGAGTGAAAATACTTCCTGGCCTCTTTCAGAAACTGTTGTTCTGAAATTCTGAAATATAGGATTAGAGTAGCATATATAAAAAAACCCAGTACCATGACCAGTATATCCAGTAAAAATCTTTTATAAACATTACTTCAATTTAGTTTCTTATCTTGTCAGTAGTATTGCAATTGTTAAGTAAGTATAGTTTTAAATTCTAAGACCAAGTAAAAATCATTCACCATGACCTCTTTGGGCAGAGAAAGATAACTATAACCTCAGTAGTGGAGAGTATTCATACCTTCCAGGGGGCAGCAATTTAAAAAATTTAATTTTAGTTTTTTTAAAATTTCAATTTAATGTTCTAGTCTATTTTCATTTCTAAAAATACCAATTTTAAGGTTTTATTTGATCTGATCCATAGACTCTTATTTGTGTATTTATCTAATACATGTAATGTATGATGTTGATGCAAATTTTAAGCATTTTCTTAAAATACTCTTCTGCAAATGCTAATACTTTTTATCTCCAAATTTAGCAATAGTACTTTTAAGTCAACTTATTTGCACAACTTGTATTGGGAGATGATTAGAAGATTTATAAACTTCTGAATTCACATTGACACAAGTCAACATGAAAGAAGCAAGGATGTTATCACTGTAAATAATACTTTAGAGTATGTATAATAGAAATAGCCACTGTGTCTAGTTGATTTATAACCTGAAAATTAAATACAATCAGCAGTCATGCCCTCACACCTATCTCTGGTAATTTTTCTATATTTTAATGTCGGTTCTGATTGATTTTTTCGTTTTAGAGCACTATTTGATATTTGTTTACTAAAATATTGTTCTAAGCAATCCCTGCAACACACGGCATGAGGGCAAGGGGAATTTTTTTTGCTTTTCCTTAGGAAGTATATACAGTCATTTGTTTAGGTTTTATCCATACTCTGTTGGGGTTATGATTTAACAACACTTATGATGTTTTCATTGTTAAAGTGCTTCCAGTAATAACTAGATTGAGATGGTTTGCCATCAGTTTCCGTTTTAACTCTGAAAATCCATTTCAGATAAACTTAAATGCTCGTGGGGAGCCCAATCACTGCAGAGCACTGTGTTGCAGACCTGGTGTGCTCTTGCCAGCAGGGCTCAGTCACTCACTCTGCCCCAGCTCAGTGCTCAGTGGTTTTGTCTCTTACTTTGGGTACCTCAAGGTCTGCACACCCTAAATAAACGTGGATAAATTGGTTTAATGTAAAAGCATCTAAGAGCTGATGTAGTGGGTTTTCTTTCAATTTTTAATAGCCTTTTGAGAAAAAAAATAAGGTTAAATTTCTTTTCGTTCTTAAAGGTGAAAAGGGGCCTAAAGGGGCCTACTGTGCTGCTTTTAAAATCTCTGATTAAATTTTTATCAGGACTATGGCTTGTTGATAAAGGAGCTTCAGTGACAAAATTGGCTTGAAATTTTCTATTATCATCAGGCTGCTTTACCCTTGAAATTTCCCTCTGGATATTTTGAGCATTGTTTCTAAATTCCAACCAGTCCCCTTGGTCCATCCATAGTCTTACCTCATCCTGTCAGCACAGGGAGAGTGATGTGAAGGAGGAAGTGATATTCTTGTGAAAACCCCGGCATTGCTGAACCTCCTTTCCACAGGGGCTGAATCCCTAGGGCATACTGCAATGGGTGAGAACACCTGGCTTTCACTGGAGGAAGAGCAACACAGACTACCAGGACTCCAACCCTAAAAAGAGATTAATTAAGTGTACAGAGACTGAGAAAAAAAATAATACAAACTAAAAATGCAATCCTAACAATTATGAAAAAGGAGATTCAGAGAAATGCCTCTTCTGAGTTCAAGGCAAAGTTATTGAGAATCTCAAATGCAACTAAGTAGAATAGTCCATTTTGCAAATCCTATCTTAGTGTAATCCAAAATGTCTTCACTAGCTTTACATTGATTTAAAGTAGAACAATCTATTTCACTATCTACTGGAAAGAAAGTCATCTATTTGGAAAGAAATATTAAAAACATCTTCATTGTGGTGGTCTAGATTAAAAGTGCAGAACAATATCTCTATTTTTTTCCAAAATTTTCAACTCTATCAACTCAATTTTCCTTCCTATCTAATGTCCCAATTGGAATTTAGAATCCATAACAACAAATTCTTTGTATTTCTTTACCCATTTGATGAATTGATTTTTTTAGATTTAAAAAGAACTTCAGGAATCACTCAGGGGTTGCTAAAAATGCATAGTAATGTGCCCAATTCATTTATCATGCCAGCTGCAGGTTTTCTTCTGATGACTAACTTCATTCTTGAGAGAGAAATCCTTATCTTAGCATAAGCATCTCATCTGCCTGTGGAAAATTGATTCCATTACAATTTTAAAACAAGAACTTCCCTCAGTTGTGTTCTTCAATAGAATATTTGGGCTTTAGTTGTCAAAAATATGTGACAGCAAGGACATCTGAGTGTATTTTAGTGTCTGGCCAAACAGTCTGCATCTTCATGCTCAAGTAAGACACATCTTTTGACATGGAGGTTAGTTTGCTATAACTAATGTGGCACAACAACATAATTATTATTCCTAAGTATTACTCCAAAGGCAGTATTTCCAGATGTATTTACTTAATGAACCAAGAATTCATTTAAAAGCTTTGGCAGTTTAATGAGCACATGACCATAGTTTCACAGTTCCTTCTAGACAGGAAGGGTTCTATTCATCTGGCTGAGACAAATGGTGACTGTAATTTCAAAGGTAGCATGTTGCCTCATTTTTTTTTTCTCTTGCTTTTAAACTAGCTAGCTCTAGTCATACATAATATCTGAAAGCTCTTTAATACCATGAACTTTATCCTTACCAAAATTTCTATGACAAAGTCTATTATCAATATCTGCTTTATAAAGAAGAGATTTTAAGTTCATTACTTGGACTCCTGGTGATGTTTTTGTGTTCTAGAGGTTATCCAAAAAAAGAAAGATACAGGAGTTGAACTCAGTCACCTTTTTTTTCAGTTCAAGGTCTTAACATCAAGATCAGTCTTTTCTTATTTTTGCTTTCTATTGAGGTGTCTACATTTTTGTGCCCCACCACTGCTCCATAGAGAAGATAGACATGGCAGATAAACATGCATACATTCACATATGCTCTTAGCAAGAGCATGGGAGGTGACAAACCAAGTAGTTTGTTTTGACTGATTTAATTGCCTATGGAAATTTTAAGCACAAGGATGTAGCAGATTTCAGTTGCAGTGAAAATTAGTATGTAAAAAAAAAAATTAAAGAAAACTGGTACAAAGGTGGAGAGAATCTTTTCCAGTCAGATGCACAAAAAAAACCTAATAGCACTACTGAATGCTGCAATTTCTGTAGTCACATCAAAACGAAAGCAATGTTCAAACTTTCTGGTCCATCCAATAATTATTTAATATAATTATTTTTATAAACCAATGCAGTTTAACCTATAACTAAGCTGACATCGTGTTCTTTTTTTATTCAAACTATGTCAGAATATTTAAACCCTGATGTTGAATATTGTATAGATAAGTGAATCAAAAGAACATAAATGAATGATCTGTGTTTGCATGCAAAAGTATCCAATGATACATCAAACTCCAAAGTCCCAGCTTCCCTGCAGCTTAGTGAAAAAAGACAGACAACCTCTGAGGGCTGTTCAGCCCACACAGGACCTGAGTCACTCTGCAGAAGTGCCTGTCTCTCATGATGGATTACACACAGAACTCAGCAAAAGCAGGCTTCCAAATCGATGCCCTGAATACGAGCAATAGAGATAGGGGTTCAGAACTTTTTGTCGGACATTTTACCTTTGTATCTTGCTCTTGGACCTGTAGGCATGCAAACATACAGTAGAAAAATATATTTAGAAGGCACTTTGGTTGAGGTCAAGTGTCTAAGCACAAAGTATGTGATCAGAGCCAAATGCTCGTGGTTTAAATTACCATCTTCCTGCTCAGATGTTTCCATTCCCAACCAATTGTAACTTTGCAAGTGCCTAAAATTCTGCAAATGTTTCCCCTTGACAACCCGACTCAGTCTTCCAAGGTTTAGAGACCTAATGAGAGTTTTCAAGGGTAAACTGTGCTCAGAACCATATTCCATTGCGTCTATAATTTCAAATGCAGATTTGTTACCACTTCCTGTCCGTAATGATTTGTCTTCAATGGGTACATCTCAGACATTTGTCAGCTAAAGGCTTAGTCACACCATGTTTCCAGGGCTGATGTCAATATGGAGTCACATTCTTCTTGCTGTTTCCAGCTGGGGAGGTATTAGTCTGTGACATCATTTCCTTGCCCCTAGTGTGTAATTCTGTGCTTGTGTTTCCAGTTTCAACCCACTTTTACTGCTTCAGTCCTTCAGGTTGTCAGTCCACTTATTTTTTATTTATTTTAGTTATTTTGTTATTATTTCATCAGTTTCCAGTATTTCCAGTTACTTTGCTATTATTTCATCTTCAGCTCTGTAGTGAGGATTTACAGGTTTGTTATTGCCAAATGTTGGCTGTGTTATCTGAATTTCTTTATCAGTATCAGTAAAACACACACAGCTCCAAAATCATAATTTGAAACATAGCCAGACATCTTCTTCTGTTCTGGTAATATGCCCTTTTGTCCTGATGTTGTTTCCTTACTTTAAACTATGTCGTGATTCTTTTGCATTTCTAGAATATCTTTTCTTTTCGTGGGTGGCACTGTATCCAACATATATGAACCTATAACATGCATTTCCTATGTTCCCTTTCTTACAATATTCATTATCTCATAAAAAGATATGCCAGATTTTGGCATAATGATAGGCTATTTTGGGGCAAAGCTGTTATTCATTATATTCCATTTTCATTACTTCAGTGTCTCTAGCTTTGCAATGCTTCATAGTTTATTTCAAATGCTGGCATAGCTCATGAGGTCACAGGCACTTGTTTTTATGTCGTCTGGATCATGTACACTCCTTTTGCTTAAAGGAAATAAAAGCTAGCTTCTCTTTTTAGACATTTGATTGCCAGCCTGATAAATTCATGAAAAGTCTTTTTTGCTGAACTGCCCTTTCATGTAGCAGTATTTTAAGAACTCTCAAATGGAGGTTGTGGGGTCTTGCCCTCTTGGTCTAGACACTTCCTTAAAAATAGTTTTATGTCTTTGTTTTCTTCTCATCTTAGATGAGTAATTTTCATTTCCAGAGAGCATGTCATTAGCCACACTGCATTTGTTGCTAGTAGTCAACATCCCCATATTAATTTTGCTTTGGACTGCCTGCAAATTGTCTTTAATCTTAACTGGTTTTTGCTGCTTGGTGAAGCCACTCTCTTTCCTGTTTTCTTTTTATTTGGATGATGAAAGTACATTTTAGTACTTGCAATTTTGCAAGATCTGACCCTGCCTAACATTTTCTGTTCTCACTTTCTTCATATGTTTTCTGACATCTGACAGTTTTCCTAGCATATTAATTTTATGTTCCACCCTACAAGCTTTCTGCATGGTCCAGATATACTCTTTGAGGTGACTGCTCATCTAGTTAGAAATTGAGCCCTGTGTTATAAAATGTTTCTCCCCATGTTTGAAGCTGCAAGTTTTTCACAGTCCTCAGCCAGTCTTTTTCTTAAAGGAATTACTGCATTTTCTTGAGTTTTCCTTATTTCCTTGTTTCCTGGTTTTTTGTTGATGTTGTTTTTGTTGGTTGTTTTTTTTTTTAGTGAAGTTCTGAGTTATTTGTGTTTAGCATTTATTCCTGTTACAGTTATTTTTAAAAAAATTGGAATGAATGTGTCATCACTTTGAGATACAGCTTTCTTGACCAACTATTTAGTGAGGTCTTTTCTCATGTTATGTGTCACATCCTTAAGTACCTGGGTCTACCCTTTATTGCAAAAATTTATTTTATGGGAAGTTGCAATCTCATATCATAGCTTTCATAGTGCTAGTTACTCCTTATTTACTATTTCATAACATTATTTGCTTTCTAAATAATGCAGAAATTTATACACAACAAATGAGATCCTACAAAAACCCTTCTGAAAGAAATCTAAACCCAGTAAGAAAACTTCTGTGCTTTTTCTAATTTTCTTACAGTTTATCACATATTTGGTTTGTACTTCATCACATCATTATTTTTGTCATGAGGAAGGAAATAATATTGGTACATATGGGTATGGGAAATAAGCAAGAAGGGGATTCCTGTGTCAAACTGACTTGCAGGTCAATTGCATGATCCATGTGGCAGGGAAGATGCAGAGAGGTATACAAGTTATTGCAGGCAGGAAGTTATGGCCTTCTGAACTTCAGTGTAGGCCTCTCAACAAAAATTTTGGGCAGAATGTTGCCATTGGTTTACAATCAAAGAAAATCCAAATGGCAAAATTAATATATTTTAAGGAATGGTCAATGTGAAAATCACATGTGTAATCTTACAAATTCATACTAGTTAGATTCCTGACAATTTCTTTCAGTTGTATGCAAATATATTCCATTACTTCTCAAAGCTTAATTAATTTAATTTGTTTTTTTGCGTTTTCTTGTTATATAAAGCCAGGAAACTGCTCTGTATAACCACTTTCATGAAAGTATTTTATTAATTTTCTTTAAATAGACTGTGCCGCATTTTAAGTGAAATTATTTATTTCCTTCATGCATCATGTGTTAGATTAGTGCATCTCTAAATGAGAGAGGTTAGTTCTGCTGGACCTTTGGTAATAGCTGGTATGGAGTGGCTTCTGCCTTACTCTGTCATTTATACATGGGAATGGGAAAATGAGTCCTACTTTTATTAGAATATCTTTTCTTCACCGACAGACATGAAACTGTTAAATCACAAGAGTGCCTAACATAGAGAATGCAAAGTCATAGTGACAAGTAATGTTTTTTCTTTACTTTTTTTAAAAGCTACCCTAGGATTTACCAGCACTTTTTGGAATGGCTTATGTTGTTGTCTGTCAGTGAAGCAGAGTAGTCACTAGAGTAGGCTTTTATTCTGTATTTTATATACTTTTTTTCTTGTCCTTTACCAATGAAGAGTTATTCAGAAATTTTTAAGGTGACAACTCATGTTTTAAAAGAAGAACTATCATGTTCTCTTATCTTCTTGGTTTATGTTTTTGCAGCTATTGAACTGCATCTTGTCTTAGGACAGTATTGGAAGTCAAGCAAAGTTTTCTTTTGCAACAAAAGAGACAATCTTTTCTAATTAAAATTGTCATTTACAATAGTTATTTAAATTCCTTCTTAGTGGTAGCAGACTGGGCTTGTATTTTTCAGGCAGCTGACTCAAACCTCAGGAACAGATGCATTTAAAATAGACTCTGTTAGATCCTGTTTTTAAGATGCAGTGATAGGAAGGGAATATTCTGTAGGGAATATTCAAAATATATTTATTTTAAAATTTTATGTGCTGATTTAAAAGAAGTGCAATTGTTTTCACATTTCTTACCTAAAATTGTATAGGAATGCTAAAGAATGAAGCACTAAAAATTTGCTCCTGGAATTTAGTGTGAAAAATGATACTTAGTATGCAACATACATAGGGAAAATTGTCCTTTCATCCACCAGCACCCCAAGTCCTTCTGAGCAGGGCTGCTCTGAGTCTGTTCATCCCCAGCCCGTGTTGATTACTGGGGATTGCCCCCAACCAGGTGCAGCACCTTGCCCTTGGTCTTTTTAAACCTCATGAGATTCCCAGGTCCCTCTGGATGGCATCACATCCTCAGGTGCGACAACTGCACCACTCAGCTTGGTGACATCTGCAAATTTGCACTCTATTCCTTTGTCTATGTCATTAAGAAGATATTAAATAACACTGGTCCCAGTACAGATCCCTGAGGGACTCCACCTGTCAGTGGTGTCCTCCAGGATCGGAGCAGTGAACCACTGGACTCTCAGTGTGACCACCCAACCAGGTCCTTGCATCTAACAGTTCACTCATCAAATCCATCTCTCTCCAATTTAGAGAAGGATGTTGTGGGGGACAGTGTCAAAGGCTCTACAGAAATTCAAATAAATGACATCTGTAGCTCTTCCCTTGTCCACTGATGTAGTCACTCCATCATGGAAGGGCACTGGGTCGGTCAAGCAGGCCTTGCCCTTGGTGGAGCCATGTGTTGGCTGTCTCCCTTCTATTTTTAATTGCATATGAACTCTGTTAAGTTAATCTAAGTGTCATGTTCATTTAAAAATGTAATTGATGGAATCTATTTTAAAAGCTGGATAAGAAAATACCACTTTCTGAATGAAAAAAAAAGGGACTTGACATACTCTCTCCTTCCTTTGCTAGGCCATGGAAAGTGTGACTGTGGGAAGTGCAAATGTGATGAAGGCTGGTATGGTGAAGCTTGTCAGTATCCAGCTACTTGCAATCTTACACGGAAGAAAAGCAATGAAATGTGCAAGAATTCTCAAGATATCATCTGTTCTGGTGCAGGTAAGAGATCTTTTGTTGTTTTTGATACCTTAGTGCTCTCCCAGTGTTATCTTGAGAATCATTGTCACTTCTAACTAGTAATTTTGTAAAGTATATTTCAAGAGAGTGAGATGTAACTAACTGTAGGTATACTAAAATGTTTAATTTTCCTATAGGCTTATTTCTGTGCATATAATGTACACTGATTAGGAACGCCTACTTTAGTACTCTGGTTCATCCATAGCTGTTTTGAGTTGATGAAACTGCAAATGTGTCATTTGTTTTCCTCATCAGAGTGTTGTTGTAATGGCATTAACACAGGAAGTGATGTAATTTCTATCAAGTGCCTGTGTTTACAGAATGTAGAAATGGCATTTGCAAATATCTTTCCTGGACATTTATAAGCTGTACAACTTTTTGAGACACTTTTGAATTGTGCCTGTGGTTCTTAAAATCAGTTGTAGAAGATGTGCTGAATCATTTAAAGGAGCGTTTCCAACTTCACTGTTCTGATTTTCTGATTTGGTAACACTTTCTTCTCTAATCATTTTATTTTATAACCATCCAAACTTAAATAGAAAGTCTTTTCCTTGAAAAAAAAAAAAAAGAAGAAAACCAAATGGCCTTTTAGAAGACTTAATTGAAGAATGGTACCATTTTAAAGGGCATTTTCTACCAATCAAGTTTTGAGACCAGAAATTACCTTCTGGTTTTTCCATTACATTGACCTCCAAGTGAAAGAATATTTCAAGAATTGCACTTCTGCTCACTCTTGCTGGTCTTTAATTTCTGTTGGAATCCACACATTTTCATACATTAAATTTCTCACAAGTTAGTTGCTGACATGAGCAAAGAATCCCAAGTGTTGTGGGACTTCTTAGAGAGAACCTGGTGCAGGATAAGAAACCAGTTTAACATAAACTATTAGTATGCAGCATACTGAATGATACATTTAATTTATAACAATTATGAAACTTGCTATCAAGGGAGGCATAGGAGATAGCTAAATGAGAAACCAACTTCCAAAAATGAGTATAGTTCATTGTACTTAGTCAAAGTTCTTAAAAAAGAACCTCTTTCATTCCTTGCTTAGAAGAGGCCCCAGTCTTCATGGGAAAATGAGCACAACTTAACAACCACTCCAAGTAGCTAAGGGGGAAGTGTTTGTGGTATCATGAGAAGAGTAAATGGTTTTGCTTTAGCTGATATTAAACAGGACAGGAATTCCAATGAGACTGACTAAGGAGTTTGGGGTTACTTTGATGGGCTGTATTTTGTCTTGGTGATATTGCCTTTTGATCTGCTACAGCACTGTTGTTGGGGTCTGGGCTCGGTTTTTTAATTTGCAATAAAAGATAAGAAGGGATGACATGAGCTGTTACAAAAATAGTGCTCTTCTGTCACACAGATAATTTATTGTAATTGTTTTCAGTAACCAATCAAGTTCCACCTAAAATTCCACTTTTCTGACTTTGTTGATAATCATTTGTTAGAACAACTAGGGTATCCTACCTAAACTGAGGTTCTCTATGTGAGCAATTTTCTCTTTTGGCAATGGAAGGAATGAACGTCTTTATGATACACCATTTCTCTGACCTGTTAAATACCCAGTATAGGCATCTATTTTCTGTTTTATTTTCTTTCCTGTTCAGGAATTATCTGTAATCATGACATTTTTCTCAAAAATTGCATTTGTATTTGTTTACCAAGTAATTGTAGCAAATAATTCTAGTTCTATATCTTACTTATGTTGTATTATCAGTTGTATTATTGTTATTACCTTACTATATTAGCTCTTGCAAACATTTTTAAAATTTACTCTTTTAGAGTGGCCAGGTCTGTTGCAGAGTCCAATACTTACCTTCTTTGGCTTAACGTGATGTTTATTAAAAGTTGTGCCATGCTTGTAAAGGTAAAATTTGTAGGGGTATAAACATCATTGGTTTCTGCAATCTTGTGTAATATCAGCATAAAACTTCTAATTTGGAGAACTTCTCTGATGCCAATAACCATATTTTCAAAAATACATATGGATGTCATGTATGAATGTCATGAAGTGAATTTTTAAAAAAATCTGTGCTTTCTGTCATTGACTATTGAAACAACTTGTTTGAGACCACTGACCACAAGGCTCCAGTAATGTGATATTGCACGAAGTTCCCACCCTTTCAATTTTAATAAAGGTAGGGACAGAGGTAGGGAAAAGGGGTTTCTTATATGAGTGGCATAGTAATGCTTTTGTTTCTAATGTCATTTTAATGTACTTGTGATTTTTTTTTTGATTGTGGAACTCATTCATACATTTATGTCAGGTCAGATAGAGCCTCTGAGGTAAAGAAGGGACTTTTCTTTCCTGAGGAGCAATAAAGAAATGTTTTCCTCTTCAGGAGGGCAGGTCATGGAGGGAGGCAGCCACTGAGCTGAGGAGCAACCCTTCTCAAAACACCAAGGAGCAAATGTGTGACCTGATGAGCAGTGATAGAAGAGAAATCTGTTTACAAATCCATTTGCATCCTTTGCATTGCCTGAGTGCTCTCACTTTTCATTATGTCAGAAAGCTTTTTTTGGGGGGGAAGGAGAGGGGAATGGGTTGTGCTGTGAAAGAATACAGCTTTACACTTCCAAGGCACTTGAATGCTCTATCTCTGTACAGCTAAGTTAGGCTTTTTGTTGACATATTATTTCTGTGTCTGTCTTTATTTGTGTGGATGATCTTTAGATTTCAGGCTTCTCAGAAATAAAATATGTACCATCTCTGATAGACTAATGAAACTCTTTCTATAATCTGCAGTCACTGAATAATGTCTCTTAAATGTCTACAGGCACATGTCAGTGTGGCAGGTGCAAATGTGCAAACTCAGAAGGAAATGGACTGGTATATGGCAAATTTTGTGAATGTGATGACAGAGAATGCATTGATGATGAAACAGGAGAGATTTGCACAGGTATGTATCTTAATGAGTGCAAGAAAAGTGATGAAGATTGCGTGGTTCTACAAAATATCTTTACTGAATGTATGACTTAGAATAAAAGCAACTCTATTTGCAAGACTTCACATTGCAAATTGTAAGTGCATATTTCAGATGCAAAAATGAGCTAAGCATAAAGTAAAAGAATGAATAAATCCTATGAACTTCTCTCTCTGGAAGAACTGCAAAGAAGATTGTACAAAATAATTCACTAAGGTAATTCGTAGTTTAGTGTGTTTGTCTTCAGTATAATATATGAGGAATGTGAATGCTTCGTGGCACAGATGAGAGAGAGCAGAATGGACAACACAGGAGAAAAACAAACAACAGAAAATAGATTATTAGGAGTTTTTCAAGGAAGCAAAAATTAAAAATATCAGGAATAAATGTAAGATGATAATTCAGAAGCAGGAAAATAAGAAGAGAAAGGAATGATTAAGGAAAAATATCATCTGCAATAGGAAAGGCAAGAAAATAAGATGGAATGAACTTTGCTGATAGATAGAAAAGCAACCAAAATTCAAACTGTTCTTTCATGTTGTTATAAGGCAGGAACCTGGCAGTTAAATATTGTGCAGCACACACCATTTATGGCATTATTAATGCTGTTGCCTGTGCTGTGAAGGAGACTTGTCCTTGAGCTGGAAGGTGCTACAAACATTGTTCAAGCTACACACGCGCAGACTGTGTCCATATGCCCACAAGAGTGTTCCAATCTGCTCCTCAACTATTCATATCTGGTGGTAGTGCTTCCTGTGTGTGTGTCTGTATGAAGAAAAATAGCACTTGTGTAATATAGCTTTTCCTGCCTTTTCCTTACACAGACAGCAAAATAAATTCTTTTTATTTAAGTGCCTTTGAAGGCAAAATAACTTGTTTTTTTAAATCCTAGGATTAAGTAGGGATTTTAAATGAGGAATGCAGAATGGTCCTCTGAAGTCCAGTTTCAGGAACAGAATATAATATTTCCAGTGATTGCATAAAACAAAATAAAATAAATGGAGGGCAAAATTATTTATGTGCCGGTTATTCCATTTATATTTGCCTCTAACCATTCTGCATGGTACCAAATATGATTAAAAATTGCCATTCATTTAGTTCCAGTAAATTCTCCTACTGCTGTTTTTGTCTGGTTTGTTTTTTTTTCCTCACACGTGTTTTGCTGCTGGTTTATATTGTTAGCTTTTTCTTAGCTTTTATTTCCTGTTGTCTCATCCACTAATCCCATATTCCCCAAAAGACTCAATGCATCTGTGTATAAAACTAATCTTATATGTATGGAAAGTTCAAAGTATGCTGATATAAAGGGACAAAAGATGTTGGTAGATTCAAGTCTTTAAAGTCAGTGGTTGATCAATATAAAAGCCATGACACCTCATGGAAGTTTTGGAGCATTCTAAAGTAAAGCATAAGTTGTAACCTAATGGTTTGCTTGACTTGGTTGGGTTGTTGCAAGGTGAAAAGTTTAGGCACACAACCTATGAGTGTTATATGTTGCTTTATTTTTTAACAAACCTCTACAATACAAAATCATATATTGAAACAGGCCTTATGCAGAAAAAATGCATATGACAGCACATGAACTGAAGGTAAAGGCACATGTTTTCCTCAGCTTTGAGCTGGGATTTTATCCTGGACAGAACAATCAATGCCATGTTGAGATATAGATGACATACATTTTAATATTTGCACAAGGGCACTGCATTTTTTAAGCAAATCAGTTCTTAGGTAGGGAGAAGTTGCAAAGATGTGTTAAGCTTTTCCAGCTTCAGTTGGGATTTTATCAGTCAGTTGACTATCACTTTTTATTTGAGGTTATATACATTGGGAGCATACACTTGGGAGTCAAGTTGCAGCTTATTTTTGAAAAAAAGTATCATATCTTCTATCAAATTAAATTCTGATCTGGATCTTTTTGTTAAACTTTTGTTTTTACTCTAAGGGAGTGATTTTTTTTCTCCTGCCAAGTGCAAGAGGCAAATTTTATCATTAATTAATATTTATTTGAGGAGTATAAAAGTGTGAGTGAAGAATGAAGTATTGACGTTGTAATCTGTGAAAATTGCCTCTAGATCAAATTATTATACTCCTTTAGCATTTCTCCTTTTAGTTTTGCTACTGTTCATGATCAATCTTTTCATAATAATTGTTTATTGTATTTGCTGTTTAATAATCTAATTAATTGTTTTTTGACATTTTACCATGTAATGAATGTAATGTAATGAAAATTCCATGTGTAGCTGCAAAAACAGGAAAAAATTGTATTCAACAATTTGCAGTCTTGATAATTAAGAATATAAATGGACCAGGTTGTGATAGATGTGGCCAGGGCTACTAAGCCCAAATGAAGAAAGAACAAGATCCTGACTTGATCCTTCTACTAAAGAATTAACTTTTGGCTCTGAGATTAGCAAGAATTGCAACTACTGAATTTAAAAGCTTTGTGCCGTAAAACACATGGCACACGTACATTAGCAGATGAAAATCTGCTGGTTTCACCCAGACTTGGATGGTGCAACCATCTCTTTTGGGATATGTATGTTTTGTTAAATTAACATCTGAAAGATTCCTTTTGAAAAGAATTGTCTTTAATGACCTGGTTTAGCCATTTCTAAAATCTTGACAGAGGGGAAGAAGGGAAGCCATATACAACATAGTTGGTGTGTAATAAATCAAGATGTCCTTACTGCAACTATCTGAGGAGTCAAGAACACACAATGTGTTCTTAGACATGCCAAGTATGTGTCCTACCTTGATGTGTGAAGCTGTGCTTAAATTTTAACTATTACAGTCTTCAAAATTTACCTCTAAATTAAAAAAATTAAAAAGTTTAAAAGTATAAAAATTATTATGTCAGTGCTTATTGATTAGATTTAATCTGTGATTAAAGGAAAACCAGTTCTAAAATAGAGGGGGAAGTATAGTTAAGATATCCTTTGTCTAATTTTATGTATTCATGCATGGTCTATAAATGGTTTCTACTGCGAGTCTAGCAGTAAAAGTTTTTAAAAGAAAAGATCAAAACAGTTAAATTGTTAATGCCTTTTAAACACTTGCCTCTTTCTCACTGTACAAAATTTGTTTTGGCTTAAGGCCATGGAAAGTGTTACTGTGGAAACTGTTACTGTGAGGCTGGTTGGCATGGAGATAAATGTGAATTCCAGTGTGACATCACCCCCTGGGAGATCAAGAAAAGATGCACATCTCCAGATGGCAAAATCTGCAGCAACAGAGGTGTGTCATTTGCATGGACCTTCCACACATATTTATATAGTTGGCTTTTATTTTACTCTATGTGTTCTCTACAGTAGGACGTAGATTGTGATTGCTTAGAGTTTCTACTTGTTCTCACCTATTTCAGCTCTGGATATACACTTCCAAGTGGGTAGATACCGGTGCTTAGGTGCAAACTTACACAAATCAACATCCACTTCTTGATTAAGCAAATTCAAGTTGTTCCCATTCTTTATTTTTGTAGTAAGACTGAGCAGGATAATTTGTTATTTATTATATATTTGTTTTGGTAAGACACCTACCTTGCAAAATACAATATTACCAGATTTTTGACTTTGAATGGATTGGTGCTGTAAGGTCACAGAACTATATGTCAGTTCACACTTAAAGAAGACTTAGGACCCACAATGGAAAGAGGAAAATGAAAACATGAGGCATTAATTTTCCACTACAACCAAAAAAACACCTGTGTTCAGTAACAATGCTGTGGAATGCATAGAGATGGAAAGGTAGGCTTCACATAGTTTTTCTAACCACATGAGGTTTTATCTGCACACAGTTTTGGAATTTGAATTTTACCTTATACTTCTGTCAAATTTTGCCACTTTGGGGAAAAAATAGGAAAAAATCCCTACAAGATAAAGATTCTTACTAGCTGCTGTGTTTGGTTTCATTGAACAAGGAGTTAAAAAAATAGGCAGTTTTTTTGGCAATAGTCCAAAATAGTAGTACATAAGCAAGAGTCACATAGGTACCTCTCTTAAAAACATCTCTACTGACAAAACCAGATGTATTGAGAACATCTAATCATCCAGAGAGCATTTAGAAAACTCTCTCGTAATTAGGAGGAAATTGAAAGTTTGGCTCAAATACAGAGATCATGTATGCTCATTTAGTCTCGGGACTTCAGCATAAAATTTTTGTGTAGTTCTGTAAATAATAAATATCAAAGTGTCTTCACATGAGATGCTTTCTCTTTGCACTGAAAAAGTAATTTATTGGCAAAGAATTTCTCGTCAAAGCAAGCTTTTAATCAAATTTGAAATTTTAATGTGCGACTATTTCTTTAAACTGGCATTGCAATAGGAGAAATTGTGTGAATAGCGCAGCTGATATTATGAGTAGCTGCAACTTCCAATACATTTCTTTGATACTTCCATGCATTTAGCCTTTCATGTATTTATGATTCTATCTTCATAAGAATTTTGTAGGCTTCTGACAATGTGAAGCTGCTTTCCAACAAAGTATTTATGCTCCATTTGGTCCTACTTATCCAGTTTTCTCTTTATGTATCTTGTGATATAAGTACAGTTCATCTTGTCAGTCTTGAGCCTTCTAAAAATCAAATATCGAGGCTAACCCTCCTTCAGTGCTAAGATAAATGAATTGTTCTTATCTTTTCCCCTGCACTGTCTAGTCTACCATGTTAGACCACATGTGAAAATTTAGATTTTTAAACTTTGGTGATATTATGTTCTGCATTCTGACATCCAAGATAGCAGATCTAAATTGACTTTGAAGTTTTTTCTGAGAGTATTAATCACTCTCCAGAGGCATTTCCTCTTTTGGTTGGTTGTTGGATGTATTTTTCCTTCTTCATTAATGTCACTGAATTGTGAAAGTATAAAAAATTAGGCCCAAATTTCTTGAGGGCTGTCTCAAGGTTTTTAGCATTCTACAGGGCTATAGCACTTCCTGTTCATGTCATGCATGCTGGATTGTGTAGATCATCTCCTTTTATTAAAGAATGTGCCATATCTATGTGTACCATTTAGTCATCCTGTCCTGTTGTCTTCAAATGCATTATACTGTTTAGAGTAACCTAAATAAGAAGACAAAGGTGTTGGCAGAGTAGCAGAGGGTGAAGCCACTCTGCAAGAAATGAACTGCATGCATCAGCAAGGTCAGGCTGCTTCTACAAGCCTGTTAGCATCTCAAAAAAGTAGTGAGTGTGTTGCCCTGAAGCATATTTAGATTTCTGAATAAGGAAAATATCTTTTTTTGGTTGGTTGGTTTTGGTTTTTCTTCAGATTTTCCTAAATAAGTAAGGTGCATATTCTCTGCATATTAGCAAAAGATGAAATTTTTTTTTCAGTCATATTCACATTTCTTTTTATTGTAAGCAACAGGGTGTGGCCCTGAATATTGTCTTGGGAAATGTGGAGAAGTATCCTTTCATGTAGATCTGTGCTGCTGTTCTTCTTAGGTAAAGAATGACCTCCTAGATATTTTCAGCTGTGTTAGTTTGGCTTCTCTTGTAGTTTAAATGTTTATGCTTTAACAACCATTAATTATCCCCTGTGCCCAAGCCCAAGTCATTTAAACAGAATTGATTTTTACTGTCATTACTGACAGGGCAAATTACTGTCGATGTCAAAGATGTACAACTGCTCTGTGAGGTACATTGTTTTGTTGACTCCTAGCAAGGCTCAAGAGCACAAAGAAACATGAACAGGAAGCCAATTTGTTTGTATAAAGTATTGCCAGTAAATAGTCATAGAAGGTTTTAAATCATAGAAGATGAGCACATGCTCATGATTGTCACTTGCAGCTTTGAAACTGCATTTCTGTGAGAGCTGAAAATTCACAAGTGTAAATTCCTGTAATCAAAGTGCTATTACTCTAAATTACACAGTTAATCTTCTATCTCTGTGTCTTTCTTTATATATATATTTTTTTTTTAATTTTTAGGCACATGTGTATGTGGGGAATGTACATGCCATGATGTGGACCCAACTGGTGACTGGGGAGATATTCATGGAGATACTTGTGAGTGTGATGAAAGGAACTGCAAAGCAGTGTATGATAGATATTCTGATGACTTCTGTTCAGGTAAGGTTTGTGTATAAAGGGGACCTACATGTAGTTTTATAAAAAACCTTCTTATTGGTCTGATCTTCCTCTTCCCTAGTGCTCCAGCTCTAATTTTCCTATCTTAAAATATACCAAGCTTGGGGGGGACGGTAGGAGGATGCTTGGAGGGGGCTTTTTAAATTAAAAGAATTAAAAGACATGATTCTGTTTTTTTTTTTTTTTTCCACGCCATTTAACAAAATCCTGTAAATATTAGATTCTTTTAGGTGCCCATCTCCCTTCTAATACTCTTGTGTTCAGTGTAACCTAACATGAAATGGATAATGGTTTAAAATTTAAAATATAGATATGTCCTTTCTTGGGGAAATTTGAATTTGAAAGTTCCTTAGATCAGATTGTGTTTGTTATTTCATTTTATATGACAGGGACATGATAATCAAGAAAAAGTTCAAGGAAGAGTAAATAAATGAGTCAATGAAGAACAGTCCCCTGAGAATACAAATTGATATGAGAACGAGTATCAATATTTGAAAAATATGAATGTGTTGCCCAGCTGCACATCTGTAGTTATAGCTCAGACTGTACATCTTAGACACATCAGAGCATTATATTCAAAACAGTTAACATCCATCCATCCATCCATCCATCCATCCATCCATGATTTGCAGTTTAGATGTTACATGTATCAGCTAATAAAAGCTAAGATTCTGAGACAGACTTTGCATGCAATTTTGTATGGATACTAATAAAGACGCTAATACTAGGCAGGAGAGAAGGACTTTGTTTAATACACAGCATGCAATTTGTACACACAGGAACTCTGCAAAAGCAAATGAATGTGATTTCAAAGGGACTTTACAGATTGGAGGTTGTCAGCTTGAATGCATCCTTGTAGAAATCTGGCCTAATTAATAATAGGAAGAATGCAGTCACATCAAGGACAATAATGATGTGGTGTATTTTCCTTCCATCCCTAGAGTGAGAAATGTCCCATAGAAAGATCATAGGAGTTGTCCATAATAGAGGAAGAAAGCTGAAACCAGCATGCCGTATAAAATTTTTCAGCCTTTTCCTGTTTAAAAAGTGAAAAGCTTCTCAACTGTTGTGTTTGGGTTTTTAAAAAATACATATTGAGCAATTGCTAGCTAATAAAATGAGGGGGGGAGAAAGCTTTTCTGAAAACCTTCAGTGTAACTAGATTTACTAGTTAATGTTCAGTCATTTGCAGATATTATAGTTTTATTTAATGAACAAAGCTGGAATGATGTAGAGCTGAGTGCAGCCATGAGAGCAGCAGGAAGATTGACTTTGTTGTCAAGTATTGAATTTATCACTGTGTTGCTGTCAGAGATTTTAGCACTCAGGGACTGATCAAAATATCAGCATCAACTGAGGAATACAAAGCTATGAATCAACAAGGTAAATGCATTCTGTAGTTAAGGGTGAACACAAGAGTTTCAAACCTAATTAGATTAAAGCAAACCTGTGGCATCTACAACTAATGCTGTAAAACTGAAAAAAGTCATGCTTAAACTCCCTATTTACTGGACATTATTGCCTTTGCAGTTGCTGCTACCCAGGATGGTAATAGCTGTAAGAAAGCAGAGGATAAGAAAGTACAGACAGTTTAAAAGGACCTTGGGTGAAGATATTGGCATTTAACATTGGATTAAAGACTGATACATTGTTCTTTATTACACAAACATAACTGTAAACAAGTAAAATTTAGATATAAAAGCAAGGACTTGTATGGCTTGCTTGATGTGACTGAAACGCAAGTTGATGTATAATTTTAGTTTTCTATCTACTCATCAAAATTTTTAGTACTAATTATTTTATCCATTCCCTTTCCATTATGTTTTAGAAAAGCCTAATTTAGCCTTAGCTGGCCATCCAAGTATACATTCCTAAAATAGATTGTGCAAAAAAATCCATTTGCACATGAAGCAGTGTGAACAATGTCTTCTAGTCCCGCTGTTTAGTCTTGTTTCAGAAATAGAAAAGATGCATAAGATGTAATTTTGGTTTATTGTGGTAGTCAGGCAGAATATGCAATTAAATCAAAGATTTAATAGAGGAATTGTAGTGGGATAAGTTTTTTAATTGCTTATGTGAAATAAATTTACTTATTGCACAAAGTGTTCATGCATTAGGTGTGTCTGCAAAATATCCTTATTGTTTCTCACAATTATTTGTAAATTGATTTGGGATGAATCCAAGAGTGATTAGTTAGATTAGGGAAAATAATCCATCTCTCTTAAAACCTTCATCAAATAGAGAGGATACAAAATTTTCTTATCTTGTTCTGTCTGCTTAATAGGTAGAGACAGGAAGCCACTTTGTCCTGAGTAGCATGGAGAAATTATAGGAAATCCTGTTTTCACATAAGGAGTTTTACTGTGACTGAATGAAATTCTATGTTTTTTTAATAAAATATGAATTACAGGAATTGACAGCCCTGATATGAGGATTTAACATCCCACCAGGGCAGGTCCTTCCAGAAGCTTCACATGGCTTGACGTGACTGCTACTTCACAGTACATCATATTGCCAACTGGATGCCTTCTTTTAACACCTGAAGTGCTATTCAGAATGTTACTGAATTATTGTGTTTCAGAAGTCTTTTCGACATTAAAGTGATTATCTTCATTTAAAGAGATAATAGCTTTCATGACTTGACACAGAAAGAAAGCATGCTTGCATAAGAAATTCATATGTTCACACATTTCATTCATTCCTTTGCTGCGTCTTTAGCAAAAAAACTATTGTATGAAAACACATAATCCTCTCATAAATATCTATCTGGGTCAGGGATTATAAATCCAATTCAAAACCTGTCAGCAGGTACACATGAAAGCAAAGGAAAGAATCGTGGGATCACAGAACGGTTTGTGTTGGAAGGAACCTTAAAAATCATCTCGTTCCAAACACTTCCATGGGCAGGGATACCTTCCACTAGACTGGATTGCTCAAATCCCCATCCAGGCTTCCCTTGAATATTTACAGGGGTGGGGCATCCACAGCTTCCCTAGGCAACTTGTTCCAGAGCCTCACCATCCCCACAGTAAAGAATTACTTCCTAATAATTTAATCTAAACTCATCCTCTAAACAAGAGGAAGCTTGGAGTGCTTTTCAATGAAAACAACTAATGTAAGGAAAAGTTATTTTGTGAAATTAATGAGACCTGTATTATGGGAAGTAATCTGATGACTCCTAGAATGATTGCTTCCTCCCATTTTCTCCTTGTGAACTAATTAACTAATATGTTTTATAAGTTCTAAAATGCAAGTATGGTTAGAAAGAGATATAAAATCCCTTCTCCTATGGTTTTCAAGAAGAAGATGGATAGAAAAGTGGACATTGGGGCAATGCTTTGGTGCAGTGTCCAATGAATGATGACTGTGTGAGAATTGTGAGAGATCTAACTTGCTGCCTGAGCTTATGAAAATAGATATTTGATTTTGTGGCAAGGAATGTTGTTTTGCCGATTCTCAGGCTTTTCTCAGGAATATTTTGAATCTCAATGCTTTTTGCAAAGAGCATAAAGAGGGAGAAGGACTATTATCTTTTTTTTTCTGAGTTTTTCTTGAGAAAAGCTCAAGAAAAAATTCATGTTTGCATTTATATAGAGGAAATATACATGCAGGGAATAGTCCCAGACATGCTGTGAGATACCAAAAACCACATCCAACTGTCCTGTTGGAATGAGAATTGATTAGGTCCAATATTTCAATATTTTATTATTTGTATACCACTGTTTAGTAGAATGCACTGGTTGGAGGTTTGGAATTGATGTGAGATTGCTTGTCTCTAGTGGAGCATGTTGATTGCAAGTAGATAAAAAATGGTATTGATATATTTCTTATATAATATGCTGCAACCATGGTAGAAAAAGAACATAAAAATAAATATTGCCTCATGACATTCCACTTTTCCAAGCAGTGGTGAAATGCATATTTTTAATCTCTGTTCCACCCTTTTGCATTAAATCATGTGCTAAGTGGCAAACCACCCCTTTAGGAGAAAAACAGAAAAGGGATTATGGCTCAAATGGAGTGGTAGACCAGTGCTATTTTCAGAAACAGAAGTAGATACAGTGGATTGGTTGTATTTTTTTGCCAGTCTCATTACTGAACGAAGCCCTAACTTTGATAAAGTTCATCCAACTAAGAGTTTTTTTATACCTCATCAGAATCCAGGTTAATCTTGAATTGTATTCATTGTAAAGGTCATGGACAGTGTAATTGTGGAAGATGTGACTGTAAAGAAGGATGGACTGGGAAAAAGTGTGAACATCCACATTCGTGTCCGTTGTCAGTTGAAGAAAGCACTAAGAAATGCCAAGGAAATTCTAATTTACCTTGCTCTGGAAGAGGTAAGCACATTTCTGGAAGAATTTTCGTGCCCTTTAAATGTACTTCCATTAAAATAATTTTTACAGATGTACAGCATTATTAGTACTAAAAATGTGTACCTTCTTGGTTTACTGTATAACTTGTGACTTAGGAGAAGGGAGGAGAAGAATACAAAGGTCACATATTTTTCCTGCTTTGTGTTTTATTTTATATGTCTTAACATGTATTTTGGAGGTTTTCAAGGGTGCTTTGCAAATTGACGTAGTTAAGTTTTTACTAAAGATACATTAAAAATATGAATTTATTCTGTACGTTTTTTCACAAAGGCAGCATGAGATTTTCAGCCTGTATAAAATGTTGTGGCACCATGGTGATAAGGACTGTTTGGATTTATTCTGACTAAGAAACTGCCCATTAAGTACAGGACTGACTTTATAAAATGCACCTGTACTTCAGCACAGTTTTCTAGTTGGCCACTGGCTTTTCATTTGAAAGTACTTCTTTGTGACTCTGTAGCCTTTTCAAAAGCTTTGACTAAAAATATATACTAAGTCGTACATACATTAAAATACACATTGCAAGCAATTTTTCTCAGAACGAAAAGGACCTGCTAATTTTCCTCTGTCACTATGTGAAATGTGGTTTTCTGCAGAGAGAAGAGAGAAAAGTAAATATGAGACAGAATATTGCTAGAACTGGTAATTGAAGTTATTATGAATTCTACCCATTTAAGTATTTTCTGAGAAAGGCCTAAAGCTTCTCTTGAATTACTGCATTTGACCCTTAATGTCACTTCATTTGTGATTTATTCTTTCACTAATACTATCTAACATAGTCAAAAATTGTAGGCCGTCCACCCAAGTTATCTCTGTGATAATGGTACTATTTTCTCCCTGTAATTGTGTAGCAGCTCATTTACTTTCTAAAAGTAGCTTTAGGAGTACCTTAAAAGAACTATGTATTAACAGACATTTGCTTCTCCTTTTCTTAATTAAGCTGCAGTTTTCCAGTTAATTGTCTCTCTCTTTTCCTGCTAAAATTTTGCAACAGAATTTTTTGCTACAAGTTAGTTGAAAAATGGGCATCTGTAGAGAATTAAATGCATTTTATTATAACATTATTGAACAATAATTCTACCCTTTTGGCTTTCTGAAAAAACATCTAATGATGCTGGCAGTGTTCTCCTGTTGAGATCCTGGCAGTGAAATAGGTAATTTTCAGGTGAAATAATTTGACTGAGTGATCTGTTGGTCAAAATTTGCAAAAGCAGTATCGATGGGAACAAAAGGTTTAATTGATAGTGGCTTTCACTGAACTTTGACTTCCAAACAAGAAGAGATCACTAAGGTGTTCAAGGAGTGCAAAAGGCACAAATGTGGATTTAGGACATAGTGTGATAGACAACTGCTTTAATGAAGGAACAAGAGATTCTGCATTCCAGACTTGAAAAAATTTCCCCATGAAAACTTCCACTTAAATTTGGAAAGCAGCCCTATGAACAATTTTGTTTAAGACATTGGGACGATATTTCAGTCTACTCCTCTGTATTTTACTGGACAGTGTATTTTTTTAACCCTGGACTCCTTGGATTTCCCTTTCTTCCATGATATTTTGGATAAAATATGTAAGAAAGTAGGGGCTAGTTCCTATGAAAAATCATCATTGGACTTGCATAGTAAAATTTGGTGCCGTTTGGAAATCCCGCTACTTGTCATGGGCAGAAATGTGACATAAGCAAATGAATCAAAATAAGGTTTTCCAATCAAACACAATCTCTTTCCAGTCTTCGGGAGTGAGAAAGGCCATAGGCTTGTAAAAATATCCCCAATGTTTCTGATGTCCTTAGAGAAGATTGTGTGACGAGGAAAGAAAAGTCTGGAAAGGAAAAGGAAATGTTGCCTTTTCCATTTGAAAATGGTGGTACAAGGACAGTTATCCTTGCCCAGGTCAGTAATCCACTGTAGTGCCAAAGAAGTTGAGTACTTAATGTTCTTATTTAGTGGGATCTTTTGGTAAGGTAGTTCATGTATGGAATAGGATACACAGCAGAGTGCTCAGAGATGCAGCTGCATGACTTTATGATTTTGCCATGTATTGTGTTTCCTTAAAGAATATTTTCTGTTTATCTGTACTTTTTATTTTTAAATTTAGATCCTTTTTTTTTGTTTATAGCAATGGAAACTAAGAGAATTGGCACATCCCGCTCAGATTTTGAGAATCCCAGATTCCCATAACTATTAGTCATGTAATCTCAGCAAGAGAAAAAAACTATAGGAAAAAAACAACAATGAAAGAAAGTGGTTTTTTGTAACCTTAAATACATCAGGGGGTATATAAAAGTTGTATTAAAAATTTTAGAGAATTAAAAAGAGGTTTGAAAGAACATAATTAGATAATCACTATCTATAGAATGCTATCAATTATAATTTCTCAGTCTATATTTTGCTCTTCTGAGGGTAGATAAAATGGTGAACTTGGTTTTCAGACTGTAACTCCCTTCCTGATTTTGCCCACTCACAGGAATAACAAGTTTTTTCATGGATGCTGCTCAGCATGTGGAGGAGAGCAGAGAGGCTGCCAAAACAATACTACACTGTGGTCTTATTTCTTAGCTGCTCCAGTAGGTGAAGGAGAGAGAAGGCTTTATATTGACATGCAGAGTATTAAAGGAAAATGTCTACATGCTGAAATGGTGTTATAAAGACAGAGCAATTATAAATTCTCTCAGTTACATCAATCAGGCTGTCTATCCTGTCAGTAGCTCCTGCTATATATAAGGAGCATATATATACATACATGTGAGAGAAGATCACAAGAAAATTTTGAGAATAAAAACACATTTAGTGCTTTACAAAAAATACTTTCCCTACAAAGGTCTTTTGAGGATGAGGAGTAATTCTAGGCATCTTCATTCATATAAAGTTAAGAATTCCTTCTACACTTTTATTCCCAAGACTGTTGCTTTTTTTTTTTTTTTAATTGCTGCATGACTTTTAACTGTAGATGTAATACTTTCATTTCTTTCACAGTGTAAATCTGTTACTTTTAAGAACAAACTGTACAGCAAGACCAGTGTCAGAGATAAAGGAAAAGACATACCAAAAAAAATCATTATGGTTTGAAATAAAGAGATACTATATTGTTGTCAGGATGAAGGGGAAAGACAAACCACTTTTCTCTTTAAAATGCACATCACTCACTTGAGTTTCCCTTTCAGGTACAAAGCAGATTTAAAAATAGTTTTAATAAAAAAAGCCTTTAGGAAGAGAATTGAAAATAAAAGGAGTAGGTTTTGAGAATAATAGATGAGAGAGGTTTTTAAAAATAATCATGTTTTCCTTACTTACCCTTGGTGAATGTAGCCATTCCATGGCAGATTTCCAAAAACAGATAAATGAAAAATCTTCTTATTGGTATTATCTTTTGGCATTTAAATATATTTCCTATAATTACTTTTATTTATTTGCTGCATGGAGAAAATGAAACTATTCTTTATTGGTGAAATTCCTCCTTACACTCATGCTCTAGCATTGGCCAACTGAAAAAATGCAGGGATTTTTTGATTTAAAAAGATTTCTGTTGTCTTTGAAAAGATCCCCGGGCCCCATTTTCAAAATACTAAATCATTAGTTCAAAAATTGTGTGGAATTTTGAAAGTTTACTGACAACTTTGCTGTTCCTTCTCTATTTAAAATTATTGGATTTTGATTGACTTAATGGAAGAGCAACAGTGTTCAATTCATTCTTAAAGATTCCTTGTGGGGAACTAAGACAGTGAATCAATCCCTTGCTATTGCCAGTCTGGAAAGATCTGAAGTTTCCTGAAGTCTGAAAGCAAAGGTCAGTGATGACTCCCAAGAGCAGAGCCATTGGCTGGTTCTTGCTGCAAAGACTTAATCCTTTTTGGAGCATCTTGTGTGCCCTATTGTATGATACACCGTTTATGCTGCTCTGAAACATCCCATTGCATATGAGTTGTTGTATCAACTGCTGTAGATTCTAGTTGATGCAACATGAAGAACATACACAGAAGGAAAGAAAAACACACATGAGATAATAGTATCTGTGTAGTGACAAGAGTGGATGGAACCTAGATAAAAATAATATGCTAAATAGCTGCCTAAAACCAGGTGTAACTGCAACTTTGGGAAGTCTTACATGACTGATAGAAAATATGACATAAAATATTCGGCTTGTAAATAATTTTGGGTTGGATCATTACTATAGCTTCACATAAAGCTTTGAATGATGTAATTCAGTATATCCCTGCAGTAAGTGCCTACAGTTGGGTATGATGCCTTAAAAGGATAGAAGGGCTGCTGGTGGCATGTGCCACATCATGAGAATTAGTTCTGTTCTATTACCACTGAAATCTCATTGAATATAGTCTCATGGCTTTTACAGTTCTAGTTCTTTTGTTCTAAGTGCAGTTATTAGTTAAGCACTTGGGGGTCTCCCTCTACTATGATATTGCCAAAACTGATGAACAAAAAACAATTCCTATTTCTATTAGACACTTATAGGAAAACATTGCTTCTGAAGCCTCTGGCTTGTTGACTTAGTAGGGAGAGATGATGAATAGAAGTTGCTATTTGAATAATTCACTATACTTTCTACATGACAGGATGGGGTCAGAGCAGAAAAGTGTAAACAATCCTAAGGTAAAATCTAGGTTACTACCCCTGCTACTAACTCTTTACTGCAGCCCCTTATTATGCAAATTGTGCTGTTTAATTGAAGTGTAAATTACTCTAATGTACATCATCTCTGAATTTGGCATGCTGTTTTCATTCATTTTGCATGACCCTTGCATTCTGAAGGAGGTCTTAATTAAAGCACTATAGTCGACAGCCTGGCAGCAAGTAGCACTATTAGCTGGTGCAACAAGAACAGAACACAAATTCAAGTCATGTGTCGCATCTCTAGCTTTCATCTCATCAACTTTGAGATCAAGCTCCTTTCTACATCTGTGTGCTTCAAGCAGAGAGGCACTCTTGCTGTGCTATTGCTTTAATGCTGAATGAGCTGGCATAACAGTATTTGTTATACAGTTTGGAATACTCTTATATGCTGGACTGGCACTCTGCACTCCTTGTCTATTGAAATCTAAGAAAAAAATAAGAGAAATAAATAGTTGCATCCCATTCCTTTTAGATTACTATTAACAGTTTAGATCACTGATTTCAAACAGCTTCTCTGATTCAGGCTCTGTTTGAGCCTTTCTCTGTTAATTGAAGCAGGATCCTCTGGAAGCTGTCTTTGTTACGAAGCTTCCAAATTTAAAACTAATTTTTCTGAGGTTTTTTTGGAAATCAGAAAGTGTTCAGGAGCTCAATACTTCAGTTTTTCTCTATAGAGAAATGTACTTATTTGTGACCCACCTACAGCACTCCTTGCTGTTGTTTTTACCTTATACAGTTGTATTTTTGGGAGACATCAAGTAGGGACAGAGAAATCAAGGGAAGAACATTTCATTTCTTCAGTGAACCCTTACTTGTAACTCAGTAGTAAAAATATACTTCATTAAGTACTTTGTTTCTGCAGAAGTGCTTTCTTAATCTGTTCTGGTAGAAGCAGAGTATGTTGGAAGATGTTTGTTTCTGAGATGTAGGTGATATTCTAAGAGTGAGGAAATTCTGTAATATAATTTTTTACCATTCTGAATTTTCTCACTTGTTTTCATGGTGAGAATTTTGGGAAGCAGTAAAGAATTGAGGAAAAATAATATATCCGCTTTAGGATGAAACTTAGGAATAAAGGCTGTGGGCTAAAACCCCAGTACAAGAAATGAATCTTTAAACCATGGCATAAGTGGCTGGTAGAGTAACAACCATGGATGCCGTCTCATCAATCAGAATAATTTGACATGCTCTTTTTCAATTTAAAATGTTTTCATCAAAATATATTTCATTTTATTCTCACCAGTAAGGAAGGCAGTAAAAGACAAAACAAATTCTGATGTTTAAATGGATATTCAGGAGGCCAGATCAATTATGTACATACCATATATCTGATTATTCATATGTGATATATTAATATTTAATTACTTATTATGAGTGTGGTAGGTGTCTGCTACAGAACACATGATCAAGAAAGGATGTAAAAGAAGCTTTGCAGTCTTAGAGCTGAAGGAAGCCTCAAGGCTGGCCTTGCTAATCACAGCCAGCTTACACGGTTTTGTTTCTAACAATCTGTATGCCTATTGGAGTGTATTTGGAAGCACTGGTTTAGGTGAGGTTAATCTGAAGGGTAAGAATGGTTAGGGTACAAAAGGCACCAATCTATCAAATAGCAGACTTACTGCTCAGGTAGGAATGTGTTTTTCTGATGGCTGCAAGCACTGACCACATGAGAGATACCTCTTATTTTCTCAGTCAGTGCCTCTGAAATGCTACCACCCCTGAACACATTGCAAACTTCTTTTTGTGTGTGATGTTGTCTTCCTCATTCTTGTTCTCTTGATCATAATTCTCTCTTCAGCAAAGACCACTTTCATCTGTGAAAGACATCTGTGACAGACCTTGGAGGCCAGGACTGCCTTCTTTCTGACAGCTAGCTATCTCTGTACATTCTGTCTTCCATATCCCAGTCTTGATTAATTTTCTTCACCTTTATCTCCCCATTTCAATTGGTGTGACTCTAGTTTGCTGTTCTAACAGTCAGTATTCAGTGATTGTTAGTCTATCTTTTGACACAGTTGGCCTTTCTTTCAGGCGCCCCTGGTTTTTGCAAATTGTTTGAACTTGATATCTTTAGCAGAGCAGGGAACATAATGCAGAATGCAAATTGAGGAGAAAAAATAATATTTACCTATTGTTTATATAATATAAAAGTCTCAATTTTATTATCCAGAAACACAGTGTGTGAGAAATAATAGTTTTGCCTAATACTGTGTGAGAATTTGGGTAAAATTTTCAATACCTTTTCAATTTGTATTCCAGTGAAATTTGTAACTGTTGATGATGATTATATTTTAGAATAATTCACCTATATATTTATATATATTCACCTATAT
The DNA here is from genome assembly GCA_037013685.1 of Acridotheres tristis. Lineage (NCBI taxonomy): Eukaryota > Metazoa > Chordata > Aves > Passeriformes > Sturnidae > Acridotheres > Acridotheres tristis. The sequence continues at coordinate 76,994,320 of CM072884.1, forward strand.
ATTAATATTTTTAATAGATCACTGTCTTAAATTAGCAAGACAAATTATGCTGTTTACAACTGAAAAAAAACATGGTTAGTATTCATAATGTTCAGGCATAAGTGGATTCTTGCAAGTGCTACACTTTGCTACAGGCTGGCAATTTTAGAATGTTTTCCAGTAGTGAATTGCTGTAATTATCATAATTGCTATTACCTAATCAAAGACTGGACTGACACTCATTTATGCTAGACTTCCTCTAAATCTTTTTTCTGGTCTGTCTCTTTCATTTGATGAGACAGGGAGCTGCAGATAAGCCCACAACACATCAAGGCCTCTGATGGATGGTATGTGCTTGCAGAGCCTAGAAAACAAATATACTGCTGTCAATGCTGGACAGAGAAACTGCATGCTCCTAAAAGTAAATCCTGACAGTCAGAGATTTGAAGGGAAGTTTCTTTAGTTTCTGCTGAAGGATGCATAACATATATTAAATAGATTTGATTTTGAGATAATAAACTAATTTGTAAGGAGGTAGAATGTAAGCCATGCATTCCAGTTAGTGAAGATATAACCAATTAAAATTAATAATAATTTTTAAAGTAGCTTAGATTTTTGCTGCTCCAAATTGTCATCCTATTTTGGTTCACTTCAGAAAGTGATGTCTGACCAGAAGTCAGGATTTATGAACGTCTTGAGTACTTGCAGAGATATGGGAATAATTCACATTGACGAAAAAATTATTCAATGCAATGTGCAAGGGTAATTGTAAGAAGGAATGCTTTTGCAATGCATACAATGCGAGATGTAGATGCAAGTTCATTTTGCATTTGTGGAAGTGAAACAGCTATTTAAAATGCAAGTACCTTTAAGTACCTTCTCTCATGACCTTGGTATATCAAGTATTCTTAGTTTAACCACAGTAGCAGGAGATATTCCAAAAGAATATCTGTTGGAAAGAAGAAGCAATTGAGATGCATGCACATGTTTATGTGAGAGCTGATTAGATTTCACAGCTTGTTTACTAGAACAAATACCTCCTGTAAAGTCATGAAGTTGTACAGTGCAGCAAAAATCTGAGATTAAGGTTTGTACTGTCCAAAATATTTACTCATCACCATAAGAAATGTATGTATATTGAAATATTAGTGCATGAATCCACTTGCATTTGGAAATGCAAAACTGACTTATGTGTGCACAACACAGTCAAGTCATCATGTTAAATAGATGCTAGCTATTGTAAACACGGAGTAATGTTCTGGGTGAGGCACATCTTAAATTTATTGAGACATAAAAATATGATACTTCAGTCTTTAGTTTTCGTAAAATGATAGTATTTCTAAATCAGAGGTGATTTTCCCATTTCTTCTATATTTCTGTGTTACTGTAAGATGAATTGTCATAATTCATACTTTATCCTATTGTCCTTAAAATAATTATTATCAGGCTAACCTTTAGACGCCTGCATTTGGGTTCTATGAATCATAGTAATTTACAAAATTATTTACCCCAAATGTAATGTCTCACTACTGTATAAATAAAGGTAATAGAAGTCTGTTGGAGCAAGGAACTTTTGCTGTTAATATGCAGATAAGAGTCCTTTTCCTGAATACTTCTCATTTGTAGTGTGTTTTGAGCTGCCTTGGCAGTGACATCTATGCTATCAAGTTAAATAGTTCTATGGATCACCCCAAGGCACTGAAATCTGCTTAAGCTGGACTGATAGAACAACTACTGGGCAACTTTTGCCCTGTGCCAGCTAGTATTCTCTCCAAACAATTCCTGATAATAGTTCAGGAATTAGTGTGGGCTAGTCAGTGGTCGCAGAAGGCAGTCTGGATGAGGCTGCCTCATGGAAGCCACTTTGATAGTACAGATGCCATTTCTTCCATGCCAATTGGCCTCAGTGCCGGGGAACTGTCTCAATCCCATTTAATTCACGAGTGAAGAGACATCTATCACATACTGTACTGTGGTTATTCTCATGAAGATTTCTGCACTGAGGTTGGTGTGGTGTCTAGGAAGCCTTCAGGAAAAGATGAAAGAAAGAGAAGAGTTTGCAGCAGACGATGTTACAAAATTAGTTATTCCACTCCCATGGTAACTGCATATCAGCAAGGTATTTGAAGCATAGGGACAAAGATTAAACATTTCTTTAAATTCTATTAGGAATAAAGGCAATGAAAGCTGAGTCATCTTTATTTTTCTGATAGTAAAAAACAGACTTGCATATTTATATCAATAGTTGTGTTCTGCTTTTTTAAATTCTAAAGTGCTGTTTGCCAACTTTGCATGAAGCACTGGCTGGTACATTAGAGATACAGGTATTTCTAAGAGTCAGAACACTATAAAGGTAATTTATTAAGTCATTTAATCTCATTTTCGAAGTATGTAGGCTTTTCTATCATGAAAATAAGTCAATCTGTCTTTCAACAATCTTTTAGAAGTTAATACATTTAGCAAATGCTGAATTCAAATCAACATGTCCTTGATATTTAAGCTGAACTTCTACTGTATTACTTTCAGAGGTTGCTTCTTTGGTGTGAGCACACATAGTGATCAATATATGATTTATAAGGAAAAAAAACCAACCCAGTATCTTGCAAAAGCATTTTCATTTCTGATAGAACTGAAAAGTAAATGTTGTAAGTTGCTGTTAAGTAAAAATGTCTACAAAAAGATATTCTTTAGAGTTTTAAAAGTCCATCACACACCTATTTACAAAATTCAGCAACTTTTTTTTGTGGATAGTGCTTTAAAGTATTTTGTTCCCTGTGATTTTATAAGCAATTGCATCTTTGCTTTGCATAGAAAAACTGAAATGACAGCCTAAGCCCCTTGAGAGATGTATGGAATGTTTTCCAACTTTTACATGCTTTTAGAGGTATTTGTGTATTGTGAGACCTGAGTACAGACTGGACTAAATATTTTAAATGGAAGCAAGGAACATGGAGGGAAGTGCAGTTGCAGGAAATATTGGCTTTTGATCTCTCATTGAAAGTTTTTGCAGTTATCAGTGAATAGTGGGAAGTATAGTTAGCAAATATATACAAATAAATAGCCTAAATACTTTCTAAAATATTTGTTAGATATAAGTCTAAATATTTATATGAAATCTTGAGCAATAACTCCAAGGTAAATTTGTTATTTGCAATTTATGTTTAGAGAAAACTTGTGCAAAGTTCAGGGACAGTTCAAAGTCAAGAAAAGTCAGGCTGAAAGCTAATCTCCATACTGAGAAATTGCTAACAAAAGTCTTCTTCCCAGTCAAAATCTTTGTCCCGGAATTTGTGGTTCTCTTTCTAAGACAGGGTTTCACAAGAGGAATTAGAAATTGCCATAATACATTATGTCATTTTGTTTCCTGAATGCCACTAATGCACTTCTTTTACAGGAACTGCTGAAGTTGTTCTAATAGGCCTGTGGGTTCAAATGTTCTGCCCTTTCCTTGCCACCTTAATTTGTCCAGTGCTCAGAATACTTTCAGGAGACAGCTTTGTCAGTTCTGTTAGGAAAATTATTTTATGGAATACTTGAAGTCAGATATTTGTCCATGTTTTTGTTCTTTTTAGTTTGTCATCTTAATCATACTTCATAAAGCCAATAAAGGAAGACGTGACCCCAAAAAATAAGTGCTTCTGATTAAATCATACTTTCAGTAAAATTAACTGTTGCATCAGCTCTCCAGTTCTGAAATTTAAAGCATAGTCTTGGGTAAAACCAAGCAAAACAACTGTCTTACATTATACAGCTTTTCAAAAAGACAGATAAATACCAGATTCAAGAAGCTGCTGTTTCATAAACATAATAATCCTTGCTGAATCTGGTCTCTCTGAGACATAGAAGCACAGAGGGGCAGGAAAATCAGATAATAAACATTACTGGTATTATTTGAACCTTTGGATTTTTTGGTTGTTTTGAATTTGTTTGTTTGTTGGTTTGTGGTTTTTTTTTTCCTCTCATGGGTCATATTTGTGATTTTAAAGATAGAATATCTGAAGACATACTGCTCCTAATTTTTTATAAAGTGCAATATGTGCACCCTTTCTTTCTCATACGTAATATAATAAATAATTAGTATCTACTTATTATAAATCAGTCATTCCCTAATTACATGTTTCAAAATGACAGCACTTTAACAGTGAATGTTTTTGAAAATTTGTAGGACAGAGTATTGAACGTGAAGCTATATGTCTGGTTGGGTCCCTTTATCAGTCAAGAGTCTTTTAGCAGCATTTTGTGCCTCGTTGATGCGGGTCACCACAGGAACTCTGTTTGGAGATAATTTGTTAATAGCAATCCTTTGCTGTACATATCTTTCTTCCCATTGGGAGAGGTGTCCATTTAGTAACTATGCCACTACTGTGTGTGTCTATAAGGCTGTGGAGCCACACTCACAAAAAAACCTTTCTAAGTGGATTGTGAACCCAGTCTGTTATTTCCCACTAGGACTTGTTTCCAAACATAAGGCAATGATTAAGAATAGACATTGAGGAGAAACCTGGAACATAACACCTTCTTTCTAGTTTAGAGATTTCTTTTTAAAGAAATGACTTTAGGACTTGTTTGCAGCGTGTGAAATTGGCAACCTTACCCCACCTAGCAACTTCTAAACAGTGCTACTTATTGTTATTGCCGGTAGATGGCATTCTTTATATTAACTAAATAACTAACAGTTTGAAAGTTTCTGCTACTTTTTTTTTTCCTTTTTTTTTTTTTTTTAATTTTATTTTCAGGGAGGGAGGATGATAGACATTTGCTTTTCAGGGTATTGATGGAAATCATACATGCCTGCTATTTTGAAGTGCCTGTCAGAATTCCTTACTTTAATTCAGCAAAGCAGTCTTACTATTGTTTTTTTTTTCTTCCAAAATGAAAGTAATTATGGAATAATGTAACGATGAAGTTCAACTCAGTAATTTTTACCTTTTTTTGGGTGAAGAAGAGGAAAGGGTTTTTCTTTTCCTCTTTTGGAAGCTAGAATATTTAATGGAGAGTTTAGAGTTAAATACTATTGCTGCTTTCATTTTAGAAAACTTCTTTAAAGAATATTTTTCTCCCCTATTGCTAACTGTCTGCAACACTACAACACTATTGCCTGCAAGTCTACAGACACAACCATTTATTCTGTAGTAGATCTGTGGCAGAACTGAGGGAACAACTCATTGACCCAAGGCCAGGTGTAGTTAAAAGCTCTTCAAATGTTTGGTGGGGCTTTTTTCCTATTTGAATGCTTAACCCAAAGCCCAGTAAAGTTAACAAGGAGATGTATATTGGCTTCAGAAATTTTGTGACCTGTTTCAATGCATACTGAAATAAGAGGGCTGCTCTCAATGAAAGGTATGTTAATGGAATCTAACGAGATTTTTCATGCATTAATCATATTGGAATCCATGACCTTTGCAATGAAAAATGAACAACTGAAGTGTAGAAGATATTTCAAGATCCATTAAAATTCAAAATGTATTGCATATTCCAGTGCATAATCCAGATACTGATCATTGTGGCTTTTGCCTGTGCTGAATGTTTATTTCACAGGCATCAATGAGTAAATAAGAGTCTGTAAGTGTAGAAGAGATTACAGGCCACCTCGCCCCTGATAAGTTACAGTTGTACTAATTACCAAAGAAGAGGAACAGCCTCGTCCTTAATGGGTCACAGCTGTGACTAATAAAGGTAAGTGTGATAAAAGGGGTGGGTTAGCTAGTTAGGGGGACCTTGAGGAAGACAATCTGAAGAAAGAGGACTTTGAGGAGCTCTGAGGAAGAAGGAATGATTCAGAGAGATACAGAGAATGAAACTAGGGAGAGAGTTGCTGCAGTGAAAGATCTGCTGTGAGGTCAGTCTGGGTCTGATGGAGTCGGAGCCTGCAGTCCCAGCTGAGCTGGGTGAAAGCCGTGCTCAGAGCCTGCAAACCAATGCCTGCAGTCACAGTCCATCAGGAAATAGCCACAGCCAGAGTCTGCAGTTGGACCCTACAGCAGGAGCTTGCTGTAGTCAGAGTCAGGATGGCAAAGCTGTAAAGAAGAATAAACCAGGACCCTTTTCATGCTGTTGAGTGGGAGTCTCTGTCTTGTCTTATTTCTACCCCTAACAAGAGTTCTGCTGCAACAGGACCCATATACCCCTGGAGGTGTGTGAACTAAAATTGTAGTTTTCCTAGCTGGGATACTGGAATAGAGTCCACTTGTTCAGTTTGCTATCACGTGTGGACACGTTCCATTGCATTACGCCTGTAAAAGTCATCTGTGCCCAGATGTGAGCTCGAGGTGACTATTAGCAGCAGCCTCTCAGATTCTGGGTAAATGAGCCTCCTCTGGCTGGAGGGGGTACTACCAAATGCAGAACACTTTCCAGCTACCGGCAATTAGTGACAATGAATGTGTATCTATGAAATAATGGATTCATACCGGCAACCGCTCAGTTTCTAAGCCTAGCCTTTGAACTGCAGTGACTTTCAGCCCTTAATAATGTACAAATGTGTCAAGCCAAAGAACTAAGTTGGAAGACCTTCTGTGTCACCAGGTCAATTGACCTCCACCCTCTAACTCTGAAGAAAAAAATCAACTTTTGTCTAACTGTACATTTGTGCTTACTGGAAGAAAAATCTATTAATCACGGGACTAGCAGGAGCCCTGTGGGTTGTGACCTGGCTGCAGTAGTGATTCTTGTCACGACCTTGTAGTTAGAGGACCAAGCTGAGAGCCAGAGAAGAAAAAAAGATATTTTAACTATGTTTATGATTATGGAGGAAATGCCCATGGAAAGAATACTCAGGTCATCAGTAATGCTCTGCTACCCAGAGGTTATTCTATTTACCCAGTCTTCATTGGAAATGACCTTGAGAAACTGTGCTTTTTTTAGAGAATGTACTACCTCAACACACAAGGGATCACATTAATTTTATGTAGAGAAGTAAGGTATTTATCCCCCACTGCACAAAGGTTCAGTTTTTATACAGAACGTGCTCTGAAGCATAATTGAAGAGTAGCTCAAAGTGTCTCCCACCCTTTAAGGTTTCACATATGCTTTGGATGAACTCTGAAGGTAAAGAGATTTAATATAAACCAGAAATACCACAAATAAATGCAGACATTTTTATGTAGGCAATGGCATACTAGAATTCTGTTTTCTGCTTATCTGTTGAATTAGAGGTGCAATTTAATATTTGTCAGCTAAATTTTATATACTATTCTAATCCATGCCTTTGCCAGAAAGCACAGACTACTAATCTGCTTTATTGTTATTGGATTGATATTTAACTTGAGTTGGCATGCAAATGTTATGAATTCTGGATCTTTTCATTCAAATTTTTACCTCTAGTAACATTTGTTTGAGCTTGTGCCCAGATGAGTAATAGTTTTGTTTTATTAGTTTCAGTATGTTTTAATACTTAAAAGCTGTTACCATAAGCAAGAAATATGCTGATCTTTTTCCCTCTTCTTCTGGATGTAGAAAGATTGGGATATCTAATCTGAACAGCCTGAACTTTATTTTGTATTATCTATCTTTTTTTTTTCACATCATGGATTCCATGATATTTTTTGATACCTCTGTGTGACCTGAGCTGATCCCTTAGCAATTGGAATGTTTGATTATTGTATAATACAGGTATTTGAAAGTAATCAACTTAGAGGCCTCTTGGCCTTGTATTTATAAAGGAGTCCATTTGTTTATTGGCTTCCTACACTGACTAGTCGTAGGTGACTGGTTTTTGACTGGAAATATCACCGTGATCTTATGGTCAAGAAAGTATTTGCCCAGATTTTGTGAGGATACAGAGGAAGAATAATTGGATAATAAACATACAATCATAACTTTATAAGAATTTTCAGTAGTTAACACAGCAAAAGTGATAATGGTGAATAGAGGTAAATCATAAGTGTAAATAAAGCTCTATCATTTCCCAAGCCTTAAGACCTCTTTGGTGGTAATATTAACCCAGTAAGATGCAGGGGAAAAAAGCTCCAAAAAGACAGAAGGAAGGGCATTATAAACATAAATGTATTAACTAACAATAACACATGTTTTCCAGAGGCCTGAAATTAAGTGCATTATGATGAACAGTTGCAACTAAATCAAAGCAAGTTGTGCAAAAATCTGTCACCTGTGGAATTGTCTCACACACTAAACTTCAGACATTAATTACAGTTCCACTCTTGAGTCATCTCAGTGAACATATTTGCAGTAGGTCACAGGAATTTCAGAGAAAACCTCTCATTAGATTTGTGATATTGAGCAGTGTAAAGCTTGTGAGTGTTTTGAAGAGATCATCAGTCTTCTGATCAGGAAGCTTGAACATCAGTAAACTTGCATGTTGTATCAGTTTCTATTGAAATCAGATCATTTATGAGATGACTGGCTTTCAAGAATGATCTAAGAAGCAGCTACTCTGTAGAAAGAAAAGTGATCTACAGGATTTGTTCTCCTGTTCAGCAGTTTTTCTTGCTTCTGTGCTTAACTTGTAAATACTTAATACTATAATTATCACAGCAAACAATTATAAAATTTGACATGATGTGCTTGGGTTAGCTAGATCTAGCTGTAATGCAAATAGCACATGCAAACATAGCCAGTGGTAAATAATATCTTAAATAAGATCTGAGGCTCCTTTAGGTGTGAATGATAACTCAGGCTAAGTAGATGGCCTTATAAATAGTGCTCACTAATGTGGAATTGCATATGGATGTCATTTTGTCAGATAACAGGTTTCTGTATTTCTAAAGAGCTTCTTCTGAGATGCTAAATGTGGTTCTTTCTCAATGGAAGTTACTTGTATCATCACAAATTTGATATTATGATGTAGTATGTGAAAAAATCTATTTTCAGGTATTATTCCATCTTGTCCATCTATCTTGGTGCTATAATCTTCAGAGTGTTACACGTTGAACTGAATCAGCAAGGTGACATAATCTCTTCTAGATTAATTTGAAAGGATTATGGAGCAATAGATCATTTAGAAAATGGAGTGCTGTAATGATTTATGTTACTTAAAATCCTGTAAATTAGAAATTCCTCTCCTCAGAGAGGGGTGACTTTTTGACAGCTATCTTTAATGAGATAGAAAAAGGCTATATCACCTCCCATACAGCAGGTTGTCTTTGGGCATTAACATTCCTAGATTTCCAATGCTGGAGCATTTAGTCATAGCTAGGGTGAATGACTGTAGGCATTATATTTTCAAATGTAAATCTTAATTTTCATTTGTCTTGCTTGTGCCTTTTTAAGAATTCATATTTTTGAACAGCTGAGTCGAATTTACTTTCAAAGACATTCACAGAACCTCAATATTGCTGCGCTTTTATTATTTTAAATTTGGGGCAAAGCTTGGCTCAGAAAACCAACAGAATTTTTCAGTCTTCTTCCAGAGTAAAGTAAATAAGCCAGTCAGGGACCTAATTACAATCTTAACATGGAATTACTTTCTGTCACTGAGGACTGTGTGGTGCTAAGGGCAATGCACTCTGCATTATATTATGGAGAACATGTTTCTAAACTGTTTTTTTCAGAATCCTAAATATGTTGTGGTCTATATTTTTTTGAGTAGTTTTTTGGTGAATTTTCATATTAATGATGTATTTCTAGAATATGATTTGCTTAATAATGGCAGAAATGTTTCAGTGTAAGGCACTATCATCAATAACAAGTCACATAATGTATGATGTGAATTTTCACTCAGCTTTTTGAAACTCCTGTGAAGACAGTGGGGGCTGAATGAAGAAACATTTATGACAAGGTAAAGCGTTCCTGCTGTATCTGAATGTCTACATACATCTCAGTAGTAAAGCAGTAGAAAAAAAAGAAACAAAAGGAGGAGGACTAGGAGAAGAAGGAGGTGCTCCACGGCAGAGCACACATCAGTGGAAGCCCATGGAGGACCCACACTGGAGCGGGGGAGAAATGTGAGGAGGAGAGAGGCAGAGATGACCTGACCAGAACTTCCCTTGCCCTTTCCCCCAGTGCCTCTTTTGGCAGGAAAGGAAAGACATCTCCTGAGTGCAGTAGTGAAACTCAACATGAGTAAGGGATAAGATACATTAAGTTTTAATGTTTCCCTTTTTGTTTCCAAGTACCCAAATTAGTAATTAAATATCTATTTGATATTACCAGATATTAAATATTCATTACTAGTTAAATATTTATTTTTATAATTAAAATTAATTTTCTCCAAGTAGGGTTTTGCCCACTGAATTTGCCTTTGAGAAAACAATTCGCAATTCAGATATTTAGAGTCTATACGGACATATACTGAGGTAATTAGTTTGTTTTATTTATGAATGAATCTGTATCTTCAAGAAAAGTCTATGCTCTCATTTGGAAGGTGAAACAAGCACTTTCTCTAACTGTATTTTGATTCTAAAAGACTTTTCTTACTATAACTATTTGCAATCCAATTACCTGACAGCTCATTGATACTGTCTCCTTTACTCCATAGAAGAATTAAAAAATAAATAGGTATTAATTCTGGGGCTGGCCCACTAGGAAAGAGAAAAAAGGTTCCTTGTTGCCACAAAATCATTGCTGTTTTAATTGATTCTTTTTCAAATGGTAGTTATCCTTAATCAAGATGAAATCAAGACTAAAAATTATTGTATGAAATTTTGTGTGATAATGGTGATTGCTGCTGTGGACTAAGCGTGAATAATGACTACTAATATCTTACTTACCTGAATGATACAGGTAGGTAAAAACACAAACTCTCAGTGCTTTCACAGAATTTTGTTACAACTATCTTCTGTATGGTCTTGGTGTCACATTAAAAGAAATATCTGGGTATTGCACATAAGGAATCCAAAAATCATCATTCAGGAGGTGTGCTTTCATTGCACTGTACTTTTTTTTAGTATTAATATGTTTGAAATAAGGTCGAGTTGTACAAAAGTTGGAAATTCTTTACAATTAGTTTTAAGTAGCTAACAGGATACGGAGGAATGGTAGATAAAAAAAAAGGCAAACATTTCTAACAATAATAAAAAATGATGCATACTAAGCATCACTGAGTGATGCGGTTAATGGAACCTGTTCTCCATTCCAAAAGGCCCCAAATAATGGTGATTCTAGCTGGGCCTGTAGCAAAGTTTGCTGTGCATTTTTTACTCTTACAATGTATGCAATGCTGTGAATTTCACAAAGAAATACATCACAGGATAAAGTGGTTTACAGGTAGCTTCAAGGTAACCTCTTCTTCAGACTGAAATAGCTCAAATCTCTTTTAATATTTGCTTTCAAAGGCACCACATTAGTGTTAAGGAAGGATAAAATACTGCACAGTGAGTCTTTTAAATGGCACTATTTGTGCATAATGGCAGGCTAATGATTCTACTCTGTCTATATGTTCAATAAACCAAACTGAGCTTTATATTTAGGCTCTGTATTTAGTCACCAGCTTCACTTCAGTTACAGAGTCATCATTTGTATTCTCTTTGTGCCTCTGCTCTCCACTGGTGAGTTACAGCAGTATTTCTTTAAGCACTGTAAGCCTATGTGGCAACAAGGGATGACTTCTCTCTGAAGAGGTTTCCTGTTTAAGGAGGGACTGTTCTGTTCCACTGTCAATAATCAAGGGCACATGGGAACAAAAGGGAACATTCTCTTCTCAGGATTAGTGTGCCTGAGATTTTAACTGTTCTCTTGTCTTCTCTATTATAATGTCACTTTCTCTGCTCTGAGGTTTGACAAACTATATGTTTTATTGTGAGGCCTGATATTCCCCTGTAAGAAACACATAATTAGATATTTAAAAACAGCATGATGGAGTATTTTGAATTTCTAATCTGAAATACTGAGTAACATTGGCTTTTACTGCCCATAATGGGGTTCAAGAACCTTCCTAATTGCCTACCATCTTAATGGATCCATGAGGAGTAATTACAGTAATTAATATTTCAAAACAACACAGATTAATTAGACTGCACCATACATTTATTGCTAGCTTCATATTTACTGTCTTAGGAATTTTTTCACTGCTTTTTATTTAGTATGATTTGTGTTGGTATTTGGTGTCGTGAACACTTTTGATAAAGAAATAATGGACAGTTCTATTAATGAAGAGAGACTTGGTACTTGGATGAGAAATTTCAACATAGTTATCTATTTTATTTTTTATTTCACACCTTATAGCTTCCGTCAGTTGATTCAAAGAGGACTTTGGAATACCATAAGGAACAGACAAAAATTATGCAAGATGTTTCATTTTGTTTTGAAATTTTTGAAGTGCTATTTGATAGCAACTGAAAGACTTATCTTCATTTTATAAGTGCAAGGTGCAAATGCACCAATGGCAATGATGTTTTCAATTTAACTTACAACATCAGTGTATGCAAAATCATGTAAGATTACGTATTCCTAGCTGCATTCAAACCAATGTCCATAATGATGATTGTGCTTCCATTCTTAGGAGTCAGTGAGAGGTGTCTACACCTCTTTGTGAGTTTTGACCTTCATTTAAAGGTGTTGACATGATCTGTCTGATTGTTGTTTTGATTTCTTGGGAAGTGATGGAGAAAACTTTGAGGATGGAACAAGGCAAGGAGTGATTACCCCCCTCTTTTTTTTTTTCTTTTTTTTCCCTTTTGTTTTACCTTCATGGAAGCTTACTGCTTTGACACCTGGAAAGAAATGGGCTTCTCTGTACATTCAACCAAGCAAGAATGGTTATAATTAATGAAGTACATATGCCCTTTTCTCATCTGATTTTTTTCTTAATAATTATTATACCTCCTTTTGGGTCTATAGGCAATTTTGAAGGGGTCCTGCTCTTCTGTGAGGGATGCAGGGTAGGGACCTGAGTTCTGTAACACAGAGTTTGTCATAGCAAACTGAATTATTATGAATCTTCCAACGCTCTTCATGGTTAGTGAAGGGATGCAGGATCAGATACACTATTTTTATGCTGAATCAGGATCTCTGTGTGTTTCAGCAGATTTTTTAAAACAACAAACTCAACAGATGCTCCATGGCAGGTGATACCTTAGCTTCAATTTATAAACAGGGTAGCACGAAAATCTTTCACTGTCTTCTGTAAATATAAATAGATGCTGCCTTTCATCAATATATATTGTGAGGTTACAGTTAAACTGATTTTTGTTAACATGACATCTGAATTCCTTCTATGCATAGGGAAAAGAAAAAAAGAGTGCAAAACATATGCATGTATTCCTTAGTTATTGGGTGCAGAAATATCTGAGCCTGTTTACTTAGACTTTTGTTCCTATTGAAACTATCTCTTTTTTCCTGAATCACTGTGAAATCTACATTTGTCTTCTCAACTATTTCAGACACATCCTGCAGATACAGCTAATTAAGAGCCAACCACTAGTTGGAGTTTCCCTCAGTGCTTTCCACTGATTTGTTTTTGTTTATGATGTGCTTTGTTTGCTTCATTTCAGTGATACATTTGTGCAGTCTTATTTAGTCTTTAGAGCATCAAGTTACTGGAGCATCAGTGCACACAGCATGAAAAGAAATGAGTCATTCACCCATTCCCAATCTTTTGTTTCCTCAGCTGATTGAAGGGTTCAATAAATTACTGTGGTTCATAATGACTATAAAAGTTAAACACTATTTTTATCTATTCAGCTGTGTTTTAAATACAGCATTGGGATCTATCATTCTGTCATGGAGAGAGGCTCTGGAAGCATTTGGCAACTTATAATCTTTCCTCCTTCACATATTCATGAGACAGAAAGATTATGTATGCAAGCAATAACTTTACACATTAATTATTGAGTCAGATATCAGGAAGACCATAACTTCATGAAAGACAATGCATAGAAATACTTCGATTTGGAGAAAAGATGAAGCTCAAGGGCAAAGATCCCAATATTTGAATAACAACAGAGAATTTCTTGTCCTCCATCTTCTATGCTTTATCTAAGTCTTTGGCCAGAACATCTATATTGTGAAAAGTCCCTAAGGAAGAGCAGAAGTGAGCAGCAGGAGATACAGCTGTTCAGTGGGCTCCTTAATGGGCTTGGGCAATGCCTGACTGGCACCAATTACAGATGGTGTAATGAGATACTTTTCTCACTGAACCAGTTGTGTTTCTTAGCGTGCTGCAAGGAGTCAGCAGGGCCATGACACTATCACTTTCCATATTCCTTTATTCATGGGAAGAAGAAGTCAAATAACTGCCTTGCCCAGACCATGCAGCAAGATTTGTGGTATTCTACTACATCTTTCTGCCCTCTATATTTCCTTATTATTTGGCTTAATGAATCAATGCACCTGTCTCGGTACATTGAACAGTGCTAAGGTAGCTTCCTAATTTGTTCATGACTGTTGGTGACTCATACTACTAATTTCAAGTAATTCAACTGGCTGTATTTTGGAAGCCTCTGCACTCATTCTTAGACTATTACTGTTTTTTTTTGATGCTAGCATTTATAATTCACTTTGATGTTATACAGGAATAATTCACTGAAATAATTTGTTCAAAAGAGAGAGACAAGAATACTTCCATTGCCGTTTCATCTACACACTGCAACACAGAAACAACGCTTGGTAGGAGTTAACCCATGCTCCTTTCACAGATTAAAAAATGGAGGTATACTGAGCAATTCTTTTCATTCAAGTGACATTTGAATTTGACATTTCCCACAGATCTTTTTATTCCAATAACAGGGGCAGGATATGAAATAAATTTAGCTCAGAATGAAAAATGGCTGATGTCTTTAACCTTCAGAGTCTCATGATAATCGCTATAGATTAGAGCCCTTTACTTTAAAATAATACTATTTTCTAGTGATTTTAGGTTTTTCTATATATTGCTTATGAACAAAACAGTTACAGTTATCTCTATACTTGTATCTAAATGAACGAACACAGTAGCAATGACATGTTGACACCATTGCACAATTTGTGTGTTGAGCTATATATACTGCTATACGAAGCTCAGATAAGGAGATGTGAATTGTGTTATTTGGAATCACTAAGCTTTTGTATTTCAGAGGCTTTATTCTACAGTCATACTTCTTTTGCCAGAAGTTGTACTTGTGTCCTAGAACACGCTATTTGTTTTTAATGTATATATATATTTTCTTTTTTTTTGAGATGTGCATTGGTGTGCTTTGAACTCCACAGCATTCTGCTGAACAAACTGATTGTTGATGACTTGGATGGGTGCACTCTTTGCCTCTTTGCTGGGTGGAAAGCTGGCTGAATGGCTGGGCCCAGAGTGTGGTGGTGAGTGGAGTTACATCCAGTTGGTAGCTGGTCACCAGTGTTGTTTCCCAGGGCTTGGTACTGGGACCGGTGAGTCCTGCTTAATATCTTTATCAAGGAGGTGGGATATAGTGCACCCTCAGTCTGTTTCCCAATGACACTGAGATGAGCAGGAGTGTTGGCACACCCCCCAGTGTCTGCTGGGAGGCTGGAAGACTGCAGAGAGATCTGGACTGACTGGATTGACAGGCTAAGGCCAAAGGTATCAGGGTCAACAATGTGAAGTGCTGGATCTTGCCCTTGGGTCAAAACAACCACATGCAGTGCTAAAGGCTTGGGCAAGAGTGACTTGAGAGCTGCTCAGCAGAAAGGATTGACAGCTGGCTGTCATGAGCCAGCAGTGTGCCCAGGTGGCCAAGGACGTCTGTGACATGTTGACCTGTATCAAGAATAGTATGGCCAGCAGGACCAGGGCAGTGATCATTCCCTTGTACTTGGCATATGGTGAGGTTGTACCATAAGTAACGTGTCAAATTCTGGACCTCTGACTTCAAAAAGGACATGGAGGCGCTGGACTGTGTCCACAGAAGGGCAATGGAGCTGGGGAAGGTCTAGAAAATGTGTGCTGTGAGGAGCAGCTGAGGGAAGTGATGTTGTTCAGAGAAGGTAAATATTTAGGCTCAAAGAGGACCTCGTTGCTCTCTACAACTACCTGAAAGGAGGTTGTAGTGAGGTGGGTCAGTAGTGGTTGTAGTGGTGGTCAGTCTTTTCTGCCATCTCTCAAATGAAAGGACAGAAGGAAATTGTCTTAAGTCGTACCAAGGGAGGATTAGATAATAAAAAAAAAAGGCAATAACGACAAAAAAAATCACTGCAAAGCAGTTAGGCAATGGAATAAGTTGATGGTGGAGGTGGTGGAGTCACTGTCTCTGAAAGTGCTCAAGAGGTCTTGGAATGTGGCACTTGGATATATGGTCTAGGGGGGATTATGGTTGTGCTGAATTGGCGGTAGGACAGATGGTCTTGAAGGTCTCTTCCAACCTTGATGATTTTATGATTCTCTGAACTTGTCTTGAAATCCTACAGTAGATCTTGTGCTAGAGCATAGACAAAACATCAAGTATTAATTACAGTCAGTGCTATTTACTGACTCAAAATGAAAACACTGAATATCTTTTTATGCAAGCTATTTGATTCTTTGATCAAAGAAAAATTAAAAATAAGTTGAAATATCTTTATAGAACATTTAAGAAGATGAATGCTGTGATAGTTTCATTCTTGGCTTATTTCCGATGGGATGTCTTACAAACTTTCATCTTCCCTAGGAAATCTGTTTATAATAAATGTGGAGCCTAATTTTGATAGTATAAGAGTATTTCTTTCTTGATGGGTGCCATTTCTAACTCAGCTTTTTTCTGAGGATCCTGCACCCAGTGGGGTAAGACAAAGTAAATTTCTTGAAGTGCAAGTGTCACTGTTTTAAAGGTAGCTGGAAAAAGCAAAACTCTTAAGAATTAATTTGTTTTACTTAGAAGTAAGCAAAATATGTTGTTGTTTCTGTATTGGCAAAAGCATAACCTCTTATTAACAAAGAGTATTAAGCCATTGCAAAGCAAATACATAACTTCAATTTCAAAGAATTGTAGAGTAGGCATATTGAGTTGTATAAAATATTCCATTTCCTGGATTCTTCCATATTTTTTTGATTAATCAGAAAGTGTTGAGTGCAAGTGTGTATTGAGTAGTTCCACCACAAGCTTTTGGGAAACCTATATTTCTTTTCCTTCCTCAATGATCATTAATTAACCAATAAACATTTTTTTTCTTCACCTCCTATCAGAGAAATATCATAATAACTTATATGGAAATTCTTTGATTTTCTGTGTAATGGAAAGCCATGAACATCTTGGTGCCATGGTAGTCCAGCAAAGGAAAAAACTTTAAAATGAAGGAAAAATATTCTAGGATGAGGGTGACCACACACTGGAAAATGTTGCCTAAAGATTTTATGTGATCTTCATCTTTGGAATCGTTCAAAACCAAACTGGACATCGTCCTGGGCAGCCAGCTGTAGGTCACCCTGTGCTGAGGAGGGAGGATGGACTGAATGGTCTCTAGGGATACCTTCCCACCTCAGCTACTTTGTGATCCCTATTGATGGCACTGACTTAGATTAGCTGAAGAAACTTTCCCACAAGGACACATTAATCTGTTGAATTTTGTGGCATAGCTTCATGGTAACAGTTTCATTTTTCCATTAATACAAATGAATTAATTTCAATTAGAGATAATGTATTGCAGTCCCATAGGAGTAGAGTACTTTGTCCATCTCTCTTCTAATTTGCGAGGGTGTGAATTCATTTTAATAGGCTAACATCTGAGAGTAATGTTATGTATGCCAATGCAAAGGAAAAGCTGAAACACTTTAGTGTGTGCATCTCTCTGGCTTACATGTCTATGCAGACATTATTGTTAATTTATCTTTTGCTGTGTTTCCTTTTTCACTTGTGTAACATGAACATGAAAACTGGATGGTCACATTACTTAACTGCTCAGGAATTTGTTCCCTTGCAGCAGGCACTCACCACAACTGCCTGGACTTAACATTTGCAGCAAGAGAGGAGCTGAAGTGGGGACTCAGGAGAGCTGCTCCTTCTGTTTTTCAGGTTTTGGAAGCATACATCCCTTGTTGGCCAGTTTATGGTTCACATTAGCCTTTGTGCTGGCCAGTGGGGCTCTAATCTGCTAAGATTTTTGGAGCCACAGGCATTCTTAAATTTGAATTTATTTTCATTAAGTATGTATATTGCTGAAAACAAATATATGAGCTTCCACGCAATTTGAGTTCCAGACACATTTCCCTAGTTACCATGGACTGCATCTAATGAAGGGCTTTTTTTTGGTATGTACTGTTGTCTGGAAATTAATATGATTCTTAAGACAAATTTATAGTTTCATGAGGAACATAGACCGTGAATGAGCTCAAAACTCTTCAGCATTGCTGAGAATTTGTTCATGGCGTCTTCTACAAAAAACCTGAGTTTGTGTTTCCTAGTGTTAGCCATGCCATGCAAGATCCAGCTCCAGAGATGAAACCACATTAGCATAGGAGCATGCTTGAGTTGTTGAATTCTGCTAAGCAGCTGTGTTCATGCTGATAGCTTAGTTCTGGATCCAGTTTTGTTTGGAAAGATTGTACAGATCAATCATTAAAGCTTTTATCTACTTCCTAGCAGAAGAAGAAGGAAGGGGTGAAGGCTGACATGGAATTTCTTACTCTTTATTGTCAGTGCAACCAGGGCTTGTTCTGTGTGAAACTTTTTACAAGAACAGGTAGTGATGCAACAAGGGGGAATGGCTTTAAACTGAAAGAGAGAAGATTTGGATCAGATACAAGGAAGACTTTCTTCACTGTGAGGGTGATGAGGCACTGGAATAGGTTGCCCAAAGAATTTGTGGATGGCCCATACCTGGAAGTGTTCAAGGCCAGGTTGTATGGGACTCTGAGCAACCTGGTCTAGTGGGAGGTGTCCCTGCCCATGGAAGGGGGATTGGAACTAGATGATCTCTAAGGTTCCTTCTAACCCAAACCATTCTGTGATTCTATGAAACACAGAATTGCACTGTTTGACTTGTGAGGAGATTCATGATGTTGCAGGTGTGTGTGTACACACCACTGCATCTGCCGTTGCAAATTTTTCCCCATTTGGAAGTTATTTTAATTTGGCATTTTTGAATGATGGTGGGGTAATTTTCCCTAGAATTATATTGATCTTCAGTGTCATAAGTCATGTGATCATGGGATTTCGATAAGCATTCTGTGAAAGCTCAGCACTTTTTGCATTTTGCTTTTAAGAAAATGCAAAAAATGCATGTGGCCTTGCATGGAGTTTACATAAAGAAAATACCTGCATCCATCTATACTACCAATTTTCAGATCAAGTTCTTTTGGGGGAAAAATGCTTGTGAAAATGATAGCATATGCAGTATAGAATTAGAAGCATAGAATTGTAGACTTGTTTGGGTTGAAGGGACTTCTAAAGGTAATTTAGTCTAACCCCTTATAAAATGAACAGAGACATGTTCAACCTGTTCCAGTGTTTCACCACCCTCATAATAAAAAAATGTCTTCCTTATATCTAATCTGATTCTACTCTCTTTTCGTTTAGAACCATTTCCCCCTGTCATAGCAAAATATTGCACTCAGCTTGTCCTTTTGACATTTGAGATGAGGTTTGTTTTGTTTATATACTGATTTTATTGGTCTTCTGAGCACTGAACCTCTGCTCAACAATGGTGGCTTTTTTGAGTAAGCTTGGATTGTCTTTCAATTAGATACTAAAGTGAGGCAGGGTTGTGTGTATGGTTTCATGTGTATTACTTACACTGTGTAAACTATTCAGATTGTGGAGAGTTTTCCATTGTGCCATGAAACTTCTTGGGAAAATACATTTCTTTTTCATTAATTCCAGCTATAAATAAAGTAGTGGAGAAGCAGAGATGGGTGTAATGTTTCCTGTTGTGATCTTTGAGACAGAATGGATGAATGAGTCATTCATTTAAGTAGCAGTGTTGATAACGAAGGCTTCAAGGAAGATATTAGATTCTGTCATTGTGATCTGCCTGTGCTCAGGCTCTGGATCCTGAAAGTGACACTCCCAGACTGTCAAGGCCTGCTGCAACACAGCCTGCTCTGGCTGCTGCCTGCTGATGCTTTGCCTGGTGACCCCTTTTACCATCAAACTTCTGAAACTATTACTCAGACTATTACTGTGCAAAGTGGAGAGTCCTGATGTCTCTGGCAGTGATGCTGAAATGCACGCAGCCTTGCTGCTGGGGAGAAGGCAGGGCTCCTGCTCTTGGGAAGGAAGTAGAGAGTGATTGACTTTTTGAAATAAATGCTTCATTTCTGTGTTTATGTGTGCACTGCAAGAGTTTTGGAGTGTTTTGCATGCCACAGTACACGTGGTTGCTGCTTGTTTTCAGCTGATGTCTCCACTGCTCTTTTTCCCTCTCACAACTGAATATCAGTTTCTGCCCTTGTCTGATCTACAATTTCCACCCCCTGTTACTTATGCCTCCCACTATTTCTCACAGAAAAATAATGAGTTCTACTGATTATTTTCCTTATTTCTTCCCACTCCCTCAGCACCAAGCCTCACTAGCCTTCCCACTCCAGGAAGGGGGAAATAAAAATAGCAACAAAATTAGTAATTCTTCCCTGACAGACTCTTAGTTGCTACTGTCAGTGCTCTGCCATAACTCAAATTTCTGGGGAGAAGAGTTAAAATCCAAGAAGTTGCTGGAACACATCTTGCTTCACAGAAATCTAATAACACACCAGGTTTTCAGTTGCATGGAACTACAGAGGGGAGGCTTAAATACAGTTTTCTTATGACTATATTAGCAAAGAGGAGCCAAACCACCTTCTTTGAAGAAATAAGCACTTTTAAAATCATTAGTGCTTGCTGTTATAAACAAAGTAAAACAAACTAAAAAACTATTAGGTAAGACAACAGATTTGTAGAATTAATTGCTTTTTAAGTATAACATTGAACTGTTGTTTTTATGTGTCTGGGTTATTTAGAGTACTTTTTTGTAGAACAGCCGTAAAAGTAGACCCCACATTCATGCTGTATTTAAAGCAATTTTCACAAATTTAAACTGGTAATACCAGGTCCATTCTGTTTCTATAATAAAATGTTTATAGCAAATATAGAATACTCCATCTAGGCCTGATTTCTAACTGAGATCAGGTATGACAGAGACTGTCAAACTAATGTGCTCTGTGATTTGTTTTTGGGGTTTTTTTTGGTTGGTTTGGGTTTCTGTGGTGGTGGGTGATTTTTTTGTTGTTGTTTTTTTTAATTTTTTTTATTTGCTAAACAGAACTCTGACATTTTACTAGAAAAGGACTGGGATGAATTTTTGAGAGTCTGTAAAAAGCCACATGATCAAACATGGCTTTATCACTAATACATTGCATGCTAAACTCAGAGATGGCATCCTAGTGCTGGAACAATGTTTTTCACCTCTAGGATTTGCCTCCTGTCTGTTCTTTTATATAATTTCAATCTCTCACAGTGAAAGCCATGAACAACAAGTGCTACTTTACACGTGCTGGAAAACTTCATGGTTCATCTCCAGTGGTTGTTGTGAACCAAAGTCTAGGCTTTACAGCTGAGTTTGTGTCCAGGGACAGCCACCCTCCCCTTCTTGGGGGGATGTGGGGTTTTTCCATAACACCACTTCTCATGCTGACTGCTATTAATACCACTGGTTGCTACTGCTCTGCTTCTCAGGTGCTCTAATCCTGCTTCTTTCTTGTAGACAAGTGGGTGGCTTGCTAATGGTTGCCTGAATTCAGATACAAGGTGAAACACAGAAGGTGCAACCCTGCACCATGATCCTGAGGGTGGTGTGGTGCAAGTGTGTGAGAGGTAGGGTGGCCATAGCAGTGACAGAAAAATTGTTCTCAGACAAGAACTGGTAAAGCTGGTAAAGTTTTGAACCATGGTGATGCAGGAAATTTCAGTTCAACAGTTTCTGTTGGCTCAGAGGTCTGTAAAATTATGTATTGCTTCATACTTCAGCAAGGTGAATGTCTTGATGAATCTGAGCTAGAGAAATGGAGTCTTATTATGTATTATGGAAAATATGTTGGCTTTTTCTTTAGATAAATTCATTTTGACTTGGAAATAAGTTCTTTTAGTTTTAGAGGATAAGATAGCATTTCTCTCTCTTCACATCACTGTTTGACCTAGCTATTGTGTTTAATTCTCTTTTAAGGACCCTTTTCTTCAAACTAGAAAAATTTTCCTGGAAACACCTGGGTTTCCATTTGCTGGAATATCTTCCTCAGTATTACTCATCCTCATCCCTTTGGCATACCTTTGTATATTTTTGAGATAAATTCACCCCATTTTGTGAAATGTCAGTCATGGGCTCTCCTTCTTTGTTCTTTCTTTTGGCTGATTATTTCTCTTTCTCTTCTTTCACCATTAACCACTTATTCTTCTGTGAGCTCTGCTGCTTACCTGCCTCCCTTGCCTGTTCCTCAGGGATGAGAGCAGACCTCATTGCTCTCTACAACTATTCAGAAGGAGGTTGTGGCAGATTGATCTCTTCTCCCAGGTAACAAGCAGTAGAATGAGAGGAACTGGCCTCAAGTTGCACCAGGGAAAGTTTTAGACAGTATATTAGGAAAAGTTTCTTCACTGAAAAGGGTGGTCAGGCATTGGAAAAAGCTGCCCAGGAAAGTGATTGAGTCACCATACTGAAGATATTTAAAAGACATAGAGCTGTTGCACTTTGAGATGTGTTTTAGTGGTGGCCTTGGCAGTGATGGGTTAATGGCTGGACTTGGTGTTCTTAGTGGTCTTTTCCAACCTAAATTATTCAGTGATTTGCAGGCATCTTTCCTTCCATTTTGAATCTTAGCTTCTCAGGGTGTTTGGATCACTCCAAACTTATCCTTCAAGCTTTATTATTCTGTGTAAATTATTTTACTTTTGTGTCCTGACTTCATGATCAAAAGTTTTCCATTCGTTTCATCTAGGTCTGCACTGTCAAAATCTTTTTTTCCAGATTTACAAGTTTTCAGTATACCTGGCCTTTGCTCTCCTATGATTTCATTACTCATCCAAACTAAGCCTTCATTCTTATCTCTGTCATTAGTTGGGAATTCTTTCTTTAGAAACTTAGATGATGTTTCCTACATGTACATATTCCAGAGCATACTTACCTTATGTAAGAGGTTGTTTTAATGGTCTTCTCATCATGTCCCATCTTCTGCTGCCTCTGAAACCATTCAGATAATTTCTCCTGCTCCTACCTGTAACTGTAAAGGTGCTAAAAAAGAAGGAAGTAGCTCTCAGGAACCTCTCCCACCTTTAAATTGACATCTCCATCATGTTTCTGCTTTGTTGCCTTTCACTGTTTTATCAGTGAGCTTTAGTTAAGGTTAAAAATGTACTGAAATAAACTTTTATAGGGTTTATTTAAAAAACGTGGTTTATGTGAAAAGTTGAATCCTTTCATTCCTCTCCCCTGGAATATCCTTGGTGTAAAGTTGTGAAGAGCTGTTCCTAAGTAGCTGGAGGGGATAGGGAGTTGCATTTACCTTTAGATTTCTGTAAGTGACTGCTGTCTCTGGGAACGCTATGTTCTCCATACATGCATTAGTAGGAAATAGGCAGATTTAGTTTACAATTTACTGGACATGCTTAGAAAAAGTACTTTGGGGGAGAAAAAGTACACAAATTGCTACAGTAGGTAGCTTTAATGCATTTTTTCCTCTATGCAGAAAGATAAAAACCTTCAAGGTTCACTGGATAGGCCCAGATTTCTCTGCTCAGTTGGTTTTCAGCATGGCAGACTTTTTTGCTAGACTATTACAATGAATATTGCTTTTTCCTTGAAAGGATTGTGGTTTTTTTCCTAGCCAGCAATCTCATTTCTGATTAAGTTTGAAATATTAATAGAATAATTGGTCTGTAGAAAGAGCTATTTGCATTGTCTTTGTATTCTTACATGATGATTGAGGAGTTTGACAAAGCAGTACTTTGTGTAGTATCTATACTTATTTCAAAACAGAAGAGGGTAGATGTTTTCAGTTTAACATAGAATTATCTACAGTACTTATCAGGCTTTACAGTCTTAACATTGTTAATCGGTGGTAAAAGATTATGTTGTTTTCTGATATATATAATAGACCTTTTTAAAAATTATTTTTGATTCATTTGACTTCAGAATGTTTCCAATGCTGTAAAAAAATTGACATTTCGTTAACCTTACTTTCATCTTTAATTTTTCCATGTATCAATGTTGATAACAGTATCACTTTTTAAACAGCGACTTTTAAAGACAGAAATGATTAAATGATTAGTCATAAACCAAAAGAGATACAATATTTAATATCATGCATATGACTGAAGTTTTCTTCAAAATTTTGTTGACTAAAGTTTTCAAGGGACTAATGACTGGTCATGGATTTTGAATTCTCCAGCTGCTGGAGGGCTTTTAATGTTTTCTGGGGAAAACAGGGGACTTCTTGAGAGAAACTATGGGAGGAATTGAGAGTTTTATATAAAATTTCCTTGGCACTCCCAAAAGTTCTTTTTGTGTGGTAGTCTAACAGTCTCTGCACTAATGGGAAAAATATTTACTTGCTCCCTGGTTTCCATTCAGTTTCAAACACCTCTTTTTGCCCATTGATGGTGTTTCCTTCTCTCCTGTCCAGTGTGTGGCACTGGCCAAGGTCTGAGGCACTTCCAGACATCACTGTTTTCAGTGGGCTGCCCCACTGAGAACACACAGCAGCTGGTGGCAGAGGTGATCAGGACTGAAAAGAGGTGGTAGAGAAGACCCAGGTTGGCTGCACAACAAGACTGCTACATTTTGCATTTACAACTTAAACAGGTTAACCTATTGATTGTAACTGACCAGCAATAAATAAATAAAGGTCAGCTCCACCCAAGGCATAAATTTTGGCAAGAGCACATCTTTGGCAGTGATCCTTCTAGAAATGTTGGGGCTAATTCACATTATAAACCTGAATTTTGCCTTCAGAATTAGCAAGAATATTAAGGTATAGGCAATTGCTTCACTATTGAGCTCTTCATAGGAGTTTGAGTTAACTAAGTAAAAAAAAAAGCCTTAATTTTAGTGTTTCATAGCACTGTTGTGTTTGTCAGGAACAAACACTGTTGTGTTTGGAGACTGATCTCAAATCCATCTCTTATGGTGGAAATAGGGGAGCCCTCACTGGTTAATTACTTGTTGAATGTGTTTCAACTGGTTTGAAAACTGCTGTCTCTGATTGCTGGGTTTTATTCAGGTCATCCAAACAGGAGGCTGAGTACAAATACATGTGGCTCCTAATTGTTACCTGTTCTCTCCAACTGAGTCTTACCAGTGTCCCTGCCTGCTCATGGGGTCCTATCAAGACAAATGATCCAAGAGGGAATTACTTGTAAGGACTTTAAATAAGTACACACCTGTACAGTGATATATAATGTGCCTGGCTGGTCCTTTGAGGACACTTGAGTCACTGTTTTTTCATTGCTGTGCACTCTTCTTGAAATCTGTAAACCCAGGGTTACTTGCAAAGAAGAATTTACTACTAATACTTCAAATCATAGAGTGGGGAAATGAAGAATCCTTCATTGTGTTGTTTTCTGATAAACTTTGCATTTAAAAAGCTGTTACTCCTTCATTCAAACTCCTTCAAAAGCTGTTATTTCTTTGTTCCATATTGGATACTCTTCCACAGAGCCAGCCTTTTTTGTGCTGGGAAAAAGCATTATTTCCCAGATACCATTAAATTTGGGGCAAAGATTTTTAAGAGCCATAAGGCAGTGTCTCTACAACAGAGCCTTGCAACAAGAGGCTAGTGCACAATCTGGCCAGTTGGCAGCAAAAAAGGAAAAAATTGCTTAAGAGTAAGGGTAAAAGCATTTTAGCTTGGAACAACTCAGTAGATGATGCAGTTGCTAGGAAATGTCTTTCATTTCTGGAAAAAGTCTTGAGGTGAAAGCTAATCAATAAGGTAGATACAGTGTGATGTCATTTGTTGCCATGGTTTCTGAGTTTAGCAGTCTGTTATCTGCAGATAGTATTGATGGTTGCTATGCAGTTGAATCTTTTAATATTGTTGTTTTACCATTATTAAGCACTTTAATCTTAGCTAAAGCTCCAAAGAGCAGACCACTTAAGACTTTAAGTGTTTTAACAGATAGGCTTCAATTACAACCCGAAAATATCTTGAATTTTACTATCTAATAAACAACAGGCATCAGCAGGAAGTGAACAAGGTTAACATTCTGGTGATTAAATTTCCCCAAAGCAGTTGACATTTTCTAGTAAATTAATCTGCAAATTAAATACCTCTGTGAAATTAGTGCTATGACTCTTTACATGGCAGATCATGTAAAAAAAGGGGTAAGCAGTCAATCCTCTGAATGATAAGGCAGTCAAATGTATAAAGCTCTAAGTGGCTGAAAAGCCATCACAGCTTCTTGAACAATGTCCTTGTGTTTCATGTATCTCTCAGTATGGGATTGTACCTCTTTATTATGTTTGGCTATTGCTAGAAAATATTTTGTAGCAGCTTATGCTAAGCACCGGGCAATGAATAGGCTGAAAAGGAAATGAGACTTTTATTTTTCCTGATAGTTGCCAAGGTGAAGAGAAAGCATTCTCAGGTCAGATCCTTTAATCAAACATATCTTCATTTCTAATATTCTATGGGGATGTTAGTTGCAGTAGAATGTTTTTTATCCTTTGCTGGATTTAATGGCATCTCTTTGCAGTGTTTTTTCTTCATAGTTTGAGTTTTTGAAAGCATTTTGAGGGGGAAGAATAAAAAAGAGATGAGCAGAGGAAGGGAATTTAAAAATCAGATAATGGCTTGCTGAATTCTAGGGTTTGCACATTTTCAGAGTAAAATTTGCCATGCTGCCTATTTTTTTCCTTTTCCCCCAATGTGTTCCTTCTCCTCCCCTTCAATTTTCACTGTTCTCTGCCTTAACAACACATTTCTTTAGAAAGTGTTTTGCCACTTTCTTTCTTGTCTTCTTCACACATCTCTCCTCTGTGTGGTGACTTTGACTATCACCTTTCTTTTGAACAGAGAAGTAATTGCCTTCCTAGTCCTACTTGTCCCCTTAATATAGTGAGTGAACTGTCAAGGATGCACCCCCAGTGGGAGAACCTGAGGAAGATGTCACCAGGAAAAGTGATGCATAGGGCTAAAATCCTTCTCCTACAAAGTGGGCAGGGGTGTTCTGGATGACTCCTCTCATGGAACTCCTCTAGAAATTCCCTTTTGGCTGTGCAGAAAGGAATAGGAGCTTTCAAGTGCATCCTCAAAGCAGAGCTACTGAGAGCAGGCAGATGGAGGAGACATGTCAGCTCGATGATGATGATAGCAGATGTCAAGCTGACAATCTGAAAAGGAAACTAGCAGTGCAGCAGTACTTCTTACCAAAATTTTTAAAGAGAAAGGGGGAAAAAATTAAAAACAAAAAGTAGGAAAAAAAGAAATTCAGCATGGAAAAGGAGATACAAATCAGTACTGGTGACTGGCAGGAGCTCTAAAGGACTATCTAATGCTAAATCCGTAAAGTGGTGCTGTTGAGTGGAACTATCTAAAGAAGTATTTCACTATTAAGCTGTCACAAAGAAAAAGCATTTACCTCATGTGCCATACGCCAATTTTGCAATCAGACTTCCAGTCATACATCGTGTGTTCTAAAGCTGGGGGACAAGTCTCAGTCGTTTGAAGTTGCTCTCGTGTAACACTTGCTTTTACAGTTCTGGATATTCAGTTGCTTGCACTGTTGTGAGAGTTGTGTTGCTTGAGATAGCAAACTTTTATTTCTTGAGATCTTTTTATCTTAGGGTTATTTGGGGCTTTTGTGTTTTGAGGTTTTATACCCTTAAGGACAAACTAAACTGTCAGACCTTTTTTGGTGTTCTTTCACAACATAAAGCAATTTAATTTTTAAAAAAACTGAAAGAAACACACTCTTTCTGTCTAAGAGAATATGCCCATGATACCTATTATATAAGGGAAATCTTGGTACTTTGTATTAGTGAAAAACTTGATAAAACACGCAGCAGTGGGAAGTGTCAGGCTGATTTTAAAAAGCCTTTCTTAATTTTTGAACTTCTGTTTTTCTAAGCCAAATATTTACATGCTTTTATATCCATTTATTTCAAACCTGTTTATAGTGCTGAATGTAGTAGCTGATGCAGTTATTGCAGCTGAGAGGTGACCAGTAAGACTAAGAAAAATATGGATGTTTAACACAATTATATACGTTTGCTACTGTTCATATTATTTAAATAAAAATCTCGGAGCTTGCTGCTAAAAGTTTATTTTTTTGTACAAAATTATTGAAAAAAAGGAGCACAGAAGTCTGAAGTTTGGAAATTACTTTAGATTTGTTAAAGCCATTTTCATTTCATTTTATGTTGGTATGATTCAGCTAAGCCCTTCTCTGGAGCTTTTATATCTTTAGTTGAGGTCTTGGGTCAGTCATGCTGCAAATAATCTCTTTTTATGAGTAGACTCAAGGCATGTTTACTTTCTGTATACTGATTTAGAAGGAGAAAGCTCATTCCCAATCCAAACTCCAGCAAATAGTTGTTCTTGTAATAACTGCCAAATGTTTTTTCTTATGTATGAGGAGATAAATGCATAAATTTATTTTTCATAATGCATTGCAGGAAAAAAAGTGCTTGTTGCTTGAACATTTTGTGGAAAACCCAATTGTCAAATTATCTCCACAAAAAGAAGTCCCTTACCCCAAGCCCCTAACAGCCTAGTAGGGAAATCCTGTGGAAGAAAAGAAATCCTTTGTAGTTCTTGTATCTTGTACTGATATAAGTTCTAAAGCTTTTTTAGAAGACAATTTTTTCCATCATAGCTGCAGGTGCAGGTTCATATCTTGCTTGTCTAAGTCCTTGAAAGAAATTTATCCCCAGATTTCCATCATTTGGGTGAGATCTGTCAGATATTCATATATTTAAAGAGGTTTTAAGGATACTTTTGTACATACTTAAGATGCTTCCAAAGTTTCCCTTCTTCTGATACCTCATAAACCACCCAACCAACCAGATGCAAAAATTGCCAACATTTTAAAACCCAAGGATCCTTTCATGTATAAGGCAGAATTGTTTTGTCTAGTCAGTACAGTAGTTTTATATGAATTTTTTTAAAGTCATTCTAGATGGGAATTAATTCCAGGCAATTTTTGGAACAGGACATACAAAACATGCAATGCATTGCCACTGAGAAATCTGTAGCTGTTTCCTACTTGAGTCTAAATTTCTCCACATTGATCAAACTCATTTGGAGTGTGCTGGTCTGAACACCTCAGACTGAGCAATGCACGCTGATACCCTATTTTTGGCAAGTTTTGCATTTTGTTTGCCAATTTTGTAAAACTGTTGCTTTTCTTTACCGACCTTTTATTCCCTCCACCACTCAACCAGTAGATTTTCTTTTGCCTTATTTGGATCTGCTACCTGTTATTACTTCCTTCAGTCACATCTGCTTCCCTTCACCCTCTATATTCACTGAAAATTGTGATCTTTTGTACAAATCTTCCCACCCCCCCCTTCTCTGATTTGCTATTTCTGAAAATTGTTTTAGATCATCTTGCTCACATCCAGCATGAAATGAGTTCTGTTGGCAGAAAGACACAGCAGCTTTACTGAATGTGTTCAAGTTGCCTGAGATTATGTGATAAAAAAGAAATTGCAGTTTCTGATAAGAAATGCTTTCAGATGTTAAGCCTGGGACAGCCATGGGGCAGAAAAGTCCTTACTAAAGGCAGATTCCCTCCTATTTATCAGTAGCCTGAAACACCATTTTTTTTATATGCCGAATGAACCTGGCTTGCTTCTACCACAGTCACAATGCAATTTGGCACTGTATTCCTTACACATTAAAAAAAAATAAATTATTTGTTTTCATTTAGAAGACGAAAATTCTTCATCCTGCCCAGAAAAATACTTTGTATAGAGTTACAGACAGGGAAAGACAATGAAATATATCTTCTTATATTCAGGGTTTATTTTTACATTGAAAGCTGTTACTATCTCTGCCTTTCCTGGCAATAACAGGGTAAAAATGCTTTATTACACAAATTATATACTTCTAGCACAGTGTTTTAAAATTGCCTGTACAAAGGAGACTTTCAGTTAATCTATATAGGCAGCTAGAAATGATTTGAATGCAAGCAGGTAATGGTCACAGCAATTTGCATATGAACAGGTTTAATGTAAATCTAGACAGTGTTCAGTTATGTTTTTATAAATGTTAGACATGAGAAATGAAAAAATGATACAGTAAATTGGGAATAAAATCAAAAGCTAAAAGCATATGGCATTTTTTTTTAGAATTCTAGAGTCAGTTATCTAATGAAGTTGGGTTTTCATGCAATGTGGCACTTTAATTCCCTTTAAAAACAAAAAACTCAACCTAAGCTGATCTTTTGTCAAGTACTAACAATTATTAGTGATAAGTTAATACTTCTATTGACATCAATGGGAGGAAGAAGTTTGAGGAAATATTAATACTGTAGGCAAATAAATGTCTTGTATAATTATTCTATTCTTAGCATCTTGCATTACAATTTATAGCTTAAGCTTTTCAGTGCTTATAGCTTATACAACTTCCATCTTAAAGCTTCCTTCACCTGAAGCCATCGGGTTATGATATTTATTCTCTCTGTTTAGTGAGGAAGAGTGGAAACCATTTGCTGTAAAATGTCCGAGGTCAACTGGTTTCTTTTTACTCAAGAAGTGTAGCTCTTGCACAGATGGTTGGGAAGGTGCAGAATATTATAGCCATCCCATGTTTAATTGTTTCTGTATGCCTTGGAATTTAAAGAGAATTTAGGATGTATGGCAGCAGCTTTCCCTGTATAATCAGGTTGCTATGGTAAACCTATTATTCTATACAAAGAGTATGTTTAGTAAAGTGCTGATCCCTTTCAGTATAATGTGAGCTTCAAATTACTTTCAAATGATTGAATTTGTTTGGTAAGTATTTTATCACAATAGCTAAGAGAAGAAGATCACAGAATAAGGTGTGGCTTCTGATATTTCAGCAGCAGATACTATATAGTTAGCTGTTGAGAAGCAATAGGACTTTAATTCTTTGTAAAATTATCTCCTTAGAGTGAGCCCACTTTACATAATCTAACCAAAATCTCACTACTTTTGGAGGCAGAATATTTTTATAGCCAGTGCAAAGTTGGTTATTTAGTGACACCATTAAATGAATTTCTGATGCTGATCTTGTAACATTTGCAAAAGTAAAGGAACTAATAATTTGAGTATCAATTTCAGCAGCAGTGTAATAAACTACTGTAATTATATATATTAAAAATCAAGAAATAGCTCAAAGAACTCATTTTCCGGAGCACTTGCGGACTGGGGTTTCTGTCTATTTTCAAGACACTTTCAATTCTGATGAGGTCTGCAGTCAGATAATCTAAACTATACCCTGAATTTAGGTGGGAGCCAGGCAAAAAAAAAAAGAGGCACAGATTGAGAGAGTAGGGACTAAATTCCCTTTGATCTTGTATCTCTTAAATGACAAAAATGTGCCCGATCTGCCTAGGGATGGGCTTCCCTCCATTTTCCTGCTGGTGAAACTGTTGTACATGAACTGAAATGAATAAATATTACTTGCAGCAGGGACTGTGAGGAGCCTGTTCCCATTGCAGCACAGGGGACCAGCCACTGGACTCTGACTTATTAAATTAAGTGTTACAGAAGATAATGCTTAGTTACAGAACATGCAGGATCCTCATTATAGGACCTTCCTTTTCTCATTCATCTGGAGGATTTTCCACCTCTGATGACTCCTCTAGTCAAAGTAGCTTGCTTAAAATGATTTTACTATTTTTAGGCATTCTTATTATAGCAATGGCTGGCCAGGAGACCACTGCTGAAGATTCTTCTTTTGTTTATGTTACAGTCTCCACAACAGATGGGTCCTGTTCATCAGGTGCCTTTCAGCCTATGGGTTACTGACTTTTCCTTAGGACAGGGTGATGTGACACTTTTGTAAAAGTGATCAGGTTGCCTAAGGTGAATGCATAAAAGAGACAAATTAGACTCAATAAAAGTCTCTGTATTTTTAAACACTAAGGATTTTTTTCCCTCAACTTCTCATGTGGCTGTCCTTGGCAAATAATTATAGCTTAGAGAATGCAGGCAAATAGCATCATTTCTTCTGTAGACAATCATATCTTAAATTTTGACATGATTCCAAAGCACAACTCTACTTCATGATGTGGTAAATGCACTTCCTATAAAAAAGTTTCATTCTGAAATGAGTATCCTCAAATCATTGACAATGCAACACAATTTCTAAACTATGCATGTAATAAAATTAAGAACTATTTACTCTAATTCTCTTTATCAGTATGTATTTTCAAAAATTCTTGCGCTTTATGTCCTTTTAGATTGAATCCTGGTGCATAAAATGTCAGCTCAGAAGTGCAAAGTATGTGGAGGCTTGGGAAGATGAAGAGTATTGAAGTTATAAAATGAGCTTAGAATTTTTTTCCATAAGTAAAAAGATCTCTCCCTAATCTAACTTAATTAGACTGTTTTCTTAAAAAAACAAAAAAACAAAAAACCAAACAACAACAAAAAACCAACAAAAAACAAACCTCAAGGCTCACAAACAAGTAAAACAAATTAAGGTTAGAAGTTGGGAAAAGAAGATTATTAATAATCATCTATCAGTACCTTACTCTAAAAGTTTTTATTGTTATGACGACTACAGTTAGAATACCTCCACTGAGGTTTTCATTAACAGTCGTTTCCCATTCAATAAAATATTTCAGCAAATGCTGAAAAAAATTAGTTCAGTGTGTTGTGAACTGTCTAGTTGCATAGTGAAAGGCTGAAATTGGAGGATATTTTTTACTTTCCATCAATACTATAAATTTGGGGGTTGTAGTGAGTAGAACAGTGACCAGGCCCAAGTTGAGTTCATTGATGCTATGACTAAATTAAATCAGTAAGGGCAGGTTTTCTGCATCCTAGTCCATGTCTCTGGTGCCTGTTTT
Organism: Acridotheres tristis; assembly: GCA_037013685.1. Classification (NCBI taxonomy): domain Eukaryota; kingdom Metazoa; phylum Chordata; class Aves; order Passeriformes; family Sturnidae; genus Acridotheres; species Acridotheres tristis. Next base: position 77,027,061 of record CM072884.1, read on the forward strand.
TTACACACAATATCCCTTCCCAAGCCCATCAAATGTAGGATTTTGGTCCATGGCTAGTGCCATATTTAGAATGTTCTCTCACCAGCATTGCATAAAATAGTTTAAAAACATAGAGAAGCAAACTCTTAGAAGTTAGGGCCTGTTACCTGAACCGAGTTTGTCTCAGATATGTGCAATGTAAGACTGTCCTGGATATTAATTTTTTCACATCTGGCCATTTAGTACTTACTGCTCTTTGGTGTTTTGGAGTGAAGATCTGTGGGAGCTTGGATAAATCTGTTGTCTTTTTAAGCTCTGGGGAGATCTCCTGTAAATAGGTTTATGGAAGGGGAGACTGGCAGAGGTTGTGCTTATTTCCTCAGATCTAGACAAGAAATGTTACAAGGATTTTGCATGCAAAAAGCTTGATAGAGTATTTGAGGAATTATTTTTCTACATGAATACATAGTATCTTATGTAGCTCTGTGCATAGACTATTTAATTCTGATCACATTTGTCTTGGTGTTCCTGAGATACATGCTAACTATTTTAGATCAATTATAGAGGTTAATTGTGCAGATAAGCATGGGCCAGCTCAGTTATGCTAAGTTCAGATATGAAAAACATGCAGTGCCAGTGATTGCTTATTGTTGCCATTTCCACTAAGATTATAACAGTGATACACTTTCCATCTGGTTTCCGTGGAGGAGGAATAGTTTTGTTTAGCTATGTTTTTGTTTGTTTTTAAATTGTGTTTAAATTTGTGTTTTAAATTGCGCTATACTTTAATACAGTGTGACTTGTAGTTTGTCTTTGGGGTTAGGATGTTGCATGTATTTGGGGTTTATTCAATTTATTTTACTTTACTGAAATAATGACTCTAACAATTATTTATTCTTACAGGGAGATGTGAATGTGGCCAGTGCACTTGTTTCCCTCCAGGAGACAACAGAGTTCATGGCAAAAACTGTGAATGTGATGATCGACAGTGTGAAAATGCTGATGGCGATGTCTGTGGGGGTAAGTGTTCACTTAATATCACATAACACAGCATAGTTTAACAACATAACAGAACTACATCTTGACATTACATATCTTTCTGTTCCTCTTGATTTTATAGCATAATGTCACTACAGACTATTTACATAATTGAGTTATAGTAATATGGCAGATTTTTGTAAGAAACAAGCACTAGAAGTATTGAACATGCTAGAGAATATTTATTTTAAGAGTTCAGGAAAGCTAACACATAAATGGAAGTGATGTAGTATATCCTAAGTTCCATCAGTATACATTAAAGAATCCAGACACTAAACAAAAACCTAAAACACACTTATGTTTAGTACAACTGACGCTTTATTGATTATTATGTTGTAATAAACATAAAGGTACTAATGACCAGCAAAACTTATAAATACTTTGTTTTCACTGACAGTGATATTCTCGTTTTCTAAAAAAGTAGTAAAATATGTTGTGAAAGAATGTAAAATGCTTGAGAGACAGTGTCATAGTAATTGTAGATGCAGATTGTTTATTTTAGTGTTGACAGTGGAAATCATGTGTTGTGGTATTTCAGTAAAGTATGTTGGTGTTTAGCAGTATTTCAAGGTAGTTTTGGATATATAAGTACATGCATACCACATGGCATTTTATAAGCAGGCATATAATATTTAATAATATTTATCCTTAATGCTCTCTTTCTGGTTTTTATAGGATTCATTTTTAAAATGACTCTTTGTTTCTAAATATTAACAAAGTTGTTGGTATGAACAATGACACATTGTATTGTATTCCTTATTTCTATTCAGGAAAAAGAATATATTGCTTCGTGATCTCACGTACATAAAAAATTCTGACTACAGAGAATATTTCTTCAAGGAGTCTGCCATGCAGAATATAGACATATATAGAAAATTTTGGTTTGAATGTTTAACTAGCCATAAAAATAGTTTAAAGCATTCAGAGTAATTCAATAATATGAGTGTGTAGGAAAAATAATTTGAAATTTAATTTTGTGTAAAGGACATAAAAACAGTGAAAAGCACTGAAAATCTGTTTCATATTTGTTAGAAATTAAATAGTTGGGAAATAAAATTCATCATTGTCCATGCTAAAATACCTGTTCTGTTTATAACACTCATATTTTACATTATTACATCTCCCTCTATTTCTTTTGGGTTTGTCTGTGCTTCCATCTCAGACTGAACTTCCTGAAATGTCTTGCTGAACTGATTATTCTTTCCTCTTTCCTCGTCCTCTTTTCATTGCTGTTTTACTACCATTGCTGCTGCCTAGGCAATCACAGTAAGGACATAAGCCCTTGTTGGTAAATCTGTCTTCAGAGCATTATAAGCTGGACTGTGTGGGGTCTGACAGTGAGCACTGAGTGCCTGTAAGCACAGAGAAGGAAGACCAGTGTTTTCAGATTAAATGCATGCTGAAATGAGAAATGTGAATGGCAGCCTAAATGATTTGAATAAGAATTGTTACTGGCCTTCTCCAACCGGCAGAGACAGATTAATAGCTTGCTTTCCAGACCAGCTGTCCATGCAATGATAGAAAGACATGAGGCGAGAGCTATGATAAATTAGGGTACAACTGAATGAGACCCCATGGCCATGTTTCTGCATGACTGTAGTGAGTCATTCGCTTAAAAATTCAGCTGTCCATCAATGCAGTACCAAGAATAGAGACTTAATGTCTCCACAAAGACAGAGGTTGCAGGAGGACTTGGCATAGATTTCACAGCACTCTGCTATTAGAAATTGATTCATATAATTATGGAATCCCAGAATAGTTTGGGTTAAAGGGAGCCCTTAAAGATCATCTAATCCAACCACCCCTGACATGGGAAGGGAGCTTTTCACTAAGACCAGACTGCTCGGAGCCCCATCCAACCTGTCCTTGAACATTTTCAGGAGTGGGGAATCCACATATTTTGGCAACCTGTTGCGAGTCTCAAAACCCTAATCATAAAAAAATCTCTTCCTTATGTCCCAGTTAAACCCATTGTCTTTCAGTTTAAAACCATTACTCCTTGTTCTCTCACTACAGACCTTAGAAAAAAAAAAAAAAGAAATCTCTCTTGGTCTTTCTTATACTCCTCTTTTATAACATTGAAAGGTCACAGTAGAGTCTCCCCAGAGCCTTCCCTTCTCCAGACTAAACAATCCAAATGCTCTCAGCCATTCCTCATAAGAGAGGTGCTCCATCCCTCTGACCAATTTTGGACCAATATTCTCTGGACCTGCTCCAACAGATTCATGTCTTTCTTGTACTAGGGACCACAGAGCTGGGCACAGTACTCCAGGTGAGGTCTCACCGGAGGGGAGGGGGAGACTGGCCTTACTTGACCTGCTTTCCAGGTCTTTCCATCATGCTCCTCTTCCTTTGTCTGTGCCTCTGTACACAGACTTAATATGCTAATACTGGAGAAGATGTCTCATGCAGCCTTTTGGAGATAGATATGTTCTACCTAATGGCCCTTTCCCTACTGTTCAGGTTTTTTGGTTATGTAAGATTTTCCCAGGTATACTTCAGTGTTGATCCACAGAAGTATTTAACATCACATTTCCTTTGGCTTCACTTGGTTCTTTGAGTCTTTTATGAGCAAGTTAAGTGGTTTTGGTACACACTCATGACCAGAGAATCACAGGTTTACCAGTATAAGTCCTTGGCAACACTGTCACTTTTTACATAAGGCTTGATATTTACTCATCCTGTATCCTGGTGAGACATACTTCTCTCTGCCCTCTGAGTTTATGGCTGTGCTGCTTGCTGCAGATGTGTCCTAAGATTTCAAGTGATTTTTTTTATCTTCTGTGTCCAGTCATGTTTTTCCAGTGATTTCATCGACTGCTCCACCTCACTGGGCCAACTGTTGTCCATTACAATTTTTTTCTGTTTCGGGATTGAAGGCAGACTGACAAAAAGAACTCAGAGCAGTAAAGATCAATTTGAAATGGATTTGATAATGCTCCTAACTCCATTCACTTTGATTTGTTCTCTGGATGATTATTGGCCTAGCTATGAGTTCATGTCACAGCAAAGTAGCAGCCATTGAAGGAATAAAACAAAACCTTTGGTGTCCTCTGCACACCACAATTTCCTGTAGAATTATTCTGATTAAAAACTCTGCAATAAAACCAAACCAAATGAAAATAGTAAAAAGTTGGTTGGAACTAGGATCACTAGCAAAGGTTTAAAATTGTAACTGGTAACACATAAGAAGACCCTTATGGATGCATCCATTCTGTATTACATCAATACATCATTCTGTGCTTCAAACAGTGGGCTATCAATAAGAACATTAGCTTTGATGAGACCTTTTAATGTTTATTCATAAATGTGCACTGTCCTCAACTCTAAGAAATAACTAAGACTGATTGTGCCAGTAAACCAGTTCTTTGACACTGGTGACAGTGGAATATGTTAAATCTGATTTCTTTATTTGCAAGTAAGCAATTCCACTTTGACTTTTTAACTAATTGTTTTGGCTAGAGCACATAAAAATACAATACTCACCGAAATGCAATCCTAACACTATAGGGAAACTAGTTGTGTCATGTCACTCCAAAGAGTAAATTAAGATTATCTTTTTTGTTTGTTAATACCAATGCCTTTTGGTAAAAGGCTTTAGTTATCGTTAGTTTGAAATTCTGATTATTCTATAAAGGCCTCTAGAAGCTGGAGGAATTGACTTATTCTTGGAGCAAATGCTGAGGTAATTTATGTTTCCCTCATTCTTTAGTTTACTCCTGTGAATATGTTATTGGTTATCAGTGCAGGCCATGCATTTGACCTCATTCTGGTGTTTCTTCTGGTGCTTACACATTTTCATCTATGCATCATTTGCATCAGTATTAAGATTTCCAATGTTATTCTCTATGAATTGCCAGAGAACAAGGGAAAATCTGGGCTTTATAAGGCATACATATACCTTAAGCCACAATTCCCAGTTTTCCAATGATTTAAACTTTTAAAACCGAGAAACTTCCATATCACATTCTTGTAGTGATGGATTCTAGGATTGCACAACCATCACCAGGATGTACGGTGGTTAAAGCTCCCTCTCAAAAGTCTGGTATAAGTTGCCCCTAATTGCCGTGTTCTTTTGAATGTAAAATTTTCATTACTATCCAGCCAGGCTAAATAATTGGATTCAGATGAAGTGCTGCCTCTTTCTCTCTTTTTTTTTTTTTTTTAGTATATAAGATATACAGCAGGAAATGTAAATTTTTTTTTAATGAAAGTTCTAGGTCCATACTGCAGAAATCATGAATGACATTTATTTTTGTCATCTGTTCAGTGAAGCAGAAGCATGATATTTTCAGATAACATGTTCTTATGAGGACCAATACGACCATAACCACAGAAATGAGAGAGCTATGATTAATTATATGCTTCATTAAGCAAAGCTAAGTACAGTACAGTTGCTGTCAGACAATTTCCTCATTTCTTGCACTAATGTTGATCCACAGAAACAGAAGTATATAAGACATTTGTGGAACTCTCTAGTATATGTAAAAAAACAAGTTAGGAAAGAAAAATAATACCTGTCAATCTCCCAAACAAAGACAGGTTTTGGCACTGACTGATCTGAGAATTCAGAAATATGACTCCTGAGTCAACATGACTATATGGCACATAATTTCAAAGTCTTCAGCTGCCTAAATTAAAGCACCTTTTATCATCTGTGATTCCCAAGACTACCCTTGCCTGACCCCAGTGTGGCTCCACAAGGACACAGGAGTGCCTGCCTGGGGGATGTCCTTGATGCTTTAGGGCATGCCCAATGCTACTGAGCATCTGAATTGAACCTCTAATTTCCCTGAGGCTCTTGCCATGTTAAAATAAAAGTTTATATCCTACCCAACAGCTCTTTCATCTGTTCTATCAAAAAGTCTTTAGAGCAGGGACCATATTCTTTTGACAGAGAAATCTGAAGAATATATCATTCTTAGAGATTTCAGTATATATACTATATATAGATAATATATTAGATAGCTTTATTCTCTCTATATATATTAATTAATAGAGAAATTTTATTATGGTGTTTGTTGTTGAAAAATGCATTCTGGGGGAGAAAAACCACCAAACCCCCCCCAAAAACAAACCAACAGTTCATACACGTTTACTGGGTAAAACTGGTGCTAACAAAGGTGAAAATAATGGTATTAAATAGTGGAGAACTCATAGTCTAACTGGAATAAAACTAATGTGAATTAGCATTTTATTTTGACAATACTAAGGGGAGAATTAATGATTCAATGCCTGTGTCCTTGTGTTTAACTGCTTCATCCTAACTCTGAGGCACATCCAGGGGCAGCAACAGATAAATTTGAAAGGATCAGTAGGTATTAGATGCAAGAGAGGCTACTGTAGCTAGTACAGGTACTAATGATATTGCATAGTCTGCATTAAATTAATTTTAATTTTTCTAATTTTTCTTTTAAATGCACTACAGATTTCTTTCCTGGTCAGTCAGAGATTTGTGTAGGTGTATGAAAAGTCAACACTTGACATAGATGCACAGAGAACTTAGTTTGTTTAGCTTTTCAGATAGCATAAAATGTGATTCAGGTTTGTAAAAAGCATTTTAATTTAATCTTTCTGATCAAATGAGCAGTAAAGGAATTGCTAGTGCATTAACATTTAAGTTAATTGATAGATATTAATTTTGAGAATCCAAAAGGGGATTTTCTGTTGAACCTCTTTTATTGGGCTATAAATAGCCATTACAATATTCCCATGCTTCTCCTACATTGAATTCTGTGCACTGTGGGCAGCAAAAGCCTGTCTCTGAGCAGGCCATGCTCTCAGAACTCCTAAGTGTAGCCCATGCCAACACCACTTGAAAGTTTGTTCCAATAATCATCACCCTTGTTTGAAACGGTGGTTCATTTCTTACATGATTTTGTCTGTGTCAGGTCTTCTCTCTTGCTTTGTCTTTCTCTGGTCATTTGAGAATATCCATTCTGATAACCTCTGAATTCCTCGGAACTTTTTAGTGCCCTTCCAAGTTTTGCAAAAATCCCTTCACACATGGATATCATGTCGCAGGACTTTAACACCATCTCATCAGTGCTCTAATTTTGTTCCTCTTCACTTTTCTCTGGGTAGATAGATGTGAGAATGACATTGGCCCTTTTTTGCTGCAGTGTTTCTCTTGAAAGTGTGTCACTGAACTGCCCGAATGTTGTGTTTCACAAACTGGAGCCACAGTCCACCTTCATTAGACTTAGACAAGACTAACTGACCTACTTTGAAAGTGTAATGGACAGTCATTATTTTACTTCACATTTATATTAGGTTTCTCCAACTGCCGTTCCGGTCGTCTGGTATTCAATAAAAAAACAAAAAATAAAAATCAGTGTTCCAAGTACGTTTTTAGCAGCTCATTTAGCATATTTGGGCAGGGTAATGAAGCCTGCTCACCTAGAAATATTTCTTGCAGATATATGTGGTTTAATATTCTCTTCCACTAATAGTGGAAATTCCTGTGATTTAAAAGAAAAATAAAAATGGAAATCCTGTTTCTATTTAAAAACAGAGAAAAACAATGGTTTCATTTTCTATGGTGTTCTATATCAGAGATCCTGTGTTATGCTGCAACTTTTTGTATTCTTATTATACTTTTAAAACTTCTTATTTTTCATCCATTTAAAATAAATTATATTATATTAGTTTGAGAAACTTCTATTCCTGAGGTGCCACTTTTGCTTGGGTTTGACCTCAGTTTGCCCTTCAAGAACATCATCTATTTGTAACAGTCTGTAAATAAGAACCATCTTCCTCTGTAATTATTACTTCACCTTTTTCATTGTGCTGGTGCTCCCCTGTAGTGATGCCTTTTCTATTACAAAATGATCATGCAGGTTTTTGGGAAACACCAACAACTGCTCCATGAGTAGTCCTAAACTGAAATTTCCCACAATTTCAGTTTCAGGCATGGCAAGAAATAATTCATCCTGGTATCAGTTTGGTTCAGGTTGATTTGGGTTATAATGAGCCCCTGCCAGTAATCTGTCACAGCTTGCTTTTCTGCTGAATTCATATTTCACATTTAAATCTTGTAGTTATTTGAGTTCTAATTCTAATTACAAAATTACAGAGTATTTGACACCACTTTTTTGTCTTCTTCGCCTCTCCTGCATCAAAGTCTTTATTCTTTGAGAATTAATTTTTAAAACGTTGATTATTTAAAGTTCGTTAGCATAGCTTACTGTGAATAAGCATTTGCAATGCAATTTGTGATTTTAACTGTCTTATGTTAGGTCTGAAATATTGATGGACCAACACATCTCAGTAAATCTGCTTAATCTGTATAGTTAGAGGTAAAGAAAAATCTCTAATTGAAGTAGTCTAGCCAAAATTAATTGCTTAGCATAATAAAATATTGATTTAACTATTCAGATTACCCCTTTCTTCTGTGATTTGCAAGGAGGATATTCACAACTAGACCATATCAAGCAGTTTTTATCAGGCTACCACACTCACATAAGATAGCTTAGAGTTAACAAGCAGTGGGCAGAACACCTGTGCACTTGCTGCCCCAATGGATGAGGCATCCAAAAAGCTGCAGCTGCCCAAGCTGGTGTTACCTAGGAAAAAATATTTTTTTAATGGATTATTTGAGACAAAATAATCCTTTATGTTTTGAGGATTTATATAGCATAAAGGAGGAGAGAAATTGTCATTACAGAAAAATGAAAGTAAAATTTTATGTGGTAAATTGCAAGCTCTGTTCACTGCAAATTTATAATTATTAATTACCTTTTTATTTGACTTGTGTGAAGGCTTTACAAATGTGATCAGTATCTTCATTCAGTAACACATAGTGACTATAAGAAAAATGCCTTAAAATTATTTTCTCCGTGAAATTGCCATGGATTTTGTACTATTCACTGCTAAAAGAGTAGAGGGGTTTTATCTTCAGAAATATTTTTTCAGCAGTGACATCCAGTTGTATATTTTTCTCTTAATTGGTTGTGTTAATCTGAGTTCTAATCTCTGTTGCCAATTAAAACAAAATAAGGTAGATAAAAATATTCTGACAGAAGCTTAATTTTAGTTAGTTAATATAGACAATTGCATTATCTTGATCTGGAAGGGGCATATGGGAAAGTATATATACTTGTTTCCTACCTCTTGTATTTTGGGTTGTCATAGAGTTGTTCTTGTTTCCCAGTCTGATATAAAAGTTCAAGTAGCACCAAACTTTTGTCATTGCAGTTATCAATTTTTAGAAGTGGGTAGAAATATGGTCATAATAAGACTGTGTAATTGACTGAGCCTTTAAAGGTATGTAATAATATGATAAATATGCTAAAATTTTAATAGACATCAAAAATATAACATGATAAAAAAATCCCTAAAGATCAATACAGAGTCTGGGATACAAAAATTATTTTGAATTTTTAGACGCTGGAAATGACTGGTCCAAGACTTTGGAGCTCCCAGTATTTTTAAATTAAAATTTGTAAAGTATGTGACTATCAGTAAACTTGAATGAATTTCACTTACAGCAAACTACCAGGTTTGTCTCTCCTCTGGCCTTCTACTAGTGCTGCCTCTCAATTTAATAATCAAGTTGCAATGGAGGTGCATGAGAAATCCACTAATCAGAAAAACAAAATTGCTGATTTGCTTCCCTGCATCCTACAGCTCCATGCTTTCTCAGATACTCCTACTGCTTGTTCCCTTTTTTCCAGTCCATGCTTCCAAATTATCTCAGTCCTTTCATTTTTACTCTTCTGCTCTACTTTTCAGATAGGATAGGACAAAAGTCACTGGTATGTATAATTTGCTTCCCAGGTAACTGATGAACTAAGGAATTATTGTCTCTGATGCAGAAATATTATTCGAAGTTGAAAAATGTAATTCTGGCTGGGAGACAGTTCTTCTTTTTAAATTTCTATTCTCCATTCCTATATTCCTGTCTATATTTGTTGTCACCTCTCCTTTCTTCTTGGCCAATTTTTCTACTCTGTTGATTATTCAACGTATTTTCATTATTAATAATTTTACAAATAATTTTTTAAAAATTCTATTTTATCCTTCCCCTCCCCTTCATTAAAGTGAATTGTGGCTTCTAGTGTCTATTTCTCACCCATGTTCTAGGGTTTCTTTGACCTATCCCTCTCTTGTTTTCTGCACATCATTAGGGCACACTGTTTAACACAAGAAGGAGACAACTGGAGAAAGCCATCCTGCTGGGAAGCTGTGCTGTCCACCCATCACTCTTCCTATCCCATAGCACACCCTTCATACTGAAGAGGGCTGAAGCTGTGACCACAGCCACAGCTTTCTGCGACCACACTCACAGCTTTCTGCTTGTTTTGCTCCTAACCAACCTTGGTGTCTTTACAGGCCATGGTATCTGCTCATGTGGCCGATGCATTTGCCAGGATGGGTGGTTTGGAAAGTTGTGCCAGCACTCAAGGAAGTGCAACATGACGGAGGAGGAGAGCAGGAGTCTCTGCGAGTCAGCGGATGGCATATTGTGCTCCGGGAAGGGTAAGATCTGGCAGCTGAGCTAGCCTATGTCAGCTTCTGACAGAGGAAAATAATCACATTCTGGAAGACTAATGTGCATGGCAGGGGGTTGTTGTTTAGTAACCCTCTGTTTCAAAGGCACTCATTATTAAAAGGATGTTAAAGGATGCTCTGTAATGCACTTACATCCATTTTGTCAGACACCCACCCCAGCCACGCACGTTCAGCAGCGTTGCTCTCCTATGCAATTTGTCAGTAGTATATAATTTCCTGTATGTGTTCATCTGATGGTTGGTGTGGAACAGCTGTACATTATAAACTGTTAGTGCTCCTTCCACTTTGGGGAAAAAGGGCACTACCCACAGTAAAATTCGAGTGGGGAAGATGGCAAATGTAATATATTGCAGAACAGTAAGTGGAGGAAAGTGTTTAAAAGCAATTTGTTATCCTTAATCACCCTGCTCCCCAAAACAGCCACAAAGGAAAAGTAGATGTCTGCAACTCCCACAAATGAATTCTACAAAATTTCTCATTTACTAATTTTCATTCAGGTGGTTACATCAGCTTCAGTTCAGCTCTAAAAAATTGCCACAGGGAAGAATAAAAGTTAGAAAATCTTGATAATTATCTGAAATTATTCTCTGAGGTTCTTACCTTGCTGTCTTTCAGGCTAGGAAATTGCATTAATGGAAAGAGGGCTTTTTAGCTCCCCTGTAGTGCAAATTGCCTATTTTTGTATATAATATGTCTGAAAGAGAATAGACAAAAAAGAGACCAGTTGGAGGCTAGAATGCACTCAATCCAGACTCTATGTGCCATTTCCTATATTCGTATGTCCCTTGCATAGACAGGAAAGAAATCTGCCAGCTGGAAAAACTGGTTAGGAACCTTCTACACCAGGCACATTTCCAGTTTTCCCTTTGGTAACTTTTATTTCAGTGCAAAGGAAATTTAAATGGGGTTTCCAGCCTAGCCTTCATCCATCTATATTATCACTTATCTGAATTCTCCCTATTGCACCATTTCATTTTGTTTTGGGTTTGTTTTTTTCCCCTCAGTTGATGCAGTGTCATAAAAAATGAGAAAGTTGCACTGTTTCTCTATTTTTTCCGGATGGGACTATCTTTAAATTAGTATATGTGTAAGAGGATGGTGAGTTACAGAAATGAGAAATGGAAATTACTCTGTTTTACTGCAGAAGTTAACTTTTTCCTCTTAATGTGTGCCTCATTGAGATTTTTTATATAAACTGTGAAGGTGAGGGAACATGCTTTGTATCAATAAAATGCACTATGTAAGAATCTGTATAAATATAAACATGAAAAATGATGTTGATTTTTAAAATATTCATATTATCTAGTATCTTTTTCTAAGGATGGATGAGAGCTATTTATTCCAGCCTGTGGGTCTTACTCTGAGAACAATTAGCTTTGAACATGTGTTTTAAGGGTACAGTTTACTTTGATGCTTTGGGAGTAGATAATCCATCAGGAATTTGCAGAGATGTCAGGCATTTTTTTACTCTGTTGGCTTTGCTGCTGGGGAGTGGTTTGGAATCTGGTCACTTGTATAAGCCTGACAGGTGCCCTAGTGTTGTCCTTTCCAACCTGACCCATCCTGTGATTCTGTGACCCTAAATCCATACTCAGCAACAGAGGTGAGATCTTTTTTATTTTTTTTAGTTAAGTTTCTTTGGCCCCTGAGCCCATGTTAGCTTCCAACATCATGAAAGATTGCTTTGAGGACAGTCAATATAAAAAAGCTGTGTCAAATTAGATGTGATTGCAGCTTTATTGTAGGAACAGCAATTCACATGTAAGTTCTTGTTCCAACAGAGAAATCACCACCATAAGACGTCTTCAGTAGAGTGTGGCCAGTAAACATCCAAGAAGGCTACTATCTCCTGCCTCTTCTCTGAGCAGGATGGGGATCACAAGCAAAGACAGTCTAATTACTTATAACTTTTGTTACTATACTCTTTTTTTCCCTTTTTAATTTTTTTTAATTGTTAAATTTTTTTTCAATCTACTCTTGATGCTAAAATATGTATCTGGAAATTATGTCTTACTGGATATTCATAGTTTAAAATACTGTTCATAGCTGGTGAAGTGCTATCCAGAAACCAAAATGGCAAATTTATCTTTCTGATTAATTACAGTGAGAAAAAAATAATGGTTACTGGTCAAATAAAAGGGAATTTCCAACCTGTGCATTAATGGTGGTTATTCCATTTTTGTTGGAAACCTAGCCATGATATACAAGTGCTAAAATGGACTGAGGGTAGCCTAAGTGTCTGTATGTAGGTTTTAATAGACTGTGAAGAGTCCTGGCTTTCAGCAGATAACTGCTGAACCCTATCAGAAAATTGCACTCTGCTAATATAAGCAAAGTTGGGCATCTACATCCCTAGGCTGTTTTCAGAATCTTGGCTCACTGACTGTGCCACCTGTAGAAAAAGCTCTTCCCAAGGAAAACAGCAACACCCACCACGCTGCTGCCTCCCTGGCAGTAAAGATAGGGCTGTACATGGTGACTGTAACGGTGCAGGATGTGGGCAAGGTAATGAGCCAAATCCCATCCAAGAGGATCTGGCTGGAATCCCAGGAAACACCCTGCAACTCATTAGACTCAATTAAACTGAGGAGCCTCCCAGAGCAGCATCCCCTGCTCAGGGAAAAGGTTCGATACATTCATTTCCCTAACAGATTTTACATTTTGGAGTCATCTTCCTTGCTTGACTTGGTGTTAAATTTGCTGTATCTTCTGCAAAACAGTTTTAAACATCGTGGGCATCCCTCAGTAGCAGCATCAGTGCTTGCTTATGCGGAATCACTTCAAGCTTCTTACAGGGTAATACTCTTAATAACTGCTTTAATTTCACTAAAATACTCATACCTCCTATATCAATTCCTCATTATTTTCAGATGTCAGTACCTGGCAGTACTGAGGTATTTCGTTTAAATTACCCTCAAATGTATCTCTTATAGAGCAACCCTGTCATATGTATGCTATCCTCCACTGCCTCCTTATACAACGGCGTTTTTGATCCTTGTAGGGAATGTCAATATGCTCTATGCCAGTGCCCCAGTAAGCAATACTCTGAAAAGAAAGTAGATGCTTAATCAAATACCTCCAGCTTAAATGTTCTAATCACTAGCTCTTCCTGAATATATTTACATGTTCCATATGTTACAAGTTAAAGCATTTCCCTAAAATTAGGCAATGAGTTAATTTTTGTGAATTTAAAATAAGCATTAAATTACATATTTAATTAAGAATTAGATACTCTGCTGAGGCTGTTCTGAAGTTTTCAATAATTAAGCTTCATTATTTATGGGAAAAGCAATGTAAAATTGGTTGATATCAACAGATACAACTTTTTTTCTTTAAGTGTATTAAGATTATTACTATGGATTTTATTCAGAGGTCACTGAAAGAACTGGAAAGATGGAAAAGCATGATTTTATAGGCTTTGACTCAGGCCCTGTTGAGTAACCCATGAATTCTGTTTAGGTTATGTTCTGACATAACCAAGCTTCCTTCTTAATGCATTCCACACATTGGTGACTTTTTAATGGAATAATTCTGAAAATATTGCAGGAGACTAGGATTCTCATTGCATTTAACTCATTTAAAAACCTCTTCTTAAAAGGTCAACAACTTCTTTGGTGACTTTTTTTTTGCCTCATCTCATCATAGTTGAAAATTTTGCATATATTCCTTGCTATAATTTATCCGAGTTTTTTTTGAAAAATGCTTTTAACATTGATTTCTGCTGTTACCCCTTTTTAGGGCTAGGTCCACAAAAGGGTTTTGTCTTAGCAGTTAGTAAGATCCCCACGTCAGTGCTTACATGTCTGAAATCTGTACAGGGCCAGGCAACTGAAGATGAGATCTGTAAAAGCTAAGTCTCTTCAGCCAAGTGCTGCAACCATTCAGGAGGAATAACCATCTCCTTTTGCCATTTCTAGCTGCAGAAAAGCCTCTCTCACACACTTCTCAGGCTATAGGCTTCCTGATACATCATTGTCACTTTCCAGGATTCAGAGCCACGAACCTTCTCCTGAGGGTCAGGATGTCTCAGAGTCTTGTCTTCAAGGGAGGTTTCTGGTGCTCCGTGGATTATGGCATCACCTGAATTTGACCATGCAGTCCCTGCTTTGCCTGTGAGGGTGTGGCCTGACATCCGTGAGGAGAAGGAGAGCAGCTTGTCCCAGCAAGGGGCTTTAGGGCAGGCTGCAGGAATGAGCCAATTGCTGAGCTGCCATTATGTGCACAAGCTCTTTCTGACCTAGAGCAAAAGTTCAGTAATTCCATGGGAGGTGGAGAATCTTCATTCGTGGTGATAAGGATTTTGAAAGTCTATAGATGTTAGTCTTGGACCCTGCTGCTCTTTTGCAAAGTCACCCCTAAAAATTTAGATGAGGAGGACTATTTTCTTCCTGGATGTGATTTTACTGCCTTCAGTAATAATGGATTAGGGACAATTTGAGCTTTACTAGTTAAAAAAAAGTTCCTGGGGTGAGAAGCCCTGATTATAGGTCTCTGAAACCAAAAGAAAGCTTCAAAATGTGAGTCCTGATTATTGAAATAGCAGGATCAAAGCATTAGTAGTAACATCCCACCATACTCTAGCTCATGCCAAAAGAATCCTTTAATTCAAAAGGCTTTTAGCTTGATTATTTTCTTTTATGCAACAGCCTCTTAGGCAGCAATTTTGTGCACATGCACGTGTGTGTATGTGTGCATATGTGTGACTTGGGTTGTTATTTTCTAGTCTGAATGTGCCAGTACTCTTTGACTGTGAGTAATAATTTTTGTGATTTCAGGCTCCTGCCACTGTGGAAAGTGCATCTGTTCACCCCAGGAATGGTACATTTCGGGTGATTTCTGTGAATGCGATGACAGAGACTGTGACAAACATGATGGTCTCATTTGCACAGGTGCAGTACAGGCTAACACTTAATTGCTTCAGAAAACAAACAGAGTTGATGGGAATTATGTTAGACAAAGCCCAGCTTCTTCTTTCCCCACTGATGGAGGAAGCATATTTGCTGGTTATTCAAACCTGCTATAATTGTTTCTTCATGCAGCGCAATGATCAAATTAAGGTTTCAAAACAACAGTTAAAAACCTGAGTGTGAATTTAAATAAGTAAGCCAGCTATGGAATCCATCAACAATTCTCTCCGTAACAAACTACAAGTTATTATTTTTTGGCAAAGGACACAGTGTCAGCATTACAATCATGAGGTTTGTTAGCCTTTGTTCTTTTACTGGACATGTGTGTAATGTGTTTAAGTAACAAAAATTCATTTGTTTGATGATCTCTGGTGGGTTAGGGGCATCGTTGTGTGGGTTAACAGAGCTTCCTAGCAATCAGACAATTGTCAGTGGGAGGCTGGAATAGCTGATAGCTTTTCTTGTGATGGTGAATGATTCAAGCAGCTTCACCTTAACATTGTCTGAGTATGCAGGTGGCAGATGTCAATAGAAATGGGCAGGCTGCCAACAAACCCTTGTGATAAGCATAGTGACAAGAAGCAGCATGGGAATTGCTAAATTAACTCACTGGCTGTTTCCTGTTGCAAATCTTTATTTTAGAAAATCTTTGCTGAGCAATTATTAGATGTGGAAGAACTCTGCAAGCCAGTTAGATTGAGAGTGGGAAGGCTGGCAATAGTAAATTGTGTCTTCCAGCTTGCCCTGTTAGCAAGGGTCATTGTCTGAAGACAAAGACAATTAGCCAGTACAGCAGAAACAGGAGCCTTATCTGTGGCTAATGCCTAATCATGGATCTTCATAAAAACAGAAAGGAGTTTACATAGGTACAAAGGCTATAGAGGTCTCAAGCTGAGAATCCAAGGGTCATGAAATAATATTTAAATAAAATTAATAGATGGATCTCAACTCTTTCCCAGCTGCAAAATACGGCTGGGACATTTTTCACTGAATAGAGAGTTTGAGATAGGATTTATTTGTACAGCACTTATGAGATTTTAGGTTTAAATTTTTCATGTTCAAAGTCATGGTTTTATTGCTATTCTGTTGGTAGCTTTTCATGGCTTTTATTTTATGAATATTAGTTAAAAGTAATTTTGTTTTTCTTTGTACCTGGAGGCACAGTGTGAACACAGCCTCACCAACTGGGTACAAACACTAGTGTACACAATTAAACTTCACCATACACAATTTCAATATTTGCAATGCTGCTGATGGAATTATTGTGAACATGCTATTAATGCCTTGTAAGTATAGGTGTGGGGTGGCTTCCTAATGCAATGGTACAGTAATTGCTTCCTTCCAAAGGATAAAGGGGTAGGGGAACAATAAAGGAACAATGCATCTACTTTAGCATAGCTTTTTACTTCCCATAAAACACATTTTAATGTAGTACATTTCAATTATGATAATTGCCCTTTATCATTCTATTCTAGGTAATGGTGTTTGTAGCTGTGGAAACTGTGAGTGCTGGGAAGGATGGAATGGAAATGCTTGTGAAATCTGGCTGGGGAGAGAATACTCTTAATGAAGGACGTCAAAGATTGAGGACTTTTTTGTTTTTCTTTAGGCTGCTAGGACATTTAATTTCTGAAGTGTCTGGGTGTGGGTATGCATGAACACACACATACATGTTTGTAAATACCTTAGAGCACGTTCGAGGATCTGCTCCTTAAAAAAATGCATCAGAAAACTAAACAAGGGAGCAGGGCAGCATGAGCTCTAGAGGGTAAAGTCATAAAATACTGGCCCTGTGGAACTTCTCCAGAGATTTTTTGTAAATTCAGTGGGATTAGTATTACACCTATAATGACTATTTCTTTGAGCAACTTGAGGCAAAGGAATAAGAAAACCCTTTTTTAAACATTATTTACTTGGTTGTCATGTCTCCTTATACATATGCAACAATACACCTGTAGAAGAGTAGCACTAATTGAATATTTGTCAAGTTATAAGTTTGGTTTGTTTTATGGTGTTTGAAAAATACATTATTTGGCCTTTTTTTTTCCTTTCCAACAATCCTTATTATGAACTAACTCATAAATTGAGAGAAACTGTAAAGAAGCCTATAAAAATATTAATGATTTTTTATTTGGTCAAATAACTGTCTTACTGAGGTCCAGTTACATGACACTCATAGACTGAAGATCCAAAATGTTTGAATGGAATCTTTTCCACAAGAGAACTTTTAGTTTCTGTGGTTAATATGTCAGTAAGTTGATTGTCTAATCTACATATTACAATACCTTCAAATACATAACCTATAGAAACATATGGAATGAAACTAATAAAGATATAATAGTATGATTGCCTATTCTCCATATATATTCTGCAACTCACATGGACTTCTATTGTACTGTTCTATATATCTACACTTGCCTCCTACATGTAAAACAAATGAAAAGTTTTTTATATTAGTAAATTTTAGGATGAAAATTCTATCCACACTGTTCAGCACAGACTGCCCTGTCACACGTGGAATTCACTGAATTTAACTCTTTCATAGAAATGGGGAACCTGGACATCAACTGACTTGAAAATCATCTGTGCTATGGAGTAACTTGCTCTCAACCAAAGATGTTTGGACAATGTCAACAAAGTAATTAAAGTTTTAATATAATAAATACAAACAAAGCAGTGGTATGAACAAAAATTTTATTTTTATTTTCCAATGGTGAAATGCTGCTCAGTGTGAAATTCACATTGAGTTATGAACGATGCACAACTATTGGGACTTCCCTAACTTATTTACATATGAGTCTCTTATTTTTTTGTACATGTAGATTTGGCAGCCCTTGAATTCTTTAGAGCAAAAAAAAAAAAAAAAAGAAATATACATTTTAATTTCAAAAGTGTTTACATTTTGTGAAATCATGATTGAGCAAGAAATTGATTAAATGGCTCAAAAATACTTCTTTTAGATACCAAACTTTAACATTGTGGTTTAGGTGCCAAGGTCCTGATTTTTGAAGAGGTACATGACTCAGAAATAATGGAACTACGTATTAACAAAAAAAATGTATTTCCATTATTAGTCTAGGAACTACTTTTCTTTTAGAAAGGACAGTTTTGAAATAGGAAAATACAATGGTACAGAACATGTAATAGAATGCAAAATTTCAAATTAATTTAACTGCTTTATTATTCCCCCATCCCATATAGCTTTCCTCTTTAACTACCACTTTTTTTTCCCCTTAACCTGGATTCTTTCTCTCTAAAAATGAAGCTTGTAAAGCCCATATTCTCAGGGACTACCCTTACCAAACATCCAACTTATATACAGGCTATGCAGATAAATAACTAGACATACATCCCAAAGCTGCTAGCTACTCTCTTATCAGATAACCAAAGTATCAGGCAGAGTTCTAAACTCTATTCATACAGCATAAAGAATCTTCAAAGTAAAATTCATCTTGAAATTTTAATTTATATTTTGTACTTAAAACCCTTGAACTCTATAGAGCTCAACAGGAATATTTTCTTAAGTTTTAGTATATATGCGTTTTGCCAACCCAAGTGTCTGGAGAGCACAAATTCTTGCTTTTATTTAAATTTATGAATAATGAATACCACTGACGTGAATCATCTCATAATCACTGGGTTTTTTGCATATACATTCATCTGCTGAATCAGAGTGTAAACAATGAAGGATACAAAGTTCTTGCTTTCCTTCCCTTTGTATTTAGTAATGTATTAAGAAAATACTAGATAATCAAAACCCTTATCTGGTGTCAGTAGATGCTTTTGACTTGTTTCATGGCATCAAAACATTTATATATACTGTAGATCAGCTATGGTATTTCAGGTACTCATTCATATATAAAAGAACAATTCTTTAGGTAGTTCCAGTGTCATATTTGATGCATTTTACTTTGTCTTTTGCTTTAATTTTAAATTTCTATACTTAAAGAGTATAAAGTAATTTTTATTTCTACTTTGATTTTTTTAAACCAATCAGCTCCAACCTTTTTGACTACTGGATGGATTATGTAGCCATAGCATTTCAAAAAGTGTTATCCAAGTTGTTTGTTAACTTACATATGGAAAAAAATCAGAATATCTAAGACAGCTACTCTCAGTGGTTCATTTAAATGCAATTATCAAACAAAATGGTGCTTTTACTATAAACCTTCAAGTGTTAACTAAATGTAATGTACACATTAATTTTTTTCCAATTTTTATTCTTTATGTTGCTTAAACATTTCTCCTGCTCTTCATGCTGAGGTAACTGGTGATGTGACACCCAGTATATCTGTTTTGCATCTCATTTCCTCTCTAGATAAATGAAATCAGAAGGAATAAGATTATTATTCCACATATTTGAACATAATAGCTGTATTAATAAATTGATATCTTTTTCCCTTATCTCAGTCCCTGTGATGGGAATTCCAGATACATAAACTGTAAATGCAGGAAGAGGCATAAGGAAGTGAAACTTACTGCTTGATTCTTCATAGCTAGTGACTGTAAAAACCTGCTTCCAGGCCTGTGGCAAAAGGCAAAATGAAATTGGATAAAAGGGGACTTTTTAATGATTAGATTGGTAAACCTTATTAAAAAAAGATACTATAACCTTGTTTTCTTTTTATGTGAGAAAGAACACAATCCAGAAGTGTGCCAGTGCTTCTATAATATACTTGCAGGATTATGCCTATTGTGTAATATCACCTATAAAAAACCTGTGGATTGATTTGATTCTATAATTTATTAACCTGCTTGTGATATTTTTTCCCCCCACTGTGTATATTCTTTCTTAGAAACACATAAATGTATTTAATCATGTACTTGCTCTCAGTTTTCTGATGCACTGCCCTTGCTTCTTTGCAGAATGACATCTCACTTTGTAGCTAAATGATACTGGAATGAAGAAAGCTAAGTTGAATATTTCTGTGACGAAGTAATTGAACAAAAAAATTTATTACAGCTTAAAAAATAAGTCATAGCATTTGCATTAGTCATCACAGAAAAAAAATCCTGTTATTAAACATTTTAGAATGCATTGCATGAAATATGAATTTATCTAAAGGGCCATTTAAAAGGAAAAGAACCTTCTTATGTAGTCTAACTTTACTTTCATTCCCATTTGAATGTAGCTGAATAATGTATTCGTCATACCACTAAACAGATGGATCATCATAGCACAATTTACTGCATGGACCAAACTGCCTGCTTTCATACCTCGTTGCTTAAACTAGTTTTAAACCAAGACAAAGTTTCCCCATATGTATGTTTGTAAAGCCAGGGTTCTTAGTATTGTTTCAGGTGTGTACCATAGTCAAAGTGAATTGCTTTACTTTATATCTGGTGAAGGGAAGGGGGCTGGGAGGGGTTTGTTAAGAACCAACAATTATGAAAATGACAGTATATTAAAAATCAATTAAGAATGGCTAAAGACCCAGCAAATGAAGCAAAAGCTCTGTTATGTGAACTACAAAGCACTTAAAAGGAGCTAGAGACCCTTCCATAGGCTCTATCATGTGAGCAATCTCATAAAATTCTTGTGTATTTATAAAATTTTTGAAGTACAGCAAAATAGTGCTTTGTTGAAGTAGTTGATATCTCCTCAAAACTGGATCTCTAAAATAGTGCAGGTGTGACTGATTTTGCCAAATAGAACTGTAGCTGAAATACAGATCAAAACAGAGAAGAAAATGACTTTGTGCAGTGTTAACATATAAAATGGCAAGATGAGGTTAGATTGCAGTGTGAACAGTCTCTCAGAGATTAGAGAAAACCCAGAAGAACAAAATGCAATGCAAGCATGCAAAAGACCTGGAAAGCTGCAGATTCACAGACAGCTGCACGTGTAAGTACAAAAACCCCAATCTGTAAATACAAATTGATTCCATCAGGTTTACTATACAGTACTTTAGTAGTAACAGACAGTTGAAAACAGCTTTCACTTAACAGCAAAATTAATTTTAGAGGGAAGAAAATGGTGAAGTCTCATCCTGGAGAACAGCAAGAGAGGTATTATATTAAGGAGCTGAAATTTTCTTTGGCATGGTAAAGGGGGAGAACTGAGTTTGCCAACCTATTTACACGAAGTTTCACCATCCTGTGGCCAGTGCAATGATGCTTTGCACAGTCTACTTCTTACATAATCTTTTTTGTTGGTTTCCAGTATGCCTTCGCATAAATGTTTTATTCATCATGTTGAATCTGTGTAACAACAAATAAGAATAAACACAAACTGTACAATGCAGATAAACTCTTTGCATATATGTATGTAAATTTGTAACACTGACCAACAGTTCTTTGACAGACACAACCTACAACATGCAGTTAGTTCATCCTTGTCGTACTCTTCCCATGCAACAGATGAGACAAGACAAAATTTCGTCATGTTTAAACAAACAGATTGTAGAAAAAAAAAATTAGGACATTGATTCACTGGATTAAACAAATTTAGCCCACAAAAACAAAACCAGAAAACGATAATTAAAAAACAAAACAAAACAAGCTGTATTTCCAGTATGTACTAACTGCTTAAATAAATTATATCTGGCCTTAATTATAGCCTCCCAAACTGGTTCACAGATCATAGTTACTCAGGACCAAAAGGTTAATGTTGAAAACAATGCTTATATAGGATCAGGCAATGAACCAGATCCTCCTTACATGGCTCAGCCAGGTCTCCAGCCCTGTCTCTCCTCAGGCTCTTACACTGGGTGAGTAAAAAGACAGTTGAATGGGATATGATACTCGTTCATTCCCTCCTCATGAATCAGATGAGAGAGAATGTAGCCTTCAGCTGTTCTATCTTACTTGAAATATTGAGAAGTTCCCCTCTTACAGTAGCTGGAAGGCCTGGGGCCATGGCAGCACCAAGGCTTCTGCCTCCCACGCATCCTGCAGCGCAGAGCAAGCCCCCAGCTCACCATCTGAGTTGCTTTGGTTTGATTTCGTTTTCTCAGGGATGGTGCACAAATCCCACTGGACCAGGTGGGATGAGAAGGGCACACGGAAGTTTTTAATAAAGTGTTGTTTTCCCCACGCACACAGATTTAGTGCTAGCAGGCAAGGGCACAGTCTTAAGTCAAAGTTTCTTTGCATTTGTATCACAGTTTTAGATTAGGTTTGTATTTTTTTTTTCTCTACATGGAGAGAGGGCTTCATGCTTAACTCATTCCCTCCCTAGAAAGACCCAACATCAAGCATTATCTTGCTGTTCTCATATCACACATACAAAAAGAAGTCTGACCTACAGAAAAAAAAAAAAGTTTATCTAGAATTTAGCAGCTTTACAGTAGCCTCCTCGAAGAGTGCACTAAATGTTGCTTATAAAAACAGAACACATTTGAAAACTAGTATGAAGAGTTCATTCAGACTGAATCAGACTGTTCAGCTGAGCAGACAGAGAGTTTGAAATAATCAGCAGTCTCTGTTAGGGACTTCAGCACAAAGATGTGATAAAACAAATTGCCAGAAATACAGTGCTAAAAAAGGAACGGATGGTTTCCTCTTTTTGTCTTTAAATATCAAGGTAACAGCAAGAGGCCAAGAGAGCGTTGTCACACAGTTTTCCAGACTGAGATACAGTTTGATCTTTGCTGCTATTTCTAAAAAACAAATCCCTTCTTAAGCATACAGAGAGTGCCCATATTTTTCATCCTCTGAAAACCTGTGACTAAGTGTGCAAAAACTTCAGTGGCATCTCTGTGGCATTCTCTAAATCTTTCCTACACCCTCCTTCCTCCCCCACAACACTGGCTTAATTGTTCACGAGTGACAAACTCAAAGGGTTGATGTTTCTGGTAATATGATCCAAGGCTTCAATTTTATGATGTTTTTGATTTCTTCTAGGTTCATGTAGGAGAAAGTACAGTATATAGAGATCAAGGCAAGGCACCTTCAATCTAGCAATTTGGTGGGCATGTTATCCTAGGAAGCTGGGTGGAGGTACATACTGGGATATCAGTGAAATACATAGGACCGGACTTTGCATGCTTAGCTAAAAATAAAAATAAAGTTTTGTAATATGTCCAGTTTTAAAACTTCTTTTTTTAAAACACCAGAAATATTAAACTATAATTTGTAACTACCCTTTGCATTGGTGCTGCAAAAAAGAACACAACAACATCCTTGCCCATGCTTTGCTAAGTAGGTGTGGGATTCAGCCAAAAATAACAATGGCATTAAGTTCAGTTCCTTAAAAACAGGAAAGGATTATATTTGAAATGGATTTAGGTAGCGCAATTCTGATTAGTCTTGCTTTTTTTTTCTTTTATTGGTAGTGGTTGTTTTTCAAACAATGAAGATTTAGTAGATGAAAAATGAGCCTTAATTCAGACCTACAAGGCCTACAAAATTCTTTGGACCCACTTTTCCAAAAATGAGTGGGTCTTGCTCGCTGGGCAAGGCAAATGTTACCATTACCAGTAAGCCTGTGATATGTATAAAACACACACACAAAAAGAAACTATAGGGGGATGCCAAACACACGTTTCAGAAAACTCCCCGTTGGTTGTGTTTGACACTCTTCCCTCCTCTTTAATGCCAACCTCAGAAGCACAGTATCTGTTACTAAAGAGTATTCACATTTAATCAATATTTTAAGCCAGAGACAACAATCCTATTCTTTATAGATATAATTTGTAATAATAGATTTTTGAAGGCTTCCTGATTCCCTGATTGCTTTCAAAACTAAGCCACCGGCAACACTTAAGTTATAGAGAAACACAATCCCTGCAAAAGGTCACAAACAGTGGAGCGAGCAGCCTTATAAAAAAGGGAAGAAGAGAAATCCATAATAGCACAGGTTTACAGCATCTAACTAGAAATTACTTGATTATTTGTGTGCTACAAAATAGAACTTAAACACATGGATTTTGCTGAAACTGGACTCAAAAAGGGATTATGGGCAATTGTCAGCAGGCAAGGTATCAAGTGTACTTGTGAAGTATGTCATTCACATGAAGTGTCACAGTCACAGAAAAGATATTAAAAAGGCATTCCAATATCTGGTAGGGCATTCCATGGTCTGAGTTTAGCTGGTTCATCCAGGTGTCTTCTCGTTGTGGTGGAGCTACGTGTTGAGATTTATCCACTTGCAACAACTCAGTTCAGAAACAGCAACGGGCAAGCTGGTGACTTGCCACAAGCTGATCCACAGACACTGCCGAGGGGAAGTCTGGCAAGGATAAATCGCTCAACTGTACTTGGGACTCAGTAAAGTCACAACACCTGTGAGGATCTGGCTATGTTGTCTTGCTCTTGTTCACTGGTTTGCCGCCATTCATTATTGCCGATGCACTTGTGCTTTTACTTGGAGTTACCCCAGCCTTTGGCACCGTTTCTCCAATATCATGCAAAGATGGTTCCCGATACATGGCAACTGAGTGGAAGGAAGAGAAAAGGAGAAGCATTTTTAACAATGTATCTCATATGAGAGCTCACTCAAATAGGATCAATTTTCTGTGTTCCTCTTGCATACCAGGGAAACAGTTTACTTTGACAGACACTGGTTTTGCACCACAGAGAGAATTGCTGGACTCTCCGGAATTCTCACATTTCTGCATCTGACTTAAAAATGCAGTAGGAAATTGCATTCTTGCTTGCTTAACGGATACTATAGCTCCTTGGAAATGAAAAAGCTAGTGTTCTGTCTTTGCATAAGGCACACAAAAATGTGCATGTTTATACACAGGTGTATGTATATACAACCCTTAAATAAACATTAATAAAGATGTGAACTTTTAGAAGTAAAATGTGATAAAGCAGACTGTAATTAAAAATGGGATCATACATCACAGTTGTCTAGACTTAAGTGTTCTTTCTTAGTCATACATTGCAAGACTAGGCTAGGGTCCAGTTCTACAAAGTTATATGTA
Source organism: Acridotheres tristis (assembly GCA_037013685.1). Classification (NCBI taxonomy): domain Eukaryota; kingdom Metazoa; phylum Chordata; class Aves; order Passeriformes; family Sturnidae; genus Acridotheres; species Acridotheres tristis. The sequence goes on from CM072884.1 coordinate 77,052,370, forward strand.
CATCAGTCTCCCAAATCTGAGGAATTTGGCCATGGTCTCTTCTTCAGGTGTGTCCTGAAGAAATGTCCAGGATACAGGGAGAGTATAAAAAGAGGTTTGAGGGTTTTCCTTCCTCGTTTCAAAAAACATATGCAGTAGCCACTGATCTCCACTGAATGAAGAAGTGTAGAAAAGTCCAAATTAAACTATTAATTGAATTCTTAGAGGAATTAGAAGTTTTTCCCTGGGCTTCAGTCCCTATCTAACCACTCAAATCCTTTGAGGGAAATACATGTATTCAATTACACAGTTACAGCATTAAGCTGCCTTAATGATTAATGCTCTTGCATAATTCAATTTCATTTTCCATGTCACTCTATCAGGTAATATTTCCACTTATATCTAACTTCAGTTGCATTTATTTATATCAGAGAGATGTTAAAAGACGTGTCACAGCAGTCACAGGAATTAATCATCACACTGATTTTCGGACTGGGTGTGTGCTACCACAGAGAGCACAATTCCTTCATCCCTTGGCTAATTAGAGTAAGAGGCTGGAGCATCAAAGTACTCGATCTTCAATGGTGTGAAGTTTCATAATAAATGTAAAGGGCCCCATACCATCATTAACTAATCAAATACTTGTTCTAACATTTCCAGTGACATAATCTAAATCCTTTTATAGCTTCGGAAAGACTCAAATTAAATGTCTTCTCTAGAGTACATAAGGCTGGTTATGATCTATATCTTCAGAGTGGCCCATAAATGTCTTTAGGACACTTTGCTGGTTAATTAAAAGACCTTGGTGAAATAACACTCTGACATACAAAATTATTACATTGAACAACATGAAATGGAACTATAAAGTAAGGAATTATATAGCAAAGCTGTCATATTTGATGATTCTCATAGGCAATATAAATAAAGTTATTTCTAAGCATTGTCGAAGCTATTTTGATGCAGTCTGATCATCCAAATATTATTTTTTAAAGGTAATTTCTTTCCTAGTGCATACAAATTTGCATTGGTTAAAAACATGCACTAGTGTTCCCTCCCTATAAGTCTTAATTTAATATAGAGGAATCAAGATATAAATTATTAGTATTGCTGAGAGCTTATGAAACAACTGTAAACTTTCATGAGACAGGGAAAGCACAGAGGCATCAACCTGACTTCAAATAAATAAGATTATTCTGATTCTTTCCTTATGATGAAACTAAAGAAACAAACTGATCCTTCAGTGAAAAATTTGAAGTTAAATATTAAAAGGAATTGGACTGCTAACCAAAGCATTACTCAGGTATGTGTTTTCAGATGGTAAGAAATGAGATAATTTTTAGAATGACTGAGGCTATGTGTAGCAATTAGAACAATGAATAGTGCCATCAGGGCAAGAAGCAAAAGGCAGCAGAGGTTTATAAAGGCCTGCAGAATAGATATGACAACACAGAAGTTCCAAGATATAAATGGATTTTACAGAGAATGTGACATCATTTTGGTGTATAAGGATATTGTGATTGTTATTTGCTCCTATCTTGGTTTAAAGGCCAACTTAAACAAGTTGTGTACATTGCACCACTTGGCAAAGTAATACATCATGATTTATTTTATTGAGAGACCTTTGTGTTTTGTGTTAGAAAGCTTTTACTTTTAAATGCTGACATTTCATCCATTCCCTTTATAATTCCCAATCATCCTACAATAATCATTATTTCATTCTGTCTAATGAAAGAACTATTTTCTCACTGCAAGACTCACAACAGATTTTGTCCCTAACAATGGAATATTTTAAAAGCAGCACAATTCTCTTCCACAAAAGACTTCTTTTCTTGTAGAATGACCTTTAGTCCCTGGAAAAATGTTTTTTACATATGCCCTTTGTAGCATCACTACATGGAAACACAACACTTCTCCATGAAACTTTGGGAATGGCATTGACATTGTGGGTCATGCACATTCAGTAAGGGCATTTTGAAAACCATTCCCTCTTCTTGTGAGATCTATAGCAGAGTCCTCCAGAGATGGACTGAGCCTCACCTTCCAATGGCTTGGGTAGAAAATGAGCTGCTGGTTTTGTTTTCTTCACTCTGTTTCCTTTCATGACCTGCCCTTCTTTATTCAGCCCCAAGAACCAGGCCCTCCCGGACTCCTGTTGTCTGTAGAGCATGGATGAGTAGATTACATAATAATTTTCAAAAACAGACTCCTTGAATTTGCACTCTGGTGTAAAAAGTTCCTGTTGGAAGAAAGAAAAAATTAAATAGTATCTCTAAAGTGCAGGATCTGTCCAACAGAGATAGTCTATTTTTAAAGCAGAAGGAAAGCCACATATGTATGAAAGCACTATTTAAAATACAGGCATAATTATTGTTATTATGCTTATTTTTCTGATAGGATATCCTTATAAAGAATAAGAAAGTCTATGCTAAAATAGTATTAATGAGATAACAGTTGTTCTAACTGAATGCAGCAGGCTCCCTCTTGTTTACAACAACTAATATTTGATGTGTAAAGTGCTGCGACCAACATAGTATAATGTATAGCATTCCCTGTAGTCCAGGAAAATACCACCACAGGGAAATACTATTCTGATTTACAAATTTCTGGACAAAGAATAGTAATTCCTACTGGCATCCTCAGAATTCATTCCAAAACTGGATTTTTTCTTCAGAAGTCACATTCAATAACAGCAGTTGTCCTAAACTCTATATAGGTTAATCTAAGCATGAACTTCTGTAGTACAGTAGCCAAATAATTTAAATATATATATATATATATATACACACAAATATGTAAATAACACAAGTAACTAGCAAAATAGTGTGAATATCCATTGAGATAGAGATTACCAAAATTCTTTGAAAAAACCCAGCAAGTTAATAAGCAAATAAATATACATTTAAAATATCACAAGAAAAAATAATTCTGTGTGAAAGTAATTTTCCGTCTGTGGACCCATCTGCTGCAGCCTGTAGAAGAAATAAGACATAAAAGGAGGAGGTAGATGTGGGAAAGGAGGAAGTAGCTTGCTAAGATTTCAGAGCTCAAAGTTCCCAGCCCTGAATACTCTTTATATTTCTTTTAGTTATCTTTCCCAAAAAGCAAAAAAAAAAAAAATCTGAAAACTTCACATCTTTTCAATTCTCTATTCACAGGTTTTTTTTTCCCATTTCTTTTTGCTCCTGGCCCCATGCAGTACTGAGTTAACACCCAGCAGGCAATGTATTTTCAGGGTCTCTATGCCATCCCCAGCTGCCTATATATTGTATGAATTTCACAGCTGTTTCTGCCACAGATTTACTTTCTGGAAATCAAAGTCCTTAAAGACACAGTTCCCCATACCAAAAAGCACAGATTAAAGACTTTTCTGAATGTGCACTGAATGTCACTTGGTGCACAACCTAGTTCTCCTAATGTGTTGGGGTACATGGTACTTGTTTTGCCATGGCTTAAATTACCACCTGTAAGCAACGCTCTCTTGATGAACACCAGGCACACTATTAGCATTCCCAATCTTTGAACTTCAGATTTAAAAAATTAATGCCTTTTATGCAACAAGAGACCAAAAGCAAAGAACAGCTGAGAAAAAATTCCTGAGCCTGCCCTAAAATAGGTTGCTTTGGCTATGTCAGCCAGTACACTTAGTGTCTATAGGCCACACTCTTACAGGGTGCAAAAAAATTTTCTGAATTGTGCAATGGGCATCTTTTTGCACTGCCACCTCTTTACCCCCCATGTATACAACTGCACACCAACTGCATACGTATACGTATATGTATATGTATATGTATATGTGTATGTGTATGTGTATGTGTATGTATATGTATATGTATATGTATATGTATATGTATATGTATATGTATATGTAATATGTATATGTATATATACATGCAAAAATGCTAAAAGAGTCTGTACTAGAGGCACTGAATACTAATGCAGGAAAACACCTTAACAGCACCTTCTCCTTTGCCATGGGGTTTTTCCTCTCTCTCTTCAAAACTTTAAGACATCTGTTGTTTGTGTTACTCTCCTTTCTCCTCCACTGATTTCAAGTCACAGTAGGGCTCAAGGAGACTCAAAATAAAGCCAGAAGGCAGGGAGGCATGCTGGAGGGAATGCCTGTTAAAGCCTAGCACAAGCATTTACATGCGAGTCATGTTCCTTGGCTGTTGAAACAGCAGATGCTAATCAGGAAATGCCTACACAGCTCTCCTTATTGCCTACTTCACTGAAAATGCTACCCCCTGTGTTCCCCATGAAGTTTTACTTCCTTGTAAGGCTCAATTACTATAAACACTACTTCTTAGCCAATACTCACAGTTTTTGTGCTATAAACAAAGCTGTTTGTCATTCTATGTTCCTCCGTACTAGAGCTGCTTGGCTGCCTCTAAACACTATGTGTATGTTTTCCCTAACAATATCCATTATGATACTTAAACAAGGTTCCTTCAATTCATACCCCCTCCCTGAATCAAACCAGTCTCTTTCCTCTCTAATTTATTTGGCATTGCAGTAGTGTTTCTGACAGTGAACAGTATATGAAGTGGTAGGCATTTAAATTACCAAGTAAGAAAAAAATATATCGATTATGTCAATGCAATTACTTGGCTACTCTTAGTTGCAGACTAATAGACTGGACAAACTGGCATCATTACTACTATGTAGTCATGAAAACCATAAAAATACTCTGATATTTTTTTCCTGGAATACAAGGAGGAGTCAAACCCATATAATGTATTCTGCCTAAAACTACTGCAGCTATCCTACTCCAAAGGTCTGAGTAGGGTAACAGCTTTGGACAGGGTCTGCATTCATCCAGTACGTTCAGAGGCTCTTCTGCCTGAGTTAAACTCTCAGTCAAAAAGTCGCTTAAATATATGTTACTTTAAAGGAGACTAATAGTTCCAGCAGTGTGGGGAGTATTCATTAATTAAAATTTGGCACCTGACAATTACTGTACTGAACTGCAGACACCAGTTCCTCTAAGGAAAGTTAAAAAAGTTAATCAGGAGACTTCTGAAATGGCCCACTTCCCTGGGGATCAGGTGAAATTGAATATTTCTAAGTTAAGAGTGGTGCCTAAAGTCTTGCCTCAGACACCATCTCAGCTGGATGAAAATCGTTACTATATTTTCTACATTAAAGTAGCCATAACACCTAAGATGTTGTTTTTGCATGTACCTAGGTCAAATCTAGAACTGTATATCTTAGCCTAGTGGGAACTCCCAGAAAATTACTAATGTGCTAACAACACTGACTTTAAAAAAAACCAAAACAACAAAACATGGACAACTTTTTTTAAACCTACTGTTGGGGGTAAAGGCAGTACAGGATGTTTTATAAGAGAAACTGAGTGGTGAGGACACTCCCCTAGGCTACCTCCCTATCTGTATCCAACCTGAAGGAATCCAAATCTGCATCTAGCTGACATGAATAATTTAGATCTTCCCTGCAAGAATGACTTCTTGGGTTTTGATCCCAGGACATTTTGTATTAGGAAGTGAATGAATATATTGCAAAACCAGACATGACTTGCAACAAGAACTTGTGCTCAGGATTTCTCTTTCAAGGTCAGAGCCCAGATTTAACCTGTAGTTTTATATAAAAAGTGGTTTTATCCTGTCAAAGCAACATTTGAAAAATAAAGTGTATACTAGCTTCCAATTTCCAAAACCCCAGGGACGAATTTTGGCTGTGAACTGCAATCTGATACAGCTTCCTGGGTCCCAGAGAAGTGAAGGATGTATTAAACTGCATTTTGCTGAGAAGAATTTTCACTTGGATATTTTTCTAGTTTCTCATCAAATTTTTACTTGATGTGAATCCTATTTGGAAATATTTTAATTCTAGTTGCAGTAGCATTAATTGCTAATTAAAGACTGAGTTCAAACTTCTGGAATGAAAAGTTCTGTCATTGCAGAGTTCTTAGTTTTGGGACCTCCACCATCGTTGCCAAATCTTAGCATTATAGTATTCAAAATGATGGGGCTTCACCTCATGGAATCATGTGGTGGTAGCAGAATCTACTTTCATGTAAGAACAATACACAAAAGAAATAAAATAAAAAGAACCATTACCCACTTCTCAAACCTGGAAGTTTCTGAACAACAGAGCTCAGGTTACTTGTGGTGTCAACACAAAGATACAAGGGTTGTTGGAAAGTAATTCAGATGACAGCTGAGATTAATTCCCTATCAAGTAATGTCTTCCTGTCAATCAAAAGCTTAGGTCTGACATGATGAAGTTAAGCCTCAATGCCAATCAATAATATAGCACTGTAGCAAGTGGTTATCATACAAAATCAAAGTACAGCAAACTTTATTGTCCCACAAGCCATTGAGTAATTGAAAATATCTGAATGGATTATCAGTGTAACTTCCCACTGCCGTGATTTCACAATTTAGTCTGTTCAAGTCAGTCAGCTTTAGAGAAGATGCACACATCCATTCTTAGGCATGACCTTTCACTTAAAATAAAGCCCCCAAAGCACAGCGTTTTCCTAGTGCAATTCTCAGGACAAAGAAATATGCTGTGAACCACACAGTTACAAAGCAAAACTAGCATGACAACACAACTAGTCACATAGCTTCCAGATTTTGTTTAAAAATTAAATAGAGACTTGCAGTTTAAATTATACTTCTGTTCTGTAAATCAATAATGAACTGTCAGGACTGAACAAAAAGTAACCTTCCATTGCACACCATGAGGGACAGTGTAAGAGCCTGCCTCTACAATGGTCAGCTGAACTAACAATAAGGGCTCCCACAAAAGTTTCCTTCCAGTCCTGAACCTTTAAGCCACTTTAGCTTTGTATTTTATTCTGAAATATATGAAGGAAGGACATTAGTCACTGCTCACAGAAGTGATAAAGACAGCAGATATCCTCTAGAATTGTAGCCAGCAGCAAACAAGGAGGCAGTGGACTCCCCTGGAGATGGGCACAACAGGACTTGTTCATCAACCAGGCAGCAAAAGCACAGCTGTAGGCTGGACTAGCTGCAGTTTCTCCTTGGTGCCATGCAGAAAACACAATTGCATTACAAACTCAAAGAGATTGTTGGGCAAGGAACAGCCAGTCTAATCAAGCACTGTAAAAAAACCTGATACTATTCATTACTTGCACCTAAAAGTACAGGTTATGGATCAAGACCTCAGAGCTTTTGAAGTACAGACCAAGTGGAATCTGCCTGATGCAAGCACCTCACAATCCTAAAAAGCCAACACATCCAATCAATGGTATCAGTATGGTAGTAGGTGCTTATAATTTTTTTTTTTTTTTGTAGAAATTATGACAAAGGTTTCTTAAGGATAGATTAGAGGCAGGACAAAACGAGCTTTGTGGAAGCTTATGGGAAATTTCTGCAGAGAGAGAAAAGCAGCACAGAGTCAGCAAAAAAGTGTTTTGAGAGTTAGGCTAGCAACACAGGAATAGAAGAAGGAAATGACATTTTAATAGTGGATAGAAAGGTTGGAAATGACTCATGAAGACTGGTCTTAAGGTTGAAAAGAAGCAGTCTGCTTAATGAGGAAAATGCACTCAAAAGAGAAGAGAAGTAAGTTAAAATAACGAAGGTGGGAAATGAACTTTGTGGCAGAGCTCTGTGGGGGTAGCACTGTATTCCTCAGTGCAGGAGGGGAGGATGCTACAGTGATCAAAGTGTGAAATGATGAGATCCTAGAAAACAGCTGCAATGGGATGAACAGTAAAAGGCCTTGTCACAGATTTTTGCAGCACATATTTGTGCAGCAAAACCTGAAAGATCTGGAGGCTTCTCCTGCATGAGAGACTTAGAACACACTCAAATGGATATTCCGGTGATTATCTGTGCATTGAATTAGGTGTCTTACAGTAAACCTATTTGACAAAAGTTTGTGCAGGAAAACAAAAAATCACTTAATATTTCCTGTACATTACTCCAAATTTTGTCAACATTTAAGATGGCTAAAACTCTGCAGTTTGAAACTTGTGCACGACCTCTTCTTTGAATGCAGAAAACACAGCAACACATGGTTATGTACCTTATGAATTAAGGAGAAATTTATATTCTATTTCCTTCAGGTTAAGAAGACATTTAGTGTATCTGGGCTTAATAAAAGCCTTAAACGAACATAATTTTTAAACATCAGAATAAGAACAAGCAACGTTATCAGAATTTTCTATGTGCAGACTGGCCAAGAAAGATACCAAGGAACTCAAGACTTTAGATGCCACTACAAGCTTTGCAGTCAAATTACTAACTTGAAAAATAAAGGCAGTAATGGCTGAACCTGACAAACCTATAGAAGTCCTACTAAAGCAGCAAACACTCATAGCCACTTTCAAACATTTTCCACCGTTTTCTGACAGAAAATTTCCTCAATAAATTATAACAGACATAGAATGCCTTTATTGTCTCTTCTAAGCCAATGTTATTTCTGTTTTTGAAGATTATTACATGTGGTCTTTAAAAAAGAAGAAAGTTATAAAAAGATGACTTGCTATCATGCAGGTAAAAATCAGGGATTTTTTTGCTGGTTAAAGAATCACTGAGAGTACATTCAAACGTCATTGTGTAAAAGAGAACTTTTAGCTATGATTTCTGTATCTCACTTTCAAGTTCTTTAAAGACTTGAAAATGTGAGAGGCTAGAAAAGGCTATAACTGCTTGCAAGGAAATAAAACACTTTTGACTAAATTTAGGCAAAATTCAATGTAAATTAATGTTATTGCAAATATTAGCACTTAACTAGGATTCTAATTAGCTGAGATATGAATGATAATATTGATCATGTAGCAATTATTTTATCCGTGTGCATTCATAAGCACCTACAATAAGGCCATGAATAAAATTCACATAATATCCATAAAGATAACCTAACAAAAAATAGCTTGAAGAGATATCTGTGTGTTTAAGAGGATCACAGAACTACAAAAGAGTTAGGATTGCAAGGGACCTCTGGAGATCCCTTACTCCAATCCCCTTAACACTGATCAAAGCCCAAGTTTGGCTTAATTTTATGTCCATATTGGAATAATAGAATCATTAAAGTTGTAAAAAGGCACCCAAGATCATCAAGTTCAACCTTTGACTGAACAACACGTCAACTAAACCACAGCACTAAGTGGAAGACCCAGTCATTTCTTGAACAATTCCAGGGATAGTGATTCCACCACTTCCCTAGGCAGCCCATTTCAATGCTTAATCACCCTTTCAGTAAAGAAATTATTTCTGCTACGCAACATGAACCTTCTCTGCTGCAGTTTAAGGCCATTTCCTTCTGTCCTGTGCCTGTTCGCCTGGGAGAAGAGGCTGACCCCCACCTGCCTACAACCTCCTTTCAGGTAATTGTAGAGAGTGATAAGGCAAAAACAGATTATAGCATCTTGGTTTACAAAAATTTCCTTACTTCATACTAGATAGGTTGCCTTGCCTACCACTAGAAGCTATGGCCATATTAATCCATAATTTATTAAAGACAATAATATGTTTTTATGGAAGGCAGAGCAGAGAGCATATGTTCTTTCATAAACTTAGCATTTGAAAGATGAAACAGTGATGTCAGATAAAAGAATACTTTAAATAACTGCAAAAATGATCCCAAATTACTACTTACATATACTAGCCATATATTTCATCTCTCCTTACATAGAAGCCACTATTATGTTACAAGCAGAGCTCTGGTATTAATCTTCTTTTGACCACTGTCTACAATTCATAGTCATCAACTCAGTGGGACACAGTGGAGATAGAACAAATTTCCTTGATATGGCATGTCTGATATATGCTATTTGAAGTTGGACAATTTGACCAAAAAATGACCTAATGTTTGTGAAATGCAGCCCATAATGAAGATCACAAACATAACCCTCACACTGGGAATAAGTGAGTAGAGGTTGCTTAAACACAAGAGAAAGTTTGGGGCAGCAGCCTGGAAAAAGTTACTAATTTTCCAAACTGTCTTTATGACACTCATTACAAAACTAGTATACTTCACTAAATGCTCAAGAGTAGAACCATTAAAAAAGTGCTGTGCCCCCTGAATAAAAGAAGCAAAATTTATTTTAGAAATATTATTGAGAAGCCAAATTGTACCTATGGTTTTGGTCTGAGAATAGTCTGCAGCCCACCCAGAGCCATCACATGTTATAGCATATGGTCAAGTTAGACCACAGACACATGAAGGAGAGACAAGTTATTTTCTGCTTCATTTCAAATCTGAACTTTCACAGAAATGTGTAATTTTTGTCTTGGGTACATCTTTGGCTTTAAAGGAAACGCAGCCAGAATCCTTGTATCACTGAAATGAGATATTTATTCTCCCAGAGCATAATCTCCTCCCCACGTAATCCTCAGCATCTACCTTCCCTTAAGATATGCAGTAAAAAATGCTTTAAGGCTTCAGCTTAAACACCAATGATAACTCCTTGCTGTACCAACACAGAGAGATATCTTTTATCTCCTGTACAGCATCTGTGATTAAAGAAACCCAGTATCAATAAGAAAGGCAGATGCCCCAAGGCATGACTAAGAGAAATTGCACGCATTGTAGGGAATATTTTCTCCCAGTACTGTCATGGGGGGTTTTGGAGAAGAAGATGAGTAAACCAGCCTCTATTTGAGGGTCACTTCCACTCAGAACAGCCATAATTCATCAGTTTGTCGACAGCACCAGGCTCTCATTTAGAAAAGGTCAATGCCAAGGGAAAAATGGGACAGCACTAAATTAAGAGACTGAAAGGAAGGATTTAACAACACAGCTGTTGAAACAAACCATGATGGCTGGGGAGGAAATTCTCCTCTGGTTGCCCATCAATCCACTGTTCTGTCCCTGGATGAATAATGCAGGAGGAATACAGAGACACTCAGTCATAGACCAAACCTTTCTAAATGACAGTGGAACTTTTTGACCCAAGTTTATCCAAACACTTGTAGTCATTACTGTAGACAATCTTCTGCAATGCAAATTCCTCAAATAAAACAAACTATAAAGAAAAATGCAAAAATAGTTATTGAAATGGCCAAGTACCCAAAAAGAACTAAGGAGGATGACTTTTTCTAGTTGTTTACCACGAGGAAATTTTTGCTTCTCTCTAATGCACTGAAATATTGGATAAAGAAAAATGATTACAGTTTTTGCCATTATTGTGCAACATCAGATGGGATGGTATATTTTCATATACATGGGTTTTTTGCAGACCTCTCTTAGTATGATAGTATGACATGTCCATAACTATATACAAATGCAAAGGGAAACATAAATAGGTGCAAATTTAGAGGTATTTTTCAAGGTATAATTTAGGGCCTTTCAGTTCTACATGTTCCTTCCAAAAGATGTGCGAACTTATGAAAGTTCAAAACGGGTGTAATTTACAAGCTGAGAAGCTAGACAAAGTTGCAAGAACACTCAAGCTATATGAAATGGCCTACTTTAGTGTACTCTTTTCTGTTTCTTTTTCTTTACAGTTGTGAGCCTGTTTTTTTCTTGCAGCCTTTCTTTATGACCTGTCAGTGTATGAATTATACTGTCTAAAAGCCAACTATTAGAAAAGACAGGAGCTGGACTAAATAAAAGTCAGGAGAGTAGGTTATATGAAATTATAATTATACATTTACTATATGAAATTCTTGCTAATGACTCTTCCTCATCCTTTTGCTGTTGTACACTCGCTGTTCATAAGAAGAATATGAAAGGTAAATTCAGAGGAACCTTAGTCTGCAGAGACTTGTGTAAGGCAAAACTATTGTGTAATGAATGTCATCACATCTCTGAGAAGATGCATTAGCTAAGTCTTCTCTTAATTTTACAACTCAATAATAAGCTGCAGTTGATCACTGGAGGCTGGGAAGCAAAGGGAACAGAGACAATTTTCAGATGTTTGTTATTTAACTCTTGTTATACAGCGAATATGTGTTTTAGGAGAAGCCACCAATTTCTTCCTTCTTTCACTGTGCATCTTTTTGCCCATCTTTGTTCTTCTTTGAAAGCACAACTAAATATTCAACAGGCGTTCCCCATTTCCTTCCAATGCAGCTTTCATATATGAAAACAAAGGGTTGTAAATCCATTCTCTGTTCTTTTTCATTCTCTCCTTTTCCAATGAGAGGACAGAAAATGATGGACATCAAATCAGAAATACAGCCAAAACCTGACAGGCTGACAAGCTCTTAAATATTCTGTACCATTTCCTGTTTTATGCATTTTCATTCTTTCATAGAGATAGATGCCTACAGCACTGATCCACTTAAAAATAAAAAGTCAGTGCACATAGGATGGGACACCCAACAAACTGCTGCCTGCCATGAAATATCTGTCCAGAAAATATAACACAAGAGCAAACTTGCCTGTCCTGAAATTCATAAATGTAAATAAAAATCTTAAAAGTCTTTCTAGTATGGGAAATAGTCATACATATACATATATATATATACATATTTATACATAAAATGCAAATAGCACCGTTCACTTAAAATATTTCAGTTCATCTAGAGATCTAAAAATATATTCCTATTATTGATTTTCACACATCGACATAATTGATTCTTCAAGTATCACATTATCAGAAGAAACTTGAAGTACAGAGACTCACACCCAAACTTTCAAAAACTGTATCATGATTCAATAAAAAAGAAAATCCTTTATGTCTTCTGTTTTAACTAAACAATTAATGGGAAATAAAGCGTCAGCCACTTAAAAGTATTTTTGTGGAATGTCATCACAACATTAACCAGTTGGAAATTGTGAGAAGAAACAAGTCAGACACTTTTGGGTATATGTTTATATGCTAAAACCCCAGAAATTTAATGTATCTCATTAGAAAGGAGATGATTAGATGCAACTCCTAACACACCCAGCAGTGATGCTTTGTTTTGTTATGGATGGGTAACTCCAAGGTGGTTATAGCTACATCCTGATGTTCAGATAAAATTCCTCTCTCAGCAGCAAACTCTTAAGTGTTGATTATGTACAAGATGAATATAGATGCCTGGAAAAACCTGTAAGGGTAAAAAAATCAGAGCAGTAGTGAAAGGTTATGGTTTTTATTTGCCTCAGTGTTACAATATGCATGGAAGAACCAAATTTAAAAAAATTGGAAGTTATATCAAGTAGTTTTCATAACAAGAAACAAAGCAAGATTTTTGTCCAGAGCTACTGACAACTGTGTTATAATCAATGCCACTACTTACTCAAGGTGCTAGAAATCTGATAATTTCTTAAAAAATCGGTTGTCTCAAGCCACTATGTAACTCCTTGTCTATTATTCGATATTTCTATAGCCATCCTGAGAAAGTCACCACTTAGTGTTGTATGAATACAACACATTTAACCTAGAGCAGCTTCAATCTATTCATGAACTGTCCTGGTGAATAATGAGATAAAAATACCCAACTTTTAACCCTTTTAATCTACTCCTGAGGAAGGCAGACTGTAAAACATAACAGCTTCCTCAAAGAGGCTCAGCTGTTGTGAATATATTTCCAAGAAAGCAATGAGGTCTTACTTGAGATTATGGTTGCTTTTATGGCTGCTTGGAATTTAATTTATGTCAACTACATTCCTGAAAAAATGGAGGATCTTCCTCTTTGTCAACATGACAATAAAAACACCTTATCTATAGACTTGAGTGGCTAATTGCAAGGATAAATTGAGCTAGAAAGCACATATTGCTTCTGAACTGTGTATAAAAAAAGTTGGAGGATGAAGGTCAAAACTCTAGCCAATTCAAAACAGTAAGGTTACCCGTAACCTGCCCTCAGCTGGTAAAAGAGAAACAATGGGTACAATATTAACATGGTCCCTGCTACATCATCTGTATGAAGCAGAGACAAACCGCTAAATGCAAAGAAAAGACCATTTTAAGAACTTAGAAACAGTCCTCTGATTTCTAAAGCAAAAAGTATGAAGGTGAAAATATCAGGTATTTTGATTTCCAGGTTTCCTGGATGCACACTTTTTCACTGGTCCACCAAAGCTGAGCAGAGTTTTCGTATGTTCCTGTCACAAGAAAGGTGTGCATCAAGCCATACTGCACAAAATTCTGAACTTCAAGAAATAATTCAGAAGAGCTGGAATGAGGCTGAACTTTAGCCAGTGAGCCCCAGCTGGTGCCTGGTGATTGATGCCTCTGTAGTCACCCTGATTTCAGCTGCCTCCTGGCTTACAAGATTGGGGGATTTTTTTGTCTTTTAATATTTTTTGATCTACATTCCGTTTTTCTTGTCCATTCCCTTCAAGTCTTTCAAGAATCTTTTGAATCTTTCTCCCCCAGTAACCAAACCATCAGCATATTAAAATATTGCTACAGGCCAGAGGAACTCCTTGTCCTGAGAATGTCATAGTGATTGCACACCTGTTTCTATACCTATATATCCTGAGGAATTTAACTGTTTACTTTGACCTTAGGTTTGACTCCCTGCTTGTATTTTCTCCTCAGCTTTATCTGGATTTCCAATTTCCTGTCCTAGAGGCATTACATGACATGTGTTCATAAAATCTATCAAAATTACATGCACGTTCTGCTGTTATTCCCATTGGATTATCTCACTAAGTTTTTTAAATAAGCAAAAATGCAGATGAAAGACCTGTGTTTAGACTTGAACTCCTGTTCCATTTCTTTACATTTGTCTTAGGTTCTACCTTTTACATTGGTCCAGATAGATACACGTAGTCCCATGAGAACCTATTTTTCAATACTTTACTCATCACAACTGAATTTGATTCTCATGCTGGTATTAAAGAATTAGACATGTACGTGGTTTTTTCCCCCTGAAAGCTCCCAGTACTGTTCCTTTGTATAATCAACAGGTTATTTTTGCCTTGCTGCTTGTAATTCCTTACAAAACATGATGTTTTAAACGCATGAGCTCCACTGCAGAGGCAAGCAGACGTGACCTTTGTGCTGGGACTGGAGCAGTTGTTGTGACTCAGTGCCTGCCAGGGCTGATCTCACTGGTGCTAACCCGCAGTGGTCCCCAGGGACTGCCCCGTGCCCCCACGTCTCCAGCCCTGCCCTCTGCAGCACTGGCACTCACCCTGTGCCAGGGGCGAGCCTGCAGGAGGGGGATAACTCACAAATGAGCAACACTCTGTCTGTGTCCATCATCTGCAAGGGCCAAGGTCAGAATGGAATGCAGACACAATTTAAAATGCAGAAAAACGGTGACTTGGGGAAGAACAAATGAAAGAGTGGACATGGAAAGGGAGCTTTGACTTTAATAAATGAAAGATTTCCCAAACTATAAACTATTGTCTGTGCTATGCTGCCCTAATTTATTTATATTTTTTTTTTAGCTATGAGTTGTAACCTATCATCAGTGGTATTTCCTCAGAACTTGATTCATGCCACTTCCATTCTTTTGCAAAGATTTCAGACAGCTATTGGAAAAACCACACTGAAATGTAGAGACTATTACCCATTAGTGTTCTGTTCAAATACCTGATTTCTCTAATGGATAGGGTATAAAGGATGCTCATAAAGGGTTGGAGCTGCTGTAATTCATGCAACAAAACTGAGATTGCAGAGTCTTGTTGTCATAGGAGAAATCAACTGACTGATCATGTAAGATTATGTAGATGTTGAGCATCTAAAACTTACAGCAGGTGGCAGCTCTTCCTCTGTCTCTCTAATTTGCCTATCAGGTGTTTTTAATTTGTACTTTTGATCTAACCCCAAGCAGGGTGAAACATCTAGGTAATTTGGAAATATGGGTAGTTTTCTACTGTATAATTTACAATAGCTTGGTACAGACACATCACTTGGCTAATCCAGGGTTATTTTTTTATTCACTAAATGTCTCAAACAGCTGCAAAAAAAAGGCAATTCTGATATGTTAACTCGATAACAATAATTTGGTAGACTTACCAGTGCTTAAAACAAAACGGGAACAGCAACTGGTTGGGTTTTTTTCCAAAAATAGCACATGTTTTACATATATATATATATATATATATTATTATTATAGTCTCAATATTAAATAAAAAATAAAAATTTATTTTAAAATCCAAATTTAGAGATTGGTTCATGGTGCAATTTGTCTGGGTCCCTGACAATGTAACATCTCCTTGGCATTCAGACCTGATCCTCTGTACTGATACATCACTTTGCACATCCAGTATTTCCCCAAGCATTCAGAGGTTTCAGCAGGAAGCACCGAGATATTTGGGAAATCTCAGGGTATGAATCAGGCTGCCAGTAACAGCCTGTAACAGTGACAGTGACATTCCAAATGAGACTGCTGAGAAAAAGGAGAAACCCTCTTCTTCAGGATGTGCACAGACACGGTGCTGTGTCAGTGATTAAGAAATGAGTGCTGCTGCAGGGAGCTGCCTCTGCAGTCGTGCTTACAGGTGTGCCTCCTCTGCTGCTTCTGGAAACCTTTCAGCCCGGGAGATGAACTCTTCCATGGGAAAAACAAGCAGCAACTGAAATAATGCTGCCAGTAAACATAAAATCAGAGGCATTAGATATACCTGCCTACACAAGTCACTAATTTCAGTGAATAAACTATAATTCTTTTATGTACTTGCATGAGATCAACAATTAGAAAAGAGGGAGTCACTGTGAATAGCACTCACAGTTTCTGCTGAGGCACTCAGTCCCCCGCAGTAACAAGAACATGTTGTTTACATTCCATGTGATTTGCATCAATAACAAAACTGGTATTTCACAAAAAGACAAACAGAGGACTTTTATATCTTTTTCATTTCTGTCAAGCTTTATGTCTTCAAAGGTCTGAACTAATATTTCCACCCACCATTGCCAGCAAACAGAAGCACATAATCATAGAATGATTTGGGTTGGAAGAGACCTTAATGATCATCTAGTTCTGACCCCCTTTGCCATGGGCAGGGACACCTTCCCTTCAATCAGATTGCTCAGAGCCTCATCCAAGCTGGTCTTGAACACATCCAGGGATGGGCCATCCATGACTTTTCTGGGCAACCTGTTTCTGTGCCTTACCACCCTGAGAGTAAATAATTTCTTCTGAATATCTGATCTAAAAATACTCCTCTTCCATTTCAAATAAATAAGTAGAGAAAAAGCCTTTGGAATAGATCTAGAAAAACCTCTGAAATTGAGATTAAAGCCAGCGTTCTCAAAGGTGATCTCTGATTTTGAGATTATCTTCTAACAGCAGTACCTGGAGGCCAGATGGTCACCTGGGCAGCGTTGGGAAACCTCTGCTTCGCTCCCGGCTGCTCCGGTGCTTCTGAAAACCAGGCCAGGAATTTTAGTGCCCCAAAAATAGAACTGTGGAAATCTACCCAGAAAGGTTTTCCCCTAACCTGACAAAATCAGTCCCATTTTTCAATCTAGCTGAAGTGCTCTGCTTGCCAGTGCTAGGTCTCCTCAAGAGAGAACGAGCAGAAGCAATTTCACCACTGGTTGTCACTGTTATCCCTGTTGTCCTGTCTATACCTCATGTACAACACTCAACAAAGAGTTAGATTTCTTACTATCAAACTTTAAAAAACCCCATCCAGATATAAACACATATGCAGATCAAATGCAATTCAGAGCTGTGGTTGCAGATCAATCCTCAAATGTATTTAATGCGGGAGTGAATAGATTTTCTATTGGTGTTTCATCAGTGTAAGTGTTTAAGAAAAAGGAAATCCACTAATTGAGTTCTGAATTAAAAAAAATAGATCAGGAGAAGTGCATGGGACAAAGTCGTGCCATAGGGCAGAGAAAAAGCAGTACAAATGTTCAGGGTCTCAGATCATAGGAGTCAAAAGCAGAGTTAATTTGGGCTGAGACACTGTGGGTGAATGAACAGGTACAAAAATATTGCTTAGAGAAACTCCTCCTCCCATATATCCAGTGAAGTTCTAGAGTTTGCTTGCAGAGCTTCTTTTGAATTTTACCACTGCAGAATGGCATTTTTAATCATTAAAAAAGTACCTGAGATCAAGTAAACATATAAGGTGGTCCTCAGGTGGGCCTGAGAACATCCTGATGCTCAAATCTGAGCATGCTGCAGCTCTGCCTCATTTTTTTTGGAAGGAGGAGAGTCTTTTTAGCTGTCAAATCTTCCTGCCACTCCTCCCTTTTTAAAAACCAGCTTCCTACAGGAGATGCTAGGACAGACACTGATGCCAGGATGGAAAGACAAGCAGATAATAAGAATCTCCCTGCTTTGTCAGCCTTCCTCCCAAACTCAATCCATGCAGTACACTTATCCAGATCTGGAATGTGAAAGGTATGTTCACAGGACAGCTAAGTTGCCACAGGTTTCAGCCTGACACTGTAAAAGGAGGTAGAATTCTGTATAAAACATTTTATTGGAGCTCTGGAGTGAGCAGGAAGTTCCTGCTGCTCTGAAGTGATATCCAGGGGAGAACCATCCACCCCCTGCCTCAGCCGATCAATTTGTGTTAGCAAAGCTTTCTCAGGAACTGAAATACAGTAAATGGACTCACGCTTACAAAGAAAAGGGGACAAAAAAACCCTCTCTGCTTCACTTTTCTAACCTATCACTGTCTCCAGAATGCTATTGTAAGTATTTAATTATTTACTCTTATCAATAAAAACAAAGTCCTGTGATATTTGAGGGAAAAATATCTCCCTTCTCATTCACATAGTATCTGTCCCTTGCCTGACACTACTCACGATCACAACTTGTACAACACCTACAGTCTGCATAACTTTTACAAAAAAGTTATCTGGTACCTCAGCTTGTGTATCTATTAGATATGACTCACTCAAACCCCATTTACATTGGGTTACAAAGCAGAGGAATAATTTTGAAATATTACACCTCCCAGAAAACTGATACAAAAATACTTAGGATCCTTACTGGAAGATAAGAATTAATCTTTTTTAAGTACTTGGCTCCACGTGTCTGATAAAAGTATATTCGATTTTAGTACTGAAGGTGAGCTATTCTCTTTGGTTAAATGCTAAATTTTACATAGCATTTAAAGGAAGAATTATACAGCTACCCCTGGCCAGAGATTTCACCAAATACCAACCTGTAAATACCTAACATTTCTGTCTGGGTGATCACATCAGTGTCACTCCATGCCCACCATCACCTAAAAGTGATAGCCAGCCTGCAGAGTAAGCTTCAAACGCCTTAACTAAAGCTCTGAGTTTAGGATAAACAGGTCACACCATGAGGACACTACAGGAATGTCATTAAAGGCAATTTCTCCAGGACCAGCCTGGCTCCTGCCGAGGATACATGTTCCTGGCATGGGGAAAGCAGGGAGCTGGTCCTGGGGCAGGGAGCAGCCTCTTTCCCTGGCACCTTCCCAGGGCAGAGCACAGGTATTGTCACCTGCCTGGAACTGGCCACAGGGCACAGCAGCTGTAAAAAGGGACCCGAGCCTCCCAGACTAATGATGGATTGAGCCACGACAGATGTTCAACACCACTGCCTTTTGGATTCTTCCAGGAAGTCCATCAGGCAGGGTGAGCAGATGAAGCAACCTGCTCCTGGCTGGGTCATGGCTCAACTTATGAATATTAAAATAGGCTCTCTCTCCCTTCACTGAAACTCAGAAGATGCCAGACTTTAATTATCTTGGCCATTTCTTTATTATGTCTTTGTTAGATTCCACTTCTAAAATCATGTCCTCGAGCAATTTACTGTTTGCATCTTTTTAACTTTTGGGGAGTATTTTTATCATAGATCACTCCTTGTTTAGTTCTCAGGATAAAAGCCTTTCTGTAGGCATCACCATATTTAAAAGTGAATAAATTACCACTTGTATTTCACGAAATATATTCTTCTTCCTTTTTAATTCACTGCTCCAAAAGGAAAACTCAAATAGAAAATGGAAAAGAAGGGGGAAATCATTCCTTAACAACATGCTAGTTTACATGTGTTTAAATGAAATGCTAAGCACTGTGCAAAAATTATAATATTAGCATAATTTTATGTATTTTAATAGCCTGAGTATTTCCCTGACTTGTCTTGTCAAGTCTTTCCTTGACTCTATCAGGAGTCAATCCTCAGGGCCAATGAGCAAAACAGCACTGAGTAAAAATATCCTGGAATAATTTATAGTCTTTAATGTGTTTATTTGTCTAAATATAATATTTATACGATTCTCATTTATGCAATTAGTCAGAGAAATGTAAAATGTTATGAGCTGAAATTTATTTTATAAAAATCTGGAACACATTACTTTAATGGATAGTCTCATCTGAATTTCATCCCTGTTGTTGGGCACTCCAATTCTTTTTAAGGCTCAGAAGCTGCAGGTACATTACTTTCAGAAAAATGTTTATCCTGAAAAATAGAGAGGCCTTACAACACTCAGGAGAGTTCCTATTAAGTTTATTTTCTATGGATTAAAACAGCAGCCTTAAAAATTCTCCAGTGCCTTGGATAGTAAAGACCCAACCTGCAAACATTTATAAATATAAATAACTCTTATTAGTATACCTGACGTTAGAAGGACACTCATATATATATATAAACTAAAATATATAAAAACCATCATTATCTGAAGAGAGGTACTCTGTGGAATACTCCATGTATTTATCAATGCTGGCTCCCTTAAGCAGTCATGGACACCTTTATCTGCCACTGAGAAAGCCACAGTTGAAAACTGTGAGATTTGGAACCTAATCTACGGCAAAACACCTGGATTGGGATACATTTCTCCCCTATCCTTTCATAACTCAGATATTTATTCTAAAGTGAAAACTGCTCTCACAAAATACTACTCTGCATGAGTAAGTAAGCTGTACATGATGTGAATGACAGTGAAGGGAACTAGGTCAGCTGTGCTGTTAAAAAAGAATAAAAAAAAAGAAAGAGAATACAGCAGCTAATCTAAAACCAGAACACAAATAGTAAAGAAAGTCTGAAAATTTTTAAACAATATAGGACTTTTTTAAAGTCCCTTCCTTTTGTTTTATTAAATTTGTATTTTTTTTGTATTTCTGTTTTCCTCATACAACAAGATCTGAATCTGAATTAAATTAGGTTCTTCCTCCAGTGATGTGTATGTGCCTTGTTTCTTGTGTACCTTCTTACAAACCCACTGAGACATGTATGAGATATTGTATGAACTACAAAAGTACAGATATTAGGAAATTATTTAAATTATTAAGAAATAATTGATTTTAAGTTACAGTTCAATAAACTGATTTACAAGAACTTTTTGAAAGATGAAACTCCTGAAGTGGAATAGGCAGTAACTAACCCACAGAACACAAAAAATTATTTCCTATTGTAGCATTAAGTGGTTTAGATGCCCTGAGCAAATCTCTGTTTGGATTTTGAATGCCTCAGTGCTTAAACACGAGTGACATAAAGAGTCAGTCAGATCTGATGTATTAGCAGGAGACAGAGATGCTATTACTTCTAAATCAGAGCATGGCACTCAATTGTCAAAGGTAAGCCCAGGCTTCACTGAACAAGCTATGAGCACCATGCTATTACTTGGTCACTTGGCCCCTTCTTCCAGTGTGAGCATCCAAAGCCACAGTCATCTCTGCCTCTAGATGAATCTGGTATAGCATTTAAAGATATTAAAAATATTAAAAAGATTTTAAAAGATTAAAAAATATTAAAGATATTAAAAATACTTGTGTTCTTTTATATTTTTCCTTTGTGTTCTGATGTCCTTATTAATTAAGAACAGGTTTCAGGGGTTCCCTTATAGTTGCAAAGAAAAGCTGCAGCACCTCTTGGGATTTTTACTGATAAGCAAGTGAGACCAGAGAAGTGATGACCTCTTTGGAGAGGTGAGCTGAACCATTTTACTGCAATGTACTTCTAAGAACTACTTGTTCAGACTAGCCCTGCAACAGAAGGGGCTGAGTGCAGCAAGACTAAGGATGTAGGTATGTCCTTTCCCAATCAACCCTTGATTACAGTCACCAGAATAAGAGTGAAATAATGGGTTTCCCCATTCTTCTCCAGAGACAAAGGAGACCCCGCTGTGATTTCCAGAAGTGGAGGCAGGTAAGGGTGGCCACCTTGCTTCCATCAGGCCACTGGCTGGGGGTTGGCTGATGAACAGTACTCATGACTTGTCAGGCTCTATTTGGGCTTGTCCTGGCCTGCCTGCAGCTTTAGCTGTATTTCTATACAGCTGTATTTAGCTGTAGCAGCAGACTTCCAGCATAATTCAGGTTAAAAGAGGCTTCAGAAGGTCCAACAAGTACTTGAAAGAGAGTCAGATATGTGAGGATGCTGCTAACGCTTTCCCCCCCTGCTATTAGTTTATTTTCTACATTGTTGACAAGGAAGGAAAGAAAAAAATTAAATTGAACTGGATACTTGGTCTCTGTTTTCAGATCTCATAATTTTTAAATCAATGTTTTCAATTACTTGTGAAGAACAGTACAGTGCTCTAAAAACAACAAAGTGGTTATGTAATAACAACTTTCTAAGGCATTTCTAACTCAGGCCATATTTAAATCAGCTTTTCTCAGATGATAAAAACTGTACTGCATACCCAAACTCTTCAAATTCCAAGTATTCGCTTTAAATATGTGAAATTTCCTCCAAAATAAGTATCTGCTCTTAACTGAATTACCAAGAAAAAAAGGAAAAGCTAAAAATATCAAGCGGGATCTAAAAATCACAGAGATCCAATATTAATAAAAGAGTAAGAATTCTCAATGAAGTTGACGCCAAAGTATAGTAGCTATTCATATAATTTAAAATTACTTATTTTAGTGGAAATTCCTACTCTGCATATCTTTTGACATACCTTCTTTCTGCTTCTGAAGAAAACCAGAAGCAAAATTCTCAGCCAAAAACAGGCATGCCAGCATTTTCTGTCCACATTGTTTTCTTGATTGATTTTATAGCTTTAGAAAGAAATTATTATTTGAAAATATTTCATCAATGGAAATAATAATAAATAATTAGTTATCTGTACATTGTAATTTTTTTTAATTTGTGACGAACTTCTGCAGAGTATCAGCCTTGATAGTTCTATTCACCATATTGTTAGCAACCTTTATAATACCATAAAAAATAGAAGTAATCTACTCTCCTAATCACTTACCACTTTTAAAACAACATATGGCTGTGGTTGAACACATTTTTGAGAATTCTGTTTGTTTGGCAAAATTTAGTATCAGCTTAAAATAATCTTTCCTTTAAATTCTATTAAGATTACATCATTAATATAGCTTAAATATATAGGTAGTATTCTAATGTATTTCAATGAAAACTGAGTAACATCAAAGCAGGATTTTGTGTTGTATGTTTTTAGGTACTTCACAGAACTAAGTAAGTGCTGCTGTTCCCATCTTCCTGCTGCAACACAAGCAAAGACAGATCCTGAGATTAAAAACGCTGTGAAGTAAAAGCAAAGGCATATTTGCATCTTCTAAAATACTCAGAAAAAATCTTTCTAAACCTGCTTAGCACTCTGGGTTTACCTTATTTACTCTCTTTTCTGTACCACTTTTTCGTCTAAGAGCCTGAAGCCCCTTCCCACGTGTGCTCATGAAATCCCCTAATGTAACTTCCAATGTCCTGCACTTCCCCATGTCTTGGTGAGGGCATCACCTGAGCCTGGGACCACAGGGAAACACAGCCTCCAAAAGCACCCAATCCAACTGTGCCCTGGACTCATCATCCCCATCAAAATCTGAATCCAAGATGTTCAGAAAAATTACTTTATGACTAAATACCATCATTTTACCCAGAGCAATACTAAAGAATAAAATGAATGGGAAACCACAGACTTGCCTATGCATCACTTTGTTCAGACAGCGGCAGAGACATGGAAATAATAGGATGGAAAAGTGCAGGACCCTTCCTGATGTCTCTTCCACAGCCAAAAAACTAAATGTTTACTGTGATAATTTTTATGCCTAGGATATGAAGCCTGTCAAAGATTTTGCAGCATATGTGCAGCAGTACATAAGCTTTGCAATGACTTACAGTCAGAGACTAGGACTGTAGCCAATCTTTATTATAATTTTTCAGTGCAGAAAAATTACTGTTTTGGAGACAATCACCTCATAATGCTTGAGAGCAGATTTAGCTAACAAAAACTCAACAAAAAACAGGACTAAGTAGCAAAGTTGTTATTCTGAAAGTGTGGGAGGGAGCAAATGAGCATCTTTTTGTGAAGCACATAAGGAGAAAATTCTCAGATCAGAAGCAAATCAGAGTGCAGGTGTGTACAATTTACAGTTAAAGAAATAAAAGAACAGCAGGCTATTGCAAAAATGGAACCACTCTTAAATCAAGTACATAAGCAGCAAACTGAGGTTTCTGTCCTACAAATTTCTGATCTCTCCTGCCCTGATCTAGAATAAATGCATGTGGATAATATGCTATTAACTCTATGAAGACAAAAAATTGATCTCTTTCTGGGGTGTTTGGACATTTTCAAAGTGCATTTTGTGAGAATAACAATTCCATATCTCATTCACTATGTAAAAGATCATTTTGATCTCGCTCCTGGCAGACTAGAGTAAATAAATGAAATGAAAATTATTGTTCACACCCGAAGAGTGGCAAACTAACTGCTGTACTACCCAGCAGGCTTACTGCTGGTCTTAATTAAATGCTTTCACAAGTTCAGGATGCTGGCTTTGATAAGGATGAGCATCTTCTCCCTGAAACCTCCACCACGGGGCAGATTTGCCCGGCCCTCAGAGGAGCTGCTGTGCCGAGCGCCTGTGCGGCCGCTTGCCAAGCAATACTTTCGTGGAACTCCTGGAGCAGAGCATTGCACTCTGACACATTTTGCCAGCTGTCCTATACTCTCAAGCGCAGTGACAAAATAAACCATCTCATTATTTGACTTCTTCCCATGCTAATCCATGCTGCTTGGCCAACCAGTGTGAAACTAAATAGCTGATGGCATTTTTTAGTGGAAAAAATGCACCCAAATCTAGGGGTTCACAGGACTGTGGAATTACTCCAAGAGGCTTTCTGATGAGTCATTATCCAGCTGTCTGAAGCTTTTGGCAGCAAAGACATTAAAAACATATTATGACTGCACAGCTTTTGCTCCAGGTCCTTGCTCCAGATGATTTTTTTGCCTCTGTGTACTGCTATCTACATTCTTTGCAGGGTATTTATTCATGTACTGCTAACTACAATCATTGCAGAATATTTATTCACTGAGAATTCTTCTTATACCTCAACATTAAACTGCTGTTGGGTGGCCTTAGATGGTGCTCTTTAGAACAGTGGCTGTAAATCTATTATTTCCTCAGACTACATCTGCATCAGCCAAATTTTCCTGCTTGTCTGTTTTTCCACAGATGCCCTGAGGAAGAGTTTCATCCTAGGCAATGACCTACATTAGGCAGGCTTGCTGCTGCAGCCCT
This sequence comes from Acridotheres tristis, assembly GCA_037013685.1. NCBI lineage: Eukaryota > Metazoa > Chordata > Aves > Passeriformes > Sturnidae > Acridotheres > Acridotheres tristis. Next base: position 77,077,598 of record CM072884.1, read on the forward strand.
GGGGAGCACCTTTCAGTGCTGTTCTGCCTCCCCCCTGCTGAGCTCCAACTCCAACTTGTTTTTCTTGCAAAGTCTCTTGCTCAGCTTCATTCTTCTAGGAAATAACCCAAACATCTTAAAAAAATAATCCAGAGGAACTATTCTGAAAGGATTTAATTACTTGAAATTAGTTGTCACTTAAAAAATCCTCTGCTCATGCCAGAGAGATAAAAAAACACCAAGTAAGAGTAGGAGCACTGAAAGCATCACAGAGGTGATTCTTCTCCTCCACTCTCATGAGACCTGCTTGAGTTCTGTGTTCAGCTTTGGAGTCCCTAGCATAAGAAAGATATGGACTTCTCAGAGCAAGTCCAGAGGTGTCCACAAAACTGATCAGAGAGCTGAAGCCTCTCTCCTATGAAAACCAGGAAGCTAAGAGAGTTGGGGTTGTTCAGCCTGGAGAAGGGAAGGCTGCAGAGAGATCTTACAGAAGCCTTCTAGTACCTAAGGGGGGCTATGAGAGATGTGGAGATCAACTTTTTACAAGAATATTTAGTGACTGGGCAAGGGGGAATGCCTTTAAACTGAAAGAGGGTAGGTTTAGATTAGATATTAGGGAGAAATTCTTTACTGTGAGAGGGATGATGCACAAGAAGAGGCTGACCAGAGAAATTGTGGATGCCTCATCCCTAAAAGTGTTTAAAGCCAGGTTGGGCAGGGCTCTGAACAACCTGTTCTAATGGAGGGTGTCCCTGCCTGTGGCAAGGTGGTTGGAATTAGATAATCTTTAAAATCCCTCCCAATCCAAATCACTCTATGATTCTATATCCTGCTCTGTTTAGGGTATAACTACTGTAACCATATCCTCCTGGGACATAGGAAATACCCTCTACATTAGAATATAAATATCCAGTAGCAATGGATATAAAGGATCTCTCTGGTATAACTTTAATTATGAAGTCTTATGTAGCCTGCTGAGAGACAGATGTGCCTCCACAGAGAGACCCCTTGAAACCTATGAGTTGAGTTCTATGAGAACTATGAGTTCTCTAGTACTGGTCATAAAGAATGCATAGGACAATCTCACAGGACAATCATCTCATGCTAATTGCTGAAGTTCAGAAAAAATCCCCAGAGCTATTGGGTGTGGAAAAAATAGTGAATAGTAATCATGTGAGCAAGTATTATAACTATAAGTAGCATTTCCTTTAATAACTTATACAAATGAACATACAATTTCTCTTATTTTGTGTTTAGTATCACAGGGATCTATGCTGCCAGTAATCCATCAGTATCTATCTCAGATGTTTCCCTATAAATAAAAATTCCAGGTGAGCACTTAAAAACAATTGGCACTGAGGAATCTCAAGGCTTGAAGTGGTGCTGGTGTTTACTACTCAGCTTCATTGAATGCACACTGCGAAAGAGAAGAACCAAGAAATATCCTTATATGTTTTAGAATTAATAAATTATCAAAAAAGCATATTTAACTATTTAAAAAGTATATTAAATAATCATTGGCTCATGCTCCAAATTGTGTTCAGATAGAGACCATAGGATCCAGACAATAGGATTTGTACTCAAGCCCTATGAATACAGGCCACAGGGCTTCAATTATAGGATCAGGCACAAAACAGTTTGTGTAAGAGAAAGAATAAAAAAAGCCCAACAAATGACAGTTGTTTGGTTTGTGGTAAGAGAAGTTTAAAGATGATTGGCTAGGATTGCTCAGGCACTCTATCTACATCTCCATACTACATCTATCACCATAGCAACTGCAGCCTTGGAAGTGTTTCCAAGACTCTAACAGTAATTAATTTTACAGGAGATGTAAAACTGGATCCGTATTCTCTTTTAAAGGAGTTAGATGGATCATGCCAAGTACCCCAACAACCTAAATACAATAGTTATCACAATTTTACTTTGCAGGATCATTTACTCACGGTTTAAATTGTTATTTAATAGCACATTACACGCACGCAGTTTTAGGAAAGTGGAGAAGAAGAACACGCTTAGTCCACAAGGACTGGAAACCTGTGAGCTTGTCCGAGGCAAGTAAGAAGTCCTGGGCAGCAGCCTGGTCACTGCTTGCAGGTGACAGGAAATCCAGACAGCAGGCAGTGTCTGCTCCCTGCAGGGCATGCAGCAGCACACGGGCTGGGAGAGGTCTGTGCTGACACATCTGAACTTTCCATGTAAGCAAAAGCTTGCTCCACAATTGTATGGCATCACTAATACTTCCTCTTATGTGTGGCAGCCAAACAGGAACTGACACCAGTGTTTGCTCTGGTCACTGGCTTTAATATCAACTAGAACTGTCTCTACAAAGAATTATACTGCTGGAACAAAACATCTTAGTAATCATCCCCCCACACTCTTTCAGAAACCAACACACAGAGGCAAGTGTGTTGAGAGAGATAGTTGGAAGATAGTGATTATTTCTGGACAGAAAGTTTATCTTCTAGATAGAAGCTTGAATAAAACAATGATTATAAATTAATTTTGTTAATACAGTTTTAAAGATGTGGTTTTCTAGAGACGGAGATCACATAAAAATCCAAGTGCAGAGGAACTTCCTCCTCATCATCAGTCCCCTTCACTAATGGTGCTCTCTGTCCCCCACCTGTGTGCTTCAGCAGTTTATAAAAAAAATGCATGCTCTTCATCTCCACCTTATTTCTGGCTCACAACCACCTAGCTTGGAAACCAGTGCTACTGGTGAAATTTTCGGGAGAATATTGGACTTAAGCTTCCATTTCTTGCAGAGGAATACAGAGAAAAAGGGCAACATACTTAAAATCAACTCGTGCATATTTGGGAAGAAGGACAGCTCCCAAAAGTCATGTCCTGGCTGGTCCTGGTAACATCTGAGCTGGCACCAGCACAAAAAACTGCTGCTTTTTCCTCAAACTGCCTCTCATCAGTAATGGTCTTCCTGAAACCAGGATTTCACCTGACAGCTCATCATCATTAGTAGCCTTATTTCATTGCTTTCTTTACTACTTACTCCTTTTCCTTTCCTGCCTTGTAGTTTTCAGAGCCAAATACTTGGGGAGCTTCTAATTATCATTATTTCCTCTTCACGATGGTCCTAAATTTATCATGGTGTTCCTCAGTTGGTATTAATTTACCCTTTTAATCTCTTGGGCAGGCAGTTATCACCACATACCTAGTACTTACCATTACCAGCAATCTTTCCTTAAATGTTACACATAAATGTGAAAGTATTGGAAAGGTCATTGCAAGCATAAGAAGCAGAGTAGCGGGACTGCACTGAAGTAGCAATTAAGAAGCCCACTTCAACAGATTACTTGTGTTTGAAAAATATTCCTTTCACCTCAGATTCCATCAAGAAGGGATGAGGTTGGAAAAGATTTTCAACCCAAACCTATAAAAAAGTGTCTGAATCAGCTTCTCAGACCACAAGGTGGTCAAGGCAGCCCAGATACAAAAGTTCTCCTGGTCATAGTGCAAAACTGTCCCAGCATTACCTGATAAATTCCACACTAATATCACCATGGGTTTAGCTGGAAACTGCATCCCCTTTTTGAAACTTTAATGAGTATGTGCTAGGCTAATTAATTGTAAGAGATTTTCCCAAGAGCAGAGAATGCCCCAGTGACCCCAGATCAGCACAGCAATGCTATTTACATTCACACAAAGACAAATCATGTCTGCTTTGAGTGCTCTCACGTATACTGCCCAGGCACACTGACAAACAGGGGACAATAGTCTCTACAGCAATGTGGTACCACATTATAAAGCCGTTTACCCTGATTTAAATAATTTACAGGCTTGGCATATTAGATTTTTCTCCAGTCAAAAGATTTGCTGGTTCAGAGTTGTTTACTTGCAGTAATTTTCATTTCAGAACAGCATAGTCAAAGTTAACTACTTATTTAAAATATTTTGATAATTAAACATCTCTATTCAATAAATAAATAAATAAAACCCCATAACAATTAAGAAGACAGAAAAAACGTAGAACTCTTGTGTTGCTACAAACTCCACACTAAACAGAATACTTGAATGAGGATGTCTGATCTTCCACACTTCTGGTATCTGAATTTGGAGACTTTCTAAAGAACAGTTTAGTTTAAATTAACCAAAATGCTGTCCAGCTGCTCTTGCGCTCACTGTATGTCACCATAGCATCTCCTAAAACCACTATGGCCCAGTGACAAAAATGAGAGGCAGGCAGCTGAATGTCAGCTTGATGACAATAAGCATTGCTCTTAAGTGGAGAAATGCCCAGTTAAATATGAATAAAGTTATTTAGCAGACAATGTTTGTCATTACAGTAGGGCAAAAAAGCTCAAGTAGGAGCCAACAAAACTTTCCCTGTAAGTGAAATGTCCTGTAATTACTTGAATTAAATTACATTATCATAGTCTGGGATATGCAGTCATTTCCACTCTTTTTTCAGAGCAAGAACTTTGTCTTCCCTCTTCATATCTCTCACAAATACACTGTAATCCAATTAACACTTTATCTAACCCTTATCAGCACCTTCGTCAAACAAGTTCAGAAAAGGAAATGAAAAAATATGTTCAGCTGTGTATAAAGAGGAATTCAAATAGTCCAAAGTACTTTTCTATAATTAGTGGGAAATAACTGAGTTTTAAAAGACTATTTTTCCCCAGATACATGCAGGTATGTACACTGAAGAGAAATATTTATGCTCATCTCTATACAAATAGAAAAACAGTTCTCATGGCACAACTCCATTTTAAAGAATATACTATGTTTTTAAACATAAGTATTTTGCTCTTCAATTTGCACAGGCTCCAAAGAATGCACCCAGAAAACCCCAAAAAATTAGCTCTGGATTATAGCTGTCAAATGTATGCTGTACAGAAATAGGGACTTTGGGACTAAGTTTTACAGTGGTTGCCAAATTTCTGGTGTGCTAAGCTTTAGAAATGAATGGAATATGCACTGCAGGGGAACAAGACTACCAAAATTTTAACTATTAATTTCATGCTTAGAAATCTCTTTATCATCAGAAATTAAATCTACTTCTCATTACTGTTTCTGGTCTGGTGGGTGGCATCCCTGCCCATGGCAGGGGGATGGAACTGGATGATCTCAAAGGTCCCTTCCAACCTATGATTCTATTATTCTATTTATGTAGCTAAACACTCTTTACTTTAATTTTTTTGCTGTCTGACTCTGCAGTTTGCAATAATGTTTCATAGGCATCCTTGCCTCCAAAGGTGCAGTTCAGGGGACTATGTCAGGCTGATTTTACTCTTGTGCTTTCAGGCATAGTTTTACTTCAGCAATGGTAGGTTTTAAATATTTCAGGCACGTTGCTGTTGTGATCCTCAAACTGCATCAAGAATTCAAATAAAGAAACTATTTTTGTCTTGGTCAAGTGAAAGGGATGAATTTGGAAAATGTAAAACACCTAATTGCCTCTCGAGTCTGAATATAAAAATTGTCTGTAATTGGAAATTACATATTTTTGTCTATAAATTTCTGCTGTTGAACAATTTTTTTTTCTGTTTTCCAAAGTAAAAACTAAAACATTGAGAATACTGTTATATAAAGCATCTATCACTAAGCTAAAAGAGTGGTGTGCTACTATGATGCTTGCTAAATGGAAGAGTAAACAGTGCACTCAACCCATAAAGGAAAGTTGAACTTTTTTCAACCTGGAATAATATTGTCATTTCCAACCGAATTGAACTTTCATTCTTTTATTTTACTCAAACTATTGAAACAATTAAATTTTAAATATTCCACAATACCATATCAATGTCAACTTGACAATTTTTTCACCCTCGTCTGGAAATCGTGATAGTCCTCCTTTTTTTCATCACTGTTCAAAAGTGCCTCAAAAATAATCTCAGAAATCTAAAAAATATTTGTCTTGAGAAATTGAGGACTCTGCAGATAAGACTGAAATCTGTGAATAACCAGGAAGTGAAATACAAAAAATTAAGATAAAGAAAGTATATGCCCAAACATTAACATGCTCTCCAAAAAGAACTGTCCAAAGGGTGAGCTTGTGGTCACAAGCAGGGTATATAGAGGATATATACAGCTGGAAGACCTCTAAGGAATCTTTACCCTGTGTTTGCCCTCTCCAGAATGCCATTTCCATCATTTAAAGATATGGAGAAGAGAACAGAAGTCTGTTTACTCATTAGATTTCTGGTTGATGAGCAAACAAACCTTTCATATTAACAGTTTGAAGCACATGGAGCCCGTGCACAAATCTTTACCTTGTAGGCTCTCACTTCATTTTCAGATATTGTGGCTTGCCAAAGTGAAGCTGAAATCACCAGCATGCTTCAAATACCACCGATTTGCAGCTGTGGGTCTTTAATTAAAAGCCATGTTTGACATCTGATTTTAACTGACACCCCTATATATGGCTTTAGGCTTGTCTCCACTCTCATTGTGGTTTGTATAACATTAATTGAAATGTTCCCTTGAAGGGAAACTTTGTGATGGCCAACAGAGTAAACAGCTTGGGTTCCAATACCCTTCAATTATCCTACTGATGTGATCCAGTAGGAAGTGATTTTAAATCTGAACTGTCACTAAAGAACAAAGCTCAAGGTTAAAATAAGAAAGAAACAGATATCTGAAGTTTTTCAAATGACAGAAAAAAAGGTTCAGACAGAACGGTGTTTCAGACATGCCAGCTTGGAAACAGACCAAGTGAATAATAGCCTGCATGCTACAGAGATGCAAAGAAGTCAGGAAAACCCAGTCAAATACACTGAGGAAACCTAAAAATCCCTCTAAAACGCCATCCCGACCAAACATGTTTATTAAATTATGACTTGTGCTAGTAATGCTGGATTGAAACTGCTGTAGATTTGGATAAGAGAGTTTTGGTGTTCAACCAAAGCAAAGAGCAAGAGCTCTTGCTTATTAAGTCAGAATTGTATCTATATATTGAAATCCAGTGACCGTTTTCACAGTCGTTTTTAACTAAGAACAATTCACAAGATGTTTTCTTGGTACATAGCAGCCTTTTGCTTTCACTTTTTACTAAGCAAAAATTGAAAAGAATTGGAACGTTGCAACTGGTTTCCAAATCAGAAAATAAAACAGCATTTTGAGCAGAAGATAATTTTAACTTGCCATAGATGAAATGAAAGTGGAAACCCCCTTTTATTCAAAGTATTACTTTCACTGTAATGAAGAAAAGTGCTTTTTCAGACTATACCTTCTATGCATGATACATTGTGAAGTAGCTTTTAAAGAAACACACACCTCATGTTGAAAGAATTTCATTAGATAGATGTCTCCATCTACATGAGAAGTACTGGAGCAAGTCAACTACTTCTTTTTCATACATCAACAAATCAGCCCTGAAGTGTATGTCCCCACAAGCTCACCTACCTGACTGCACTGAAGGATTTGCATCCTAATGACAAATGAAGCCAAGAGCAGCAAACACCATTTTTTCCTCAAATTCTGAATTGAAAGATACCTATAAAATTAAACTAAGCATCCAACTGCACCAATGAAGGGCTAAAATAAACTTTTTTTTTTTTTTAAGATCAGCTTGCACATGTACAAAATCTTGGACAGACACAAGATTTTCCCCAAACAACTGCTGATATGTCTCCTCAGACATCTCCACAGTAAATGTTTCACTGCACACATGGCTGAAAACACTATTTCCAGCCTTAGGGGACTTGGCAGTAAATCTGACAGTTCTCAGCCTTTAACTGAAAAGTATTGTTCATTTTAACCCTGGAAGAGATTGGTCACAAATCACCAGACTTTGAAATGTCTACAAAATCTTTTTTTGTTCAAAGTTTTCCTTTGTAACCTATAACAAGAAATTTCATCATGTACTACTGGAACCAGGGTACTTAGGGAAGCAGGAAAACACACAAACATGAGAGAACAGAAGCATACTTCTATTTTCTCAAAATTAAATCAATGTTTCTTATTTGCTTAGCTGGTAATAAAATTCACAGGCTTCCCACTACTTGGCTTGAAATTATGGGGACATTGCCTGTTTTGATTTGCAACGTGTTGACTTCTTCAGTCACACCACCAAGGGGGACCATAAAGAAGCACTTCTTTATTACTGTGAAGGCACTGCCATCTATCTTATCTTAATCACTTTGAGCATTATTTCAGGAATAATCCCTGCCATAACTCAAAAGCCACGCACCAGCACTTCAACCTTTCCAAAGCTTAGACACGATTTCAAATGCTTTTGCATTTCAGAACAAAGATTTCTAACTGGGAGCACAAAAACCCTTTAGCATTCAGCAAGGGAGGTGCAGAGATACCACCACTGTTTTTCCTTCTTACTGACCCAAGGAAATAATTACTACTGAAAGCTTATGAAGACACTATTACAGAATGTGATACAAGAGTGAAAATAAGTGATTTATATACATATATAAAAAATAAAAGCTATTTGGGTTTACACTTTCAGTTGACAGACCATCTATTTAGAATGGAAGCAAATACGGCCTGCAAGAAAAATTGCACAGCAACACACTGTAAAAGAATTTGTGTTTGGATGCCTTTCAGCATGACGGATTCAGACGAACAATAATAAAAGTTTCTTTTCATTCTTAAGAGCTTCATTCAAGATTTGACAACTAAAAAAATTGTCCAACAAGTTGCACAGTATAGAATGAATGGGATGCTTATTTTATATATAGCAGACACTATAGTTTCACAAGTCATTAGAATAAACATATGTCATACCACAAAGAAAAGCGATGAAAAATTTTTCCCATTAACTTCTTTCTTTCCCCTATTCAATGACAAGATTATTAATTGCAGATGGCAAATGAAAATGTCTTCTTTTATGTGCACAGCTGCATAGTTATGTGGTAGAGACATTCTATGATTCTATGAACTTCAGATACAAAGTAAAATTCAAAACTTTGTGAAGCAACCTTCCAGTGAAGTGTTGCATGAACTGATTTTAAACCACAGGAATGAACACCAAAAAAATTTTCTTTTAATTTAAAATCATAAATACTTTTCTATCACTTCTGCACAACACTTGAAACTCCCAGAGTAAATCTTGTGCACTATAAATTTTCTTACTCCTTCCCCTCATCTCCCACGCACGGGAACCCCCAAAAGGAAAGAACCGGCAGAACTGTAGTCACTGAAATACTGCCTGGAATAGTGATTTATACATCTGGCTGAAATAGCCAACCACTGGATGTCACTGTTACTCCACACGAAGTAAGCAAATACAACCATGAGATCACCACCACCATAGAGTAGCTATCTACTGTTAGAAACTTCAGAAGAAAATCAACAACAATAAAAGCCCTTTGAAAAATACAGTGAATTTAAAATTTAGGAGGAGTTCAAGGGAAAACCATGCTTGGAAAACAAAGTCTTAGGTAAGCTTCAGTGCAAAGGGTGGTCAATAGAGGCCTATGTAACTGTGCCAAATTTTGGCTTTGACAGAAACTAAAGGAAAAGTTGGCTTTTCCTTCAGAATGGGAGAGCACTTTCTTCTTCAAGTCCTTTATATTTCTGGCTTCTGGGACTCCAGGATGTTTCCAATTACTCCCAATTACATACAGCCATTGTTCTGCAAGCATTTTTCTAGTTAGAAGACTGACTGACATAATTTATTTAGGTAGCACTACAAAGACATACATGCACATGTTAAGAAAACTCCTGTTAGTCCTCAGCTGAGTATCCTTTTCAGAGAATGGCTTTCAGTTCCATTAGTTTCCCCGGAGCAAATTATTTTTCTGGTGTAAAATATTATATGCTGCTGCTTCATATTGGATTGGAAGAAGAAATTTCAATATTCTCACAAAGAAGAAAATCAAGAAGCTTATGTCCTCCTTAAAATGTTAAAACTCCCTTCTTGATCCCAAGTGACTTTCTCTGCACCAGCTTTGAACATGAAACTGCTTCAATCTACTGGATAAGGCAAAAACCTATTTCTTTTTCTTTTGTGCATCATGCTTCACCAAGCAATTGTTTTATCCTCATTTTAACCTCCTCACCTGGCTGTCTCTACTACTTCCAGTAGCTCTTGAAAATACAAAATTAATTCAGTTTTCTATTTCCAACATCAGCTCCAAAAAGTAAAATAAATCTGAGGCCATAGAATCTGAAAAGACTTTACTTCAATTTCATGTGTAACTAATTGCACTGAACAAAAAGTATGCTCCTAGTAAAATGTGAGGTCTATATAAAACAAAAGTAGCCCTCATTTGTAAGGGATTGTGATTTGTTATTAATACATTCATGCTATTTTTCCAGAATAACTTCAACTTCCATTGGAAATTTATTCTGATATTTCTTAGATATTTTCTTCTTCAGAATTCAAAGTTTTAGGAATGAAAATAAAACCAAAAGTTCATAATGAGAGCTTTGAGAGGTGTCTAAAATATGCAATCATACATAAGGAAATATTGTCCCTAAGTACCAGAATTCATACAGTTTTTTTCACTAGAAATGTAGCACTGATTACATATTTTACATGGCAGAAAAACAAAAAAGTGTGGGTCAGGAATTAGAGAAGATTGGTCAGTCATGTAAATTCTTTGTGAGTTAAAGATGCAGGAAACAAATAGCCATGGTAAAGATATTTCAATCAAACACAGCTTTTTAAGCGTTTTCCTAGCTCCACATGAGAGAAGGTGAGACTTAACCTTTGCTGAATGGCACATCAAACCTGGCTTGTCACTGAAGCAGTCAGGACACACAGCCCCAGCACTTCCCAACACGGACATGGAGCCCTCCATGTGGTAGCCACGGACTCTGACCGCCTGTTCTTCTGACCAGGGTATTGACCACAGCTTAGTAATGAAATTGAATTTTGTGGAAGCATTTGTATCGATGGAAATCATTCACTGGGATAATGGACCATAAAAGGCAGACAACGATATGGCACATCACATGTTCCCTGGCCATAAAATAGATTTTTGCTGATAGTTTACACTTGTTTGACTTCTCTTTTCATTTACTGGCTAACCAAAGAACATGTGGGTCATTAAAAACCACAGTCAGTAATAGATTCTGCCACCAACGGTGCTTTTAACTTCAATAGAAAGTCAGAATTTGGTCAGAGAAGATTCATGAAAGCAGAAAAAAATCTCTCAAAATGTTTTTCTATGGTCTTTACACTGTCAGGATAGGAAGCCTAGGCAATAGGAAAAGGAGCGTGAGGGTACCAGGGGAGGAGAAGCCCTGATTACTGGAAGACCTCATACAGTATATTACCAGACAGTGCAAAATACTGAAATTCCACAGAAAGTACCTTGAGGCATTTCCTGGCCTTAAATAAGTCCTAGTCTGAGTTTTTCTCCCTTTAATCTTTTTGCACTGACTTTAAACTATTCCCTCTCCCATAGTGTGTCCCCACAGTTCCTGGTGCTGCCTGCCACAGAGGAGCTCTGACATTGCAAGGGGATTTTCTTTGATGAACTGTAACAAAATCCGTGTACGAGGCTGCATGCTCTTCACCCTTCATAAAGGGATTGCTCATTAAATGGAAGATAAACATATTAAGAATGACAATTTCCATCCAATCATTCAATTTAGGAAAGGACAGATGCTCCTTGCAAAGTCAAATAGTATGGCAAGGTTATCCATAATAGAGATTTTACAGTACAGCTGTCAGCATTCAGAGATCATCTGTTTACCAACAGGTATCCCTGTCACTGTCCTTGGGCTTTTCCTGAAGCAGGGGAGAAAAGTGACAAATGTCAGAAGCAGCACAGGATCTATGGCCTCCTGCATTCAACAGATGTTGATCCTGCAGAGGTGACCACTGCTTTCAGACTCACTTGCAGATGCATCCTTTGCTTATGCAAGGATAAAAGAGGAAATTTCAGTGGCAAAGGTGCCAGAACTGCACAAACATTTAAATACTGTAGGGGCTGGTCTTGATTTGCTTCTGAGCTTGGTGCTTATTACTGTGAATAGTCTTACTAAAATTAATGGAAGCACTCAAGCAAATACAGCCTCTAATGCCTTAAATTTCTTGAGTCTTGAGGTCCACAGGTGTATAAATGTAGATCATTACACCCACATGGAGTCCCCTGACTTCCCCCAAAAACCCTTTATTTAAGTGAAATCATCTGCCCACACTGTTCTTTTTTTAAGGATTAGAGATGCAGTTTGTGGCATAACATACAAGGCAATTTTTCTGAACTTCAACAAGAAATTAATTGCTTCTTGTTCAGACAGACAAGGAGAAGCTATTGCAAAGATACAATTTAAGTGCCAAAAGAGAATACGGATTGACATATATGTGAATATAAAGACCATCCAGAAAATTTTTTTTGCAGCCATAAAGAACATCTGCTTTCATATGGTCATATACAATTATATGTATGGTCAACTACAATTTGCAGACAAGATTTCATTTTTTTACGGTTTTTCTTCTTTTCATTTGGAAGCTGCATAGCCTTTTGGACATGCTGATGGTCTCTCAGCAACGTTTGTCTCCAGCTTCCACTTTATAGAGACAGCAAGCACTGAAAGAGTAAAGACCACAAAATTTGTGCTGGTGTCTCAACACGATACTGTTTTGTACACCTGTCCCTGCCCCTCTTCTACCTTCTTTATTCTACCTTCTTCTTCATCTATCAGGTTTTGCCAAAGCTCACAGAAGTTTCAAAGTAACTAAACACACAAAAGCTCAGAGACAGTAATGTGCTAGATCCAATCTTTTTGTTTGAATAGCTCCTAATACAAGGATATGCAAGTAAAGATGACATCAAACAGCTTCTAAGACTCAGTTCCATCATAAAATCAGCCCTAAAAATTCACCATATGATATTGTTCCAATTAATTACAACATAAATTATTATGGATACTGTATTTGGTTAATGGACTTATATCAATTTATTTTAAGAATTTTTCATGTTATCAATTAAGTTAGAACTATTTTGAAGATTACATGCAATATTGGATCTGGTAATAGCTCCCCACCTAGAAAGTTAATTATACTTCCCTATTGCTTATTGGATATTTAACTTTGCTTTTACATTCGAAACATTATATTGGTACATTGGATTCACTCTGGATCCAAATTTTCTGCTGATTTCTGTAATGTGTGCCAGGCCAAGCTGTGAACAGACTATCTATCTGTACCAAACTCCACATGGTACAAGGCAAATGTAAAGCTTTCTGGCAATTGCTGAAAGGGCTCCTTTTCTCAAAAATCACAACTGCAAAATGAATGCAACCTGTCACACCAAATTAAGTGCATAATAAATGCATAGGAAGCCTGCTTTCATCTAGACATAAATATACATGGTCCCAATGGGCTGCTGAGTCTCTGCTGACTTGCAGCTAGGGACCAAGTGTGGGCCCATTGAAGTCCCGACTCCAGCGAGACAGAAACCAGCCAGCAGCTCTGGAAAATAAGCTACCCTATAGACTACAAAATACTAAAAACCTAGACAATTTTCTCAAGGCACGAAAATGTGGGTATCATCCCAGGTTTGTTGAAATGGTGCTCACCACGCAATTTACTTAATGAGCAGGGGACTTCTCTTGTCAGTCTCTTTTTCATCTCTGGTAAAGACAGAATGTAGCATCACTGTTTCTCCCCATGGAGAAGAAAGGAAGGGTTTGTAGGTATGTGCTAATATGCATGACTGACAAGTAATGTATCTTGTAAAATCTTTGAGGCAAGAACCATATCCCCTATATTTTGTATCATTTTACAGTATCAAAACATTACAGAAATCTTTACAAACACCTGACAGCTTTTTTTGCCAAAAAGAACTGAACATACATTATTTTTCTAAAAAGTGAAAGAGCTGTCTAAGATGAGTTTCCAGCAAATACAAATAGGTATTAGTAGGGAAATTCTCATTCTAAAGCTGTGCCAATATTTGAAAAGGGCAAATGGACTGACTCCATGTCAGTTAACACAGAGACAATCAGGTGCATCAATCACCAGGCAAGAAAAGAACTCAGAGCAAAAATTGTATTGGATTTAATTAGTAATTAAAACTTAGACATTTAAGTAGTCAATTCAACATTATACTATGGCAAATGTTTGTGGGTTTTTTCCCAAGAAATACCAATTTATTTCATTACCTTAAATTTGGTAGCTGACGAAGGAAAAGAATTGTGTCTGTACAGACCATATTTCAACTTGTAAAAGCATCTTGATTCTTTACAGAATTTTGACTGAAAAAATTAAGACCTGTCTCAATGATATCTCTCCTGGAAAACACTCTAAATGAGAAAGACAGGTACTGGGTGAATTGCTTGAAAGAGGGGCAAATTGAGACAAAATAATTTAATACAGCCACATGGAGACCTGGCTATTTACGGACAAAATGAAAATAAAAATTCTAAAACATTAAGAATCGTATAAAATGCAAACTTTTAACAGGACAGAAGGTTAGTGGAGATGAATTTAGCATGGATTCTCAGTGCATAGTGCTTTGGCAAACAGGGCTTGCAGTAGTCTGTAACTACTAACAGAGTCTGCACTTTAAATAAACCAAAACCAAGTGGAGGTTGCTTTATCTCTCTACTCAACGTGATCAGGTCAGTGATGGAAAGGTGTTTTCATTTCTGATGCCCATTCTTTCACCTTCAGAAGCATGGGAATAAGCAGCCGTGGAGCTGGCCAGCATTGCACTTATCTGTTCTTTCATCACAGGTCCCTTTGGAAGATGTATATCACATATCTTTGAGGACTGATTCATGGTTCACTGGTCAAAATGTCTGTCTGAATGGGGTTGTGTGCCACAGATTGTGGCCTACATTTAGAGGAAATGTTGCTGATCTTCCCTTTGCCCTCCCCTAATATCCATGGTGCTATCACCCTATTGTAACAAGGAGGAACTAATACAAAATTGATACACAGGCATCCACTTAACAAAAACTTCTTTGAAGTTTGCTGCAAGTGGGTAAGGAAATGAATATTCCTAGCAAAAACACTGAAAAACTTTAAAATAAATTCTTCCTTATTTATATTATTATTTTATACAAGATCTGAATGTTAAAAATAAAAATAGTTTTTATATTCCATTCTTGCTACATCTCTAATGTATAATTATGAAGGCACTTTTGGCTTCCAGAGGAAGCCAAGCATTCAGATGTGAAAAAAATATTTTTGCAACTTATTTTAACATGAATTATAACCATAGGTTATGCCCTAAACTCAGAAAATATTTCTACAATTTATTGTGTGCCCACAGAGAAATACTCTCTGACTAAAACTGTTCAAGCCACAGCAGTATCTGCTCAGCCAGGAAAAGAGTCCACATCACAGCTTTGCAAGAAATAACTTGATATGACAGAGTATCTGATAAAAATATACCTCTGCAAAAATTCAACAAAATGCTTCAATTTTTCTAAATCCCAAAAGGTTGCAAAACCACAGGAAATTGGATATTATTTCTGGTTATCTTATGAGAGGGAAAAAACAAATTGCAATTGGGATATAACCTCTCCATTCTAACAGAGAGAAGCTTTTCAAGACAGATTTTATGCTCCAGAGGATGCAGAAGTCTGGAGAGTGAAAAGAAGGAGCACTGTTGCAGATAATTTCTAAACCATTCTAATTCACGGCAAAATGCAGCCCAAACATCACAAAATCAAAAACTCAGGCTCCCCAGTCCATTTCCAACCTAAAGTAAGCATCAATTCTCATCAAATCTTGGGATGTCCTCATCATTTGCATTTATCTCCTTTGCATTTTCCTATTTCTATTATTCTATATTTCCTACAACTTTGTACATGAATTTTACATTATTTCTGTATTTGCAGCATCATGTCTGGTTCTGCACTGAAAATATCATTCAAGGTTTCCTTTGTATCACCACAGAGCAAGTCAGAAAAAAAATTTCAATAAAAAATGCAAAAAAGAATTCAGATGTCATTGTTCACAAAGATTTAAAAGAAAAATTGGTAATTTTGGTCATTCATACAGGTCATTCACTATAATAAAAATATAAAATATACTAATTTTGAGTGCTCAAGTATTTCACACTTTCAGAGTTAGCATTATTTTTTTCCAGTAGGGAAGTATAGCCAACAGTGCTAATTCAAATTTTAATTAGCAATGTCATAAGTAATCTAACAGGATAACATCACTAATTAAATTTAGTTGATACTAAATTGAAAATTTCTGTAAGTCTTCATGGGATTGGGGATATAGTGCAAAGGAACAATAACTTACCAAGAGTAACCCTTCCCCAGACCTGAGGATTGTCCTATATTAGTATCCTCTATTAGAAACTAATTGCAAGTTCGGTTTTTAAGTTCTCAATAGCCCAGACGATATTTTATTAAAATGTGCTCACTCTGATATAAGAAAGTAATATTACAGATTATACACATGGAGCAAATGTAAAATAAAAGCACGTGCTTTGGAGAAAGCATCTTGGAACATACAAAGTAGAAGATTTTGATGGCACTTTTCCCAGTGTAGATCCCAAAGAGATTTGGTTTGTAGGAATGTAAGAGAGACCTGCGTAGCACAACTTTTAATTAAGAATTTGACATCATAGTTATATACTGCTGCACTCATAGAACTGATTTCTTAAACTACATGACTTTGCTGATAAGACTCTTGAGAGAATCCTAGGCAGCTTGCAGCTACTCCATGCTGCTAAATGGGAGCAATTTTGGAAGAAAGACACAGAGGTGGTTGAAAGGTTTCATTCATTCATTCATTCATACTTTTAAAAACAAATATAGAAATATAGAAAGGTTGATGAGGAGAGAAAAAAATCAAAAATTCCACATCCAAATAAGTATGTAGAAAAAGGCATGCTCAAGGAGATACAAACAGACATAATTAGAAATAACAAGATTTACATTTTTAAAATTAAAAATAGATATTGATAAACTAGCTGGACTAATGCCTTTTCAACCATTAAATTTCTCTTTATTGTCCTACATTTAATTGCACATATTGTCTAAGAATTAATATAAGCTAATAGATTTGTTATCTTCTTTATTAGTGCTCATCATGCTAAGCTACACTGCTGTATTGGACAGCTGCCATTCCTATTTTATTTAAATTTTTTACACTAAATATATTTAAGTCATTAACTGTGGCCAAACACTAAAAGTAAAGGAAAGAACTCGGGGAAAGAAAACAGAATTTATATGTCTAAATGAACACAATCCATTTAATAAAGTATTATCAAGTAACCAAGACTAAGAATAAAATACTATTTGACAAAGGAAAATAGCAGGTGGGATAGGTCTTCTATATAATAAATATCTATCAAACTGAGATTATGCTAAATCCATTTTAAAAGGATTTATCCTTTAGAGGGCTTTAGAGGATAAACTTTAAAATGTGTCCCATATCTCTCTAGATGTTTAAATGTTTATATCAAGAAAGAGCTGCAATTATGGAAAGACTGAGTTGTTATTATAGAGAGGCGTTTTGAAATAGGACTGACAACTAGCTAGAAGACAATGTAGATCTTGCTATTTTCACATAACGTTTCTTGTAAATTTTCTATTAGTTCATCAGAAGTATGAATTTTTATGCTATTAATACATTTGGTTATATATTTTTTTAAAATTACTTCATGTATTCTGCCTGATGACTTGCAGGTAGTTTCACCATTGCCAATATCTTGTCATAAGTTCAGTCTCACGCTTATGTTGAAACTTCACATTTTATGAATTTTTTTAATCCTCATATTCAGACAGTATGAACAAGTGGAGATAGACTGAGGATCTATGTGTGAGAAATTGAGCAGCACTCTCTCCTGAGAGTGCTGCACAGTCACCTGGGCGGTGCCACTACAAATAGAGGGATGGCAACCTACAGCTTCAGCTTTTCAGAAGCTTTTGACCCTGTCAAACCATATGGAAGGCAATGGACTGACTGAAATTTTTTCAGTACACAAGAGGAACAACAGTGTCAAAGATGAAGCACTAGAAGCCAAGAGTATATCTCTTTTGTGTATGTAACATTGAAACTGATAACTGAAGAAAACAAAAAAAATGCATATTTGAGACTTAAGATGTTTTTTAAAATTATTTTTTGAAACTAAACATAATTAATGTTAAACTTTTTGTAAAAAATTGATTTCTCTCAACAAAAATTTAGTTTAATATAAGCTTTAGTTTTGGTTGAATAGATCATAGTTTTAATTTAGAAACTACAAAGTAATCACAACCGTTTCAAGAGCATTATTATCCAAATGGATGGTGAAAAAGATGAGCTAGTTGAGTGTGTGCACCTCATCATCTCAGCACTGATGCCCTGCCCTAGTAAAAAGATTGATTATGCCAGAATTCATTGCACCAATGATGTTCAAGTTGGACCCATACTTTGAAGGCTCAGAAAACAAATTTAGCCTAATTAAGAGACTTTATAGTGACTCCTCTATCCTCTGTCCTCTATCCTCACTGAATAGGGTGGTAGAAGGACTAAACTCGTGAATTAAACATGACAATGGGATATCTAAAGTCTCGGGCAAACCTGGGCTGTTTCTCAGTGTAACAGGCATGACACCGTGTTTTCCACAAGCCGTGGTAAAAAATAACAAACTTTACTCACCACTGGATTTTATCTGAAATCAAACATGATGGTACCAAGTCAAGGGGGATGGCAGATTTGAATTCAGGTGATGCCCTGCATTATTACAAACTAACCCTTCCTGTCCAGTTCTCACACACAAGGTTTTCCTGTGGTTCTCTTGCACAGCAAGTGCCCAGTTTTAACATCTTAGCAATTAAAGAGATGAAGAGACATAGGGAATTGGCATTGGCCCTCTACAGCTCTTATACAATTGTGAAGGTAAATACAGCTGCTGGTCCTTCCTCAGTCCACAAGCTTGTAGAAATGCTTCAGGTTTTCTCTTTAAACCATTTTCCATCCATTGCTACAGTAATGGAGTATTACTCAGGTTATCTGAACTGTGCTGTCAAATATCTGTGATCAGGAAGCTCAATCAAAAGATATCTCTAAAAGAGCAATAGAATCGGTTGCTGTTTTCCTCTGGGAGTCCAAGTTCCCCAAGCACAAAAACACAACCAGAAAGCAAGGAAAAGATTCCCAAATTTTATCTGCAGGACTGGTATGAATGAACTAGATGGCAGGCTTGGGTCTTTTGGACAGCATTCCCTTTTTTTTCTTTTTTTTTTCTTTTTTTTTGTTTTAATTTTTAGAAAATTATATTAAGCAGTGAAATGGCAAGAGTTTATGTATCAGTCCATATATAAATACCTTCAGCATGCTGATTCACAAAAAGTAGCTGAGGGCCATAGGATATAAGAATACTCCTGGGCAGACCCTTCAGAATATGCAGTTACGTTTACAAAACTGTTTATCCCTTTTACAATCAGTTATGTTTACTCAATTCTAGCAAAATCATCCACTGTTGAAATTCCTCTGGCTGCTTCTTTCCCAATTTCACCTGCAGTTTTCAAAACCATGGAATACCCTCTGAACCATGAGAACCTCTGCTTCCCACTCAGTGGTGTGAGGACAGACCTGTCTAGCAGAAATAGCAAAGAAGGAAGGAGAGGGAAAGAAGGAAATAAATTGATATTTTTACTTGCTGCTCTTGTCTAATACTTTTAGGGATGTATGAGCACAGCCTAATCCCCTCAGATCACGTCCTTTTCACAGAAATTGATATTGCCCAAGTAAGCTGGGTTATTTTGAAGTATCACGGCTCCCTTCACAGCTCTACTGGCAAGGCGTGTCACAGTAAGCAGCATTCAAATAAGTAAAACACGACTACCCAAATGTTTAAATTATGCAAAATGCTAACAATATTCTAAATACAGGAAAAGTGTTTCTTTAATGCTCTTTTCTGGCAGTTCACCACAACTCCATCCATTTCAAAGGCTTCTGCTCCCCACACAGAATTAAATAGCTGCTGCAAATGTCCTTTGAACAAGAGCTGCCATCAGTGGGATAGGAACACAAGCAGCCTGGGGACTGGTATCAAACAGTCTCCCAAAAGAAAGATTATGAAGCAACCAAGGACATCTAAAGAGAGAAATCTAGGCTGAAAACTATTTGAGGAATTATCTTGAGAGAGATTTCTTCCAGAAAATATATCAGATATGGTTTATGCTGTGAAATACGTTCTGTCAGCATGGTCCAGGACATACATGTATTCTAGTCCTGACAGCTGAACTCTGACCTTCTGCAAGTAAAGTAATAACAATCCTTAGAGTTATGTGACCCTTTGATTGACATTTGTGCATAGTGATGGTCTGTGTATGTGTCTGGCAGCACAAACAGCTCTATTGCCAGTGTGGCAGTGCCATTATGTCCATAACACTGGCACTGCTGTTGGACTTTCTGACTGCTACCCAAGGATTAAATGACTATATATTCACAAGCTTTAAGATGTCACTGTGTCTTGGAAATGTCCCTTCTTTGCCTAGGTCATCAAGTGGATAGCCACAAGTGGATGCTACTGCCCTAGATAAGAAAAGGTATCCTGGCTGATTTTGCAGTCTGAGGATATAAAACAGTGCAGAAGGTTAGCTGCCAGAAATCACAGGGAATATAGGTGTTCCTTTGGACATTTAAAAAAAGACACAAAATCTAATGGCAGGTGCTTTTCACCACATGGGGAAAGTCAAGATCTGATACAAGAAAACAAAGGACATAAACAAAGGAGTGCTGCCACAATACTGTGTAGGGCTTAGTGCCATTTTTTACAGGAATCAGTGCCATTCCAGGAACAAGGAATACTCTTTCAACACCCAGGAAAAGGCTAAAGGCTACCCAGTATCAAAAGGCAAGGAAGAGTTCATAGAGCAAGAAAGTGCAGAAGATGCAGAGCCCATAAAGGACCATGAGCTCTTTCAGACTAAACAAAACTACGGACAAAGATGGAAAAGGAAACCAGCAGTTTACAATTCTCTGTACCACGAGCATTAAAAAAAATAAGATAAGACATCACTCCTTATTGCTTCAGCATTTGATTCTCTGTGTCCTACCACAATCTCCAAACACTTCTCTCTCCACTGTAAATGTCAGAAACAGACTCTCTATTTCAAGGTAGCCAGTTTGTTTCTGGGGCATGTACGTGGCAAAAGAAGGTACACAGGGTGAAAAATCATTAATCAATCTCAACCTATGAAGAGGAGCATGCCAAAAACATCACGCACCCAACAAGTCGTTCCCTAGTGTGTAGTGTTGTTTGCTGTAGGCTATGGTTTTCTTTTTATGTCTTCCAAAAAAAAGGAAAAGCAAAAAAAAAGCAATAAAGTCAACAAAAAAAGTCTGGATTCACAAAGAAAATATTTTATCAGAGGCTTATAATGTAGTAAGTAGCAAACATGCTCACAAAGGAAACAGATGTATATGGAACATTATTGATTTAAGCTAATTTAAGTGTGGTGAAGATCTCAAAGTTTATCAGTGAAGAATTCAGTAACTGGGTGCTTGCACTATGTCACATTGCAAACATATTAATAAGAACTCCTCAAAAGTAGTGTTTCTACCTAAAAATGCATCTGTTTTTTGTATTAAAGACCAAACGGTCAAGTGCAAAGGAAACTGCTTGCATGTCGTACTTCAGTTCAATAATCAGACAAATTGTTGTAAGGACAAAACAGTAGCAACAGTTCCTCTGAGATTAATTTTAGATGTTTCTGTACAAGTGCACAGTTATTTAAATTTTTATGGAGTAATGACTGACTTGTTGTCTCACTTTTTTCAAGAAAGAAAATAATTTTTGTCTTACTATGGGGGAGGAAGGAAAACAAAGACTCTTCTTGTGTTCAGATGGTGGTGGAGGAGGAGGTGCTGGCCCAAACCACTGGCCCACATTGTTATGCAATGTCCTCCTGCTCCAGTGAGGAAAAATGTGTGCCACAGTGAGTGTGTATCTGCCTTTCTTTGCTGCTCTGCTCCAGCAAGTCACTTCTGAGTAGCACATGTAAGCATTGTTACTTCTACAATTTCTTGCAGCAACAGCAGCAATATTTGGTGAGTTAGGATCTGGGTATCGTCCTGTGATACTTCTGCTGCTGAACCAGCTTGTGCCTGCTCCAACAGTAAATAATTCTGTGTCATCTCTGTTTCAGTCTTATGAGGTAGAGACCAGTCTGGGCCCAAAAGAATTGCTGTTGGGATAGTAATGGCACTGAATACTCCTGCTTGGCCTTGAAATTTGCTGTCTGTGATTGATAAACATGCTTATCCTCGATTTTCTGATACAAAAATAATTACTGTTGTCCAAATCTAGGCAAGACAGCAAGCTGTATTTCCATCATCAAGCCAGCTCTTGCTCATCTCACAACTGACAGCATTGCAGGGATAGGAAAAGCATGACACACAATTTCAGGAATTAAATCCCCGTTTGAAAGTTCTGCAACAGACAAAAGGTAGCTGCATTTTCCCACATTTGCTACTGAGTATTTAATGGGCTCACAACTACTACTTCATCATATGCAATTTGTATGGTAGGTAAAGGCCTGTGTCATCTGTTGGCTTCCATTTGCAGCCTTTGTTATGCATTTCTCAAATGATCTCATTTCCAACATTGCATGACTGACTGCTCTAGCAGTTGCTTTGAGTGAGGGAAAACTAAAGAATTGGTTACACATATTCTAAAACAAAGGATCTTAGTTCATTTTTCCAAAATAGAAGCTTCTGATGAGGAAGTTGTAAAGAGAGTGAAAGTGATTTTGAGAAACGGTGGTGAGGAAACAAGTTGGAGAGAGTGACTGGATGCTTTTAAAAATCCCCATAATGGGGAAGATGAAAAAATAAAATTTTAGGAAGTTTGATCTTCATCACCTACCACACCCCGAGAGCAGCTCTTTTATAGCATGACACAGTGCTGCATGCCTGGAAATATTAGTACAGTAGGGTACATAGCGCTGCATTTAATTTCTGCCACTGAAAAACATTGTTGCGAGAGAAGAGTGCCTTAGAAAAAGATTAAAAATATGAAAAAAAAAAGAAAACCATAAAAAATTTGGAGGTTATGTGCTATCAGATATTTTACTAGCACAGCATTTTAGTACACTGATGACTACTTGTAAGTGGCAGCAGCCGGATTTTGATCTATGCTGGATTAAAAAATAAGTAATCCAGGTTTTATCTTTTGAAATCCTAGAAGAATGAATGTGAACTATTCTCCTTATTATGTAAAAAGATGCAACAAATGACCTGAAGTAGCATAAAAATGCTTATCACAAAAAACCCCAAACTTTTAAAATGTGATGTTAGTATGTTTGACTCCTACTGATTTAAAACTCTATTGACTTACTGACTGTTTAGGAATATGAATCAAGACTCTAATATAGACTAATTACTAAGGAGCACTATCTTCTACTGAGCATACTAAAATATCACAGTGTCAGTAACATATGAAGGTAAACCCTACATCTGCAGTGGCAGTTTCAAAACACACTGGTGCACTTGTCAATCAAAAGATTGTACAATCCCCAAATTTAAAGTAATTGAGAAATAATTCTGGATTACAACTTTTACCCAGTTACTCTGTGCATGGGGAAATCCCTGTGGTTACAAGGCTCCTTTTATAAATATGTATAGAACAAATAGCACTATATTAAGATGTAGTACAAATATTTGGCTCATTGCTTCATGGTTCATGGATACTTTACTCATGGAAAACAGTCTGCTTTTGTGTTTCATTAACCTTTTCATTATCGTGAGTGTAAGTCAATGCTTCTCCCCTAAGAATAAATGGATAGAAAACTGGGAAAAAATGAAATTCAATGATCTTCACAATTTAGTCACATAACCGTATCAAATTCAGGAGTGGTGAACAAATACTGTTCATATCTGTTACATTACACAGGTATTAATCAAAAGATTTACACCTTGTAATTGTGTGACCGGGTATAGCATGAATTTTCTTGTGAGGAAGAATATATCAAGAATGTACTAGGGATTGTAAAATGATAATATTAGAAGTGTACTTCTCATCCTTCTGAAAGATGCCGAAATTATCATTAGTAAAAGGTTAAGCAGGACCCCTAACACTCTTTTTAGTTTTCAAAACAGTATGATATTGAATGCCTTTAAGAGCTAAATTTAGTGCTGTGATCCAGTGAGAATCTAGAAACCCTCCAATCCCCCTCCTCAAAGGTAGTAAGATACAATACTTATAAGCAATGACATTTTAACACACTGAAAAGCTTCTTTTGACCCTAAAGTGATTCCTGATTGCCCTAGGGTACAAACAAACCTAAATCCACATTTTGGGATATGAGCAGAAAATGCTTCTCTGACAGAATCAAAAAGCAAAATCAAAATGTGCTTGTTCTGCATCCTCTCAAGAGATTCCAAATAAATCCACCCAGATCATAATGACAGAAAATAAATAATGTGTATCTCTCTAGTCTGCCAGAGTTTTGTTCCAGATGGATGGAGGGAGGAAAGAGAGGAGGAGACTTTATTAATCATCATTCTCTATATAGCTTTAGCTATCTTCTTAGAGAGCTCATTTCAGAGAGCTTTTTTGCCAGAGATCTGTGTTTTAGAAAAGTTATGTAACAAAAATTCATCAAGACTAGGCAGCCACACCCAAATCTGGATAGACTTATATGTGTTAATTCTACCTCAAACTGATCTAAAAATTCTAACTATTTTTTCAGTCTAAACTGACTTTCTAGAAGGATTTCTCTACTGCTGGGTTAGAGACAATTCATAACAGAGTGTGATGGCTTAATTATGAAAAGATGGGCATCAGGGAACTGCACAAGAATTGTTCAGGTGGAACACCACAGCTGAGAATTCCAACGTGGTTTTTCAGAAAGCATTGCCATAGACAACATCTGGGTCAGCTGCCACTAAACAGATGCAGCTCTGCTTAGGTTGAGCGGAACCAGCAGGCAGAGAAGTTCTGTGACTGGTCCCCACCACCACTCCACCAGTCACTGCTGCAATAATGCTGTGGGTGCATGGTAACAAAAAACAACATGTACAGGCAGGTTGGAGAATAAAGAGCAGAGAGCAGTGTTGAATATTTCAAGTAATAAAGGTGTTGAATGGTGAACCCTTAATCTTTTTTTTTTTTCTCCTCTTCCTTTTCAATTACTAGGCACATAAACAGACTAGATTTTGTCCTATGTTATATCTATAAAATAGCAAAGAGAAAAGTGAGGTTTGGTGCATGGCAGGTGTTAAAAGGTGTCTCTAATCTGGACTAGGCTGCCACAGCACACTCTAGGGAATATTCCTTCTATTGCTTGGGATGCTGTCACAGACATACCAGTCACCTACCACCTGTGCAGGCGACAGTCAAGTGCTTCTTATTCCTTAAACTTTTTACCCATAATTTTGCCCTCAAGACTTCGTTCAGATCTTTGGCACACCTGCTCCATCTAACTACTTCTCTACAGAACAGCATGTGAAGGGACTTGAATTATATATTAATTCTGCCGATACAAAGTCACCAGGGAATATACCAGTGCAGATTAGTCATTTGCCTCTTGGGATAACATGTCAGAAAGAAAACAGCAAAAATACATCAGGCAACCTAATGCATCTGATGCTTTACACAACACATTACAGGAATGCAAGATACTAAGCTTTGATACAGTCACAAAGCCAAGAAAAATTTCACATTACTTTAAAGAGAGATTTACATGGAAGCCCAGATGCATTTGTGGATAATGTGACTTTACTGCAGCTTTGTCTCCTGTACAAATTTCTCCTTTACATTACAAAATCTGCACTGAAGATAGATATGTTTAAACAACTTTAAGGCTCTAAATATCACCTGTGATGTGCAGGAAAAGTGTAGGTTAGTGGTGACAATTTCAACTTCAGATTGTCTGTTTTGGCCTAGATCTCAAGAGAAAAAAATCTATTTGAAGCCTTTTCAGTGCACAGAGAATAGCTGAAACAAGGACCATTTTTAACTTCTCTTTTAATTTTGCTCACTTGCCCACTTTGTCTCAGATTTTTGCCTCTAGTCTTCATTACCAAGTTTTGATAACAGCTTCCAGCCCACCACTTCCCAAGTCTATAAAAAGACTCATAATGAAAATTAACATAGATATAAAAGAAATTTTAAACACCCATTTAAACAAACAGACATGTAACCGGTTTTCTTTTGTGATATATTTTTGTTAGGACAAAATGTGTGCTGGACTCCTCCCAGTTTAGAGACTAAATTACCTTCATTTTCGCCAGCCTGAATAAAGTAATAGAATTACAGAATTACAGAATATGCTGAGTTGGAAGGCATCCACAAGGATTATTGAGTCCAACTCCTGGCCCTGCATAGCATCATCCCCAAGAATCACATCCCCTGTGCCTGACAGCATTGTCCAAATGCTCCTTGAACTCTGTCAGGCTTGGTGCTGTGACCACTTCACTGTGGAGAAATGTTATCTCCTTCACATTTACACTGTCTGCATGAATTGCTAAGCAAACACTATTTGGTTACTACTATTTTAAAGAAATAAGAAATTAAGAAATTGTCAGTTTTCCTTGCTCATGAAAGATCCAAGTACGATTTCTTTAATCCACATCACTTATCAATGATCTGTAAAACTGGAATTTAAAAATCAGTATGAAAGCCAAACCAGAAAATGTAGGGAAGTAACAAAAAGGCAGAAAAATTTATGAGAAAAGAAGAAAAGCACCTTATGCTTTCATATCTCAGAATTTCTTATGGCTGTGTTTTTAATTTGTCTCTCTGATGATAAGAAAATTATCAGACGTATGGGCTTGAATTGTGTGTATTGATCACTTGATGTGGATGTAGTGGAGAGCATTTCAGTTAAGCAGGAGACAGATGAGAAGTTCCAAGATTGAAACATGTCTGGGGGCTCCTCACAGTCCCAGCCATGAGGGAGAGAAAAAGCCATGCAGCCTTGTGCAGTAAACCTGCCTGCTGACACCCAAGCCCTAAGTGCCTGTTCTGTAATGGAATATCTTGTCCGAATTGAAGCTTTGGAAGAAGCTTGTACAGCTGTGCAATGTAGAAGAGCTGAGTGCATCCTACATCACAGCACCTGAGGCTGTGTGGAGACCTCCTCCTTCTCTGCTATGCTCCACTATGACATCTCCATAATCTGGAATTTCATCAGGTCTGGAATCTCAGACCACGAGGATTCTATTTACAGCACTTGCTGAACCATGAAGGTGGTAACACCAATGCTACAATTGACTAGCTCATGTTTGCAAAGCACACTGGAGAAGGAAAGTAATAGTTTTGTTTTGAATTCTGAAAGATATCCAGTTCATTAAAAGCTATAGTTGATGACACAAATAGATGCTTTGAAAACCCACAAATCTTAGATTTGTACAGAATTGAATAAAACATCAAATAGAAAGAAAATAACTGCTTTGAACAGGGTTGCTTGGCAGAGGTTTTTAAATTTATTCTTCTAACTTCTTCAAATTTTCACATTTAGAAGTTCATAAAATTAATAAACAAACCATCACAAATAGAATTTGATTTAAATGTTAGTCATAGGACAGGCAGATGCTTTTCCAGAACAAAAGTAAACACTGAAACTTTCTCCTATAAAGAAAAGAAGTGAAAAAGCTACTATTTATCAGCTTAGTAAAGCTAAATCTGAACAGAGTCTGCAAAATCAAAAGTTAAAATTTTATCAAACTTGCCAGTCTTCCTTCTGAAAAGGGTCTTGGTTACTCATCGCAGTAAAAGCTCAAGACTATAAAAGGAAATAAAAAAGGTACCTAATCTGCTATGGTAATATGTGAAAACAAGAGATTTAAATCAGATGCCAAAGTAATGTAGATAATGCAAAACAATTGACTTGGATGTTCTCAAACACACCAAATAATTAAGATCGTCAGTTTTACACCTCCATATTCTTCTAAAACATGCAAAATCAGTGGTGTCACTGCTGTCTAACAGTCCGTGTTATTGAAATATCACATTTATCTGTTGCTTTACCTTCAGTTAAGTCTATTCTATCTGAAATATTAAAGCATTAATGAAAAAAATACCCATAAGGGTACTCTCCTTATTACATAAAATACAGACGCATCCTTGATAGGTGCTGAAAAGAAATTTATGCAAGAAAAAATCCCATATATTTACCATATATCCACTTACACATCATTGCACTGTGTACTACATCTCAGTTTTATAGGCAACAAACACATCAGCTTTTCAAGTCAAGCACAACAAATCATTTTTACAGCATTGATTTGCAAATTTTGCTCGCTGAATTGCATTGCTTCACCCATTTGAAATGAATGCGATTGTTACCAGTAATAATGGTTTCCTTTACCACCACAACACTCTCATTAAACCACAAACAAATCATGAAACTGCCCCAGATACTATAAAATAAATGTCCTTTTATCAGAAATGAAGTATTGATGAGTCCCTTTAAAGTTAGCTCCATCTGAAAATTTTAAACCGAGAGGCAGGACTTTTTTTTATGAAAGACTCACTATAGTACATTGATTTCTGTGAGCATGAAAAGTAAATATTGATTTTTCATATGTACAAAAAGCCAACATGATTTCTATTAGATCCATAATAGTAACTGTGGTGTTGTTTTTTTCTGAGCTAATGACTTCCTTCCCTTTTTATTGCTTAAGTCATGTCCTCACAAATTGTCATCTATATTATATACACCTATTGTTCCAATTGGTTTTGCTATTTAAGAGAGAATATATTTTAGGATTACATATGTTATATAAATTATAACAAATACAATATATATATTTTTATTGTACATTTCTTCTTTTTTTTATGTGAGAAAAAAATTATAAGCAAAGTTCCACGACAAGTCTTCTATACCTGTTTTATGCTTCTAGCCAAAACCAAAACCAAAAAAGGGGGTCAGAAAGAAGTATATGAATCAGTGATTAAGAACTGAATAAAACCTAACTTTTCATATTTCACATGTGTCTAGTCTCCCTTATAGACAAGTTGCTCTAGTTAAAAAGAAATTAAAATGCAATCACAGACACTGTCGGTGCTACATCAAGAGCACCCTTCAGTCATGTTTTGAACTAAAACTGCAGCACTCTCAGAAATAAATTACTGTGTTTCCCTTGCATGGCTGAATGTACAAAACCAGGTGTGTCATTCTTAAAATCATGGTAACTAAAACATAGACACAAAATTTGGAAATACTACTAGGATTTCCTGGAGCTAGTGCACAGAGTTCTGTGATATGTGCCATCTATCTTAATGTAGCACTGTCAGCCCTGGCAGCGGTATAATGATTATTTGGAAGGGAGACTAAAAAGCAAAATGAGCTGTTTGCAGCCTCTGTGCCTGGTTACAGACAGCAGTCAATCGTGTGAAACAGTTTGGGCAACAAGGAGCCACAAGCTGACACCACAAGGCCTGGAAATGCACCACAGCAGGTACCCACAGGACAGCACAGAGCAACAGCAACCTGTCTGCACATCCCCCTGTGGCTCCTGTCCTGCATTACCTTCCTGGATCAAGGTCTCAGCAAAGCAGGTGCTCTGCAAAAGTGATCACAGATTCTCTGCAGGTTGGTTAGGTTAACCCCTGTGCCCACACCTAGGCCCTGCATGCTGACTCTGTTTTGCAGCAGTAATGAGTATTGGCATATCCTTATAAGAGGCAAAATCTCCCTGGCATCCATTCCTGTCTCCTGGGACTGCTCTGACAAGGAGAAACACCAGGAGCAGAAAGCTCAGGAAACAGCCAAGGTGGCATCACTTTGACACAGGAGATATTAAATTACACACTACTACAGCTCTTGGCTAATTACCATAGAATAAATGAATGAGTGATGTTTCCTTGTAAGAGCAAAAAGCACAGGAAGCTGTTGTTTAGTTCAGAAACTGAATTTTTGGAAACTCACCTCTTGAAGCTGCAATTTAAATCTTTATATTGAATTCTGTACCTACAAAGTATGACAAATATCTTTGCACCATCAAGGAGTGGTATCTAGCATGATGCCAGCTGTTGGCTATTACCAAAGATACACAACACTGCTGTTGCTGAGATTACAGTTTGGGGGAACACGAAAAAAGAAAAATTTCACCAGAGGTATGGCAGAAGTGGATGTGGCCCCGAAAAATCTTTAAATACTGCCTTTACTCTGCCTGCTTCATGCTGTGTAGTTAATAAGCACACAGCAGACAGCAGAATTGCAGCAGTATAAACCCAGCTGCAATCCCATGGAATAAGGCTCCACAGAGAAGGGTCATATCAGAACAGAGGCCATCCAGCCCTGTAACACAGGACAGCAGCCAAAGAATATATTCATGTAGAAAGAGAAAAAAAAAAATCAACAAACCCAAAACTACAACAATAACACAGAAAACCTATGGTACATAGAAAATCACTATGACTACTTTCTTTAAAAAGAAGGGGGAAAAAAGCCCAAATCTGTAAATCATATTCTAGTATGTTCCTAGTGTGCTGGTGGCCTATATAAAATAAAATGCTTGTGTCCATTGCATCCCCTCCTTTCTTATAAGAGCAATAGCAACAACATCTGTGTGTAGTACAAGGGAAATGGAGTAGATTGGAGGCAGATCTCTTTCAGTGAAGAAGAAGAACATTTTAACACGAATACATTTCTTTACAGAAGTAGTCTTAGAAGATGTTGGGCACTATCTTTATTTGTGAGTTGTACAAACTAGATGATTAGTTCTGGATAAAGGATACAGGGCTATCATAATTTGGTTCTGGACTTTTAATTGTGGTATTTTCATGTTTTCAATTAAATGTTTAAATCAGTTTGCCATACGCAATGGAAGAAGAGTTTTGGGAATTTTTCTGAACTACACAGACAGCTACAATCTCTACATAATTTGTTTCTTTCATGGTGACTACAATAACAATATAGTGCTCAGCCAAAAAAAACACTCCAAAACTTTAAAACAATTAGCTGTAGTTTATGGCTTAATTAAAATCTTAAATTTATCACTTAAAACAATGAACATGCAGTCCTTAAGAACTGACTTTACAAGCCTATCAAGAAAGCACTGCCACCATGACACTGAGTAATTTTGTGTGACAAGAACCACACTTTAGCATATAAGGAATTTGTATTCCAAATAAAAGCAAAAGTGACTCCGGATTTATCACTCAACGAAAGACTCAGTGTAGAAAGAACTACCTGCCCTAGGATAGTCATTCAAATTCAGTATAATTCAGAGAGTTTAATTATTTGGACAATACCCTCTGAATAATTAAATTATTTTATTTTGAAGGAAGTAAGGTGAGAGATGAGAGTGTTCATTGCCAGTCTCTATTAGTCAGAGGATGCAGACTTGTCTTCCAATGGTAATATTTATATTCCATGCCAACCCCTACATAATTTTACTTCTTGAAGCATCTACACTTCTACACTACACTACTAAAGCAATCTAAAAACATCAAGAAAACTCATAGCATTGGACTCCCTCAAATGTTTTCTAAGCTACTTGTGGTAATGGAAGAAAATTGGTGCAGTAGGTTTATGTGGCTCCAGAACATTTGACTGAACATGAACTTTGGCTATTTATCTTTTATAGCACATATACAAAATTCAAACATCTCCTTTACACAATACTATTTTGTTCTGAAATATTTTGGTCAATGTTAAAAAAAAGGTGGAACACTCATGCTTTTATTTTTTGTGTTATGGAGTCTTTTTAAGTCTTGAAGTCATAACCATCTATCCAATTGCTTCCTAATCTCTGTAATATTTCTAAAGTAATCTTTACCTTCACAGCAAACCCAAAGGTTGTGCCTTACTGCACAGCCATGTCATATTAAACTGCCCTCAAGAGAATTTATAGGCATTAAAACTATTTCTAGTTTTTGCTAGAAACTAAGTCAGAGGGGAATGAAGAAGTGGTGCACAAAGCAAGCTTAAACTGAAGCTTCTTAGGAAGACACATTTTAGAACACAAAAGTCACATGAGGTTTCACAGAAAAAGGTCCTCAAGGAATATATGCTTCAGCTATTACTGTTATGCAGCATACTAGTGGAATCTCCTGGAATTTGGTTTACTTCTTACTTGAGATTAAATTTCCCTTCTTGACAATTAAAGTTTTTGTGGTTTTTCTGAAGATGTGAAAAATGAAAGATCATGCAGCATTTAAAGTTTCATCCATGACTTAAGTGAAATATTTTTCTACTCTTAACACAGCTTATAAAAATTGTTTTCCTGTGTTTTTCTAACTTTCTTCCCTTTCAGTAGCATGAAATATTGTACTAATGGTAGGATTATGCCATTTCTGAACTGTCATCTGGTCATCATGCCATTCCCTTTCTGAACATTATTTGCTCCTTGCAGTGAAAAGCAACTCAAACTAAAATGCACTCAAACACAATGTAGAGCAAAGCTACTGGAAATCTTAAACAGCTTGTTGAACTAATCATGTGTTGTTATTATTGTCTCTCACTTCATAAAAACATCACCTCTCAAGAATATATGAAAGCTCCTCAGACCTCACAATCAAACTAATGCCAGGAAATCTGAGCTATAAATCACAGAAATAAATGCTTTCTTTCCCCAAAGTGTTAGAAGTTCAACTGCTTTTGAGTCCTTTAACATAGTACCTCATTTTCTGTGATAATTTATTAGACCAGAAAACAGGCAACTGTTTTATCATTCCATTTAATGAAACAGGAAGTGGAACTTTCAAAAGTATTCTTATATGGGCTTTGCTGCAGTTGAATTTAGTGAGAGTTTTATCTAAAATAAACATATTTATGTTTGGGCCATTGGAGCTGCTGAAGGAGGTTATGAGCTACCTACATTGTAGCTACAAACCTGTGCTGCTGGTCCATGAGATTTCAGCCGGGCACGGCAGCCACACATTATTTTTTCTTTGAGCTCTGGAGGACATCAAATGAAAGCCACTGCATGCATTGTCTTCTGAGAAATAATTTAGACTAGATAGTTTAATTTCGTTTTGTTCTCTCAAGGATAAAAATGAAGGTATAGACCTCCATGGAAAAAAGGACAGCACATAAGTCTACTTAAACACTATCTAGAACACTTGAGTGTAAAGATGTTTTGGTGCTCATTTTTAGCTTTGCACACTCAAATGAAAATGAACACCTACTATGACTCTAGCTTTGGACAGAAAACTAGCAAAACAACGAGTAGGAACCACTGAGAAAAGCAAATAAAAAAAGAAATGAAGTGGACAAAATATTATAAGAAGGATTTTCTATGCTCCATGCTGCTTACTGGATTTAATTTCTATTCTGAATCATTCCTACTTCTGTTCATATATTCTCCTTTTTGTATGTGATGATTCAAAATAAAACTCTAAGCTGTATTTTGCAAAGATTGGGATAAAAAACTTGGGCATTGATCCTAGCACTGTAATTACCTCTCTGCAGATCTCCAGAGCACTAGGTTTTGTATATTGACTGAATTCAACAGTTTCCCTTTCATGTAGCAAATGACTCCTTTTAAAAAAGAGTGCATAAATATTAGGAATATATCAGGTTGTAATGAAAATATTTTTGGATGATAAAATTGGGGATAGAGAGGGAAGGAGAAGAGGATCAGAGGAGGAGGGGACATGAGCCTTATGGACCAGGAGGCCAAAAGAAGCACAATGGGGGCATGTTCTACTTTTTGGAGCATGAATTAAATTCCCTCTCTGACAGATTAGTTCACCAGTAGCCCTAAGAGAATCAGAATCATAGAAAATCATAGAAAATCCTGATTTGGAAGACACCATGTGCCTTAAAGTCCAAATGCTTCTTCATATCCTTGTTTCCATTTGTTCTCCAATTTGTAACAGATATTAACCTATTAGCATGTGTCACATGAAAATGGAAATATTAAAGGAAATTAACCCAAACTTTGTGGTACCAAAAATTCCTAAAAGATTCCACTAAGATTTTTTAATGCTCTGAAGCAGACCTTCAAATACCATGAACACATGATAAAACGTTTTTCTAAGGATTTACATTAGGGAAACATTTTCTTAATTGATTAATTTCTACATTAAAAAAGGTCAGGCTGAAAGCACACCTAAGAAAGCAATACCATGGAAAATATTTTTTCAACAGTATGTAAAGAAAAGGGAAAATCAAAGGAAAAGCTATATTACAGACTAATACGACTTCTATTTATACTATAGATAGCATTTAAATTTACATATTAAACCTGTACTCTGCAGCTAAAATTCATAAATTGCGTTTTAGATCTCAACAGGAAAAAGTAAGGTATATATTTATTCACATATTTTCTCATCATTTACCTCCAGTAACATTTGTTTCTATGATCTTTTTACTCTTAGGTTGTTCTCATTTCAAAGCAATCTCTGCAGCAATTTCTATTTTGTATATATGAGGTTTCAGGTGCATTAATCTGCTTCCTACTTTCTCCTGGTAATTGTTTTGAAGAGCCACTCAGAGTTGGGTGCTAGAAAAATGCATTCTCCTTACCATCTTACATTTCCAAGTTAACTGGAAATTTTTTATTACAGTATTTTTTCTGTTATTTTTGGTTTTTATTAAGGTTTTTTACTAACGTAGCCAGCCTCATACTACTGGCTAGGTGATACAGTATATCCTGAAGGCATTCTCTCTGAAAGGTCTTTTTCTTTTCCCTGACCACTGTTACAACAGTGTTCCTTTTTACACCAATGAAAATGATTATACATAATGGAAAATTCTTTTGGTTAAGTTTTCCAATTCCGTATGTAATATATACATAATTCTATTACAGAAAACTGCATTTATCTTTGCCTCTGCGATTATTATGGTTTAAAAGTTTAGCCACTCCTCATGTACGCTCTGTTTCCTTTCAGAAAGGAAGCAGTAGTCTTAAGGAACAAAAGTAGAAAGTTGGATGCTCTGTTACACATGTACTTTTCTTGGAAAATCTTTTGTATTATCTTTTGTATCTCTGGGTTTTGTATAATACTCACTGATTTTAACCCTCTCAGGAATATTGTTTGCAGCCTAAAACACCATTTCACTAAGCATTTTAACTGCAGGAATACTGCAGAATGGATTTTCTCCACAACACAGGTCTATTAATTAGGCTCTAATATTGACTTAAAAAAAAAAAAAAACAAAAAATACTTAGGGGATATTTCTGATTTCATTACCTTTGTAGCAATTTGTTAAGCAAGCTAGGGACCAAAAGAAAAGTAGAAAGCACTCCTAGTCCTATACTCTTTGCTCCTCTATACTCCTATGTTTTTTTGGCAAAAAGCATAAATCAGCTTTGAATATACTACTAATATTACTTTGACTACCGGGCCATTTTTAGGACATTTTAGTGTCTTCTAAACCACTAGAAGACACTATTTTTCAACATAAATTTAGTAAAACATCCAAAACTATTCTTCGAAATAAAAGGAGTAACATACTCAAAATATTTTCATATCCCCTGACATACAGCATTTGGAAATAGAGAAAGTGGAAAAATTACCCAAATGATGATACAAGTATTCAAATAAGTAATGTTGAGATGCATTCTTGAAGTAAAATGCTTATAATACACTATGTACATGGTGAACCACACTTATGAAAAGCCTTCAAGGGGATATAACAAGCCTCCTACCACCAGAAGTTCTGACAAAAGAGGACAGTTCTCTTGCAATGTCACACTAACACCTAGCTATAGATGTTATTAAATTTTTTCAGTATCCTAGAAAAAAACAGCAGTTTATTTCTAAGATAATATTTTTGTTTTATTAGCCTTATTGCACAGAATAGATATAAAGCCATTTTAATATAAAGACGTGGAAATAAAAGCGTCCTTTCAGTTTCAACCTTAAATCTTTCATTATTACTTTTATTATTCATTATTTCATTATTACTTTTGAAGATGACAGAGAAACTACTAAGTGCATCTCATCAAAAAGAAAGAACACCGTTCAATTTTGTTGAACTAACACCTTTCAAATATAAAAACTGCAAGTTACGTCACTGAATTATGTGTAGAGGTCTGAATAAATGTTTCGCTATTTTTCTAAGCATTATTTACATTTCAAATCACCTTTGATGCTATCAAGGAGTAGGTGCCAAATCTAAAGAAGCTTTAACAGAATATGGCCTGGAGTGCTTTTCATCTCACTACACTTCACTTAACTGCTACTCATGATATACAGATTTTATATTTTTAAATGATGTGATTTTGAAATCACTACATATTATTCAATTTGTATACTAAATCTGACATCTGAAATGATCAGTTATGTTTGATTTGTTCAATATTGCCTTTTTTTTACTATTCTCCACTGCAGAAGCTGCACCTAGCAGACTAGAAGAGAGTCTTATTTAGGGAAACTTTTCCAAGATTCAGTAGAAAATACCAGAAGCTGTACCTGATCCTGCTTTGTCTTTATCTACAACATAGCTAAGATATCCATGGTCAAGACCAAATGAGCCTGATCAGGTTGTGAAAGTTAAGTTTTAACTACATAGTGATAAGGTGGCTCAATATAAAATTCCTCTGGAAGAAATTACAACTTAGTCCCTGTCTTCAGGTAATCCAGTTAGCTAACAAAACAGGCTTGAGGGAAGAAATAGTTATCAGAACAAGAAAACAAAAAAAAAAAAAAAAAAACCAAAACCAAAAAAAACCAAAAAAAACCAAAATACCAAAAAATACAAAAAGCTCATTTTTAGACAGCTACTTTGAACATGAGGTTTTAGTCCCCAGCAAACAAACTGTATTAAAAAGACATTTTCTCACTGTCCTGCCACTGTTCACCATTTTGTTAAAATGCTAAAAAGAATCTACTGAAGACACATTTCTGGAGACAGTATGGGGAAGAAAAATGCAATTTTGCCATGGTTTAGTGGTAGAAATCAGGGTATTCCACGCTGCAGAATA
This sequence comes from Acridotheres tristis, assembly GCA_037013685.1. Classification (NCBI taxonomy): domain Eukaryota; kingdom Metazoa; phylum Chordata; class Aves; order Passeriformes; family Sturnidae; genus Acridotheres; species Acridotheres tristis. The sequence continues at coordinate 77,114,232 of CM072884.1, forward strand.
CATCAGGCTTGCTGCAGAAAGAATTTCACAGTTTTGTTAAATTCATTCTAACATAAAGTTACGTCAGATCATTTGAATCTACCAATAATTTCTGTAGACATTTCCCATGTGACAGAAGGCTTTGTGACTACATTCAAACCACATGCTATGGTGCTATGATGAATTTATTACCACTTTCAAATTCAAGAAAGCAGTGGGAAATTCAGACACCTGCTTCCTAATCCTGTCAGAGCGTGGATTGAAACACTCTAGAGAAAGATCTAGAAGCTCCATGCAGATTAGCTTTTACTGTTACATATTCACATATCTCAAATCTCTGCTTCATAATTGACAATATATACTTCTGTTACCATGGTCAATTAAACTCTTCTCAATTAAACAGCTTCCAAATTTTTATTATTATTTAAAAGGAAGACAAAAAAGCTTACTGGCATGCTTGTACAGCACATTTGGGAGTAACAAAGCTACATTCATTTCTGCACGTCAAATTTTTTGGGGTCACCAGGCAGAATTTGTCAACAAAATAAATTTCTGCTGCTTTGATACTACGGGCATTTGTAGGTCCTGCTAAGGCTCTGGTTTCACTCATGGAAGCAACAGAGTTCCCCCTTCACTGAGGCTCCCCAAGAGCATGAAAACTACTGAAGTGTGTGAGAAATGCCTGGCATATTCCTTTATTAGGAATAATATTCCTAATATATAATAAGAAATATTACTTTAAGATTATTATTTTAATAACCTGCTCTACAAAAGTCTGCCTCCCTATCAATATTTCAACACTGATGTTTAGAATGGAATGTGACAAAGAAAAAGATGTTAATGTAATGTAATGTTTAGTTAGTCACACTATAGAATAAATAAATGAATCTATTTATTTGATTGTCTTTTTACACTTCAAAGTAGATAATTACTTCGGAATAAAAGAACAGTATGCCACCGTAATAAGGACTTATCCAGCAGAGCTGGCTTTCCAGGTCACTCCAGTCACAGAGCAATATCAAGTTGACATTAACAGAAAGATTTTACTAACAATCTTAAGCATAGCTAGAGAACCCCCTGCTGTCTACCAGTGACAGGAGCTGAGTTGGAAACCTTTGGTAAAAGCATCAGGCCATGAAATGCCAAATAAAATTCCTTCTTCCATCCAGAGACAAAGGAAAAACAGTATAGCACTACTTTAACAAATAGGACTTGACAAAAAGAGAGAAAATAGATGCAGGCATTTTCCAACATTTCTTGTTTTGACAAAGCAAAGAAAGTGAAGAAAAGGAGGTTGTTTCAACTTCTTAGAAAAAATATATGAACAAACCTATTTACAGATCTTCTGAAGTCCATCTCTTTCACAAAAATATGACATTCTAATTATAAATTAATGAACTAAAACACCCCTTTACACATATAAATAATAAGAGTATTTTTAAATGAACTTGTATTTATGAAGTTCTTTTCTTTTGATTGTCTAGGACTTTTACTAAAAATTATGGGAAGATTTCAGCATTGTCTCCGTTCCTAAAAATCTTGAAAATTTGGTTGAGGAATTGTTTCTGTTTTCTGCACTTTTGGATTATTTACTTTATTTAAAAAATAATTACCCAGATGAATTCAGAGCATCTCTTTCAAAGTACTTTTAATTTTTATTTAATACTTTGAATGCCTAGAGTGTTACAATTCCTTTACATCATTCCTTTATTCAGCAATATCTATGTTAACAGGTAACTTGTGAAGGAATTTTTTTGACTTTTCAGTTAAACAACTAATCAACATTTTTTTTTTTTACATTTCCATAAGTAATGTTTTATTGTTCAAATCTATTCATGGAGCTTCTACGACTGTAGGCTCACACAAAACGTGTCCATGGAAGTCATGAGGATAAAAAGTTTATAGTGCAGCTTTTAAGACCAGGACTGCAGAACTCCATGTTGTATTCTGAGTATGATGCATCTACAAACAAAACTGAGCATGCCTCTTCACAACTAATAAAAACTGTGATCTGCCAGAATAAAAGATCATTTAGTGTGAATGTTGCATCTTGTCTGTCTCTAACAAAGCCCATGCTCCTGCACTTATTAGGGTAACTCCAACAATTTCAAGTGAGGCTATTTTTATCATGGCTCTTTTCTGACAATATTTACTGGTGAGACTGTTTACATAGAATGAGACTGTTTTCAAATGACTGGCAGAGTTTGAAGTGAATCTAATATAACCTACCTATTGATTACCTAATGTTAATCTTTTCCTCTGTCTCCTTTCTTCTCAATGTCATACTTGCACGTCCAAAGCTGTGAGTTGGAAAAAGTAGTTTAGATACTATCTCACTATTCCTCATATTCCATCTATAGAGCAGTCACCTTCACATGATAATCCCTGAAAAACAAAAATCAGTTGACCTATCTCCTACACTAATCATGTCATTTGAAGAAAAGTGATTTTCACAGTTCTGAGCATGGGGCAGGATGCTGACACTTGTCAAATATGCAGTGAAATTTCTGTAAATACTAAAGGAAATACCAATTTTATCTTTTATTCTGTTTTCAAATGCTATTCTTCAGCCACCTTCAATGGTCAGATGAATGCTAAATGGGTGATAGAATAGCCTCAGCTGATGCTTCTTGAAGTTGTCACTTCCAATGCCTTAAAGGCCGATTCCTTCATCTCCTTTGCTGCTGGTGCCAATAGATACTTGAAAATGAAGAGACAAGGGCACACTCCTGATCTTCAAATATCAAGAAGAAAAAAGTCAACTCAGTCCTCCTCATGAACAACTAAATGCTGAAACAGAATGTTAAATGCTGCATCTTCCTACGGTACCTTAACCCTTAAAAGAAATTATCCAGAGAAAAAAGGGGTGGGGGGCAGGGAAAGAGGAAAGTACAAGGTTGTAAGCAGGCTGAAATTAAAAATGCATTTCTACTAACAGCATTTGTGTACTGAATAAAATGAAGGAATTCTCCCTGATATATTCTGTTCAAGAAGCTGAATGAGAATGATGCTTACACTCATAAAAATCTTTCCAGTACCTGCTGAAGTATAGACCAACAGCTTCAGATCCCACTGGAACAAATGGAAAAATTGCTACCAAATCTAAAAGTCATTCTATGCAATTGTAAAAACAAAAGTAACTCTACAGAGAACGTGCTTTCAGATGGTCCTGTACTAATTATATTTTTCTCTTTTGCCTGACTAGACGATTCTCTCACTATCACATTCACATGTATTTTATACTTCCCTTGACAGGGAACACTCAAACCCATCCTAGGGTAAAGAAAAAAATACCAACAAGAATTTTAGAATATATTTAATCCCAAGCAGGTCTACTTTTTACTTAAAATTTTATAAAAATTAAAACTTTTTTTTTTTTTTTAATAAAGCCATATCATCCAGCAATACAAAATACTGAGAGGAGAAATAGTAGCAATCTTTGGCAAATAGATTTTAAAAATCTTGTGCTTCTACCTACTAAGCTACTTTTAAGAGGAGATCTTTTCATAATATTATTCTCTTTCCTGATGATCTGGGCTGTGCTAAGTTTTGGCCTGTAGCCTGAACAGCAATGTGAAAGAGTATAACTGCTCAGGGGACATCAGTCACAACACGGAAGTCACATGCTGGCCAAGAGGGACATGAAAAAGAGAACATATTATGCTTTTGAAATGTTGTCTATATTTTGTTTTGTGCCTGTGGTATAAAGCCCTGTCTCTATCTTTTTAAAATTCACCAGCCGTTAGGCAATTCTGCAGTAAGTAAACAATTCCATGGTGAATTAGGCAATCACATCTCTTTTGTGGAAAACTTTGGGTCTTTAGCTGTGTACATCTGTGGAGTCATAAAAGTATTTCATGTTCATGTTGAAACACTGTTTTGCAGACATAATCACACTGAAAATTAAGTAACACCATGGAAAAGTCTGGTAATACTAAAAAATCTTATCAGTCTGTTAATAAGCCAAAGCCTTCCATAACATGATGTGCTACTGGAAAAAGAAAGCCATGGGTGCACAGAAGGAATTAAGTCTTCAGGTTTTGTTTCACTTACTCAAAATACAAGGTTTTCTTACACATCCTGTCTATTAAGTCCAGGTGTTCACGGTTTTCCAGGTAGCGGCATCATGTCACTTTTTATTACAAAATGTTTAGTGACAAATAGAACAGAATGTAGAGACAAGTCACATCTGAATTCAAACACAATGGGGTGACTTGTCTACTCACCCCTACCCCTACTCCAATGTTTTTCCTGCAGTAAAATTCAGGTTTGACTGCTAATTTTTCTACAGATTTATGATTCCTAGTGAGACACCCTCGGGGAGAGAAAATATGTCCCCAAGGCTGTATTTGTAGTCTGCTAAAAAACAAGAATCCTTGTCAAATCAACAGGAATCAGTCAAGAGAGCTTCTCATCTGACAGTGAATAGAATATGCTGAATAAACACTGCACCACAACCTCACCACTTTAACCCTTCCAAGAGGGATTTCTGAAAATGTTCTGCCAACCCTGGCACCTGTGAGATCAGCAATTGTAATTAGCACTAGAACTGAGCCAACACATGGTACATCTAAAAATTTCAAAGCCCTTTAATATTCAGGCAGTATCTTATAAATTTAAAATTGGGATTTTTAATTACACTAAACTGTGGGCAGAAAAGGCCCCACCACTTCTAGGAGTTATTCTGATGCCATGTCACAACTAGTGCCTGGTCAAATAACAAATGAACCTTTCCTTTGGGATATCTGTTTCCACCTAAAACTGCCTCTGACTGAATGATGTCCCAAATGAGGGAAGGAGGAGAAGGCAGGAAAGAGTCACACCCCACTCAACTCCTGGCCCTGTATGGGAGGATATTTGTCTAAATGAGCATAATGAGCATAATGAGCATATATGATCATGCCCTATCCAGGGGAACATCAAGGCACACTGTTAGGGAAAGTTGCCAGCAGGTGAAGTGGAGGATTGAGGAATTTGACAAACCAAGAGGGAAATCAACACTTGATGTTATCTAACTATGTACAAGTTGCTGGACTGGACGCTTGCTTTCCCAGCCAGTTTTGTATAGACATAGAAATCAGTTAATTTACGTTGAAGATTAACTCTAATCAACAAAGAGTTAGCTACAAATTTACTTTAAGGGAAACAAAATGTGGTCTTAAGTTTTCCTTTCAGAGACTTAGTTCCCTGGGAATGACAAGGCTTCAGGGATAATCCCAGGCTTTTCTGTGGATGTATTCGCCCACAGACTGTCATAGGTCTGCAAGGCTGCACACAAGATCCTGTTCCTGGTCACAGAAAATCCCATGGGGAAAGGAGGTGGAAGCAGCCCTGTCCCCTGCAGCATGTGGACATAAGAGAGGGGACTGTGAACACCCTTGGGGAGGTCCCAGATTAACAAGTTCTGCCAACATGTGAGAGGCCAAGGTAGGGGGTCATTAGTCAGGACATGCAGAATCAGCATTTCTATGGGCATACCCAGATGGTCGAGTTTCCATACAGGATCTAGCCCGTGGCTAAAGCTGCCTTAGAAACAGAAATACGCTGAATTTTTCCACAGGGACACTTGACATATGGGAAAAGTACAGAGGATATAAATTTATCACTGACCATCATTCACTAGGCTTAGTCATACACTTCTCTATTCAAATGAAAAAATGAATATGCTATAGTAAGAAAATAAATGTGTACCATAGCAAGGTGAAACAAGACCCCTAAAAATCAACCTGTTACAGAAATGTAATGGCTATTGTGTATAAATCAGTCATTTACATATATAACACTAATACCAATCGCATCTATGGCTATTGTCAATATTGGATATTTACAAAATTAATTTTTATACAAAGGTCTCTTGTGTAGAGTGGAACACTATAACATTTTAGATATACCATCCTTCTTTTGAAGTCTAATAATAAGGGCCACACATGATACAGAATTATGCTATAAAGATATAATTTAATATCCACACACTTGAGGCCATACCATCTTATTATAGGATATGAGGGGTACCTTTGAAAGTTCCCTGAAATTATAGGATGCTTGAATAATTTTCTTTAATTACCTAGGTAAATACCATTCTCATCTTTTGTCTTGATATTATTAGACATAAACTGAATATTCTTATAAAGGTATCTAAAATTTTTAGAGAAATTTAAAAAAAAATCACAAAATATGCATATGACTCTTTCATTTCTGCAAGATTAATGTGGATTTTTTCTCATATAATGAAAGCAAGTTTTTGCCTGACTGAAGCCATTCTTCAGACAAACAGAAACATTTTTTTGAAAATAGATTACATATCTGAAAGTTCTCAGTCAATTTATGTTTCTCTATCTTTATATCTAAACCTGTATGTTTTGGAAACAGCCCTGAATAACAAGATGCATTAACTATGCAGTTACAGAAGTGATAGATAAGCACCACATGTGTCTAAGTGTTCTACTTCAGAGAAAATTGGATTTTTTCTTACCTATACCCCTTGATAATGCAATAGGAAGAACCCCTCTTACTATGAAATGGAAATCAACTTACCATAAAATCCTCAAAAGAATTGTCTTTAATATTATCAATATTCATTAACCATTAATGGAAAGAAGTAGTAGGAGTTTGTTTTGGAAACATGCTTTTGATAATTTGAGAGATTCCAAGTCCTTGGTAGCCTCTTTCCTTACTTGGATGCAATGAATGAGTAAGATTAAGCAGTAATGAACAGAAAATTAGACATTTCAAACGTGATCCTTTTTGCTTGGGAAGTGACAATTAGAAGAGAAGTAAGCAAACAGAAGGCAAGAGTGGTATGCTATACAGAGTGAGATGAATTCAACATTTAGGATTACAGACAACCCCAAATTTCTAGGAGCAATAAAGCAGAGAATAAAGAAACATCCAGAATAGTGTAGTTGTATTTATGCAACAAAACGAATATTGGCCAAAAATACAGGGATGTTACCATGAGAGACAGAATTGCCAGAAGCAGAAATTTGACAGACTTGATTAAGCTGCTGGTCCATCAAGCCTGTGCTCAGCCTTTAGCTGTGACCATTGCACAACAGTTCGGGGACAAACCTCCTTCAGAGCCACTGCACTGTATGATGCTCTACACTGGGGGAAGCATTCCTCTCGGTCCCTGTGGCAGTCATTCTACTTCCTGAAGCATGACATTAGATTACCTCATTTTAGCATACCTACCTAAGGTTATTATTCCTTGTCATACAATTATTGAAAAAATATCCAGCTGCAGCTGCAGACTCTGTGATTGTCCATGCTTTGCCAAGTTTGGAAGAGCGACTTCTAATCTTGGGGCATTTTATATATATTCCAGGGAGAAAGAACACTTATAGTAAGAGGTTTTTTGCACAGGAATATGAGAAATATACATGAGAAAGGAAAACCAATAATTTAAGCAAATATTAAACTGTTTCTTACAGATAAAAATTCAACTAGATCCTAATATTGTAGACATTAATGAAAACAAACAGGACATACGTATTTGGTTTAAGTGGCAAGAAACAGTGCTGCAAGTCAAGTTCTGTAATTACCCCCTGTACAGCATTCAAATTCCAAGAGGAAACTATGGGCACAGATTAAAAAGCCACACTGAAATACTGTATCCTTATATAGCCAAAGTAGCATTTTTCATTAAACAATATGGTTTATGAAGAGTAGTTCAAATAGTAGCCATTTGTGGGTGTGAAAAACTCAGAAAGGTAGTAATCAATGTAAGCATGAGACTTGAACAATAGTGATATCATCCTAAACATTTCTACAATGATGATATCATTACAGAATTTCTACAACACTGTTCTGCTCCACTGTACTATTTATCCACTTTCTTATATCCCTTCTTATCACAGTCTCCTCATGTCAGCTTCATTCCATTCATCTCTTCCCTTCTCACTTCTCTCCTGCCTTATCAAACTCTCATATGTGTCTGCATGCCTCCTTTTTTTACCTTATCTTGTGTGTGAAAGCATTGGCTTCAGCACATTCAATCAAAAATGTACTGAAAACCTAACCCACTGAAAAAAGTAATGGACTTAGTATGTATTTTGCTACAGCTACTTGCTGTAGCAGGGATGTCTGACACTCTTTTGTACAATATAGCAGGGTTATGTTATCAGTTGTTCCTTATGTGATATCATAGAATAAATAAATTCATTAGCAGTTTTCTGTATTTATTTTTGGAAGGCAACCTGAGAGACAAATTATCTATCTCCAAAAACAGATATAAATAACCATAAACCGTGCAGATGTTTTCCTCCTCTCTGTCAGTGTATTTCAACTTTTGGAACATGCTGAACTTGTTTACCTTTCGAGAGATGCAGCTCAGTTTACAGAGGAACACAGCCCTGAAACATGCTGTATCCCTCTCAAAAAATAATTTTTCAATATGAAGCAAATATAGGTCATTTTCTAACTGACCCCAAATTTAATAAAAAATAACTGGAAATGTAAAAATGGGATGCATATGTAAGGAAGCACTTAGTGGTAAGTCCTTGAAATAAGGGAGTTTGCATAAGGTCTATACCTTTAGACACTTTAAAATATCACATAATCAGTTTTCAAAAGTCCTTACCAGGAACTGTGATTTTCAAATTAAAAATGCTCATTTTCCTGTCTCTAAAGTATTCGTATTTGTATCTCCAAGATACAGACAATGACAAGTGAAATAAGGTCCTATCCTTTTCTTAGTAAAGTCCGTGCTGGAAGATAAATGTCTGGGAGCAGGTTGAGACTCCAAAGCATAAGACATAAGAAAGAAAATAATGTTTTCTATTGATCACAATAAGACACTCCACTCTGATGTGCTTACATTTATGAAACCACAGATACCCCAAGAGCAGTGAGATTTACCCTTTTCAGATATTTCGCATACTTTTTGACCACTAAAAATAAAAGTCTACATCTTTTAAATCACAGAGCAAGCTCCATTTGTTACTTTTTCCCTAAACAGATATATTCTTGACTATTTCTACAATATTTGGCAAGATGGAGAATGATCTTTGCCAAAACATAGGTCAACTACTGCTGTAACAATGTTGTCCTCATGTCAACATTAACCCCTTTTTGATTTTTCTTGTAAAAAATTCAAAATTTGAAAACATCACAGTTCCTCTTTGGTTTTGTCTAGTTTAAACTCCCTTCTGCTCTGTTTTATGCACCTTTGAACCTTCAAAGTATTGCACATGCTAAGCTTTGCTACTCCAAAGCATAAAGTGAGGCTCTATGAGAACCTAGACAAAATTTATTTTTCATTTGACTTTGATTTGAATATTAGAAATACAGACTACTTCAGTTCTCACTCTTTCCCAGGCTTCACTGAAGATGCTCCTATGTTCTTCCTTGAGGCTGAATTTTGTTCTCCTCAGAGAGGTCAATTATGTGGGCTTAAAGAAGTGGCAGAAATAACGGCATTGGGAAGCTGCTGAAATGTCAGGAGAAATCCTCAAAGGCTTTTTTTTCAGGTGAGAGTTATCGCCGGAGCGATAGAACAAATACACTGCTCAGCAACAGATATTGACGTTCTCTCTCTTTCAAGAAGGCTGTGACACAGACTGATATCTTACTGCAACAGAAACGCTGCCCCAACCCTTTCAACACCCTCAACACTGTGTACTGTGGCAGATCAAAAAAACAAATCCCCGCCTCACAAGATTATTCTGTTAAGTGAATAGAGTGACATTGCTAATTCTGAAATACTTTACAAAAAGTTGGTAAAACCTCCCAGAAATGCAGCCATGTCTCTCCAGTACTTTCCACATCCTTCCAGTGAAGTTTCCATTACCCCACAGTGCACAGTGGAGGAAGAAGGGACCAGGGAGGTCAGACCTGGCCCTGCAGGCTCAGTCATCCTTTAAAGTATCAGTCTTACTAAGAAACCATGTAGTGAATTCCTATGACTTTGATATCTGCTGCTGGGCAATATCACAGACATACTCTTTCCTCTCTGGTTTAGTCCACATCTCTGGTCTCAGAAAATTGGCAGAAGAAATGGTGAAAGAGGAAACACAAAGAAAACACAAGCAGGTTAAGATGTTTTAGACATGATTTTTCCTTGTCTATACTTTGGATTTTCCCTTTTCTCTTACTCTGATACCCACCAAATACAGGTGTCAAACTGCTCCTACAATGAAAAAGGAACCAGTAGCTCTTCCAAACACTCCCAGATATACCAAATAACTCTGTAGAAAAATCCATTGATGTAAACCCAGAAGACTCTCATATCCTCATCACAGGAAAATAGGAATCACAAAATGGACTAACATATTATAAATTTCATCTCTGAATTCATCCTCCTAAGATAGCAGGAAATCTTAGAAGCAAATCAAAACCTGCAGCCCCCTGGAAGTTGAACTAATGAACCACTTGCAAAGGGAGTTGATCAAAATTAACATCAAACCCAACAAAAGCTTCTGCCAAGTACTGCACTGCCATCTTCCTGCTGCAGGCAATACCTGTTCCCCATGGAGAATCCCTGCAGCTGTGCTCCCTTTTTCAGTGCATGGAGCCAGTTTAATTCCTTTTGATTTTGACAAGACAAAACCTGGAAATGAAACCTCATCTTGCTCACCTTTCAAAAGGAAGAAAGGAATAAGGCATAATTTTTGACTTTAACATATGAACATAACTAATGTTTCAGAATTCTCGCTAGTAGCTGAGATGGCTCTTTGTGGAAAAATCCAGATTCTCCAACTAGCTTTCACAGTTATTTAGTCAGTCATAAATATTAAATTATTCACAGTTCATTAAACCATCTAAAATAAATTTCTACTCACTTTTATAATTCTCACTAACCTACATGTAGAATTGGGAAGCTGCCAGTAAATATATCCTAATTATGATTAGATATATATTAATATACAGATATAAGTATATGTAAATATACACACTCTGAGAAATAAAATTAGACATAGCAATCCCAAGTTTCAAAATAGGTGAGCTTTATGGATAGCCTTTAAGTGAGCTAACCCTTAAAAGAACAAGGAAAAACACAACATGAAAAGGCTCTTTTTCTCATCTTTCATATGATAGAAAATAACTATGGTATTACAATAATGACTTTAAATGCATAGGAAAAAAACAGGCTATGTTTTTGGAAAAAAATTTGGAAAATTTCTCTCAGGAATTTTGAATAACCCTATCAAACTCCAATGATTCTTCTTCTCCTTTATTTGACAAGACTTTGATAGTGTATTTTAGAGACGCTGGCTCAATCAAATCTCAATGGACAGAATACAAATCTCAAGTGTTGCAACAGGCAAAATAGGTATGAAAAGCCCTTGAGGCTGATCTTCCTACAGAATTTGCTGTCCTCCTGTTTCTGTTCCAAGAAATACTGACATAACACTTCTATGAAGTTTCTGCACATTTTTCTAGTTCTAATTCTGAGAAACACTTAAAAAAATCTTAAATCCGGCAGAATAAAGGGGAAAGAAGAGCGACTCTCAAACTGATTCAAACAACCATTAAAAAAAGGATTTTTAAAAAGGCAAGAAACAATTTAAATTTTCATTTGATAATTTGCATGCAAAACTAGTCTGTCACTGTACCTTCGTTTTCTTCTTAAAGAACACACAGCAGCTTCACATATAATACTTTTCCTGTCAGTGCTGTTGCTTAATTACTCAATGTGATGTGAACCTTATGATAAAAATCATTGAGTTGGGACCTTCAGTCTCTGAAGAGAGGCATCAGCATGTAAGTTATTCTCACAAGATACAGGTTTCATATACTGTGCATATGAATGTGATGGAAGAAGGGACACCAAGCTTTTCTGCAGAGAAGGACTATACAGAACTTCAGTCTCAACTTGGACTAAAAATGCTACTTAGTACAAAGGGCATAGTTCCATTTTTTAAATCTTTACAAGAAACTGGTAATAAATATAAATATATGTACATTTTAACTATCATTCCCATTATGTAGCAGTCTTTTTCAGTGATGGCAGTTGGCATACGAGACTTGGAAAACTTTCTTCTCCCATTCTCTCCTAAATAAACATGTGACATGTAATACAGAACTCCTGCATTTAGGTGCAACAGATACACAGATGTGAAAAAGAGTCCAAAGTCCACCAAGACAGTAACAGAAAGTGATTGGTTAAAAATATTTTTCTACAAATGGTGATATATAATTCTGCATACACTATTTCTTCATCTTGATCCTCAGGAGAAGACAGATTTCTCTCTGATACTTTGTCATTTTATACTCAAATGCATTTGTCTTTAAGGTGAAAGCAGGCAATTGCTGGGGAAAAAAATGTATTACCAGTGTTGTCAATAGATTAATATGAAACAAACAAACCTGTATTACAGCACTGATGTAAACCACTACCTTTAAATTTTTGATCAAATGTTATTATTTTTCTACTTGACAAAAGTTTAAGTTGAAAATCTTTTTGCAGGCATAACAAAGTCTTCCACTGTGTTTTCTAATGTGTCAAATTTGTCATTTAATGGGCCACTCATCTTTCATTCTCTGCACAAGGAAAAGTAAACATTACATTATAAAAACACTCATTTCCTTGTCTCACTTAAGTTAATTTAACTTGAATCATTTCCAAAATAATACATAAAAACAGTGCCTACCACAGTTTGTACACGTGTGGTCCCCCTGCAAAATTAACCATCAGGAAACAGTACATCTTCTGAAATTTGAATTTCTTTCTAGAGGACTGACATCTCACTCCAGAAACAGTGCTGGGCAAGAATGTACTCTTCACTGTGCCAACACATCAAAAAAAATGCTCTTCATGCCATGATCCAGAAATTAACTCCCCCCACAATGCAATGGAACTGGAAATTTAGTAATTCATTTTCTGTAATAGCTCTACGTTTTTTCTTCAAGTTTTCTTCCTTCTGATAGCAAATATTGCAAGTTTTCCTGTGATAGAATTTTTATTTTTAACAGATGTAAAAAAAATGTAGATGATACTGCTGGAGTTTCCAGCAGGCATTTTATGAGGAGACATTTTCTCTTTGTCTTGACATTGGCATCCAAGATTAGTTCAATTTTTTCTTCCTAACTAGCTTTTGCGAGACAATTGTATGTTTGAAACAAATAGAATACTTTCCCTCAGGGCATCAGAAACTTAATCTTTCCAATTTCCTTTCAACAGACATTGAAAACAAAGCAGTGTATTGTAAATCAGTTGGGAATTAAGAACTATGTGACGTGAAAAAAGGGAAAAGCACTATGTAAATAAATTTAACACAGATGTCAATAAAAATATAGTAATGAAAAATCCTTATTAATACCTGACAGAACTGCCTGTTCACATTAACATCTGTTTGCCTTTCAAAGGAAGTTAAGATCCTAAATTTATACAAAACTGAGGAATTTTATATTCACAACATACTGAGTGATTAGCATCAAATCATTTGAAATATCATAAACAATCTGAGGTCTTTCCAGTCACTTTATCCAGCAGTCCTCTTTGTGACTCAAAAGACTTTTTAAAAACTTTGATCATTCTACAGAGGTAATAGTCCCTCGCTGAACTATTTATTTTCCTTATATCTGATATAAAAAAATGAATAAGACATGCATACAGTTACAAGATTATGGTGGTAAACGATAAGGCTGTTAATGACCTTTTAGATGGAAATTGCACTCATAGGTCTTATCAATAAAAATAATAGTTGGAGCGGTTTTTGGATTCTGATCAACAAGTCACTAAGAAAATAATTGCAGGTCTTTATTTAAAATTTTTGAAGAATTGAATTGAAAATTATAATCTTTGTGGCATAAGGCGCTCTGCCTCTACAGCCTTCCAAGAGCTCTATGGTGTTTTTTTAGGATTGCTGACATTCAGACAGTAATTTCTACTGTGTCCCATTTACAGATAATGCTACACACAAGCTTGGTGTGTGCAGCATATACAGACATTACAGAACTTCTTAAAAGTGGACATGTGTCTCATTCCTGTGTAGATTTCAGTTTCAGCTGTGCCTCCCAAAGAGGGATCAGCAGGGTACTTACTGATGTGTAGAGGAAACCTTCTCCATTTAGGGCTATATACAACCCAGTCTTTACACCCTGGATAGCGACAACTCGAAGCCCCACTGGTATAAGGTTGAATAAAGCTGTGAAGAAAAAAACATCACCAGATATAAATATGCTATGGGTAATACAATAGTATAATAAACATTATTAGCAAAAAAATGTTTAAAAAAATAGTCCCTATATAATTTTTTATGCTTTTAAAATCAGACTATCTCAGAAAATCTTGCTTCTTTGATTCTGGCAAGCAGCTCTTTATTTTCTTGGGCATTTTAATGTTTTTCGATTAAGAGGTGCCCTCATTAAAACTGATGTCAAGGGATCTGTGATTTCAATTTTTTTTTTTTTTGGCTTTTGTGAATCATTTATTTGATACAAGCAGTAAGACACTGTTGTCAGGTAATGACAGAATCTTATCATAGTTCATAAAAGCACTGAAATATGTATTTGACTCGAAATGTGCATAAATTGTATTGAACTGAATACAGAACTTGGGGTAATAATTAGAAAATAATTAGAAAACCACCTAATAACAAATACCCTAGAAATACTATATACCTCTGTAGTAATCCAAACAGCCACAACTTGGATTACTGTCTGAAAAAAGATCAGTGTGAAGAGTGGGAGTTTACCAGCCTCACCATAGAAAAACACAAGTGTATAAGTAGGTGGCATGAACCAATTCTTCTAAAACTTATGCCAGCACACACCTATATTACATTTTACTGACTCATGCTAGAGAATTAGATGCAAAGCACACATCAGTCTTGTAAGAAAACACCTGGATGAGACAGAGCTCATGTTAAATGTTTTCCCATTGTGCATAAGCCAAGGGCTCCCAAGTCCTTGGATGAAAACCAAAAGCACAACCTCTTTGTTCAACATGTGCAGTGGGAACTATGATTCTACCAAGTCAGATCCCAGGAACACAGCAACACCTACAGTGAGTTCCTCAGAATTTAAGAAGGACATTCATAGGTGTGACCAAAAAGTGAACTGTATGAGGCTATCTGTAATCAGAATGCCAGAGCTAAAGCCCAAATCAAGAGCAAAAGGATCATGTAATTGCAGTAGATAAATACATTTCTCAGAGTGTGAAAATTCCTGTTTGGTCAAAGGACAAAAATCCAGTTTGTTTATGATGAATATGATCAAGTCTTTACAAATGAGAAAAAAAACATAGGTAGACTACTAGAAATATAAGCAAGTATAAAAAAAGAGACACCTTTCCTTTGGCATTTCACACAGAAAAAGAATGTGTAACATCAGATAATTTTAGGAATACACAAAGCCAATTTAAAGCTAGGATTATAGCAGAGTTCTTCCTAGAGTGGTGGAAAGAAAAATATATTCAAAAGAGCTCTAGAAGAACTGAAAACAATTTGGCACGTTTACAAAAAAATATAAGATATGACAAGAATTAGCATGAATAAATAGCATTGTAATTTCTTTCATTTCCAAAATTCTCCATTACGCTAGGATATTACATTGATGTTTACAAAAAAAAGAAAAATTTGGTACAGAAAAGCTTCCCTCTCCAATAAATGCAAAACAGTGAAATATGGCACTCACAGAAAAGATATCCTAAGAGTATATAGGCTAAACATTGCATGGCTTGAGGGCTTTTAGTTCAATATAATTTGGAAGTAAAAAATTAGTTAGAATGTCATTATCCTCAAATGCAACAATGTCAAAACCAGCAAAATCACAGTTGTGGGTTGTGGAGGGGGAGTCTGTCACAGCAAAACTAAGTATCAGATGGCAATTGAGTTTGGATTTTTTCTTAGAAGAAATTACGGGAGCAAACCTGTACAGGAGCAAACCATGCTAAAGGGACTGAAGAAACAATTGAGGGGACACCAGGAAGGAAAACAAACAATGTTTATATAAAGAAAAGAGGTGAACACAAAAGACAAGTCAGCCATGAGAACGAAATTAGCTAATGAAATGTCTCCTAGTCAAAAATTCTGAAATTTAGATGTTATTTGCTATAATACTGATAAAAATAAAGCACTAAAGTTAGGGAAAAAAAAAATCCAACCACCATTGACCAAGACTTGCAAGCCTGTAACACAGCAGTGTTACGTGCAGCCTGTAAAGTTACTGAAGTGGCTTATAGTTGCTGGTGAATTCACAAAGCACTGTGGAGGGCAGGTAGTGCATCTTTTACTGCCACCAAATTTTAATTGGGGATTTTCAGAGCTCCTGTAATTAGTCTAAACCCTTAAAATTTTAGAGTGTGACCTGAAATGCTGCAATTCTGCACATTCAGAATATTCAATTAGTTTCTCAGAATCCTTCAGACTGGAGTGAAACTAGGGAGGCCAGTCTACATTCAGCTATTGACTGACAAATGTTCAGCAATGTGTTTCATACTGGGGACAGCAAAACATGCACCAATAAGGCACAGCGTGTGGTCTTAATGCTCTTTGAAGCAGGCTGAAAGAAATTCGATTTCCTCCAGAACCTGACTGGGCAGTACTCTTCACTGGGCAAGAATTTTGTGTTCAATTACACATTTCAAACATTCCTAGGATTCACCTGTGCTATACCTCACTCTAGTAAAAACCTGCTCTGAAAAAAGCTGAAAGCCTTCTAGTGTCTGCTGGCATTCCAGTTCTGCACAGCCCAATATATGTTCTTATCTGAGGGGGTTGCTAAAAAGAGCCATGTCCCCTGCTTCCTTCCCTCTCTAAGAAAATTCTCTGAAACCAAGACGTGGGGAGTGAGGTCCCTGAACATCTTTATGTGCCTGAAGCCAGTTCAGTGAGTCCACAGATGAGCTGAGAGAGGGGGCACCCTCCAAGAGCCCAGGAAATATAGCAAAGCCTAGTGCTCAGTGTTTCCATGCTGCATGCTTAAGCGGAAAGCCTGGCAATTCCAAATGTAGAGTAAGATGTGGGAGCATCAGGGAAGACAAGGGAACTGATTGGCAAAAATGGTGCAAGTAAAACCCTTCCTCCTTTGCTAAGACTGTGCACACTCCCTTAGCTTTGCTTTGTATTCTATCTAAACCACAGCTAGAAAGCATTTGGGCTCTCCTCCTTTTCCTAAGCCTGCAAGCCTACTCCTACCACAAAAAAAAGTTCAGAAAATGGGGGTGGGGACAGTTAGCAGAAACAATTGGCATGAAAAAGGGTTATTTGTTTAGGTTTCACGGAGGAGACTTGCAGGAACTCCAAATCTGAGTTGGATTCTAATCCTCAAAAAGTTTTAGCAAAAGTTTGAGTCCACTTTATTTATAAGAAATTACTCCTTTCTTGAGCAAAACACAAAACTACCATAAAATTTTTTCCTTCTTTTATGTTATATCAACACAGTCCATTAACTTGAAATCTGAAATGCCTGAAATCAGATACTTATACTTCCATATACTTGTGAAAGTCTATTTAGGTGCAACTGACTTGAGCTACCAGAAAATTGCCATTACAGATCACTGCTTTTTTTAAGAATCTTGCTACAGACCAATTGCTGAAGAGTTATGAACTTGTAGCCTCATCTGCACACACACTGCCCTCGTGACAGTTAACAAAACTTTCCACAGCACCAAATCTCCAGTCAGATCAAACCAAATATTTCTTCAATTTATTTTCATCTGCAGGCCCACAGGCAAAAATGACAGCTCCATCAAAACATCTTTTAGATTGGCAAATGGCTGCAAAGAATTTGGTGTTTAGAGGTTTGTCCATCCATTTCTTATGGAGCAAACCCATTCTACCTGCCTGATGTGACAGAAGAAATAATTAAAACTTTTTTTTTTAAAGTATTACTGAGCATTGACCTGTCAGACTAAGATTATCCCAGTGGGAGAAACAGGCTTACCCAACTCCCAGAGGTGATGTAAATAGTTGAGTAAATGCCTGTATAATTCTTAGAAGACAAACTTCCATAAAAAACAGTGCAAGCATCAGGCTGCAGATATTTCAGTGCAGTAATCCAAAATTAACATTCATTAATCCAAATTTAACAGCACTGCAGGTGTTTTTTTCCTAATCTTATGAGCTTTATTTCTATTTAATTATCTCCTTTACCATATAAGGGTGCTGCAAAGGTTATTTTATGAGTATCCTCAAACTAAAATATGATAGTGGTAAGTATTTTATAAAGACATAAAAAAGTTTATACTTCCACATTCAATTTGGAAGATATAAATAGAACATTAAAGCATACATTAAACGGTGAAATAAAGGAATATTAAATGGTTGCAGGATTTCCTGAAGAGCAACTCTACCAGGTAACAAGCACCACAGAGGAGGTAAAGAATGTTTCAGCATAATAAAAGATGTGCACAGCACAGCCAAATCAAAGTCTCTTGGATAATGTTCACATTTTAATTTATCAGTTTATGAAATAAGACTACCAATGAGTAATGTTCTTTTAATTAGAGAATATTACAAATATGTTATCAACACAACTGTAATTTCATAAGGGGTACAAACTGCAACATTTGAGTGTTCAAGCAGGTCTGTCATCTATAAAGGAAAATATCATCATTTACGTTGCATTTTTTTCAGTGGTTGTTGGCTGAGATACACTCTAGGTGAATTAAAACAAGGTATAGAGCTGAAAGATTCAGGGTTTCAATCTCAGAAATTAAAGTTAGAATTGTCTATTTCTCAAATTAATTAATCTTCCTACTAAACCTACCCATCATTCATGAGACAAAACTTTGAAGATAGATCAAAGCCTGGTTTAGGTGTGGAGGACAGAAGGAGAATATAACGCTTGTTAGTATAAGCATATATGGAAATAGTTTCTATCTCTTTATGATTTCTGTGTAGTATCTTGTTTTTCCTAATTAATAATGATGAGGCCAGTGAAGTGAGCTGCATTTTCCCCTCTAAAATCCAGGAAAATTAGAGTGGACAGCTACACTGAGTAGGACCTAAGTAACCAAAGCTACAGCTTTAACCACAGTCACTCCTGCCTTTGCTACAAGCAAGACACAAATGCAAATCAGAAACTGAAGGGCATTAGAGAAATTAAATGTAAAAAGAAAAGCAGTTAAAACAAGATATCACTGAGAGTGGGGCAAAAATAAATAAATAAATGCAGACTGTACACACAAGATTGTTTGGCTAGCAGCCTGGATTTGGTGAAGTGATTTTAGGAAACTCAGCACCAATAACCAATAGGTGCATTGTTTCATGAAACATCATTATCTTGGAAAAGTTATAAAAAGAAATTACAGCAATGAACTGAAACCTGTTGGTCTGTTTAGGTTGGGTTCTAATATCATGGCCATCAACATGAGCAGACTAAAGTACATTCAGGGTTGCAATTACACATCATGTCTTTTTTCCTTTTTCAAGTGCAAGGGTTTGCACACAGTGATACACTAAAAATGTCATCTCTCTCTGCAGTCTGCAACTTTTACTCAAATTGGGGCAATGAGCAGCTGATTAAAACCACTGGCACAATTGATTTTGACTTCAGATAGAAGCAAATCATAATCTTAGTTTGAGCTACCCCTCTATAACACTGTGACTCCAAAAGTGAGTAAAACTTATGTTTACTGGCATACATATAAAATGAGTACAAAATGATATAGGCACTTGGAGGGAATTTTAACTGCAAGTACTTCTCTGTTTGACACAGAATACATGGCAACAGCACAAAAAGCAGCAGCATGACTAAGCTTCAGTTTCCTTGCTGAAGACAAAAAAGAAACTGCATCTTTTTTTCTCTCTTTGCTCCCCCTCTGGCTTCTCTGACACCCAGTGACTCAGTGGGCTCTCTTCAGGGACAGTGAATAGTGCAGAAGACAGGTGGAAGGCTGGCAGAGATGCACACCCTTTGGCAGTCTGTATTTCCTTTTTTTATGGAACACACTCTGAATGGGAGTCATCCTCACTATCCAGGTAAGTATTCTCTCTGTCCTAGCTGAAACAAGTCCATCCCTTCACCCACTGGCCACATTAAGTGGGCATCCTGCAAACACCATGGTCAGAAGCAGGATTTTCTCCCTTGGACAGCTGCCAAAAGTGACTCACTTTTAAGCCTCAGACAGAAATTATCATGTTAAGGAGCTCACAAAATAAAATATCAAAACACCAGAAATTCTATCCATGAGAAAACTATTGTTTTAAAGTGAAAGAGAGAAGGAAAAACAACATATGCTGCAATAAGCAAAAGCAATAGGGAAAAAATGTTCAACAGGAAATGAAAGGCAACAGAGTGGAAAGGGAAAAAACTAATACTGGCAACACAAAAGAAACAAACACATATTCATACAACAATGAATATACCAAATAGGTAAATCTTTTCAGCTCTTAATACAGTGTTGATACATTTATACCAACAAAATTTAAGATGCAGAGTGTAGGCCTTCCTGCAAACACATTAATTTTGCATTCTTCCATTCCAAACTGTTTTTACTAATATATATTGGAAAATTGAAGTAGTTTAGAAAAAAATAATCCTATCAGCTAAAGACAGAAAAAATGCCTTTGTGGAAAAAAAACCCCACACTTTTTAGCCAAAAAATAATTTTGGACTAAAACAAATTATTATTTCTATATAGTATTTGGTTGAGTTTGGAGAAGTTCAATATTTCAGAATATTTCTAATATAAAATATTCATTCTGTATTTTGGAAAAAGAAGAATAAGGGAGCTGGGCAGAGAGCTGGAAAATCAGAAATGCACAGAAGAGGGGAGAGAAAGAGTAAATTAAAAAAAAATAAGAGGACAATTTGTGAATCTGACAACATCAAAAAGAGAAAAGTAAGGCACTGTGGTGTAGCTTTGAAAAGACTCATAGAGATCTAAGAGTTAAAAAACTTCTCAGAAATAACAATAAAACATTACAAAACTGTTGCAGTCATACACACCTTCTCGCTGAAGCTGAAAATAAGAGAGATGAGCAGAGGGAAAGAGATACTCACTTATACCCTAAGACAGTTCTTAGACCTCACCTAGGCAGAGCTTCTATGAAAAGTGAGAATTAACTTGTCCTGTTTAAGGTCTTAGTATGCACTCCAGTACTGAAGTGAGCACAAGCGATGGAGATGCGGAGGGAAGAAAAGAAACAAGGATGGGGGTGGGATGGGGAGGGCATGGAAGGGGAACAAAAATACTTGGAAAACAAGCAGAGAGATACACATAAAAATATATTAACCAATTTTTCCTCAATTAAAAAAACCTCCCAAATAAACAATGAAAGATGATCATGCTATCTGCTGATGAAAGGTGTTATAAATGACAGCTGTGCATCCATTAAAATAGGGACCTTACCAATGTAAGGCAGAAACCTCAAATACCTTAATTTCTGCAGCCTAATTTCAATAGTTTTAAGGAAACTAAGGGGTTATTTGTGGATGCATAATAAGAAGATAAATCTTGTGTATTAAAAGTGCTTAAAATAAAATTCAAGATGACACAGAAATGTTACTTAAATATGTCATAATTAAAATAAACAAAACACAAATCAACTGTTTCTAGAGTAAGAATAGGTTTGTTTAATTACCATTTGCAGCTGAAGTTATCAAACATAATATATATGCTCATTGAACGAAAATATGTTGCAGGATCATGGGAAAAGCATATCAAAGCAGCAACCCACACGGCCTTTCAAGACCTCTTTTGTTTGGAACACTTTTAAAAACTGCCACTTTTGCTATCTCAACAGTGGCATAAAATCTCTTAACATAATTGGAATTCTGGCTGGCGTAGGATTTTTAGCCCCAGAACTTTTAGTACCTTCAGCAAGGTAATTTAGTGTGTGTTTTATGAAGGTCTTTGATAGTTTAGCATAAATTTATCTGCTTGTAAATTCAAATTTTTCTGGAAAATTTAGTTTCCATGTCTTGTTATTTAATGGAGGATAAGAAATTTTTGTCAAAGAGTTTTTATTAAAAAATTATTTTCATGTAATTTTACCACTTTTATAAAACTACCAGAAGACAATCATTGGCCTAAATATCTCCCTCCTAAGGTCCATGAGCGCTTACGCCTTCCCCTTGAGAGGCAACACATTTAGGCCAATGTCCTGCACGAGGCATGCTGGTGGTCATCAGGCTTGGAACATACAGAACCCTCCTCCTCGGGACAAAACACATTCAGAAACCCTCCAAAGGCAGGCATTCACAGGGTGCCTGTGCATTCACGTTCAGCGATGCGATCGGCGTGTGCGATTAACACATCCCCCTGGGGCAGGCACTTACTAGAATTACTGCTGTCATCCTTGGTTCCATCGAGACTTCCATCGGGGTGCATTTGCAAGTAGTAGCCTTGCCTGCAATATAACCTGGTCACTATACCCTTGAGCTGGGGATCTGAAAGACAAACATATTTTGTCACTAGCCTCAAAACTTTTTCCAAGAGTTATCCCTACTCCTCTCACTGTAAGAGGATGTTTGGTGAAGCAGCAATGCTGTCTTAAAAGTAAGTACTACAACAGGATGTGTGCTGATGGAGAAAAATCTCTCTACAGAGTGTTGTTAGGTCAGTTCTGTGTCCTGTTCTCTACCTCCAACATCCTTCGTTATAATTAATACAAGTAAAACAGAGAAAAAAAGAACACCCGAAATACCCACAGCCAAAAGCTTAAACCATATTAAGCCCTGAAAAAAATTTTAGACTTCAGTAACAAGTATAGCCCATTATAAAAACTAACAAAACATTTGAAAAACCTTACTTAAGTTAGCAACTTAATGTCCTGCACGTAAGTTTCAAGGGAACTGAGAGGAAAAGGTCTGTTTCCTTTCCTGTCAAAAGTGGTAAACTTATCTGGTGCAATTTGTTACAATACCATCTGAAGTTCCCAGAATATTTTAACCAAGATGGAAGCAGGACCAACTCACCTGCCCTCTCCCACCCCCTCACCGCCCATGGAATAACACCCATACTCAGGGCAAGACATAACCTTTCTTCAGCAGCAAGGAAAAGCTGAAAAAACTCTCAGTAAGCTAAAGCTACAGGAAATCCAGGTAGCTGGAACAATGAGGGTACTCCATTTAATACTCTGCATTTATGAAACTTGCCAAGAATTGGGCAGGGAGTGACGAGTCACAAACTTTTTGATTCATAGCATAGATGTTGCCTTACCAAATCACAAACTGAGCTGTCACAAAACTGGTTCAGAAAAAGAAGACATCACATCTTTAAAAAAATTCAACAGATCTACCTCTGTGTGATATCGGTTATAATATTGTTAACATTAACTATTAGGCCCAGTTCTAGGCAGTCAGTACATAAATTTGTGAGAACATTGACATTAAAATATCTATATCATATCATGCTCAGCTCTATAATAATGAATTAAATTCATAAATACTTTGATACAGATATATAATAAAATAAACATGTGAACTTCGAAGGAAGACAGAAAGTATTTTCATGCAAGCCTGTGGGCAGAATACAAAATTTGTGTATAATTGCTCTCCCAATTAATCATGCTGGGTTACTTAGAGTATCCTAAGGGGACGTGAAAACAAACAGTGATAAACAAAACTGCCTCTAAATGGTATGCACTGAAATTTCTATAGAGTCCCAGTTCTATGAAATTATCCTACAAATATTTTTATTGAATATCCAAATTACAAAGTCATATTAAACAATAAGCCCATCTAAATTAAAAATACAAGATAAACTGTAAATATAATTAACTGTTACTATAAATAGTAACACTGTAAGATTTCTGAGGCATGGAAATAAATAACATGGACAATCGAAGATCATATAATCATATTACAACTTAAATTTTTAAAATTTATTTTAACTGAAAATTTTGCTTCCTGTTAATTTTTACATTATCAGAAGTTTGGTTTTATATGTGAATACTCAGAAACAAATATTTTTTAAAATTTTAAACATGTTATGCTGTAATTCATTTGAATGTACTGTCTCCATTAGCTTCATCAGGTGATTCAAAAGTATTTTCATAATTTAAAAATGAAAAGTGAGTTCCTTTTACAGAGGCACTATTCCTGCCAATGTATGCTTTCAATGTGTACTTCAAATTGACAATTCTAAACATGCTTGCTCAACACTTATTAAAAAGGAATCTTTAAGGACTAAATAAAAGTATAACAAATATATTATTAAAACTAGATCTTTCAAAATTATTTACAGGAAAAGTATAAGCATTTTGAAAAACACTTTCAATACCCAAGGAATAATGAATAGATGATTTTTTAACAACATTTTCTAGTGCAAAGGAGTTTCATAGGAAGGCAACATAGTCATCTCACTGTCACCAGCTTTTTACATCTACTGCTTCAATGAAAAATGTCAAACTTAGGAGTCACTTTCAAAGTTGTTCTTTATTCTCATTCTATTCATTTTTCTAAATTGGCAAATTAAATATACTTTCTAATAGTAATTCATCTGTTTTCATCAAAAGCATTATTTAAAATTAACCCTACTTTACCATCTATCCAAAATTGTACCTGAATGAAAGTGGAATGATACATCAATTTTGATGCAAGTCATAATAAGCAATAATCACAAAGACCACTCCTTACAGCTTCAAGGTAAATATCTCCAAGATGAAGCAGACAATCCTCTCAGGCAAGAAGTTTATCTCTTCTCCTTGCAGAAAGATAAATTACCCTTTCTGGTCCATTTTGAGACACTTGAGCAACAAGCAGAGAAGAGAAATCTGCCAACCCCTGCATTTCTATAGCATTTATCTACCCTTTGCCTCTTAATAATATTACAGGAATAGCCTTAACTTCAGAAGATTTACAAATGAGTTTCTCAAACCCTTGTTGACCATACTTTCAATTTTTTTTTTTTTTTGCTGTCTGCTAGACAGCAGGATTGAGCAGCAATGCCCAGAAACAACAGCAGCAGACTGGTGTTGTCTGTCCGCAGGTGTACTGGGTGTGTCACCTTTTCTTAACTCTCACCACAGTGACAAAGACAGACAGACCAGCATTTATTTTTACCCCCTTTACCCCCCACACTCGCTTTTATCTTTCCACATGTAAGAAAAATATAATGGCAAGAAAATACAGCAAAAAAATAAACCAGAAACAGGATGAGAGCAGACAACCTCACCAAAGAGCTCCTGGCTCTCATGATTTTATCATAGAAATTTTGCTACTAGCTCTCTTTAAGTCCTAGCTGCCACAGTGAGGTTATTTTGTGAACAAGATAATTTCTATTTAAGTTTAAAGACCTTGATTTTGGGGGAAATGAAACTAAAAAAGAGCAAAAAACTTCACCATGCATCAAAAATTATGAAACAGTTTAACATCTCCTAACGATTTTTATCACTTTTCTTTTGCGCCTTGACTTCTGAGGTTGAACAGTTCAGCATGACATGTCAGCAATGCCCTACATTGGGAAAAATTATTCTGACTTGTCATTATTAGAGGTTGTCTCTTAAAATTCATAACCGTATTGAATGGACAAAGCAACAGCTCCTCAAGCCTCCCTTTTACAACATCTGTGTGACAGCAGCCACTTGCAGCCCACTTTTCCTGCTTTCTTTCCTTGTCAGTGGTGGTGGCAGGATGCATGATTTCAGTTAGCATGAAACTCTCTCAGTAGCTTTTTTGATGCCCTCAACAAAGGCAGAGTTTAATTAAGATGTCTTCTCTCTCAAATAGTGGCTACAAAAATGGCTTTGACATTAACTCATGACAGGCTGAGTGCGGCCCTTGCTATAGCACAATTCTGACACTCTGTATTTTGAATTGTGAATATTTTTTGTTCACAGAGAGAATGGCTTTCACATGTACTTCCCCACTCCAACACACTGTCAGGACAGATGCATTTAGAAACTTTACAGATTTAAAATAAATTAGGGAAAAAACTTATTAAATATGAGTGTTAAGACAGATGAATTTAGAATGCTAAAAGAACAGTGATGAATATACCTACTGTATATTTTTAAAATTAGTCCCTTAGCATCCACTGGAGTTTTAATTTTTGGGTTTTTACCAGAAGAAGGCTTTTTTTTTTTTTTTTTTACTGTCATTATTTATTTCCTCCCTCTGCTGTGAAAAGGTACTAAATAAAAGCCTGCTAACCAGCAAATGCTTAATGGGGGGAGTAATCTCACATTAACTCACATTCTTATGGAGAATAAACTGCACTATCCAGTCAGCTACCAATCTGTCACGAAATGAGTTGCTCAGTGAGCCAAGTAAAAGCCATTTTTACTTTTACTCAGAGATACATTCTGCTCAGATAGCAGAGCACCAAACTCATAACAGCTCCAGGTCCTTCATGTTTTACTCGTCATTTATTCTTTGCACGTCCATCTTGCAGTTTTCACTTTGGGATATTTTATTACTAAAAGTACCAGTCATATTGGTCCAGAAAAAAAACGGAGCATTTTTTTATTTAAGGTTTATGGTACTCTGATAGTCACCATGACTTGGCTGTCATGTCTTGCTCGCTGATGTTATGGTCAGCATTTGTTAGGAATCTTCTCCCTTATGTATTAAACTTTATTGAAATACAATAAAACCCTATTATAGTTTATAATTTTCTGATTTTTACAAAAAGTCAACCTCCAAAATCCTGCAACCACGGAATTCCTTTTGAACCTGGGAAGTAAAATACCCACTGATGTCCAAAGTGTCTCATCCACTCCAGACACATCTCCCTGTCATTTTGTAATGCCTGGGACGTGAAAAGACCCCCTTTTCCTGACTTCTCACACAAGAGTACTCTAACAGTAGTGTGTGTGTGTGTAGGGTGTGTTGGACTGGAATTCTCACCATCTCTCTTGCTCTGCTTTGTATAATAACTAACTACCCCTGCAGGCAGGCTAGACCTCATCCACTACACCACAGTTCAAGACGTCTTCAAACCCTCACTGACTTCTGCAAAGAAACTTATTGCTGCTTCAGATTAGTATCTGGATACTTTTTAAAACTTTAAACATGTCTCTTTCCACTTTCCACTAAGCAATTCAACTCTGGAAGCGGGGAAAAAATAATCCATGTTAAAATTACATTTTCTTTTTTCAATTCTCAATTCAGGTACTTCAGTTCCTGCTGCAATGCTGTTCCCAGTTTTCAAAAGTCATCTTCTTCTCAAGTGTACTGCTTCTGTTCGATTGCAACAGTACTCAAACAGGTAAAGTTGTTGCAGATGATCACATTACATTTTGCCTTGTTTTTGCCAAGCCTCACATTGTCATTCCAGCACATAAAAGTGCAGGGTCCTCTGAAATGTGTGTTATACAATTGTAACGGCAAGCTTCCTGAAGCAAGTACATTGCCAATGGGGAATTCAAAATTCAAAACTTTGTACTTCATTTAAAGGTGATAAAATCCTAAATAGGCATCTAAAACCATCCTTCGTTATTAAAGTCTTCAGCTGTTCCAGTGATACAAGTCTTGCATTCAAAAGCTTTATACACTCCTAACTTCTTTATTAGACTGTCCTATCACCTGGTGTCTCAATGTTTCCAAGTTTCTGACTGTGTTTTTACTTTCCCTCATTATTAATAGGAAATGATAAAATTTGAACATTTATTTTATATACTAGTGCTCTCTCATTTTAATAATATTTTTTTCAATATCTCAAAATATGCGTCAGAAAACTAAACTTTAATTAAAAACTTGAGAGAAAAATATTTTTGAAAGCAAGTTTTGCTCTATTCAGGCCAGAAGAGAAAAGCACATAATGTGAACTCAGAAAAGCAATAGCTTCCATTATTCCCTGTTCCCATAAGTAATAATAGTGCTTGTTCTGAAATGAGGTGGCTTTCTCTTTGCTCACTTATTTTTCCGTTCTCATGATGATTACAGGGCACTCAACTTTTGTGTTTATTTTTAACTCTACTTTTTGTCCGTTTGTGTCTCACATCACAAGCTCATCCCCTGCAGAACCCCGCTTTGAGAGCGCGGTTAAGAGACAGAGAGTCCTCCCACGTTCCTGGGCTGTCATTGTCATTGGCACTTCCACAACCTTTAAGAAATTTCCCAGTAAACTATGAAGGCAGGTTGGAGTTCTACAAAATGGTTGCTTTTCCTGAAAGCCTCCTTTGTGCTGGCATCCTCCCCTTTGTGCTGCAAATGTTTTTATGTTAACTGCAAAATGTGCTCCCTTCCATTTGTGGGCGCTGACATTTTGTCTCTGGGTCTCACAGTGCATTTCAAGCTACATAAGACTTGTTTCTTGCTATATGGCTCTACTTGAACAAATCTGATCATCAGTAGAATTACAGGAACTTGGCTGCTAGCTGGAATAATTTATATCTGTTCAGATTTACAAGGTGATTGGATTTTACAGACTTGTCTACAGCGTAACAATTAACAGCCTCCTTTACCAGACGTATTACTTCTGGAGATTATTTGTTGGAAAGGGAAGAAGATCACGTTGTTCAGAAAACACTTTGCTCTAAAATCACAATTTTACACGAGCATGGTAGTTTAATTTTAGTAAATTAATAATTTGCATTTCTCTTCCTACTGGACTATACTGTATAAATCTGTTGGTTCTGATCTTGCAACAAATGGATTTGTTGGGAAATTCCTGCCTAAACACTGCCTTCCACTTTTGACCCATGTTTCTTCTACTACACTAAAATTCAAAGATTTCCAATTTCTTAATATCTAAATGATATCTTAGTTTATGTTATACACAGGAATATTGAGAAGAAGCTGGTCTCTACTTCCAAGCTTACTTAGATGGCACCAGTCACAATTTAATAGATTTAAATAAAAAGCATCATCTTCCACTGATGAGAAAGCCCCATCTTTGCAACTTTATTCACCTTCTCAATTCACTTAGAAACACTAACAATTCTACTGTCTAAATTCCATGTTAAAGAAGACTTGCTTTTACAGTTTTTATTTGTTCTTTTCACTTTACATAACCCAAAAAATACCCAATATGTCTTACTGAACCTTATTAATGTAGATAAAATAACATTCTAGTATTATGTTTTGGAACTGTCCTTGTAGATGACCATCTTAGTTCTACCTGGCATATTCTTGATTCTAAATTCCAACAGCAAAATATTGACATTATACAAAATACTGCTTAATGTTTCTCTTGAAAAGGAAAAAAGCTTCAAGCAATAGATCTCAGAATTAAGTAATTACTGTGTCTTCAATTTGCAATAATTCCTACTTTATCTTTCCATGAAAAGCCTTTGTCAAACACTAAATGTAATTGTGTTCATACTCAAAAAATACGAAAGCACAACAACATGACAGTTTCTATTATCATTTAACCTATGTATAAAATTTGACTAATGCACTGCCCTTGGAATCAGTAAATAAATGGGATTTAAGAATGAGATTTCTCTGAAGATGTCACTGAATGGTGAAAGCAAAAAAGGATGGGCATAGATGACATTTACATATATAACTGAATATATTTCACATAGCACCTAATTTACCAAAGAATTAATTGAATGAGTTCTCCCCTTCCTAAATAATTTCTATTTTTAGAATTCAATGTTTGAACATTTCATTTATTTTCACAACCTTAGCTACTTATCTCTTTGCAGGCTGTGAATGTTTTATTGTAACTAGGCAATGAAATATCTGATAGCTGTTTCTATTTCTTTCACCAAATGACTTAGAACTAAATTCCAAAGTGCCCAAACAGCCTATTTTACATGTATTCAAAGCCATCAGGGTAATTGTTAATGGAGAGAGGATAACAGGATAATTTTAATGCTAAGTATTGAATCCTACACCACATTCCATTTTCTATTGTTATATTCAGGAAGCTTCCACAATACAAGTGGCAGGGGTCTATAATTTGTTATTAACTTTATTTAATTCTTGACAGAATACATAAAAGTCCTTAAATTAAGTATATTCCTTCTGCTTAGATATGCAAAACCATCACATCTGAAATATGCTTGTCAAGAACATAGTGTATTATATTTAGTTTTATTTTCTTGCCAATGGCTCAAAATATTGAAATAAGCCATTCACATTACAGTCAAGAAATTTTAGTTTACTGACTAGTCTAAAAATTGGAGAAAAACAGAAATTGCACCGCCAATGAACTGGGACAAAGTAGATTTTTTTCCTAGTTAGGAAGTGATAATTAGAAATTGCAAATATAGAATCATAGTCTCGTATAGTTTGGAAAGACCTTTAGGATGTTAATTCCAGCTGTTAACCCAGCACTGCCATGTCCACCACCATGTTCCTCAGTGCTATGTCTACACGTCCTTTAAATACTTCCAGGATGGTGACTCCACCACTTCCTGGGACAGCCTGTTTCCATGAGTCCACCCTTACAGTGAAGAATTTTTTTTCGAATATCCAACATAAACTTTCCCTGGCACACCCTGAGGTCATTTCCTTTTGTCCTGCCCTTTTTACCTGGGATAAGAGGCTGACCCCCATCTGGCTACAGCCTTATTCCAGGTGATTGCAGACAGTGATAAAGTCCCCCCTGAGCCTCCTTTTCTCCAGTCTAAACCCCTGCTCCCTCAGCCACTGCCTATAAGATCTTTTCTCATAAGATGTGTCAGAGACAAATTGCAGAGCAAAGATTCAATTTTCTTCAATAGCTGAACAACTTAAAAGCTTTCCTGATTTCAGGTGCAGCAGATTTCAAATAAATCCAAATGCAGCAGTCTCATTTTTTTTACTGCCACCACAGATGCATTACTTTATGAAATTACAAAAATTAAAAGTTGTCATTTCAACATGACAGTTTGTTGAGTTGACTGAGTTGAGATTTGTGCAGGTTTAAATATATAAATCTGAAAGCCAAAAGAAATAAGAATTATTCTTTTTCATCAGTACTTACAATTTAGTGCACAAATGTTAACTCCTGATTAACAATAAAAAAAGCATTAAATAGTAATCAAAGATAAATAAACCTGTTTCAAATAAAAAAAAACCCCTCATTTAAAATAAAGGTGTTGATAAAAAATTACGTTTTAATTTAGTGTTCAAGAACGTACAAAATAAAAGGATTTCTTCTTTATAGAGGACAGAAAAATCTCTACTGTGAAAAATTTGCATCAATAAACTGACTTACAACTTTTAGAAAAGTAAGAAGTTTACTTAGTAGAATACTATGTATTTTTATAAATTGTTATTTAATCCTTATACTTTAACATAAATCCTCATTGTCAAACCGTGTCATTCACCAACACTGTGTGAACAGATTTGTTTACAGACAAAATTGGTTTACAAAGAAATCACAGGAACATGAGATCTATTAAATGCAAATTTCATTTCAGTCCTCTTCATGAAGGAGCAATATTACTGGAGATACAGGAATCCAAAGGAACAGTGATTGAGAAATGGATATTCCTATAGTGAAATGGAAATAAATATATTTCCGTATTTGTTATTAGCTAAACATTATTGTTTCTCTATAAAACACGATTACAGAGGTTCCATCACACAAGTGGAAGTTTGTGTTGTTAGTAGGAATACAATACCTTATTTACTTAGAAAAATACTTATTTGTCTAGTAAAGCACAAATGCACTGGCATTAATTCCCACAGAAGAGCTAAAAAGAATTTTTGATATCATTACACTTACAGTGTCGTTAGCATTTTTATAAACATTTTAAATAGTATTACATTCGTCTTTCACAAAGGGGTGCTGTTTCCACTTATAAACTCCCAAACCACTAACAGAAACAGAAGTGAAAATGAGGCAGCGTTACCAAAAAAAAGTATAATTGAGGGTGTTCTGCTTTTTTCATGTATTTATATTTTAAGAAATCATATACCCAAGTAATGTCATGAGTTACCAGAAGCGGATTAGTAAGAACTATTTGAACCAGAAAATAGCAAGTCATACTAAAGATGAAGTTCTTTCTTTTTTGCAGTGCAACTAAATGTTACCTGGGAATGCTCTTTAACCAGGGAAGAGAGAGCAGATTATTCCCTATATTTTATTCTATTATAGACACAAGCACCTGCATGTTTTCTTGGTGAGAATACAGTGAGATGGAGAGACAGAAAGGGAAGCAATGCATGGGTGCTTTGGTTTCCTGAGATAATTTTTTTCCCACATTCTCCC
Source organism: Acridotheres tristis (assembly GCA_037013685.1). Classification (NCBI taxonomy): domain Eukaryota; kingdom Metazoa; phylum Chordata; class Aves; order Passeriformes; family Sturnidae; genus Acridotheres; species Acridotheres tristis. The sequence goes on from CM072884.1 coordinate 77,146,135, forward strand.
TGTGAAAAAAAGAAAAGTCCATTCAACCTGCAGATTGCAAGGCTTTGTAATCTGTAGTATTAAACACAATTCAGAAATCTTAAGAGTAGCAGCTTGAAAAACTGATTTTCAAACAGAGACAGGAAAATAATTCCCTGCACTTGAAGAACACAGTCTGAATCTTTTCGAATTCCAAATAAGAGAGTAATTTCTTCTATCATCAGTATTACAAAACCATGCCTCTTTACTGAAGCTACTCTCTGCTTATTTTTTGAGTTTGAGGTTAACTCGGGCCACACCTTCAAGGCTTTTTTGTCTTCTCCCCATCTCTGCTATCCAAGAAAACTTGGAATACACAGAAAGAAAACAAACTATTATGAAGTTATATGACCCCAGGATCTGGGCTTTAAGGAAATCAGCAAGTTTGACACTAATCATACAGGACAATCACAGGAAACTGTGACAGGCAGTCACTCAAACTTCTCTGAGGGACTTCAGCACAAAAAACTTTGGTTTTCTGGAACTTCTCTGTTTTCAAGACTGACTCTAGCAAGGAAAAAAAGGCATGGCTAAAACTGGGAAATTCCATTTATTCTACCTAATGCTCCTAGAGGAAAAAAACCAAACCAAAAAAGTCCCAAACAAAATCAAATTGTTTATCCCACTTAGATTACCCTGACTGTTTTGGAAACACTATTTAGTCCAGATATTTAGCTACTAACCAGAAAATAATCTGAATTATACTCATGGCATCTATAAGAAAATGTGCAGAATCAGTTCAGATCAACTTGATTATTCACTAACAAGGAGTAAATCTTCCAGTTCTGAATCTTTTGATAATACAGTGGTGACACACTCAGCAGAGACTACCCAGGCACCCACTGCCACCAACAGAAAATGAAAGTATTCTATAACACATCACAAGGCTCAAAATACCTGTTAGGTTTCGGGGGAGCTCAAAGTTGGTTCATGTTTTGATGATGCCTCAAAAACACTGATAGGTCTTTCAATCTCTAAATCTAAACTTTATTAGAACATGGACCACAATATATAGCTTCGAAATATATAACTTGATAATGAAATAAAAAATAAGAGCTTTTTAAGGAATCTCCCATCCTACCTAGTGAAATTTGGCAGTGATTCAATGATCTGTTTTTTTTACATCCTGCTTTGCCTTCAATACTTCTCTCTCATCATGGAGAACTGGCTATGCCTCTACCATGCATATTTTCTTGATGTGTTCAGATTGCAAGCCTTCCTTCCACTGTTTCTCACATCCTGTCTTTCACTTCCTACCTACTGTACTCTCATTCCTTTATTGTTACCCAGTCGTATTCTCCTTCAGGTCTTGTTTTCCAGCTGTGCATGCCCAACAATAGTGACTAGTCAAGAGGACATAAGAAGATAACCCTCTACCCTGCTACCGAATCACATCTTAACTTTAATAACAAAATAGATTTATAAGCTTAAACAAATGAAACAAATTTGCCTTCAGTCACATATGTCCTTTTTTACAAATTTATAGATTCTCTTCAGGCTGTGAACTTAACAGAAGATATAAACTCCACCTTGTAGCTACTAGGAAATGCAGTGCAGTCTATAATTTCAGGTTGTATATCAGCACAAAGATCCAAACCCACCAGCAACTTCATCAACCATCCAGCCATCAAGCGCATTTTGCAGAGTAGTGAGTCAGACTGAAAAACCATGGCAGTTTCAAATACGTATTTTCTCTCAAGATAACAAAACTGACAAAAACTCCAAACCAAAACATATTCCTCAAGGCTGCTGAGCCACAACTGTAACTATAACTATATATATATGTATAGTTATATAACTATATATAACTGTAACTTCCATAACTATGGCTTCTTCCTTCACTGTCTGCTTGGCTAAAAGAGTTAACAGCATCATCATTCCTTGTCAAGTCTGGCATCATCTCTTAATTTCTTACAGGTGTTCAATTATGTGTGAAGATACTAAAGGAGGCAGATTCCAGACCTCCTATTTTGATGTCTCTCAATATAGTAACAGGTGACTTTCCTCTAACGATGCAGGGACATCTCCCCTGAGCTAGTGATCTTTAACTCTTTCAAGATGGAATAGTGAGAAACAGATAGCTCATTCTGAAGGACAGGCCAAAAATGCACAGAATTAACTACACCTGAGAGAGCTTACTTATGCACCCAAAACATCTATCATGTGCTCTTCAGACCTGTTCACACTGTGCAGACACTAATGCCCTCTACACTTTGGACAAGTCTTTCCCCCCAGGACTCAACTCCAACCCCATCAGATTATTCTGGTTGGACTAGAATTAAGGCCAGCTCCAGACAGCTGCTCGTTCACTCTTATGTTGTGTTAGGAAACCTACCTATACTATAAACATGTGAACATATGGGCACAACTAAATTTAAACTAGTCTCCTTAGCATCCTCAACTATCAGCTGCTGATTTTTCTCACACCAGGACTTCCACTCCACCCTTCAATTTGAGTCTTGTCCTGAAAAGCCCTTTACAAAACATACAAGTTTAAATAGCAAGTTTTAAACATAAATCAAAAGCAGTTTCATTCTCCAGATCCCTGTGGTACTGCAACAATAACTTGTGAGAGCCAGTAAAAGACTGAGGTGTCTTTCACCAGCATTCAGGAGAGCCAACAGGTATGCTTCTAGAGAAAAAATTACAACATCTTCTGAGTATTAATATTAAACCCTCTTTAAATCTCTTATATTTCCTCCACATTTATTATACCAACAACTTAAATGTTATTAGAAGCTGAAAGATTACAGATATTGAAAAGTGGGAATTTTTCCCTGGGATTTCCACAGTAACTTCTGCCTGTGCCTGGTGATGCTGCAGTGACAGCTCTGCTATCAGCCCAAAGCACGGAGCAGTTGCAACAAGTGCCACAAAAGTCTATGATAATGTCCTAAAGACAGGTCTCAACTGAATGTTTCAGATTTCTTTAGCTTCCCAATGCCTGTCCTGCTTTCACAATGCCAGGCCTGAGCTGCCTGTCCTGCTTTCATTTTCTAACCCTCACATGTTCTTACTCAGGCTCTCCAATGAGCAGTCCAAGCAGAGGTGCTGCTGGTGCTTCCCCAGTAATACTGCAGGTGAAATGCCATGTGCCTTCGTGTCCTAACACATCTCCAGTGAAGATTTACACACACTTCAAGAGCAACAGAGCATAGCTGAAACACCTAGTACTTCTCTTTTTTTATGAGGACATAAATTCAAGCTTCTCCAACTCCCACGGGCAGTCAGGAAGAACAAACAAGATGTTACTAATTTAGAAAGCTATCTGAAATTAATCTACTTCCTTTTACAACGAAGCTCAGTTTGTAGCAGAAGTGTTGTTTGTTTCTCAGAGACCTTTGATACAGTCCTCAATTTGAGTTTCTCAACTCAAATTCAGCAGAAGTGTCCAACATGACTCTTCAGATTTGACACACAAGCCAAACTCCTTCCTCTGCCTTAGGGTTAGCCTTCATTGTGCTTTATTAGGTTCTTCACTAAACTCTGTGACAGCAGCCTCATCAAGTGGGTAACATTTGATGCTTCTAAGAAATTATTTCTACCTGTATGCAAAGTGTGGATTTACCAGAGAAGGAAGAGGAGGAAAAGGGCAAAGAGAAAGTAAAAGCTCCCAGGACTCTGACACATGGGCTTGTCAACTTTGTGCTGCTAGAAAACCCACCTACCATATTTTTCACTGTGTATTTCGCAGAAAAATACACCTGGTCACACTGAAGCAAACAAAATTGCCATAAATTCAGAGTTTAAATCCTTTGTTTCCTAACAAATTAAATATTTTGTTCAATATAAAGATAGTTAAAACTATAAAGTTCAACTGATTGACAACATGAAATAAAGACCTGCTTCAAAACTGGAGAAAAAAAAAAATCAAAATTGTGAAATATCTATCTGAAAAGAAAAGCTTTACTCCAGACTGTTCCCAGGTTCACACCTTTTCCCTATGAGGAGAAACATGGTTAAAGTCTGTGAAGACTCTTTTGTTGCTTTGAATTATACATTGCAAAAAAAAGTACCTTGAAACGTAGTCATAGCCTACCAAATAACCTAGCTAAAGCAGAGGCACATAAATCTTTTCCAACTGAGTCCACCTGAGGCTTCTTGTTCCAGCCTAGTTCTGATGTATATGACCTGAAATCTAAAGAACTTGTGATAGGTATATGCCCAATTTGGAAACACAGAGACACCAGGGAAGTGGGGTATTACTACCAGATTCAGATTCAGGAGCAGAATCTATATCCTCTCACTGGGAAAGTGTATTGACAGAGGACAAGTGTCTTCCATAGAATTTGCCTGGCTACCTCCTGAAATCTCCAGATGCTCAGCTCTAATGCAAAGAAAACCAAAGCAGGTTTTTAATTTCTGCCTAACACTGCATCAAAAGTTGCCTCTGTGTTTCTATTTAGCATTCTTTAATTTCAGATCACAGTTAGCTTTGAATATTTTGAAATACATATTTTAAAGGCCATAGAGTTATTAACTGAAATTATTGTAAGAGTTCAAAGACAAGCTTCTTCCATGATATTTAGGTTAAAAAAAAAAATGTAGTATCTACAAGATTTTAATGTGCCCTATTAGTTACAACATTCTGTAGACTCTAGTGAACATGTTACTTGGACTCCAGCAGCATGAAGAAGGTGGGGATAGCCCTGTGGGCAAAGCAGAGATGGCTCAATCAGGAGAGGAGTGTGGGTCAGGCTCCACTTTGGAGGGGACTGGGCTGGTCCCAAGCACAGGGATATGTTCCTGGAGGACAATAAGCACTGCCCTCATATTGTAAATTCACAGTAAAAAATCTGCTGCAATCAGATTTCCAGGCCATACCTAAACACAAGGGATTAGAATCACCCTCACTTTACAGACAACAAAATAAAAGAACTAAGAGGATGAACAGTTTGTCCAATGCAGCAGTAGAAATGTGGTTTTCTGCTTCCTAGTCTAGTATGTAGATGTCCCTGCCAGGCTATAACAGAAGGACTTAATAGGACTGGAAAAGACACAATTAATAACTAGGTAGACAGAAATCACTATTTACAAGCATGTCAGAGGCCCCGAGTTATACACTGATTGTGTTTATTTCTGTAAAGCAGTATTAATCCCACTGTTGAGGCAAATGGAAGGATTTTAAAAGAGGAATTTAAAGTGGGGAGAAGTGAAGGGGAAAAGGCTTGCCACTCTTAACAAAATAAAAAGATGTCACTGCAAATAGACATCATTTATTAGAAACCTCCTATCTGAGTAACAAAATGTCATCTACTGATGAATGCAACTGGAAGGGGGAAAAAATAAAAATAAACCCTTGTCAACTGTTTCCAAACAATTTCGGATCAAACAATTTGCTTCTAAAATAATGTTTTGGTTAATTTATGTTAACTGGATATGTGTTGTTCAGAATACATAATTTCTCAGTGGAATTACCTCCTCTGAAAAGTCACAGATTATTTTAGTGGAAGTTTTTGTACACCATAGATAGCTCTAAGACTTTTAGAAAAGTCCTGAGACATTTCATAGAATCATAGAATCATGGAATGGCTTGGGTTAGAAAGGAATTTAAAGATTATGTAGTTCCAATTCCACTGCCATAGACAAGGGACACCTTCTACTACATTAGGTTGCTAAAACCACATCTAACCTGGCCTTAAACACTGCCAGGGATGGGACACTCACAAGTTTTCTGGGCAACCTAAATTTAAAGCTGAGTAAATTGGAAATTAGTGTGCAAATTATCTATTGTTGTGACAACAGCAAAAATCTAAAATGTTGACATTTTCAAAATCTCCTAAATAATCAAACATTATGAAGTACTTCTGGTTTATATCACAGAAATGTCTATACTCTAGGAATGATAAAAGACAATACATTTTAGTGACAAGAGCTATAATTAAGAGAATCAGAATATTTTGGAGGATAGAAATGAAAAGGAGACAACCTCAGGTAAATGGTAGGAAATTTTGGAATTCAAAATATATTTATTGCCCCCTAAAATACTCCTTGTTCTTTAGAAATCTGACTTCTCTGTGAGAGAAAAAGCCAGTTTTCTCCTCAGCTCTGCTGAGAGCAGAACATTCTAAGCTGCCACAGCAGTGCAAGGGAAGGTTCCCAAAGGTTCAGGCTCCCAAAGGTTCAGGCTCCCAAAGGTTCAGGCTCCCAAAGGTGCAGGCTCCCAGCTCCATCAGGCAGCCTGCTGTCTGTCCAGGCACTGGAAACTGGGAGGCTGTAAAGAGGAATGTAGCTTTGTTTTGGGATCTACAGCAATACTGTGGGCCTCAGCTCCCCTCAGGCCTGCTGTGCAGCATTTCAGGAACCAGAAAAAGACTACTCTAAAGCAGACTCCATGACTAGAGTCATTAGGACTTCTCCATCTGATGCCTCCCTGAGTCCTCCTTGGCTCCCTTCACAGCTAGTGGACCCATCTATTTCAGGGTGTCACAAATTACTTCCTAGAAATAAACATTTTTAATTGATTGCATGTCAGTCAAAATATGAACCTATAAGTTACCTAAGTTTTGGTATCTCCACAGCAAGAATTTTCATTCAATTAGGTGAACCTAAATCCCAAGGGTCTAGAGTAGATCCATGCCCACCTATTCACTGGTTGGAAAACATTCTTCTTTTCCCCTGAAACTGAAGCAGAATCAAAATATCCTAGAAGAACATTCAGATTCAATGATAAATGACCACAACAAATAATCAATGATGCAACAGATGACTGCAAGGAAACTTGTCTGAGAAAGGCTGTGAGTCATCTGAATCCAGCCAATATGGAAATCCTTTGAAATGCCATCTTTAAGGCAGAACTTTTTCAAAACTGGCCTTAACAGAAAATTATTTCCTAGCAGGAAGAACAGGAAAAGGTGCTAAATAATTCTTCTTCTCTCCAAATAAATTAAAATGACTACCTTAAAATCAAGACTCTACACAAATATGTGATAATGGTTAAACCTCCCCTGAATGACATACCTCAAGGGGAACAGCCCCTCTGCCTTTGTGACACTTACCCACAGCATTCCAGAAGCTAAATTACTTCCCATCCTACTTGACACCTGTCTTATGCAGTCCCTTGAAGAAACAAGTTTATGAGATCTTTTAACAGCAAAAAGCATAAAGGTCTAGCTCCCATTTTTAGCACACAGGTAACAATAGTGAACATCACAGGTATTAGAATTATGAACTGGTGTCTAAAATTAGCCATGTGGATGTGGGAAAATGCATAAAACCAGCCTCAAGGGGGTTAAAGTTTATGTCTTTTTTTTAACAGAAAAATGGTTCTAAGACATTGAAGTGATTCTTTTCTGCTTTCTCTACCTACAACTACCATTGCTCCCCGCCACCAAACCCTCTCTGATAATGTCTGGCATTTGTAATAAACATCAGTCACCTGTTATCTGACTATGTCAATGTATTTTGAAAAAGCTTTCCAGACAGAACTAAGCAGAAAATAATGTTCCCATTGCAGAATACTTTATCTGGATAAATCCTAGAAAAAAAAAGGTTTCTTCATAAAAGATTAAAAGGAAAGGGAAAAACATTTCCAGGGTTACTCACACAGGAATAACTATCAGCTTGGCAACCAATGCAGGCTGGGGTTAAAGGCTTTTTATCTGAATCAAAGTGAGTAGGAACTCAAGACTTGAAATATCTGCGTGACAGAAAAGTATTCGAGTTGCAAAGCTGCTTTTTATGCCCAGGGGTTTTAAAAAAAAAAAAAAATCTCCAGCCTTAAGACTGTTTTCCAACAGAAATTTTAACAAAGCTCTCCTGTTTTGATGGAAGCTTGGCATTTGGCCAAACCTGACAGACCAGTAAAACAGTTTCACACAAAATCAAAATATCAGTCCAACAATATCTACCAGAAGGCCAGAAAAACATGTGGCTCATTTGCCTAGGAAGAAGGATCACGTGTGACAATTTCACTTTACTTGCACACCATAAAATACCTGGTTAATTCTTTTCTCCTTTCCTTGATGATGATACACAGCCCTAAAGAACTGCTTCATTTTTTTTGTTTTGTTTTTTGGTTTTCTTTTTTTAAGCAATTATAGTTATAAGCATAAAAAAACCAAAGCAAAATGCAAAACTAAACATAGCGCAATAGAAGGTCACTTGAAGAAGTCACAAAATAAATTACCCAGATCTCATATTCATTAGGGCAGACTTTCATTACTGCTACAACAGCAGTAGACAATCTCAAAATTAGCACAAACATGCACATTCTACCCCCTCTAGCATAGGTGACTTACCACTGTCATCACTCCTTTGTCATTATGTGAAAGCACAAACCCTTACAAAGCTTATGTTTAGCTGCTAAAAATAAAGCCTAGATAAATGAAGCTAATTTCTTAAAACATACTCTTATCTCAGTTTGCTAAACCAAGTACCATACATATCTCTGCTTCCTTAGAATGATGACTGGAACTTTCTAACCTACACAGCTCTTGATATTAAACGGCACATGTTGCTGTACTTCTGTATCTGAAGTCTGGCAGGTTTGCTTACATTTGCTAGTGCAGCTTCCATAAAAAAACCAAACTTTAGTTGTATTTTAAATCAATTCTGATTCTTTATGAGACAAATAATAGCTTGATCCTTGTTTAGGCTGGGGGGGCGGTTTGAGGCTCGGTTTTTTTAAAGCTTCCATTCAAATAAAACCTTTAAATGAAACAGCATTTATTTCTAACAGACCACAGAATTTAATGAATCCACAGGTATATTTCTTTATATTCAAAGTGGACATGAACCTTAAAGAAGGCATATTTTTGATTCATATATGTGCTAGTTCCAGGACTACTACTTATGGATTTATTGTCTGGTCTCACAGTCTTGCTTGCTAGTTGCTGTGGTGAACTCAGAATGAGGAGCAACTTCTGCAGCTTCATGTATTAAAATGAAAAACTTAGTCTTGAAAGATTTATATACCTTCTGCACTTACAGAAATTAGTGAAATGGAATCAAAATCTCTAATTTTGTTTACCAAAACCTTTACAAAAGTTGGTGGTGGTCATTAGCAGATTCAAAAATTTCAGTCCCAAAACAAACTGGTTATATTTTATTTTCCCTTTACAGAATTTAAATGAATTCCAAATATTTTTCCTATTTTAGTAATAGAAAGCTTTAAGAAAAATAAGCTCAGTGAATTATACTGGAGATACAGGGATAGGCCTGAAGTTCAGCCACAGTACAGCTTGTACCCCACTGCACTGACTGAAATTACATTAATCGCTATCAGGGAGTTGGCTGTCACAAAACAACTGCTACTTCCCTTGGTCGTGTTTTAGTGCATGAAACTGCAGGATCATGGCAGATATGAGGCAATACAAAACCAATGAAATAAAAGTTAAAGCCTGAATAATTCCTGTAACTACACTTTGAGTAAGTCTGGTACATCCACCATAGTTTTTCAGATGGAACAAGATACAAATGGCACATTTGTCAGTTTTCCCCCCATCCCATCCCATCCCATCCCATCCCATCCCATCCCATCCCATCCCATCCCATCCCCCTCCTTGGGTAATCAGGTGTTTTACCAATATGGTAAATCAGGATGTGTCTGTCAAAACAGGCTTTGACTGGAAATGCTGTTCTGACAAAATAGAAAATACAGCATGCTTTGCAGTGAAAAACTCCACAAACCTAAATGTCGGTTTGCTTTCCCAGATGACAGAACAGTCATTTTCTGAACAGCTTTGTTTAATAAGTTGTTGGTATTGCTACTACTCTGATTTTCAAGCTGAAGCTTTTCAGAAGACAGAGCAGTTTCCAATGCATTATGCCTTTCTGTTTGGAGCTTCTTAGGGAGAAGACCACAAAAAACTACTATCCTATTTTTGAGTTTTGAGTAGTCTCAAGGTGTGGACCTAAGGCATCACACATTGCAGTGGTTTAAACCTTATCACAGCACACATAACAATTACTATGGCCTCATCTACATCAGTGTCATATTCTTCTACTCAAGAGCCCAAGTGCTCATGTAAGCAACATTATCACCTTACCTACTTGCCACAGCAGCCACATAAATACCTAGAGCATTAATACCCAGCAACCTTAACATTTAATAGCATAACTCATCTGCATGTGTGATGCATCTGCAGCTCCATCCTATGGCTAGATAGTCAAAAGAACTTCTTCCCTTTTACTGTTTTTTTTTTTCTAATTTCATTTGAGGGCACAGAGTTACCCAAGTGGAATATAAGCTCTAGGGTATCTGTTTCACTTCTCCCATGGGAACAAGATGTGAAATCCGCTGCTGATTGATTTTACCTCAATGACTGAGCAGCAGCCTCATGGCAAACCTTATTTCAGCCTTATCTTCACAATGAAGAAGGGTGGCAACACAATCCCTGTGATTCCAAATGGCAGGACTGCACAACTGCATGGTGGGATAGTTGGAAAACAATCCTGTTCTCATTCAAAAATATCTCTCCTGAAGTTTACAGGCAAAGAAAGTGGCAAAGGGCTTTCAGAGCTACATAAATTCATATGCCTTCTTCCACTGCAGGAATGTAAATAGGAAAATTTCTGTCTTGCTCTAAATAGTCTGAATTACCCCAATTAAGAAAATCTATTCCATTTTTTCATCTTCCTCTAAACAGAAGCTTAGATACAAATGTGTATAAACAGAAAAACTAGTACCATTCAGAATCAGCTCACTGATGACTTGGTTCACAGTAGTTTATAAAACACTGATCCAATGCCTCTCTACAAAGAGAGAAGAATAAACATAACTACCCATACAATCAAAATGTGGAAAGCCCAACTGCATCCAGTGTACAAAAAGACCAAGATCTAATTCATCATGAAAATATTCTCTCAAAGCTCAACAAAGGATACAAAAATAATAATACTGGTATTTTCCACTAAAGATACTTTTCTGTTTCCATGGCAGTAGCCATTGGAGTCCAAAACTGTATAGTCTTCATGTCACTTAAAGAAAAAAAAATTTAAAAAAAGAAAAAAGCCTTCTCAGAGATAAAAATTCAACCCAATAACCAAATGGAGACACTCAGGACTCAGAGCTGTCAACATACTAAAGCCACTGTGCAAGACATTGCTGATATTATGGCAGAAGTGAAGAAACATTTTTTCACTTCCTACACAGCTATGACATATCCCTAAAAAAGAACTCGGTATGCCACAATCTATTGGACTCAGGATGTGAGTTGTGCCATTAGTTCTCTGGTGTCACATCTGAACAGCCCTGCAAAATCAACAGCAAATACCTAAACTGTCCCTATGTAATCACACACATCTATCTGGAAACCAATTGGAATAAACACTATTATGCATGAAAATATTGCACAGTCAAAACCTAAATAAAGTAGAATAAAAATAAGTAGCAAGTAGTTAACGGCTATTTCTACATCAGACCATGCTTGTTGTAGTTTGGGTCATCCTTGATTCAGCTGATTGCAACAAAAACACCTAAAAGGAAGCAAAACCTTTTTGCTGCTTCAGGCTCCAAAGGTAGCTGGTAACTAGGAACAAAAGTTCTGAAGTTATCATACTTCATATTCAAATTCATTCAATTCAAAGAGAGTGCTTCAAACAAATTCTATTATGTCCTGGATGGATGCTAATACAGGACAGAAATAATAAAAAACCCTAAAAATTACCTTGTCTTTTCAAGTCATTTAATCTAAAAGTTTCAAGATCTCAAGCCTGCTTGCTCAGGTGCATTTAACTTTCCCTGTCCATCCCTTAACATGATTGAAACTTCTGAAAATTTAGAAAAAAATTTCAGTGAATATTTTTGTAAAAACATCATCAGCAATTTGCCACCAGTTCATTCCTCAGAACTTCTTGTCTTCAAGCCATGGTACTACTTATACCTAAACACTCAGCAAAGAGTAGAAAACAGGCTGATCTTCCTTCCCTCCCTATATTCGAAACAAATGCAAACTGTGAAAACCAAAATAACAATACTGTGTGAAGCTGGTAACGAGCTGATGAAATTATAGGTAAGAACCTCTAAGCATAAACAATTTTTAAGATGAGATTCACTATGGTCTTCACATTTCCCCCACTGAGGCTGCTTAAACAATTTTTTGTCTGTTTTTATTTAAGCTCTGAAAATGGAGAGTTTTACTTACTCAGATCCTGAATTGTTGACTTTATCCCTGACAAATTTTGAACACAACCTGCTCACTGACATCCATTGACCTAAAAACATACAGCACTAATTCAACAGAACTGTTTGCTTATGGCACCAGTTCGTTTCAACCATTGTTTGCAACATAAGCCACTGGTAAACAGGATGATGACTGATTGATTGAAGTATACTGAATATGATAAGTGGCCCTGAGATGGCTATTGGCTTGATCCAATCACTTTGTCATCACAACAATGAAATACAAATGACTATTCACACCTTAGTTTAATTACAAAAAGATTATTCAGGCTTAACCTGCATTGATTTCTGTAGCTTTTAACTTTATGAACACCTGATGAGTCTGTTTCTCTCTTGTTAACAAAAAACACTTTCAAAACAAAAAAACTCTGACAGTGCTGATAAGCCTTTCTAAAATAGAGAACGAGAGAGTATGGCTAATGGGAATGGTTTATTTTTTTCTTATGGTTTGGATTCAATTGTCTTATGTCTACAGTGATATTCACCGTTTCCAAAGAAAGATGGCTTCTTATTAGTAGCATTCAGGGTTTTCAAGGTGTTATAATGTACATAAATTTGAGCCATCCACTCATTTTGATTTATTTACATGCATTTTTTTTTGCTCATTTTACATAGAAATTGCAACACAATATTTGTTATACAGAGCAGTACATATTAATTTTGCAAAGATTCCCCAAATCACGTGCATTACATCAAAAGATCTGATTTTAGGGTAGTAACATCAAAACCTCACAGTTGTTTATTACATATAAGCAACTTAGACAACAGAATTAAATGAATTAGTTTACATCTACCAAAGTGCTAAAATGCTACTACAGCTCTTAGTTGAACATAAATTGAAAATTTGGGGACATCTGATTTAAGAGCTGTAATTAAAAAACTTTTATCTCTTTTTCCTTAAATATTGTCTCAAAAAGTCATTCCTGATGCTCCATGGAAGCAGATTTCTCATTTGTTTAGCAGAAGTCTGTGAATACATAAACTAGAATGACAGATATTTCTACTTTATTAGAAAACTAAAATATAGCTAGAAACAATAATGAAGTTGGATTTATCAATCTAATGCCTTGAAGAGTTCAGCCATACACTAATCTCTGCACAAAAAATTAAAAAAAAAAAAAGAAGAAAAAAACCCTGTTCTCAGAATTCAGATTATTATTTAAAGCAAGCCCAAACTATGTTAATAAGGAGGTTAAGACTATGGTCATGATTTTTTATTTTTTATTAAAGATGTGTAAGTCATATGGGCACCAGTCTCTGTTTGGAGTTTGTGATAAACACAAAACTTGATTATCCAAAGTAAGAATAAAAGAAAGTAAATACAAAATAAGATCCAAAGAAAGAATAAAAGTGTTCAGATGAAAAAAATTCTCACTTGGTAGTAAGAACTGGTGATGATCATGATCATGATAATGATGTATATTGTTCATTATCAATAATTTTCCAATGAGTACCTTAGGAGGAACATATAAATTTTCAAATCCTTAAAACATACACAAGCTAAGTTCAAAAACACTTGCTAGAAGCAAAAACGTTGGCTTTTCTTCAGATTACCTGTATCAGCAGAGATCAATCTCTAAATTTTTCAGCCCCGGGAATATTTTCTATTAAAAAAATTCTAAAGTATCCTGCGCTATTTTATAATTATTCCTACTTCTTGGCACAGTCACGATCCCAGATAATTTATAAGACGATGAAAAGGAATTATTAGCGGGAGGAATTCATTATTAATTTATTGTGTGTCCTTACACAACCATACTTAGGTCTTCATCTTGTAATCATGCCTCTACTTGCCTGATGGCAAGCATGGCTAGTCCTCAGGGCTGATGCCATAAGTGTATTTCCATGTACAAGCCTGACCACACTTCTGATAAGACAAAACTTGCTCTGGACAGAAGGGGAGACTTTCTAAATTTTGCTGCTGCAAAGCCCTTCCTACCATGCAAGTTTCTTTCGAATGCCATAGAAAGAGATTCTATAGTTGATGGAATCTTATTTCTGTTGGCTTCAATAATACAGTTTAAAATATGTTTGGAACAAAATATTACATGTTTCATGTGTATTTGCTTTGATTACATAGAAGGAACTGTTCTGATTACACAGCGAGAAAAGTGAAAGAAGAAAATAGAGCAATGAAGTTTAAGAGTTCATTTATTTAATAGTCGCTGCTTTACAGCTTACAGTGGCAAAGGTTTCAACTCACCAGAATTTCATATGAAGAGATACAAACCACTAATTAAGGTAGAGGAATCCAAGTCTCAGTTATGCATAAACTACATAGATGAAAATGAGAGGAGCATCTGCTCAAGCTGGAATATTCACAATGCATAAAGCAGTAAGTGTGTGAACAACTAAACACTGGAATTGTTGAAAGATTTTGGAACAGTTACTATAATTCATGAACTACACAGTTACAAGGGGGAGTGGTTGGAAAAAATTCTTACTTCACCACATTTCTGAACATACCAATTTGTTATAAGATTGTTCCTCAATACAAAGCAAAGAAATAATTAAGGATTAAAACAAAAACAAATGTAAACACCTATTTACTTTATATTCTAACAGACCGTTCTTTATGAAATACCAACAAGCTTCACACACACCATTTTAATCACAGAAGTTAAGTCTGCTGTTATATGAAAAACTGCTGCGAGTTTGGAAAGAAATCATAAGAACCTTCACTTGGTTCATTGTAGAACATACTGTAAAAAATGCATTATCACGATCTAAGAATTACAAATATGTAATGCTTTTACATAAGCAGGTATATATAGGCCATAAATTTAGGATTTATGATCACAGAAGTCTGAAGTAAATAGTTACCTTTCACAGAAAACCCTCTTTCACATAACAGAAAATACTAAAATAAAAGCATAGTAAATTTATTTTTTTAAAAACCCAGCCATTGCTCTAGTTTTAAATATTAAGTAAGGAAGTCTCTCCCTGTCATTCAGGGAGTACAAATGCTCACCAAAACCAAACAAGAAACAGCTATAACACATTATTGCATTAAGGGAGACCCTGGTTCCTGCTCCCACCCCTAGGCTCATAGTTCCACAAGAAATTTTACTGCAAAGAAACCTGCTGACCTTTTCTTAAGCCTGACATATCTGCTGTGTGCTGAGTGACTTTGAAATTCAGTTATAAAAATGCCTTGAGGCTCGAAAAGTCCCTTTTCATTAGGACATGAAATTCCACTGATATTCACCTGTAAAAAGAACCATTAAAATGCAGATAAATTTAAAACTAATTTCCTTCTTTCCTTCCTTCCTTCCTTCCTTCCTTCCTTCCTTCCTTCCTTCCTTCCTTCCTTCCTTCCTTCCTTCCTTCCTTCCTTCCTTCCTTCCTTCCACATGCTTTCTGGGCTAGGTTTCATAGTACCAAAGGAGGAGCAGCTACATTTTAGTAGCTTGGATACATCTTGGAATTTGCAAAATAAAGTAGAAAAAGCAGGCTTTGCAATGGAAATGGTAGTAAATGATGGTGTTTTTATTTTTATATTTTTAAAATTAACTTCTCCAGAGAGAATATGTTGTGAGATTGAAAGCTCAATTCTTCTTACATGAATAAAATTCTTGATATAATCTTTTTTTAAAATGCTGAGTTCAATCACTTATTTTTGCTGTTAACTGCCAATCAGCTGTCCAGTCTTAGTTCAATTTACAGTAGTTTTATAGCACAGTAACTCGGATGCCTTTCAAAAGTTCTACACCTGGGTAAGAGATTAGAATCAAGATCACAGATGTAATTAAATTGTATAATTTAGTTACATCCTAGGGATTATACTTTATATCCCTGAAAAAGGATATTTTTCACATTTCTATTTCAGTCACCTTTCTCTAGTTTCATTTATGAGAATCTGACTGAACATCCAATATCATGCTTATTAGGTTCTACTCACCACTTTACAAAATGGCAACCATAACAATTGGGAATCCTGAACACCTGGCTCCTACAAGGTTTCTGTAATTTTTTTTCAACACAGCCCATCTATCTAAATTTTATATGAAGCTTTCACCGTTTAATCCTTCCAGTCTTTTAGTAACTTCCCTTTCAATTACAAAAATTTCTCCTTTTCTTTTGGATATGTATTTATTTACTGAAATATAAATTTAGGTAATGTTACCTCTTGCTGAAAAGAGCTATAGTTTATAGCATAGAATCAGATCATGGTAGTCTTGGACTCTACTCCTGCCCATCTCTAACTTAATGCAAATACATATTCCTAACTCCTGGCATCAAAAGCAGCTAGGTTCTTCCCTGGCACAGGAAGGCATGTGTTCTTTAATTTTCAGTCCCATAGGAAAATAAATTGGAATATCTACACTGTAATTCATTATCTTATTTGTATGATTGAAATGACAGACTAAACCCCTAAAGTAAAGAAATATTACTGTCTACAATATAATGAAAGAATGTTGCTGACTTTGGACCATAATAAAAGAAATTTAAAGCTTTATTAATTTTCTCATTCCTTTCCACCATGGAACAGGAATCTTCTATTTTCACACCACTCAATGTATGGCAGTGCATAAGATCTGAGATTATGATGATAATGATAATGATAATGATGATAATAATAATAATAATAATAATAATAATAATAATTAATAATGCCTCTTGAGAACAAAAGTGTGCCAGCTTCAAAGGGTTTCAGAAAAACCTGATGGCACAGTAAGAGTACATGCCAGGAGTACATCTTCCTGTCTATCACTAACTCCAGTAGTTGCCTAAGGCAGAAACGAGATTACATATGACCAAGTAAGACAGACCTCTATTTACTCACTACAAAAAATGGGGATCCACGGTTGTCTATCTTCAAAACAATGCTTAGAGTCTAAATCAAAAGACTTCAACAGAAAAATGTTGTGTAATAAACTTTTGAGTGTTATTGCTATATTGAAATTAATTCTGTTTGTAAGCTGCTGACTTGAAAATTCGTAATTCAAAACAAATTTTAAGTTCTGGATTTTGTTTGATTCAAATCAGACCCTGAAAAACCAAAAAATTACACCTGTTAATAGATTATATGTTGTTTAAAGACAGGATTCTGTCCTTAAATACAGTGTAGAAACCTGACCTCACCTGTAACATTTCTATTGGTATATCACCATGAATCAGAAACCACCTGTACTGCAATCTCCCTTCATATCCATAATAATCAGGTAATTTGGTACTATAATACATTTAATAGATACAAGAAGGGGTATGCTTTACAAGACTATATGTAGACTGAAACTTCCTGAACTTTAGAGATCCAGAAGATCACTCAAGCATGAAGAGTTCATTTTCTAATGAAGAGTTAAATCACCAACTACTAAGTGAAGACATTCAAAAGCAATATTAATATATGAAAGATACTCTGAAATGACACTGTTACAGCACTATCTGTACATTAAATGCCCACTATTCTATCACCCCTCTTTGAGATATTTCCAAAAATCAATAGTCTCTAAAATTGTTACCATTTTCAAGCTATTTTTTCCTATTTGCTCTCAAAGCCAACTCATTCATCCCATTTAGAGCTACCAATACCAGTTTAGAATAACAATTTCATCCCAGTCATTACCGTATTTCTTTTAAAAGCCTCCGTTAGCAAGCAAGGATTTATGTGAAATACTGAATGCATGGAAAAGAAAGCTTGAGACTGAGTCGAGAAAGTCACGTTTTCAAAATTATTATTTAAGCATGCTTAGAATATTTTACTTGAAATATAGCATATTTACACAGTTTCAGTTTGTGATTATCATGCAGTCCTTTGAACAGGTTAACAGCAATGAAGGAAAACATCAATAATTTCTTATATAGACTGTTAAGACTGTGTTTATACTTCAAAAAGGGTTGTGAGTTAATCAATTTCATTTGAAGAAAAGAAGCGAAAAACAAGCAACATCAGTTCAACATCCTGAAAAATAGACAGCCTTGCACCTAGACAATGCAGGCACAGTGGACTTAAGTGAACTGCCAAGAAGAATTAATTCTGAGGACAATCTCATAGGAAAGCACAGACATGTGTTTTGATCTGCTGAAACTTTGAGCAAGGCAGATCATCCAGTGCTGGAGCTTACTGGTGGGAATTGATGTGGTTTCTTAAGCTTTGGGAAACAAGTCATGTACACTCACAAGTACAGATCTCCATTCCAGTTCCACTTAGTTCCACAAGTAGGAGAACTAGAAACTACTTAAGGCACTATGTATATTGGGAATTATCTTATAGCTGAGATTATGGGCCACTCCCACATCTGCAAAAAAAACATTAGCTGATCTACTGATGAATTTTCCAAAAATGCTTTCTTTGGAGAATTAAATTACCTTTGTAGATGCAGTAAAATCTAATCAGTGCATTTTCTGAACATGTTCCCTAGGTCTCTCTTCCTTATAAATATTAATGTACAAAATCAGGGGCCAAGCCATCCCAAAATTCATACACTCTATGTATAAATTTAGAAGTGGTATTAGCACACAGAAACAGTAAACATCACCCTTGGTTTTTAATACATTTAAATGTTGAGTATTTTCCAGTAGAATACTCCCGAGGGACCTAATTAACCAAATGAAGATTTTTCAGATTAGCAAAGCAGCTAGATATGTAGATGAAAATACAGGCTAAGAAGTTTGAATTTGCACCAGTGACAAGCATATATTTTAATCTTCTTGCTTTGAAGAGGCATGAGGTGAAGTGACATTTATTTTCTTCTTTTTATTTGGTAGCCCCAGGTCAGATAAGGTTATTTCATACGAAAACAAAATATCTGTCAATTCTCCCATTTGTGATTATATTAACATAAATTAGGCTATTATAGCTAAACAACCTGCAATGTAAGAGAGGATGATTCAAAAGAGATTGATGTCTGGCATCAGATAGGCAAGATCTTGGCTTCATGGTTATTAGGAAATCCATGACAGTGGTTTGTTTAGCAGATGACAGATATAATAAAATAAAAATTAAATAAATTTGAAATATCATAAGACTAAACAATATGAATCAAAGATGTCCACTAAATGAAAATGGTTTCATCCACTCAGTAGATTAGCAGACAAGTCTCCCACAGAAATCACTCTGGCAGTTTAATTCATTAATCAAAGTCTTAAAAAGGCTGTTTAAAACTACCATGGCATCTATCATTAGAGAAAATATATAAATAAATACCAATATTACTCTTTATTCTGAGTGAGCTCCTGGATGTAACTTTAATGCTACCCTTTCTAAATGTTAGTCTCCCACAGCACACTTCTGTTGATATTTCAGTATGCCCATGAAGGAAGCACCATGAACAGAGGAATTTGTCACAATGACAGAAAAAAAATTCATCAGGGTATACACATGATTGAAGCCCTTTATACATTCATAATAACTTCATTTTTTTTCTAAAATAAATCCCACTGAACAAGAACAATACTAACAGGCATTTTTAAAGGAGAATTTAAAAATTAAGAATATTTTTTAAAGTTTGCTGGCATGTTGGTATGTATGCATATATATTGTGCATATCTATTTACATAATTCACCTATACATATATTTACAAGGTTAAATATGCATTTTTAATTAAAAAACAGCATCACTAGCTTTTGCTGCTTGACTGTTTCAAAGATGGGGAGTTATTTTTCGTATGTAAGTACAAAGCAAAACACTTTTTTATTCCAAGAAAAACACAGTCTTGCTTTTACTGCTCTACATAAAAAAAAATTACATATAATTCTACTCTTCCATTGAATCGTATGAGAATGCTACAGATGGCTTGTCACATCTCGATTAGCTCATTTTTCACAATGCTCTTGTGACAGTCTGTATCATTTACACAAGGTTTATTTGTCAAAATCCCATAGCACCTTTCTGACAACAGATGTTTTGAAATTCATCCTATTTTGCTTAGCAAAGACTTATTTTAATGGACTTGACAGTACGATTTCAGTGACGAATTCGCTGGTCATTTAACTCAGTTTAGAAAAACTAAAGCCAGACTCTGACAAATGTTCATTTTGTAATTCTTATAATGTATTTTAAAGCAATCACCCTTATAAAATGTGATTTGTTTGGGTTTTTTCATAAATGATTATTATTAAAACTGTCCTGTATGAGATGTTTAAGTAATGACTTTGCCTTGATTGTTTCTTCAGTTTCTCTCTTAAATAGAATGCAACTTTGAATCCACAGGTATTCCATGAATCACTCTGTGCATCAGGAACATAGATAGTAAAAGCTATGATGGGATTTTTTTCAGCAGGAATTCTTACAGATGAGCAGTAATTCTGACACCTTAATGTAAACCAATGGATAAATATCACCATGTCTCATCATGAAGGAAAATAAACTCCGGGGTCTGGTACTGCAGATTTACTGGTGAATAGCCCTTGTTCTGATTATTCTTGCTGAAATGTTCTGTGTCAGTGGTACAGGTTAACAGTGGAGTTATGTTCTAATTCAGTTCTCTTATTCAAGAATGTGACAAAGTGCCTTATGAAAAATGAATGAATGAAAAAGGATGAATTCAAAAGTCTCTTTAAAGCCCCTTCTTACCTAAAAAAATGTTTGGCATCTCAGTGCTGCAAGGCAGTCCTCTCGTCCTCAAACGATAATATTGTCAAATACAGAGTTTTCCCCCAAAAAAGACTGCACAGGTGGTCAAGCACAATTATTCAGTTAGGAAATCTCCCTAAACTTGTTTTCCTGAAGAGTAGCACCTATAAAATCCAACATCATAAACCAGATACTCTAGTCTTTTAAAACACACACAGACTGCTTAAAAAAGAAGCCACCATAGATTTTGCCACTGACATTTTCCTGCTCATCTTCACTGTATCCCTGTACTATCTAAAAATGGCAAGATTTGGCTTGCATTAGGAGTTACGACAAATAATTTTACTGCAAGAAAGCCATGTAAAAATAAAACGGTGTGGATTTTGTTGATTTATGCTTTTTCAAATGTGAGCCATGGAAAAGAAGGAGGAAGCATCAATCAGGACAGTTCCCTGATTATGCTTAAAATGATCTTCCAACCCAACCTAAAGAGGAGCTGTAGTATACATACCACACCACAACACATGGTGGCATTCTGTATAATGTAACAGAGGGTGGTTTGTACTTTAGGTATTAGCCATGTTTCAAGTGATACTTAACATTTTCACTTTTCGCAATATAATCCTTTTGTTATAAAACTACTTGTTTCCTGAGGACACAGAGTAAGTTGTTACCATTTCTGAATGCTGTTGAATAAGACAAAATTAAAAAAAAAAAAAAAAGTGAGAAGTCACTGCAACACCATTTTACTCCTTTTATTTCTAGGGTTCTAATACAAAGTACTGGATAGAATGCAATCACCAAGGTACCAGTTTTTCCCATTGATTCCTGGTCATCTACCCTGAACAAGAGCTGCCTGCAAAACCTGCTGTTCTGCATGGCAAGGCCCTGGTGGGAACGGGCAACAGGCAGGTGGACCTGCACCTGGGCACCCAGGGGGATGCCGAGATGCTCTCCCACATCTGCCAGCTTTGCCTCACCTCTCACTGTGCTGACTGAGAACTCATCGAGCAGTGGGGAGCGGGACCCCTTCACTGCAGCCAGGCTGCACCTGCCAAAACCACATTGGTGGCTTAGGGAAGGGGCTGGCGACCGACGGCCCCCGGACACCGGACACCCAAAGCGCTGTGCGCTCTTTGTCCTTCAGAGAGAATCGCAAGCGAGACAGGCAGGCGGGGGAGGCGGGCAGGGCCCCCGGGGCTTCCTGCCAGCAGCACACCTGTCGTGACCCACCCCGGAGCCCCGGCACGGACAGCCGGGCAGCAAGGCTGGCCCCGGGGGTCTCGACCGCAGCTCCGCAGGTGCCGCCCTCCAGAGCCCACGGAGCCCTTCTCCCGCTGCCAGGGAGCCGGGAGCCGCCGGCTGGCAGGACCCGGGGCGGCGCCCGGCCCGGGAAGTTTCTCGCCACAGGTTGCCCCATCCCGCCCGCCCCCCGGGAGCGGGCCCGGCCATAGGGACGCACCTTGGCGCCGCAACCGCCGCTTCTTGAGTCCGAAGATGCGGACCTTGGAGAAGATGTCCACCAGGTTGCCATTGCAGAGCCCGCGGTTCTTGTTGGGGCTGTTCCGCCTCCTGCTGGCCGAGGGCCGGTCCCAGTGCTGCTCCCTCGCCTGCCGCTTCTGGCGGATCAAGCCGCTGGCGATGGCCGCTGCCATGGCTGCTCGCCGGCTCGCCCACGCCGGGCAGGGAGGAGGGAGGCGACGAGGCACTCAGCCTCGGCGGGAACCCATTCCCGGGGGCGCGGGCGAGCGGGAGCCTTCTCCGGCCCGAGGCGCGGCTGCGAAGGGGCTCCCGCGCCGTGCGGCCGGCGGGAGCTGCCGCCGCCGGGGGTCACCGCATGGGTGCCCCGCCGTCCCCCCCGCCGTGTCCCGGCGCAGGGACACCTGCTCGGGCGGCTCTCTGCCGGCGGGCTGGCGGAGCGGAGCGGAGCGAGCGGGACTCAGGGCAAAGCCGCGCCCGGTCGGCTCCGGTCGGGTCGGGTCGATCGGGTCGGGTCGATCGGGTCGGGTCGGGTCCGCCAGGCAGCGTCACCTCCCGGGGCTGCCCGTCAGCCCCGAGCCGCCGCCGCCCGCTCGCCCGCCGCTGCCATCGCCACGGCCAGGGCGGCTACCGCCGTCTCTTCCCGGCTCCCGCCTGATGATTGCCAAGTGCTCCAGAAATCAGCATCTGGAGAGAGCAATCTTCTTCTCCGGGGAGAGCTGTAATCACGGCTCCTCGGTCCCACCCCGCTCCAGCCTCCCCTACACACGCACGCACACACACAGACACACACACACACACACAGAGGCACGCACCGCTGGAGCTTTTTTTGTCCTCCCCAAGGCGAGGGGCGGCGAGGGTGCAAGCAGTGGAGGAGGGGGAATGGGGAAAGGCAGAAAAAAGCACAGGGGGGGAGAGGCGGAGGGACGGAGTGATGCTGATGTGGTTTTCTGGTAGGAACCGGGAGGTTCCCGGCGGATCCGCCACCAGCTGCCTCTGCCCCCCGTTAGGTTTCCGGGTGGCTTCGTGCGGGGCTCCCTTCCCGGGGGAAGAAGGAGGGCCCTGAGCGCTGCTGGAGGGACGTGTGGCCCTCCCCGTTCTCCTTCGCCCGCTCCGGCACACCGAGGATCCCTCGCACGCACCCTCTCTCCAGCTCCCCGGCAGCGGCTCCCTGCCCGCCGCCCCCAGCGGTGACACCCGCACCTGTCCCCGTCCCCAGGCGGGGAACCGGGGGCAGCGCAGGCGGCGGAGGCGACACCGCGCTCCGCCAAGGGCACCGTGCCCCGCACACCCCTCCGCCGGCCAGCCTGCCCGCAGCCCCGCTGGCCCGCCCTCCGCGGCCCGCAATCCAGGAACGGACCGAACAGCTGGAGGGAGACGGGGTTCTGCCTCATGGCAAGGCTTTGGAGCCGTGGGGAAGAAGCACACCTACGAGGCTGAGGGACCTTCAACCCAAATACCGAGGGGATTCCATGAGGCACCCACAAACAGCCACAGCAGGTGGATTTACTGGTCACCAGCACCGTGTAAAATTATGGGCTATGTTTTGGAGCACTTAAGGAAGCACCAGTCAAGCTCACTAGGCACAGAACACCTAAGAAGTATCTGCCCCAGGAAGTTCACAAGGCACTGCAAATAGTGAATATCATGTAAAATAAGACATCCCCCTTCCTTCCTTTAATCTTTTCCTGTTGGCTCGTCTCCCTTTTCCCAAAATTTTTCGGATTTACTTTCTGCAAGTCTAATGGTTAAACTTTCTGTGGTTGTAGCTAGCCAGAAGAAAGTAGAGATAGGAGACAAGTAGCTATACAGAAAAATATGAAGTTAGCCTATAAAGAAGGGCAGATGCTTACACAGGCAATTCTCACGTAATATCTGTTTTTATAGTGTTTTCACGGTACTCTAATTTCTTATTAGATGGTTTTGCTTTTTTGTTTGTTTGTTTGTTTGTTTGTTTGTTTCAGGCTTGCAAGTGTAAATATCCATCCAGAAAATTTCACTGCTTTGCAATACTAATATGCAAGAATAGGCTCTTGTTTCAGCAGAGGCTTCAGCTTCTTTGATATTGACCATTTTTCCCCTAAATCCTTTAATCTACAAAGCGCTATTTTTATACAGAGGGCAAAAGTGTATGGTGGGAACTCTAGTATACAGGGATTTTGTATTAATACTAGACCAACTAGGAACAGAACATACACAATCGGATCTGGATAATACATTTTAATTCTATTTAAAAGTGTCTCTAAAGAGATTCAGCTAAGACTCATTGGATTTTCTATCTGGCAATTTTTACAGAGCAGCAACTTCCTTACAACGGCCACAATTGCCTTAACTAATGCAATTAGACAGAGAGGTAGTTATTAAAAAAAAAATTAAATTTCAGTGTAGCATTTTTGCACACTGCTTTCATTTTCTTCCTTCTCAAAAGTGGACAAGACAAGGAGTGGCCTTCCTTAAGAGCCCTGAAGAGGGAAGCGCTCCTCTGAGAGTCGCCCTGCCCCTGCCCGGCCCGGCCCGGTGCGGTCCGGCCGCGGTCCCTGTCCCGCTCTGCTCCTGCCTGCAGCACCATGGACAGCGGAGCAGCGACCGGCAAGGGACACACACCCCGTCCCCAGCGCGGGGAGCTGGCAGGACACAGCCCAAAGTCAGCTCCACTGGGCTGCTGGCTCCAAACAAAGGAATGAATGAGAGGGAGTAGAGTGAAACACAGGCCAACCACCCGCTCTCTCTCATTTTCTCAGGAATGCAGAGGTCTAATACATACATATAACCCTAACATTTGCATGAGAAAGTCTCCCCAAAAAGATGTGGGTCCCAAGTTCCTCCTTATGGTATCCGATGATGCTGTGCATTATATGGTGGTTATATCTAACAGTAGTACTATCTACTACTATTGTTCCTCTCTATATTTTCCTTCAAATACTGGGCCTTTGCCAAAACACACTGACATTTCTCAACAACATGATGCTCAGGTGATGGCAAAGAAAAGCAAGAGGGTCAAAGTGGGCGGTATGCCTATATACAAAGAGAAGATGTGTTTCTTACTCCAGATTAAAAAAAAAAAAAAAAAAAAGCTTTGTACTCACATCTCAGAAAGGCAGAGCAGTTGTTTACAGCTTGGGGTTTTACAAAGAAAACTCAAGAGAGCCATCTGGTGTCCTAACCTGTGATAAAATGTGTGCAATTCTAGTCAAAGTGAAAGTTCTGCTAACAGATGGATTGTACAAGTATGAACATATCAGTTACCTTAAAAACTAGGAACCGCATGAGAATGTGCATTTAAAACATGGATACATGCTAGTTATTAAATTTTATACATTAAAACAGAGTTTTCTTTCTGATTAACAAAACTCTGGATATGAAAACAAACTATTAAAAGCCAAAGTGGGGGAGAAAAGATTTTCAGTGCTTTCTATTCTCCCATCTGTTCATTTCTAACTGGTAATTTATTATGGATTTCATGATTTTTCTAAATGAAAACATAGAATCTATAAAATTGCTTTCTTGGATTAATTTTAGAGTAAAAAATTCAATGTATATAAAGCGTATATAAAATACTTGCTTTATTATATGCTAGGGTATGAAACATTATTCCTTAATTTACTTTTTTTTCTGCATTGCTGGGAACAAACCATATTCCATTTCAGCTAATTTAACATGTAAACTTCAATGTGACCTTTTCAGGCATCAAAGTTCAGTATTAAAATATACACCATTGATATTTGTGTATGTGCATATACTAGAGATACATACAATGCTTTTATAAGAAATTCCATTAAGAAAAATGCTATTCAGTGCTCTATAATCTATCCTTACCTAGGTCCATAGGCTATGAAATTTATAGAACTGAAAAGGTCATCTTTACACATTACGGGCTGTGGGTTGGTTTTTGTTGTTGTTTTTGTTTTAACTTATTGTATGTTTTGCAATAACTTGGATAATGTTACAAGCTACAGAGTTATATCTGCTCAATGCAGTCATGAAAACTCTATAGAGATCTTCCGTCCATAAACCATTTCAATATAAACAAAAATATCTTTCTACAGGCATGTAGTCATGTGCACACGCTCCACCCAAATTTCCTCCTCACAGATATCCTGAAGCCATCCTTGATATCAAAACTGGACCAAAATAAATCAACTAAAGCCCAAATGTTTTACAAGCATATATTTTCTACAAGTGTAAAATGTCAGATTATTACATTATTACTGAAGATGTTTGAGTTTCATGAGCTGTGATGAAGTTTTTATTGCACATGCTTGCAAAGAGTAGGGCACACACAGCTCACTTGCCCAGTTAAATACACTAGAAGATGAGGTAAAGTGAGCTTACGTTTTAGAAGTTGTTAATAAATGAATGTGAATATATTTGCATATAGTGAATCTACATGTTCTCTCAGACTCTATAGAGTTGAAGACTGTTTTGTGTCTTTGCAAATGTTTGGTTTTTTCCTTTGTAAGATGTTGTGTTCTACAGCAGAAAAAATATTAGCACCTTACTCCTCATACCATTCAAAACAGAAAGGATGGTCTAGGGGTAGAAGTACCAATTTAAGCCAAACAATTGAAAAGTATGCATAAAAGTACATCTAGACCACTGGGAAAATTTATTATTGCAAGAAGAGACATTTCAGGAGTTGTTTCTAAATTGTGATGGATTTATTTAATCACCCTTGTGGTGCTTCTGATCAGACTGCAGACTGATTGCCAAAGTCCTATTTCCAGCTGAAGTTATGATTCTGATTTGTTGCTTCTGATGAAAGAAAAATATTGCTGGTAGTTTTGGTGGACCATAATTAAAGTGTCTAAATTCAATGCACATACTAAGAACCTTCCAATCCCCCAAATATCATAAGAAAATGTGATACAGTCCTACAAATAGGATAATTCATGTAATTGCAAACTGATATCTTCCCAAGGCACACAGTGTATACGTATGGGGGGGTGGGTGTTGGAAGCAACTGTAACTTTCAATTCTTGATGTAATTTTCTTGGGGAAAAAAGATGGAGCAAGAGAAATAATAACTTGAACAAGGCGAAACACATAATCTATGGCTTACTCTATAGGCTGGTAAGTTTTTAATTGTACAAAACTGAATAAGCTAGAAAAACGTTTGTCAACTTAAAAGATCAAATTTTTCATGAGCCGACCAGTATGGACATATTAAGGCATAGATAAGAGTTCCCTTTTCAGATAGTTTATGTGCATTCCATGTTTGTAAGAAGACGAGTATGGTGTGATTGTGTAATGAGCTGTAAACAGTTTAAATTAGGTCAGTTTTATATGTTCTTGTCTATTAATCTGGATATAATTCTCTATATAAATTATTGTTAATTTCCCAAAAGGCAATGTACTATGAAGCACTGAATAATCCTTAACACCCTGAATACTTGATGTTCATTGATTAGACTTTGAAGAACATTAAAAACAAAATTTGTTTAACATGGTAATATGCTTCACAGAATTTGGATTTCTGTCCTTTCACACTTCTTTGTGTCAAAAGCGCTCAGCTTTCAGTCTTAGCATTCATAATGTGCTCGAGGAGCCAAAATCATACCTATTAAAATTTACTAAATACATAGAAGGTCTGATGGAATAATTTATTTAAATAGGTCAGGTGAATCCGTTTAATTAAGACAAAAGTAAGCTTCCAATATGTTGTTCAAAGGACTGCACAGATTTTAGCCACCTTCTTCACAGGCTTTGGACTTAACTTGACCTTTTGTGTCCAACTCATAAGAAACAAACCATTAGAACATAATTCCTGTATATGCAAGAATAGATTAATTCACCATGAAAGGGAGTCCAGCATTAGATGACTGGTTATGCAGAGAACTATCAAAACATCCTATTCAAATACATAATACCTACAATGCTGCCTGCAGCAGCTCAGGTGCAATATTTCTTCTGCGTTGACCATTCATTTCTTTCACATATTTCATTCATTTCTTTCACATATTTCCTGAGATACATCTGTAACTCAAAGGACTGAGTATCTCTACACTAGATACTGTCTTACTCTTTAGACATTTCATAATTCTTAGATTGCTTGGGTTTGTTTTTGCTTTTTTTGACTTTGCTGTCCCCCTTCCCTTTCCAGTGCTAAATTGCTCTGATTATCCTGCAGTAATGAGTCTTATGAATAGTCGTGTGTCGAGTAAAATATCTGCTTTAATGCAGAGTTTAATTTTTTATTCCATGGGCTAACCCTTCATCCTTCAACAAGGGAAAAAAGTGCATTAAGATTCTTAACGCTATTTTTAACAATTGATCTTTCAGCCTGATAAGGTGTATGATTACAGCTGCTAACTTTTAACAAAGCTCCCGTGATATCTTTCATGACTCTTCCCGTTTTTCAGTCTATCTGTCCTCTACTTCTGATACCAATTCTTTTGAGACCAGGTGAACAAAGGAAACCAGCTGGGTCAAGAGGAGTATCTGTACAGCACACAGATTATATAAGGATCTCCAAAATAGCTCGCCCAGGCCCAAAACTTAAACCCAGTAAGTCTCTTTTAAACAGTTAACAGCAACAGTGAAGGAAAAAAAATAAAAAATAATTAAGATCCCTTTCAGTGTATAATCTGAAAAAGTAATTACAAATTAAATACATTGTGGTTTCTGCAGTGACATATATAACATTTTACCTTTAAAAATGAAATCATCTCTGTAAAGAAAGGTTCATAATAACTAATAACAGATACACATTACCATTAATTTTGTTCATACTGAAGCTAATAGCAGATCTGCCACAAGACTGCTTCAAACAAGGCTCTGGTGACACCAGCTCGAAAAAGGACTTTCATTAAAGAAAAACAAACACAAACAGTACCCCTCCCATCTTTAGTCCACACAGCTGCAGAGAGCAGTTTAAGATTTAGAGGCCTAAAAACAGCATGGAGAGCTTCTTCATTAACATGCACAGCTTAAGCCAACATCTGTTGCGTTTACTTATCTAGCCACAGCAGGACTCGTCTGCTTTGCCTGACTTCTGAAACATGCAACAGACTTTGCTGTTATTCTCTCAAGTAACTGAAAGTCCCTGTAAGGTGAGTCTGCTTACTTTTGTTCTACAGAAAAAAGGAAACACTGTTCCTAAGGAATTCAGTCTCTGCAGTGAATTTGCTCTGGAGTCACTACAGCTGGCAGAGCATGTAAGCTGCTATACCTGTTTCATGATACTCTCCAGTGAGGATTTCCTGCTAGAACATATTTGCAAATGGATTTCCTGCTTTCCTTGGAACAAATATGAAAACACATGACATTATGAGAAAAAAGTGTGCAATATTTCTGAACCCTTAGAACAAGGAAGATGTTGGATTTTGACCGTGTCACAGAGATCCAGGTGAAAAACACTTAATATCCATTAAAATAAAATGCAGAACAGAAAAGATAGTATGAGCAGAGATGTACATAAATTGCTATCTTGAGAAGCAGAAGGATGATTCCCCTCAAAATACATCTCATAATCTTTAAAGTATAAAAAGTGATTTTTACCAGTGGCAGGAAGAACTGGAGCATGTTTGCCCATGCACTTGAGTGCACACATGCACACAAAAACACATCCACACCACCATTTTGTTTCTTGGAAGAAAGAATGAATAATACTCCCTGCCAAATAACCTAGGAAGAAATGGTCTTATTTTCTGCTATGTGACCTAAAATTGATAGTGTGATTAATTTCACAAAATAATTTTCAGATAGTCATCTTTGTTTGCAATTATTCTACCATTTATTTTCGAATAACTTTTGCTTTGCAATCCCTTGACACTATTTTTAAGACATAAAAGGAAAGGAAAGGAAAAAAATTCTATTTTTTTTCCCCCTTTTTTTACAAGGAAAAAAGACAAAACTAGTATCTAGTTATTTCTTGTTCAAGGGGGAAGCTCACACAGTATTTCTCTAGGTACTAAAGGGAGAAAATGTAGATATAGAACAATTTTGGCTAGTGCTCACCCAAAGGATAAGCCTTGAACCCCTCTTAGATACAATCACATAGACATATCCTATTCTTTGGGGTTCAGACACAACCAATATTCTCTGAAAAAAAAGTCCCATAGTGTGTTCTTCTTTCCAAACAAACAGAAAATTCAGTGCACTGTCAAATACTCTTATTGAATGCAATAAATTGATGACAGACATAAATTTCTGAAAAGCAAGTATGGCTAGCTTCTTCTTAGTTAATCTAGATTTCCACAAGCATCTAACAAGCTAATATAGTTTATATTAGCATAGGAACAGATTTTTCCTTTTTCCTCCTCCATGTTTATTTCACTCTATATTATTTTTCTTTGACTGAAAGATTTTCTTTGCACTGACACACTATTGTTAAGCAAAAGATGCAAACGAATATTGTCTCTTACAAAAAAAAAAAGGCAGGAGGAAGCTTTTTAGGTATCAGCCTTCTCTCTTTGTTAATTAGTTTAATTCAGCTCTAGCTTCATCAAGAGCAGTCGTACTTGCTGTTTCAGCATTTCCATTTTACTTCTTCCAAAACAGAAACATTGATTTTTTTTTTCTATACTTCTTTATGCCTTTAAAAAACCTAACAAAATCAGTAATGAATGCTTTGACTTAAAGAGAAAAAAAGAATTTAAGAACTTCTGCTTGCCCACCTTGTTACCTATAGGATCTAGAACATCAAGACAATTTTCATAGACTTTTGCTATCTCTTTATTTATTTTATAGACATGATAGATAGAATACAATGAATACTAGAATTATTTTTAAATCCTGAAAAAATTGCAGTACCTGCTCATGTTACTGTGGTGATATTCCTGGCTATTAGTTCAAATACCATAGCATTTATTATTAGTGGTAATAGTGTAAATACTTATAGTAACCTGATTTTACAACCCAGTCTTACAAAGTCAATACAAAATATCTGACAGTTAAGACTTAACTCATCAAAACCTTTCAACATCATACTCTCTAATGTGCCGTGCAATTATCTGATTTGCCAGCAGTGGACACTGTTTGTCTAGTTATTCACAGATATATTGACTGAGGAATATCTTGTAACACCTACTGGCATATTTTTCTTTTATTCCTTGCACTGCAAGTAATTAAAGGAAGAAAAAGAGTTATTTGTACTGAACAGAAGCTGAGTAAAAATTGTGTGGTAGGAATATTTTTCAATAATTTTGTAATAGCATACTGCCCCTTTCTTAAAAAAAAAAAAAAAATAAATTAAGTAACCTTAGGAAAGATAGACTTATTCACATGGGGTTGGTTTTTATGTTAATCATAATAATTTCAAGTTGTAGAAGATGTTCTAAT
The DNA here is from genome assembly GCA_037013685.1 of Acridotheres tristis. Lineage (NCBI taxonomy): Eukaryota > Metazoa > Chordata > Aves > Passeriformes > Sturnidae > Acridotheres > Acridotheres tristis. The sequence continues at coordinate 77,177,554 of CM072884.1, forward strand.
GTAAAATATAAACAATTCTTTGCTTGTATTTTTCACAGAGTGATGGTTATGAGAATTAAACTGTACAGCCTTTGCATTTTTCTATGAAATTCTTGGGAATAATGAGATGAGCAAGCTAAAAAATTCTAAGGATAATATTTATTTCAGTATCCTGTACCTGCAAAGTATATGTTGCAAATCCTGCAAACTATATGTTTCACCCACTGGTATTTTTACAGGAACTTTGACATTAAGCTGAAAAGTAGGATTTTGGTTAGGAAGAATAGACAGCTATAAGATGAACATGCAGAGCTGCAGAAGGTTTAGTAGAAATCAGCCTAGTTAGCTGGAAGACAGATTCTGTTCATCTTAAAAACAGAAATTAAGTCTAAGCATTTAAAAAAAGCCATGCACTGGTTTAATCACATATAATATTATCTTAGGCACTATTACAGAAGTTACAGCAATCACCTACTTACATCAGTATTCAACTGATTCATTAAGCTCCTCCTAAAATGCGTATCAGACTAACAAATAAATGCAGTTCTCATGTAAGACTGTCCAGTATCTTAATAGCACTAGCTATTTAGCTAATTAATACATTAGCTAATATATTAGCTTATATATTAACTAATATATTATGGCTTAATATATTAGCTAATTAGCTCATTTCCTGCCTAATGCAGCTGAGACCTCATAAACAGGGCCCAACAATCTGCTGCCAGTACATGCACACAGGACACCCACAAAGTCTATCAGAACTATGCTTTGTCATATGAAAAGTCACTTGTATTCAGTGGTAGGATCGTTTGAGATCTGCCTAAGACTATTGTGAAATTGCCTCCCAGAAAGCTGGGAGCTTGAGACATATTGGTGTGAGATCTGGCTTCTAGCAGGCTGCATTCCAATTCCTGAGAACCTGGAGCATCCACTTGGTCAATGACTTTTTCAGTCTTTTATTTTGTGCATTAAAGTGACTTAGAAGCCATCAATCAGTACACAAACAGGCAATACAAAATACTTTGAATAGACTCAGGGACTGCTGAAATTTCCTTCCAGTCACATCAGCTCTTCAACCTGCTCAGCATTTGACATCAGTAAGCAGAACACTGTCCCTTCCTAAACCCCACTTTCCCCAAGCCATCCACATCAAAACTGAACTCACTACTGGTGGACAAGGTTTCTCTTCAAAGTCAACCCCCTGGGACACATTTATTACCAAAAATCTGTAAGCACCCCTTGCATTTCCCTTCTATGTTCAAGTAGGTCTTGTATTTACAAAGACAAACTTACATTTAAATTTATCACCCCAAGTCTCAGCGCCTTTTTTTTACTCATTTCCAGACTTAGTTTAAACTCTAGGGAAACTTGATTTAGCTACAGATGTAGGGAGGAAGAGCTAAATTAATACCAGGAAACAGCTTGATGAGTGGAAGCTCTCTTTGATGCAATCCAAACTGCTCAGTAAATAATAAGTGAGAGGTTCTGGCTATGCTAGACTGACAAGGAAGAACAGAAGTCATTAGAAACAGAACAATCTGGCAGCCAAATTGCTGTGAACCTTAGCTCTTTTGCTAATATTCTCTCTCTAGAGACAAAGCAATCCCTTCTGGGCCTTAAAGCTCAAAAACAAATAATGTACATATCATAATTTATTGTGATGAAAAGAGGAAAGCTTAAAATTATCGTTGCAGTTTTACACATGTGGAGTAGGGTACTATACCATTCTCTAAATATCGCTCATGCAAGTAAGTTTTTGCTGATTTTGTTTGCTATTGTGTCATACAAAATAATAGTGCTTTGATGCCACTCACATTTTTTAAATTAACTGCTAAAACCTTGGATACAGGCAGATCAAATTTGCAATGAATCAGTTTTCAAAATACATGTCCTAAAAAAAAAAGATGACTGACAGCAGCAGACTTGTATCTGAACAGCATATAGATATTTCTAAATCTGATGGTTTTCTTTTTCCCAAGACAGAAAAACACTTCTGTTTTACAACAGGATTTTTTAATTGAAAATATATGCAAAAAAAGGATTAAAAATGTTTTATCTCATAAGGTGCCTGAGCACAACTTATTTCTGAAATTATTCATGATTATAAGTCAGCACATTTAAACATGTAGAGCTGTTGGCAATTTAAACCTTGACTGCTTCTTGCATGCTTCACATGACATGGGATTTTCTGAAGCACAGATAATCTCTACCACTTCCTGTATATTTAAAAATATTATTTTCTGATGCCCTTGATTTATGAACCATGACATTCAAACTTTCCCTCCACAGGAAGATAATCTATCAATGATCTACACAGGCTCAAATATGAATATCAGCAGTTGCCTGACAAAGCTTAAGCAATTTAGTTCTCAGACTCAAACAGTTTTTCCAAAGATCATCACAGGGCAACACTTCTTACTTATAAATATCTATTTATTAATTATACTTTAGAAAGACATAGATTTATACAGGAAATACATAACTTGCACACAATTTTCCCACTGCCAAAGGTGAAATGTAAGACTGGAGTCTAGAAAACAAAACTTCAGATAGCCTATCAGGAGTGAATCTAAATGAAAATATAGGTACAAGATGGAAGGGCATAAGAACATGTGTCTTTAAAAGTCCTCTGAATTTTTTTACAAGGATAAAGAATTAAGGTTTTATATATGTATATTGACATGTGTGAAAACACACTAATTAGGGAAAGACTAGAAAATAATATAAATAAAGATGTTCAAAGAAATCTGCCACCAATTTAATGATCTAAGCAAATTTCAAATCTATCATTACTAAATTAAAACTATTTTCTTTATTCCAAGTAGTCAAGAAAATGAAGTTACAGAAAAGCCTTTTTGAACTGAAAGAACAAATCCCTTTTGCAGACTGAAAAATAAATTGGCCATTTTTTTCTCTATGAAAATAATAGTAAGTGACAAAAATTGCCAGAAAATTTGTACTTCCTTATTTTAAAAAAGAAAAAATAATTCTAAGTAAGAGTATCCTACTGTTACCAATCAACAAACCTGATCTTATTGAAATAGAAATCTATATCAAAACTTATCATATATAACAAAGAGCAAATGTTTTAATAATTTCAGTCATCACTAACAACTTTGACAATAAATAAGAAGGGATAGTATAATATCTAAGGAAAGATAGAGTGATTATTCATGGAGAAGCCTTGCTGTGTCTTTTTCTGATTCAGTCCAAACATAAACTAGGACCTTTTGTTCTCATCATTAAGAGATTAAGGCAGAAAGTAAGGCAGACTAGTAGGTTTTCTGGGAAAATCCCCTTCATAAGACAGTTACCTTAACATGAATTGTCACAGAGTTTCAGTTAACCCTGGTATTCAGCACCCTGCATGTACAGGCATTTTTCCGACACAGATTCTGAGATGCTGAATGCAAGACCCCATTCCTCTTCCTCTGGTTTTAAAAGTAGCTTTTAGATTTCGATTCCTCTAATTCTGCCTCTCTGAAATGCACCTCTGATACTTCAAACACAATGAAGTATTTAATAAGCTCCTATAGGGGTTTATATCAACAAAAAAAGTTTGAGATAAGCCTTTTAGAAAATAAATTTTCAAAGTTATTAAAAAAGTTATCAGTTTTCAGTAGTTAATAAGTGGCTATTTAAAATAGGCTTTCTGTATTCCAGCATCAGCTCAAATATCCTGGATTTTCTTTTATTTTTTTCTGCTTATAATGTTCATGCCCATCAGAAATCTTTAGGCCATTTAAATGTTCTCACAAAAGCCAGCAAGGGTGCTAATTAAAAGATTATGTAAAACAGTTATAGTGTGAGGCACTGTAACAATATAAATTATCAGGGATTACCACCTTTCATGTATTTAGTTAAATATGCTGGGACTTTAATGTTTTGTATTGTAGCTCTGATCATTTCTCCTGGTTATTCAGAGATGCCTGAACATATCCCAAGGCAGATCTCCTTTTGCTTCTGACTATACTTAACCAATATTCTAAAGTGTTAACAAAACCTGGTGCACATGCACTTTTTTGCACCCAGGGGCTCCCATAGTGACTTTATAGCTGAGAGGAAAGTAACTGCAGATTTATTATCTAGCTAGCAGAAATTAATAATAGTGCAAGCATCTATTCTGTGTGATAAGAGCTGGCTATCTCCCTCCTATTTCTCTGCAGATAAGTGCCAAGATTCTTGCCAATGATGGTCTTTTGGGCTGGAAATGAGGAAGTGAAATGAAAGCATTAGATGAAAATCTGAGATGCTCTATGTTGTAAAGCCCTCATGGCTTCCAATACATATTCAGAAAAAGAAAGAAAAGCATCAGCCACTTTCACACACTCTGAGTTTGAAAGAATATTTACATTTTAAAGCCTCTTATATTAAAATACTATATAATCCATTGGCCTTTTGTATAAGCTTAATGCTAATTTTGTTCATTGAACTAAGTCAACTATTAAAAAATATTCTTGATGCAGTTCTGTCATAAAATTAAACACCATACCTTATTCAACGAAGACACAATACACAAGTTTACCCATTCTAATCATCAGCACATGTTGACATTGCCTTGAGAAAATGAATTTTAACTTCATTTGAATTTAAAGGCAGGCTAGAGATACTGCTCTTCTCCGGGTTGCTCTGCTCCAGATAAACACAGAAGTGCAAGCAAAAAAAGCCCCTCTATTTTTCCAAGGTCTCCTTGAAGATACTCAGTTTTCAAATGTATATTAATGACAACAAACTGACTTTTCCTAAAATGTATTTTCTCTGTCCCTTTTCTCTATTTGGTAGATAGCACCAGTAATCCTCTTGTTTCTCTGTTCCATTACTTTGGCTTTGTTTACTTTGTATTGCTACCATAAAACCACAACCTTTGCACATTGTCGAGATTCAGTCTGTGTTATTTTTGAATTGTTAATTATTTTAAGTCCCTTATAATCAAATTTTATTCTCTCCTTTATGGCAGAGCTTTCCTTTGGAAACCACTGCAGTACCCCCATAGTGCTGTACTGCTCTGTATGTGTGGTATCTCCTGCATCCATCCCTCTGATGGCTTTCTCCCACAATACAAAATATTAGGAAGAAATCAGTGCTGCTGCCAGCATCAGAATGCTTGTTAAGTTTTGATCCAGAGCACAAAGCTGTACATCCTTTAATAGAAATTAAACTATATAGACTACCTAATTTTAGTATAAATAGGGCTGTATTCTCAGTGGTGTCCATGTAGTCTTAGTTTTGTGGTAATTACAACTATTAACACGGGAAAGGAAATGAACTCTGAAGAACAGTAAGTAGATTTTAAAAGATAGAGGACAGTTTTTTCTCTAATACACTTAATATTACTGTCAATTAGAGGCAATTTCCTTGCTTATCCTCTGCCCACATAACATGGCAAATAAAGCAACCAACACCCTAAACCACACATTTAGATAATTAAAATTTTGTGAGCTAAAAAAACCCCCAATCAAACAAACAAAAAAAACCCACCCAAAACCAACCAACCAAACAAAAAAAAGGCCAAAAACAACCAAGAAAAGCCAAGATCATAGAGGCTCAGAACAGTCTAATTTACTTGTAATATTGCCTTAGCTGATAACTTGACAATTGAAACTACTTGTTATTTTATGACAAACAATAAGCACAAAAGCCAGGTAATACAATCTCATTCAGAAGGTGAACATTAGTGAGAGAAATGTCCTATTCCCCTTTCCCTACTCTAACCAGCAGATGGCACAAAGAACAATAATCGTGCTCAAGCTCACCCAAAACAAATTATTGTGTGCTACAGTTTCCTCACTACAAGATCAAGATAATTCCTTTATTCTTTGTGTTATACTGATTCAACTCAAGCTCCAAACAATGCTAATATTACTCAAATTTTTGAAAAAACCCTCATGTTTATTATGATTCCTTAATAAATCTTCAGCTAATCAAAGAAACATTGCTAAGAAAACACTGGGAATCTGGAGTGGGAAATCATGCAGGAATGTGTATGTAATACATAAAAGTATTAAGAATTCTTTGGGGATTCAGATTTGTGGTTGATACAGGTTTATAATAACAGAAGATGCAAAGAATTAGACTGAGATCACCTAAACTTCATCTCTAGAAGTTTGAAATTTAGGCTCCCTCTACATGGATCAACTAATTCAAAGGAGATAAACACCCACCAAGACTTTGGAGAAATCTCTCCACCCTCTACTGATTATAAATAAATCTGTGCTCTTAAAAATTATCTGAAACAAGAGGGAAGCATTCAACAGCTTTGGTACAACAGGCCTTTTTTTTGCATCCAGCTTCTTACAAGGAGTTCTCTGATCTTGATTTAGGTTCAATAGCTGTCCCTTTTTCATAGTCCAGGTCAAGATTTTACAAGCCTATTTTTTCCAACCTGCAGATGGGTTATCTTCACTTTTTCAATGCTGTACTTTTCTAACGATTCCTTCTCTTCTCTTCTGGAGCTCTGTCTCTCTCTCCCCAGGTGTGAGGGAGATATTGCAGAAGCTGTTCTTTCTCTGCTGAAGGTCATGTTCAGACAGAACCACAGAAGACATGAAGCAGGGTGAAGCTGCTTTGCCTTGGAGAGCTCATGTTGTGTCAAGCTGCAGTTGGCCTAGGGCCATTTGTGTGTTGAATCATAGAACTGCTTCTGTCGGAAAAGACCTTTAAGACCATCAAGCTGGTATGAAACAGGAGAGGGAACATTGATTTGTTTAGCACAGTCAACTTTTCTTTCTGTTTATATGGTCACAAATGTCACAACTTTCTCTAGATACAATAGGAAGATATTCGAATGAAAAGTACAGAGAAATTAAAATTAATTAGTTGCATCTATTTTAGCTGAATAATTTCGCACGGAAATAATTGCATTCAAATCTTTCAGGAGTCATTTTCAGTAGAACATCTAGACATGCTCGATTCATTGTAAGAAGATCTCAGGGATTAAGGGACAATACTAATGATTTATTTTTATTTTACTTTTTTGCTATCCTGAGCAGTAAGAATGATAAATAACCTTTGAGGATTATTATGCTCTTGGTTAATCCGGTAATACTTTATTAATCACCTGAGTTATTAATCTTTGTGAATCACATGCCATCAGACATGTTCCCAGTACTTAACAGAGGCAGAAATTATTGAATAGGTTTTCTGTCTCACTGCCTTCTGCCTCCAATTCTTTGCCCTCTCTTGCTTTTTCCCTCTACCCACAATCTTTGCCTTTCCCTTCAGAATTCTAAATCCTGTAAGTTATTCACCCATCCTCTAAGGGATTTTTAGACTAAGTATTCACTGGGTAGGGTAAAGAACTGCCCTACCAGTAGGAAATGAAAGCCAGGAAATCTCTCATTCATTACAAGGCTACCAACTTACCTGCTGCTCCCTTCTCTGGGAAGGTATTTGCTGCACAGGGTTACAGCCTGAACAGAAGAAAGGGATTTTCCCTTCTCATTGCCTAGCTTGAAAATTGCCATTCCCAAACCCCTCCTGTCTACAAAAGATGTGTAGCTAAGATCTCTTTATCTATATATCTCTATCTATAGTCAAAACCAAGCAAATCTATAACTGCAGAGGCTATTTTAAAAAATAAGCATAATTTTATCCTGTACTAGCTCTGCACCATGTCAGGAGAAATTAAATAAATCTAATGTTTAAAGTAACAAAGAAAGTTCGAGCCCAACCTCCAGAAAAGGCTCTGGCTGTAAATATCAAGTGAAAAAATACAAACAATTCCAGAGTAGTTTATAGCACTATTGCAGAAAAGAACTAAAATATTATTTTGTTAATATAGACAAGGAACTACAGATGAAACAAATTTTATTCACAAAATATTTTTGCTTGACAAAGATACTGCTTTTGCACTCTAATACCAGTAAAATTTCATGTTTAAAAGTCACATTAAAAAACTGATTATTTTCATTTCAGTTAAACAAACAAACAAACATTAAAATAAAAAGTGCTTGGAAGGAACTAATGCTCAGGGGTCACAACTCTGCAACTCTGTGAAGTTGACATGGCTTTAAAATGAATTTTAAATTAGATACACAAAACTTAAGGGATCTCATTTGCTGGTCATTTGTGAAAATCTCAACTGTTCACGCTGCCTATAAAAAGTTAGCAATACCAGCCATTATTTTGAATATCATAAAATAAATATCTACAATATTTTTAGATGCAGAAGGAATTGTCTTTTGACACTATTCCCCTCTTGTTGTGGAAAGATGATTTTTCTCTGGTTCAAACAAAATTTTATCTGAATGCAGAGCTTAATATATTAGCATACAAAAGGGTTATATTCTAGTTAGCAGAAAACCAGCAAATCTTTTTTTTTCTAATCTTTTTTAGACATAGCCTAAAAACAAACGGTATAAATTTAAGGAATCCTGTCAGATGCCTGTGTTAGAAGCCATTTTTATGTGAAAGATTCACAGCAGGTGTCTTAACCATTAACAAACCCAAGAGCTACAAACTAAAAGGCAGACAGTTGTCCTGAGGGACATTTGGGAATATCTAGCCATTCCTCCAATAACCATTCCATATGCACTTCTTGCATATAACAGTGCAGTAGAAGCAAAATTAATTGTCATGTCAATGTCAGCAAGATGCACAAAAGAAATGTCAATGATTAGTCAGTGAATGTTCCCACCAAAACACTGAATATGTTCAGACAACTTCTCCCCTCTTATGCAACTTATCCTCAGCTTAGAAATTCTGGAAGGGACAATAAGTGGATCTCAGCAATGAAGAGCCAAGAATAGGGATCCATCTCTTGTTTTGAAAGTGATTAGAGGTATAGAAATGCAGTTTGCTTTTCACAGAAGATATGGTCATTCTGTGGAGATGAAAGGCCTTACCAAGAGCACATTTCTCTGCATTTGCTTTGTGTCTGTTTAGATAGATATTCAGTTTCTGAATTCAGTTTCATTTTACATTGATTTATCCACTAGATCTCCAGCTCCCTTAGTTGAGCCCTGCTTCCCTCTTCTAGTGACCAACAGCTTTCAGGGGAGTAAGAGCAGCTTACACATCCAATAGAAAAAATAGAACTAGTTTTAGCAGGTTAATCTGCTGGATACTCTTGCTGATCCTGCTCACTATGTAGTCACAGTGCTAGAGGGCAGAGAAGAGGAATATGAGACCACAAAGAACCAAAGTCCTCCCAGACGAATGGCTTTATAAAAACTTGGTATATTTTCTTAAAATGTCTAGTTCTCTGTAAGAGGTCGTTGCCTTGCATGCTTGAACTTCTGAAGTTTGCGTGTTAGTCTGGCAACTGTTAGCAGAAGTGTTACTGCTACTGAAAGTCTGTGACTGTAATATTCTATCACAAGGACTTCATACACATTTAAAATAATTGAGTTGCATTTTTTAAATCAATGGAAAGCTACTTTAATGAATGTTCCTGAGGTTTTTTGTAAAGAGATAGTATCTTAGTTGGGCTATTTCAAAGTCAATGCCAGGGACATACGATGATTTAAAGACTTTCTACACTGAGAGAAAGAAGATGCAGTGGACTCAAGGAATTTTCAGACTATTGTATTATGTTCACGAATGTTCTTCTATAGTTAAGCATTGTGTTCAGCTACTAAGTTATCTTTAGGAAACAAAGCTATAGAATAAAAGCTATAGCAAATTATTTTGATTTACCCTCTTTGCAATCTCAGCTTTCTGAGAAACTATTGAGCAGTCCGGCCCAAGTCTGTCATGACTTCTGTAGTACAAGGCCTTTAAGGTTTGAACCTCTGCACTGGAGTTCACTGATACTTGGCACAAAAACTGTAATCCCATAGGAAAATCCTGAGAAGATCTGTGGTTCCGTGGTCCTATCTTGGCTTTCCCTGTGTAGCAAATGACTGGCTTTAGTAACCTACTTATGAATTCAGATAATTCATAGGAGGTTGTAGCAAGATGGGGTTTGGGAGCTACTCCAAAGCTACATGTGACAGAACAAGAAGAAACGGCCTCAAGCTGTGCCACGGGAAGTTCAGATTGGACATCAGGAAGAATTTCTTCACAGAAAGGAAGCATTGCAATGGCCTGCCCAGGGAAGGGGTGGAGGCATCATCCCTGGAAGTATTCAAGAAACAATTGGACGTGTCCCTTTGTTCTGTGGTGTAGTTGATATGGTGGTGTTTGGTCAGAGATTGAACTCGATGATCTTGGAGGTCTTTTCCAACCTTTATGATTCTATGATTGCCTTAAATTGTTCACTGACCCGTTTCCCCAATTATTTCAAACACGCAGATTCAATGAGTGGGTTGTGTGAGACACAGAAACTGCATATTTCTATTTGTTATAATGTTGAAAACCTCTTTCATACCAGTCCACTTCATAACAAGTGCTTCTTTTTATTGCAGTGATAGTACTAATGAAGTGACTTTTCATGGAATCAATGGGAAAATGTCAATAATTTTGATAGATCAGACCCAAAATAGCTGCCAATTACAGTACTCCAAATTTATTTTGAATGTGTTTATAAATGTTTATCTCTGTTGAGGCAGTTGGGGAAGAGCTGCTTGCTATTTCAGCTTGAAAATTTATGCAACGAGAAATATGAGAAAAGGATAACAAAATACTGCATTATACATTGTTTCTGCTCTTCTGTTGTGGCGGATCAGGGCATGCTACATGGTTAATTTACTGAAAACAGTTAGAAATTTGTGTCCAAAAGTTACATATGCTGAAATAACTGTCCTTTATAAGAAAAGGCTTCAATGATGAGAAAATTTCTGGTATTTCCTCAAAAAAGGTGTGATTTTAAATGCCTGGACCCCAAACACCAGCCTGGTATGAAGTAGTATTACTGAATTTGTCTTTAGTAATATAAATAAAAGAAGGGCAAAAAGAGAAGGTAGTGGAGGAATCCTAAGGAAGAAAGAAGACATAATAATAGTTACTAAAACCCATGAAGGATATAGTTTCCCATTTATGTAAAATAAATATATGGAATAAGTCAGAAAGGAAGTTTGAAAATATGTTAGTATAGATGTTTTTACAGTATCATCCTTGAGAAAGAGTTTATTTCGTTATCACTTTAAAATAATACCAAATCTCAATTTGCTATAGCCCTTATATATAAAAACATATTTTCTTTTTTAAGATATGTGATTTCTTTCTTAAATATTTTGAGTCCAAATATTCGTTACAGAAATTTACACTCAGACTGAAGCATAGATGAAAATGTTTGTACTTTCTAAAATCGGCTCAAGTTTGATTTCTATAAAATGGATAAGTGGAGGCATCCCATGAGAAACAAACCCCGTGTTTAAAAGGTTCTGCATACGTTTAATTTTAACAGTCTAAGAATAAAAATAAAATTTCATTTGAGGAATATTTCCTGAAAATAATTAAAATAATTTATAAAAATTTAAGATATTTTAAAATAATTAAAAACTGAAAGCAAGTTCTCAGAACAGTGAAGAACTGTCTTATTTGGCTAAAGATTCGAAGACACTGCTGCACTACGCATTTTGCTGAATTAAGATAATTTACACCTAATTGATGGCTTCACACATACTGATGACTGTCAGAACACCTTACCTTTGAGCTCACTCACAATAGCTTATACTATGAATTAAAAGAAATGTCAAAAGACTTTCATTAGATAGTTCATCGAGATTTTACATTGCATAAAATGTAGGAATGCACACAAATCAAGAATGTGTGGTTTAAAAATTATTGTGGATAACATGAACCAAAGCATATCAGAAAGATTTTCTTTAAACTTGTATGCAGAAAAATTGAAAGTAAATGAATTAAATGGATTAAAACATTCAGATGATAGTGAGGTTAACCATTAAGTGAGGCTTTTTTATTTCCACAGAGAAGTGGAATATAGTCACAGTTACACATATAGAAATTTGGCTGGTATAAAACACATGATGGTTTTCTGACCATTTGGCTCAAAATTTAGCATCAGTGGGTTAGCAATTAGCCAGGCTTGTTTTTTTTTTTTCGAATCAGTGGAAGTTTAAAATTTTATATTAGATCAGAATGTCTGCTGCCTCCCTGGAGCCTGGGTACAGGATATTACTGAGAGACTCCCTGGGCTGATTCAGCCCTCTCACTATTACCCACTGCTGATACTCCAGGCTGGCAGTGATGAGATTGAAAAGACGAGTGTCAGGGCAATTAAAAGGGACTGCATTTTGGCCACAATAACCCCTGCAATGTTACAGGCTGAGGACGGTGTGGCTGGGCAGTGCCCAGGCAGAAAGGGACCTGGGGGTGCTTGTCAACAGCTGACTGAACATGAGCCAGCAGTGTGCCCTGGTGGCCCAGAAGGCCAATGGCACCTGGCCTGGATCAGGAACAGTGTGGCCAGCAGGAGCAGGGAGGTCATTCTCCCCCTGTACTCGGCACTGGTGAGGTCACACCTTGAGTGCTGTGTCCAGTTCTGTCCCTTCAGTTTAGGGAGGACCTTGAGGCACTTGAGCGCATCCACAGGAGGCAACAAGGCTGGAGAGGGGCTTGGAACACAAACCCTGTGAGGAATGGCTGAGGGAGCTGGGGTTGTTCAGCCTGGAGAAAAGGAGACTCAGAGGTGACCTCATCAATCCCTACAACTCCCTGAAAGGTGGCTGTAGTCAGGTGAGGGTTGGTCTCTTTCTCCAGGCAGCAGCTGACAGAACGAGAGGACACAGTCTTAAGCTGCACCAGGGGAGATATAGGTTGGATATTAGGAAAAAGTTTTTTATGGAAAGAGTGATAAAGTACTGGAATGGTCTGCCCAGGGAGGTGGTGGAGTCACCATCCCTGGATGTGTTTAAAAAAATACTGGATGTGGCACTCAGTGCCATGGTTTAGCTGAGGTGCTTGGGTTGAACTCGATTGTCTTGAAGGTCTCTTCCAACCTAGTGATTCTGTGATTCTGTGATCTGAGAATTTCAGCTCATTATTAATGAATGGGTTCTGCTAAGGATAGTGTTTATGTAAGTCAGATATATTTATGAGACTTTATTACATAAAGCATACTACCTTGACATAGAAATTATACCCAAGAGAAAATGGCTTCCTTCTGTAAGAAGCTATAGCTGAGATTGGTTTGTGGTAAATTAAATATCAAAACTTACATAGTAAAACCACAATATTCTACTTTGAATAAGAAATTTCTCACTGAACATTTTTAAATGATGGGAAAAGAAAGAATATGTTGTTATTTTCAGAAGGTCAGTGTCACTTCATAAACTGTAAATAAGTATGCCAGAAAATTAAACTTTCTTGGAATATGCAAGCAAATATAACTAAAGGCCTAAAAAGACAGCAGAAACCCTCTGCATATCCTTGGCAAAAGCTAGCCTGCCAATTTATTTGGTCATCACATAGCAACACGTCCAGGGAAGGACAGTCAAACAAATCAAAAACAGAAGTAGATGAATTCAAATTTATTCGTTCACAAAGGGAGATAAAAACCAGAATGCATTGGTTCTTAAAGAATGTTATCAACTATTCCAGTGTTTTGCTGAAATGCAGTACTTTGATACAACAAAAGAACTGTGAATGCAGGTATTATGTCTGATGTGTTTTCCATGTCAGAATCCTTTGCTAGACCTTCTCTAAAATCATGAAATAAATTGTTTCAGCTTTTAAAAAAAATTTAGTTAAGACTTAAATTAAGGGAAGGTTTAAATCTTAATATCATACTAATTTTGATTTATCAAAATGAAGAAGTTTACTTTTGAAAAGGAAAAGCAAATACAAGTTTCTTACATATTTCCAGAATCAGATTTTTAGGCTTTCTTGACTTTTTAAAAATAAAGCTGCTATTTGTTGGAGACTTATCACAAAAGGAGTTGTGCCCTTAAAAGGTTATCTTACAGAAGTCATGTCCTTAGAGAAATATTCAACAGGAGGTTGTCTGTGATCTAGCTGTCACAATGGTTATTAAAAGAAAAAAAATTTGCTGCACCACAAAAAGCATCAACATTGGCGGTTCCAGTCAATGACACAATACAGAAATTGCAGCTACAATGGCAGACACACATGGGCATACAAAACCCACTGTTATTGCACATTTAAGTCCAAAGGAATATATCTTTTTGTGTATAGCTCTAAAAAATAGCTTGTTCTTAAACTGGATGCTTGCAAATTAATTCCATTTTTTAAAATGTCTTTCGAACAGAAATCATACTCAGCTTGCTCTGGTCAATAATTTCTAAAACAATTTAAAAGAAATTTCCAAAGAAACTCCTCAGCTCTTCCATCACATAAACAAGAAGCTCACTTCCCTAGCAAATGGCCATGTGTTTATCACCCCAGTTTTGAGCCTCTCGACCATGGCCAAGGCTGTCAAAAGCAGGCTCCTGAGGCAATGCTTTTAGGGTGACAACCTACCCACCATCACTTGCAAAGGCTGATAATCTCCAGTTTGGAAGGCCAACCCAAAATCCTTGCCCAAGGTTAGTAATATTAGTCATGTTACAGGACAGTAAAAATCACGGGGCCCTTTTCCTTCTGCTGTTTCCATGCAAATTCCCAGTGTTTAATAAATAAATCATACATAAACTAGTAGTCAGTAGTTTATAAATAATTTCTAAAATAACCTCAAGTTTTGAAAAACAAAATAAGAATGACTGGAATGAGCATTGAGGAAGATAGCCATAACAACTGATATTTAATGGAATAGTTGCCTATGTAAATTAGCTCATAAGGAAGACACAAAGAAATGTTTTGAACAACCTAAGTTCAGCAAAAATTCACAAAATAAATATTTTTTGGAAAATAAATATTTCTTTAAAAAATATGTCCACACTTTCATTGTCCAGCTATTGTACCATAATGTTAATGCTTGAGAACTGGGAAGTGGAACAAAACAGAAGAAAAAAAAAAAAAAGAGGGGGGGAGTAATTTAAATTATTATTTGTAGCAGTAGAATACATATGGTGAAAACTAAATTTAGATTGGCTGTGGTCCCACACATCCCATTAATTTTGGCTTTCAGACATGGAGACTGTCTGGAACAGCCTCAGCACAGTGGGGTCCTGGCCCAAGACACAGAGGTATTAGACGAGAAGAGTAACCATGTGTAAATATTCATGCACATATATAAAGCAGACAGGAAGCAAAGTATATAATGTTCCACTTATCCATTCTCCTACATCCTTGAAATGCCTCCCTGACATGTATCTGTGTGAAGATCAGATATTTGTCCTTAATCACAACCTTCTATTGTCTAATTAGGCACAAGCACTTCTTATACGCTCCACTGTTGGCAGGGCAGAAATTTGTAAGCAAAATATTAAGGTTAGTATGGACAAAATGAATGGAAGTGTGATTTTCTATAGAAGAGAAGGAGGGAAAGAGAACGTGCAGGTATGCAAGGGAGCAATCTTTGATTTACAGGATATAGGTTTAATCTTCAGAGAAGGAGTTAGTCAAGTGCATCCCTAAATTACAGACAGGTCCTGGCTGGAAAACATACTCAAAAAATCTGCCTGGAATATTGCAGAAATCTGAACTTTTTTAATTCCAGTGATTGATCTGTAGGCTCAGTCCTCATTACACCACTTTTCATCAGACCTTACACCACCTTACACCATTTCTTGAATTTTTGTATGACAAATTTTCCATTTAAAAAAGAACAACACAAGACTTTTTTTTATTTTCACCTGGCATTCCACAACTGTGCCCCCAGTTGCTTCTGTAGCCTGACTGGCAACATGGGTGCTGAAGACCCATAGCCTGGAAAATCTCTGTAGAGAGAAAAGTTCCCACAGGAAAGGAATCCCGGGAACCCAGTACCGCAAGATCCTGCCAGATTCAAATTTCCCTGTCAAAGAAAAGCTGACTAGAAAAGATCTAATTCCAGATCTGGAATTAGAAAAAAAATCAGTACCCTATCACCTATCATCTTGCATCTGTGTACCAAACTGTGAGTCAGAGTGCAAACTGAAGTGTCCCATGCTGTATTTGTCCGTGTACCAACCAAGATGACTTGAGAATGAGAAAACTGAACCTCCTTTACATCCTACAGGCCCATCCAATTCCCAGTCTGTGTTCAGATATAAATTATCACTATTAGAATTGTTCTATATCATCTTACATTTTAAAAAATCCAGATGAAAGGATTCAGACTAAATTGGTTATCCTTCCTAGTTTTCTTTGTTTCTGAAAATTTGCCTAAATGAAGTTTGTTATTGAAAGGTGTGCTTATCATTCTTGTGAACTCTGGAGAGAGATTTTACTTGGGAAAGTGATAAAAGGGAGAAAAGGAAAAATAAGGAAGCAGCAAAAATGCAGGTACACTGATTTTTTTTCTCCTACCCTAGTTGCTTTATATTTTGATCCGTTGTATCCCACAACTTGATAAAAAGATTGAATTAAGAACAGACCTTGAAATTAAAATATGAATGAATTGCTTAATTAGGGTTTGCAGGTTCCATTCTAGAGTAAAATACACAACTGAGATTTGACATAAAAGTAAGCTGTGTTTAGGGTACACTATAAACCATAGTAATATTTCAAGTGTAATATTGCAAACTACTACAAGTCAGCTGGAACACATTAGCTGTTTCTGACTGTCAAAACAAGACAAGCTATGATTCAAAGAAAAAATAGCTATTTTTACTACTAAAATTCTGCAGTTGGCCCTAAGTTACAGGTGAGGGCACTATAAGCAAAAATAAAACCCTGGGACAGGCTAAATGCAGATACTTTTAAAGTGAAATGTCTTTAAAAGGCACAATGAAAAAATCCTCACTGACGTTTCAAATCGAAGAACAGTAAATCTCAAATGAAAAGAGTTTTATATCTGGTATATAAATACCCTTATTTAGAGAACATTTGAAGCTTTTAACTATAAAATACATACTATATGCACATGCATATAGACATTTGAAGATAATTACCAAATCTCAAAATTCTTATAATAAAAACTGAGGAAAAGTGACATCTTCTACCCAGTGCACTTAATTAGGGAATGATCTGAGGTAAAACTGCACAGCAATAGAAATTAAGATATTAGTTCAGATATTTTCCTCTATGATTATCTAACCTCACTGGATAATTTTGCAGGAGACCTGATGTTCTAAGGTAGCTGTGTTTTTACTAAGTAAATGTCACTGCAAAGCATTTCTGTAGTTGTTTTCAAAACAGTTTCTGATATAACAAAATACATCACACACTCAGACTTATTTGAAGTTTAAATGTTAGTATTTTCTTTTCTAAATTGCTAAATTTGGTTTTGATATTAGAAACTAGTTATCTTTTTGCATTACTTTTATTTTCCAAATATGAAAGGCATTTTGAAAGACAGCTACCATGACTTTTCTATTAGATATATTATTTCAGCTCAAAATACTTAATTGAATTGAGCAGAGAAAAAGGCCACATTTAGTCACTGATGTAAATGAGATGATTTTAAAGAACACACAGCATCAAACTGTTCCTCTGATAGTAAAGTACTTTTTCTGTTTAATTCACTAAGGACACAATTTTAAACGTCAGCAAGAAATGAATAGAGTCTTTATTTAAAAGTTTTGAATATGGTTTGAATCTTCATAATAATTGTTTACAGTCTAGGATATGGAATACTGTAAATGTAAGGCATTTTTTTTAGAATGACCAATAGGAAAAATGCCAACTGGGTTATCTGAAAACTGGTGTGAGAGAACTGAAGATGCTGGCATGTGCATGATTAAGAGTGGAGTCTAATATACTTGGCTTCCTTTGAGTAAAATTCTTAAAAGTAAACAAAGAAAAAAACATTCCAAGAAAGAAGAAAAAATAAGTAAAGAAAAAAAAATAGCTACATTCTCTTGCATTCTAAAACTCATGAGATTTCCAAACATTTTGCAACCTTGAGCTATTACTGCATTGCTTTAATGAAACTATGTAAGCAGAAATACGCTGTAATGCAGAACTTCATGCAGAGAAGACAAATGGAAATATTTGAGTCATTTACTAGAAGTGTGTCGTCTTTTGTGAAGTACTAGACATTAGGTCCAAACCCTAAATTTTTAACTAATCCAGGTTCTGTAGGCTCTTTGACACTGGACTATAAAATGCCTAAATGTTTGGATCCAGCCCCACACTAAAACTTATTGGATACAAACATAAACAAAGTCAGCTTGGCAAACAGAGGGACTCACAGCAGGACTCAGTGCAGAAACTTAGGATATCAGGTTAATTTTCCCATGCATCATTACACTGCCTAAATGCAAAAGCTAGTCAGCTCAAGTTCCAGTAGGTCAAAGTCATCTACTAGCCAGGCCAAAACTATACCCTGTGTGCCTGGGTGGTTTTCTCAATGCTTCCTTTGTTCACAGCAACATTGGCAGAACTCTCCAAGCCCAGGATGGTCCCCAGGATCCCAAGACAGGGAGCAAAGTTGTCTGTTAAACACATGGTGAAGGTGAGGAACCAGGAGCATCATGATGATGATGATGATGATAATGATGATGATGTCAGCTACTCTTAGAACACTGCAAGAAGACACTTTTCTTCAGGGGATGCACTTTTCTAACATTTTGAAAGCATAAGTGCCTATAACGAGCTCGATGACACAAAATAAAGCCAACGATGTCACAAGGAGGCAAATACATTTTTTCTTTCAACCCAGGGCAGTCAGGCTATCACATCATGTTTCATATTTTGAGAGAAAGTGAGCATTATTTTCACGCACAAATATTTAGGTTAAACCTCTACCACTTAGTAAGACTGATAATGTTCTATTTGAGTAGCTACAGTTAAAACAGAACTACAAAAATAACAAAGCAGTGCCCTGTTTTTGCAATAGCAAACGCACGTGGAATAAAAAAGAAAATCACAAGCTGTCACATAAATTTCATCATTTAACAAAAATATATTTTCTTTTTTTTTAACAGAAACAGAATGAATATAGATATTTATCTGATCTATATTCCTTTCACAAAAGTAAGTTTTAATGAATCATCCATGCAAATGAATTAAACAGTTGGTATTTATCAAACAAATTATGAGAAAAATCTGGTAAAACACAAATTAAAATCTATTGCCGAAGTGAAAAGTATCTATAAAAATTATTCAGATGGCACCTACCCATGTTATTTAATAGTCTAAGCTCCCCCTCCAAAAAGAAGATAAGCCTGCTTTCCCACCTTCCTTCTTCCTCCACCATCCTTGGTGCCACCAAAGCTGTTATTGATGCAAGTGGCCTCCAGATCATATACTTTCTAGGGCCCTCAAATACATCCATATATTACCAATCATCATTTTTCCAGTTTCAACTTTTGTTTACTCCAAAATGGTAAAAGTGTGTTTTTTAAATAACAACTTTAGATAATGCAATCCAACTTTGACAATTTGTGACTGATGAAACTTAATTTTCATTGCAAGCTATTTTAATAATGTATATAATACCAAATAGAAAATCAACTATATTGTGTAAAACACCAAAAAGAAGTTTCCATCAGAGCACAACTAAAGAAACTCTCTCTGTGTAGGTTCAGAGATTTGATATCAAACTGCATGAGAAATAATTTATTTAATGAGGGACATAAAAATACAGACAGTGGGAAGGAGGAATAAACAGTTGAGGCTTTCAGCAATGCTCTGCCGATATCAATGGCAAAGGGAGGAGAGCCTCGAGGAGAAGGACTGCTATGCCTCAGTTAAGAAACCAAATATTTTTTGAGATCAGGAGCCCACTGAAGGAAGTAATTGGTCCAAGAGATGGCTGTATTTATGACATGGATGTCTAAATACTTCAGGGCAGACATGTTTTTTCAAGATGTTAGACAGTTTGGAGTCAGCAGCAATATTTACCTAAAATCAACGCAGATTTATGGCCAATGATCAAAAAGAAAAATACCATTTTCATGCTCTAGCATCCATTTCCAAAACCCTCCTGATATTGGTTCAGTCAGATTTACCTTATTAAATTTGTTTGGGATTGCAGGCCTGCATGACAAATAAAGCTGAATTAATTTGTTGTCTCTTGCAGTGAAGAAAGCTACATGTGTAAGACAAGAATATTTTTTTACTAAACCAAAGCATTATCTTAGCAAGGCTAAGTATGCATGTCATAATAACCAAATATTCATGCAAATTAGTGTCTGAAAAGAATGTCTGATTTTTAGGCTAACAAATATATCCTCACATACTTCTACTTCATATAAATGCATTTAGTAAATGGCTAAAATAGCAATGTGTTTATATATCGTGACTTTTATTCTTTAAAAAAAATTAATTAACTTGTTTCCTCTGGATTTTACTCTTGCCCTAGCTCCAAATATAATTGAAATCTTTAACTTCACCTATCTATGCAACCACAGAAAATGAGGTACTTACTATGGCAAAGAAGACAAGTAATGAGTAATTAAAGGTCAAATTTTTGAAGGCTGCATCTCAAATAATGACCAAGCAAGCAAAGGAACAAGCAAAAAAGCTAGAATAGGTTTGTATATCACTAAGAAACTGAATAATATATTTTAAAAGGTGTGTAAGTGGGTGCACACTGCAGACAGATGACAAATTAATTCTTCAGGACAACTACGCATTATGATTCTTAAATGTTAACAAATTATAACAGTTGAGTGCCACGTTCATTCAAGGTACAATGCTGATATTCCACAGATGAAAAATTATTAGTAAATTTTATACCTGCACTTCCACAAAGAAGGTTAGAGGTTGCATTTAAGATTACTAAATATAACATATTAAAAATCAACAGGCTCTTAATGGATTAAATTTCTTACATTGAAAGAAAAGACAAACCCAAGAAGAGGGGGAATATTCCCAGACATACTGAGTGAAGCTTCATTGGATTATTGTTTAATGCTTTTATATTGAAATTTGTGTTTCCTCTAAAGCAGTGCTGGTCTTAACATGTGATGTCAACTTTAAAACATGCCTGAGGAACAGAATGAGGCCTGGTGGTGAAACAATTTATGAAATGATGCATAAATAGCCTGTGCAGTTTCCCTATGAGCCCTGACAAAACATACTGGATTCTATCCAGACATCAAAATGTAATTAAGTATGATTTATTATGTATATTCATAGATAATTCACGTCTGAACACTTCGCTTGCTCCAACTGCATCAAAGTATTTGGCCCTGATCTAAAAAATATTTTAAGTGAAAAATTAAATTACAGCAAGTTTTCCTGGAGGAAATAATTTTTTCTTTGTCTTTCTCTACACATCTAGAGGAATTAATAGTTTGAGACATTGGATTAGTGTTAGACCATTAATCTAAATATTTAAAATAGAGACAGATGGTGCCAATACAACACACAGTGTGATCCTGCAGGAAAGAGAGCCTAACCATGGAAGCAACACCAATATTCCATATGTTCAGGCTGGTGGAGAACACATTGAACAGAAAATTATTTGGTCCCAACGGCAATAGAATTGCCACACTTACTCCATGAACCAGCAAGTTTTCAAATCAGCTCAAGAACCACCCAATGCCAAATCTCTACATTTTCATGCCTTTGTCAGAACACCTTTCAAATACACCAAGACACAGCTCCACTGAGCCAAGATTCATTTCTAAAGATGAGAAGTCTCTTACCTCTAAAATTCAGCAACATTAACCTTAGCCTGTTGTGCTCTTGATTCAGTGGATTAAAATTTTTGTTTAAAGAAGTGGTATATGATAATTAAGAAAGGAAGATGTGCATTCTCCCCTTTTTCTACTCTTTCCCTCCACTCCCTGCTCGGTGTAAATATGGGGGTTTGTAAATGTTCTGCAAATTTCAGTGTGGCTCAATCCCCATCAGGCTCAACTTTTCCAAGACTTTGAGAAAAAACACAATTACCTCAGCCCACCCCTCCAGCACTAAAGGTGTTAGCACTGGCCACATGCCTGACAAACACATCACTACTGCTTCCTTTTCTTAAAGTATGCCTGCTTTAACATTCCTGCCACCACCAACTCTTCCTCCAAGGTTTCATTTGGCCCTCTTTATGGTGGGCCAGAACACCAAATTTGAGACCCTTCAGTGTAGCCACATTTCTATGAAATTCTGTGTGGCAACTAGCACAGTAAGAGGGCAGTCACTGGCTGAGGACACTGAGAACCTCTTACAACACAAATATTAATTTTTCTGCTGGTCATATCCTGCTACTAAACCCTAAAGAATGTTTGTAAATCCTATGGACTGTTTAGCTGTAAAAATGTTTTGGAAGGATGCAGAGAGGAAAGGGACTAAATAATAGAATCTGTTCTGGAATAAAAATGAATACAGATGAGAAGGGTATTTAGGTTGAAAGAAATGCACCAAGTCAGCAAGAAAGTGTTGTAACAAAGTTTTAAGCAAAATGTAGGAAAAACACCTCTATTTCCAAAAGGAAAAATCATGTAAATTTTTTTTGGGGGGGTTAGCCATTGTGCTATCTAAATAATGCTGTCTAGTTTTATTTATTTATTTGAAAATGCTTAGCATCCTGTTGCTATGGCTACAGTTTGCTTTGCTGAGTGCATCTTTGTTAACATTCACTTGCTGTAGTAATGTTTCCATCACCATCTGGCAGTGACAATTTTTTTTGCTTGAGTGAAAATTCCTCTAAAGTATAAAAATCAGGCCAGTTATTTTTAGAAAGCTGACTGCCCCAGCTCTTACCAACTTTGCAGAGTTGCAGTCAGAACCTCTGTAAATTCAGTCATGTGATATTGATAACTTGCAGGGGATAAGCAACAGTGCAAAGAATGATTGAGTTACAAATCTGACCAGTTGTCATTTTGCCTTTGATAGGGAATGTTTATTTTTCAATTTTTTTCAAGAAGTCATGTTTTAAAAACCACATACGCCATCTCACTACCTTTGTTTCACTAAGATTCATTGATATTAAGCAGATGGCAAAATGAACTCCATTATTAGTAAGATGTGTTCCAAGAATAACACATGAAGACCGGGAAATCCTCGGTTTCCATGGCAAATCATTTGACTCTAATACATTTAACAAGCATGTTTGACATTCCATATTCTGTGGGTCAAATTGAAATAACATAATCCCAGTTATTAAGACAAATAAATAAGAACTCAGAGGAACAGCAAAAACTGCTTATGTACTGACCATGATCCAGGCTGGACAAATACAGAAGCAAGAGTTCTTTCAAACATAGGCCTCCTTTATGTCTACATTTTGATATTTCAGTAACTTTTCTGAATTCTCCTCTAAACCAGGGAACAATATAATTGCATCACAAGTATAAAATAAGTATTATCTTTCTGTTAGAAATAATCGAAGTGCTACTAAATATTTAATCACAACAAACTTCTTTGGTCATGCTTCTCTTCTGAAAATCTGGATATTTGGTGTACATGAAGAGTGTAGCATGGGACTACTTTTTTCCAGGTCACTCATCTAAGTATGTGCCACTGCTGATTTCTCCCTTCAAAGTCCAGAAAGTAAGACCAGAGAGTTCTCTTCTTCTCTCTGTAGTGAACATATAAGATAGGTTCCTTTACATGTAAAAAATTTACTTTCCATGTGTGTTCATATACAGACAAACCTCTACCTCAGTGATGGTTTTTTAGCCCTAAAAATAAATGCTTTCAGAAAATAAAAATAAAAAAATATAAATTGACAGTACATCATAGGATGACATTTGGAAACAGAGGGGACAGCAGCAGGTAGCTTGACCAGAAACACTGATGGAAGAAATGTATTGATGTTCCCTCTCACAAAGGAAGAGTGGAGAAGCTACAATGGCTTTTGAAACCTTTGTAGAACACATATGTTCTAAACTAAGAATACTTAATGTGGAAACTTGAGAAAGAATCTGAAAAAGAATCACAAAATATTGAGTCCTATGCTGCACAGTATTAAATTATTCATATTTCCCAGTGAGAACTCTGTAAGTTACCTTAGAGAAATTACTAAAATGTATGGTTATCTTTGATGATTCAACATTTCGCAGTATCAGTATCTCAAATCAACTCCCAAACAACAATTTTACAAAATCAAGGTGGGTTTTTTGCTTTGGTTTACTTTGTTTTGGTTGGTTGTTTTTTAACACTGCTGCAAGCTTCCCCTCTTTTACAATGGACTATTTTATTTGGGTTAGTTTTTCTTTAATATATTATTGAAGAAATATGTTGCCTACTTATTAAACATGAGATGAACTATTTTTGAAAAGACTGAGAAGAAAATTCACAATTAAATATCTAATTTCACTTTTTAGAGAAGGTTAGCATGTGTAAGATAACTTTGTCATAGTCTATGAGGAATACCATTACCAACTTCCTAACCAGAAAACAGAATTATGGCATGGAGTTCCTTAGATAAAAGGATAAAGTTTTTATTCTTTTCTTTATAAGGTAAAGAAATCTAACTTTTATTGAAGATCATTAATCCTTCTTTGTGTGGCATACCATTATAAAGTGCATACTTCTTTTCTTTGGGAAAAAAGGTGATCTGTTGAAATGAGAAACTTTGTGTCTTCCAGTCTCTTTTATAGAGAAAATTTAATACACATATTTACACTGGCAGAATAAGTTATCTAAAAGTCACATGAA
Organism: Acridotheres tristis; assembly: GCA_037013685.1. Classification (NCBI taxonomy): domain Eukaryota; kingdom Metazoa; phylum Chordata; class Aves; order Passeriformes; family Sturnidae; genus Acridotheres; species Acridotheres tristis. Next base: position 77,201,965 of record CM072884.1, read on the forward strand.
CAAAACCAGCAGAACCCTTGGAGCTATATATTTCTTGAATGGATTTTTGAAATAATAATTTACCACACCCAAGCCATAAGAATGCTGTTAAGACAAGTATCTAACTCTGCTCAGACTGTTAGGAAGTATCAGCTTCTTGTAGGGTCAGTCTGTCTCTCTATTCAGCATGAATAAGCAGCCCTGTACCTTAGTGAGGATAAAGGGAGCTAAGCTTTATAACCCTGTTTGTCAGTCATCACCAGCACTGGTGGGCAGGTCAGACACAGCTTCACAAAAGTCAGCAGTGCTGGAATATGAAGGAAGCAACGGCATTAACATAATTTTTTAAAAATTATTTGTATTTTGATGATCAGAATTAGACTGGAGTTAATTTCATAGACTGAGAGAATCACAGAATGGTTTGGGTTTGCTTCTACATGCACTATAGGTTTGCCTCAAACTCAGGAAAGATAATATTCTGCTAATTCTCCTTTCTTGAGAAGTAGTTGCATAAGAAGGAGGCAAAGCTTCTTCTTTTTGGCTGATGTCTATTTTGTTTGGACATCAAGTCCATGACTAACAATTTTGTCTTCACAGTATCCCCAGAATTCCATCTCAGAGTTTAACAACAGGAATCTCTTCTCTTACTACTGCTAATGCGAATTATAAATAACTTGGAAAAAGCAGGAAAAAAAAGTGGATAGGCATATTTACAAACTTGTTTTAGTAATTTTAAACCAAAATGTCAGAAGCAGAGGGCCAAAAATTATTTTAAAGGCAACAATCAAATTGCAAAATATACAAATATATTTAATATAAGGAAAGAAAATATTAAGCTATGGGTCAAAGAAAAGCCAACCAAAAGTATATATCAGCTGCAAAATAAATAGACATCTGCATAGGGCTCCTATGAATCTGATGTTATACCAGAATAGCAGTTTTCAGGTACCGATGCAATTCAAACCATGACATCTTTCTAATTTACAATGTAAAAATTCAATATGACTGAAGAACTAGAATTTTTTTTTTTTTAAATGAACTTCATACTGTAAGTATTCAGTCTCAAAACCTACCCCTCAGTATTCTTAAGTGTTCTATTTCATTACTTATAACAGAAAAATTATGAGATTCTAGCAAATGGCAGAAAATACACCCACACACCTGCTACTAAGTATTTATTTATTCCCACAGGAAAACGTTGCTTAAAAGGGCTTTGTATTCTTAGCAAACTATGTATCTAATTCACCACATTAGGAGCATTGTTGCAAAAATTTTTATGCAGAAAACAGAAAATACAAGGCTGACATGCTGCAACAAATATTTTTTTGTTCACAAATCAGACGAATGGATACTAGTATCTTCACTGCAAGAATAGATTTCTAGGTGATGCAGAGTTACCAAGGATGCTCTACAACACTCCAAGTACCACAATTCCTCTTCACTGCAAGTGGCAAAAGAATCAGTGCTCCACAACCATTCCCATTACAGTATCTTTCATCCAAATGGCAAGATAAAGATATTATCTACCAATATAACCTGGAGGGGGTGGCCCCTCCACTCTAGGCCAAGAAAAACTCCTTAAATTAAAACAACGTTTTAGTCTGCATGGACAAATGATTTTTTTTTATTATGTAGATTAATCCCAATCCCATAAAAAAAAAAAAAAAGGAAAAAACCCAACCGCTCTGCACCCAGCTCAAATAGAACTTAATCCACAGCAATTATTCATCCTTTTGAAACTTTTAAAGTGCCATTATTGTTGACATCTTAGTAGCCCATGCATTTTCTCTCAAACAGACAGCTCTATTCAATGTGTCATGTCTATGCAATAAAGTTATCAGGAAAATTAATGATAATGTTATGAACCTCAGAATAAAAGCAATTAACATTTTTTTCCAAATGACAACGGTACAAAACCTCTAGATCTTAATTAGTTCTTTATCATCTTATTTCATGTTTTTCCATAATATACAGTTATTATTTAAATGAAATACACTTTGGGGATTGATTTTCCATCATGATGGAGTAGTTTTGCTCCATGTCAATTTAGGTTTTACCCTAGTCCAGGAAGAATCTCTCCACTGATAGTCTGAATTTCCTTGTATTGGGTTTGTGTGGCCAGTTTTAGTAGCTGAGAAACACAGGGGTGGCTTCTGTAAGGAGCTGCCAGAAGCTTTCCCCATATCCAACAGAGCCAGTGCCAGCCAGCTCCAGGATGGACCCGCTGCTGGCCAAGGCTGAGCCCATCAGGAATGATAGTAATGCATCTGTGATAAGATATTTAAGAAAGGAAAAAAAGTATTGTGCAGATGTAGTTGCTCTCTGAGAAGAGAGAATGAAAGTAACAGCCCTGCAAACACCAAGGTCGGTGAAGAAGGAGGGGCAGGAGATGCTCCTGGTGCCAGAGCTGAGATTCCCGTGTAGCCCATGGTGCAGCCCATGGTGAGGCAGATGTGCCCTTGGAGGTCAGTGGCAGTGCAGAGATCCACCTGCAGCCCGTAGAGAAGCCCACACTTAGCAGTGGATGCCTGAGAGGAGGCTGTGAACCCATGAGAAGCCTGTGCTGGAGCAGGGTCCTGGCAGGGACCTGCAGACCCATGGAGAGAGAAGCCCATGTTGGAGCAGGTTTCCTGCTAGGACTTGTTACCCTGCAGAGGATCCATGCTGAGACAGCCTGTTCCTGAAGTATTGCACTCTATGGAAGAGTGATCCACATTTGAACAGTTCATGGAAAACTGTTGGCTGTGGGACAGACTCATTTGGAGAAGTTTGTGAACTGCTTCTTGTAGGAGGAACCCCACACTGGAGCAGGGGGAGGACTCCTCTCCCTGAGCAGTGGCAGGAACAACCTGTGATGAACTGACCATAACCCCCATTCCCCATCTCCCTGCACTGCTGCGGGGTAGGAAGTAGAGCTGGGAAGGAGGGAGGCATGGGAGGAAAGTGATTTTTAAGATTTCTTTTACTTCTCATTATCCTGCTCTGATTTTGTTAGTAATAAATTCAATTAATATTCCCAAATCTCTTTTGCCTGTGATAGTATTTGGGGAGTCCTAAACTCATGGACCTCTTGTTATATTTTCTCTCCCCTGTCCAGTTGTGGAGAGGAGTGATGGGGAGGGTTTGCTGGATGCCCAGCCTCCAGCCAGGGTCAGCCTACTAAATTCCTCTTAAATGGACCAAGCACAGAGAGATCACATAAAATCCCTCGGTTTCTAGTTTCACAGTAGAAAGAAAAGAATTATCTTGATCACAGGCATTGTGTCAGTCCATAAACAATAACAACATGCTGAGGATTAAAGTAATCCACTATAACATGTTTTTCTAACAGGAAAAAAATTCTATTTTACTGAGTACCAGACAGATAAAATTGATTCTACCTTTTCCATTTAGTTTTTTGACACACAATCTGTGCAGATCAGGTAATGTACAGGATCTGCTCCCTTATGTGCTGTTACCAAGAGAAGTTCAGATTTGCTATACTGTTGAGAATTTACTGTGTTCTGTTCTTGTTTTCAACTGAAATGGAAAAGCTTTCCTATCATCATGGCAAATACAAATGCAGCTCTTGTTTCCTAATTATCACAGCTATTCAGACCTTGAACATATGACTTGTTTTTGCTGTAGCTGTACTCTGCAGATCTTAGGGATGTCATAGAAACTAGGAATGATTCACTGAGAAGACATGTTCCTTCTCAGTCAATAGTGAACCAACAATCCAGAACAACGCAAAGAAAAATTGGTCTAGGGAAGATAGTATCTTCCTTGAAACAAGTTTTTGACACATCATTTGCTTTTCTCTATTCCTTTTGATAACTAACTTCAATAAAGCATTTTCCCCATTTTTTTTTTTTTTTTTTGCTACAGCTCTGGTGTTTTATGCAGCTCTCTGATAAACAACTTGTATCTTTTTAACAAGAGGGCAGAAAAAAATGAGAACTTAATGACAGACAAAATCTCACCAAAACCCACACCAAATGACAATGACTTATGAATAACTTCTGCATTTTTGAGTGAAATGTTCAAACACTACACAACACAGTACTTTTTAAAATACTCTCCTACCCCTAGAAACATTACAGTTTCTCTGTCTATTAGCAATCTTCTCCTTTATTTAACAGAAATAATCCCCTTTACCTCTACATAATCTGTATTATGCCTAGCTGAGTATCATCTCCCTGTGTCATTCAAACTATGATTCTGCTATTGAAATTTACATTTACAACAAACTTGAACGAGAAAATCAGGCAGTTCTCTATCAGCTCTATAGCATTAGCTTTTCAAAAAGACAGCACCATCTATGCATGTAGCTAATTTTAATTTGAACAGGATAATTACTCTTTTCCCATTACAGCTGTTTTCTCCAAAATCTCCAAATACAGTAGCCTAGTAGTAGTTAAATCTTTTTAAAGATACTGGAGGACTAGAAGACTTCTTGTATTGCAATTTGCTATAGAACCTGGTCAGTTTTAGTTCAGTAAATTTATGTCCAAGAGTAAGCACAGTCAAATTCATTACCTTTGTGTTTCACTGGCATTCTTTCTTAAAATGCTACAGGCATTTAACTAACAAAAACCGGGAAGATGTGTTTTTATAAAAAACAGCAAATAGCAGTACAAGGTATCACCATGTGATTGAGAAAATTCTGCGTTAAGATTGGGAAGTAGGCAGAGACAAAGGAGAAAGGGAAAATTACATACCACTATTTCTGTTTGTTGTAGTCCTCCCTCTTCTTCCACCCTACAAAAGAAGATCCCATACAGCAAGCGTTATCTACCTACTAGGAAGCAGGAAGCAAAAAGACTGTCAATCACAGGGGTATTACATACAGAAAACTTCTACCCTTTCTCCCCTTTGCAGTCCATAAAAAATATGAAAAATTTTGTAGAATAAGGAAATACACTATTACAGAGAAAGTCAGCATAGTGTAAAAAGGGGAAAGAGGGAGGAAGATAGGATGGCAGAAAACAAGACTATGACAAAAACAATTACTAGTATGTAATTTAGACGTCTGAAAATTTCTGTCTCCTCCCGTCCTACAAAAAAAGATTCCATATAACAATCAGAAGTGGTAAGAAATGAAACTGGGAGACAGGATCGTTTAAATTGCCAGCCTGAAGAATTCTTCAATCAAATTAGGTCTTAAGCACCAAGTCTTGATAACAACAGTGGCAAGAACTGTGTGAAGGATCAAATCTCAGCTTTGCATATAACAAAATATTGTTACCTCAGTCTTCGGTCCTGAAGATTAAAATGCTTTCAATGGGCTACTTATGAACAGGTACATACCAAAGATTTTCTGTACCCAATTGAGTATCTTCATAGCATTGCTTATTTCTAGCATCACTAAAAGCTTCCTTTCTCATGGAATGAAACAGACCTCTTCCTCAAATGAGTGTGATCTAGGCCAAGGGCGATGCAAGTACAGTACATCTGATGGCTCTTAAGGAACCAAGAGGTATAGCAGTTCATGTGTAATGCTGATAATTGAAGGAGGAAAACATACACAGTTCATCTGGAAGTAGTTAGTTCAGAAAAGTAATGAATTCTGACTCCAGTGGCTGTTTGTGTAAAAGGAAATTATAGAGCTCAAAGAAACTTCTTAAAGTTGAATATTTTGGAAATCCATATTTTGAAATAAGGAATATCCTTTCTTACTGTCAAAGCTGTATCTTGAATACAGCAGGCACAAAAACTTCTTGAGCATTGAAAAGTGTTTTTTGATGATCTTACTGGACAGAGGAACTAATACCCAATCAGAGATCATTTGATAACAAGGCCATCCTAAAATAAGATCTTAACAGATGTAAAACAGCATCAATGCTTAAAAATATAAAGAGAAACCGATGTTGCAACTATAAGACAAATAGGATATAATTATTACCAGAATTCTCAGTATCCAGGGTTCCAACAGTAGGTAAGTGAAGAAGATTGAAAGAATATTTGTTGAAATACATCTGCTTCTGCAGCGTGTTATGGCACTGCTTTTATACACATTTAAGTAGGCAACAAAGCCAAAAGAGGAGGAGAGGGCAAATTAGATGCTCGTGCAATCACTGGTCAAATATTACAATAGGACAAGTTTTAGAAAGGAAGTTTCCTGACATGTTAAACAAATGCATCTTCTACCTGCTAGTTCTGGATCATAAATTACCTGGTTTTAAGAAAATCAGAAACCATATCACTTCCCATAGGAGTTACAGTTCGTTCACTAAGCTATAGAAATTGGAATATATTAAAGCATTTGAAATGTTACAGAACTGGGAAGCTTGCAGACTTTAGAGAGTGATCTTTTATAAAAATTTTATCTACATAAGATACAAAGATTTGAACATAAAAAATTAAAATTCTTCAACTCCTTACAAAACCTGCTTTAGAACAATATAATTAAGTCATGGGGATAGACAGAGCAAGAGGGAACAGCAGTATGATGGAAGAAGCAAAATCTAAGAGAAGACAAAATAAGCTGTTTTTTCGTAATAGTAAATCCAACAGAAGAAAACCTTGAGGCTGATTGAAGATTAAATAACCAAATCTAAAAAAAAATCAACTCAGAATCAGAGAAACTGTGAGAAAACACAAAGGTACTGTATTTTCTGGAGAACAGAGGAATTAAACTAGAAAGAAAAAGAAATTACACATTTGCCTTATTGTAGCTACAAAATTGAGGTAGGATGGATTATAAGAGAATAGAGATAGTGCTGAAGCCCCTGATAAATTGCAGCTGAACTAATTACCAAAGAGTTAGAACATCCTTGCCCCTTAATAGGTCACGGCTATCTCCAATAAGGATGGGTGTTATAAAAGAGTGGATTAGCTAGCCCTCCTGTGGGGGGGGGGGGTTAGGTGGTTGTGTAAGGGCCTGAAAGGAGTGAGCTAGTCCTGCAGAAGAAAGAGCAAGGAGAGAAGGAGTCAGCAGTGCATGGAGCTGTCAGTGGGAAGTCTGCAGAAAGAAAGGTATGAATGTTTTTGACATAACAAGGGACTGGTGCTTGCATCAGTTGTCAGTCCACCATTGCAAAATAAACTGTAAACTTCTATTAATGTGTACCAAAGAGAAGATACTTGCTGATAACAGTCAAAACTGGAAAGCTACAGGTCACAAGAGAACAAAAGAATGAAGCACTACCAGCTGATCCACTGGGTTAGGAAATACAAGGCAAGCTGGGTCCTATAGGTGTTCCAAGTGGCAGGCAGATGCTACAGCTGCCATAATACCCAGCAGTTTCTGGCTGCCCAAATATGCTATTTATGTCTGCTTTACCTGAATCAGAGCCATTAACCATGATCAGAGAATCTTTTTTAGAAGGGCAGGCAAACAAAGGAAATGGCTGTAAACTGAAAATGAGCATGTTTAAATTTCATGTTAGGAAGAAATTTTTCACAGTGAGAGTGGTGAGGTGCTGGAATGAGTTGCCCAGAGAATTTGAAGATGCCTCATTCCAGGCAGCATTCAAGGCCAAGCTGCATGAGGCTTTGAGCAACCTGGTCTAGCAGAAGGTGTTCCTTCTGGTGGTAGCAGAGTTGGAACTAAATAATCTTTAAGCTCCCTTCTGACACAAACTATTCTGTTAACCTGATTCTATGATGGTACTGATTGTTACACTGATCTGGTGGTCACAAGACCTCTGCCCTTGCATCTACAGAACTTTCTTCCAGAGAAGAAAGGCAGAAATTCCAGCAACAAATTGGAATGAAACCCAAAGTATGGAGTTGCACTTCTGACTTCTTGTCCGTGGAAGCTGTTTTGACCCTACAGGCTCCTGGAGTTCCAGTCAAGTCCTGCTTATACATATCAGCCACTGAAGACAGATGATAGCAGGCTTGGATTTCCCATGGGAGTTACAGCTTTGCTCCTTCAAACACTTTTTATTCAGCAGCAATATCCTCACAGACCCAGCAGTCATATTGCATCATCTTTATATGCAGTTTGCTGTCAGATACACTGCCTGTTCAGATTAATTGGAGTAAAGCCTGCATAGAGTACATAGTACAGAATACCCAAGGAGGCCTAAATTTGACAGCACAGAGCTGGTAATATGAGCATAATGCTCTTAGGCCTGTAAACTCTCTGCACTTAGAAATCTTCATTCCAAATAGCATGCATGATTTTCTCACTAGAAAGATGTTAATGGCCATGAAAACACAGAGCATATTAAGAGATGTTCTTCACTTGTGGTATCTGGAAGACCCTTTGGAATGAAAAGTAAGCCAAAAAACATATAAGTAATTCCTACACTGCAAAATTTGTACTTTAGCAAAAATCATCAAAACTTTGATTTTAACTAAGCATATTTAATTGATATGAAATATGGGATTTCTTATCTTTTCTCCTTCAGAAAAAAATGCCTGATCTTAAGCAGCTTTACTGAAGTTGCAGAAGTTTCATGAATTGCAATTATTTCCTCATACAAAAGAAATTGGAAATACCTGCTGAAACACTGTACTCAATGAAAATCTGAATTGGCCATTTTTTGGTGCAAAATATCATAACATAAAGAGTTTTGAAAACTTATCTAGAAGTCTCTGAAAATACTCTTTTTCCCCAGAAGAAAACTATCTTATTTGTAAATTCCCCTACCAATCTGCAAAGCAATAGTTTTTTTTTGATAAAGTTTTTTTATCTGTATAAATCTAATTATTTGAAGAACGGGTTCCCACTGGTCTGCATAGCAGCCAGCCACACTGGTGGATCAGAAGCAGGCACAAAAAAGCAAGGAATCTATTTCTGCAGGAGGGATAGTCTTTTCTAGGTGGGACATGCTCTGTTTAGCAAGTGGTGAATGTGCATAGAATAAAGAGTATGAAGTGAATGTCTATTTTAAGAAGAGAATGATTAAATAATAAGAACAGTTAGAAAAAGACCATCTTTTGGGCGGTGGAGATGAAGGACAGCTTTATCAATTGTAAAGAGCACATCAGCTGCCAGGATACTTGGAGGCAGGGGAAATACAAAGGAAAAGACCCAAGGATCATAAAAGGACAAAAAAAAAAAAAAAAAAAGGCTTCTGACAGATCCTTTCATGACCACCAAAAAAAAAAAAAAGCAAAAATGGAAATTTAAAAAATCAGAAAAGACACTGTGCTCAGCTGTATCTGCAGCCTGAATTTTAGTATAAGTGAGACAAGAAGCATTCAAATACTGGAACTTCTGTTTTCCTTTCTACTCTGTTTGGGAAAGGAGGAGAAAATATTTTTTATAATAGAAAACAAAAAGGAAGAAAATTACCAAAACCTAACCAATGAACCCTGGAACATTAAGAAGTAGAATGAGGAAATGAGACAGCTACTACCAACTGCTCTGCCATTATGTCAGTGATATTGGATTTTTCTGTGGCAACATGCAGTGCTCAGAGATAGAACAATGTAATTTCCCCACTCCTAGAGGAGACGGGCAACCTGTGACATGTGAGCCAATAATGTTGACAAAAGTCTGAATATGACTTTCTTTATTCCTCCTAGGTGTCTTTGAGGCAGGTACAAGAAGAGATACACCTCGTGCCTGAGCACCCTGCTGTCCTTTGAAAGCCAAAGCTGTGGGCTCAGAAGCACAAGTGTTAAGAGAGCCACTGGGTGAAGGTAGTGTGCAATTGAATTGTTTATGCCTCCCACTATTCAATTTTCTTTCTGTTTCCTCATTTCATATTGGTGGAGCTATATTGCTTGTTGTAAGGAAAGTTATTTTGTGGACCAAGGTAAGAAGCAATCTATGAAAATAAAATTAAGACTATGTCTGAAAAATAGGAGAGAAATTTCATTTGGGTAATGTTCAGTTGTCTCTGAAAAATGAGCACAGAGAGAAGTATTACAATCACCACACAACAGCAGCATCTTAGATGCTGGAGGTGTAAGAAAGGAAGGAAGAAAAGGGAAAAAATACATATTAGATGAGAATATAGAGTCTGGCTCTCAGGCCTTTACTCCTATAAAAATACTGCTCAGAAAGTAAAAAAAAATATAAATCTACAATAATAGTAACATTTACTAAATGAAAGAGACCAAACATTTTTCAGATATGTTTCAGATGTAGACAGCCTTCATGAGACAACACAACTGTGTTTCTCCATCTTCATTTTTTTATTATCCTTACAGTGAAAAATAAGGGTTAATGGATTTTAGACTGCGGATTTAATGTTTGGGCCAGTTAGGTTTCTGTACTCATTAGCTCACTATAAATACACATATTGCTGCTTACAGTGAACTGTAGACATCTCATAATTTTTTTGAAAGGTAACTAACCTCCTCTGGCTCAACAACCCTCGAAGCACAACCAAAGTTATTGTGTATGCACATAACAGCTCAAAAATTGCAATATAAATAACAATTATTATCTAGTCACCACACTTAATCACCCACTGTACTGTGGACAGGCAATGGGTCAAACAAATACCAGCTGTAAAAATGCAGCCATATAATTGAGTTAATTTCGTTTATAAATGAGCATCTTTTGCTCTCTCAAGTTTGCCTCGTAAACAATTGCAGTTTGATAATATCATGTCTATTGTTTTAAGCCATTTTTACATGAAGACAATTACAAGATTTCTTGGGGAAGAAAAGAAGATAGCATGAACTTCTAGGATATAAACACTGCAGTTAAATGCAGGTCTTATGGGATATGGTTATGGGGACCGACAGAAAACTAGAAACTAAGAAAAGAAAAGGAAATTACTCTTCTAGGCTCATACAATAAATACTAGAATAACACCATATTGTAACTAACCCCCATTATATCTCCTATACTGATGTATTTAAGAGCTGCTTCAAGGAAGGATGTCATTCCCCAGTTGTACAAAAGCCAGAGCTTGACAACCCAATTTGCTTGCTTTTACAGCACACAGTGTATTTCTGAACTGGGACTGGGCTTCTGTGGTACTACTACAGTACAAGTAACATGTCCAACTATACAATCTTTGTGCAAAGTTCTTCATTTGTGGCTCTTTGTCCATCATTTATTTTGAAAGATTACTTGAGCTCTTTTCCACATCAAGATAACAATAATTCTAATATTTTGACTCTGACAATATAAACATTTTTTGTGTGCTTGAGAATATGCAATGAATTATTAGCTTTCTAATGTAAAGCTGTAATCTAAGTGTGATTATGATGAAATAATTATAATGCCACCTCCAAATTTAAGTGAATAATATAAAATGGCCATCATAGACAAGAGAAAATCTTCTAGAGAAAAGATGCAAAAACTGCTATAAAATAGAAAATCAGGAACATGTGATGAGAAGATAAAGAGCTGCATGTTGGTTTTATATGAAAGTCAAAAGTGTTGATGACAAGATACCTAACCTGGAGGAGAAAGTCTTATTCTCAGCTACACAAGCTGAACCCCCATATGAACAGAGTGAGGACTTAGATTTGGAGGAAAGAAAAGAATTGGGGACAACAGAATAACAAAGTGTGTGTAAGCCTGTGTGTATCAGGAGGAGAAGACGATTAGCAAATGAGGGAAGCAGGCATTTAAAAGAGCCGAAAATAGATTTTGGGAAACTATAATTAGTCTCAAAAAGAAGAAATACATGAAAGAAATATCCACATGGTAAGTAGAAAGCAGAGAAATAAATGACACCTCAACATCTTTCTCAGTTTTCTGTAGGTCTTACTAGCACACTATTCTGACTGCCAAAAATAGTTTTTAAAACCTATAAAAATATACAACACATCAACATGTTTAGACACAAATGTCTAAGCTTGTAGAACTGCATTTGAATACTGAGGTTTTTTTGTATGCTATGATAATTCACTCTAACGTGTAAGAACTGGGCTGTTTTTTAACTTGTAACTCTAGAATATGAGCTAAGTTGACTAATGTCAGTTGCAGAAGTGTTGATTACATCCCCTCAGTACATTGCTTGCTTACTTTTTCTTTAAAGTATATTATGTGCTGAAGTTATAAGAACACATTATGTTGGTCTGTAACAGCTTGAATCCAGGGTTGGCATTTTGTCCAGTCTGCATATCAGACAGCTGTTGAGTGGTACCTACATCAGCAATTATTATGGATCCAACACATTGTGCACAATGACAAATGTCTGGTTTTTTTCTTAATCTATTCTTTTTTACATTCTTTGTTCTTCTACTAAAAAAAACCCTCACAAATGAGCTCAGAAACTGTAAACTCCATGGAAAATTAAGTATTTACGAGCCTTTTGTACATTTTAAACCCCTTCTTTTTACGCGAAGCATTACACTTGGTAACTTGCCCCATAGACCAATGATTACAGACTAGATTTGTGCACATTCACTTGGTCCTGTTATAGTTCTCCAATAAGTGAATAAATGAATACTGCCCTATTTTCCTTAGTCTGAAAAAAAAGCGCCATTAAGAAATTCTTTGTGCATGATTTTTGTAATTGCCCAGCTTCCACTCAGGTACTGAAAAAAGATTTTCCAAAATTCTTAGCAACTGACATATTTAGCATATTCAAAAAAAAAAAAAAAGCTGATGTTTTATTTTGATAGCTATATAAGATTGGAGTGTTTTAGAAAAAGAAAAATCTAGTTTAGGAAACCTAATCTTCTTCCACTGATACCAAAAGAGCATCATAACAGTACTGTAACTAATTTAGACCTGAAAAATATTTCCAGTATGATGTCCAGCTCTGCAAACATGACAGGTGGAAAAAAAAGATATAGCCTGCTACACACATTCTTCACTTTGTGAAATAATAAAGAAGGACAGTATAAGACTTAATCAAATTAAGATGCAAAGCAAGAACCTGCTCACCTAAATGTACTCAGAGCTTCTGAAATAGAAAGTATATTTACCAAGTGAATAGAGCATGATGGCTCCTAATATGTGCAAAAAAAAATCAGCTGGGTTAAATACTTTATTACCCTAGTATGATGGAAGATTCTCTTCAAAGAAAAAAGGTGTCCTTCAAAAGATTATAATTTAATCTGGCTGCATATCCGACTATTGAATATTTCACAGAATATGTTTTGAATGGATTTCCACCTCGAAGAGTCTCAAAATTTCTCAACAAGTAAAGCAAACATAACAGAATTTAACTTCATATCACTCAGCATAGTAATCATACACATGATAAACTTTCTGCAGCAAAACTGCCCAAAGACAGGCTATCCATATTCTCACCAATGAGCCCCAAGATATATGTGAGCCTCCCTGACCTCTAACACTGCTCCTGCCAACCTGAGCGTCATTAAGCACTGGATAACATCTGTAAACACCTGGGAATGGCAGAGTTCAGCACTCCTCTGTGTGTGCAGGGTGTGCTTTCCCTCTCACTTCTCACACATGAGCACTGTTTATATAACAGGGCACATGAGCAAAGAGCCAGGTGCTGTGTAGCAGCGTAGGAAATGGGACCTGTCACATCCCGAGTTTCTGATGCCAGCATTGTCTACTACCAATCCATTGGTGAAAGTTCCTGAAGGACAGACATGGTTAAGGATGACAGTAGTCTCCATTCTTGACTTCTGTCACCGTTGACAGTCAGGGAGATCCTAGGCCAAACTGTCCACAGCCTCCCTCATGTTTCTGCAGCAGACTGATACTCAAGTGGCCGGGGAGAAAATCTGTTCAAATGTTCTGATTTCTGATGTTATCCCAAGAACATTGTGGAATATTCTGACTGTGGCAAGGACTCAGAGCTGGATTTAATCCAGCATTATGCGATCACCAGAGAGGAAAATTAATCCCTGAACAAAGCAGTTCAAGGGGAGCAGCACTGGGTACTGCAAGGAAGAGGATGTGCATTTTGTAGCTGAAGGAGTCAAGGCCTGCAAATTGAAGAGTTCCCTGCAATATCTGAACAGCTCTTAGCACTTCTAAAGATGAGCTGTTGGGTCATCAATTTAAAGAAACCTCTGAGAGTCTTAGGGGATTTAGAAAACAACAACTTGTTCTTGTTCTGTTTTGCCATTTTCATCTCAAAAGATGTCAAGTAACCTGGAAAAAAAAATATACCACCCAAAAAAGAGAAACAATTTAATAACATCAACATCTCTGTCTGGAATATTGTAGCTAAAAAATTGTAAGTCGAATGTCTTCCATTTTAGAGGTGATAGAAACATAAAAAGATTAAAATGTTGTAAATAAATACAGATGAACACTTCTCTTCTTTGAGTGATCTGATTGTAGGCAATCAATCACATACACATATCCATTAGAACTAGGAACTTTTTTCTGTAGCATGAAGACAAACTAAATCCAACACTTAGGGGAAGAGTAATATCGACTGAAGTACAGCTGGGAACTTTAGCTAACATCTTAAATGCTAAATCTCACCACCACCCCCACCCCCTGCTGATGCAAAAGGAACCTCTTCTATACTTACACATATGCAAGCAGTTATAGTAGGATATAGGCTGCTGAAGGTTCAAATTACAAATCCTGCACAGATACCATGTATCATCACAGTTAACACCAAATTATTAGGAAAAACAAGCAGATAAACACCAGACAATTATGAAAGAATTGCATCTAAATTTTAGGGTTTTGATCATCATATTTGACATCAAACTTCGATCAATAAATGAGCTAGGGTTTTTTACCAACAGGATTACATCTTAATATCTTGCACAACAAGCCACAGTTTCAGCACATTCTCATGATTTCAGCACTTTTAAAAATGCAGTGTAAAATATAGTTAAATTATTCTCTTGTAAACTACTATCTTTGGTTCTGGGGAACAGAAAGCTTCCAAATTCTACCCAGTTCAAAATTTTTCACTAAGTTCTGCATGAAAATAAGCTTTCCAAATCTTACTGAAATTTTCTCATACTACTGGGAAAGTCTTTGAATATATTAAAGAGTTTTACAAAAAAATTTAAAAAAAAAAAAGAGAGAGAAAAGCTATAAGATCTTTCTCTTTCCAGAGAAAATATCCTTCTTAGCTGGCAGCAGGAAGAGTGACAAATAAGCTGTTCCTGAACTGAGACAAGAGGAAGTCAGCTGTTATTGACATAGAGGCATGATGCTGCCACACTTCAAGGAGACTCCATGTGCAAGAACACTAAACCTTCTGGACATGGTGTCCTCACATGGGACAAACTCAGCCTGCTGTGAAACTACCACATGTTAAGCCACTTGAAGCATGTGAATGCAACCTTTCCAGCCTCATAATGCTTCTTATATCGGATTTCCGAAGCAGAAATTCAGCAGCCTGTTAGATTTGTTTGTTTGTTTGTTTTTTGGGGGTTTTGTTTTGTTTTTTGTTATTAGCAATTGGGAGAACTTGCTGTATTTGGAGAATTCAACTATTGGCCATGTTTCTCACTCTGCTAAGTATGGTTTACAGTTCAGTGCCAAGGAGCTTTCACAAAATGATTTCTTCTGTGCGTACACCTTCAGCTTTCATAACTGCTCTCTTCCTCACTTGGGGTCAAATTCATCCTAGCAAAATACTAAAAAAAAAAATCTACCCAAATAAAGATTGGAAGTGACTCCTCTTTTTATCTTCATTTAGAGCACCTCTCAATCTCCATTCCTCAAAATCTCAACTAAACAAAACCTAAGAGATTGTATTATTTGTAAAATTCTTCCCATTGATTGAGGCTTAAAGATTTATTCTTTCTATGAAGAGCAAAAAGACAAAGTATTTAATGAAGCTTAAAAAAATATGTAATTTTATTATAGAGGGAATCAATTTACTGCAGAGTGAAAGTTACCTGAGTGTTATAAATTTACTATTATCAGAAGAAAGGGAGCAAAAATATTTAGATATTCATTCTGGTCAAAGCATGTGATAAAAACAAAACATGTCTACAAGTACGTTCTCCCCACTCACATGAAAAATAGCAACCAGGAGAAAATAGAAGAAATTAAAAATTTTCTTCTCATAATAACATTTACTTTATATGCTATGAAGATATACAATTTGGTCAAATTCTGAAATGGACATTAAGTGTTCATCATCCAAAGTAATTTGAGAGAAAATACACAGGTAGCATGTCTGAAATTATGAGGAGGTAAGAGTCTAAGGGGTGCAACCAGTCACATATATTTCTGTACAGAAGCCACAACAAGCAGCACTCCCGAGCACTTTCCAAAATATAAAATGATAAAATGCTATTAATCGGGTTAAATTTTGCATCCCTGTAAATTCCTTAAAAGCCTTGCCTCCAAAATCAAGTATGAATCAACTGCCTTGCAGCTGGGGACATCAGTCTAAGAACCACCTTCAAAGCAAAAAATGTCTGAGTTCTCCTTCATCCTCCAGAGCCCCAGTAATTCTTTGTCCACATCTCCTTCACTCTCTTGATGCACCAGGCATTATTAGAAGGCTTAGCTCTCCCTGCAATTTGCCCTAATGGTACTTAGGGTCAGGTAAAAAAGCAGCAAGAGGCACTAGGACAACAGAAATCAGACCCATCAGCATCAGCCAAATCTGGGGTCTTGGACACAGCTATTATGCACATCACTATCAGGATTTTCCCCTTCTGCAGACATGCAGGAATAGCATCTTTGTTAACTAGTATTTGTAGATCACTGACAAATGGTACAAGATAAATGACATAATAAAACTCTTTACTCAGTTTTCACTGTTTTTTTTCTGATGGGGAGAGTGTATGACTGCTGTAATTCTTGCTGTCTTCATAAACCTCTTCTCTTTAATCCTTCCATCCTTTTACAGCTTTTCCATCTTCTTGTTTAAGCTCACCAACCTATTTCTTATTCTCCTTTCTCCCCTCCCACAGATGTAGATTTTTTCAATCTTTAAATCTCTCCTAGAAACCAGAACTGGGAAGGCAAATCTGAAGATGCCCAGCAAGCTCTGTCAAAATAGTAGCACTAACTTGACAACTTTGGTCCACCAAAAGACTTCACAAATGACATTCATGTTCAAGCAAAATATTTAAGTTAGATATCATTGCAAAGATAGCAGATATGCTCTTTGTTTTGGGCTGTAACTCTGTGTAGTACAATGAATTGGACCCTAAAGGTGAGAAGCCTGAATATTTGTATTTAATACAAATAAAATTAATTTGAGGCTTTATTTTTAAATTTAATCAATTGAGAGTTATCTACTCTTCCAGTAAACAAGGATTTGATTTTGTGAAAAATTTGACTCTTCAAAAGTATTTGAAGTTTTAAACATCCCTTCAGGATAAAATTACAACAGAATCAGCAGAAGAACATATGAATGTAGGTTATAGAGGAGCAAATAGATTGTGGAGAAAAAAGACCCCAACCTTTTAAATATCGGTCTAGTGATATTTTAGAACATCTTACTGAGAAGAGTAGTGGAAGAGAAAAAAAAAATCAATTTCTGACACAGAAAAAATTAAAAATGGATAGCTGTGCTGCCTGCAATAACAAGAGGGTGAAATTCTGAACAAGTTTCTCAGTCATTATATTCTTAAAGTCCTGATAATTATGACCAAAAATGATCTTCAGATCTGAGTAAAGCCAAAATAGTAAAATTTCACAAATAACATAGGAAACATAAAAAGGTGAAAATTGTGGTAACTTTTTAAGATGAATGAGTAGGAAGAAAGTGCAGGAAGATAATTATAACAACGCTATTTGTTCCAGTTACTTGTATGCAGCAGGAACCTGAAAAGGCAGGAGGTTGATTATACTCTGTAAATAACATTTTCATGAGAACACCTCTGGTAAGTATAACAGATTCTCTGAAATTGCAACCATGATTTATTGCACCCATCTGTCCAGATACACATATTAGATGCAATGTTTATGGAGAAAGCAACACATACTGAATTTGGACAGAAGTCTCAATGCCAATGGCAATATCAGAAATTCCCATGTGCAATTTTTTCTATATTTCTAAGATTTTCCACCTTCAGTTTTGTGACTTGATATTATTATTATTAACATTAAAGTCTGAAACATTTCAAATGCATTCTGACATTTCAGAAAACCACAGCAAGCAGCTATTCCCCACAGTAAGTGAAGGCACCATTGCACACAGCAGTAAATCACTGTTTGTCTTCCACATTAAGTGCATCTTTTATACACGTTTTATGTGGGGTTTTGTAACATCATTCAGAAGAGCACTGTAAGCAATATTATAAATTCAGCACTGCCAGCATGGTGCTTACATTTTCACATTAATGGATGTTTTTGTCCCTGATAAGTAGAGATACGGTTTCTGATATCAGATAAACTTGGAAACACTAAAATAAAAGCCCTGTTGATAAAAGGATTTGGAATAAATCACTCTTATCTGGCCAGGGAAGTGGCAGCAATAGATTCAGGAGAATAGAAATGGTTGTTCTGTGCTCTCTCCAGCCTCCTCCTTGACTGCATCCACCCAGCTTTGTACGCCCCCCTCGCCTGGTGCCTCTGCTCGGGAAACAGGGAGAAGAAGACCACGTGCAAGGAACAGCATGCACATCATGATGGTGGAAAAACACAAACCGTGTCACGAGCCAAATTTATGTATGTGGACATGCATGCCTTTGTATGCACTGATCTATGGAATTCATTGCCTCAGAATTTTGCCTTGCTGCATAGACAGGATGAGATTACAAGGAATAGATGTGAACTATCTAACACTGGAGTAAAAGTTGAGAGATGATGATTTACGTATTGCAGGGGATTAATCTTATTTAATAAAACTTTGGAACAACCTCAGAGCAAGTTATTTAACATAAATGATTGAGGATTTTTAGAAAAAACTATAAAAAGCTTGTTAAAAACACTTGTGAATCTATTTTTGGTCATATAATTGAAATATTATGCAGTTAATCACTTAATTTAAACATATATAGTGCTGAATGAAGAAAAATTATGGTAATTCAAACTTGCACCTACTCATCTATATTCAATAATATGTGAATAAAGAAGAGGAAGATCAGAGAAGCCTATCTCGTATAGGTCATACAGTCATGCAGCTACTGTGAGAAGCCCCAGGAAACACTTTTTAAACTTTGGAATAAAGCCTGATTTTGTTAATGAGAATACAACGCTGTATATAAAACAGTCTTGTGCAGTTGTATCTGAAAAGAACATATTTTCAGGTATAAAGAAACAGAGAAAGGAAAGGATGAAAAGGTAGGAAAGAATGGTGCTAAACATAGTTAATGGCAAAAATCCCAGAAAACTTATATTTAGTAAGAAAGCCCAAACAAACCAATTTTGGGGGCTTTTTGCTAGTGTTAAAATAATATTATTTGTTTACGGTTTGGTAGCACCTATACATATTTTTATATGTCCTATAAATACAAATATCTATAAATACCACCATGAGATAGGTCCTCAAAATCAGCTTATTCTTGTTTTCTAAAGTTTTATAGATTTTTGGCTCTTCAAAAATAGGCTTATGAGTGTTAATTACAAATGAGTATTTTGTAATTAAGAAAAAAGATTTTTACTGGCTGATCTGAGTCAATGTGTAAGGGAAAGCACATTGTCCGTTCAACACTTAAGACATACAAATTATAATGGCCTTTTTATGCTTAAAATGTCATTTTGTTCTGGCAGTCCATGCTCTTGACAATATATATGGCTGCTTGCACTAAAAAGAACTCTTATATTTTCTTATATTGTACCCCAACTGCTTTTTGGGAAAGTGAGAGGAAAAAGCACACACAAAGAAATAAAATTAATTTAATCCAATTTTTTTTTCCGGACTTGAAAGGTCCTTTCAGAAGGGTAGATGGATATAGCAGTCAACGGGCACATAGGAAAAGAGACCACAAAGGAGATTCTGGATGTATCCCTTGTCTTTTGACAAGTTCAACAGACAGGCTTGACAAGGGTTAGCAGAATGTAGCTACAACATTCAGCTGGACACGAAAAAAAGTCTTGGATATTTTATAAATCACTATTATTTTATCTGCAGTAGATAAATATCTATGTGTATACAGATATATATCCATAGTATTATTAGAAACACAAAACGTTTGAGAAAGTTAGACTTTAATGGCTTGGGTTTGGGTTTTTTTAAAGTGATACAAGTTTGAGCAACCTCATCTAGTGGAAGGTGTCCCTGCCCGTGGCAGTGGAGTTGGAATGAGATGATCTTTAAAGACTCTTCCAAATCACATCATTCTTTGATTTCCATGATTCTATGAATTCACATGTTTATACCCATAGAGAATCATATTTCACAAAAAAAACATTGTTATTAATCCTCTGAGATGTAATAAACAAAGAACACTATCTAGTGAAGACAAGCATTTTTAGAAAGGAACAAACCTTTCAGATGCTCTGTTAGAGCAAAAGCACTGCAAACTTGTAATCTCAACGTAGATGTTTGTTTCATTTGTCAAATGACATATATTTAACATAGAGGCATTGAGAAATTTTTTATTAAAAAAAACATTTTCAGCTAGTTTCTGTATGTACTTTTTGAAATTGCAAACTTTTCTGTCACCTGTTGGCTAATAAAAACAATTTTCAATATCCAATGGTTCGGCATTTTTTCCCATGAGGAAATCCCAAAACAGTGTAAATGTTAAAAAATTAAGGTTGTATTCCACTGAACATGCTTACAGCTTTATTCAATGCCTCATCTCCATTAACCTACTATGATTCAGGTGAGGTGTGTGCTGGGGAAAGCCAGCCATCAAAACAATGAAATGAAGTAAACACACTCCATCTCCTCTCTGTTGCTTCACCATCTTTTTATAATTTTCCACGCTTGGTCCCACTCAACTGAATTTGCACCAACAGTGGTATTATGGTTTTATCACTACAGCCAAAGTTTTAAATTCTTGTAGGTAATGTTGATTAAGAAGCGTAACTAAAACTAAAGGAGTTTCCCAATAAGCTATTCTGGTTTTCTTCTAAATGCACTAACAAAATAACAAACCTGTAAAACACCCTAAGGTAGACAATGAGTGTACCTTTTCAATTACATCTACAGAATGTTATGGCACAAAAGAGAGCTCTGAGAAAGATTCAATAATCAGGAACAGAAGATATATTATTGATACTACCATAAAACTGCAACAATCCTGATCAATACATGCCATTCCTTTTCTGTTAAAAAAGAAATAGAATTCACCAGTACTCCTTTTTATTTACTTACAGTTGAAAAAAATTAATTTGGAAATAAAAACAAGGACCCCACACTATACTCATAAAATTCAGTAAATTATAAGGTCAGCTATTTTCATGTTATTAGGTAATATATAATACTTACTGCTGAATCATTTACAAATATTAAAAAAATATATAATTGGCTAGACCGTCTACATAAAACAATGACCTTTAAAAATATATTGGGGAAAAAACCAAAACTAGATCATAAAAAGGCAAAATGGAATTTACCTTGTACAATCTTCTGTCTTCTTCCTGTATACAGATTAATTAATACAAATTCTGGTAATCTAGAAATTGATAATTAATGCAAATTCTGGTAATCTAACTCATGCATCATTGGATTAACTTGGTTGCAAGCAATTCTATTTGCTTAACTTCATAGATTTTCAAGGTAAATCCAGTTCATCATAGTTATTTATTTCCATAATGCTTCATCCTTTTTTTTTTTACTTCAGCTTGTGCTGAAACAAGAAATTAGAATAATAAGGCAATATACTGAGACAAGAAATACAATTGCTACTAGACCTCTGAGATATATCCTACTTAAAGACTTGAAACCATGCATCACTAATTATCACAAAAAGTTTTTCTTCCTGTTAACAAGAGAAAAATAAATGAGCTAGAGGAGCGCTATCTGAAATAAGAATAATGCAAAGAACATCACGAAGGACATGAAATTAGAAAGCATAAGGCTCAGAGTTCGAGTCTCAGTTTTCCATTCCTTACAAATTATTTGTAACTTTTAGGACTGATAAAGGAAAGGCTTGACAAGTTTGGGATGGGTAGGAAAAGAATCCGGCTGCTTTACAGAGATAATTCAGGTGAAGACAAATATATTCAGATTCCAGACAAAATAATGCAGATAATGGAGGCAATCTTTTTTGTTGTTATCTCTTAATTTAATCTAATTAAATTGGAAAAGGACACTGAAGAAAATTCAAGAAAAGGCTAAAATGTGAAAAGAAAATATTCAAATGGAAATTATATGTGATTCATTTGGTTGTTTCTTTTTTCTGGTAATGAAGAACACTTATTACCTAAGTAGGAGGGTAAATCAGAGACTAACGTCTTTCAAGACCTGGATTTAGTTTATCCTTTAGATTAAATTAAGTCACAGGCTTTCTACAGTTCACATGCTGAACTGCATTTAATACAGACAGGAATTTCTTGTTTTATTCATGTGCATGTTCATCTTTCATTATCATAGCTTCTCTTTCACAAATGCTAGGACAATTTAAAATTCCCAGTTGGATAATTTACTGCATTTGTTATAACATACATGAGTAAAAAAAAGAATTAACAGGCCAGTATGACTATGACCTTCTTTTAACAGTACTTATATTTCATTCCAGCTGCAAATGTCAAGGTTTTAATGAAACAACTTTAAAAAAACCAAAACCTGTTTATAGGGAAAGGAAAAGGTGTGAAGATGGCTATGTTAGATTTTGGCTTCTTTGGCCTTTCTCTTAAGGTTACATATATCAGATTTGATGTTAAAATCAGTAAAGGGAGTTGATGTGGAAGGAAAAAAAGAATTAATAAAGACATAAATGTTTATTTACCATAAATTGTCTTGCAAAACACTAGTCTGCTATGATAAGTTTCCACTCCTTATTACTGTTTATTTAAACTATTTTAACCGCTGTTCAGAAATGTTAATTGAAATTAGAAGTTTTCTCCTATTACCTGTGTATTTCATTTAGTGGTCTAAAAGCAGCTATCAGCAAGTTCTTCATGAAGTTAAGGGTGATTTTGTCTTTTTAAAAATAAATTTTAAAAAACAGAGAGATATGGAGCAGATGTCAAAATAATCATTTGCCAGATCTAAATATTTGGCTGGAATATATTTGTCACTTTTCACAAGAATTTTTTTTTTTTAATGGGAAGTGGGAAAAAAACGGGGAAAAAAGGAAGCCTGGAGAAGTAATATTTAACTTACATCCCCAGTAAGTGCAACACTTGGCATACGGAGACCCCATATAAAATCCACTTGATGCCAAGGTTAGCCTTTTAACCTTGGTCTCCATACCCCAGAGAATTTTGATTACCAGGCTTTTTTTTGGTCCAATGACTAAATATAGTAAAACGGCAAACAAATTGCAGTTGGGTCTTGGCTGGATGATTAGCTATTCTGAGACATATGCACGTGCCCGTTAGCTCATCTCCAGTCATTCAGCTGTGCTGCAGAACAGAATGAATTTAAATTCTGACATGTCCTATGGACAGGGAAACCACCCCTCCCAACTGCTCCTACATACCACTTAAACTTCAAAGGATTTTACACCAAGGATGATCAGAGGACTGGGAAGCCTGCCATATGAGGAAAGGCTGAGAGAATTGGGGTTGCTCAGCCTTGAGAAAGGAATGCTTAGGGGAGACCTCATTACCATGTTCCATTATTTAAAGGATGACTAAAAGGAAGGTGGAGATTCCCTTTTTGCAAGTAGTCACATGGAAAAGCTGACGGGGAATGGGTACAAATTACCCCTGGGGAGATTCGAATTGGACAGAAGAAGAACATTTTTGACATTCAGAAAAATCAGCCATTGGAACAGTTTCCCTAGGGAAGTGGTAGATTCCCCAGAACTGAGCACTTTTTAAGATTTGCCTGGACAGGATCCTGGGCCATCTTGCCTAGACCATGCTTTCACCAAGTAATTTGGACCAGATGATCCTTCCAACCTGCTATTCTATGATACTATCATATCTTTTCTTTTACAAAGTAGCATTAAAAATGCCACGCACCATCCAATGGACAAAAAAAAAGCATCTTCTTTAAAGTGTATTCACTTAAACATACATCTTACTTCTTAATGTTTTAATTTTCAACAAATACATGTAATTAAAATTATTATAAAATAAGTAGGATGACTTTATTCAACAAAAGTCAAAGAATGATTCACCACAAAATTGTTTTCCATAGCAACTGCTGGAAAAAGTTGTTATTATTCATGCACTCTCATACATACATGTAGAATTATGAAAGCAGAGCAAATATTTTATTATTTCTTAATGATGCAGCCAAAAAATTAGATTCCATGAAAGGAAAATGAAATTTAGGAAGATTTTCTTGGAATGGATACTTAGTTTTCTTTGTGTTTGGGGGGGCACGGTAGGGGAAATGTTGGGTGGGGTTGGTGGAATATGATGCTTGTGGGTTTTTTTTAAAGAAAATGCATTAGTCAGATCCAGGAAACAGTTAATATAGGAAAAGAAAAAAACAATTCCCAAACTTAGACATTGGTTGCTTCCATTCCCATAACACGTTCTGGATTTCAGGTAAAAGTTCAGAATATATTTTGTTGAAAAATACTGGAAAATGCCAGAAAAAAACCCCAGCATTTAAATTGTTTTACCTAGAAGTGTTGCATAAACTAGGACCAGCATTGAAGGCAATGCTACTGTCACTGAGGAGGATAAGAGTTTTCTGCAAACTCAGAAGTGCCACAGAAAACATATAAAGAGAGCAAGTGCATGAGAACTCTGACACCAGCTGAAGCTGTGAGAGGACAGGCATGAAAGAAACAAAATCTCAGGGTCAACTCTTTGTCACTGATTTCTGTACATGAATCAAGGCATCAACAGACTTGAAAATTCATTTGACCAGCTCTCAGGCAAAATTTCTGAGTCAAATTATAAAAGTATACTGTCTCTAACTCAGGAAGTGCCTAAACTTTCTGTTAGTGTAAAAGTACTTTCTGGAAAAAGCATCACTACAATGCTCAGTGTGTTCTTATTATTTTCCAATTATTTATTATTGAATGATGGCAAACAGAGCTGGATGAACCTTCAGTTGGAACGAGTAAATTGTAACAGGCTACATATTGCTGCCTACATACCTGCCTTTAGATGGCCATATCAATATAATCAAGACAATAAATCCCAAACAGTAAATTCCCATCTAGGAAAAAAGTGAGTACAGCTCTGGTCTCTGCAGAAGCCACCACTGTGCTACATGCTATGAGCCTGGGTGCCATGTGTGGCAACAGGGAAGCACAGAGGACCTCAGCCTGCCTCTCCCTCCTCCTCTCAGCACAAGTCTGAACCAGGAAGCACAAGGAGCACACACGAAGGACAATCATGCTCCCACAGTGTGCCAGCAATGAGCATCCTGCAGCTGATCATATGCCAGTATATTTTAAGGTCCGTCAGGAGCCTGTTTACAAGAAATATTTGCTTTAGAATAGCAAAAGTCAGTGTTGCTTTTAGTAAAACGGACCAAGTCAGCTCAACAGAAATAATCAAATTAAAAAAAAAAAAAAACCAACCCTGCTCACAAAGAATATGACACTGGTAGGGCATGAGACAGACACTGCTATGTGTACATCCCATTGGCCAGCACCCTGAACCAAAACCAACACTGGAATGAGCTTTAGAGAAAGGTCTGCACATGGAGAGCTTTGCAGTTCTTCCCAATTGGTTGGCCACAGATGTTTCTCTTCTCTACTCTCAAAACAAAAGCCAACGAACAAAAAAACCCACCAAAAACCCTCTAAGATGACAAAACCTGATCAAAATGCAATAAAATGAGGTACTTGAAATGTGCTGGTTTTAAATGAGCAGATTTTATTTGAGGTAGTATTCCTTTAAATCATTTACTGGATGCTAGTAGAAATTTCCATGAATAATGTAGCTTGGTATTAATACTCGAGACACTAAATATGCTTTACAACAATTTGCTTTAAAGAGATGTACAAGTTCCAGAAGGTGAGGGTGAAAACTGTGGAACGCATCCTAAAATAAAATAAACAGCAGAGGGAGGAAGCAAATGCCTTCAAACAAAATCACCCTATTTTTAAACTAGTCCCATTTTTGTGTCTTTTACATAAATATTTCATTTTTCTTCTATGATAGAGAAAATATAAGTCTTTTATCAGTTGCTCACATTTCTAGGTTCAATTTCCCTATGGCATACAGCTCATTAGAAAATGTATTAATAATAAATGATCTTTTTCTTCAAGTATATCCTGCCATTAAGTAGAGTGTTATTACTGCCTTATAAATACATATTGCTTTATCACCAGAAAACCTGGAACTGGGGCAAAAGAAGGCTTAACACAAAAAATTACAATTTCTTTTTTTTTTTCAGTGGTCAGTTTTTGCAGTGGAGACCTTACTGCTGACACTTTAACGTTTATTCTCATTGATTACAAGTTTGCACTCTCAGTTGTTTAAATAAAATGCATGATGGTTCTGTGTTACTATGACGGAATTCTTCCTCAGGAAAAGAGAGAAATACAAGAAATTGTTAATATTCAAAGCTGGCAACATTTTTTCATTCCCTTGAAATGTTGACATCAAGTAGTATTTGAATTTAGATATTACAGCTGTTCTTGCAATTTGCAGTGGGCTGGTGTTAGTTCTGTAATGCAATGAGGTTTCATGAGAAAACACTTCTGCCTGCACAATTCATTCTGCTGGGCAATGAAATGCTTTGGTGTCCAGAGAAGAAGTTTCATGAGACCCTTGGCAGATCTGTCACTGGAGACAGGAGGCCCCGGATGCTGCAGGAAGCAGATACTCATGAGGATTTCTTACTGCCACATAGAAGTAATTGTAGCTTTCACACTGCACTGGTTCCGCAATATGTCATTAGCAACTCTATGGCTACTCCTCCTACTCCTCCATGCCTGTCTAGGAGCTGTGAGCATGTCCCAGTGCCTCACAGCCTTGCAGTGGAACTCGAATTGGCTCTTGTGGTACAGTGCTCCACACACTAAATGCGCCTGGCTAGGTAAGTCCTGCAGGATTCCCTGTTGGGGCTTTTTTGGAGGAGTAGTGACCAACCAGGGGTCACCCATGACCTTCTTGAAGCAAGGGTGCTTAGGAATAAATCATGTCAATGAGACATACTAAAGCAGAAGGAGGTCTACACTGATATCTGCTAGCAGCATGCAGCTGGACACAGGACTGCAAGAGACACTCTGTAAGATTTTTACAGGCCAATCCTGGCTGAGGTCATCCTGATACAGCAGTGGCAAAAATGGATTCCAGCACTAAGCAAGTTCTGTCAATGCTAATTAAAAATAAGTAAGAAAAATCAAAACAGCAAACAAACAAAACCCCACAAAAACTCCAGTCCAGACTCCATGCCCTCTTGTTATCAATGACCCAAAGAAACCTCTGCAACACTGTCAATTTTTCCCTTACTTACTTATACCAGTACTATCAAATTACATCATTCTCAGTAGTGACTTGGGGATTTGAAATGAGAAAAACAGCTACAATCTCTTTTTAAATTTTATTAGCAAGGGAAAAAACCTCCCCATTCATTCTCTTCTCAAAGAAAAGAAGCTGAGATGCTTTGGCTTAGTTTCAGCTTTGAATTTAAACAGTTAACTGACACAGGTATGGGAAAAATTCATTAATTTATTGCTAAACACCACACAAAGGGGAGTCAAATGCTTTTAATTGTACCCTGAAGTACTTTTCTGTGGATGGAAGCAGGGAAATAGAGATAGCCTACTAATAAGAATAAAAAATATTCTATTAATGGACGCAGGTTAAGAGAAGTATCTTTATAATATTTTTCCCTAGCCCAATTCCACATCAAGATCATATTAATCACACGATAGCCTTCAATAACTACACACAATAACTACACACAAGATCGTACTCAAAACCATAATTTTCAAACACATTTACCACCAACATTTTCATTATCCCTCCCAGATATTTATACTCCCTAAAGCACAGTATTTTTAAGATTGTTGCAAATGTAAAATGTTTCAGAATATTTAAACAACTCCCTATTCCCTTCACATCCTGATAGAAATCTGTTTTGAGTAGAAGAACAGCATAATTTACGACCTGAACCTCACCATCTATTCAATCTTGCAGCAGTGTGCTTTCAGATAGCTCATCTGAGGAATCACACCTTAAATTCAGGTTTTTAGCTTTTTATATGCTATACGATGCAGTCTGGCAAGGCCATGAAAGCAGCAGAACATGATTAGACTGTGTTCTGTCTCCTAGTAAAATTTAAAATTTTGAATGTGAACCAAAAATATCCTCAATAAAGAAGCAGTGGTACAGCCCTGGAGCCTGCCCTGCTCCAGCCTCTCCATTTCTGGGCATGGAAATAATTTCTGGGCATCACTTCCCATGATTCAATCACAGCTTTACACAATCTGTGTCATGAGTGCAGACAACAGCACAATCAGTGAGACAGAAATGAGTTGGAACAGCTGAAAGACAGAAGCTGTAGCTCCTGGTGCCTCCTGTCAGGCAGGATTTGGCCCCTCCTGGCCAGTGGAGAAGCATAAGCAGAGGAGCACAGGCTCTCTCTGGCACAGGCTGCTTTGTGCCAAGGTCTGGGAGCAGATTCAGTCCAGAACAGCCTGACTGAGGAACTCGGCAAAAGCCTGCAGAAGCCAGAGACATCTGTTCACCCTGTGTCTTTTCACTGATCCCCCCAAGAGAAAGTACTGCTGATGCATTTTCTGCTGTTCTCCATATGCACACAAGGCCTCTGCTCTCACCAGCAATTTATCATAGAGCTTTGCTGGCCCTCCAAGGCTGACACCCATCATTTCTCTGCTGAAAAAAAAAAAAAAAAAAAAAAAAAGCAGATCCCTGTACACTATCCTATGAAATTTAAAAGTTGTTTGAGCTGGTAGGTGATGGTACTTTGCAGAGCATGTGTATGAGCACTATACTAGTGGCACGGGAGCTACTACAAATCATTCTCTCTTTGATGAACCCCGTGTGCTGCAGTGCCAGCCATACCAAATCACTGCCCTTGTGTGCCTGTCCCCAGCAAGCATCACCTTCTGGAAGAAATTGAACACAACAGCACTTTAGCCTTCGTAATGCACACATGCTGCAGCACAGCATAAAGCAGCTGAGGAATTTTTGACAATTTGTTTCTCTAGGATTAGTGAAAAGTCCTCCCATCTAAGAAAAAGACTCTTTGGTAGGTATATTTACCTTTCAACTAGAAAATTTAGAATGTGAATCTCAGAGGGCAGAAAGTTAAAGAATAAGAATAAGAATATTCTGTTACAGAATGTCTGATCCTTGTTTCTAGAAAATGTCTAGCATTGCTTTAAAATACAGACTATGATTGCAGAATAAAAAGCAGGAGCTCAATTTTGTTTGAATGGACTGCATGTTTCTGGTAAAACTAACACATTATTAACTCTTAAGTGGAGCAGCAAGTGGGAAGAAATGTTACTAGAGATTTCCAGGAGAGAAGCAAGAGAGTGAAAAAAAAGCCATCCATGTACAGAATAGAAAACCTGAATTTCCTAAGTATCCGTGGTGATAAGGAATACTCTGATACAGCCATTGTCGTTTTGGTCCCTCCCTCCTACTGTACTTACAAACTGAGAGAAGTACTGCAGTGTGAAAGACAGAAGGTGGGGCTGTGTGACCCCTGCGCTCAAATTCAAACACATCTTTTCTATATATTTTCTCATAGCTCGTTTTCAGGTGCAGACAGAGGAGACAACATACTTACACAACGGAGAAATACGTCAGTGATAATCCTCCCAAGTTATAGACAGCATTTTTCACAGCAGGCAGGGAAAACACAGTAGTGCTACTAGCACTGCTGGTAGGTTTGTCATTTAAAGACTGAGTAAT
The DNA here is from genome assembly GCA_037013685.1 of Acridotheres tristis. NCBI lineage: Eukaryota > Metazoa > Chordata > Aves > Passeriformes > Sturnidae > Acridotheres > Acridotheres tristis. The sequence goes on from CM072884.1 coordinate 77,231,516, forward strand.
TTTGGTGAACCATCCTATCAGCCCCAACCTCCCTCTACGTCAGGGCCAGGCTTGTATCGTTCTGAGTTAATGGGGAAGTTTCTGGTCATGGGGTAGGGAACATCCTCCAAAGTTCTTCTGAGCAATGAACTAATTTAATGCAGGCATCTTTATTTCATTCCTACATCATGCTCTCATAATTAACTTTCTGTAATCTTTGTATAAATCCCTTAAGGATTGTTCCCATATTGGAAAGTAATTATGACACTGACAATTATGCTGGTTTTATTTCCCTTATTCAGCTGTTCTGTAGTTAAAATAAGTTAGTTTCTCTAAGAAAGGCCTAGTGGTCAACAAATATAATTTTTTTTGCTCTTGTTTTAAGTGCTGTACTGATTTTTTCTCCTGTCACTAACTTACTTGGTTTTTGTTTCAAGGTGGTTATGCCTACAGAATATTGCCTCTACGTTTTGGCATGAGTAAAGTTTTGTGAAATTCATGAAAACTTAATTCCAAAGAGAACTAGGCACTGAGAGTGAAAACAAATGCATCCCATAAAGGTACTGGCAGCTTTATAAATGATGAGCAATCTTCTTAAATACATTATCTTTCTTTTTTTTTTTTTTTTTGGCTTTTTGTGATGTGATTTAAAGAGTTTTTATTGCTTTACAAGAAATCCAGGGAACAATGTTCCTTTCTCCAACAACATAATTATTAAACTGAGATAAATACTCAGTTTTGAAGGCATTGATAGGTAGACTCCTTCAGTCTCTTAAAAAGTGTGGATAAAAACCAAGAAGCCATAAGGCTTTTTAATCTACAAATTTTTGTAAAACAGACAAGAGGAGTGAAGCTTCATTGAGGCACTCAGTTCCAAAGATAGCCTTTCAGTATGGTATTAACTGGGGTGATAGGCCAGAGCTCTGCAAGAGCATCTGAGTTTACCCAAATGCACCATCACACTGAAACCTGAACTTTTGAATTTGAAAGCTTCAAATACCAGTACCTTCATACTAGGAGATTATTAGCAGGAGATATGATATGGGAGAAAGGTGTTTAAAACACATTTACATAAATGAAATTCAAGAATAGCAGTGCTGCTTCTAGCAGCATTCATTACAGGCTGCTGAAAATGAGTCTGTTACCACAGTAACCAAGCTAATATTGGCTTTCCAGCTTGCAGACATTAAATCCCTTAAATACAGGTGCAAAGGATGAATACAGAGTTTTGGAGAGGGTAAATTTTCTCTGCCACAAATGTCAGAATGGAGGGAAGAAGATACAATAAATTTTTATGGTAAAGACATAGTTAATCACTTACCCAAGAAGAGAAGTGGAAAAACTTGTAGTAGCAATGAAATTTGGACTGGATGGAGCACAAACCCTGTGCACAATAATACTGTTTTCACTCAGAAATAACGGGTATTATTTGAAGAGCTATTCTGGTGATGTGTAAGGTGAACTAGAATTCAATTCAATCCCTTTACAGAGCAAAAGTATAGGTTAGATTTTTGGTCAAGTGAACAGGTGAGGTCCTGAATACAAGCAAGGAGGTTAAAACAGAGCATCCTTCTCACATTTTTTCTGAAGTAAAAAACTCCTCAAGTGTATTATACTCTGAAGGAACTGTACTGTGGTAGCATCTCCTGCCAAACAGGTGTTACAAATAGGCTGCACCTAGCTGCAAGTCATAGACATCTACTTTTCCTGACTTAATGATTAGTACCAAATGCCAGAAGAACACTCATTGCTAACTCTTTCTAGAAATACTTTAAAGACATACATTTTAACAGGGTTGGGTTATTTTATTTATACATATATTGCTCTTTAGTTTTCTACATTAATTACATCCTAAGGAAAAAAAATGATCCTTAAAAACTAGAAGTTTTAAAAATCGTACGAAGAACCTACATATTCCAATGAAACTGTGAATATAACCTTGAGTATTTTAAAATAGAACTGCATTCTGGAATTCAATTGTTATTACATTACATATTTAAAACAGATAAATATATGCATCTTCATACAACATTTGAGTCTACTAACTAGCATCATCTCGTGAGAAATCTCTGCAAGTTAAAGAACGTGAATGTTTGGAGAACAGAGGCCAAAACATACCTGTCTCAGCCTCAGGGGCTGTGGATGACACCAGCATGCCTAACCTCTCAAAAGGACTGTACTTGAAGTGAGATTCATGAATCACTTCTTTCTCTCACCCTCTGACTCGAGCTGATTTCAAGAGAGCATGACAGAGGTAGGCAGGCAGCTGACAAAAGCCACTCTGGCACTCTGGGAGCAGCTGGGGCAGGCTCAGGAGAATTTCCTGCCTCTTTTGAGTGCATGAGCTCCTTCAAGGAGCTCCAGATCCACGATTCAGGCTGACCAAGATGATTTTCCAACTCATCTGTGATTTTATCAAAATTATTTCATATGTTTGCCAAACATTAAAAGTGAACAATAAAAGAATGAAAGAGGAAGTAAATAACCACGCTTCCATTGATGTGGATATAATCAGAGATTTTACTTAGTAATTCACTCAAAATATTTTAATAAATCTTTCCTATCTGACTATCAGAGATGACATTTCAGATTCAAGAAATCTCTGAAGCACATTAGATACTGCTGTTGAAACTTTTTGTTTTCAGTGAGCAAAGGATAAGCCCAACAGGTTCTTATACCACAGATCACAAATGTTGGTGAAATGTTCTTGTTCAGTTTTAATAAGAGTTATTGTCTTTGCCAGTATCTTCCTCCTGTTATTCTTCAGCATCATGTGAATATGTAGTGGTCCACAGGGCGTTTCTGTATTAAGTCTTAAAACCCTTCAATAAAAAGGCTATTTAGAATATCAAACAATTAAGTAACAGACATATTACTGAAGTGTGTCACTATATTGAAATGTGTTTTTACCTTTTGCATGAGATAGTAACACCTTGAAGACTAAGCAGCATGACAGAGTGAAGTCACTGTTTTACAAATCAACACAGATCAAGCAGACCTTTATAAATCCTGCCAGCTGGTATACTATAAACAAGAATCTATACTGATCGTTGTTATGCAGTTCCTAAACATATATAGAATGGATGTAAAATAAAAATATTCTAAGATGATTGATGCATGGGGAAAAGAGATGCAACAGGCTACTCTTGCATAGAAAATGCTGAGAAAAAAATTGTTTTTTCTAAGCTAATCTTTTTTTTCAGAAATATGTACAGAGCAGTATCCTACAAATGAATCCTCAACCTGTAAATAAGTCATATAAAGTAGGTTTCCATTTTATTGTCTCACTTTCAATCTTTTACCAGAAACTTGAAAAGGTTTTGTGAATTGTTGACCAACCAGGTTCCGAAGCAGTGGCTCAGTGTGTGGGAAAACACCAAGATTCAAGCACTCAGTGTCACCTTACTGGCCTCTGTGTTTTCCTGTAAGGAAGGGAAGGATATTCTCTGTACTGCTTTTCCTCCATTCACAGTCAAGCCACTTCTGTCAACACACCAAGGATGTTAAGAGTATTCACTTGACAAAGTACATCCAAATGTCAATTCTTGCAGTTTGCAATGGAAGGTATGTCAACATAACAGGTATTTTGGCAAATAGAAGAAAGTCTTGAATAAGTCTTCACTTAAGATTTCTGGTTGACTTCATATCTAATTGGAAATTTTGACCAGAATGCAGAACTGAAACTAAGAACAGATTTCTAATAAATCTTTAACAGCTACTACCACTTATATAATATCAATATTATCTAATATAATATTGAAATGTTGCAAAATCTTAAATTTTTCTCCTTTTAATATTTAATTACAAATTGATATAAAATATAATCCTTCAGCTTCAGGCTTTCAAAAAATGTCGATTAAATGCAGAAAGACTCCAAGCTTCTGTTTCTCTGCCTCAGGGGCCTCAATATTAAACTCTGTCATTAAAGGAAAACTAGCTGAGGTTATAATAATGAGTCAAGCAATGTAGAAAATACCCACTGTATTTTTAAGAAGGCCCATTAAATTACAAGTCTTAATAAGGGGACCGAACCACTGCATCATGGGACTGTTAAAATCCAAATACAGGTGATACTGAATTAACAGCCTTACAAAAACTCTGAAATACTGTCAGCAGGCACAATTGTCATATCTGCATGACATGGTATCACTGATGTTTTTGTGACAGGTCCCATTCTTCCTAAAATTATGCTCACTGACTCAAGTAAATTTCACCCTCTGATATCTTAGTCACTGCATCTTCTGTGGTGTCTTCAAGCTCTGATAACAAACTAAGCTGGTTGCAGTGTTCTCTATCAGTCATTTCTTACTTTAAAAGGAAACAAAATGTACTGACCCGTTGCATTTTCCAGCTGTCATATATGTATCATTAGTATCAAATTTTTTTAACTTTGTCACTGACTCAGAACTTTGTGGTCAGTTCTTCTGAATATCTTTAGTATAAATTACCAAATCTGCAGGTAGAAAAATACGCATTGTTTTTTAGCTGATGCTTAACTTCCCCTCTGACTTCTTAAATAGGCAATGTGGCACTAGTGCTCTCAGCTTTCCCAGCTTTCCTTAAAGCAAAATAATTCATTATTTCTGTCTTTTCTCCATCATGCTTGATAACTTCATAATTCAAACTGATATCAATGCAGAAGTTCTGGTATGTCAGAGCTCATGTTAGCTGAACTACTTGCTATGCACATAATCTTTACTAGAGTGTCTCACTGCTCCAGTCACTCACTCTTCCTAAATTAATTTATTCTCATTATTTTGTATTCCTTAAGAGTCTTGATAATGTCAGTCACATCAGCTATCACTTGTACATAGAATATATTCTATTAAATTAATGGAATATATACTAAAAACACTGCATATAAATAAGTACTGTAAATTTCAGAACTTTGTCATTTTTCATCTATTTTTAGGAAAATAAAGCAGCCTTTCAGAATTTCAGTGCAGTTATGATTTTTTAAAATATCTGAATCTGAAATATTCTAGAAGATTTGACAGGTATATGCTGGTTTAACACTTGCAAGATCAATAAACGGCCTGGACCAGATGCTAATTTCTGACTGTCAATTTTACCATTTGAGAAACAGTCACATAATATGTCAACATAGCATAAAGAACTCAATCTTGCAATCTTGCAGGCTGCCATGCAAGACAGCAAAGTGTCCCAACAGTAAAGATGATGTATGATGAAGGAAATATTAACAGTTAAGTAAGACAACTGCTGTTTACTGGCAATCCCCAAACACAGGCTTAGTTTATTTTCCAGTTTCCTTCATCCACCCCCAAAAGCCCTGCCTGTTTTCAAGGCTTCCTGAAACATTTCTCCATTGTTATAGTTTACTTTAACATAACCAGTCATAGTGTCATGGCATCTAATGGTATATAAGCTGCATCTATTACAAAAGCAACCATATTTGCCTTGTCACCTCCACCTTTGGTTTAATTTCTCATAATATGGTAGCTTACAGATTTCCTTTTGATGTTATAGAGCATGTTGTTGTATTATGGAATTATTTCCTTACTCTAGAGAAAACTTGAAAATCTGATTTGTTTTAAAAGAAAATCCATATTGAAATTCCCTAGCTAAACTAGTTTTTCAGTAGGGCTTCTAGCAGGGAAGAATTTTATATTTTTTTGTCAAGAGATTAAATATACAACTCAAAAGGAAAATATAACAATGTAAGGCTAAACAAATTTTTTTAAATGATGGGATACAGATATATTCTCATTTTTATAAAAGTAAGAAGCTTCATTCCCTTGAGGGACTGTCACTGAACTGAGCTAAAAACATGGGAGAATAGCAGCACACAGCCCACAAGAGCTATGCCCTCCAAAGCTTGTGTCATATTTTCCTAACCTCCTCCTTCCCATTGAAAAATGTGTGCCAATAATCATTCATGCATCTTCAGACCCAGCTGAAGTGAGCAGTTCCCCCAGTTTCAAGAAGTGAGATAAAAGAAATGAGAAAGCCCAGAGACTGCTGCTCTGGGCAGCCATAATCTGTAAGTGTCTTGAGACAAGCTGCAGCCCAGAGAAGAAAGATGCTGCATAAACAGGCTAATTGGTCAGGCAGAGTTTTCTTCTGGAAGCCATCAAAATGACCTTCACATCTATTATTTAATTTTATAGTTCTGTAGAAGAAGAGTAATGCTGGTTTACTTTGAACCAATTTCTTTATAGGGTATCTATCTAAAATTTTGGTATAAGTTAAGCAGAATTCTCGGTTTGTTGGGTTTTCTTTGTAAATAACTGAGATCTTCAAGTAAATTCTACTACTTCAGCATTATGGACAAAATTATGCTGCCATTTGAAATGGCACAGGATCCAGCAGAACACTTTCCTTTTCACCACATAGTTTTGGGTTGAAGAGTTTCACAGCAGTTTCCTTGTCCCATCATACAAGACAAATATCTAATTTCTACATATTCTTAATGAAAATATTTTTCAGCTATATAGGAAGTGAATAGCAGAAATTTTTAATTGTTTAAGGAAAAATCCACAAGGAGGCTGTTTGGCTGCTTTATACCTGCAAAGCAGCAGGAAAAAATAAGGGGGGTAACCCAGAAGATGTTCTGTTCTGTCCAGGTGAGGAAGTGTCTGTCTTTGGCCCTAATGAGAAAATAAAAACCAAAAGGGCTTCAGAAAGCGTTGGCCAGGTGGTGCAATGCTCTTCTTGCTGCAGCCTTCTGCATGGGGTGCTCAGGACACGTTCATGCTCTCTCAACATCCCCAAAATGCTGCTGAGGGTGTTGTAAAGCATCCTCTGACAACACGTGACTGAAACAGGTATTTCCTTCGAGAGAAGTTAATCACCAAGACTGAGCTGGATTTTTTTTTTTTACATGTGATAAAAGCACAATTAAAACTGGCATCTTTGTAGGAATTTCAGTTCTAAGAAAATTATCAGCACCCATGGCAGAGAGAAATAAAGGGCCTCCAAAACTGTAATACAGTAAAATTTTTGCTGTGCTCTGATTGGTACATTGAATATCTATCCTTTCCCTGTTGACACTCTGCCAGTGAAAGAAACCTTGGAGGAAAAAATAGTAGCAATGCTTCACTGAAAACACTTGTTGATTTAGCTCTAGCACCAGAGTACAGTGGTTTGTTAATTTAGACTTTTGCAGTTCTGCTAAACTGAGTTGTCATCAAGCCCAGAAACAGCTCTAGAAACAGTCAGACAATTTCTTATCAGAGAATAAAATCATCTGAAGGATACAGGCAGAGCTGGATGAAAAACAAAAACATTTACAAAAATGTTTTGAAATGTTTTGTTTTCCTCAACTTCTTAGAATTTTGACATCTCGAGAAAAAGCTTCCTCTCCATCAAAAGCTCAGGAGCCAGACAGGCACTGCACCTGTGCACACCTAACACAAACACATGTGCCTGAGTTTCTCACATATCAAAGAAATAGCCTGAACTCAGTAATGCCACTTATTCCAAGAGAGATTTGTCTCATTTCAAAAAAATAAATTAGGTCCTAGAAAACCCTGTCAAAAGTTTGGAGACACACTTGATTTTGATAAAATTTAATGGTTTTTGTAAGAAGCAAGTGAGATATTGGAGCAAGAGCTAATAAGAAATAATTCCTGCCTTCCATACTTGATATGAGTACAAGAACTAGGACAGGTTTCTGGAGTTCAAACAGTAAGATTGTAGCAAAACCTGTTTGCTTGTGAATAAAACTGCAATCCCACAACAAGCTGTGCTCAGGCAAGTTGGCTTCTCGATGTCTCCGACCAAGATAGCTGAGAATCAGTGCAAATTTTATTCAGAGAAAATAAAAATAGAAGTTTAAAAAAAGCAGCTTAGAAGGGATTGGTGTCTACCCTCTGGTTTCTGTAGCATAATTCCTTGGGATTATACTTCACCTCCCACTGAAAACTCCCAATGCTAACATCAACCAGTAAACCTGTCTCAAGTAGTACTGACATCCTGAATAATTTAAACAAGAAATTCTTCATAACAAGGTGTTTTCAAAAGCAGAAGAGAATTATTTTCACTGCAGCTCTGTTCTACAGCTAAGAAGTGAGAAAGTAAAAGCATTCCCCAAACTTGCTGCAGATAATATCAGCACCAAGGGTCGTCAGCGGGAGGTGAGCATTCTCCCCTAAGAAAATGCTTCCGTACATTTTAAAGGATGGGGAGTTGGAGGGACAGGGCTAGGAAACCCTTTCTTTACTGCTCTTTCTGACCTTGGAATATACTGTTGTTAACTAGTTTCAGCTTATTGACCAATACCCTTGAGGATTTTTGCCTTGATCCCAGTAAATTAGAAGTGTAAGGTAAGGAGGCACAAGGTGCAGTCTAGAGATGCTGACCCTATTGCTGCAGTGCCTAATGAATGTGAAAATAAGCATGCCAAGCACTGATTCATATCTATGCCACCAACTCTATTTCCCCTCTCAAACCTGCCCTCTGTTCCCCTCCTCCTTGCCTCTCTTCTGAAGCACAGCTGATGAACCAGCTCTCAGCTCAGTGGCTGATGTCCAGGGGAGCAGCAGCAGCTGGAGAGTAACCCCTGCTGCTGGGATGGCAGCAGCTGGAGAGTAACCTCTGCTGCTGGGATGGCAGCAGCTGGAGAGTAACCTCTGCTGCTGGGATGGCAGCAGCTGGAGAGTAACCCCTGCTGCTGGGATGGCAGCAGCTGGGGTCAGGTTGTCTGAGTCTTGGGATGGAAAGTGCAAGTAAGAAATGTTTCTGCACTATTAAGCCATCCTTTAATGTATGCAGTCAAGCAAGAGACTCTACCAGTCACCCACTGACTGGGTTGTGGTATGGTTTGTGGTGTGATATCTTTTTCATGCTTAGCAATGCTTTTTCCCCTAAAGAGCAATAACTCATCTAGGCAGTGGGATGCACTATTACATACAGCTCTGCTCCCCTCAGAAATGGGAAGTGCAGAAGTACTGCAAGTCACAAAATCAGACAAGAGAAAAATGTGGTCAGAACATATGCCTCTTCATGCATGAGACAAGACTGGACAATGAATGACATCATCTGTATCTTTGTTAACCCACTTTCAGGAATCTAGGGTCCCTTGATGGTTGAATTTAGAAAGACAATTAGTTTCTGCATGTGCTAAACCAAGGTACCTCCTGTGTTTTGTTTCTTCTGGCATCCTGTTTAGCTTTTATGCAAATAATACAATTTATTTGAGCCATTTGCAACATTAAACATGGAACTGAGCAGAGAGCATGCATGACCAAACTGCACAACCATATGAGAATGAGATGATTTCCAAAGATAGTTATGTTAAGCTTACATTTGCAGAATAAATAATTCAATCCTCATGCTTCACAGTTAAATATTTATACAAATACACTGCTTGTCACAATTAATTTGATTAAACTGTTAGGAAAAAGGAACTGTACAAGAAATGAGACTTCATCCAGAAGGAGAAGCTATTTATGTTGAAATAAATTTTGTGAAATTACTGAAGCAGCAGCAGGTCAGGAAGCAATCCTCCAAATCCATACAAAGATCTGACCCCCAGTTTAGTTTGGGAAGGCTTTCTACCAACCTTTTTTTCTTTTTTTTTTTTTTTTAAATTTTAAATTTAGCTAACAAGGCCACAACCTTATTTTCCTCTTTGTTATGGAATCATACGACGTTTTTCTATTTCCCCCATGAAAAGCCTTATTTATAGACTGAAAACACACTATATTTTGCATATATTTTTCCGCATCATTTTCCTTTACAATGTGCTCAGAAGAAATTATTTGCTTTCACAGCACACTCACCACTGTTCCTTAAAGCAGGAATGGAAATGTTAAAGGAAAACTTTGTCCCTTTAGTCTCAAGGACATTTCTCAGGAAACTTCAAAAATCCTCAACTACCTCAGTAAGAAGCCTGGATATGCAATCCTGTTTATAGATCAAAATTGGGATCACTTTTGATCTGAGTGAGGTCTGGTGCTATAAAGTTGAGGGGGACTGAATGAGGCTCCCTCTCTAAGAAGAAGTAATCATCTCACTGGCACTAGTTTGGATGTGACTGAGGTTAAGCCAGAGCTTCACATGACATTTTGTAGTACTACTAGGAATCCAAGCTCTGACTGTATGTGCAATACTGCAGACTGCTGCAACAGGACAGGAATAGACAAGTGGGTCACCCTGAGCTGAGAAAAGTAATTCCTTTTTTTTTTCAGTAATCAAAAGAAAAAGAGGATGATGAGTCTATTCCATCGCTGACCAACTTCAAGCTGTAAGGTCATGTAATATCATCATATAAGAGCATTTGGTGCACAACACAATCAGCTGGTGGGAGGGACTCTGCAGAACAAGCCAGACTGTCAAACTGGCCTCCAGTTCAAACTCATAAAGGATCTGCCCTTGCACCAAAGGGCACTGACTGGATACTTTGTCCACAGGACAAATAAATAGGAGAAATAAATATTCTTCTTGTTTCTGTATAATTATTTAAATACCTTTTCTGGATTAAGCCTATGGTAGCCAGATTAGGAATGCTGCAAAAATTCATAAATGTTGCAAGAATGCCTGTTGCACCTTCAGTGGTGATTGGTGGTGCAAGAGCACAAAGAGTGGGAAGGAAAGTGTGGGATGCTGCTTTTAACTGCCAAGAACCTGCCAAAGAGGTTTATTTATTTTGTGATTCAATGAGACCAAAGAATTTAGTTGTTGTATGTATGAAGTGAACTAGATTCCTGAATATAAGTAACATTTGGCCTTTCTTTTGTTATATATTTGGTTGACGTTTCCTCACATTCCATTTTCTCCCAGTTTACCCTTCAAGTAAAATTTTTCCTCTTTCTGCCCCTTAATGAATATATTAATTAGGTTCAAATGAAAGTGAGACACTCAAAGAGGTTCTGTTTTAACTCCCAGTACCAAAAATGACCACAGGCAGCTTTGGGAAAACCTCTTTGCCACCTGGACTTAAGTTTAGAAGAGCTCTAGCAAGTCTGAACTTGGTCACCTTTACTGCTGGCATCTGAAAGAAGGTTAAACATAATTACATACACCCAAATGAATCCATAACCAAGAAGAGGTAGCACGCTCTCAGAATCAAAAACAAACAAAAAAAGTTAAAAATGGGTTTGACTATTTTTCCAAAGCCTGTCAAACAAAGAGAAGAACAGGTGGACACCATGCAAAATCCTTGCTTGCCTACTATACAGGCAAAAGTTAAATATGCAACTGCAGTCCTCAAGAAATAAAAAGATATTCAGCTATAATCATACAAAGAATTGATGTAGGGCTTATACTACTGAGAAAAACTGCCTCCACACCTCAGATCTGCTCTCCTACTGTTAAGGAGCCAAAACTTACAGAAGCAAGAGGCATCACAAGCTTCACTTTTGTGCAAAAGTATGAAGGGAAATTTAGTATCCATGATGTGGGATTTATCAGTTTGACTTTTCCAGGAAATGGATTACTAGAACCCTTTGCTTTCTTTCTTTTTTACTTCTGTCACCAAAACAGGGCAAAAAAGGAACATTTCTGTGTCAGACAGCATCCATCAGGAACTTTATTATTATATTTATTACTACCTAGAGAAACTTCCTCCCCAACAGTCCTCAATGCTGGCAACCTGCTGAGAGAAAGAAAAGTAGAGTGCTTCAGCTCTTTGCTGTACCTGCCAACAATTTCCTGACATTTTAAAGCAGCTGGGAAAAGGCTTCATTTTCACATTGATGATGCAGCAATTCAGTAAAGAAAGATTCCTGTCAGGATATTTGTAAAGAGACTTTCACTAACCAGTAAAGGGCTTATCAGAGGACCTGCATATCAAGGGAGTTTCTGCCTTTTTCTTTTTCTTGACTGTTAATATTTTAATGAAGTTTAATGAAGTACTTGTGGCAGAGCAGACTTTACATGGTTTAACCTGGACCTGTCATTCCCACCAGATTGTTTGTAACCTGAAGAAATTCTCCAGCTCTGTTTACTGCTCAAGGGTTTGTGTCAGTCCAAGGCTCTCAGTAGAAGATGTAGGAACAAAGGACCATACATTGGGCTTTTCTTTTAAAAGTAAAGCTGACAATAAACATTCAAGAAACTATGACAAAATGTTTGGGGTGTGGGAAAGGTTTGTGATTATTTTCCATCCCTTCTGGTGTAGCCTGGGCCAAGATATAAAACTGCTATTTCTCCCAAATATCACAGATATGTCAATGTCTCATATGATTTAAAGTTACAAAAGCATAGAGGTTAATGAGGATGTTAAGTATCAGCCTTAAAAAGTTTTTCTTCAAAGAACCATGCAGCACTGGAATCTGAGAGGTAGTCCTTCCTTTATCTCTCCACTGCCACACTTTTTTCTTTAGGTTGTACTTAGCCATGATCATGCCACTTCCCAACAGCCACGCAAAGCACATTTCAGTCTGTCAGTAATGCAATAAACCATTTAGAAAAACATTCACTGCCAGCTGAGTCTGAGTCAGGAAAGAAAATGTCCAGAGGTTGTAGAAGACATTGAACTTTTTAACCATACTACTAATTACTCTGATCTCACGATGTGCTACTTTCTAGTCATTATCCCTGGAATATGAAGTTCCAGAAAAACAAGCTAAAAGCAAATCTATTATAAAGCAGGAGAGAATGGTAACGTTAACCAATAGTCCCTTTTTCATAACAAAGAAGAAAAAGCAATTACAGTGGCAAAACACTTTTAGCTTTTGCTTTCAGAGTGGCAGTACATATACCATATAACTAACTAGATTTTATCATTGTTATAGATACAATCGGTATTTTACTACATACCTTCAGCATCACATGCAGATGCTCGCTACATATAAGAAGTATTTGCTTGCTTGCAGATATGATACTTTGATTAAAATATTTGCATTAGCAAAAGGGAAAGCATAATCAGGACCCATTCCCTTTTGGAATTGAACAAAATTGAAGAGAAGATTAAAAATAATTTTTAAAAAACAACAAAAAAAAATAAAGACCTTATGAAAGATGCTAATAGGCATGTTTCTTTTTGAAATTCTTGGAAAAAAAAGCATTTGGTCTTCACACTTCAGAACAGTTTCAGTGCCCATGTGGTTAGGATGTCCGACTTCTTTTGAGTTTGTGTATCTCTATTCCTTCTAACAAAAGCAGTTTTCTTCATGCTGCCGTGAATGAACTTAACTACCTTGTGATAAGTAAAATATGCCTAATTGCTCATTGAGACCTTTTCCCTTGTTCATTCAGATGACCTTAGATCACCTTTATTGGATTCAGTTGCATTTCTCAGGTGGAAACTGCAAGTCATTTATTATACAGGCTTCCCAATATTGTAAGGATACTGTCCAGGAGAGGGAAGGTCTGAAGGAAAAAATCTGTTGATCACAAATTCCCATTACTTACTATAAATATAGGGAGTTTTACCAGATTTAAAGTGTTAACATTAACGATGCAATTGTAATAGAACACTTAATAATATTCACAGAGCATGAGGTCAAAGCTTCTTAGAAAGCTGAGATAAAACGATGCATATGTAGTAGATACGTGCCGTAATTTTGGCTTATGGTCTCAAAAATAGTGTCCATTTTGTGAATGACATAAGGCATGGTTGTGAAATTAAAAACAAATAAACCAACGTTAATTCTACAAGGTGTTCTGATATGCAGGTTCTCAGCTGAGACATTGGCCTGACTGACCCCTGAGCAGCGAGCAAATAAAAGATTTTTGGGTTTTTTCTTTGCCTCGAATGGTGTTTCCCCTGTACTATCCAGAAGCATGCTCTGTGGTTTAACTATTATTAAAAGGAATGCACTTCAAATACTAAGTCTAAAGAGCATGTTGTAGGTTCTGAAAGTACACTTTCTTCACCATATACTTCAGCAAACACTATTCACCATATACTTCAGCAAATGGGCCACACAGATAATTTTCTTGTGTGTTGCAGCAGGTGTTACACTGCAATGGCAAAATGCCAAGAATGTAAGAAAAAAAAATGCCAGCAAAATTTTTTTTAAAAGTCCAAAGTCATTACAGAAGTAATGTAGATTTTTTAAAATCTTGAATGAGTCAGGTTAAAACTTTGTTTTATCTAGTTATTAACGTGCTATGCTACCTCATTTCAGTAATCCAACCTTTAGAGAGAGCTCGTGCAGTTATCAATAGTGAATGAAATGCATTTATATTCACTGCTGTTGACTCTTCTCCTGGTTTCTTCTCAAGCTCCTTTAGCACATTTTATAACTTATACTTAGGATTATAACACTGCTCTACTGTATGGATCATCCTTTTCGTATGTGTTTGACCTATGCTTAGGCTGGTTGGGTATCAATTTATTAATGGGATCTCAAAAATTTTATTCTAAAAATATTACCTACTTTTACTTAATATTACCCTAAAAATAACAACATCACTCAATATTGCCTTAACACAAACATTAAATCACTGCCTTCTTTGGCAGAAGGTGTAATATGTTACACCTCCCTACACCTAATCACATGCTCTTGCCAAAAACGTGTTTCTACTTGGCTTCCTGCCACATGTCATGAACACATGGATGGAGGGCAAACAGGATAAGATTGGTGATCTAATGAAACCCTGAATCCCACGCTTTCATTAATTATCCACAAGAGAACTCAATATGACTCATCTGCATGCACAAATGCAAAAGGGTCTGAAGCTGCAAGTCCCTGAGGGTCCAGGTGAGGGGTTAGACCCACAGTTAGTTTTGATCAGCTGTGAAAAGAAACTGCATCCCAAAAAAGCTGAAAACAACTTTGGCAGGGCACTGTTTGATCATGAAAATAATGAAAATAATTTGGATGATCCTGTACATAAATACTGTCATGTAAGTATTGATTTTTAGTTTATCCTAATAGTCAGACTACTGATGCAACCAGCTTGGCTAAATAGATATCCAATCCTAGTATCAGAAACACAACATGAAGAATCCTGCTTGATTGCAAAGTAGTGCACTGACACGCATCAGTTGAACAAGCAGAGCAACACAGAAAACCATATGCCACAAGAAAGTCCTTGATTAAAGTCCTAGCCGTGGATGCAGAATCAATTTTTTGCTCTCCCATAAACTTTCCAAGATAATTTATTGCTACTAAATCTACAGAGTGGCTGAGAATATTCTAACACCAGACATCAGAAGACCAAAACTTTAAAATATCTAGGCCTGAATCCATAAAAGGACTTAAAAAATAATCTACTGAAGGAAACAGCTGTCTTACATTAGGCATATCTAAATGGCAATGTCTAAATAACGTGTAATTTTTAAAATCTTGTTCAAAAAGCAGAATAGAAAATCCAGAGCTAGAATGAGAGCACACATAAAATGCCCATGGAGAATTACACATAAAGCAAGAGATTCATGCTCCAAGTGCAAGTCATCAAAAACTAAGCAGTGGGAAACACCAGTAACAAGAGACATGAGTTCATATTCCTTGGAGCTTCTGACTCCTAAGTCAGCTTGGAACCTGCAGTCCCAATTTCAGCATGCCAAGCAGTGCCCACAACTCATCTTCCTAAGGAACAAGATAGAGGCAGGGAAGGACGTGTTGTTGCCCTGAACTCCAGAATTCAAGTATTTTACCTTCAGGGCTGGTGTTGGCCTCAATGCACTCTACAGACCAAGGAGCAGAGTCACAGGCTGGGAAAGGGCTGCACCATGCAGCCTGTGTTCCCTGAAGCCCTGCAGGCAGCACTGCCACAGGAGACACTGGTGCAGGTGCACAGCAGCTGCCCATACCCCAAAGACTGACCTTTAGATCCTCTTCCCTAAGATCACTGCTACAGCTTACAGGAAATAGTCATCATATGAAGTGGGCAAATTTTATCTTTCATCAGTGCTGACAGTAGTGCTACAAGTATAAAATAATCAAGTGTAATAATTGCAAAAAAAATATTTAGGAAACTGAAAATCAAAACATAAAAAGTGGGTGTTGTCATCATCAAGCTCAACACGTTTCAGACCATAAAACAACTGCAAAACTTTTCTACCTTTCCTAATCCCCTTCCAAGCTGATTTACAGCAAGGACAGCCTTGGGGTTAAGGTGCTCAAGCAAAAACATGCAATCACATTGTGAGAAGTCTCTTTAAGGATAGATTTAGCAGTTCCAACAGCTAAAAGGATTTCCTCTTTTACCCCTATTCTTACTTTTGATTATTTCATGCATCTGGCAGAAGTTTTACAACACACGGTCACCAGGCTTTTCTTCTTTTCCTTCTTTAGTAAGGAAAAACCAACCAAATAGAAAACATGAACATATGAGGGGCAGAGAAAAAAAAACAACAAAAAAACTTGTGTACTTCTAAAAGAAAGAAAAAAAACCAAAAACCCAATCAACCAAAAAAAAGAAACTGTTAAGAAAACAGTGTTATGTTCATGTGTTGTGTCTCATCATAGAAGCATGTGGTTTGAATTTAGATTGATTAGGTTGAAATAGCCCCTCTGAAATACTTCGGAAAGTAAAATAATAAACATATAAAATTTAAAGCTCCCATTTATTAAAAAAAAAAATTCACCAAAACTATACCCAGTTTAAGAGTATGGCATTGTTTTGGTTTTGATACACACAATTAGAATTACAATAAAAGGCAAATATGGAATGCATGCCAGAAGTCAAGGTCACACTGAAGATGCTCAATCTTCAAGGAGAAAAGCTGGGAAAAAATCATTGACTGCTAAACACAGGAGTATTTGTAAAGAAACTAAGTCAGGACACCAAGCTTAGTACGATAAATAACTGAGGAGGATTTTTGCCTCTAAGCATTATTAAAGGTAAAATTCATATGAATTTATCTGACATTGCTTGAAGATATGCCTCAAAAATAGATAAAATCCTGTGCAATCTAAAACTTTGCTCAGATTATGCACCAGTCCCCTGTGTTACAAGAAAGAGCCTAGAAACAAAAACGCTTGAATGTCTTCTGCCTGAGTAAATAATGACAACACAGAAGCTTCTTCCTATAACCATCACTTAATTATTGCCTCAAAGAACTAAAGACTCCAGAAATGCGGATTCATAATAACGCTTATTTTCACTTATGCTTGCTCAAATAAGAGAGTTTACAGAGCTCTCCAGAGTCACTGGAATCTCAGTTTAGCACAAGGTGACAGACTGCAAGAGATATTATATCCCTCGGTCACTGTGACTGTCGGTGTCAAGCAGTCACTTCCAGAATGAGGGTGACAAAGGGCACAAGCCATATGCTGTTTGTATTGCAACAGCCTTCTGAAAAAAGGCTCTGTCTATAACTTACATGTGTGAAACTGTTACTCATTTAAATTTCAAATTTTTTGCAGTGCAAAAAATACATACCGTGGCACTCAGTTGGGTATCCACCTTGAGTTTAAATATGTTTAAATACAGGTCTTCTCTAATTTCCTTAAAGATCCTTCATGCTAACTACAAATGCATGTCTATATTCCCAAGAACACTATGCCGTTGGAGATTGCAGGCCTCAATTTCCTTTACGTGGAACTCAGAAGAATTTTGGTTTTATGGGAATAATTTTGAAATTAGTCCATACTCTGATCTTGTTATTGTAGGCACAAATTGTTTACTTCCTCCCTCCTAGATTTAATAAAAAATAAAAAAAAGAGGGCACAATCTTAAGCTATCTTAAAATTTAACATTTTACCTTTCATTGCATATTGTAATACCCTGATATTATTTATTTTCCTTTGTTTCTTACTGACCTTCCTCTCCTTTCCTTAGGAAAGCTGATTTCTAAAACATAAATTTGTTTCAAACCATTAGCTTCACTTGCTTTTCACTCTACCTGGGAGCTAACTAATTTCTTTTTCTCCTGGGTCCAACAGAGCAAGAAAAAGTGAAATGCCTTCTCTAATCCTAGAGTAGACTCTCATTGTCTTTAAATCCATTTTCACAGAAGATGCAAATACAGGTGTTCAAAACATGAATGGCATCCCTTTGAAAGAGAAAGCTCAGTTTTGGGGAGCGACACCAACCCCTGACAGTGTGAAAGCTTTATGCTTACAACACTCTCTCGACAGAAAGGAACATTTCAGGCACAATGACAGTGAGATCTTAAGAGGAAGATTACATTTCCAGTGGGTATTTTAAGCATAAGGCATTTCTGTGTCTGAAGATAACACGATTTTACCAATTCTTCTCAGTTACCTCCAGACACGTTCATTATTTGCTACTGAAATGGTAAATTCTGTCATATGAGCAATGTCAATCCTCAGAGTTCAGTCTTTTGTATATGCTCCTTCTAGCACAGATCTCACAAGAAGAAACATCTTTTCATTAAATGTAGTTAAGTTCAAGAAATGCTATACTTTACGGTAGTTATTTTTCTTAATTATTTCTTGAAGCATTTGACCAATAACTACAGAAGACAGCAGATTAAAGAATTCTAAAAACAGTGTATCAACGTGGAAAGCACTAATAACAATTTCACTTACATCTTCACCTAACAGAGTTCCACTTTATACCTTTTAGTTTTTTTGCAGATTGAATTCTTGACAACTGTATTATTAATACATACAAAAATATTACACTGAATGAATTCCCTTGCTTACATGAATTGTGGTCTCTATATGTACCTGGATAAATGACAGGACCCAAGAGGATTTGGGGCAGAGATCCAAACCTATCCACTAAGAAATAAAGTGAGAAGGCCCAACCAACCCTGCACACACAGACACCCTGCAAAGCCCAGTACTATCCTTGCTCTAAATGCAAGGCTTAGCTGATTCCATGGATGGATTTACAGCACAGATTTTACTGTTCATGCAGAGATTTATTGAGCTGTAACAAATTACAAGACACCCTGGAAACAGGTTGCTAGTGCTCATCCTGTGAGATTGCTGAACTCCACTGACAGACTGGCTGAGATGAGGGCAGTGCCTCTGGGCTAAATTTTTACAGTAGCTGCCAGGAGACGCACACCACAGATTTAACACGTCATGTTACTTGAAACTATGTACACATGCACACAGACACAAAAAAAACCTCCCAAACCCTGAAAAGTGTAATTCTGGTAGAAAGCTGAACATGTCAGCAAATAACAGTTTCAATTCCAAAGTCTCACCCTTCCAAAACTCCCCCTGCCAATACTGCAGAAGTGTGAGATTATTTTGATAGCAAGTTATCTGTGACAATAACACAAATATGCTCATTTCCCACAAAGAAAGAAAATAATGCATGACTCAATAAGTCTGTTAAAAAAAAAAACAAACCCCACAGGATACAGATATTCAATGAAAACATAGATCTAAACCAATTCCACATCATCCATTTTAAGACTTCATGAAGGAGTTATATCCATTCCTCATATTTGCTGAACCATCGAGGAAGGATGGGAACCATACAGTCCATCAAATATAAATATTGTTCTTTCTGTGATCTTTTTCAAAACATGAATTTCAAACAGTATCAATGCAATAAAACAGTCTAGAATTACCACACACTGCATCAGTACTGAATTCAAAGCAGCAAGTCCTTTCAAATGACCCATTCAACTCAGATCCTGCTTGACTTCACCATCCCAACAATTTCAAACAAAAAGTCCACAAAATAGCTTCAGGGAAAAAAAAAAATACTAAGTACCAAATCTAGTGAAATTTCCATTGAGAAAAAGAAATGGTCTTTTTCAAATTCTGCAGTTTCATTAACATTATTTAATATTAATATTATTTTTCCTACTGCTTATATTGCCTCATTAGTGCAATGGTCAAAAACCCCTCAAATTTACTCTATAAAGATATGCTTTATATTTACACAGTTTTGTGGGTTTTTTTCTGTTAGAATTACTTGCCAGGTGTTTGGGAGAAGAATTACAAAAAGGCCACAGTTTGCTGCACACATTTCATGTGATGACAGTTTTTAGGTTTTACTTGAGAACAGTGGTACTTCTGTACACCTTATGCTTCCAAAAACAAATCACTGAGGGAATGTATTCCTGTAGCCAAGTACTACTTCCACAGTGGTAGCTGTCCAGTATCTTACCAATAATGCTGTATTAGTACAGACCATTGAAGGAACTAAAGCTGCCATCCTGGGATACCAGATCATCCTTCAGTAAGCTGGATCTGGGAATTGGGGATATACCTTGCCCTACTGGAAGTGAGACCTCCTCCATTCTCTTATAAAGGATGTTGGGTTTAGAAAAGGGGTTGGACAAAAGGAGTTTTGATGAGCATTATGTTGAGGAACAATCAGTATGCACAGGGAAAAGGAACAAGCATTTCTTCCTCTCAGATTTGGCTGAAGAAAGAAATTATCTATTCCACAGGACACCAGAGAAGGGAGAATAATCTGTGCTTAGTGGTGCAGCATCTCCTCTTCATAAAGAGATTCAATATTACCCATCATAGCTGGGGAAAAAAGGCAGAGATCTGAGAGTCTATTCAAGAGAGTATCAGAAGATAACATATCTTTTAAAAAGTTGCTAATGTATTAAGTGGCTGTCTTGGTTTGAAAGACAGGTATGGTTTAAGGAAAGGCAAGAGCCCCTTTTCTGCAATGCAGAGTGCACCCCCCGCCCCCCTTTTAATTATTTTAGGTCCAAATCAGACGCTTTCAGGCAGGAGATATGGGGATGTGAATAACAGTTCTTTACTGGTATTTAACAAGGCAGAAAACAACAACAGCTATAAGAAAATTGGCAACAGAACAGAACAGTCTAGCTCCGCTCCAGTCCCCTTTGGCCTCAGGCCGTGTCCCTGTGCTCAGTTACCGGTGCTGTGGGGGCAGGGCGGGTCCCGCGCAGTTGCAGAGGGCTGGAGTGATGGCGGCGGAGGCCCAGAGGTGAGCGGGGGTGAGAAGGTGACTCCCCCCCCCCACGGTGTCGGTCGTGGTGCTCCGCAGAGTGTCCGGAGATAGTAGGGTGAGATGGGAGAGCGGCAGAGCGATGTCCAAGGCAGGGAGTGTGGATCTCAGCGCTGAGATGTCAGGGGGAGATGCCAGAGCGAAGCACGGGGCGTCCCCTCCGTCCACGAGCCCAGCGAGAGAGAGTCCCCACCCCAGATCCCTCTCCCACCTTTCCTTTTCCGGTTCCCCCCCGCCTCCCCCTCCACCCACCCCTCTACGAGAGAACATTATCTATGTTTTAAGGTGTAGCCACAACTATTTACCATAATAATGGGAGGAATTCACAGAAAGAAAAAGGGGAACAATCCAACCCCTAACAGTGGCACTGAAATGAAAAAGGATGAAAACATTGCACACAGGAGAAATAACAGTGAGGAGAGGAAAAGATCTTGTAAATTTCAGGTGCTGGTAAACCAAATGGCTCATGGAAGCTGTATTTCACCAGCACAGCTAGCATAGTTGTGACAGCCATGATACAACAGGTCAAAACCAGCTCTCCTTAATTTAACATATATCAGATAATGCAGCAGAGAGGGAGACACAATTCTGTCTAAAGCCGCCCAGCTTCATTTCCAGAGCAAATAAATCATTGCTACAGAAAAAAAAAAAAATTATCTAACCCCTCACTTCATTCGGTGTGTTTTGACAAATTACTGAAGAACTCCAATTCTTCAGAACTGCATCTATTAAAGAATATTTATAGGTTCTCTCTACATGCAAATCCCCTCCTTTTTACTGAAAAAGACATGTCTCCAAGAATGACTAACTGGCAAGGCTAATACAGATATCCCTATTGGTAATTACAGTTGCAGTAGAGTGCCATCCTCATGGGTTTGCACCTCCCTTCACAGCTCCAGCCATCACAAAAGAGACAGTGAAATTGAAGAAAGCTACTGTGGGAAAATTACCATTTTATCTCAAATTCCATTGTAGTGTCCAGAGGACAGATGACTAACTTTATTGTGGAAATAAAAGCTGAAATGAGGTGCTGGAAGGTTGAATGGGACTTAGGTAGACTTGGGTATGGGATCTTCCCATTAGAACCTGAGGGAAGGCTCTGAGTCCATGTACTGCAGTAAAAGTTTTTCAAACAAGTTCTAAAATCCCCATGAGGAAAACATCATTACAACTTCTTAGCAAATGCTTCTTCCACAGTTTGTTCTTGTACTTATCTAAGAAGACAACTCGTTGACCAATGACAGACATTCTTAATTAAAACTAAAGCTGAAACTTATCTCAAAGTTTGCTACAACAAATGTATTCTTTGGTATGTATTTAAATTACCTTTGTGTGTTAGGATGAACAGATGAACATTGAATTATATGAGACACTTGACAATGTTTCTTTACATCTTTAGGTATGCACCTTCTATTATACTATGTAATAGCACAGCATTAAACCAAGGATACAAATTTTTAAAAGGGACATTATACTGCTAGTGCAACTTTGTATTTCTCATCTGATTTTTGCTAAGAAGAATTTCCAAGGGAAAAATATCTCCATGATAAAGATTCAACAGCCATTTTTTTTGTGTATTAGTGACAACAGTTCGAAAGAAGAAGCAGGTCTCTGCAGGTGTCCTGCCTCTGAAGAGCTTGAAATTTGATATTTTCACCATTATCAGCTCAAGAAAATATAAGCCCATTGTAAACCAAATCAAAGAAAATAAAAGATGAACAGAAGGCAAAAAAATTTTCTAGCAAAGTGGTGCTATAAATATTGTATGTTTAACCATACAAAGAAACCAGAATGCATGCTGCTTGCTTAGAGACAAGGTAGAAGGATGATAAATGCCTGTACCAAGAGCTGAGGGGAGCAACAGCGCCTGCAAAAGCAGCCAACACCCTTCAGTAGCATCCTCTGACAGGAACACGCAGGTGAAAAAGCTCTTTCAGATAATTTTCTATGGAATAGATTCTCCATTCTGGGGGGTTTTTGTGTGTCTTTTTTTGTGTGGTTTTTTGGTTTGTTTTTTTTGCTTTTTTTTTTTTTTTTGATTGGGGTTTTTTTTTTGTCTTTTGTTTTTTGCTTTTTGTTGTTTGTTTGTTTGTTTGTTTACTCTATCAGCTCTCTGGCTGGCACAAAATGTTAACAGATACGTGTACACAGAGCATTTCAAAGTTACAGAGTCTTGTTCTTGATTGTTACCTGTCCATGAATGTTTACAGGGGTAGCGGGGGAATCTTGTAATTAAGTCTATACAGACTGAAGGAAAGCTCCAAAGCTAGTCTACCACCATACAAAGTTTAGCTTTTCAGTTTGTGTTATAATACCATGGGACACACAAGTCACTTCAGATATTGGACATGGCTGGGCATTTTAACAGCTTTTACAAATAATGCTTTTGACATCCAGTAGTGCTCCTAACAAGAATAAAAATATTTTTTTAAAAAGCCAATAAAATCACAGCAACTTTTCAAATGCAAATTTAACCTGATAGCAATCTTGTAGAAAGGTTGGTAATTTCAGAGAGCCAATTTGGCAATTGGGTCTTGGTAGTTTACCAAGACCCAAACAGAAATAAAACCATATTGGGAGTACAAAGACTTATGCAGGGCAAGCAAGGGCAATTCTCAAATGTCTTTAAAAATTATTTTGTACACACACAAATGCATTTCATCTGTGTGAGAACTTGAGCAAAGTAATTGAATGCATAATAAATTATAACTTTTTTAAAACTAGTAGTTTATTCACCTTAAAGGCTGAATTACTGACAAATGGATTTCTTAAAAGAAAGGAGAAAAAAATTCCAAATTATTTATATTAGACAAATTATAGAACATAATGGTTCATTAATTCAAACAAATTAAATTCCTTAATGTAAGAGCGTCAATACATCAGACAGACCTTACAAACTTACCAAGCTAACATATGTCTAATTTTGATCCACTATAAGCATTGAGTTTATTTTTTCTTGCCACAGCCTCATCTTGCAAAGATTGATAGCTCTTTTTTATTCTGCAATGTACTCACAGATCTCAGTGGAACTATTCATGTCATTAAATGTAGAGAATACACATACATCTTTTGTAAGAGTAGGGCCCAATTCTCAGACCAAGCTCCACATTCAAATAATAAGTCAATATTTAAACAGAGGAAAAGACAGCCAATTGCCTGTATCATTCATTCAGTTACCAGAATGTATGCTAAGGAGGAAAGAAGGAAAAACCCCTCCCCACTAGCAGAGCATGTAGGCAAACCATTCAATGGAAGATGTATTTTGGGTAAAGATTGACAAGTTCCAAGTCTGTGAAAAATTTAAAAATTAGTATGTAAAAGAATGTCTGCGTATTTTAAGGTAATTCATACTTTCACCTCAACATCTGAAAATACAGACTTGATTCTGTTACCATTTTTTTCCCTTTTGTAGTTAAAGACACATTTTTAATTTAATGGAAATGCAATGAAACGTTAAAGGCAAATGTTATGGTAAAAGCAAGGAAATGAGAAGACCTGAATCTTGGAGAAGCAAAATCCTGAGCTATGAATAAAGAAAAAGGCGTTTTTTGTTCTTCTATGCCTAAATTCACTTCAATTTGCTTCAGTAACTTAGAAGTTAGGCATCTATGCTGGATTACAGTTCTTGATTCAGAAACCTGGCTTTGGGTTCCTTTGTCATCATTCAAGATCTAGTCAGTGTCAGTGTCTCCAATGGGGAGAGAAGGAGAGTCATCTCACCATGAGCCACCATTGGTTCTGGCCACCTCAACAGCAGCCTCTGCTCCACCAGGCACATTTATTGCTTCTCCACTGACTCTAAGAGGTGCCCAGGCACTTTCTCCTGTTGGCATCTTCTTGAACGTCTCAGTTTGGACCTGAACCACACCCCTCATTAATGTCAATATTTCAGGGTTTTTCTACACCCAGAGAGAAAAAAATCCCTCTCAGAGAAAGTTCATCCCCTCCAAAGTACATGTGGAAGAATTAAGATACACTGTCTTCCAGGAGTGCCTGCTCTGCTACCAGCACCACCAGGCAGTTTATTGGCTTGCTTAGGACCAGATGTACTAAAGGAGACTCATCACACTTTAAAAATAGGCAGTGCTCTCACTTAAACTTCAGATCAGTCAAATAAATCCCACTGCTGAGACTCTCTGGAAAGGCTGGTCCTCAGTATAAGTTTGCTCATCTAAAATGCTATTACACTTAAACCAGAATTCAGGCAAGCCCACAGGAGCTTGACTGAATGGCAAGATGAGCAGTGGATGTGCAAGCCTGGCTTATGTTGGTGTCCATCAGAGTCCATTTGTTCTTAGGGAAACCCACCATTTTTGCCCATGCCCCATATCTGAACATGACAATTCAGTAACTTTATTATAAATTGGATGAGCTTAATTTCCATTTTCTGAAGCTTTTGTTTCACCCTCATTGCTATTAACCCCTGCTACTATTTGACTTCAGCAAAACAGAGCTCATTTCTGTTTATTACTATTTAATTTTGGACATGCTTTCTCCCCTCAGTTTCACTGTACTTCTGGGTTCCCCATCCTGCTCTGGTTCTGTAACTAACATCTGACTCAACAAATCTGGCTGCCCACCATTCCACCTTCTTTTATGGGCTTTGATAATAGTCAATATGCTACTTTCACTGATTACAGCTGCCCTATTTTCTTTTCCCTACCTCTCTAGATGTACTGTCCATATAACATACGTCACTATGGAGCCATTTTTCCACCTTATGTAAAATCTTCTTCCCCGTGCCCTACTCTTTCATTGTTTTTACAGCTGCACAGATGTGGCTGGGATTTTTTTAATGTCTCAAATCCCAAAGCAGTCCTTCAGGTTATGTACTTAGAAACTAGGAATGAACACTGGATGTGATCTCCAAGACACAAAACTAATAGACCTTGAGGATCAAATTCCTCCAGAACAGACATAAAAAAACTGATGGAAGCCAATGGTTTTGCTGCTTAGGCATGGAGGCGTGCTGCAGACAAAAGGGAGTGATCTGTTTTCTCTGTCTACAACTAACATTATCATTAAGTCATAGAATTGTTGAATGGCTTGGGTTGGAAGGGGCCTCAAAGATCATCTATTTCCAAGCCTCCTGACACGAGCAGGGGAACTTTTCACTAGACCAGGTTGTTCAAAGACTCATCCAACACAGGTGAAGCACCTTGCACTTGGTCTTGTTAAACCTCAGGAGATTCCAATGGGCCCACTTCTCGAGCTTGTCCACATCCCTCTGGATGGCATCACATCCTTCAGGCGTGTCAACAGCACCACTCTGCTTGATGACATCCAAAAATTTACTGAGGGTGAACTCAGTCCCTTTGTCTATGTCATTAATGAAGATATTAAATAACACTGATCCTAATTCAGACCTCTGAGGGTCATTTGGACTCAGACATAGACCACTGCCCTCTGGGTACAACTGTCCGACCAATTCCTTACCCACCCAACATCCACCCATCAAATCTGTCTCTCTCCAATTTAGAGAAGGATGTTATGAGGGATTGTGTCAAATGCTCTACAGAAGTTCAGATAAATGACATCTGTAGCTCTTCCCTTGTCCACTGATGTAGTCACTCCATCATAGAAGGGCACTGGGTTGGTCAGGTAGGACTTGCCCTTGTGAAGCTGTGCTGGCTTCTCAAACAATTTCCCTGTCCTCCATGTGCCTTAGCACAGTGTCTAGGAGGGATCTGTTCCATCCACAGAGGTTGAAGCTGACAGGTTGATAGGTCCCAGGGTCCTTCTTTCGACGGTTTATAGAGATAGGTATAAAGTTTCACTTTGTCCAGTCATCAACTTTACCTGACTGAGTGAGTTACATCAATCCCTACTTAGTAATGGTTTCTTTTTGCTAGCTTTAGTATAATTGCTTTGATAAAATTGCTTTGATATCGTGCTCTATAATACACTACTAGTAGTTTCAGCTATTATACTGAGAGGTAAATAATTCTGACAGATATTTTGTCTAATCATTTGTCATAATAAATAATTCATTTTATATAAATATATCTGATTTACCATCTTTAATCCTGAAAGACAAGGTTCCCATTAGCCGTCTATGGCTGATTGGACCCAGGCTCCTCTCTCAGAAGCAGATTAGAATGCAAAGGGCTCCTTTCTGCACCTCATGGTTCAACAACAGGGCTTCTCTAACTTAGTCTGAAGCTCCCACGACAAAAGCCAGGAAGACCTTTTCAGGACTTGTCAGTGGATTTTCGAGAAGAATGTTCACCACATTTTGGAATGATAAAGTCCTGTTTCCAATTATTGAAATCTGAGCAGACAAAAGAACAAGGAGATGCTGCCACGCTGTGACTCAGGCTGTGCTGAACATCACATCTCCCCATCTGTCTTCACCTCCACATCTGTACTTGAAAAGAGTGACTTCATAATGAACTATGAACAATGGGTGCATATCATAAAACTGGATGGGTGTGGACTGATCCTGCAGCTAAGCCAGCTTAGACCTTTATAGTGTGTCACTTAAACCAGAGCAAGCCCCCTTCAAATAGAAAATGGTTCAAAGCAAGCAGTATCTGAACATCTTCTGTAGCCATCAGTGCCAGAGGCATATTTCAACAGCCCAAAAGCCTGCACTTCCGGCAAAGATATGAATTTGTGGTGTGACACTCTAAAGAGAGAAGCTGAAATTAAGGAAATATTTTTGGTGTACCAGAGTTAGAAAGAAGTTTGAAGGTCTTTCAAAGTCTTCACAGTTTATTACACCTCTGTACATTTCTGAAGTTTAAGTTAGAGATAAAGTCCTGGGCCCACTGACTCATAGAAATTTTTTAAATTAACCTTGTAGTCCAAGATTTCACCAACTATTCTGTTTTTTCAGACAGGTATTGAATTCTTTACTTTGAACTTGGGTTTTTCCATACTAATTTAAGAATGTTTCAAATACATGAAAAAACCTGAAAAGCAGCAATGTTCACTGCAAGCATCCACTGCAAAGTCAATTACAGCAGTGCAAGTATATAATTTTCAGAAATACTGGTAGTTATATCCGTTTCCAATCTTGAACAAACAAAAAATGCATACTAGTGGTAAAGTTAGAGCACAACCCTGTCTCCTGAAAACTGCTTCTGAGCATGGAAATGATTTTTTTCCTTATCATTATAATTTTACAAATGCAATATCTCTTCAACTACCACAGTCAAAAGATGGAAAACTCATTTTGCTATAATGCAAACAGCAGATTCTGCCATTTGAACTCTCATATACAACAAGAATTTATTTAAAGAAAAAGGACAGATTGATATTATGGATTTACACATAGGCAATTTGTGATGTCTTAAGAGTTCAAGTAGATATAATGTCAACAGAAGTTGAATAATAATGTAGCTTTTTTATTGCATTTCCAAGAATAATTATAATAAACTTACACTAACTGTAAAAAAAAAATAATCTTCGTGACTTTTACCAGGCATATTACTGCTGTTTAGCTGGCAGGCTGTAATTTGTTAATCCAAGGTGGTCAAATTATTGTGATTTATGTGACTGTACTCTTTTCATGTAACCACTGTTGAATATCAATTACTTCATACCTGGTACTTAAAGTTTAGACTTGGGACAAGCCATCTCTCCCATATGGAACAAATGTGGCTCAAAATGTCTGGATAATTTAATGATTTTTCTGATTCCTACATCTCTTATTTGTGGCAAATCACCATTTCAAGCAATTTTTATGAAGCACTGTTTGCAAATGTAAGGTGCTTTGAAACTGACAATGATAAATACCTCTAGCATACTGAAATTACAGATTAGACAAAGATCTTTCATAAGTCTACATAAATGTACTCTTCCTTATCTCAACTTAGATAAAAGTGGCAACTACCAGGACAAACAAGAATTTGTTGGATGCTTTTTACTATATCCTTGAAAAATCACTGTCAATGCAAGGACTGCCTGCTCTACATGGATGAAGAGCAAATTACAAGAATTTGAATAGTAAAAGCTGAGCTGAATTCAGGACTTCAAGTCTTACATATTTTAATGAGACTTTCCACAGATTGAGAGGAACTGACTACAACATGCAAAATATCTAGTTTGGGCTACAGATAGTCCTACTTAATAACACATTTTCTCTCTGTGACTTTGCAGCAAAGCAGCACCTCTTACTTTTTAGGCTATGTTTCCATTGCTGGCAGCCTTACAAACATTAAGATTCCCTAAAAGTTACACCAAAACTGCAGTATTGGCTCAGAAAAGCTCGCATGCCCACCTCTCCTTGGCCAGCTGGCTTCCTGGGGGAAGAATGAGAGAGTTGGCAGGAGAAGGGAAGAGGAAAGGAAAAGGTAAGCATCCTCCATGCATCCCAAAGTGCTGCCTGGGTGTATGTGGGAAGCATCCCTTGGAGCTCTGATGTACAAACAACAGATAATCCATAACTCCAGATGAACACATACATTTAAGCACATAATCTCTATGTACTGCTGAGGGCATAGGTTCAGAAGTGACAAGGTTACAGAAGTGAGCCCTAAGGACAGCTCAGTGCTGTTGTCATTATTGCTGTCTGTATTGCAGCGGCAATATTGACAGCAATCAGATAGGATCCCTTGCACTGCACTGCGTGTGGATACACAAGATGGCAGTTTTCCACCCAGGAAGGTTTTTTGTTCTAAATTTAAATGAGATCTCATTTATAAATAGCAGCAGAACAATGCCGTTAAATAGTCTCCTTTGCCAGCGTCATGATGATTCCAAATTGCATCCATGGAAGCAGAGAAAATTAACAGCTTTGCCTTAATCCTTTGTATGTTCTGTTGGGGAACTTGTCAATATGACTTCATTCCCAGAACTTCTATTCCTGTAATTTGAAGTTTAAAAACCCTCATAAAATAGAATGTCCACAAAGACAAACTATCTAAACCAGAAATGGCAAGAGAATTAAGGTAAAAAGTTCAAAGTTGATGGTACTGCCCATGGCAACTGCTGAGATTGACTGTGCTTCTTGAAAAAAGCAAACAAGAAAAATCCCCAGAAAACTAAAAATCTCACAAGACAAAAGTAAGAATTTACTTTCTTATTTTGTAGTGGAACCTCCCTTCAGTTAAATATTGATTCCTTTTCTTTAACAGTTGGATACAGCATGTTATACAACTTGGTTTCAGTGTACTGCTCACCAGAAAGTGTTGGTCTCCATTATATTACTGAAGCTTATGAAGGCATAGTTAAACACCATGTAAACAACAAACCACAGTGCATTTTACTAGATGGCTGCTCAAAAGTTCATTGTAGGCACCAAGGAAACCTACAAAGACAGCATTCAGAATGTCAGGAGTTACTAAATGCACCACTAGGAGCAGCATCAACAGCAATGCAGGAAAACAACTGAAAAGAGAATAGGTCTGATGTATCACTGCACTACCCTAGTTTCACATGACTCTTATACCAGCAATTTTCCCAGGAATCGGTCCAATTCCATTTTGCTGGACAGAGTTAGAAAGGCTTTAGGCAGAGTAACACAGCAATGAATCAAATTTTCTACAAACTCCCATTATAGGTTTCTCTGTGTCTGAAACCAGGAGGAAATACGAGATATCTTCAAAAATAACTGCAAAGAGATACTTTCACAGTGATCATACATAAAGAAAGAGCAAAATGATTACTGAGGAAAAAAAAAAAGTGGAAAAAAGTTACTTTCATTACCAAAGTTGTGACATGTTGTAGAGGTTTGAGGAGATAAAGCATTTCCTTGCAAAGTAGCTACATGCATATATTCTGAGAGCCTGACTGCTCAGATGCAGAGGTGGACCCTGCTGCAGTCTCCATGAGGCAGAGCTGCACTATATATTAAAATTATAAAAGGACCCACAACACAATCCAGTGTGCCATGCAGGCTGTAAGCTGCCACAGGCTCTGGCTTGCTGGGAAGGCTAAAGCACAGACACAGGATCAGGTCGTTGCCCACCCAGAAGGCTGCTGTCCTCATTGTCAACAGCATTTCAGAAAGCCTAAGGTTTTTAATCTTGCTCCCATGGGGTTTTTCTTTGACTTTTTGGTTTTTTTTTTTTTGTTTTTTTTGTTTTTGTTTTTGTTTTTGTTTTTTTTGGTTGGTTGGTTGGTTGGCTTTTGTTTTGTTTTGTTTGCTTATTTGTTTTTGTTGGTTGGTGGTTTATTGGGGGTTTTTTGTTTGCTTTTTCTTTTGTTTGCTTGTTTTTTGTTTGTTTTTTGGTTTTTTTTTGTTTTGTTTTGGTTCTGGTTTTTTGTTTGTTGAGAGGTTTGGCCTTTTTTGTTTTTCTTTTTTTTCTTAATTTAGTTTACTACAAATAGTATGTGTCTAGATATGAGAGAGGAATATGTAATAGTTTATTTCTAGCCACTACCAGTAAAATTTCTTATTTCTAAAGCATTCTGGTGAAAACAAGTAAATGCAAATATCAGAGCATTAAGAAAAAATATCATATATAGGAAGCTTTGTAGGGGAATTTCTGACTTGAAATCAAAGCCAAAGGAAAAATATATTGAAAGATGCAAAGCTATGATGACATCACATTCAAAGGAAGAGGACTTCTGATAGTGGAGAATAGGAGTGAGACTCAAAAAAGGGGAGTTTAATATTATCACCCATACAACTAAATTTATTAAGGTTAACAAAATAGTATAAATGTGAATATGAAATGAGAGACCCTAGAATGGAGAAGAAAGAGGGGAGGAGAGAGCCAGGCTAATTAAATAAGGCAAACTTTAATAAAAGAGAAGTACTGGGTGAGTGTGTGTTCAGTGAAATTAATTCTAGAATTCCGGTGAATGAAGCATGCTACTTGAAGCAGGTGACCTTTTTAGGGGTCTGGTTGGGGTGCCATGCACCTGCCCAGCCTAAAAAAAACACAGCTGAATTCCTGGTTACAGCTACACACATTCTTAACACAGCCTTTGAGGTTTTAGGTGTTTTGGGGTTTCCTGATGTTTAAGCCTTAACCAGTATGGAATCGAACATTCATTCCTGAAAATACTAAGCTGCCCTGTCTTTTTTTCAGTTTCTTGTTCTGGGCTTCCATTTGCCCAGAAACTTATTATACATTATTATCTAGAGAACCTGTAGAATGAGAGCAATATCTAGATGCCTCAAAGTGTAATGAAATAAAATTAAATAGTTATTGTAGTTTGGGAGGAGTGTACTTGTTATGAGATAATACCAAGGGCTTGGATGGAAATGAACACTGTCAGAGTTTCTATCTTTAATCAGAATTCATTCTTACATGTCCAATTAAGTACACACAAGTAGTTTCTCGAAGTTCTCTTTTGTTTTTTAAGGTGCACCCCTAGGAATTTGTGGGTATCAAGTAAAAGCCCTGATAGACCAAAAACCTTTGCAGTCGATGCGAGGAAACATTGATGCTCTTTGCCAAAAGAAGAAGAAAACTAACTAAAAAAATGAAGCCAAGCAAAATCAAAACTGAGAAAGTGTGGGATTTAAGGTTATTAAAAAGAAATAAAATCAAATGAGCTGTTAGAAGAGTTCAGTTTATAGTGCTTCTATTAAGCCAATGATGGCAGCATACTCAATGAAGAGAATTGCATTTAATGCATGTACAGCAGAATATTTTATAAAGTGCTAGCATATATTCTTGCTTTAAGAGAATATTCTAACTGTAAAACAAAACAAAACAAAATTTTTTAGGGGTCAGAATCATTGGCTGCCACAACCAGAAAAGATATATTCAGTTTTCAGGACAAAGTCCCTGCTGGCACCCTTTGAATCATTAGTTTTTAGGCAGATGCATAATGAAAGGACACCTTTTGTTTTTCAGAATGTTATCCAAAGTTAAACAAGACTACAAGGTGCAAATTAATCCTGGCTTGATTTCTCAGTGCCAATACTTATTTGTGTATCATGTTTAAAATGCATGGGCTGGAGAAAGAGCGAAACAGATTTCACACATGTTGCTAGATACATGTGTGATTATGCATTTGGTAAATCCCCCCAAAATTCAAAGCCACCTTCAAATAAAAGTTATGAAAGTGAACCATGCAACCCACTTGTGAATCTCTTCCCACAAAAAGACAGAAAAGAAATGAAAAAAGTAATAAAACTCTTCTAGCTCTTGCAACATCTTTGTGCCCATTCACCAAGGCTCCTTTCAACTTTGTAATATTAACCTCCATAAGGAAACCTCCAAAGGAAAAGGCAGTCTGTCTTGAGCAGCAGGGATATAAAGGCAAGGAGCACAGGGAATTCATAAGGAATGAGCTATATTAACCTTTCCTATCTCTATTCTTTCTCTTTTCTCTCAAAAGAAAGAAGGAGATTCTAGGTTAACAGCTTCTCTGTTGGCAGTACATCATTCCTGATCCTAAGAACTTTAAATGTCCACCCTCACAGATTAGCCAGTATTAAACCATTCAGGAGTAAACCATACTAATTTCCATGCTAATATATGCAATTTTTTAATTACCATTTTCATCAACAAAATCTTCCCTTTTCTAGTATTTTTAAAAAAATCGGTAGCTGGTTAAGATGACCAAGTTATCTGATTTGTAGCAATTTCCCTATTACTTTGGAATATCCAAATCAAATTGTGTTAACTGGTGAACTTTAACCACCATAAATCAGAAAACTCTGGTAAACTGGGACCTGCATTGCAGTTTCTTCTACCCACAAATACCAGTAAAACTCCTGAGGGTCCTCCAAAGAAAACCTACCAGGAATAATCTCTGATGAGTTATGCCTAATGTTTCAGTTGCAAGTGGGAAAAGGGTGTGGAATAGCCTCAGGCTCCCAGAGTTGCACATTTGTCAACAATAGGAAAAAAAGAAGAGAGAGGAAATCAGGCTGACCAAAGCATGTGTAAAACACAAAGCAAATTCAGTGTATATTCCTTGTCAAAGCTGGCAGCAAGAGAACACAAAACATGGTCATAAGAATTTTAGATCTATTAGGAACAGCTGAAAACCAGCACATTGCAGAAGATATTTGCTAAGAGTAAGCCAAAGATGATTGTGATGGCACGTAATAAAAAAACTGAAACTGTTTCCATACATGGGAAATTATGTTCAATTCACTAATTCCACAGGTTTGCTCAATCTTGATAAAACTGAATGAGAAACTGCTTACAGACAAGACAAAAAACATGATGAAGTTTACTTTTGTGTAGCAATGCTCATAAGCAGACCTCCTATAGAACTTGTTATAGGACTAACAATCAACAGACAACCTCCCTCCAGATTTATTAAAGTAAAGCCTCACAACAGAACTTAAAGTAAGCCAAGCTATTTTCTTCTTATTTCAGAACCATTTTACTTGTAGTTTCCATCCTAAGTTCTTCCCTTCTAAAGAAAGAATTAATGAAACTCCGTAATAGTTTTAATGTCTTGAAAGATTTGTTAATATTCAAAAGCTTTAAATGAGGAATACAATTACAATTCTCATGATGCAGCTAAAAGAGCCTACAGACCACTTCAGTTCCACTTAATTGTTACTGCAAGTAGACAATGTCCAGCACAGGAAATTCTGGTTACTGCTGCTGACCACTACTATTTCCACTGCAGAATGCAGCTGCTATGGACTCTTGGGATCTTAAAGGATTAGTGGAACTAAATGCTTTGAGATATGAGTAGGTTGGAAAGTTGCTGCAAAGCTAAGGCCACATTATAAAACAACATTTCACCAATACATAATATAGTTGTGTACACATAACTATATACAATGTGAATTGTGCTAAAAGACCAACTAGATTAGATCACATAAAGAGTGTTTTCCTGTGAAACAGGATTGCATAAGAGCAATATGAAGGTAAAATAGTACATAGACACCACAATGAGCACAGTACGGAAGAGTCCACCTACCATGTAAGATTCCAGTCGAACATTGTTTCTTCTTTAATCGTCTCCTCTTTGAGGTTTTGTGCAAATCGAAAAACATGAATGTAACCCCCAAAAATGCCTAGCACAATACAAATGCTAGCAATTATCAGTTTCTTTCAATTTTCTTTAGTAAAATAAGTTAAAAGTCAGTCCTGTTCTTTTTCATCTACTCTGTACCAGAAGAGTCCTGCAAACATCAACACACCTCTTTTTTTGATGTAACAGGTTGGTAGAGAATGTGGAGAACTCAACAACCAAGTCTATACGAGCAAGAATGTGGGAGCCGAGTGCAGCAGAAATAGAAATTGTATCACTGTCACACACAGCGAACAAGAATAGTCAAATACCAAGTTGGTAAAAAGGTCATAACCCATGTCATGTATGCCAAAGCAGGACTGTGAAGGACTTTTCAAATGCAGCAGTGAGTACAGCCATGGCCTTTGAAGGAGAGACACTGCCATGGCTTCTATGGTAGAAGAACAGGCAGTAGATTAGTATCCTCATGCCTAGACACGTGAGGCTTTTAAGAGTCTTTTAAGTAAAGCTGTGTTAGTTTCTGAGAGATTTGGGAAGAATGGATTGTTTGTGGGAAGGGAGGAGTTAACAGGGAGGGTGGCCTGGGCTGGAGGAATGTTGGGCAGCTAGTGAGAGCAATGTGAAGATAAGAGCAGGGCATTAGGGAAGGAAAAAATGCTGTGGGAATCACACTGGGGAATACAAGGCCGGGAATGTACCTTTGCTGCAGAAGGGCTAAAACCTGCTCCTGCTAGGAGAGAATGGTGAGGGTGGAGGAAAGACCAAAGACAGAAGTTTCAGATATCACAAAATGTGAGGGGAAAAAAGAAAACTGAGTAGGCTAGGGCTAAGGTAACTGTTACAAGTGGTGCTGCATAAAACAGAGAGGAGATGGGAATGTGAGGATCACAACTCTTACAGGAAGATAACAGAGAAGCTTATTACAGAAATGACAAGTAAAATGGTCAGAGCATTTAGAGTACAAACCAGAGGACAGCTGCAAAGCAGGGTCTTGATGACTGGCACAGAGGGGTTTGGAATGATCCCTGTACACCTGATACTGCCCCTTGTGAAAACAAATCACCCCCAGTTGACCAATGCAGATCAAAGTCACCTTACTGAAACAGCCTGTGCAGCCACAAAAAGGTTCATGTTGAACCCACATGAAACACCAGCCACAGAGAATGAACTGTGCATACAGCCAGAGTTGAGATGTGTTAAAGCAGCTGGAAATGGTGTCTGCAGGGCTTTTTCTGAAAGAACAAAAGCCATATGCATCCAGAGTCCTGTGCTAAAAGCATCTATTGTCTGTGGTTATTAGAGGGGTGCCAGAGGGAGATACAGTCCAGTTAGGGTGAGTGAACATTTGAACTGCAGCGCTGGAGGATCCACGCGCCCCTTGCATGTGATTACGGGTCCTTAGAACCCTGCTAACATAGTCTGGATTCAGAAGGGCAGGGTGGCAGGGCTGGGAATACTCTCCAGGAGGGAGCACACCCCAGGGAACCTAATAAAAAGGAGAAGGCAAATATGGACAGAAGTAAAAGATACAAGCAGTTTTAATGCTTGCTAATACAGGCCCTGAAGATATACAAGCAAGTGGAAAGTAAAGACAAGATGGACTCCTGCAGTTCTGTATATGGGGCTTGACTGCAGGATACCACTGAGGGTTTTTTGCATATTTATTTTTCCAAGAATTCTGCATGAGTCATGAAGATGGCATTAGAATTAGAATAATTGTGTTTCGAATTAAAAATGGAATGCCTGGGAGAGGATACAGCCAAATGGAATCAGAAACCACTAACCACCTTCATGCAGAGGTTGGCAAAACTGTATGCTAGAAATCAAGAAGATCTCAAGAGTCGAGCTTTGAAACCAAGATCAGGCCATCTCCAGCAATGCCAAAGTAACATTTGCAGCTCCACTGTCTGAGGAATATTGAGAATTTAAGATTGGGCAGAATCACTTGCTCAACCCTTTGGGAGACAGGAGATTCAGGTATAATTAGCCAGGAGATGCTTACAGCACCAATCCTGCTGTAGATGAAAGGAGTGGTTCTAGCTTGTTGAGAGAGTTTGCCACTGTTACTGACGTCTTGAAAAACACTGGGTGCATGAGAGACACAGCACAGCTTGACAAGTCTTTGGGTAGGGGTGATGGCATTGTATTGAGCAAGACATGAGAAAAATGACAGCTTAAGTAATGATCTCTGGCTGAGAAAATTATCTTACTCTGGATCTCAGTAATAATTGTTTGTGCAGGGGTAATGCAACAGAAAAGCCTTGTAGCAGTCTTGGTTACACAGTGTTGAGTGGCAGGGAAAGCACCAGCTGAAACACGCCAGGAATGAGTGGCAAGAGAAGTTTGCACCCATGTGCTCAATACAGGTCACTGTAGAAGGATTAATACATTTATGTTAGGATCCAAAACCACAGAAACCACATGAATGTCCAAGTAAGGCTAAGAAAGGGTGATGATTCCCTATTATTAGCCCAGTGGTTATGGAGTATTAGTCCAATGACCCAGCTTATGTAATTAACCAGTGTATCAAAGAGTGATGAAAGGATCTGGAGTCTGGTTTTCAGGGCAGTAAACATTGCCACTCCACAAACAGCACCTTGTGCTGTTTGACTGCCAAAACCCATGGCCACAGAATTACAAGGACAAAAGCAGCTTTCAGTCATGGACATAGAAATCTATTTTTTTTTAATTGGTCTGTTATTGGGGGTGTTGTTTTTTTTTCCTTTTCCATAGAAAGTAGGGCTGGCATAAGTTTGTTTCTGTATTTCAAGGGAAGTAATATGACTTCACATGAATTCCTTGAGTTTCACAATGGTATTCCGGTATGCCAAGACATTTCACACCACCTGAATCTGTGAAAAATTAATACATGAGTGAAGGAAACGCAAAATATCATATATGCTGTAGTAAATGTCTGTTAGTTTTGTTGAAAAACTTTACATTTTTTTATAACTAAGGATGCTCATATATCATTCATACACACAAAATTATGTGTTATGCTAGTAAGGAAAAAGAGACAGAGCATTCAGCACTGCCCATAACCCCTGTGACTGCTAAAGGAGTTAAGAGTATGATTTATACGAGGAATAAAAACCCTTAACAACATTAGAAATCTACTGACTTTGATATTTGAAATATCTCTCAAAATTACTCTTCTGTGTTTAAGAGCAGGAAGAAAATTTTATACAGTAAATTCTTTACAACCATTTCCCTCAAAGTACATACACCATGAAAAAAAAAATCAGTCTTTCCATATCTTTTTTCAGTATAAAAATCATCAGCCTTAGATGACTTTTTATTACTCAATGTTGCAACCACCAAACATAGTGTGCAGGAGTTAGTTATTGAAAATAACAATTTGGCTTTTTGTGAAGCAATTGTCGCTGCAGTTATCTGAATGGCTGCTTGATAGGAACTGCTTGTAGCCTGCCCTGATTTCTGCTTTTCCAGAACTGATTCTTGTGGAGTTACAACCCGAACTTCATCTCAATGGTAAAATTAGACTGGAATATTTTAAGAATCGCAATGTAACTGAACAGCTTAAAAAATCAGTAATAGTACCTGTATTTTAGCATCTGAAGTTACTAAGAGTTTTTAAAATAGCACAGAACAAAAGCCAGCTTAAATTAAGCAAGATAGTAGTAATAGTAGAGTGACAGATTAACTTAAATTTCTGGTTTACCCCTGTATTTTCATTAAAATTGATAATCTTTCTCAAAGGCTCTGTAAATTGCTGGGCCACAGAAGGTACAAGGACAGCAGTGAAGAGTTGAGCCTGCCTGTGTGAAGATGATCCTGTGTTGGACAAACAGTAACCAACCAGCTGCCAACTGCAACTTCTCTTTCAGGCTGACCCCACTCATTATTTACTGCTCTTTTACTGATGACTTTGACACTCACTTCTTCAAGAGGGTGATAATAGAGCCAGGAATGCACGGCTGCAGTGAGATGGCATCATAACATCCCCGTGGCTGTGCCGTGGAAGACATTTACCCTTTCTGGGTTGGGGAAAAGAGGAGAAACACGAGTGTTCATGCTGTGGGTCAGGACATTTGCAGGTGTCTGGACATTGGGCTGCCAGCAGAGCCTTTGTCCTCAGCACAGCAGATCCTCATTGGCTGTGGGCAACTTTCTGAAGGCACCTGTGGTGCCCTGGGCTTGCCTCGCTGGCCCTGTCTGAGGGACACAGTGAAACAGGAGGATGACAGACAACTAGCTAAAAAGCTGCTGCTGACTAAAAAAATCCACATACATATTTAGGGTAAACTTTAATAACCAAGGTTTCCCTTTCTGCCATTTTTCTTTCTCTGCTGAGCTGAAAGACGAGGCTGTCTCTGCTAAGAAGTGAAGGGAGCTGGGCATGGCTGGGGAAGAGAGAAGTCAGTCTCTGCACTTCCCTCCATCAGCAGGTAAGAGGACTTTCAAATGTCAGTATTCTCATCTGTAATGACAGCCTCTTTGAAAGGCTGGAAAAACCTCAGCAGCTCAATGCAAAGGGAGGATTCTTTCTCTTTCAAACAACACTTTACAGTACCATGCTTTGTGAAAACTGAAAATAATTTTCAGTTACAAAATATTTTTTTCTGTTGTTTTCCAAATCATAGACAAAGGAAGATTAATAAGATAGACCCATTATTCTCTACATTATACAAGAAAAAAGATCTTACAATGTAAAGGCCACTGGTAATTTCAACAGTTGATCTGCCATCAGATACAGAATGTTGGGTCTGTGTTTCTTCACTCTTCATGTAATTTTAATAGCAATGACAGAGCCACTGCACTTTAATGCTGTCTTGGTGATGAATGGAATGAAAAGAACTGCCAGCAAAATCTGCATCTTCTATTCTAGAGACACCTTGTTTTTTCAGTGGTTTTAAAACTCAATTTTTAAAATTCATTAAGTTTAATCTAATCTGTAAAACAGCACTTCCAAGACCAAAATTTGTACTGGAAAAGAAAGCAGCCTGATCTTTTCCAAATGCATTAAACTCAAACCATTCTGGAAGATTATAGCAATCAGGAGCCTAAGCAATCTGTCTGCTCAATAAATATCCTTGAAGACTACGATCCAGAAATTTTCAAGCTCTTCCATCCCATACAAAATGCTGCTTTAATGTACTGAAGGAGAAAAAATGGTTTAAATGAACCTTCATTAAAATCTTAATAACTTAAAATACATTTAATTTTCATTACTTTTCTGTGTTAACTATTATGAATGTTTTTTCTTTAATTATATTTAATTTATTTTTCATTTCTTTGTAAGGTTTCCTGATTAATTCACTTTGTGGTGCTTATAGGCTTAAGTGCAAGTTTCATCACAGGACCATATCTGGTCCTGCTATCAGCTGTGAATCCCATTCTCACATGCATCACCAACTAGCAGTGTAAGGGCAGCTTGACTCCAGATATTTTTATTCACAGAGTAGAAAGCATTTGAAAACTCAAGATACTTCCACTTAGTCTCTGATCTTGAACCTTCCCATTGTTGTGTACACAGTGCAGGCTTTTATGCCAGACAATGATAGAGATGTTGAATAGGCTCCTGTTTTATTAGAAGTTCAAGTTCTACATCAGCAGCAGAAGTATAAAGTCCAGTGTAATATGGTCAAATCCATTATTTAACCTTAGGATTTCATACACTGCACCACTTGAGCTTTACCATTGCAGTCGATAAGGTAATAATAGTCATTTCAGTGAAATTGCAGCCTTGCAAAGCTCTGCTGAATACACAGTCTTTTTCACTGTAATACAAGATTTACAAGGCAATATGTAGAACTGAAACATTTTAAAACCTGATAAGGATGTTTGAGGCAACAGAGCACTTTACAATAGTCAATGGCAGCAGATGGATGACAAAAATGAGTCATGATAACACAATTTTTCTGTAAAGGTGGGGGTAAACAGATGTTAAGTCTCTTTTTTCTTAATGCTCAAACAGATATTTTATTCCCAGTGTCTTCTTTAACCCAGATCTCTTTCCAGTACAAATTCCCTTTGTTCTTGCTGCTGTCTGCACAGGAGGGCAGATGCCACTCCCTTATTCCCAGTCTACTCACCACTAAGCAGGTTGGATTTCTTATGGGATTGCAGGTCCCCACATGCACACAGATTGCCCAGCACAGGAGCAACAGCTTATGGTGTTGACCCAAACCATGTGTCATGATTTTGTGTCCTTTCCTGCTCTCACAGCCTGAATATTTAAGAGGAGAAAGGAAAACATGGTCCTGGTCCACCCAGGAGCCAAGGAACAGCTGCCTAGTGGTGTCCCAAGGTGCCTCACCAGCATCACCCTCCCCTTCCCTTGCAGATGCTATATCTTATCAAAGGTCTGCTTTCCTTGTTCTTTAATATACTGTAACATACTGTAATAGCCACAAGCCACCCTTAGACCAGCAATGAAAGGAAACAATTTAACAATTAATAATTCTCCTTGAGGACAGTGGGGTTTGTACCTTATTGTTTGGTCGGGTTTTGTTTTGTTTTGTTTTGGGATTTTTTGTGGGGTTTTTTTTTGTTTGGTTGGTGTTTTTTGGGTTTTTTGTGGTTTTGTTTGTTTGCTTGTTTTTTGTTTGTTTTTCGTGGGTTTTTTTTTGTTTGTGTTGTTTTGCCTCTGTGGAAGCAATGCCCGTATTTTGTATTCCTCATGTCTGATGTGAAGTAGCAGTAACTTGATATGAAGGACATCTTGAAATATTCTGCCTTTGTGAATATGAATGTAGGAATCTGCAGAAACTGTGAATGAACATTTACAACAAACTGTGAGCCTCCTACTGATGCACTCAGATACAAAACAGGAGGCGAGAGAGAGAAGGAAAAGAGATGAATTTGTTTTCCTAGCAAACAGCTGTCTTCTTTAACAGAAGAAACTAAAAAGAAAACAGTGTGTGAAGAGGCCAAAAGCTGCATT
The DNA here is from genome assembly GCA_037013685.1 of Acridotheres tristis. Lineage (NCBI taxonomy): Eukaryota > Metazoa > Chordata > Aves > Passeriformes > Sturnidae > Acridotheres > Acridotheres tristis. The sequence continues at coordinate 77,272,968 of CM072884.1, forward strand.
AATTACAGTATTTTTAGATGCTACAAGCACAATTTTGATAAACACTCTAAACTGTGAAAAAATGTACTGTCAATGCAATTAAGTCTTTTTCATGGTGCAGCATCATCAATGCATGTGCCTGCTGAGAATATATTGTAGGCTGTGCAACGCAGTTTCCCTTTGATTAATGATTCAAGGCAATCAGTGGGGACCATACCAACTCCTGGGGGATGCCACAGCAAGCAAGCACAATGTCATCATTTAATTTCTTCTCTTGACCTACATTACAGAGTGAAGACTCATTCACTATTAAGGGCCAAATTCCAGACATGGTTATAGAAAAGCAACTCCAACAGGGTTAAAACTAACATGTACAGACAACTTAGAAGAAAAATTTATATTGAAGAGATTAATTACTGGATACTTGGAAGTATGTCATTTATTTGTTTATTTAGATCAAGTGCAGGATATGGGAAGGTGACAGACTAATCCTTATGCTACTTTTAATGGCCAGGCTGCTGCGAGTTACTCATTCCAGAAAAGCAATTCCTCTAGCCAGGAAAGAGCTAGATCTTGTTTCTTAGCTAGTTAGTATATCAATTTATCCAAAGCAGGGCATTAGAGCTGGTGTTCTATGAGGATGGACCTAGAAGTCAGCCTGAAATAATCCTTTTTTGCTGGAGGCAGGCAGTAGTGACATCAGTCTGTCAGCTGCATTGCTCTCCTTCAGTGACATGAATTCCTCTCATTTCACGCCAGTGGGCAGTGAACATATTATCTCATGAAGAATTCAGAGCTGAGTGAGGTAACACAGCAGATTTGGTTTCATAGCCTTCAGCACTTAGAAAGCATTAGGAAGTTCAAAATTCTATAGCACCTCCTTTAAACATCATTTTCTACTGTTTGGGAAGCAAAACTGTCCTCTGCTTCCTGAACCAGCTCTCTGTGCACTATTTATTCTTGCCCAAGGACTCAGTTATTGTCTTCAAGTACATCATTGTTTCAAGCAAGGATAAGTGAAAGGCCAACATTAGCAACGTTGCCAACAGCAGTGCTACTCTGACATGCTGAAATTTTCTACAGTGAGGGTAAAGCTCATCTGCACTAGAGGCATCATTTTCTTCAGGGCTAACTGTTTGAAATACATTTCCTGAATAACAAAAGGGCATCTCTATGTGAAAAAGCTATTTTCAGCTTTGACTTCATTTATAAACTGAAAGCATCTCCACTATTTTCATTTTTCCCATAAGGAACAGATACAAGAATAGATATGATGGATGCTAGTCATAATACTTTCTGAACTCCAGAAAGCTGCCTGCACACTTCAGAAAGAAAATTTACATTATATGAAATGGAACAAAAGAATATAAATGCTTTCATACATGAGATTGCAGACAAGAATAATTCTGGATGTAGTGGAAGTTGTTAGTTTAAGCAGCTTCTCTAGGTGGTTAACCAGGAACACATCTACCAGTGGAAGCTTAACATTTTTTTGCTAAGTAAAACTACTGTAAAACTTTCTACTTTTCCTACCTTTACCTTTAAAGGTAATAATTTAAATCACTATGATGTTGCTTCTGAAATGTAATCCACAGAGTCATATACACTGAAAACTGACTTCAAATCTGTGAATTGCCACCCATAAAGTAATTCCTCTGAGTATGACCATAAAAAAGATCCAGAACAAAACAGCACACTCTGTTCTTAGGAAGCCCACAAGGACCTACTTCTAGCCTAGCGAAAAACAATTCAGGCAGTAATACTAGTACTCTGTGGAATGTCTACTAAATTTGAAATTGACCAAAACTTGCAAAGACATGTATTATTTGGAACATTAAAATATATATATATATGAAAAAAATATATTGTGCTTTCAACTTTCAGTGCATAAGAAAGCTGATTTTAAATTTGCTAAGTTACAGCAGCTGCTGAAGTATCTTTTATGTACTTATAGGCTGTTCATCAGCTGTCATGGGCTGCCATGGTTTTCCTTACTATCAAAGCAGAGATGGTTTAGTGCCTGCACCTTTCCAAATGGGGTGGCACATAAAGGTCATTGTCTCACAGAAAGTCTTGAATTAATCACTTATTAAGCTTTACATGTTACACGAACCCAGTTATTTCTGTTGCTGAATCCATACAACTGGTATTTACTGACATATCTCTTCTGAGCTACTTAAGGGCAATTAAGTCCTTTTATAAGCATAAGGCATAAAAATATAACTTTCATTCTGTTTTTCCCATCTTCACGTATCTCTCTCTCTTTATGTGAAGAAGTATTCCATTACCCCTGAAAAGACTAAAACTTTTAGCCCTCAAAATTTAGATTTCAAAATCCTTCAGGCACCTGGAACTGTGCTTCCAAGCTTAAGTAGTACTGGTGTAAGACTGAGAGCTAAGAAGTAAAGTTAATTTATTGACAGACAATATCTGTTCCAAGGATTTCAACTACTCATTAACTACTTAATTTTAAAATAGGTTCCTAGACCAAGCACAAGAACCAATGTATCCCATTTGTTGCCCTCCCCTTGTGAGCCCTACCAGCTAAGGACCTCTGTCCTCAACAATTACAAGATTTAATTGGACCACTTTGAGCAGGAGAAAGGAAAGCAAACCAATCAGTCTACATCACAGACCTCTATTGCCTGAAGATGTACTTTAGGCACTTAAATCCCTCATTAGCAAGACCCCAAATGTATATTTTGCCACTGGAAAAATAACTAAGAAGCAGCCAATCTAAGTTTAAGAATAAATTGGCTAGTCTTATTTTAAAGAAGGTAGGACTAAATGTTCTCTGGAAGAGCTCCTCTTGCTTCTCTGATTGTAGAGAAAATCTGGGTGTATTCCTGGAACTAGGACCCCTTTCCCTGACCTCTGTTGCTGCTGCCTTCCTGTCTCATGTTCTCATGTCTACATTCATCCTCCCCACAGTCACTGGATTGGAGAAGCACAATTTGATAAAAATCAAAACTGACAAACTATCTACCTGATCAAGTGTTTGATGTCCTTAGAGACCAAAATTCCAGGCCTAAGTAGGAAGAACATAAAACATTAGTGACCACCTAGATAGGATGGCAGCACTAACTGCTATCCCACGGGAGACTGGAGGCAGAAAGGGCAGAAAATGGGAGAACAGTAATTACCCTTATGGATATTCACACTGGTACGTGACACAGAGATCACATTTTTACAAGGCCATCGATAAGTACATCCTGAAGCAGCTGTGAAGGCAGCCCAGAAACCAGGAAACGTCTCTTAATCCTGTCCTCACTGTCACATGTGACTTGGCTCAAAACTGCACATGTGAATCAAGATAAACTCCGCCCTTACAGGAGCAAAAAAAGACAAAGGAATACACCACAATTTTCTTCTATTTAAGGAGGTAGAGCCACACAAAGATGAAGAAACTCGTTTAAAATGAGCAGCTAAGAGAATTAAAACTTGACAGTCAGTTTGGAGATTGTCAAAGAAGAAACACTGATGAATGCATACCACAGATTTTTTTGGAAAGTATTTTTAGAAAGAGTAGAAAACACATGATGACTGAACAGCAGGTTAGGGAGGTAATTATAAACAAGAAGTTTTCCATCAGAAGGATAAAGCTGTATCAAACCTATGAAAAATTATGTTCTCATGAGGATACCTCTGAATTCTGTAATATTTTACAGTTACTTTAAAGCAATGAGTAGTAAACTGCAAAAACCCTCTAGCATACAATAAGCAGTTCTAAGAGAAATCAGGGATGAAATCAGTGTTTACCAGCGGCAGTGAGTAACCTTTCTGTACAAAGCTGTCAAAATACTTGGAAAGGGTAAATGTAAGTTGAGTTTTTCAAGGCTAGTCAGATGATAATTCTATGTGTACACCCAAAGAAAAACAACAGAGGTGGTGAAGGGTCTGGAGCCCAAGTCTTATGAGGAGCAGCTGAGGGAACCAGTGTTGTTTAGCCTGGAGAAAAAGAGACTAGGAATGGCACCATAACATTCTCTACAACTTCCTGACAGGAAACTGCAGCAAGGTGGGGGTTGGTCCCTTCTCCCACGTAACAAGTGACAGAACAAAAGGAAATGGCCTCAAGTGGGGGCAGGAGAGGTTTAGACTGGATGTTAGGAAAAATTTCTTCATCAAAGAGCTATCAAGCACTGAAACAGGTTTCCCAAGGAAGTGGTGGAGTCACCATCCCTACAAGTATTTAAAAGTCTTGCAGATGTGGCACTTAGGGACATGGCTTAGTGGTGGATTGGCAGGGTTAACTTTATGGTTGGACTCAAAGATCTTACAGGTCTTTTCCAACTTAAATGGTTCTCTGATTCTACATAAGGAAAGTTCACAAAGGTTGATGAAAGAGACCTTATATTTTAAGAAATACAGATGTAATTTTTTCTTCATCAATAAGAATATGACATCTATTTTTCAATACTTGAAATAATAGTTTAGGGTGTGGTGTAAGAATTTCAGCCCCCATGTCCCTCATAGCACACTCCTTCAGACACTAATTTTGGCTTTACTAATTCAATAGAAGATTGGATGCAACAGGTTATAAGAAAAAAAAATGTTATCATTAAAAGAAAAATAAAAATACTGTAATAAATAGTGCCAAAATGCCTGCCTGAAAATAGGTTGTTCACAGTCTTTGAGGTAATTTTAATGTTTCCTATCATGTGTTGGAGTGTCTGCCTCTAAACTGTTTTTTCCTTTCATTGGTGCAGCTTTACCTAAGTGACCTAAACTTTGAAGAAAATTTACTCGAAATGACCTATCAAAGACATAAATTTTTTGTGTATTGCACTTTGCTCCTATTCTCTATATGTTGAAAGATTGTATTTCTCAATGTTTATACAGCCTTTTCAGAACAGTGCTTTTAAATATTGCTTACTAATTGTACCCAGATGCCTGCTTGTATGGACAATGGGAATGTCAGTGCCAATGCATTTTCCAGGAGGAAACTTCATCCCCTTTCTTTCCCCTGAACTGCACATTGGACTTTTCCTCTCAGAAATTTGATTGAGGTCCATCTTCTCTAACTATAGCTATCTATAGTTAGATATATAAGAATAATATCTGCTTTTAATAATATCAGCATTGTGTAAGTCCAAGGATTCATCTGATTTTGTATTCTGTTTCTGTCAATGTCTATAGCTACCCACTTGATGAGACTGAAAACAGGAACAACCACATAGAATCACAGAATGGTGCGGGTTGGAAGGAACCTTTAAAGACCATCTAATAAAACTCTGCCTTGGGCGTGGACAGCTTTCATTAGATCACTAGATCAGGTTGCTCAGTGCCCCATCCATGACCTTACCTGAACAGAATTCCCCTGAGGACTTTCCTAACTTCCAGATGTTTTCCACCGGGATAATTTACAGAGCCTGATGTGATTTCTGGGTTACTAACCTCAATAGATGTTCTTCCAAGCACTTGCCCTTTTCCTAGAGACCATGTAAAGTTTAATCACTCAAAACATTGCTTATCAGCAAGTTCCTCGGTTCTCATTCCAATCCCATGAAAGAATTTCTTTTTATCTGTTTTGTAATGGGTTTCTCAGATAAATTTCATGCCCCTAGTTCTTGTATTTGAAGCGGCAGCATGTAGTGTCTCCTTTTGCCATGGCATTCATGATTTTAGAATTATTATATGCCTGTCTCCTCCATGTGCACCATCTCCACATCATCTATTTGTATCATCTGTTGTGGGTTAACCTTGGCTGGATGTTGGGTGCTTGCCAAGCTGCTCTATCATTTCCTCTCCTTAAAAAGGACAGCGGAGAAAATTGGAAAAAAAAGAAAAGCTTATGGGTAGAAATAAGGACAGGAAGAGATCACACTTCAGTTTCTCTTGTTGGAAAAATTTGACTTGATTTAGGGAAATTAATTTTATTTATTGACAATTAAACAGTAAAATAGCAAGAAATAAGATAAAATCTAAAAACTTCTTCTCCCCCTCTCCCTTTGCTTCTCAGGCTTTGCTTCCTTCCGGACGTCTCTACCTTTTTTCTGTGTGAGCAGAATAGGGAGATAGGGAATGGGAGTTTCAGTCAACTCCTTACGCATTGTCTCTGCTGCTCCTTCTTCCTCACACTCTTCAATCATAGGGTCACTCATGGGGTACAGTCTTTCCTGAACTGCTTCCCACAGGCTTCAGTTCTTAACAAACCCCTTCCACTAGGTGCAGTCCTTCAGGAACAGGCTGCTCCAGTGAGGGCCCCCCTTAGGGTCACAGGTCCTGCCAGAAAACCTGCTTGACCATGGGCTCTTCTCTCCATGGGCTCACAGGTTCTGCCAGGACCTTGCTCCAGCGAGATCTTCCCATGGAGTCATAGTCTCCTGTGGGTACCCCACCTGCCCACCTCCAGATATCTGCTCCACCATGGACCTCCAGGAGTGCAGAGGCTCACCATGGGCTGCACCATGGGCTGCACCATGGGCTGCACCATGGGCTGCAGGGGAATCTTTGCTCTGGTGCCTGGAGTACCCCCTCCCTCACATTCTTCGTGTATTCACAGCTGCTTCTCTCACATATCCTCACAGTTCTCTCCCAGATGACGTTTCCCAGCAGTTTTTGCCCTTTCTGAAATACATTATCCTAGGATCACTACCATCATCACAAGCAGAAGCAGGCTTGGCCTCCAGTGGCAGGTCTGTCTTGGAGCCAGGTGACATTGCCTCAATGTCACACAGGGGAACCTTCTGGCATCTTCTCACAGAAGCCACCTCTGCAGTTCACCCTAAGACCAAAACTTTGCAATGGGAAGCCAATACATATGGACAACCCACCAAGTCACAGCTTGTATGGAAGCTGTTCCCTGCCTTTGACTGATCATTGGTTTTTCCTGAATATTTCCTTTTCTGCAACATGACCTTTTTGAGAAAAGAGAATATGAACAATACGGTGTTCAAGATATGGATGAACCACAGACCTGCAAACCTACACTTTTTTATACTTTTCTGTTATTTTCCTATAAATTCCTAGCACTTCATACTTTCGGATTGTTACTGAGTGATAACTGTCATAATCAATAATGCCTCTGTGAAATTACTAGCTTTCCAAAACATACAGGTTTTTCCACTTTTCTTTGTTAAAATCTCCCCTTTTCTATCTTACTATACTTTTGGTTTTGATTAAACATGCATTTATTGAATATTTGGGAAGAAAATTAGTAGTAGTAAAAAGCTGAAAATAACAAGAATGTTGAAGCCATTTGTATGGCTCTTGCTTGTGCAAACAAGCCCTGCAAGTAAAGCATTACTTTTTCCTCATGTATTAATTCAAATTTTATCACACAGTAAAAGGGAGAAAGGCAAGAAATTTTCATAAAAATAAGAAAAACATTTCTTTTCCTGTAACCACCTAACACCCTAATTTGCCTAACACCCTGATTAGCATACATTTATTGCCACCCTGAACCCATAAGAAGCACTCAGAAAAGCAGGTGATGCTTGGTATGCCAACCAACTGGGTCTAGGGATGCTATAATGAGTCTGAAGTTTTAATTTTCCCAAGGGAAATATAAATCCTGCATGCATTCAACTGCTCTATTTCTGATACACGTGTTTGCGTAGAGAAGATAATGAGATATTTATAAGTGGCATGATACATTACCCCATAAAATTGATGAGCGATCCATGCATCACACTCTCAGAGAATCAAGAAATTAATCAGTCACAAACCATCCCTTCTTGCTTCTGAATTCTAATTTCTTAGAGGAGCTGTGAAAACTGTAAACTATTAAGAAGTCAGAAGTTAACATTCTGCAAGAACACATGATTTATCCATCTGATTTGAAAACTACGTAATAGAAAGATTTAAGTGCTTATCTCTTTCATTAAATAACACAGGTGAATGATGCAGTCAGAGGTGCAAAACAAAAGAAAAAATCCACGAAAATGGTATATTCAGGAGGTTTTGGCACAGAGAAGAGCTATCCAAAACCATGAAGGTATACAGCCTAGGCAGGAAACCTTTCATTGTGAATGTTACAGGCTACGGGATTGTCTTTCAGAAGTGTCTTTCAGTAACTGTGAAGAACTGTTCAAGGGCTGGAATAGATGGAGGACTGGAGAAAGCACACCTGCACCATTACAATATAATAAAAACTTGGCACGAATCTTTGGACATGAGAGTTAATTTCACTTTTGGGCTGCTTGAGAAGCAATATAAGTATTACCTGTTCCTTGCCTAGAACTGGCTATAATTCAGTCTTAGACAAGATGTGCTCAGAAAAGATGTTTGTTTCAGAACCCTGCAAAGTTCAGGAATATTCATATCAGAGATTTACTCCACACTGATGCAATGGCTACTTTAGGTAAATCTATAGTTTATCAGCTAAAATTCCCCACAGATATTTCTAATGAGAGACATGATATTGAAGAGGCTGTTCTACAGTTCATTGATTCTGCTAGATTTTGGGTTGTCTGTAATCCTTAAACACTGAATAATCTCATAGATGGAAGGATTAATTGCATCAGTTAAGACTGAGATACTTGGTTGAGAAGGAAAAAGGACAAAGTAAAAGCAAGCCAAACCATGTTCAGCTGAACTCACTGAGTTAATCTGGTTTGTTCTCTTATACCCTTTACAAAGACATTTGCTTTCGTCTACTTAATCACTGTTATTTCATTCTTTCTTTTGAACTTTTGGACTGACAGACTATTGAAAATCTTAGCAAATACCTCCTAAGATTTTTGAAAATTTTTTTCAAAGGAAAATGCATGGCTTCACCAATTTATTTAAGTTTGAAAAATAAGAAACTTTCAACCCTGTCAAGACAGGAAAAATATTTTAAAAATTACTTGGAAGCAAGAATCAGCTATATAAAAGACATGTGACAAAAACTTAAGCAAATTACTGTCAGGCACAATGTTCATCTCAATAGTGATGAACTTAAATATTTTTTAAGTTTTACTGTCACCCCTGACCCCTGAACTGGAGAATAAAAAAAACAGGATACAAGTTCCTCCAAGCTGTAGAGATCCCTACTGAGGAAAAAAATGAATTTTAGGTTTACATTCAGAGTCATCTAATTAAATAGTAAAAATTACATTCATACAGATAGTACCTATGTGATTTTTAGTGCACATGTGTATTCTGCAGCATGTGTATTCTCATACTGAAATGTAAGTTTTTAATAGCTCTGGAAGGCTCAAATGGATATTATAATGACTTTATAACAATATTCCTTATTCCATTTAATGAGAGAGAATTACTAATCCATTTGCTTCTTTATTTATGATTTTGTTTTAGAAAGGGATAAATTACACAAATAGTGTTGCATTTGACGTGATTCTCAGTCACTAATAAATTGAGTGGAAAGTAAAGACTAATTTGTCGTGGAAACAAGAAAAAGAAAATTAGGCCTGTTATTCTGCAATATAAGATTGAAATAAACAAGGAAATTACAAATATAACTAGTATGATAAGGGACAAGATTTTTCCAAGAAGTATGAAGTTAGCCTAAAATTTAGGTAACAAATCTCAGTGTCTATGACTTAACTATTTTATATTCCCTCCAATTGGAAACAACAATGGCAATGAATATATTTCTGTCTTTTAATCTAAGCTCTTATTCACCTGTGTATTTATGTGTGCAGTCCAGCAGCTATTAGTAACATCTTCTCAGTCCCAACTGGTCTCCATATCCCTCATCCATTTCTTACTGGAATTTTTCATGTTAATTCTCGTCTACTCCAAATTGACTGGCTTCTACACAATATTATTTAAAAACTTTTTTTCAAGATACTATAACAAGATAACTATTAAAGTAGCTTATCTTTTAACAATTTTCTGAGGACTTACTACTAAAGGATCATGTTTAAAGTTTGTTGTTTTTTTTTCCTTAGGAGGCTTGGAGTTTCTCAAACTTGCCTCTTTTTCAAATTCTTAATTGGCAAGCAGTTATGGTTCCCTCTCTCAGCAAGATCAAAAATTCACCCTTGTTCTCAGGGTTGTCCTCTACTGGATTTCCCCACTTATACTGCTGGTATATTTGAAGATGTGTGCTTTGCAATACCTCTGCTCAGAGGGCAAGGACTGCCTGTGAAATTTGAATGGCATCACTATGGGCAAGGCAAAAGAAACAAACTAACAAAAAAAGTTATACCCAAAACTTTGCTTCCAATCACAACCATTTTCTCTTCTTCCCTCTGACCTTTTCAAAATCAAGATAAAGATTACTTTAAATGAGGTGTACGAAATTACAAACATCAGCTAGTTGTCCTAGTAGCTTCCTTCGGGGAAAACGTCTATTTGAAAGAAGTCATTAGTGTCTGTGCTTTCCAAATGACAAAAATGCCTTCACTGCACTTCTCTCAAGCACTGCTCTACTTGCCCTCTGTGGCATCGGATTCTTGTTGGCAACAGTAGCTGGACTGGATTATCCTGTGAGACCCCTACTCTCTCTGAAAACAGGAATCAAGTTGCACGGAGAAAACACAAAAACATAATAGAATATAGAAAACATATTTCTATAAACAGCAGGAGAATAGCATATTTCTGGAAAGTTCTAAAATACGCTAACAAAGCCAAGAAATTAAAAGCAGAACTAGTTTTGCTGGTTTTGAAATAATTACGGGCAACTAAGCTAATTCCTGAAGATGGAGATTTGCTCAAGCCACCATACTTGCACCTTGGCAAGCTGCAGATACTGGGTTCGCTAAGACAGTGCAGAGGGAGTAGGCACCTCATACATTTATCCTTCCACAGTCAGAGATAACACAGAGGACCCCAAGGGGACTGCAAGAACCAGGTAACCTGAGTTTGGATTCTCGCTCTTCAAATAATACCAACCCTTGCTGAAGCGAATGAAACAGAGTCCAGGTTTAGGAGACCTGTGTGCAGATCAATAAAGAGAACAGAAAGAACAAGCAGAGTGTACAGGAACAAATGCACTGTTGTGGGATTACTGTACCTGCACCAATGGCCAGCTAAGCTAATGTTCAACCCAGCCTACAGCTGCTAACTCTAGTGTGAAGACACCTGAGCCATTATTAGCCCAGCAGTCTGGGGACAACCTGTGTGCCAGGAAGAATGGCTGGCTACAACCAGACTCCCTGTCTAATCACAGATTTTGTCAGCCTCCCATGGGCTTCTTCCCACATGAACAGCATACGTCCCATCCAGGCTGTTGCTGGGGCAGCAGTGACTCACTGCACCCTTGCCAAAGCACTCAGGACTTGGCCATGAAAACAGCAACCTTCACTCCTGGCTGCTCCTCACAATTTCCTCTTGAACCTTTGTCACAGACTTTATTTCTCTGTGCTCTGCAGAAACTTCTTTCCAACACTTTCATGCCCTGAATAGAGAATACCCAAATCAGCTTCCTCATGTGTTTTTAGCAGTGCTTGCACTGAGTTTCTACTTCGAATGTGAGAACAGGATGCCCTGACAAAAGAGCTCCATGTCCCCAGCCCAAGTGTGCAGTCTGCCACCATAACTGTTTTGATTAAAATAGAAAGCATTACTGAATGTAGACAAAAAAGGCCATGAAGTACAGATTGCTAAGGTCAGAAGAATTCTGCAAATGGGTCATCATTTACAGTACAATCATTTATATTTACCATACTGACACTAAAACCAATGCTCTAAGTGCAGTGTGCTTCTCAATGCTTTTTGAAGAAAGGTTTTTTCCGGAAATGCTCAGAGGAAGGTGAATTCTCAGCATGGGCTAATATACCCAGAAACCTAATTGAAAGACTTCCTAAACATATGAAGTAATACTAAGCAGCACAGATCTAATGGAATTTGATGTTGTAGTTATAATTAGAGTTTAAAATTTATTTTAAAATTAAAATGAAGCATTTTAATACCTGCTGTTTCCTAAATAAAAACTTTCATTTCATGATTACAAGCCTTGGACTCTTCTATCAGGATTTTCCCCACTTACTTAGAGCACCTACAAACTTTCATTCCATTCACTGTGCAAATTTCTATAGCGCACTCTAATTTCTGTAGTGTTTTGTATGAACACTCCAGGCTTTTCAATTAAGATACAAGGTATTACATCAGTTTTACTTTCTTTTTTTTTCCCAAAAGAAGCTTCCAGAAATGGAAGAAACTTTTAAATAAATTCATGAAAACAGTAGCTTCACTGATCAATATTGCTAGGTGAGAGAAATAGTCTCTCCATATTTCTGTTAGCCCTTGAGAGAAGGATATGGTCATAAATATGAGAAAGCAGAAGTCTTCCAAGCTGCCAAAATATTTGCACATTGTATAACTTGTCCCATGATAATAAATAACCTGTTGCATCTGCTTGCCTTTATTGAAGTATATGTGGGAAATTTCTTCCTGAAGTTAATAGCTGCCTGTGTATAGTGGGATACTGCCTACAAGTTTCATCTGACCTCTCTATTTTCCTTCACGATGTGTACTTTTTGTCACTACTGCTTTCCAAGAACTTGGGGAAAATGTCAGGAAACTTCTGTCTAGACGCAAGCAAATGAATAAATACTTTATAGGTATTTAGTTCTTTAAGAAATGCCTACTGACTGTCCAAATATAAGCTAATATTATGCACAGACATGTTAAAATTAATCCTGATTTCCAGATATTAGTTCTATACAGCTACTTCTTAAATTACTGTCCTAAAAGGTATTTGTTATCTTGAAATGTCAGCCCAGTTGGCAACAAATTAATTCACATCACTGCAAAAGAATATATATACAGTGTTATAAGGTGAGGGCTAGAAACACAGTGAGTGAAAATGCCAAGACAAAGCTCTTTTGACCCACATCTCACTCCCAAGTCCAGGAAATGGAGTCCATGCTTGACTCTTATCAGCACTCCTTGGAATCTGGCAGCAAAGAGGGTAATCACGCAGCGGTGCCGCAGTGTCAGACCCTGTCAACCAGGGCCTTGCAACCGCAGAACAGAGCCCTTGTCTGCCCCGGGATAATATCTAAAATAGGCTCACAAAGCATAAATGAAGGGCTAATAATCTCTGCCCTGGAGAGCACACCCTCTGGCAGTTTGATGCTGCACTGAGATTCATAAGCATGGCCCTTCGGTCGGTGCCAGCCCCCTGAAGTGTCCATAAAACTCTGCATAGTCTATTGCTTCTGCTCATGAAATTGAGAGAGACTTTCAAAAGAAAAGCTACAGATAAAAAGTGTCAGGATGGGAGAAATGCAAGTAAACAAGCTCAGGTGTTTAAATTTTTATTATTTATTTATTATGCCTATTTCTTCTGTTCCTTCTTCATCAGCATTTTTTTCCTTCTAGGATGCTGAATAGACCTTTAGCTCTAGGTTTCATTTCTCCGTCTGATTCATCCCGCCCAGGATCTATGAAGTTGGCAGCATGCTGCTTATTTCTTCCCCCTGCAGTTTTACAGTAGTGAATTCACTGCAGCAGAGAAAATATCATTCCGATCAAATTTTGAAAAATGTTTCTATATACATTTAATGAGGTGATTTATTTATTTTTAGTCTGTAATTTTTCTTACAATGTTTAAATAAATCCATTATCTAGCAAATCAAGGAAATTATAGGGAGAAATGTCTTAATGCATTAAGGAACACATTTTTTCTGTAATGTTTGGGTATTATAAAGAGCTGTGATAACCTCCAAAAAACCTTATTTCAAGGGGACACAATGGTATAGTTTTTTAAATGGTACAAGGTAACTCATTCTCAAAGCGCCCTTGCTGGTTGCTCTCTTCCTGTCCTCCCTTTGTACAGGAGGTTCATTGAATCACAGCTTTTCTGCCTGCCTGAGTTTCACCCACTCGTTATCAGGGATGAATCACATCTCCGTAGCATCTCCTCTCCTCCCAGCCAGTCTCCAAACAGAAGAACCAGCCCACAGATCAGCTCCTGATTTCAGTCATGTGAGCGATTCTCCCACCCCAGCGGATGTGGGCGAGCGCCTGTGGTGTGTGCCCGGCTCGGCACGGGCTGGGTGGGGACAGTGGCACTGGGCTGCACAGCGCCAGGGATGCCAGCGGAGCCCAGTGCCGAGCAATCGGAAGTCATAAACTTACAAGAGCTACCACACTACCCGCTGAAAAGTCTCTTTCCTTCCCATGCTGTCTCTCCTTTCTTGTGAAATGACCCCACTATTCCCCTTACCTCCAGGAACACGATTCTAAGTCCAAGTTTCTAACCCACTCTGTATTCGCACCACTCAGAAGCTGTTGCAATTTTCACTGTATTCACTTATACTGCAGGTATGCTTTAACCCCATTCCTAAAAGGGACTTGGATTATCGACTGATAAATGGTTCAAAAATAGCTGGTCTATTTTTCTCTTCTTCCTTTTTTTTTCTTCCTGAAACTTGTAAAAGCAGCTGACAACCCGGGGTTCAGATTGTCCCATATATCAAAAGAGAAATAGATGTTCTACTCATATAGAAATTACTGTATATTGTAGTCCTGAAGTCCTGGAGCTGAGTTAAGCTTTTCCACCAAAGATAAAATAAATACATTCACACTAACAGCTTCTTTTGACAGTTTTGTTATTTTTACTTTATGCACATGTTTTTTTAAAAAGACATTTTATTGCCCAGAGCTTTCTTTCCAGAGCCCATTCTTAACTATATCATATCAAATAAAGTAACAGAAAGAACACAGTGAGACAGGAGAGCAGAGTGGGAAAGAGCAAGCAGGAAAAAAAAAATGAGGCTCAGGAATGCAATGCCATGTTCAAATCATGTCACTACTGATGGCTGAACTTTCCCTGAGGAAAGAGGTGGGAGTGAGAGCAGTTGACAGACCAGAGCTTGGAAATAAATGATTGTACCTACTAGCTTTGAGATTCTAAGCACCCCACTATTAATATGTCGTTTTGGAATATCATTTTGTTGGGATTTTTATCAATTCAAGGATAATTCAGAAATCCTCCATGTTCAGGGTTTATCTTTCTTACCCAGAAAGCCATAGTGTATCTCCATCTTGCATATCTATAACTAGGTGACCTGGATATCCCAGCTGAGATATTCACATCCTTACAGTCAAAAACACTATTTCAAAGGACTGGCCACTACAGCTTTGCAAGACACCTAGTTAATATAAGCACCACCATGTTATAAAACAGTATGTATTATTCAGATTGCACTCTTGAAAACTGTGTGAAGACTCATAATACATTCCAACATCCTGATGTTACTGGATTAAGGCACAAAAGTGGAGCAGGACAGAAGAACTAATCTGAAAAAAAAATTAATACCTTTGACAGAAAGGATAAAAATTGTAACAGGTGAGTAAAGGAACAACAATAAAGGATCCAAAAGAATAAAATAAATTGTATCTTATTTTTGAAAAATTTATTGCTGGTTTGGAGTTCAGAGGAGCAGTAGAAGAAGACTACATGGGAAGGAAAACTATGGAAACAAGTAATGCTAAGAGGATGAACACTCTTCACAACTACCCCTTTCATCATTTCCCAGAGCCACAGACCCATGAGGACAGTGAGGAACCTCTGAATTTTTGAGTGCTGTCCCAGTAAGACTTGGCAGAGAGGTGGGATATAGATTTACTATCACACCCATGACCTTTAGCCAAATCTTGAGCAAGTCCCGGGACATACCTGGTTTGTACTGCTGCCTATTTCTCTCCTATCTGAGTCTCATTTTGATATGCAATGCCATCTCTCTTACAAGAAAACATTTCTGTGAATTTGTGACAGATGAGGTAACTCAATAATAGTCTCAACAGCCCAATCCTGCTACAGGTTCACCACATCACAGAGCAGCTGATGAGACCATGTGTTCTGCCTACGTCTTTCCAGCACCTGAGACAAGAATGGCTTTTTCTATTTTTGCTGCTTTCTTCTAGTACATTTTGTCTTAAGAAAAAAAAAACTTTAAACCAGCAGTCCATCTCAACTAACTTTTTCTCCTCCATCCTTTTCCCAGTACCTAAGGGAATGGTCAAATGGTCATTAGTTCTAAATATAGTAAAAGGCACGCAAGCAGGACTTTTACCCATTAAAAACAAGAACAATAACAACAAAAAGAAGTCAAAAACCAAAACCAGAACAAAACAAAATAAAACCACACACTTTCTAGAAAAAATAAAAGGAAGTTTAAACAGAACACAAAACTACACAAATGGAAGTCAGTTCCTGTTTAGCATTCCCATTGCTTGTCTTCACTTGTTCCCCTCTTTCTCATCTTTCCTGCACAGATAAAGATGTGCAAATATGAAAGAAGTCCTGACATCTACAGTAGCATGTAGCCCCCTGTAACAAGAACAGATCTGTAGAACAGAGAGGCTGCTCAAGGGACTTTACATCCACTAAAAAACTGATATAGGTGCACTCCCAGTTATTCAAAACCAGAAACAATCTCTCAATTCATTACCAACAATGAAAAAGACACTTCAAATGCCTTTCATTCTCTAGATTTCTTTATGAAAACACAAAACTCTGTTTCTTCCTCTAAGAAAGTGTTACACTATTATTAGTAACACCAAATAAACATAATATGGATTTCAGAGTTACCCATTTTAGCAGTGAAATTGCCAAGGTAATGAAGTAATATTTATGATACTATATAAACCTTCCCATTATTATAGTATATTCAAAGAAGACACTTTGATGCTAAACTACTTCAGCTTAGCAAAAGCTCACACATCAGCTGTTTTGTTGGGGTGGGGGTTGGAATCTGAGTGCAGCTGCTTCGTTGAGATATCTTTGCCTACACTTTGTTCCTAGATCAGCGTTTCACTTCTATGTTTGCTGGATACATACTTCCTTTTCATTTCTCCATAGGTGCATTCCAAAATATTCATGCATTAAAAAAAAAAAAATCATATTCTTTAATATATACAGTAATCAATTAAAGAGGAACTTGAATTAAGGTGTTTGTGTTGATGGGAATTTTGCAACTGGCAAAGCCAGCTATTGCAACCAGCATGCCTTTGCAAACATGCCATACTCTGCTTGTTTTTTGGGTTTTTTTGGGTCTCCATATTCAAGTGGTATTGAAAATTCAGACTTCTGAGTCAACTTTAACATCCAAGAGAAAATGGCAGAAGTAAAATAAAATAATTTTCAAAAAATATACAGTAGAAGGAAGAAAGGGGCAGTTGGGTAAAACAAAATTTTCATGACCAATCCTTACATGGAAGTATAACCACTTGGAAATCTCCCATCTTGAGGCTTGCCATCACTGGTGTGAAATTTTTCTTATCAGAAGAAGTTAGGTTTACCCCAAGCTTTCATGTTGTTTTATTTAAAGTTCAATAGAATACAAAGCAAAACTCTTTATAGAAGGAGAACTGGTTTTATGCCCTCTCAGTCTGCACTACACATTTGTAACCAATCTACAGCATAATACAAAGATCAGCCCAAATCTTAAAGATCAACCCAGCTTACGTAAAATTACCACAGGAAATCACTATATAGGTATGCTAAAATTTCAAATAACAAATATTTGAAAGTGAGAGTATTCAAAAAGGAAACTTATCTGTAAGATCACAATTCAGTGTTTTCTTTGCAGGCAAAATATATCAGTCATTAATTGCACTTTCATTTCTACACATGAGAGTAGGCACTTACTCTTAGCAAAATTATTTTTTTAAAAAAGCAGGAAAAATCCCCACTCTGTGCTATTCACATGTAGGGGCATCATGAGAACAGGAGGAAGAAGATAGGCAGATGAAGGAAGAGGTAGAGCTCATAGGCCAGTAACTGCCCAACCTCTATTCCTGTGTGAGCTTTGAGTTATGTGAAAGAATTGCAGTGTTGTACAGATGAGCACATTGTCACCTGACTGCTGTGATGTTGGGATAATGGTGCCAGTAACCCGGAATTAGAGGTTAAAGAAGCCAAGCAGGTTAATACATTTTTCTCAATCCCTTTAGTAGCAGAATGCAGGACACAATTTGCTTTTATTTGGGTGGGTGTCCAGTGCACCTATAATTGACTCTTCCAGGGGTGGAAATACAGCCCTAACATCTGCCATGGACTGATCAAGACTTTACTGGAATAGACTGAATCTCTGAAATACATGCAATACATGGATATCATTGTTGTGCAGGATAACACATCAAAACAAATTTTTGAGAAGAGGAAGACAATAGTCCAAATCTTTCTCAAAGCCAGTTTGGCTATATAACAAAGTAAGGTCAATGGACTTGCACAAGATATTCAGTTTTTAGGAATACAATGGCAAGATGGAGGTTGTCAGATCCCAATGGATGAAATTAACGAGATAACAGCAATGTCTCCACCAAAAACCAAAAAGGCAACACAACTTTCTTAGGCATTGTGGGTTTTTGGAGACTGTGCTGAAGGGGCCCCACTGTATCATGAACTACCATGAAATAAAAAGCAATACGCCCTATTCACTGATGGGTCGTGTCATATTGTAGAAAAACAACAAAGGTAGAAAGCTGTTGTATGGAGTACACATGACAAGTCACAGAAACTGCTGAAGGACAAGGTGAATTGAGTCAGTTTGTAAAGCTGAAAGCCATCAAACTGGCTTTAGACATTGCTGAATGAGAAAAATGGCTAATACTTTATAAGGATTCATGGACAGTGGCAAACGTCCTGTGAGGGTGGTTACAGCAATGGAAACAGAGCAACTGACAGCACAGAGTTAAACCTGTCTGTGCTGCTGAATTATGGCAAAATACTGCTGCTAGTTGTAAAAGTACATCATGTAGATGCTTCTGTACCCACGAGCTGGGCCACTGAAAAACATTAAAACAAATCTGCAGGTGGGTCAGGCTCTGATTGAAGTGCCTCTGCCTCGTTTGAACCTGAGCTGGCAACAGAAGGGATGGATTACTTAGAGCCCAATGGGCTCATGACACCTCAGGCCATCAGGGGAAGTTGCAACATAGAGATGGGCCCATAGATGGGTTGGGCTGAACCACTGACACTATTGCACAGGCTATTCATCAGTGTGAAGTGCGCTGCAATCAAGCAGGCCAAGCACTTAAAACCTCTCTGGTACACATGAGGATGGCTGAAATATAAGTATGGCAGAGTGACTATATCACACTTCCACAAACCCTCCCAGACAAGCAGCATGTGCTTACAATGATGGAAGAAACTAACACATGGCTGAAAACATATCCCTTGCCCCACACCACCACCAAGAACACTATCTTGGGCCTTAAAAAACAAGTTTTATGGTGACATGGCATCCCAGAAAGAACTGATTCAGAGGGTACTCAGTTCCAAAACAACCTCATAGACACTTTGTCCAAAGAGCATGGCATTGAGTGGGTAAATCACAACCCCCATCATGCACCAGTCTCTGGGAAAATCAAATCAAACAATGGACTTTAAAGACTACACCGAAAGAAATGGGTGGTGAGACCTTCAAATATCGTGGTATACATTAAGAAAAAGCCACCTGGCTAGTTAACTCTAAGGAATCTGCTGGTTGAGTGGCCTTGCTGAGTCAAAACTTTAACATACTATGGAAGAGAATAAAGTCACAGTGGTGCACATAAAAATATGCTGCAGAAGACAGTCTGGGTTACCAGACCAGACACGTGCTTCAGGCAATGGCAAGCACATTTGTGAAATGGCTTTTCTCAAAGACCTGGGTGCACTTTGTAGGTAATGAGGAAGTGATCTGTGTCTCAGTGAGATTTGATTTCAGGTAATAGCCAGTGATTTGAAGTACATTATGTTAACTGCTGTTTGATACTGTGTGTCCTCACTACAAGAGTTCCTATATGTTCATGTCAATGACATGACAGGAATAATTCCCTGGATTAGTGAAGAATGAATTTTTGATGAATCTGGGGAGAGTGCAGCAATGATAGACCTGGACAAGCAGAGAAATGATGGAACCAGAACTGGCTTCAGCATGTAGCAATCCAACACCACAAACAACTTCCTGCCATGAAGGACTGCTATGATGGATACAGCTCAAAGTCATGGACTAAATTATCTCAGTGGATATTTTAGAGGAATAGTCCATAGACTAAGGAAATTATATCTGCATGTATATATCAAAAGACAGGAAACAATGTGTTGGAAATATTGGGAACTGGCCATGATGAATATCGTATAGAACTAGGGATGGATGTTGTCATGGTTTCAGCTGAAAGAGAGTTTTGTTTTCCTAGTAGCTGGTACAGTACTGTGTTTTGGATTTAATATGAGAATAATGTTGATAACACACTAAGAAGTGTTTAGATAGTCAAGGCCTTTTCTGCCTCTCAACCCACCCCACCAGTGAGCAGGCTGAGGGTGCACAAGAAGCATTTCTGTCCTATTAAATTGTCACTTATATGAGCTCAAGAGTTTTACTTTTTGTTTCCCACAAACTTCTCACTCATCCCACTGGGGTGGTGAGTGAGAGAGTAGCTCTGTGGTGTTTATCCACCTGATGGGTTAAAATATGACACAGTTTCAGATGTAAGATGACTCACATTCAGCTATGGATCATCAAAGACCTGCAAAAGCAAATATAATTTGAAATTCCTCAGAACTGCATATCTTCTGCTTCCCCTCAACATACATTGTTCAAGTTTAAAAAAAACCAAAAAATAGAAAATCACTAAGTAAACCAAAGACATTCTGAGGCAAGCAGTCAGCACTGATAGTTTCACTTCTATGTTTAAACTTGCTAAACTTGCAAACTACTAAAAATAGCACCTTCCAATGCAAAAACAAAGAAAAGAAAAAGAAATCCTTACTTGGTTTCTCCTAAAAATATAAAAATCATTAAAAAAATAAATTGAAGTGTGGCTTGCAATGCACCACCTACAAGAAAGATGGAGAGAGGCTATTTTCAATAATATGTAGTGAGATGACAGAGAGGAATGGATTCAAACTGAAAGAGAGTAGGTTTAGATTAGGATATTAGCAAGAAATTCTGTACTGTGAGGATGGTGAGGCACTGGAAAAGGTTTCCAAGAGAAGTTGTGGATGCATCATCCCTGGAAGTGTTCAAGGCCAGGCTGGATGGGGCTCTGACTAACCTGATCCAGTGAAAAGTATCCCTTTGGTCCATGGCAGGGGAATTTGAACTAGATGGTATTTAAAGTCCCTTCCAACCCAAGCCATTTCATGTTTCTATGACTCTGTAATTTTCATTTAAATAATCTTTTGCAAGTGCCTGACTGCCTCGTGTAGAAAGTGTTTCTTCCTGAAACACTTCTGATGTCTGTGAATACTCTTCAAGACCTTAGCAGAGGTTTGTGGGGCTCTGTGGCCTCAGCTGAGGCTCCCTTTGAAATACAGAAGCATCTTCTCTATGGAGGTACAGAAATATCACTGGGTCAGCCCACTCCTGTTTCTGTAAGAGACTTAAAATATTGTTTAAACTTGTACCACTTAATCCTGGTGTATTCTTCCACCTTAGGGAAGAGTGATCCGTGTGCATTGCTAGCTTTCCATTTCTTCTCTTCTAGAGTTGAGGTGTGCAACATGATCCACCATAAAAAACACAGGGAAGAAAATAATTAAATACTCTTTTCTGTGTGTAATAAGTGGTTTATTCATACAGTTATGGAAAACATTTTGAAACAGCTAAGATTAAACACCACAGGAAGCTGCTGAGGTACATTATTTATCAATATGATCTGTACCAGTATTTGGCTCCCTCATCCTGCAAGTAATTTCCACTATGCAATGCTTTACCAGGCACTAATTGGTAGCTCTGTAGGCACTCTTACAGTATATTTTCCTTTGCCTTCAAAAGTCAAACAGTGAAAAATAATGTTCCAGGCCGATATTTTTATCCTATTTTTATTCCTTTAAGGAAAGAATACAGGAATAACTGCTAAAATTTGGAACATGGCATGTGGTCCTAATAGACTACTAATTTTGGATTTTACTTCATATTATAAGAAAAGGTTTTCATGTGAATAAAGATGTTCACTTACATTACTTTTGCAAGTAGCAAAAAATTTGTTTTAGCGTTTGCAGGTATATGCTTTGAATTTGGTTTTACAAATATTTTAATATTTCAGTAAATTTAGACACATTTTTCTGTAACTTGATGGTGCTTGCCTGTCAAATTATCAATGATTACTCACTCATTTCAGGTGTGATTCAGAATCAACAAGTAAAATTTCCTTGCAACACAATATCTTCTAACAACATCTATTTACAGATACAATGTGCTGCTGTTCAAAGGTGATGAAGAACACTTGTGTCCTATAAATGTCTAAATTAATCATTTTCATACCTTGAAGAAAACAAATTTTAGACTTCTTAAGAAGGTCATCCTGATGAATAGTAAGGGAAGAGATGCTCCATAGGTTACAACAATAAAACTCCTCTGCAATTTAGTGAGGTTTCTTTTTTCAGTAGACCTATGATCTGTTGCTTACATAAAATCTGGGAAGCAAAGAACTTCATGATTAGGTGTTTCAGGAAGCAATTATGGGATGCTTTCAAGTAACACAACAATCCAAAGTTATTGCTTGGCTTTGGTGTTTTACATCATTTCCAACATCTCAAGGTTAGAAAATCTGTTACACAAAGAAGTGTTAGCCAACAACTGGTATACAACAGCTATTTTCACTGAATCATAGAATCATTAGGGTTAGAAGATCTCCAAGATCACTGAGTGCATTCAGCTGTCTAAGATTTGTATGCTGTTTTCTATAGTAATTCTGTAGTTGAAAATTGAATTTTAAGGTACTTTGAAGTGAAAAGAGCAAAGTAAGGTAGATGTTTGCAAATTTGGAAGGGATGCTAACATCACCTCAGACCACAATCTTATATTACAGGTTGGGTAGAGTTTCCCCCAAGAACCATAGACCTGAATATTTGTAGGAATCCTTACATTGTCTCCACTTTGTCAAAATCCATGCTGAACATGATGCAAGACCTTAGGGATGTAAAGCATAGATGGATGCACTAGTTGCTTTCACTTCTAGATTTGATGGCTCATACTCTGAAGTTACACCTAAAGACTCGATCCTTACATTTTAGAATCTGGCTCGTTTCTTCACAGATGTCCAAAATCTAGTGGAAATTTTATTATAGGACAGGGAAAAGTAGTAATATATAGCTATTATATATATAATCCCCTTGTTTTTAGTTTACTCATCCCCAAACACAATTTCTAAAAGAAGAAATTACAAATACACAGTAATGACCTGAATTTATTTTGCCCCCATTCATCTGCATAGGAGAAGATTTAAGTGCTTGTCCGAGCACAACTATGTCACAAGATGCAATATTCCTCTCTAGAGGCTGCCTCAGTACTGCAAAAAGTTTATTTTGATGACACATCCACAACAACTAAGGGACAAAAAACCACTTCTTGTACTCAACAGCTTGGGTGCATCAGCTGTACACAAGGGCAGGGATGGGACAGAGGAGGCAGAACATGCTGCTCTAACACCCACCAGCTGGCACTTACAAGCTCCTGTCCTCACTCACGGTTTGTCCAGCACAGTGTCACCTCAAGGCTAACAGCGTTTCCAGAGTTTCCTTCCTTTTTTATGCCTTCTTTCTCCCTGTCCGTACTCTTGCTTATCTGTAGGATGTTGAGGAACCCGCATATTACCTTAATTCCCTACAGCGTTTTTAATTTTTTAATTCAGTCAAGACCACAAACATGCATGCTAATGTCAGCTGTGCCAAGGGTACTTGAAAAGCTGATTGAGCCTCTGACCCCCCTCCAGGAGATGAGATATGTGAGCACATCCTTCGAGCCACAGAGCAGTCCTACGCCTGTAGAATGCTGCTACGCCTTAGCATTTCTGTTCTTTGCCATGTTTGTAGGAAAACGTTCCCTTCAAGCATTAGCCATCTGGTACGTTTGTTTATCAAGTCTTTCTGCATGCCTCAAGGGACAGCTGTGGGCAGATCTAAGGCAGTAACAAATACACCAGATTAGGCCTTTGGTCTTTTAAAATTTTGTCTATTTTAACGGAGAGCAGGGAGAAGGGGAATGTTTATCATGATACCTTATATGCTCCGTCTAATTGCTGCATATTTTAGTAGCATATACCTTTCCTATTAAAAAAAAAAAAGCGTGTGCTTTCAAAACACTCAAAGAGACAGCCTAAGTATAATTAGAACCGTAATATTCAAATCAACTCGAAATATCTTAAATTGTTCATCACATCATAGCCAAACCTAACACCTGAGAATAGGGTGCTGAATTACTTGAGGAATACTTGTATGACTAACCAACCATATGCTTGAATTCAAGTTTCAGAATCAAGCCAATAGCTGGCAATTTATTCTAGTTCACAGATTCTTGTATTTGCAAAACACAGTTGCAATTTTTTTTGCTACACCCTTCAAAAGATATAAAATCACTCAGAAGAAAACAATGTCAGGCTTAAGGAAGAAAAGCAACCCAATAGTGGATTTATGATTTTGTTGTTTAGAAGGCTGCTAACTCAAGCTCCCTGCCTCCCTTTTTATTTTTATATGAGTACATAAGGAATTTCTGTCAGAACAATCAGTCAGAGAAACATTAAACAGTATACTCGATGGAATACATACAGTAAATAATCACACTGGAATCAGTTTATCTCCAAGAAATTGAAGTATATGGGCTCCAGCTCTTAAGTAAAACACTTTCTTATGATTGAAATGAAGTGAAGACACCACCAATTCAGAAGATAAATCTCCCTCTTTTCATTTATTCTGCTTCTGCATACCCATCATTAATACTGATGCTCAAACTCTGGAAAGAACACACTTTATAGATTAAGACAGCTCAATCCCTCACATCCCAATTTAAAAATCTTGTCTGAACACACAAAAATTGATATATTACCTTACGTTCTGTGAAAGCTAAATACAATTTTATTTCTGTTCATTCATGGAATCACACAGGTTGGAAGGGACATCTGAAGGTTTATAGTTCAACCTCCTGCTCATATGGGAGTCAATTCTGAGGTACAACCAGGTTGCTCAGGGCTTTGCCATATTACATATTGGAACCCTGCAAGAATGATGTTGCACAATCTCTATGGACATGTCCTGTCCCACTGCCCAAGTGTCCTCCTGAGAAGGACATACGATACAGTCCCATAAAAGGATGTCACTTTTCCCATTTTTCTGTCTGTGGCCACTGCCTCAGAGACTGGCTCAGACTCCTCAGTTCCCTCCCTGTAGGGACCATGTTCCTGTGGTTAGGTTCTCTGAAGCCATTTTTGCCCCAGGCTGAATAAGCCCCTGTTCCTCAGCCTGCCACAGCACTGACAAATTTGACCACCCCCACTGCAGGCCTTCATATCCTGCAAATCTTTGTTGGATTTCATGAATCCTCTTGTTAACCTACACCCTTCTGGATGGCAGCCCTACCCTCAAACCTCAGTATTGAGGATTTCAGTTTGTTGATGCTGCCTTCCACCTCCTCCTCCAAGTCGGCTGGACATTAGCAAAGTTATTGAAGAGGGTAGGACCCAGGACAGACCCCTGCAGTAGTGCACTTTTACCTGACCTCCAGGTAGAGCACAACCACTGAATTTTAGCCTGACCATCCATTCTTTTCACCCATCTGACAGTCCATTATCTAGTTCAGAATGTCCTAACTAGGACTGAAGAATACAGTGGCAGATGGTGATGAAAGCTTTGCTTAAGTCATAAATGTCATTCACTGTTCTTCCCGAGTCCAGCAATCCAATAAATTTATCAAAAAAGGCAGTTGGGTTTGTCAGAAATTATTTATTCTTGGCAAATTACTGCTTGCAGTTACCTTCTATATGTGCCCAGAAATGTGCTCTAAGAAGACCTTTTTTAAAACATCCACAGTGCTCACAGTGAGGCTGAAATTCTGTAGTTCCCCAGATTGTCCTTTTTGCCTGCAGAGTGACGAGTGCAACATTCACATTTTCCACTCATTGGGAACATACACTGGTCTCACTGACTTTCAAAGATGATAGAAAGTGGCCTTGCAAGTACATCAGTCGGGTCTCTAAGCAGCCTCAAATGCAGCCAACCTCATCCTGTGCTGGGCATTGTCCTCTTCCTCCAAAGATTTCACTGAGCTCAAGGCCTGAAAGACTTTTCTGGTGAAGACTAAGGCAAAGACATTGAGTCTATCAGCCTTACCCATGGCTTCTGTTACTAAATCACCTACCCTATTCACCAGTGTGTCACATTTTACTTGTCAAGCCTTTTAGCAAATCCCTTAAACAGTGTTTTTCCTACCTGAAAATGACATACTATAAGACTTCACATGCAACAAGGCTCACTTCAGGAAAGGCAGGTGGGGAGTTTTGTTCAAAGTCTAAGGGCCTTGAGGTTCTATTTTAAAATAAAAGAGAGGCTCCATGTATCAGTTTATTAATTAATTTTCTAATATTCCTTATATATACATATATATATATATATGTAGCCTTAAACACTAAGCACAGGACTTGGGAAGTCTGTAACTCAAGACAAGTAATTATATGTCAAGTAAACTCTTTCTTTCCTTATATGCCAAGACCGTGTCTGAATTCAAAGATCATTTCAACTAGCATAAATTTAATCTGAATGCTCTGTTAGAACAAATGTTGCATGTTACTTTGCATATGTCTATCTTCACTTCAATCAATAAACACTTGTATGCCAAAAGGGGAATAGGGGACAATTTATTCTTCAATTGTCCTTTGGAAAAAGGGAGTTCATGCAAAGGAGCAGTGTAGGCAACTCTACTGACTGCTGAGAAAGGGACTCAATGCAATCAACAGACTAATCCTTGCATGCACATTTTAAACTTTCACTAAACAACAGTACATAAGCTGAAAAATGTTAAGAAATGAGAGATTCCTCAAGCAGACAGACTGAGATGCATAGATCAAAGACAGTAAAAGGGTAATCAGAGTTCAATGCTGCAAAATACTCAGTATTGTAAATAGACATGAATGTCAGCAGCTCTTTCAAGATATGAGGATGTCATAGTATCACCTCACACCCTGGAGAGTAAATGTAGCAAATATTGATTTGAGCAAAACAGTTTGTAGAAGAGTGTGATCTGTAAAACAAAAAAGCATTTCAACAAACAAAGCATGCTTGCACACATTAGTTCAAAAATAAATCATTTTTTGGCTGAGAATTTACAAAGAAATATGGAGTTTTTCACATGTTTTTTCACAGCTGAGTAATACTCTGATCAACCATGTGCTTTGTAAACACCTGCCTGAATGTCAGGTCAGATGAATCAATCACCTCTGAGTTCCTTCTTCAAATACAGTTATTTTCATCTCCTAGACAATGCGAAACCTTCTTAAAGGTGACTCATGTACATGGCTATAGCTGAATTTTTATGATGTGAAACTTCTTCATTCCAGGACAACATTTGGCAAGAAGTAGCCAAAGAACTCCACCTTGCAAATGTGTGCCTAGTCTCTGAGGACACAGTGGTTGCTATAAAAACACACGGACAGTGCACAACCACATTAATGCAAGGGCAAGGCTTGAGTCAGCCTTGCTGAGGTATGCAGACCTTAGAAGAGCAGTGGATGAAGCACTTGGAGAGACCTCCAGGATCAAAATAGTCCCGTTCCAAATCCAGCTACCAGGTAATGCCCTGAAGATGTGGTGGCTTCTCTTATTTAGATGGGTAAGGAAAGAAATCTAAGAGTTACGTGAACACACACACAGACACAATATCAGAACTACTGGATTTGTGCATTCCTGGACACCACTACATTAAGCAATTCTTGGCTGTTAGGTTTCTATTATTATTGTTATTATTACTACTTTTTGTTTAGCATTCAACTCTTAAATAAAGTGCTATAATAATTGCAAGTTTAGTTAAATTGAAACCTTGAGCTAAAAAATTTAATGTTTTATTGACTAACTGCAAGAAGGAAGCATCTAACCCAAAACCTAGTCCCTAAGTAAGAGGATACAAAATACACTTTTGTAAGATGTCACTCAGACTGAATTTTCAACAACCTCTAGGTCACACTAGGTAGGCACAGAAGGGTCACAGGCCAGTTCTGACCCCTACTCAAGCTCGTGAAAGGATAGTGCTTTCCATATTGTTATTATTGGTAGAACTGTTTCACACAAAGTGCAAAGCAGCTGTTCCAGCACAGATTTCAATTCACTTTGGCCTGGGGCTCAAGGAAAGGTGGGGTTGTGTTGGTGGAATAACAAGCATTGCTGCCTCTCAGCAATCCTTGAGCACTGAGACAGGGATTCAGTGTAGGTGTGAGAAATGCCAGCACCTCCAGTAGTCTGCTGCATTGTCCATAACAGAAGTTGATTTTACCTGTGTGGTTTGGATGATCTGGGAATTTTGTAACACCTAGGGGAAAAAAAGCCCCTTCTGGGTGTCAAAATTCATATCAACACAGAATCCTAGAAAGGTCTTTGCCCTCCTCTTGCTCGGGCATAGCTTTCCACAGTGCTGCAAATTCAACAGACCCTTCTGCTCCTGATGATTATTTGCTTAATTTTAGTCTCACAGTGACATTTGCTTCATTCCTTCCTCAGGACCCTTTCTCTAACTACCTATATTTCAACAATTCATCTTATTTGCACCTCACAAACTTCTGTTCTTGTATGTGATTTTCCCATTACAGGTTTGCTCATCTTTTCCTGGCTGAACACACAAGTGAAAGCATCCCAGGATTGCAGCAGCATGGAATATATATCAGAGAAGATAATTTATGCAGAAAGTGAACCACTTCGAAATACTCATTTGCTTCACTTATTTATTCACATGTGCAAGATCACCAATGTTAGCTAGCAGCACAAAAGTTGAGTATTGAGAGATTAAGCCTCAAAATTCTCTTCCTGACAAATTTGAAAATACACCAGTGAATTTAACTTCTCATACAGTGCTGTAAGTGACTGAAGAATCTTCTTAGGCCACAAGTTAAAAAATACTATTTTTTATACCTATTCAAGTGCCTAGTAATTTGAAAAAAAGGACCACTTAGGTGGCCTGATACCCACAATTCTGCCCTTGAGAAGTTTTTAACCATAGTTTATTTTCTGTCTTAAGCTAAGGCAATCATTCTGTCACCAGAATGAAAACTATATAACTACTTGGAGCTTTTTTTCTCATAACTTGACATCAAGAAGACAAGAAACAACTAATGAATGAAAGTTTGATAAAATTTATGGTTTCAAGAGAAATAACAGCTATTCAATCCTTCTTACTGAACTAATGTGTTTTAGTAAAACAAAAATAAGCTTGAATTCCAGAACATTTAGAATAAATATTCAGTATTTTTGGGATGTAGTAAATTGTGAGGATTTTCTTATCCAAATTCCAGGTACTGAAGAATGGCTGAAAAACCAAGGTACATTTCTTCATCTACTTTGTGTTCATCGCAGAAATAGTTAAACTGACACACAACTAATGAAATCAGTTCGAGAAAAAGTAAGATGTATATATTTTACAAGGCTATATCTGCTGAGTTATTTGGGACAGATTTGATAAGTATAGCATCATACTAAACCTAAATTTACTAAAACATTAATATCCCCCCAACCCAAAACGCTAATATCAGGATAAAAATTCTTTTTTTTTCTCTAGAGAATCTCTATTTTAACAACTTTATTTAATTTTTCAAGCAAAACAAAGACTTTAAGCATTATTATTCAATAAATGATCATAAAACCCAAAAACTTTCTCAGCTTGGTGTAACAAGAAAATATTATTTGGCAACTAAAATCTGTTCCTTTTTTAGGAAATTCATTCTCCTACTACAGGAACTGAGAGGTGACACCTGAGAGCTCAAGGTTTCCTTGCAATTGGACCTTCCTATGGAGGTGTAATATCTGCACTATGCAGACCCCCATTAGTTACAGAGATACTCTGGAGGAGGAGCATAATCTGAATCTCTTTCTTGAAATCTCAATCTAAAATGAAAGTAAAGTAGAATTAAAATTATTAAGTTTAAATATCTGTTAATTATTAAATAATAAAAATTAATTATTTGTTAATATAAAAACTTTCAAAATTTCTGTCCCCAAAAAAGTTTGTTCAACATCTTATTTTTCTTTCATTTCCTATTTTGGCAACCTCACAGAATACTAAATCAAGAAGTTTACAGTGTTTGACAGTTTGAAAAAAACTGGGAAAAAAATCGTAGGGAATGATTTTCATGAAGATTTTCATCTTTCTTCATTTTTCTTCTTTTTTTTTCATGCGATATTTCTCAAATTTATTATGGCTTTATATGTGTTCATCAGTACTTTACTTACAAATCAGGAAAATTTCCGTTTACAGATTTTCACCTTGCCAAAAAAACGAATGATTGCACCTAAACCTTACTAACCTGTCATCCTATCTATGTGAACAAAATTTAAGTACTTCTGTCAGTTGAAATCAATCACGAAAAATCTATTACTTTGTGTTGTGCTCATCTATGACCAAAAATCCTTTTTTTTATCCTTTTTGATGCAAATATCGAATTAACAGGCAAAACATTAAAAATGCAGGCTTAGGAAAGAAGAAAACAACAGTTATAGGAGAAGGAAAGGAATACAATTTTGTTTAATGCAATTATTAGGCACACAGTAGGTAAAAACGTCAGCCTGCATCAATCCCGAAGAAAACAGATATTCCCAGGTAGTGTTATTCTACTCAGCTTTATGCCTCATTCTAAGAAATAGCTTGACTGTCCATACCAGCAAACACCCATGGGGTCACAAAAAAGAAACGGAGAGTATTTTCAGTTTATTCCTGTCAGCGCCCTTTACATATTGTTGCAACTGACACTTTTTAAAATATTAAACATCATGAAAGGAACAGAGCCTGAGATTTGAAAGAAAGAGCAATAAGGTGAGTCCACCAAGCAAGTAGAAATCACTAGAGCTCACATTCATCCCACCTGCCTGTCAATTTAAAGATCATGTACACTTAATGAAGTTGGATACCCAAGGGAATTAATGCATTGCTCTTTACAAGTAACATTAATATTAACAAGGATTTGACTTCCTACCCAATAAAAATTTTTAGGTTTTAATAACTCCGATTGGAGTAACAGTCAATTCCCACCTTCCTCGAATCTTCAGTTTTATAATCAATAAGATTTTTGTGGATTTAATATTTACTTTCTGTCCAGGTCCAAAAGTCTTTTGAGATGTAAACTTACAAAACTAAAGCATATATTGTTCTCCCCTCTCCCTGGGGAAAAAAAAAAAAAAAAAAAAAAAAAAAAAAAAAGTGTGTAAAGGTGGAAGGCTTGTCTACACTTGTCTACAAAAGAGAGCTGATCAGGCTGAATTTCTAAATTTACAGCTGTTTCAAGGCACTCAAATGCCCATATCATGAAGACAGAGTTAAGGCAGCCACCTTGTGGCACATCTAACCAGGATCAGCTGCCAAGAAGGCTGGTGCAGATGTATCCATGCAGCAGCACAGCCTCCAGAAATTAAGGTCCATCCCCTTTCTCCTATGTGTTTTCTGCTGGTTGGGTGAGGTGGCCTTACTGAGCCACGCTGGTTTTTGTTTAAGCAAGCACAGGTTGTGTTCCCAGGTCAGGGGATGCTGGCAGGTGGGGTGGCCATGTCAACACACTGCCTTTTGCAGCAGTGTGATTTAGATCCACTTAAGCTGCATGAGGAATTACAGCTTATTCCATTTTAGCATACTTCATGGTAATGTCTCTGCGTTACTGGCTCGGTGCAACTTGCCCAAGCCCAAGAATAAGTTTGTCTCTCCACAGATACTTTTGCAAGAGAAGCAGAGGGGTAGCAAAGTCAGGTCCAGACAGAAATGGAGAGACTTCCCTCGAAGGGTAAATGAATTAACTCCAGGTGTGATTTGATGTCAATTCAAACTAATCTATGGTGGAGCTGTCGTACATTTCCTTCAGCCCTAAACCTAAACTCATCTGAAAAAAACATGTTAGTGGAAAGCAAGGCCCCCCACAACCCCAGCTGATGCTACTTGAGGCAGCCCAGATAAGAAAGACCTGGGAGTGTTGATTCACGAGAAGCTCAACACGAGCTGGCAATGTGCACTTGCAGCCCAGGAAGCCAACTACATCCAAAGAGCTGCCAACAGTCCAGGGAGGTGATTCTGCCTTGTGAGACCCCATGTGGGGTCTCTGGGGGACACAACATAAAAAGGACATGAACCTGTCAGAGCAAGTCCAGAGGAGGGCCGTGACGTTGATCAGAGGGCTGGAATACCTCTGCTATGAAGACAGGCTGAGATGATTGAGATTGTTCAGCCCTGAGAAGGCTCCTGGACACCTTCCAGCAGCATTCCAGTACCTAAAGGGAGCCTACAAAGAGCTGGAGGGGGACTTTTTACAAGGGCCTGTAGTGATAGGACAAGGGGGAATGGATTTGAGCTGGAGGAGGGCAGGTTAAAATCAGATATAAGGAAGAAATCCTCCACGTAGGGAGGCACTGGAACTGGTTGGATGCCCCATCCCTAGAAGTGTTCAAGGCCAGGTTGGTTTTGAGGACCAGGACAAGGTTTTGAACAACCTGGTCTCGTGCAAGGTTTCCTGCCCATGGCATGAGGGTTGCCACTCGATGGTTGATAGGGTCCCTTCCAACCCAGGCTGTTCTATGTTGATTCTATGGTTCTACCTTATTCCATCACTAATATTGCAGCTCCAGGCTATCTGCTATAGGTGGCCAAATGACAGACCTTCACATGATTCACTGCAGCACGAACACAAACCACTTGGTTCTGCCCCATACCAATTTTATAACTCAGGTAACATTACCATGTGGTCTGTACAAAGATGTATTGCCTACACTGGGCTCTAGAGTTCTGGGCATATAAATGTGGACTAAAACCTGGGAAACTTTCCAAGCAATACAAGGAACCCAAAATCTGTATTCATTACTGCTGCTATACAGCTTACTGCTTTGAAGGGTATTGCAGGTGGAAAAAAAGGCTTTGTTAAAATACTACGGATCTGCACTTGATTCTGGTGTTTCTTTACAACCTCAATATTGTCTGCCTGCATATGACTACCCATACAATTCTTTCATTCATCTCCCAAATCAGGATGCCCTACTAGAGATAAAAGACCAACTCAGCCATAAATCCATTCAGAGCAGAGAAGTTTCATTACTGAAATTTAACCATTTCCTAGAAATTGAATTGTTTTTTCCTCTGCAAAAACTCTTACACTCAGTTTAAGCTGATGAGCTGCATTTTGTGAATGCAATGGTAGATATCTAGAAACTGCTTCAATATATGACTTCTTGTAGGAAAATGAATTTACTAATTTTGGATTAGGTGTTCCTCTTTTTCCTCTCTACACCACAGCATTTCTGAACACAACAGCAGATATCTGTTCCATCTGGGTTCTCACTAATTAGTAAAATGCCAGCTGATCCTGTCATTTCCCACCAAACCTTCTCCCCAGATACAAAGACTGACTGTCACCCTCTACATTTTCTTCTGGTAGAGTCAGGGTCCTCTCAATTTAGAATTAATTCAAGCATTTTCATTAGCATTTTCATTACCATTTTTTCTACTCCAACACATTAAAAACTATTAAAAGTGTAATTAGGTTATAAAAGTGATAGATATCTAATAACAAACATATTTTACTTGTACTTACTTCAGCTTTTACTTCAGCAGTGTAGCAAGAGTACAGTCCAGCTACACTGTTTTTAGCACTGCAATAAATTAAAATACATTGGAATAATCAGCAGCATGCATTTGTAGGGAAACTATGACAGCTTTCATACCAATTATTCCCTAAGTATTTACAAGGGGAGATTTAGGTAAGCATGCCATTGAAAAGAACCAGCTGCCAAATACTCCACTCACAGAAATCTTTTTCTTTTGATTTTGTATATGGTAACTCTGTTTTTTACATCCATATTATGTAACTATTCTTCTCATCCTCTTGCAGAATGCTACTTATTACATGTCTGTCATTACCTTTCTATAGTGACCGTGACTATATCTGATTTTCAGAAACTAAATGGCATTTTAAAATTAAATTTAAATTTATAAAGGCTTTTATTCATGTTATAAATTAGGATTTGTGTCCTTACTTGTCAAATATTGATATGAAAATTACTCATATACAAAATCCTTTGTACATGCACTGAAAACTTAGACTTCAGATTAGACTTCTCGACACAGTAAATCTGAAGGAGAAGAGTGATCTTCAGGTAAAGGCTATGAACTTGCACTTCAAGAACTTCTGTCAGGATGAAAAATCTTTGTAATTTTCCTGCATCTTGCAACTCCATTAACAAAATGTACATAGTAACTGTATGACTATATAGGTAAGTGGTGCATAATGAAAATAGAAATAAAAATTATACAGTATCATAGATTGATAGAGCTACAGGGGTTTTTAGGTTGTAAAAGACCTTTGCAGACACCAAGTCCTACTGTTAATGTAGCCCTGCCAAGTTCACAACTAAACCATGTCCCCAAGTACTCATCTTTTAATACCTCCAGAAATGGTGACCCCACCACTTCCCTGGGCATCCTGTTCCAATGTTTGACAACCTTTTCTGTGAAGAACTTTTCTTAATATCCAATCTAAACCTCACCTGGTGCAACCTGATGCCATTTCCCTCCAGGCTATTACTTGTTAGCTGGGAGAAGAGACCACGTCCCCTCTTCCTGCCTCGTAGCTGTAGGAAGCAGTAAGGTCACCCCCAAGCATCCTCTTGTCCAGGCTAAACACCCCGAGCTCCCTCAGCTGCTCCTAAGAGCAGCTCCTGTGCTCCAGACCCTTCACCAGCTTCATTGCCCTTCTCTGGACATGCTCCACTGTGTCAACGTCCTTCTTGTCATGAGGGACCCAAAACTGAACTCAGGATTTGAGGTGCTGAGCACAGGGGGTGCATCACTGACCCAGTTCTGCTGGTCACACTGTTGCTGATACAAGCACAAGTTATTGCAGATACCAGCAGGGATAGGTTAAAAACTTTGGTGATATTCTCAAAAATAATGAGCAAGGCAGCTTTAACATGAGAAGAGCAGGAGGATGTTCCCTCCTGGGAATAAACCCTATCTTTACTGGGGTCACACCTGAATGTGCCCCAAAAAGCAAGTTAGGAATAGGAAAAGCACAACAATTGCTTCACAGAAGAGAGATAATTTAGCACAGCTCTCCCTCTCAAGCACCCAGAGGTCAGGGTATGAAGAGGGCAAGCAGAAGTGAAAAACCACTCAACCTTCTTTCAAATCCACCTGAAACATCATGACAGCACTGTTGAAGAATGTTGAAAAAGCTCTGAGAAAGGAAGATTCTTCAAGAGTACTTATCTGCTATCTAGTAAAAACCTGCTCTGAAAGCAAGCTGGAGGCCCTCTTGATGTCTTTATATGAAAACATTCCGTTCAAAATACACAAGTTTAACTTGCCTACTACTAATAATTACCTGTGAACCTCAGTGGCTGTTTTTAACTCCTTGCCTTGAGCTTTGAACACATATAAAGGTAGCTGGAAATTAAATAAAAAGAAAGAATAAGCCTGCTGCCTTTGTGCATTAACTTCCTGGTTAATGGATGTTCACTCTGCTTGATTTTGAAAAGTATGTTAAAATTTACATTTGTATGGAAGAAACCATTTATATATGAGGGGGAAAAGTCACCATGTGCTATGTATAGGTCTGTATATAATAAGAGAGAAAACATAATTTATCAACTGAAAATAGCATATGCAAACAAACAGCCCTGAGAATACAGCAGTGAAGTTGAGAAACATATTCTAATTTTTCTGAGACATAACAAATACTGTCTATTTATCTTTTTTTGGAAAATAATTTAATAAACAATAAACTGCTTTTTAAGGCATTAGATATTGCACAACACATTAATGCTAGTATAACACTACTCTCCAGGATTGTTTATTCTTAGATGTTGAAAAGTTAGGAAGTTAAGAAGCAGATGATGTTGCCTAGGGGAAAATCTATTTTCTTTCAAGTTATTTGGATGTATTCTCTTCTGACCCTTAGCAATTGTTTTGTCACCTTGAAAGTATGAAAGGAAAGCCTCCTAAGTTCTGACTATTGAAATTTGGAATAATTAGTGAAAAGAAAGTCCAGCACCTGCTACAGCTGACCATTAGAGACATGATACTGGGGAAGATGACACATTGCATAGATTTGTCTTGTTACCAAATCTCTTCAAATATTCCTCCTACTCCAAAAAAACCCCAAAAATCCAAAAGTGAAAACATAGATCTGAACTTCCCTCCTAATAATTGTTGCAAGCCATAGGTATGATACATTATTAAAGACAAGAAGTCATTTTTCTTTAAATCAGAAGAAATATTCTAAAGTGTAATTTAGGGTGGGGAAAAAAAGAAGTAAATCCTCAAAGCAAGCTGAAATTAGAAAATATAAACATGACCACCAAGTTTAAAAATAATGCTGTGAGACCAGCTTTATAATTCAATCTGTATACACACAAAAAAAGAAATTCCTGCGGGCTAGTCTCTAAATTTCCTCCAGAATTTATGGCTCAGTCTTACTCTCATGGTAATGAGTTATAAATCTTTAACTGAAAT
Source organism: Acridotheres tristis (assembly GCA_037013685.1). Taxonomy (NCBI): domain Eukaryota; kingdom Metazoa; phylum Chordata; class Aves; order Passeriformes; family Sturnidae; genus Acridotheres; species Acridotheres tristis. Next base: position 77,309,231 of record CM072884.1, read on the forward strand.
GAAGGCTTATGAGTCTTTTAATTTTATTGGAGGACATATGGATCTTCCACTCAAGTAAATTTATTGCTGAGTCTTAGTATTTTTTCTCAACAGTACAATATTATTACTTTCTAATTGTTCAAGATTTTTCATTTTGACACTGATTTACCGTACCTGTTAATAACAGTACTGCTTCCATTTCCTGGAACCAATATAATCATTCAGGGGTGACCCGACTCTCTAAGGTTCCTTTGGTGATGATGCTGCACATGCATATTTGAATCATGCATTTCCAGCAATTAATCTCTCCCAGTGGTTGTCCTGTTTGGACCAATGTAAAGGCTAATCTGCCCCGAACAGAAGGATTTTCAGATTTCTTGCAGTTAGGAAATACCTGTTTCCCTTTGCTATTAATTTGTAGATAGCTGAATTTAGTAGTTTACTGAATGCTGAAAACTATGCAAATAGTGTCACATAGGTACAGGTCAGAGACATAAAGCACACAGTTCTTTCAAAAAACAAATACATAATCAAGTCAAGGTCAGTCATTTTTAAAATCTATGAATTAGCGTCTGTACATGGGGTTAATCTCTACAGACTTTATCGAGATTTCTATGTCTCTCTGTTCCTTATTAAAAGAAAGACTTCTTTCTGCTGTTTTATACAAAAATTCTGACATCTTTAGGAACTACTAACTTGGCTAGAAGCATATTAAAATCTGCATATTTGAAAGAAGGAAATAAAACTATACAAATGAGACATATTCTGTAGGAATAAGTACAAATTGGAGAAATCCCACCATTAAAGGATGTTTTGACAATTATTGGGAGAGTGTTACCTATGTTTTGCAATATTAATGTTACACTAGTTTGTGATCAAATATGCAGAACTAAAAATATTTCTTTCCATCTTTTGACTTCTGAAAGTTCAAAGTAGGATTTCTAATTTGGATTTGGACCATTTGTACTCTCATAATCTTCCTCTGTGTTGTTCCCATTGATTTTAAGCTAAAATGACACTTTTAGAAAGGGTTTATTTATTTCCACATTGAAGCTGAAAAGTGCAATCTCAATTCTTTATTTGAAAGATGCAAACCATAAGCAGCTATAGTTGCCAGTTCTCTGTACTTCACAACCCCACACATTGTTTCCATTCAATGCAGGTAACAGGAGACGTAGTCTAGAAAACAATTCAGTGATCCATCCAGAACAAGACAACTGGAACAAACAGAAGATGATGAATCTGGTTGCTGCTCGTACGAATCAAGGAATGTGTGGCGTGGCAAAGGCTGGCACAGCAATTAAAAGAGAAACCACTCAAAACCAGCCAGATGTTCAGCTGAAGAACGTGCAGGTAAGGAACACTGAGGCAGTCTCATGAGCAAGGCAGCAATTCAGATTGCTTCTTTTGTGTCTTCTCTCTGCTGGTACCGTGTACTGGAGGCAACACAGAAGTTCATGATGATGATGAACTAGATGTTCATCTAGATGGACTAGAGTGGGACAAAACGACTGTATGACTTAGAGTCAATCTGGTATTTTTTGTTTGGGCTCAGTTCAGAGTTTTGTATGGATGTGATTAGCTCTGCCGTGCTACCACAGCAAGACTTGAACACCAGTGTAGAGAATCCCATAAAACACATAGCACAGCCCTTTGGCAAAAAAAATTATCTTGGTGCTATAAAAATTTCTCATTACTGCTCAGAGATGTTTGTTTTGGGTGTATGATAGAGAGAGGGAGGGCCTGTTCCACAACACTTATCACAGTATAAAGCACCTCTCATAGAAATATCTAAAGACATTTTATAAATAGTGATGAAGTCTCCTGAGACACTCACAAATTCGGAAATAATATGCTTGTATTGTGGAAAGTTACTCTGCTGTCTGGAGGAGTTATCAAATTGCACAAGACCATAAATGTGTAACAAAGCTCTCACTAAATGTAGGTTATTGCAGAAGAACTGTAAGAAAATATTGTGGCATAAAGATGGGGTGGGAAGGAGGGGAGCTGATTTCTCCTGAGAGTGATTCTCCGAATTTCTACCTCCAGATGTTTACAGCTACAGCCTGTCACCAGCCTGCCACCGAGGACACACCACCCTGCTTGCAGGACAGGCTCAGACCTCACTGCTATTTAAGCCTTTTGTTTCAGAGTATGTGGGGAAGTCACCCATCTTACTTCCCCTTTGCTACAGCTCAGTGCCTTGCCAGACTACAGCAGCAAGGGCAGGAGAGATGCTTATCTTGCTTCACCGTCTCTGTTATAAATTTATGGCTCAAGAGACATGCAGCTGAAAGTGGCTTTATTTTTTAAGCACACAATTTACCCTCCCCCCCAAATACACTCATCTTAATATGCCTGTAATCTTGTTAGTAGACAAGTACTTGGAAGCAAACTGCAAAAAGTCCATTAAGTGTTGTGAACACTCTCAGCCTAGGTGCAATTTTAATTTAACTAATGTTCTTTAATAACATAGAACCTGACAGGCAAAAGTATTTCTGTTCAAAAAAGACAGTGCATGGGAAATTTCATTGACTATTAACTTTGTGAATATATAACATTAAGCAAATTATATTATTAAAAATTAGGTTCTTACACACAAGATCCAGTTGCTAAAACAATACCTCTCAGCACTAATAGCATTTTGACTTTTATACCTATAAAACTATTAGTATGCACTTATTGCACTACTGTGGTGATAGTGCTTCCTCTCACAAGCAAAAAGGGAAACACTTACGAGCAACTGACAAAAAAAATTAAAAAGAATAGAATTATCCCAACACATCACAAAAAGAGGCATTTAAGACTTAGATTTTAATTTTTTTTTTCTTCCCTAAAGTTATGGATATTTTATTAAATCAGCTCTCAGTCTGGCCATTTACATCACAATGGAAAAAAAGAGACCTGGCCACCTATCAGTGCCAAGTCAAACCAGTGAAATCTGCATGATCACCGGTACGTATCACAATTTACTCCTCCTGTGCTCCTGGGTCACAAGGACATGTGATGGGTACACTTCTGGAAGCTTCTGGCTTGTAGAGAGAGTTAAACCTTGATCTGCCTTCCTACTCACTAAACTCACCACATTGAATTTAAAAGTACCTTGTTCTTAAGCACCACAAACTCAATACTTTCTAAGTATTAAAAAGTATACATTTATCTGGCTGGAACTGCAGAAGGGGGAGTGGATGTTTACCATATTCCTATACACAAAAATGCCCCTATTGGCAATGAAATCACTAAAAAATCAGTTGTGATTGGACTTCAGGTGAAGACCCAGGAGGATAGTGATTGACTTAACCTGTTTTGCTTGTCCATAGTGATATTAGAATTGCCACGCTAAAAAAGTCACAGGAGAGTTTATAAAGATTTTGGCAGACAGGCCATGCACTAACCAGAATACAAATTATTAGGACTTAGTTTCAAATCTTCAAAAGTTTTAGGCATTACTTTATTTTTCTCTCTTTCCTTGAAGTTTTTCTACTCCCTCAGCTTACTAAGTCTTATGCAGCTTCTGTTGTTGTTATCATGAAATACTCAGAATATATTTCTCGAGTGAGTTTTTAGAGTGTATGTCAGACCTGTTTATCAAATACAGGGCAGACATTTGCTACTGCTTCCTTCTGGGAGGAAGTTAATCAGCAATTGCAAGAAGTCAGTCTGTGTGTACTAAGTCCACTAGATACCAAAGATGAAGAGCGTTTTCAGATACAGCATTGCAAAATCCCAGCAAAGGGAAATGCAAATTGGTATTGAACATGAAGGAAATTTTAACAGTGACCAAAAGTTTCATGTGAAAAAAAAAAATACTATGCATATAAAGATGTATATAAAGACGAACAAACATTCATGATCCCAGATGTGAGGTTTATTTACATCCACATGTTTCTTAATGCAGAGTTCACTAGTATTGAATTATAACTATTTTTCAAACAAATTCATGGGAAATTGTCATTTTCTCTATCTATATTACATATTCAAACCATATCTTAAGGTGATGAAAGTAATAAATAAGTCTGCCTCATTTTCTTACTCAGAAGTCAGAAACAGTATTATGTCTATTGATGAGTAGTATTCAGTATAAGTAAAAAAATACAATTTGTGCAGTTAGAGTCAGAAACTTCTGTCAACAAAGAACAAGCTGATAGCTTTTCCTTCAAAAAGGCTTATCCACATATCTTTGATATTCTTCTTTTAAACAAACTCTTCAGATAATAGATTTTAAACCAATGTACCAAATGTGATTAACAACTCAGTATATATAAAAGTAGATACCTTAAAAAGGCAGTGTTATCTTTCCTATCAGCACTCCTGGCTTTGCATTTTATTCATGCAAAGGAGAAATAAATCAAACAATCAGAGACAGTTTTAACTGGAGCTTTGGGCAACCTTGCTAAACTGCTTGGTTATCTGGATGGGCTAATTCTCCTTTCTACCACCCTTTCCATCAAATAACCTCATCTGTTTTACCTGGCTTCTGTAGTGAGGCATGCCTTGTAATTTGGGAATTTTCATATTTTATTTCTAATAATTACATACTCTCAGTTAATTATTCCTTTCTTTTTAAGTCTAAGCCTCGGGTCCTTTCATTCAACATTGGAACATAAAGAGAACTTGACATATATGGCAAATACAATAAGCGATGAATACACTTTCATATTATCCTATATTTTTCTCCTAATCAGGCTTTCCTCTACTCCTGTTACTAGAATAGGAGGTTGTATGTGTTCTCTTCTAGCTATGGAATTATAGTAAGAGAGCAGACCTCATTTGTGCCACTTCAGTTCTCCCCTCATGTGGGAGTATCATCAAACATAGGACTAGAAGAATCATTAAGGATCATTTAGTCCAACTTGAAGCACTGAGACAGAATAAAATATACACAAAAATATGTAGGTAAAATGATAATCTAAATCTGCAATTACAGACAATTTTCTTTTAAATTCCAGGAGAATGTATAGTGTGTTGACAAAAATATTTCCTGATTTGAATTCACTTCTTAGGGCCAATTCTGAAAACATGCTTATGTACTACTCATTAAGCAAAGACTTAATTCTCCTTAATTCATTTGAATTGCCTCTGAAAGAAAACCACAGTATCTGAAAATGTGCCAAACACAGGCTGAAAACAAAAAAATACCATAATGGTGAAGGACTTGCTTCTTTGTGCTTTGGTTTGTTAAAGGTGAGGTTTAATAAAAAACGGTGATATTGAAAAGTTATCCTTTCTGTACTTTGGGCATGATATAATTGGATATTTAATATGAAAAGTAGGCAGAACTTTTTCTAAACTATAATTAAGGATTAATTTCATTAATTTTTAAATTCAAATATTGCCATCTTTAAAGTCAGTGATGATATCATCTCGCTGTAAATGCAAAGAATAAATATAGACTATAGATCTGCATTTTGACCTAAATTTACTTCCTCTAGCCAAGTCTGTTGTGTTGACAAATATCCAAGCTTCTACTGTAGAAAAAGGAGATATGCTAGCCTTGGAGTGTGATGGGCTTATAGGGAAATTGCAATGATTTTAAGCTTGTGTGTGATAATAACTGAAGATATTTCACTTCCAAGCACAAATATTAAAACCAGAATCATTGCCTCAAACGTAAGTTTCTAGAGATTATATAGACACACTATAATTACAGTGAAATTTAAAAGCTTTATTTTTAAGCTATTTTAACACTGTACATACATTTTTAATTCAACTATTCACATAATTACCCAATGGATAAGGTTGGAAGGGACCACATCCGGTCCAACCTTGCTGCTCAAGCAAGGTAATCCCAGAGCACATGGCACAGGATTGTGTCCAAGAGGTTCTTTAATCTCCAGTGAGGGAAGCTTCACAACCTCTCTGGTCAATCTCTTTCATTTCTTGGTCACCCACAAGGTAAAGAAGCTCTTCATATTTAGGTGGAACTTGTGCATCAACTTCTGCCCATTACTTCCTGTTCTGTTTTTTGCCCTGCTGAGAAGAGCCTGGCACCCTGGTGTCCTCTTGACATCCTCCCTTCAATACTCAAAGAAATTGATGAGGTCCCCTCTTAGTTGTCTCCTCTCAAGGCTGAACAGGCCCAGCTCCCTCAGCCTTTACCCATAAGAGAGATGCTCCAGTCCCCATATCATCTTTGTCACCCTCCACTAGACCTGCTCCAGGAGCTCCATGCCTCTCTTGTACTGAGGAGCCCAGAAGTGGACACAGCACTCCATATCTGGCCTCACTAGGGCTAAGCAGAGGTGCAGGATCATTTCCCTCAACACTTCATGCCAATGCTCTTCCTAAAGAGCACTGATGGCTCAAAGACACCTTGTTGCCCACCAGGGCTCCCAGGTCATTCTGTGCAGAACTGCTTTCCAGCAAGCTGACCCCCAGACTGTCCTGGTGCCTGGAATTATGCTTCCTCAGTTCAGCACCCTGAATTTCAGATTGTTCTTCTTTTCCCATGTCTCCAACCTGTTGAAGCCCTTCTGAAGAGCTGCACAGCCCTCTGGAGTATTGGCCCAGCTATACGTGGTCAGTGAACTTGCTGAGAAGACATCTGTCCCTTCATCCAAGTCATTGATGAACAATTTAAACAACTCTGGCCCCGGTACTTGGAGGTTCACTTGGAGGGGAAGTGATAGTGACAGGCCTCCAACAAGACCCTGTGCCACTGAGTACAACCTGCTGGGATCTGCTGTTCAGCCAGTTCTTAACCCACTTCACTGTCCACTCATCCAGTCCACGCTTCCTGAGGATCTTGTGAGAGACAGCATTGAAAGCCTTGCTGAACTCAAGCTAGACAATATCCACCGTTCTCTCCTCATCCATCCAGGAAGCTGTTTCATCAAATAATATTATTAAAATTGCAAGGTCACTTACTCATATTCAGCCTTTAGGAAATGCAGAATTAGGAGGGCTCATTCTTTAGGATATGCTGGAGTTAGGAGAGCCCATTTCTTCATGGTGCACATTTGGTGAACATTTATGCAACATTTAATTAATGTTGGATGCTTAGCCCAATGTCTTATTTACTAAAAATTATTCAAACGCTAGTTTCAAAGAACCTTTGCTAATTTCCTCATGGATTTTTGAGGGCTGCTATCATTTATTCTAAATAAAAGCTTCAGGACAATTCATCTTTGCAAGTGAGGGCTATAGCAGCAATCCTAATTTCCCAACTAGGAATCTGTGACACAGTGACATCATGTGAGACATGTCTGCAAATACCAAGTCAAACTGAGGTGCATGGAAGCTTGCCATTCAGACAGAACTGAGCATATTTTCATGGGAAAAATAGCTGATGAGAAGATAACCTTGCCTTTCACATGTAAAAAATCTCACTTCAAGATAACCTTGTCCCTTCCACAGCAAAATTTCACAATCTTCCTTCTAATTGTGAAGTTAAGTGAATTCTTCTTTAAAAGGGTGCTGTGAGATAGTCTAGCACATAGAAAAACTTGGTAGGCTTGCCAAATTTCATACTTAGGAAGGACCTGGGGTGTTTTGGATTTTTTCTCTCTCTCTCCTTTGCTAATTTCTCCCCTGAAGATCTAAGGGAAGCAATTCCTAAGAATCAGCAGAGCTTTGGGGCAATTGGCAGAGCCATAGGTTTCTGCAGCAGCCATCAGACCTCAGCACACATCCAGTGGCAAAAGGTAGCTGTGCCACCACCTCCCACTGCCCATATCCTGTATAGAAACAAAGCAGTGGAGTTAGAGGTAAATATGGAAAAACTGCTGTGGTGCTCATGCTCTAGAGCTGTCACAAGGATGACATTCAAACATTAACTTCTGCACTTACATGGTATTCTTTAGGACCATTTATATCTGGCCAAGCCAAGATATCCAATATATAAGTATTTAAATCTGAGTTATTTGCCATAGGCTCTCTTTATAGTCAATAGGCAGAAACAGTTCTAGGGTATGATTCAACTCCTCCTAAGGCAGGTGTTCAAAATAGGTCAGATGAATCATGCCCTAAAAGCATCTGTTTCTTTCCATTGACAGGGAAGGGGCCAACACCAAGCTCAAATGCAAACCTGTGTCATATAAACGACTTTTGAAGTTTGGGGAGCTGAACCCTACCCATGCTCTTACAAACAGGCTGACTGCCCGGACTCATCCTTGCCAGGAGCATCCTTGCTAGGAAAAAAAGGCTCTTATTTACTCATCCTCAAACCCATTCCCAAAAGTGCATCTTTATTTTTTCCCCCTCCACATAGCTGTTTTCCTATTCCCTAATTTCAGAGGCTCATGTCACCTTGAGCCTCACAGCATGCCCTTCTACCAGCACTCCTCTAAGTGCTCTCCTGACTTCTTAGGCACTTCCCCTCCTCTGCAGCCTACTCCTGAGTGCATTTATTCCTTGCAGCTGCATTTCATCATCCCATCTGCTGTCTTGCCAGTGTCTATGTTAACCATTTCTCTGCTTGAAAACACTTATAAACCCTACCCCACAACCATGACTTCAGATATTTTATTAGGTTTTATCTGTACTGTGCACGCTGAAAAGCATGTTAGCTTGTTGCACTTGGAGGAAACTGTCTGGAGAAGTGACAGAATGTAAAGATTTAACACTTCTGGCTCCTTTTGAAATAAGAACAAATTTTGGGTTTTTTTTTCCCCTCAAAAATTATTATTAGTCTCCTAGCCTTCTAGAACTCTGCTGTGATACTGAAAATAGTCCAGCAGTATAGTAATGGTGATTCTATAGTTCAACCATGATTAAAATGAAGCATGCAAGTTTACAGATGAAGCTGCATGAACGAAGAAATTGCATCTTTTTTCCCTCCAAGGGCAATCAGTCTATACGCTTCAGGCAAAAAAAGTCAACAGTGTTTCACATAAGTTAGAGGTTACAGGACCATGCACCAATACAAAACAGCAGCAGCACAGACAGCTCCACAAAAAAAGAGAGACAAAGAAAAGGCAGTGAATTCTCATGAATTCTTAATTCATTAAGGAATGAACACACTCCTACAATCTGTAAAGGAATAAATCTGTTCTGAAGAACAAGGCAATTTGGGGAAAGGAAGAGTATCTAATAACTTTTCTTTTGATCTGAAAATACATAATTTAAGTCTCACTATGGGTAGCTGAAAGAATAAGAAATTAAGGTAAAAATAAAACTATAAATATTAAAAATGCTCTATGAAATCCTAATCTCTGTGAAGTTTTCCTAGTGCCCAAATACTAGCTATCATACCAAGAGTGAAAAGCATAAAATAAACAGAGTCACTTTTGTCTCTATGATATATGATTGTTTTCTCCATTTCTAAGCCTTATTTTTCCAATCCCAAGTCATCAACTCATCTAGCCCTGAAGAAAAACAAAAGCATAGAGTAGACTTAGATTTTAACCATACAAAATGGAAACCCTTTGGAAGTGTTCAATGACCTGGATGGGGCTCTGAACAACCTGGTCTAGTGGGAGATGTAGAAAAATGGACAACAGGTGACCTTGCCCCTGATAAGTCACAGTTGCAGTGATTACCAAAGAAGAGGGACAGCTTTGCCCTCAATGGGTCACAGCTGTGACTAGTAAAATTAAGTGTGATAAAAGGAGTGGGTTGGCCAATCAGGGGGACCTTTGAGGAAGAGGCTCTGAAGAAAGAGAACCTTGAGGGGGTAGAGGAGCCCTGAGGACAAAGGAATGATCTAGAGAGACATGAAGAACAAACAGGGAAGAGAGTTGCTGCAGTAAAAGATCTGCTGTGAGGTCAGTCTGGGTCTGATGGAGTCAGAGCCTGTAGTCATAGTCAAGCTGGGTGAAAGTTGTGTTCAGTCTGCAAACCAATACTTGCAGTCACAGTCCCTCAGGAAATAGCCACAGCCAGAGTCTGCAGTTGGACCCTACAGCAGGAGCTTGCTGTAGTCAGAGTCAGGATGGCTAAGCTGTAAAGAAGAATAACCCAGGACTTTTTCATGTTGTCAAATGAGAGTCTGTGTCTTGGCTCATTTCTACCCCTAATGAGAGGTTTGCTGCAACAGAAGGGTCCCTGCTCATGGCAAAGGGGTTGGAACTTTAAGGTCCCTTCCAACCCAAACCATTCTGTGTTTGTACATCTATGAAAAAAATGTTATTTTCATTTTACGTATATGAAAAGTATTACTGAATTAAATTGAACTATTCGTTTACACTCATTTCCATGAATGCTTGCAGGATTACAGTCTATTTCAAGGCTAAGTATATTTCAAAACCTACAACTCCAATGAATTTTCCTATCTTTTTTTGTGTGGTTCAAAGGAGATATTCAATTATGGTAGCAAAAATTATCATTGAGTTTAACATTCTTTTCTCTTCTTGATGAGGGAGAAGAAAGTGTCAGATACATGAATGGAACAATAATTTCAATAGAGTAAGAAAGTGCGTGTGTGGCTCCATGGCGAAACATTTTTTTAACTTAACTGTCTCTATATAGTTTTATTATTCAGCACTAAGAAACATGAGTGCTGCCAGTCATTTGAATGATCAACAAAAAGAAATATGCCCAAAACAAACATTAAAAGACTTTATTAAAAGCCTGTAATTGGCATACTGGGGTTGCCTCAAATCTTTGCCCCTTCTTTAGGTAAGAAAACCAGAAAGACATTTGACTTCCTGCACATAAGGGAGAGGTACTTTTTTACCTTTCATAGAGCAGCTGCCTCTAGAAAAAATAAATTGAAACTCAACTTCACACCACTTCTCAAAACCTGACTGGTAAGACATTTTTAAGCTGGTGTAACTCAGGGTCTATTACTGAAAAACAAAAGGACTTGCAACAGACATATTACATAAATCAAATTTATCCATCAGGAGAAGTACCTGCTATCACTCATGGTAAAATACCATAACTCAGTGTAGCAGTCAGCATCTGCTTTTGCAATCTGATGGAATAGGACTGGTCTGCACATCAGCTCAATAAGCCATGAGGAAAGAAAAGGTTCAAATTGTCAAAAAATTCTGAGGAGATAATTCATTTCTACTAGACTTCTGAGTTTCCACGACAGCCTTATGTTTTGTTAAGTGGAAATTGAAAAAGGAATGAACTGGAAAGATATAATTTTGCAAGAGATTGCTTAGATGAGATTTGTTGAGGAGATTGACATCTATAACAATAACATTTATTTATGGTTTATGCAGCCAGCAGGGGGAAAAAAAAAAAGATGAGATTGCAGCTGATTTAGGCTGGCCAAATGCATTCTTAGGAAATGAAATAAACGACGTCTTTGTATCAGCATACAAGGGACAGGACTTGGAGCAAACTGATTCTGTTAAGTGCCCTCCAATGGCCATATGCCAATACTGTTATCCTGTCTCCAAGAATACTGTCTCTAGCTATCTGCTAAAGTTATCTGCTGTGCTGGTTTTGACTGTGGGAGAGTTAATTTTCTTTGCAGGAGCTGGAGTAGGGCTTTGTTTTGGATTTCTGCTGGAAAACAGATGTTGGTAAGTCAGGGATGTTTTCATTATTGCTGAACAGCACTTGTACACAGTCAAGGCCTTTTCTGCCTCCCATCCCAGCAGTGAGCAGGCTGGGTGTGCACAAGGAACTGGGAGGGGACACAGCCAGGACAGCTGATCCCAGCTGACCAGAGGGATGTCCCATACCCTATGGTGTCATGGTCTGCATATAAAGCTGGGGAAACAAGGAAAAAGAGGGGGAAGTTTAGAGTTTGTCTTCAACCTTCCAAACACCAAAATGATGATGTTTGTCTTCCTAAGACACCATTAGGCATGATATGATAGAGCCCAGCTTTTCTGGAGATGGAAACACCTGCCTATCCATGGGAAGCAGTGAATGAATTCTTTGCTTTGCTTATGTGCATGGATTTTCTTTTCCCTATTGAACTGCCTTTATCTACCCTGTGAGTTTTCTCACTTTTACTCTTCCAGTTCTCTCCCACATCCTGACGCAGAGACAGTGAGTGAGTGGCTGTGTGGGGTTTAGTTGCACAAAATTTGCCCAGAAGAAATAACAGCAATGATTTTCCAAGTCTATTTTGATTGTCTTCTTAAGTATTACCTTGGTATTATCAGCACCTTGCCAAAGAAATCAATTTAACTTCCTTCAGCCTTTTTAGCCAGTGCTTTTGGTTAATGTTTTGGTTTTTGTTAACTGCAGGAATAAAAATGTACATTATCTCTATCATCTCTATCAGATTTCTCCATGAGTTCCTTAAGTCTATTTGTGCACATGTGCAAGCATCAAGACAATCAAATAAATAACTATTTCTATGCTTCATCTCCCTATTCGGTATCTCTATACTAAGGCTATGAAAATTCTAGTCCATAGAGTCTCAACCAGCAAGAGCAGAGTAAAAATTTGCCAATTAAAAATTATTTTTAATTTTCCCTATTGATTATGAATGGCTTTGGGAGTTGGGGCCGGTGTTCAAGATTTCTAGCCAATGCATATCTCTCCAATGCCAGTATGACACCACTATGCAGAAAGCCCTAGGACCAGTACTCATTATTTCTGTTTCTCCTTCTTTTAATTTTTTCCACTGAACAAGGAATACAGCTTTCACATTCTTTCTATAGCATTTCAGTCTCAGTTACCTACTCAGTATCAGCAGCTCCCCCACTCCTGTGGTACAGTTTTCTTTATTTCTGAAGAGGAAATGTATCAATTCATTGGGGGTGTGAACATGTGTGAAAGCCCAAGCATCTCCCACACCTCTCACATTATTACTGGCTCCACAATTCTTGAACCAGGTCCCCACAAAATTTTAGGCAGAGTGGGAGAATTTGGGTGCTTTCTGTTTTTTTGAACATGGAAACAGCACTTTTGGATAATTTCCTGACTTTTCTCTTGCAGAGCTAAGAATAGAGCTCTGCAAGAAAAAAGTCAGGAAATGTAATAATATTCTAGAGCTAAGACTATATTAAATATTTTAAGTGAATTTCTGATTTTATATTGCTTTAAGAATTAGCACCTTAAGAAAATTTCCTAATCAATGCTACATGCAATGCCTGTGAGCAATGTAGTCCTTTTAAGTCTACCTAGACTTTTGCTGTGTACCATAACCCTAGAGACTTTGTACCTGCCATTTACAAAACCAGATAATTAAACAAAAAAAAAATGCATTAAGCTTAACCTGCATTGAAATTAATCTCTACAGAGCAAATATTTGTTGATCATGAAACAGCAGCTCAGAATAAAGAATGTTTTTTTTTCTGATGCTAACTACTTGCAACAATAATTGATATTTCTCATTTAAGCAAAAGTTCTTTTGACCAACATGTCAATACAGTTGACAAACATTAGAGATAAGCAGTTGCAAAGGAGTAAGAGATTGTGCCTGCTGCTGTGAGCACATGTGAGAACACATGTGTCTGCATCTTCAGTTAAGACTTTTATTCTTTCAGCTCTTATTCCAAAAATAATGGACTGGATATAAAATGGCAGGCATTTCTGTGTGCTTTTCTTGTTTGGATACATGCCAGAAAGCAATTTTCAAGCTTAACTGAAAGACTTGTTTAAATTGTTTTCACAGTTTTCCATACTTAAATATTATCTCTTGTACCATTCTTTAAATATGCATTGAGCTTAGCCAAACTGTAAAAAAAAGGGCTCTGAAATTCAAGTGAAAACAAAGAAAATCCCAGTTGCTCCCTGACAAAGAAATTTAATTTAATAGGGCAGTCTGCTCTGCTTTCTTAGCACAGGTGCTTGGGCCATGTACAGTTCTTAAACCATGTAAGAGACAGTGTAGGCTGTGAGCTGGAGCCAAGCACAAATCTTGGGCAACCTACAGAACAACTTCAAATCCATTTTGCAAAGAAAATTACGCTGCTCTTAAGCAAGATTTTGTACCCGTGCTGAGCCTTGTTGGCACAATCTGCCAGACTCCAGCAGATAATTTGTACTCAAACTTTAGGTGGCGAAGCTGTTATCTAAGGAAATAATGAAGTTCCTCATATTGGAAATGGAGAACAGAAAATGCCTGCAGAAGAATAACACATCTGTCTAACACAAAGAGTCCAGCAAAATGGCTCTGCCTTTGGATACTTCTGAGGTATCCAACTCTTTCCACTTGTATTTCTATGAAAATAGTTTAGCAGATTAAATTAAGGGAATCAGGAGCCTAAAATTGAAGCCCATGTTAGGTAAAAGTCCTCTCTATTAAGCTCTGTTTGATGACAACACCTACTTGGAACAAATTCTGACCCCTCAATCTCATAGATTGTTATTAATTAAATATTTATTGGCTTCTCTGATGTTAATGCATCCAGTTATGGATGCACAGTTGAGCAGAAAATTTAGACAGGTATTCTCCTATTCATGAGAAACCTGGTGACGAGAGGCTCATGCTAACAGACCAGTAAACCTGAAAACTGAAAACCAGCAGAAGAAAAGAGAAAGACAAGAAAAAATTTATTACTTATAGTGGTTTTTATGATTTGTTATGGTTTTTTTTCTTATTCCACAGAGGTTAAGAGGAATAGGAGCTTTTGTAAATGTTAAACTGAAGAACTACAAAAGAATGAAGGCACGTTAGTAAATGAAAAGAGAGGTTAAATTAATGATTTCTGCAATGAGTGTGATACTGAGATCCCTTTATAAATGCACTTTTGGGAAGATAAACTGTCTGAATAAATAGAAAGTAGTGACGACACTTTAATAAAAACTACTGACAAAATGGAGATGAAAGAACAACTGCTACTTTGGATGACACCTATCATTCTGTCTTGGAAAAGGCACAGGCAAGTAAGTGCTGGGAAACTGTAAGAACATGCGACTGGCTTAGACAGGGAAAAGAAGGACAAAGTTTTTCAAACACTTTATTCATTGTAACTACTCATGGTCTTTTATTAGGCCAAGTATGAAGGGCAAAACAGGTACAGCAGTACCAGTAAAAGGTACATGTGGGTGTAAAAATACCAGTAACGTCCCAATAACATTTTATTAACATTTTAAAAATGCTAAGCACACGAAATTTTGCAGCTGTATGCTTCCTCTATATGTATTTGCTAGGTAATACAAAGGATGTTATTATGTATTTAAGCTTTGTTATTTGTTCTTTTTTTCATTTGTTTAGGGGCCTTTTTTCTACTTAGATAAATTTTGATTATTTTTTTCTACACCCTGTTCATGAAAAAGATATCTGAAGCTCTTTAAATGAGAAGACTACTAAAACTATGTGTTTGCAATGACTTAAGACAAGCCCCTATTTCTACCTCAGGCAAAATTTTTAAAAAAAAACACCATAGAAAAGTCAAAATACCAACACCAACTCAATCTTATCTCTATGAAGTTATACAGAAAGGAGCCAAAAATGGTTTTAATTTACCTTTGATAGCAACTGTAAAGAAAAATGAATGCTCAGAAGAGATGGGGAATGTTCCTTGTAAATAAAAGGAAAAACTACAATAGACCTTGTTGCTTACAGCCACATAAGCTTTGACTGCTACTGAGTGTCTTTAAATGTCAGAGCATATAAGCATTCAATTAATATGTTCATATTTATAGCTTTCCCAGTATATTTCCATGGGCACACTCAGAATAATGTTCTCGTCCTTCTGCAGCAGGGAAAATAACTCCCACTAGTGAGGTAAGAACTGAACCACAGACTGTAGACTGCAGAACCACTTAGAGCCTTGCTTTGATAAAACTGATGTTCCTGTAGTGTAGTTACCATAGAGGTGTGCAAAGAGAATAATTCTGCCATATCAGTAAGGGGCTATTTTGAGCAGTGGAGATGGACAGACCAAAGTCAGCTTTAGAGAAGGATGACGCAAAGATGAGTTTCTTTTCATTTCAAAATCTTCAGAAGACACTAACATCTTCTTCCAGCCTGAATTTAGTCTTTTTTATGTCGAGCCAGTGTTGCAAGCCAGTACTATAGCTGGGGAAAAGCAGAACTTCAAAATGAAAACTGGTTTCAGCTTCAGGCTGCAGTTCAGTAAATCTAACGCTAGCTAAATATGGCTTTTCCTTTTTTATAAAACCGGAAACCTGTGTAACTCTATCAGTAGTTGGACCAAATTTTTTATTTGATGGCAAATGATGCTGGTGCCAGGTAAAAGAAGTCAATGCTTCACTGCTGAACTAAGAAAATGGTTTTTAATGGAGCTGAGAAGGAGTACAACAATGTAATGGTTGTGGAAAAGCAGATTGAAAAGTTGTAGGTTGCAAGAGTGTAAAAGGTAGATGCTGAAGGACACAGAAAGTTCTAAAAAGAGAGAAAAATGAGGATATTTTTACAGTCATGAAAGAATGTATGTTTTTGTCGTCAGTTGGAATGCATGAATTTCTTTTTATTTATTTACTTTATTAAAATTCAATTCTATTTGGGTTTGGGCTCCAGGTAAGTTAACAAAAAAAAAAAGAAAGAATCACCTAAAACTTAAGGTTCTTAAGCTATTTTCTTTAACTCACACACCACTGTCATCAAGACCTTGTAAAACTATTCCATACATTGACAGATGCAGTTCTTTAAAAACATGACATTCTATACTGCAGCAAATGATGCAGGAAATATAAGATTGTAAGGTGGGGAGACCGCCATTAGTAACAGATAGGGCAGCAAGAATACTATTTTTAGAACATATAACCATGAAAATTTTCACTATTTTGGTTTGGTTTTGCCAGTACTTTAGTATGTAGAAAAACGATTCTTTTTTTACTGATTAATATGATTGGATGCAAGGTATATGCTTTCATATGTACATTACTTCAAAAGTGTTCAACCTTTAGAAGCTCCCACTTTGTCAGATTGCGGATTCACTGTCTGAGACACACAGCACAACTTTGAGCACCATGAAGTGTCCTGTCTAACTTTAACCAGCACTCCAGAGAGTCTCCTAAAACTCTTCTTTTATATTAGCCAGCAGTACGTTTAATGGCACTTCACACCTATATCATTCCTGCCTGAAATAATTAACTTTCAGAATTAAATGCCTACAGATATTTCTGAACCATATTAATAGCACATACTGTACACCTTGGAAAATGCTATATATTTAGATGGCTGAAAATGAGATTATGACATAACTGAGTAAAAATCTCTTCCCAGTATTTTTGTTGACAAAGGCCCCAACTTGCTGGAACCCACACAAAAAGATGTTTTTTTGCAGAACTGGAATATGATAAAGTTTATCTTTGTGTTTCTCCCTTTCAGTGTGACTGTGTCCAAGATAATATGCAGCCAAATTTCAGGAATATCTATCCTATGACACTATAATGAATTTTTAAATCATTATTACTATTTTTGAAATAATAAGTAATAAAGAGGTTGATGCATACTTGAAAAGTTTTTCCTTAAAAAGAGTCAAATGCTTAAATCTTGACATCTTTAAATTTTTACTACAATCCATTGTCATCAGTGTGTTCAACTAGTTTGTGTCAGCTAGTTTGCAAGCAAATAATTAAAAGCAAAGGGTAATGTTAAGAAGGTGGAAAGAAATTAAACTATTCACAGAAACTTTAACACCATCTGTTAAGGTACATAAACTCTCAAAAAAAACCCAGTATAAGCTCGCCAAAATTTAGTCATGATACATAAAATTCAGAACAGTGTTGTATTTTTTGTTAAATGCAGTAACAGGCAAGTATAGGAGTTCAGTATTAACCAAGTGAAAAATTACATGGGTTTACATGTTAAATATTATTTAAATACTATTTTTGGAGGTGTAAGCAGCTTCTTTGGAAGGAGAAGTTCAGACATCCTTGCTTCAGCATCCAGCACTCAGCAGTTACACAAAGTGGTGCTGGAGCATAAGCCAACATCTATTTTTAGTACAATTTCACTAAAGGAGGTCTTCACTAGAAGGAAGTAAAAGAATCCAGATAGGATGAAACTACACATGAGGAGTCAACAAGACATGTATTGGGTTTCAGCAGTCTTTGCCGGAAGAATTGGAATGGGTGGGCAAAGCTTTTGATCACCAAGTAAGGTCCCTTTACTCAACATCTAGAGCATACTTTGGCAGGGTAAAAGCTTAGAAGAGGAGCCTGTCCAAGTCACATAGGTTAAAAGTCAGTCTCGAAACTGACTGTGAGCATGTTTGAGTGTACTCTGTAGTGCTGAGCAGCCATGTACTCCATGGGCAACTTTGCTCAGGATCTTTTGCAGAGGCCTGGAAGGAGATGTGGCATGGGCAAATTTCCTAATGCCCAGGGCAACAGAAGAGACCTTCAGCATGAGAATAAAGCCACTACAGAAAATACTGCATATCTGGAAAGCAGCATGTTTATAGCCAGTGTGTCTGTCCCCCTGTACCCCGTGGATCTTCCAACCAGTCAGACCAATGCTAAGAACTACTTGGATATGAAGACAGTGGGGCAATCAGAGAAAACCATTGCATGCTTATGTACACTCTCTCACAAGAATAACCAAAACTAATTTTTCTAAGTACAGACCTGTCCCCCAACGTCAAACTAAAATAGTTCTCCTGCTGAATTGGACAGAAGCATAATCAAGATGCAGAAAAGGTATGACGAGTTGTATGCAAATCCAGTGGAAGAAGAGTGTTCTGCAAGGGCAAATATTAATTTCCTTTCCCCACATCCAGCACTTTTCCACTTCTCTGCTCTTCAGAATAAAGGACAAATGCTCCCAGTACTATGATTACCCAAGCACTGTCATTTTCATATAACTGTATTGTTATTATGCATAATTGTAATAAGAAAACTTGGACAGCAAGCCTGCATGAAGTGCTTGAATCAGCTTATCAATGTTACTGTGTTACACGAAAATTGCATGGCCTCTGTCAAACCAAACACATTGAAATCTACATTAAGCCTTAATTCTCTGCCTAACAGCTATCTAATAATCACTAAGCACTCCAATTGCACAAAATGTAAAGTCCATTACAGATGCTTATTAAGTTTAAACACCTTCCATCACCAAATTTAAATAGAGTTCTCTTCAAAATTGTCCCAACTACATGTCCAGTTTAATATTACTTTGCCAACAAGCACACAGGAAGGTTTATAAGCAAAGTTTTCTTGTGGCATACTCCAGTGAAAGAAAGTGAAGAAAATGCTAATACATTTCTTAGATTTCTTTATGAGTTATGGAGTAGAATGTACTGGGCTCTGTGATCCTGATTTTTCAAGGTTAAAGAGAGACGGTGTGAGCATGACAGCATTTGGAAGGAAATGTGGTGATCAGTATCTGTTCCACGGTGTAAAAAGGCTGCAGATTGCAGCATCAAACAGAAGGGCAACTGGTGTCCCTTCTGGGTGAATGCCTGCAGTATAACAGAAGAGTTCTGCTAATGGAAACATCTGAAAACTCACTGCAACATATATTCAGTCATGAATCCAAAAATCCATATTAGCCAGGAAGTAATTTCAATTTTTTATCATCTCGCTCTTTGCAAAGACAGGACACTTTAACAAGAAAACAGGAATACAGGTACTGATGAAGGGAGTGTGTTTCCTATCAAATTCTGTTAAGAAACACTCATTTTTTTCTTCAATGATCTTCTGATCCTATTCCAGGGTGCTTACCACAGAACTTCCCATACCTCCTCTTTTGAGAAAAAGCGGGATAATTAAAAAGAGATTCCTAACTAACCTTCTAACTGACCAAATCTGGGCGGTGGATCCAAATGTGCCTCCTAAGGTTGAGCACTGAGCTCTGCTTCAAAAGAGAGCAGCTGTCTGCAGATCTCAGCTATCAGGAGAGGTCCAAATCTAACTACAACATTTTTCTGGTACAGAAATAATAGCCATTTTAGAGTATTCTTGTAGCTAAGGCCTCACTTGTAACAACTGATCTGTGGTAGCACAGCTATAATGATGTCACCAGAGTAAGCAGAATAAATTCTTAAACCCAACCATCAGCACAAATTCATCAGTTTTTTTGGACCAATGTAGCTGCAAAACCACAAAAGCTTCACAGGGTCTAAAATATTCAGCATTGCCTCATCTAGTGGAGACAGAAGCTTTTAGGAAGAAAACTGGCACATCCAAGACTTCACTGAGATGTAAATCTTCCAAGGTTAAAACAGAAGATGAAGCCTGGAGTTGGTGGATACCATGGCAGTGACAAAAGCTGTTGTGCTAGATTAGGTGACATTGTCTCATGGGTTTGGAGAAAGGCTTACCATCAGCCTTACAAGCCCTATAGGAAATTAGGAATTCATGAGTCCTCTGCTCTCATCATGGCACATTGGGGTTCAGAAGCACTCCTTTCCTCCATATGAGTGGGAACAACTGTCACATTCAGAAACAAGGAAAAGATAGTACTGAAGATACAAAGTGATACTGCTATTTCAGGTCAGACTGAAAAGAGTTCTGACTCAAATTATGGGTGGCTGGAAATAACATAAAGATGCTTGTTTCTATTTGTGATCACCTCGAGAACGGGCTGACTGCTTCAGCACCTGGATTTCAGCACTTCTTGCGCTCTGGTGGCAGAGCAGAGCTCAGATTAGTATGAGATATATTGCCCAGGATGCTGGGTAATGTGATTTGGTATCTAAAAGCCAGATGCCTTTCTAAGGCATCAGCAGATACGTGTGACTAGGAGAGATGAGGTATGCTTCACACAATTTCCCTTACTACCACAGCTGCCTGTCTTGTGCTAATGCAAAGAAAATCCTCCCTGCTTTGACCCAGCTGGTTACCCTTAGTCTTCCTTTGCAATGAGGGGATCAAGCAAGGTGATGAGCAGGCTACTGCCTGGTTTGGCAGGAAGCACATCAAAAGCTTATGGTGCCTGTGCTTGCCCTGGAGAAAGCACAGCCCAGTATTTCATTTGGGGTTTGCCACAAGGAAACCCAATTCCAGTCCCCTGGAAGGGCTGGAGGGATGAGCATGTGCTGCCCACTGCCCCTTGTGGGACCACCCATGTGGTGTTGTTTTGCAGGGGAACTTTGCTCTTGGACAGATGAAGAGTCACAGGCCATCCATGGAAATCCCAGGCCCCTTGCTTTGGGGCAGTTGTACGTATGTAAATTGTAAACTTTATGTTTAGTACTCACACCTCCAGCACACCCTGCTGGGGAATAAAGCTGTGAATGTGGGCCCCACCACCCAGGGGCTCCACGGAGCCACCTCTGCTGCAAAAAACAAGAGAATGCAGAATCTCTTACATAAAGGGCTGGAGATGGCCAGTGGAGGAGGGACAGAGGTGTCTTCCCATAATATCCTGTCTCGGGGAGTCTGCCAGGAGACAAAGCAAGCTCTCTGGAAGCAGTTCAGCTTCCTGTGTTGTTGAATAGGTCTGAACCTACTGTGTTCCTACTGTCTCTCTTTAGACTTGAGAATTATTGGGTATGGAACAATGAAATTTTGCCCAAATGATCTCTGCTGTGCAGATTTCCAGGGGGAAGTGCACATTTATCTATTGTCATAAGAAAAGAAAACAATCAAATAATCTTGCTAAATGAGTTAACAGTCTCTGGCACACCTTCAAGAGATGCACAGTATCTGAAAAAAAACTACTACTATGCTTTTCTTCCCTTCCTCGACAAGGCTCAGATCCTCGCAAATAGTTGAGTGTCCAGCTTTCATTTCAGCCAATGCTGGGCCTCCACTCACAAACAGCCTTTTTGGGGTGCAGCCTGTGACCTGGCAACAAACAGAACAACCAGCTGATCACTGGTTATTTTTAAGTTACTGTGAATTTAAAAGGAACCTCCTTTTTTTGCAAATGGATAGGGTAAGTTGGTGAAGAAGAAAGCACCCTACAGATTCTCCAGTCACTGAGTAGCTACTGAGCATAAACAAGCCCTGAAGAACCACTCTGTACAATTGTTTACAGGAAAAAGACCTAATAACCTGAATAAACTTAAACATATCAACCTGAACAGCTAAGTTTCATTGCTTCAGAACAGTTGGACCTCTTAAAAATCTTTGAAAGGATGTCAGAATTACAATGGCTTTTATTACCTTTTGGTTTAGTAACCAGTGTGTAAAGAGCTACTTCCCAAAATTGAGGGGGTACTTATAGCAGAAATGCTTTTCCCTTTTGGACAGCAGTAATCTATTGGCAGGGCAACCACTGTCAAAGCACACTGAACCTTTTCTAAATAAATGTAGGAAATGAAGGATGGGAAAAAAAAAAAGTAGTTTACTCTTGGATTTTTTTTCTCATTTTTTCTAATTGCATATTTATCTTATTGTCCTTTCACTGAAAAAAGCTGGAGCATGAATCTGAGCTTCAAAATATCTCACCAATTTTTCTCTTACACTCTTCAAGCCTGGGTCCTATTACATGGAACAAACATTTAATGACACAAATATTGCTTGTCATGAAGAATTATTTCCAGACAAAAAGCTATTACGAGAATCCATCTAATGATATGAGTAATGTGACACACAGTGACACCATTCCTTTGAGGCTTTTTTCTGTATTACTGGCTTTCCCAACTGGCTTTTAAGAGCATGATGAAACACTTACTGATTATGAGCAATCTCATCAGCACTAACAACGTCCTCGAGACTCAGTGCTATGTCTCCTTTGAAATACTTCTATCAATAGCCAAGGATCACATTGTAATTATCAAAGGCATCAGAGGTAATTCAAACTATTTTGTAGCCTATTACAAGTACTTTGGATATACTGCATCCTTTCCTGGTTGCAGATGACCCAGATGTGCTCTAAACACTTCAAACTAAACACCTCTGACCTGTACAACACTTGTTCATAATGCAAAGTGGGCTGTTCTGGTTTCATCTGGGATAGAGTTAATTTCTTCTCAGTGCTGTGTTTTGGATATGGAATGAAAATGACATTGAAAACACTCTGATGTTTTGCGTTTTTATAAGTCAAGTTCATAGTAAATCAAGGATTTTCTATTTTTTTTTGCCCTCCTGCTCTGCCATTGAGGAGGTCCACAAAAAAATAAAACCTCAGTAGGAGCGAGCATAGCTAGGACAGGTGACCTGAGCTGGCCAAAGGGATATTCCACACCACAGAACACCATGCCCAGAATATAAACTGTCAGAGTTATGTGGAAGGGGGACCAATCTGGGTTCAGAAACAGGGTCTGCATCAGCCAGCAGTTCATGAGCAATTGCAATTGCATTGTGCATCATGTTTGGATTCTTTTCCCTTTCCCTTTTTATTACCACTATTACAATTATTTACTGTTACTACTATTATATTTTATTTTGTTTTTAATTATTAAACTATTCTTATCTAAACCCTCAAGTCTTACTTTTAATTCTCCTCCCCTGTCCACCAGGGCAAAGTGTGGAGAGAGGGAGGTTGAATGAGTGGCTGAGAGTGCTTAGTTGTCAGCTGGGCTTAAACCACAAAAAAAAGCTTATATATTCTTAGAAAGAAGCTATCCCATCACCCACAACAGCTCAAGTTAAGCACTAGATAGTGTTTTCTTCTCTTTAAATTTCTATACAGGGAGTTTCTTTGCAAGCCACATTATTTGAATACTGGGTTGATGTACTGAGAGTTATCTCAGTTTCTCTGAGGAATGACTGTGACCTTAACAAAAAGATTGTCATACTCCCCACAACTGCATGGCCATAAACAGATGCCTTTCAGAGTAGTCCACCAACCTGTTGTAGTCATGACTACTGTTAGGACTCCAGTTCTTTCTCTAAACCATACTTTGAACATTCACTGTTAATTAGTGGAAAAGTAAGCAGGCATCTGAAAATCAACATGGTTTCAGTAAGATACTGGACAAATTACTTAGATTTTTGGACAGCATTAAATGTTCTGAATTGGGCAATATCTACAAGGAGAAGTTTTCAAACATTTTATTACCATTCCTAACAAAATAGCAGGCCTCCCAGAGGACTTAAAATATATACTCTTGATTTTATTTGACAGAGAGGATCTTTAAGATATGTTGCTATTTCACAGGTCAGAAATTACTTGAACTCTACAGACTGCGTATGAGAAGTTAAGCTGTAATGGGGCCACCTTCCTCTCTCTCTCTCTCTCTCTCATCTTCTTCACATGCATCCAAAAAATGCTTTTCTAAGCAATACAATCACGTCTTAGCAGCAGCATACCTCTAACAAACATCAGGGACTAGTTGCCAAGAAGAAGAAAGGCAGGTTAAGCTCTTATCAAGCTCCAACTCCCAAGTTCCTCATATCACTCCTCGTTCCTCATCTTCTCCCTTCCCTGCCAAAGTCCTGGCAACTCATTGCTTCCCAGCTGCTTTGCTGGGAGAAGCAGCAGAGCCACACCGCAGCCAGGGCTGGGATTACATGTGACAGGCCCTTCTCATGGCCCACACAGGTCCATGATGTGACCAAAAATCTCAACGAGGCCCAGCTAACTCCATCACGTGACAAACCTGGCCCTGCTCATAGATATGAAAAGAAAAAAAGAAATCTCTCCCAAAGCAGGCCCTGAACACATGCTGCTTCCTGTCTGCATCTTCATTGACGATGCATCTCGTTTGTCGCCCAGTTCAGTGTGGGGAAGCTGAACCATATGCTCTGTGACCATTAGTAAACCCATAGCACTTGTCCATAGGAAAAAAAATCTGTATGAATACTGATGAAATCTAACACTTTTGTCCCAAGCAACCTCATTTATACTCCTGCACCGTGTGTGGGAAAAACATTTGATAAACAAAACACCTTTCTATGATCCCAGACCCATTGAAAACTGACTGATCCAGCACTGGGTGAGAAAAGGATGCACAGGAAGAACGTTGCAGAAATGCACCACAGCAACAAATCATTGTGAATAATTTAATAGCTGCCAGAACAGCACATCCCTTTTTCTCACACACAGATACATCAATTTCAGTGTCTTCGGATCGATACCTTCATGTTTATGGACTGAGGATCTCTGCACTGTCATCAGGCACTGCTTTAAGCAGCTGAGACTTTTAAAGCAGGGACAAACACCGCAGAACAGCTATGCTCTACCATTCTGTTACTATTATTTGTTTTCTCAGTATGCTTCCCAAGGGATAGAAGTGCACTCCACAGTGTACAAACAACATCAAACCATTATCTTCAAAGCATGATAAAGACACCAAATTAAACACAATTCTGAGGATGACCTTTATGTGCTATTATCTGCAGTGCAGTAATTAATTTTATCTGCTATGCACAAATGAAATGAATAGTCTTTTCAAAATATGTGAATGAATGGATGAACAATTGAATAAATAAATGGAAATCATGAGAAGCCTCTTTGTTTCACTTTGTGAAGCTGTACACATGGGCAAAAAATGACAGACAACCCTACATCCGTGTTTTGAAGTGCACACTTATTCAATCTGAAGTGTCACAAAGAATATTTTAGGTTCAGGTGCCAAGAAAATATTTTTAAAAATGGGACTTGATGCAATCTGTCATCTAATATCAGGGAAAACAAACAACCCTGACGTCATTCATGCTTTCAGACACCAGCAAAAACTTGGTGGTCCTGGTATTTGCTGGGTAAGGGTGGGCTTGGTGGACTGTGCCACTTGTCACCTGTGGGAGACAGGTCTAGCTTATAATGGAGCTAACTGGGAAGTCATGGAAGAAGGTTCTGCACAACTGTTGTAAGGCTGTAAGGTAAGCAGCTCAAACAACTGCTTAAACTGCAAAGTTTCTAACAAGGCAAACCACAGTTTTATACAGCACACAGCCTAGCTATTCTTAAAATAGACTATCACAGGCAGATGTCACACACAAAAACCAAACTGGCATTCTTGCATACATTTTAAAGAGTGTTTTCATATCCCTCCTCCTCAAATTTTAGCAATAGAAATGCTTCTAACCTTAATCCAATGGTATCAGGCCTTTTATTTCTCAAAATAAGTCCTAGAAATGAGTTAAGCAAAGCCAAGAGATCCATTTGTCTTTGGCTTTGCAGATACCCTTGGCTCTGCCCCCCAATGAACACTAGTCATCAACACCTGTAAACAGTTTTAAGGTCCACCAAATAATTACAGATGCTCAGAGATTTTTTTTCCATCAGAAGTATAAACTTTTTAATTTGTTACAAATGTGGAAATTTAATGTTACCTCCCCGCTCCCCTTTCCAGCAAAATGAGTATCATAAAGTGGCCGAGCTTTCCCAAAGAAAGGGACAGTTCACTTCAAAATGTCATTTTAAATTTTGCAATGATAGAATAATAATGACTGAGGTCACTTTTCATCTTCCTTCTGCTGATCCATTCATTGATAGGACTGAGATACTTTGAAGTGTTCTGGGCACACTCAAGTCCTCTCTACTTTTCTTAACTGCAGGAGAACTATTTTTAACCCCAGGGCTCAGCCACACAGTGCTACATGGTGCTAAATCCACACTCCACACTCTGAAGTCATTACAAACTTTGAGGATCTAGTTTGGGGATTGTCTGCACATTAGGTCAATGGCCCCTGTTGGTATCTAATTTGCACTGATCACTCAATCACGTAATGCTGTATGTTAATTAGGCCAATAACTGAAACATATTGTGAGAACATTTAAGCTTTGCAAAGCTGAAAAAGATTACTGAAGCATCAAACAAAAGAAGAATGAAAGATCCCATTTCAGCGGGATGATTAATTGTATGAATGATTTATTTTTAAACCATTGAATTTTTTTTTTAAACCCTAATTGAAAAAATAAGTTAAATGCAAGAACAGAGACAGCTCTTTACTCCTCTACTGCCACAAACAGTGGCAGTTTCTGAAGCCAGAAATGCCATAGCAAACCAATAATAAAGTAGCACAATTGCTCCTTACCTTATAAAAATTCTTTCTGTACTTTGGAGCTTTTATTCTTTAAATTTTGAAATTGGAATAGTGCATTACAAAGGAAGCTTTTTATTTAAAAAATTATTATAAATGTGTAGTCTTCATGTTCAAGATGAAAAGCTTGAGAATATCACATGAAAAAGGAGTAGAAAGAAGTTATTAAAAAATATTTTCACTGCAAGATATTACATGTACTTGAAAGGTAATTTTTAATTTTAAGCAAGCATATAAAAGAGGGTTTGGGTGTCTTTTCGTTGCTTATAAATTTTCAAGCCTTTAGACTCTTTCTAGTTAGGATTCCACTTACTTTGCAGGCAGAGAGGGGCATAAAATAATTTGAGACCCAGGGCTCAGAAATGTTCGGTGGCTTTGTTTTCTTCCACATTGAGCAACCAAAATTAGCTACTCTGGACTGCATTATGAGGTTTTGAAGCTAATTGTTTCTGCAGGGTTTTCAACACAGAAAAAAAATTTGTTGCTAGGACTTTTTTCTTTTTAAAAGAGGTCCACAACTTGGGAATTGATGTCCCAGAAATCCCTAAATTGGTGGTATGCTTCAGACATGTTTAAGTTATTCTCTTTTGAAGAAATTTGCTGATTTTATGTGCTACACCTTCCAAAGGACATTATGTTGAGAATTCTCACATTCTTGGGAGAATAGGCATCACTTTATCCTGCAAGTGATCTCGGGGATTACAGTAAGAATTTTAAAGGATAAAAGACATTACTTGACTTGAGTAAAGGAAGAAAAATCTGGTCAAACTTAAACATGAGATTTTCAGGGATTTTACAAGTCCCAGAAGGATTACCAAGCTAAATAATGCTTTATTTGAAAAATTTCTGTTATATTCCATGCAAGAAAACACGAGTTATACCCCAGCAATGGAATTGTACTAATATAAAAATCTTACCATTAACAATCCTCAGCTGTATTTTAAGCCCATTTGGGATTTTTAGTTCAAGTTGATATTTTGCAGTTTTAAATTAACACATTGTGTAAGGTTGTCACTTCCTTTTTTTTCCACCAGCAGGTAGACACAAAGTTGATTGCCTAATTAAACAGTAATGCTACAAGAAACAAATTAGCACCAAACCTCTTTAGAAGAAAACTGCATAAAGGCATAAATAATCAGGTAATAAAATCAGAGAAGTCAAATGCATCAGCTTACGAAAAAGTGATGCATTGCAACATGGTGTCATCACAAAGATACACCCTTTCAAAGATGGCTTTTATTTGTACAGCCAACATTTACATTTTGTTTTTAAATTGCTATGGAAAAAAATGAGAATTTATCATTAAAAAGAAATAATTTATTTCCTTTTGCCATCTGTATGCTGTATTTTTTTTTATATTCAGCATTTTGCATGCTGTATATCTGATGAGTTCCTTTAGTTCATGGTCTAATTTTATTTTTACCAGAGAAAAAAAATCCCAAAACCTTAATGTATTTTGCTTTTAAACATCAGTTTCTATCATTGCCAGGAGATATTTATTGCAGCTAGTCAAGCCTGAGGAAGATTTTCCTATTGATTATTGGATTTTACCTTGTATAATAATTTACCACTAATTCTTATATTGATAATAAGGTCAAACTGGAGGCAAAATATTCCTTGGATGGAAAAAGACAACGAAATAAAACATGATCTGTCCAAGAAATGCCATATAACAGGTACTTTTCCTGAAACATACACTTCTAGAGCTTCCAAACAGAGAGTTCAATAATTAAAAAGAAATAAATTTATTACTTAAAGTAGCATTTATCAGTTTTAATTTATTTGAATACATCTTTCTTCATTCACAGAACTCTCTGTATGAAAAACTGAACTTTAATTGGGAGCTCAGGCTTAACAGAATCAATATTCAGCAGATTGGGCAATGTGTCCAGATCTTTTTAGACAACTTTCCACTGCTGTGTTTGAGGCAAGACTGAACTTTATGATTTCAGAATGACTAAAATCAAGACAAGAGCAAACAGCTAAATCAAGTTAAGGTAAATTTCCTTGTTGAAATTACAGTTTGGAGGCAGACATTTATGTGCTAATACACTGCAGAATTGAAGTCTCTGTGACTTGCTGCTTCACAATATGTATATACTGAAAAAATAATAGCCAGATTTTTTATTTAGTCTTCAGGTGACTGTTTTATGTCAGAAATTTTGTCATGTATAAAACAGGGGTTTTTTATCTAGCTTTCAAAATCCTTCATAAAAACTTTAAATATACTGTGACAGAAATAGAAGTTAGTATTCTGTCACTGGCAGCATCTCTGTTTTTCATTAAGGACTTTAAAATTGCTGTCTTCATGCAAAGTAAAAAGCAACTTAAACCACTTGGAAAACATTTTTATCTACTTTTGATTGTGAAGAGTATGACAGAGGCCAGAGGAAATTTCATTGAATATAAACAGGTCTGACTCTTTTGGAGTTGATAACAAGAAGGAAATAAAAATTTCTACTACACAGCTTTCAATTGATGGCGTCTGCCTTTGCTAACTGCTGCAGCAAAAAAGCTGGTAAATACCTGAAAATAAATGCTCATTTTAAATTTCATTTATCTCTAGACAAGATAGTGTCTACAAACAGAAGTATTCTTAGCTGCAGATGAAGACACCCTGTCAAAACTGAAAGCAGTTTATACAGTATGCATTCTTATATTTTAAGATATTCCTAATTCTTTTAAAATATAACCAAAGAAACAACAGGCTCTTTTCACTGAGGTTATGTAATAACAAATAGTTTGGAAGCATTTTGGTGTTTCCTTGGTCTGAGGCATCAGTGGTCACAGAGAAAAATATATCCTTTCAAACAAGAAATTAATTTTAAGAAGTGTTACATGATTGACTATTCATAAAGTTTCTATCCTACTGTGTGGCAAACAGCAGTACTTTATTTTTTACCATAGCTAATTCATCAGTATGAATAATTATGCATAATAGGGAGAAAAGCAACATACTTACTCCAGAATCTTCTTTATTATGTACTGTATTTTCTCATTTTATAATGTTATTACTGCAAAAGTTTCAAGAATTCTGTTCTTGGGCTATTCTGGGGTTGGGTTTGTGATCTGCTTGTTTTGCATGCTGCCCTACATCTGACAGTCATTCGTAAATGATTGAGAGATTTATTCTGCACAAACTCCAGTAAGTCTTACTGCTATCTCTGCAGATGCATGAAAACTGCTCTCCTACTCACTTCTGAAAAAGTAAAGCTTCTCTTTTTGTACTTTGACTCACCAGTGTGATGTTACCACCATGGTAGCACTGAATATAAATATGAACAGATTGACTAAGAATATTTTTATAATATCAAAATGTAGACCTTAATAATTTTAGATGTTCTTTCTTTCTTTCATCCCTCACGTTCAACAGAATTGAGCTTCTGCACCCAGAAAATTTTGCATTCGCCTCTGTAATCTGCCTGCCTTTAATACTGGATATGTTTAATTTTTATTTATCTTTTCACATTTAAGTAATCTGTTCATAAATCTGAAGAAGAAATTTTGGCTGTTTTAGGGTATTCTTAAATTCCTGTATAGATCTAATTATACAATACCTGATATCATATTTATTTTAAATTAAATATACACTGCTCCACTTCGAATGGCAGGGTATTCTGGGGAAAAGGGAAAACGGCCAGCCCAAATAAATATATAAATCAGAATTCAAATTTGGGGCACAAACATCTGTGGTTTCTTCAGAATTTATTATCTCTTTTTTTTAGGTCATTCAGTGTCCAAACTGTAGTCCCAGTTTTGGAAGGAAGGGAGATGTTTAGTAGCAGTCTTTCACCTCAGTTCTCCTACAAAACTTACATTCAGCCCAAAGCCATCGGGGTGCCCATTTTGCTTACTGATTTGGCACCTTCATTCCAGCATCTTCTTAATGACTAAGAATAAATCAGCACCAGAGTACAAATTACCTTCCCATACTCCCATGGCCTGCTGAGACTGGATGAAAATTTCTTGAGAGTGCTAATGAAGGAAGACAAATCCAGATTTTACTAGATAGAGTTGTTCAGTCCCTTTGTTTCACAGTACTGCCACATTTCAGAGCAAATGAGAGAGGAGAGCCTCTCTTCATTAAAGACTTGTAGCTGATTTTAATCCAATACATTCTTCTCAGGCTTCATTTTACCTTGAAGAGGAGATTTATTAAATGCTTAAACTGCTTCATGTTGTTCTACTACAAAGATTTGATAGATTGAGCCTTCCAAATGGTCACAGGATAAATGAATAAGAAAATCTCTGTCCACTATAATTAAAGAAGCATTTTTCTCTCAGAAATAAACTGAAGAATGGATATTATAAAATACTGGTGGTATATTCCCTCAAAGTCCCCAAATCTGTAGCCATGTTAAACTTGACACTGGACAAAAGCAAAGATGAACTGTGTCTCAGAGACCCAAAATCTTATTTGCCCCAGAATACTTCTAGTAGTTTTGGCCAAGATCAGACAATGAAGGAGTCATCTAGTTTTTATACCACACATCTCTATGTCTTAGATAATAGCAAAGGGTTTGTTGTTTTTTTCCTTAACTATCATATTGGTCTGTCTGCCATGATCTAATTAACATTAAGTCTTTGCTCTGTACAACAAAAAGAGATAACCACAAAAAAGGGCCAGAAGATACAAAACATTTAAACCTTGAAAATCTCAAAGGGAACAAAGAAGATATTTTGTAATGCAAGTGTCTTCCTAAAATTAATTCCTTTAAGTGATACAGAAAAAAAAATTGCTATTTCTTCAGAGGATGATAAAATTTCTTAAGAGAGCTTGAGAAGAAAAAGAAAAAATATAATACTGATACTGGGAATTGCAGAGGTTGAGAAACACGTGAATTCAACCTTTAGAAATTACAATTAATTGTGAAGAGATCTTAGTGGCATTGTTAAAACTTTCTTTCTCAACATCTAGCATCACCTTTCTGAATGGCACCATGATGTAAGTTGCACTTAGCTCACACTTTTGGGGATTGTAACTGCATCAGCTGGGTCCTTCCCCTGGAACAAATAAGCATAATACCTTCAAAGGTGGCATTGCAAGCAAGGAGCCATTAGAATAGTCAGCATCTCTTCCCAAGCCTTTGCTTTTCAGGCCGCTAACATTTAGAAGTTTTCTGAATATCAGACAGATTCTATTTCTTTCACACAGCCTTTTTTCAGCACCAACCCATCTGTATTTTCGTGGTAACTACCACTGAGATGAAGTGCTGGTGAAGACTAGACTCTGGTAGTTTCAAAAATATTTTATGACTTCCAGGCTCCATCCTAATCTCTCTGCTGATCTGTATTCTATCTGGGAGGTATAAAACCCCCTTATGTTCACTAGGGCTCTGCAGTATCTTAGCTAAGGAAAGCCTGCAGCTTTCATCCTGTGCTGAGCATATCTAAGCACAGTGGAGAAAAAAGTGTCTTGTAACAGAGCAGCGATTGTCCTTAAATTCATTATCTTTTACACTCAGTGGTAAAAAAATTAGAAATATAAAGCATGTCCATTAAAAAAAAAAAAGAAGTAAAAAAAAAAGAGTTTAAATTAAAACTTTGAGAATAAGAAGCTATCAAAAATAGAGATCAGAGGCCTGAGAGGACTTTCAATGTTCGTTTTCTTCATTACCACTGTATGCCATGTCCTTTGAGAAATGCTGATTTTTGCTCCCTGGGCAAGGCAGTCAAAGCTGCTTTTTACAATGAATGCAACATGACTGTAACCAGTCTCTAATTCCGGTTTTTAGACATTTATTGAGGGAGGGAAAGAAAAAAAAGTAAGAAAGAAAGGAGGTGGTAAATGTACTAGGAGGCAGAGGAGAGAAATTGTGCATGTATGTGTGTGGGAGAGCAGAATGAGTTCAGAAGAAAAAAAGTCAGCTTTAAATCTCCTTTCTGCCTTAGCCCAGATGTCTTTGCATCATCAGATTTTGGTGCAGCATCCAACATCAAAACTCATTTTTTGCTGGAAAACTAATTTACAGGAATCGTTTAAGAATTAACTTCCTTTAGTAGAAACTACATAACAATTAACTGAATCAGAAATTGCTGCTTCTGCAGGTAGTAGTTAGATTCAGGAAACTGAAAGAAGAAGATTAGGATTTGAAATAATAAATAGATTTTTTTAAAAAAGAGAAAGAGAAATTGCAAAAAAGAAGAGAGAAGGCTGACAAAGTGATTGAAAATATGTAACAGCATATATAAAATATCATATAGCAATATATTCAATATGCCAGAAAGATCCTACCTGCCATTCATCTTTCCTACCTGCCATCTCTTTCTCCTGCCATTCATTTGACATAAGAAAGCATTAAGGGACAGATGCATTGCCAAAAAAAAGATCCCTAAGATTTTATTATTGAAAGGCATTTGAATCTTATGATTGGTAAATGATATTTTTTTGAGATTATAAATTACTGCATCACTGTTACCCCTCCTAGGAGCTGCAGAATAACCACAGTGTGCCTAAGCAGCCTAGTAACAACACCCATGAGATTTATGGCCATAAAACACTTTTACTTTGTTGCAGTATATTTACATTTAAAAGATGCAGTTTAATTAATGATCATGGCAGGCACTGAGGAAAATAAGAAAGGTGATTGTGTTTTAGGTGCATTAATTCTGAAATAACACTGATACAAAAAAAAAAAAAAAAAAAAAAAAGAGGCTTTCTTTTGCCTGGACAAATAAATTATAAATTAAATCATTCATCATTTTTAGTCCTCAGTTATGAAAAAGATGACTTCATTCCAAAAAAATAAGGGTAGAATTGGCAGATAAAAAAATTATCTTTCAGGAGAAGCAGCCATCTAAATTACATTGCCCCTTTATGAGTAAGCAGAAAAGATTACTATGAGACTAAGCAGATCTATGGAAAAGGGCCTGGAAAAACACACCTTTACTGCAGGAAAATCTCAAAGACAGAAGCAAAAGACTTCTACTCTTTAAGAGCTTCACATTCCAGAATTCAAGAACTTGGTTGTGGAGTCCTATTGCACTAAAACAAATGCAAGTGAGAAAATATCAAACCTGGTAGCAAAAGCAAAATGTGTTACATGGAAATTTCCAAAGATTTTAGAGAAAGCAAAGTATAAAATATTAGTACCGCAAGAACTACCAGCTCTGAGGATTTTGATAATACTTGACAATGAATGGATCTGACCCTAAAACTGTTTTTTAAGAATATCAAACTGAGAAAAGCACAGAAGCATCCTGCTGTCTATTCCCTACTTACACAGGACTAAAACAGGACTTAGACCCATGAATTTCCAGGGTTATCCCAAAGTTTGCTCAAAACTCTTTAATCATGTAGACAAAAATCAAACCCCAGCAAATGGTGGGCTTGCTGGTAGCAATGTTGCACTGGAACTCATTTGTTAGGCTATAATTTTATTTTTAAGAAAAGAAGACACAGAAAAGAAAGGGAAAACACTGGATGCTTTCCATTTCTCTAAGTTAAGATCCAAATGTAACATCAAGATGATGCTAATATTATACAAGCTTGCTGCACTGCACCAAACTCACAGAACATACTGCACTACTTAAAACACTGCCACACTCTCTCTACAAGCAGGCTGACATAAAAAAGCCTCCTAAGTTATTTCTAGCATTAAGCTAGAAATCAGTCAGAGAAGGCATTCATTTCATCATCTTTAAAGGACACAATATTTTGCTGTGTTACCCATTCATTGTTATATATCCAAAATTACGTGATCTGCAGAAGAAAAATCCAAAACAATTGTGGTTTTCCACTGCACAGAAGCTTCCTTTTGTGAGCAAAAAGACAGTTTCTTCATCTGCATCATTGCCATTAGGCCCATAAGGACTTTCTATTACAGAGTATCACACAGTTTTACAAGACATAGGATCAGTTGGGCAATAAACAGTATAAATGTCATGTTACACTGCAGGAACAAAAGAAAAAAGTGTTGAAATATTTATAATATATATATCAACCTTTGTGCAGTTAAAACGTAAAAATCTGATTAATTCTACGAGAGCTTTAGTAGCAGAACTCACAGAGAAGCCTCTTCACAGAAGAAACACATAATATTTGTCTCCCCCGCCTGCTTCAATTTTATCACCCATGGTAATCCCAGCACCTAATATTCAAATCCCAATCCAAAATACTGGCAGAGAATGTAGGGTATCAAGAAGGTCTACTCTTATACTCCATACACACCCTACATTTCACCTGTGGGTTATTGCAGCTTTTATCTGCCCATTTATTCTCATGTTTAGATTTCTCTGTCATTCTCTATATCCCTAACCGATGTTTTCATGTACATTTTACATGTTAGCTGGCTAATGAACACCTCAAGAAAAAGTACAGAGACTTTGGTTAGTTAAACATACACCTGTTGGGCACAAATATACACATCTGAGCATTGGTAAACTTTCTTTCAGAATATTGAAATGTTAAAGCTGTTTCTTACAAGGTTTTGGCTAGGTGTGTGCAGCCTTGTTTTAAAAAGGAAGAGCATCCCCCCAAAGGATGAAAGTCAAGCTGTACAAGCTGGCTTCACGGCCAGAGGCCAGCTCCTGGCTCATTTTATTTACCAGTAAAGACATAAGAAGTTCAGCCTACAAACAGGCTGAGAAGTCACTTGTTATATGTAGAGAACAGGAGATTTTGACATGTAGACAATATCTAATACTTTTGCAACGCCAAGTAGCCAGTCAGTTAGAAGTACCAAGATGATTTCAGCTGCTGACCTGTGGTCTGTGCTGCAGAAAAGGAATGAAAAAAACCCCAAGGTCAGTGCCTCTCAAAGCTGGAATACCCAGCTTATGCACTCTGAGTCTTTATAGGCACATATCTTCTCATAATGTTCTACTTAGAGTAACCCTGTAAGATTTTTTTTTTCTTTCAAATAAACGCCCTCCAGTTTCCTGTTTTCCTTACTAACAACCAAGACTCTGTCAAGAATCACAGACACCCTCAGGAAAGATGAAGACCACAGCAGATCTGCTCGAGGCACTGATTTTTTCACAGACTATCATAAATCTCCATTTTAAGATTTAAAACTGATGACAGATGCCAGGCCAGATCGCTCTCCCTCAGGTGCACTGGGGTAAGTGCCAGGGTCAGACAATTTTGTGCTAGAAGCTGGACAAGGAGCATGACCTAATTCTAGCACATGTACGCTTCTCATGCCAGAAGTACCTCCAGTGGTGTTACTAGCAGTGTCCCATATGGCCTATTTCTGTTCTCATTTTGATACCAAAACACTGCTCATTACTTATATGTCACCAATCCAGTGGTTTTACCAGTTCTGTGACTTCTACCAGATGTAGCTCTGTCAGGAAATCTAATCAAATAAAATATAATAACCTGCAGAGCACCACTGGCATTACTATACATATAAGCCAAATTTGTTGCTAATTATTTTCCATAACTAAAGAAAATAAATGCCTTTTCTCCTTTGACAGTACATTGAATTATTCTGCTTATAAATCCTTGACGAAGAGTATACATTGGAAGTATTTCACAGACTCTTCCATTATGATGAACTTGCATTCATAAAAGCCTTCTAGCACTTAGGGAAAGAGGATACCTGAAGATATGTTAGAACAGTGAAAAAGAATAGGGCAGATTACAAACCAGAGAAATATAAGATATAAAAGTAAGGGTGAAGAAAAGAAAGGTGAAGAGAATGAGAATGCCATGCTGTAGTTGTACTGAGGTATCTGCAAGTCTTAAATACTTGTCACTCACATAGGAAAGGAGAGGAGAAATAAGTCAAAAATATATTATGTATCTACAGGAAGTGTATTTTTATATTTAAAACCATCTGTCTTACAAAAGTTCAGGTCGCATCATTGAGTTAGATAATTATAAGCCCTTCCAAAGACCCAGTTTTAGTAGAAAATGCTAACTTCATATGAGTTCCTGGCCTGAAATAGCTGTAAGCTTTGCTCATGCATGACAGAGGCAAAATGGATGTGGTCAAAAATCCTTCCAGCTTCAAAAATTCCTGCTCCCTAAGGGAAGGTAGAGTTGCAACTGTAAGATTGCTCCAAGTCAGCAGGACCTGATAGCCACAGGACCCATGATCCAGAGTGCAATGACAAGAGTGAACAGCATCCCCCTGAGGACTTGAGTGCTGAGGTTTACTTAACAACCAGTGAGACAAGAGTTTTACTCTACTTGATTATGAGGCACTCACACTTCCACTGCCCCCCATTGCCCCTACTGCCATGGCTACAAGACCTTGCCATCTATTTCCAGCAGGAATATTGCTGCTGGTTCAGGACAGTCAGGCAGAAAGTCAAATTAATTCCTACATGTCACTGCTCACCATGATCCATGTTGGTTGCTACATGACAAGGTCCCTAGGTGTCCCCTGGCATCCATCTCCACTTGGGTCTTTGTGAGATCTCTGGTCTTCGAGATCACTTCCATGATCTTTCTTCCAACCAAATTCTTCATCTTTCCAGGCTCCTTTCTTCTTTCAGAGATGTGTTTCTTTTCAGAAACACTTTTTGACATCACCTCTTCTTCCCAGCACTCCAAGCCCTGAACTTTCCTGATCTAAATAGTCTACACGCATAAATGTGTGATCAGACACCCAATTACTGTTTCTGGCTCATGTTTCTCTTAGCTGAAGAATTGAGGACAAGACATTTTTGCTTAGTCCAGATGTTACCAAAGTTACAAGCAACTTATGGGGGCTGAAGCCAGCAAGTAGCAGGTTTCTTCTACTCAAGAGTTCAGCAGCTCAACTTGAGACACCCATGCACACGAGTGCATCCCCTTATCAGCCCCCTCATGGCACTCACAGTTCAACCCGTTTTTTCATCTATGACAGTTATTCCACCTCATACTAGGCAATGACACCTAAAAACTAGAAACACAGTATTTTATAGATGCAATACACACCTGAGAGAGTGCAAATGCCAGGTCCTGCTCCAAAGACTAATTTTAATGACATTAGATTAACATTTCTCGGCTCAGTCTGGGACCACAGTAGTTCCTTCTCATATGATAGTGAGCTTGCTTTACATGGAAACAGGAAGTCGGAAAGAGAAGCTTTCCTTCTCCTTACTGAGCTGTTCCTACCAAGTGGTACCAGGCCTGGGAGTTTCCTGGGAGTTGGAAGGTTTGGCTCACTAGGAAATGGAACCAACATTTGCTCCTTGCTGCCTGAGCAGCTCAGTGTGTTCAGATCAGATTAGCAGTGCTCCAGAGGATAAAGGAGAAGAAGCTTTGGATCCAAATGGCACTTGATATGACCAAAAATCATAGAGCCTTTACATTCACAGAAGCCGGACTGTAGGTGCCCAAGAAATTCTGTAGTCCAAGAGAGCAGAATTCATATTGCCCTTCCTAGGGTAGGGAGGAGATGACCAGCAGTTTCCACATCACAACTTTGTGCATTGCCTTCTGAATTCTGCGTGAGACACATTTAGATTCTCAGAAAATCCTTTTGGGTCCAGCCTTTTCTGTTTCAGTCAGATTCCTGGAATGTGCTTCGTACTATCATTAAAAAGTCTCAGCCACAAAGCCAATGATTGATGTGATCAAACAAGGCATCCATATGACTTGCCAGCTGTAATACTGTTATACATTCCTCACTCTTGCACAGATGCCAGC
This sequence comes from Acridotheres tristis, assembly GCA_037013685.1. NCBI lineage: Eukaryota > Metazoa > Chordata > Aves > Passeriformes > Sturnidae > Acridotheres > Acridotheres tristis. The sequence continues at coordinate 77,347,380 of CM072884.1, forward strand.
ACAAGCCTGGCTTTCTGCTTTGCAGTAACATGGGAGAGACAAGCAGCAGAAGTCACAGAGGCGAAGGCAGTAACAAGAGTTGGTACCTATTATGATACAGTGCAATAGGGGGAGATAAAGAAAGTATACAGGATTCAAAAGGATCTTGAAATATAGGGGTTTCTGTTTGGAAATAAAGGCTAACAAGAAATTCTTACAGACTCTCATGTTCTTCTTTCAAAAGATTCTGAAATGTTACAATAATGTTGCAGTATCCATTGCCAGCCTTCCCACAAACATTAGGCTCAGAGAGAAAATAATTCATGCTCAATCCTTTTCCAAAGCAAGGCAACCTGACAGGCTACAAAGAACTTGTCAGGTCTTCTCATGAAGACCAGTCGTTTAAACATTCTCCTACTTGTAAAATGGGTGGTGAGGTCAGTGAGCACTATCAATCTTCTCAGAGAAAAATGAGCATTAATGGGATGCTTACACTTGATTGTGAAGCTCAAAGTCTGCCCAAATGTGTTCCGTCTCAAAATGCTCTGACAAGGAGTCAAAAACACACCAGACATTTTTGAATGTGACCTGGTGTAATGAAATGTTCCATCAAGGCTAATGACATGATCTTTTAAGGTGCCATGACAAACAAAACAAGAGTTAAACTTCCCTTTGTTTTCACGATTTTTGTTGCTTCAAATGACAAAGAGGAACACAGCCCTCAGATTCCACTGCAATCACGCCCTTTCAAGGCAGACATAGAGGACGAAAAGCCAGTGCCACACAAATATTACAAAGCATTAGTGCATATCTTCTACACATGGTTCAGACCCCTGGTGCTGCTTTATCTCAAATGCTTAAGTCATCACACTTATTTTGACTAAAATATAAATGTTTTGGGAGTGCAGATGAAATAACAGGCCTGCTACAACACTAAGGTTTTGTGCACGTTTTCTATATTTTAAAGGAAAGGGAGGAAATCAGAAAATTAAAGATTTTCTGAATGGCAAACTGTCCTAAATACGAAACCGAAAATGCAATGCAAATAGCTATTATTACCCCCTCTATGCATATACGTAGTCATATTCTTTTTATAGCTTTTTAGAATGACAGCCTCTGTGTTCTACCTCAGCAATTTTTATTCAAAGGGACTGGAGAGTGGATCCACTCTGAAGCTGCAGACAGCTGTGAGGACTTCCCATAGTTCTGTATTATACCTCATATTTCCAGCATCTGCTGAAGACTTACATCAACAGTAAGACCAGGAGAAATGTAAACCATAAACTAGCCAAATATGAAGTAGGTTCTTGTAATATCACAAGCTAAAGGGCAAGGTGGTTTTCCACTACAGATAATGCTACATGTTGCCATGGGAAAATATTTAATATTGATGGTCTGCTGAGTATTACTATTTTTATTACCACAACAGCATCAGTCAACATGAAGAGCCCATGTCCCTATCTTACCACATTCAGTTCAAATATTTCTATTATGAAGTTAAAGTTTTCAAGATCTCAAGGCACCATAACAGACCGAATGATGGAGATTATAATCAGATCATATGCTCTACACAGTAGCCATCTGACTTTAGTCAGTCTTGTAAGATACAGAACAAAGCATCTGCATTAAATCTCACATTGCTGTATCTGCATACTATACAGACAGATAACAAAGGACAGACTAATACTGAGAAACAACTTCTTCCAGAGGAATAATCTTCATTCCTCTGTGCCAAAAAGTCACAAGAGATGACAGCCTTAGCTCCTACCTTTAATGCAATTGCCTCACAGTAGGAGAAACAGAATTGTTCAGCCTATACAAACGACCCAACCAGTAACAATTGTACAATATCTGTGTAATCACCATGCTTTAACTGCATAACACATATCCAAGGAAACAATTTTCTTTTCTGTATAAGTGATTGCAAAGGATATCTGCTCTGCCTGAAGGGGAGGTAGAATGATGATACAAAACACTTTTCCATTCCTGAGAGTAGTTGTGAAGAGGGCATATGGGGTGATAATTGTTTTATGACTTCTGAGCTCCTTAAAGCAGGGAGTTTACAGAGATGTGAAAGGATGGAGGAAAGTAAAGGGACAAAAATTAGCTTCAAAATATCTCATTACTGATACAGTCTCATCATCTTCTTCTCATGCCTCTCATGTAGATGCTGAAGTTTCTTCTGAAGAGACTTGGAAATCAATGCACTACTTTTGCCAAGAATAGCACAAAAATTCCCACACAGGAAGGAGAGGGATTAGTGAGCCTGAATAGAGAGATCTGCATGTTCACATTATGGCTAATGAGAACCAACTGCACAAATTGTGGTAATTTGGTCGGCCAATAACAGCTGCTTCCAGGGACAGTTTAAGTATTTGTATACTGCATTTTCCCTGGACAAACCTGTATGACACAGGCAGAAGCAGAGCTCAAGTGCTGATAACGCTCACGTACAGTAATAAGATTTTTGTTGGAAACAAGGTTGTAGCTGTGTATCTGTGCTTCTGCATCTCCCTGTCAGAATTAGGTGAACATTAGTTTAGGAATATCTGAACCTGCTCTGATCATATCTTTCTTCTTCAACAAAAAATAACCAAAGCTATATGCATATTATGAAAAGCAAGCAGGAAGCACGAATCTGGCCTCTCTAACTTGCATCTATATTTTAAAGCACTGCTAAAGCTTCACAACTGAAGTGCCAAAGAGGCTGATACAATCAATGGAGTAAGTGCCTTTAAAAATCCCCAAGAGAGCTTTACCAGGTTTACCCTTATTACATAGGTAAATTCTCATGGCCAACTACTGCCTTCTGAACTTTCATTTGCAAATGTTGTTTGGAAAATAAATAATATATGGTGCAAGTATAAATTGAAATCAAGTTATTTATAATTAACAGCACATAGGTACAAAGTTTCATTCTTCTTCCATGTTATTTGTGACTAATTAAACAACCTCCATAACATCAACATCCTGTAATCCTGAATCAGATGCTCAGAGTGCAAGGGTTACATTGTGACAAAAAATATTTATTCCTGTACACTGAAAATTGCGTAGCATTCCTGTCCTATCTGGGACCTTTTTTTTCAGAAGTCTATAGAATAATTTGTGACAGAAAGAAAAACTGGTTTCAATAATGTCTATAGCTCTATAGACATATAGCTTTCATATTTCTCAATGTTCTTTTTTTTTATACTTTTCTTTGAGAGCAAACGGTGGAATAATTAACATATTGTCTAAATTGACTTGGTTTTGCTAGTTTATATTTTGTAATAGACAAGAATCTATTTGCATGGATTCTCTCATAAGCAGTTTAAGGCAAGTGATTCAGGCATCACTCTGCCACTCTTTCTGGATTTTTCCTCAGTACAGGTAAATATAATCTGCTGGTTTTTTGGCTTCAACAACATATCTTCTGGTGTCAACAGGAAAAGACATTCTTGGAACTAGTGGAATTGATTTCATCTGGAACCAAAGCCAGTCCTACCAAAGCATGTAGTGGTTTTGCCTGTCCATCCAAATGGTTACTCTGGTGCTGGCAACATGAAGACTCAGACTGGCAAAAAAAAAAAAAAAAGTCCAAAATTCATGGCTTCTTACAGCTGAAAAAGGTCACTGGAAGTAAAGGGCAATACTTTCAGTGACAGAAGGTAATTTTGGAACCTACATATCATCCTCATATAGCATTTAAAAAGACAAGGCCAGACTGCACATGAAAGTGCCTGAGGTGCAGGGAGCCTCTATATGAATTTCAGCTGTATCCAGGGACTGAAATCATATTCATTTCAGCTTGTTCAGACCTGTCAATGGACTGGTCATCCTCTGCAGTAAACATTTGCTGTACAATGGCTGAACCCCAGGAAATCCCCTGCTTTACCACAGGTGATTGGTAAAATCATTTTTACTAGACTTTACGAATACCACAGTTGCTCTCTTTCTGAAACTGCCTGAATCCCTCTGCTGATAATTTATTAGGTCTCTCTGTTTGAAAATCTGCAGGTGGTAATAGAATATCCAGAAATTTAAGACATGTTCACAGTTTGATGTGGTGAAGTTAATAAAATATAATTACTGAGGGGTCATATGAACACTGTATTATGAAGGTGTGGAAACCAGTCTGATTTTATGAACTCCCTGTGTACACCTTTGTTAAACGACAGCTTATATTTAAATTTTTATAATTACCAGACATATCTATTATTATTTTTACTTCCATTTATATATGAAATATAAGGCAGTGCTGGCATCGCTAAGTAATGGATATTCTTGAATATTGAAAAATCCTCCATTTAATGAGACACCCTCCAAGAAGATGGTTAGGTCAGGAAAGTGAAGCTAGGGAGTTTAAAAATAAAAAAGCAAATCATTATGAGACAAGGAACGTCATTCCAGCTATCAAGATCTCCTACTGAACTAAACTAGAAAAGAAAGTTGAATTTTTAAAAGATAGACTCTCCTCTGTCTCTAGATGAGAGGAAGGAGGGGATTTCAGCATACACAGCAGTAAGCCAGATCCTGACTCTATGGCTTCTTGTACTAAATCAAAGTTTGGACTTCCTGAAAAGGGGGTGCTGGGTCATGCATGGCACAGCTTTGGGCCAACAGTGCACTCACAGGACCCCAGCTCACCCTGGTCATTACACAGAGAAAACTACAGGGTCATGTTGAAGTCATTAAGAGACCACAAACCCTTTTTTTGGTCAAAGAGAAAACAAGAAAGGGCCAGAACTGGAGTGTTCCCAAATTAAAGGAAGCTTAAGGAACGTGTGGGGTTTTGTGCAGAGCACTGTATGGCAGGAAATTGTCTCTTTGCAACCCCATTTATGATCACTAAATTAACTAGGGATGCACTATGAAGGGGTGCAATTTGATATTTTGTTATTGATGGCTGTTAGTTTGGAGTACAATGTCCCACAATCAGCCGCAGAACATGTCCTGTTAATTTATTTATTTTTTTCTAGCTCTTCATGGAGAGATTGCGGCAAACCACACACAAGGAAATAAGATGCATGAGCAATTGTCACTTCTGTATTCTTTTGAAACGAAATACATTTTATTATTCAGCGTATCTGTCATCCTCATCTCCTCTCTTAGCTCTAGAAATTCCAGCTGTATATAAATCATGTGTATAAACTCTGATATTCCCAGCATATCAAAATATACATCTGCCATATGCCTTAGTGCATCCTGCATCATTTGAGGTTTGAAACATGCAGGAGAGAACCAATTTGTCTTTTCATTGAATTAAGCCCTTAAAGAAAAAGAAAGTAAAGAAATCCATCATGAAAGGGATGAAAAAATTCCAACAAAAAGCATAGACTAAGCGATGAATGATTTCATCACAATAAATTATGTCTGTAAGGAACAAGTCAAACTCACTATTTCCTCAAAGGCAAAAGTAAATTCTAATACTTAACTTACGTAATTTTTTCTCCCAATTCTCCTATGCATTTAGGGCGGACACTTGATACAGTGTCAGGATAATATTGGAAAAAACACACAAATGTACAGATCCTCAAGCTCCAGCATCTCATCCGTTTATCTTTTTTCACTGTTCTACTATTTGTAAAGGCACACCCCTAGTGCTGTTGTTGATTGAATGCACAGTTCTCATTTGGGCAGGCAACTGGCAAGGACAATGCTATGCATGATATCTGGTAAATGAAATACTAAATCTACATCAATTGAGAATTGACATCTATACTCTGGACTTCTCTGCTGCCTGGCCCTGCCTTGGATGTCGAGTTTGACAATGTGGATGCAATAATTCACATCAAAATAAAAAGACCATATTAGATGGTCAAATAATTATTTAGTGCCTGTTCTGCAATTTGCATTAGGAGCACGAAAACCCCTGGGTATGCTACCAAGTGAATTCACTGCTAGGAATGACAGTTTCCTCATTATCTAACAGGATCTAGCTAGAAAATTGAAGTGTGTATTTAAAGTGGTGGTTTAACCCAGCGATTGCAGAGATACTTTGCCAGAGATCATGAGGGGCACCCTTTGATACCAGCTGGACCATTCACTCTGAAAAGAAGACAATCCTGGAAAATACTTCACCCCTAAAATCCAAACCTCTGACCAAAATTATCCAACTAGGGGTCATATATGCAACCTGGAAGAGGTGACAGAGTCATGGTAGGGAGGAAAGGCATCTGTAAGAACTCACTGGCGACTACTGAGCTTTTGGAAGAAGTGGGGGTGGGGAGAGCTATTTAGCTGCAGCAGCACTGGCTGAAGAGATTTCCTAGAACTATACAATATAAGGCACTACACCAGGTTGCTCAAAGTCCCATCCAACTTGGCCTTAAACACTTACAGGGATGGGGCATCCAGAATTGCCCTGGACAACTTGTTTCAGTGCCTCACCACCCTCACAGTAAAGAACTTCCTAGTATGTAATCTAAACCTACTCTCTTTAGCTTTGAAGCCAAATTCCCCTTGTCTTGTCACTACATGCTCTTGTAAAAGCTCCTCTCCATCTTTCTTTTAGGCTGCCTTCAGGTACTGGAAGGCAGCCATTAGGTCACCCCAAATTCTTATTTTCTCCATGCTAAAAATTCCCAATTCTTTCAGCCTTTCCTCATAGGAGAGATGCTTCATGCCTCTATTCATCTTGGTGTCCTCCACCAAGTCCTCCTCTGGGCTTGCTTCAACAATATCCTTCCTGTGCTGGGGACCCCAGAGCTGGATGCAGCCCTACAGGTGGAGTCTCATCAGACTGGAGTAGAAGGGCAAAGTTATCTGCCTTCACCTGCTGGTCTCACTACTTTTGGTGCCATCCAGGATATGATTTCTGGGCTTTCTGGGCTGTGAATGCACATGGCCAGGTCATGGCCAGGCTCTCATCCACCAGCACCCCAGGCCCTCACAGACCTGCTCTCAGTCTGTCCATACCCCAGCCAGTGTTGATACCAGGGATTGCTCCAGCCCAGGTGCAGAACCTTGCACTTGGTCTTGGTAAACTTCATGAGATCCCCTTGGGCCCACTTCTCAGTATCCAGATGGAGACATCAAGCTAGCTATGGAAATCCCCTTGATGCTTTTCAGAAGATCAAGAAAAAAAAGACAGAGATTGGCAAAATTGCATGAGAAAAACTGCCTTTAGAGAGAAAGTGGTTTAGGAAATCCTGTCTTCCCAGATCAGGCTATAGTGAAAGGTTGTTTAGCCACTAACTGTCTGGTAGATTTGAGGTTATCAGAGGATAAGGAACTCTTGGGGGGGGGAAAGGGTGGTTGTGGGCTTACAAGAACGTTAAAAGCAAACAAACAAGCAAACACACACATAAACCCCCTCATTCCCCAGCAGCTCCTGGCTGATTATGAAGCTCCTGGTATACTGGAGAATGATATATTATTACATTAATTGAAAATATTCTCTCTAGTCCCATTCTTAATCAAGCTGGACAAGCATCTTCAAGCTTTATTATTGCTCCACAGTTTGTCTAAAGATGAAGACTGCAAAATCCTGATTAAGTATACAGAAGAATGAACTACAGTTCAGGATGAGAGCAATTAATAGACACTCCTTACACTGATCTGCCTGCAGCAGCCCTTTTTTTTTGTTCATCTTAAGACGACAAATGAGCAAGAAAGCTAAAATATCTTGAAGCTTTGTATTTTACACTACGAAGTTTGTCCGTCAAATAATTAATCTTTATGCCTCCATTGAACCATTTATTTCACACAAAATAAGTTGCTAAACTGTAATTGTCAAAACTATTGCTCATACTACAGCATTTGACTCATCTTAGGAAGCAAACAACTACTGGGCAGAGAGGTCACAAGCCAGCTGGAACCTCTTCTTTAAGATGCCTTTCAGATGCCTTGATGTCAGGGACCAAGAGAACCCCTGCTCAGTGTTGACTGTGTGCTCTGATTCCTTTGAAAGGGTTACAGCCTTTGTATATTTTAATCTACATATAAAATGAAGGTCTACATTTCACCCATTATCAATTCTAGTAGCTGTGAATGGGAAATTAGATAAAGGCATCAAGAATATTTAGAAATCACCTTCTACCCTTGGAGGAAAAGAAGAGGGATGTCTGTTAAGAGCAGGATATCTCTTAATGTATAAAGTCAGAATTTTCCACATATAAATCAGCTGACCTGATTGCAACAAGTACTTAGATCAGAGATTCATATTGACCATTTCTGAACAGGACTGTAACTGTTATCAACAGTGTTAAATAATATACATGAAGACATTGCCCTCTGTATTCCCTCAGGACGCTGTATAAAAATAGAGATCTGCTTGCAGATTTTGCCACACAAAGTCTCTGGTGATAGCCCACACTAAACCCCAGCAGGGGAATCAGATAATAGTGAGGAACTGAATAACATAACCTTGACTTTTTTTCTCAGTCATAAGATAAAATGCCAAATACTTGCTGAGGGATAGCAACAAAAACAACTTTTTTCCATTACAATTTCTATATATATTAGGCAGAAAGCAAAAGAAAATCTGTCCCAGCAGAAAAATTGTAATGACTGCTTTACAAGTCTCTCTTAAATGTCAGTGGGAGTCAGAGACTGTAGTGTAACAAGGTTTAAAGCTCAGTGTAAGAATTTTAGACATCAGAAATCACTATACATGGCTGGAAAGCCCTTGGCTGTAACAGCTACATATCATCTACTTATTCTTACCAAGATGAAGTTTGCAAAGGACTCAAAATCTAGAGAGATAAGTGAAAGACAAAATTAAACTTTCTCAAGCTGCTTGGACTTCCTGATCTTTCTTTTTCTTCATATCAAGGTTTGAAAACTTGCACTAATGGGAAAAGCCTGAGTCTGAGGGTGAACAGTAGAAAGCATATACTACACATCATCCCAAGTGGAGATGCAACATAGACAGGAGGCATGGACAAAGAAATAGGCTATTCAAAAGACTAGATGAAGGCCCCAGAATGGGAAAACAGTCAAGGGAAAATCCAGCTGTAAGTGCTACAGGTCATGACTTGTAGGAGGATGTGCTGGTGCTTAGGGCAGCAAGCAGGGGCCTTGGCAAAGACTAGCCCAGCAACAATAAGCAAATAGGCACGTCTATATGGCACCATTGGGATTTAAGAAGCACTGCAGTCATGTTAATGTGAACTTCTCCCAGATACTTTTCTTGCAAAAAATTTAAAAACTCAGGAACCCACATTGCCACCTCAACCACAGAGCTCAAAGGGAGCCTTTGAACATTGTATCACAACTTGCCAGATTCTTATGGTACACCTACACAGCGAAATCACAGAAGTTTTCCCATCACTTATTTGGTATTTCATCATACAACTGAACCCTGTATTTACTATCCTCTCAAAAAAACCCCTAGTTACTGTTCTGTGGACACCTTATAAAGTGCAAGCTGTGGCAGTAGAAACAAAGACTCTGTGATGTGCTCCAACTGTGCCCCAAGCTCTGCAGGGTTAAGCAGACACTCCTTAGCCAGGGATTGCAGCAGCCTGAGTATCACACATCAAAATGCTGCTCTGAAAGGCAGCCACACATCCCCCACGCAGGGCCCAGAGAAGAACCAATAACAGGTACCATGCTGTTGCCAGCCAGCCAGCCAGCTCTGGAGAAGCTAATCCTAAAAAAAGTGGTTATCAAGATCCTTGGTGTTCTTTTATTTAGCAGTAGATGTAGCCTTAGTGTCTACAAAAAAAGTATAAAAGGTCTTGGAGCCAGCACTTTGAGGATGTAGACCTCTGATGCAGAACCAAACACAGAAAAGGAGATGGTTTTGCCCTATAAGAAAGGAGGCACCTTGCCAATAAGATTAAGATCATCTCTGCACCCCCAAAAATGACTTGAAAGTCCTTTAATTCTGCTGCCAAATTATGTAGGAGGATTGAGAAACTTACAGGCTAGAAGATGATATTTCCTGGAAAAGGTTTCTCTTTGCTTAGCTCTCATTTTGCTTATTTGATGGACTTTATAACCGAGCTGGGCAGGCCTGGAGAGAAGATATTTACGGGTCCTGCTGAGTCAGCTGCTTGCAGGCCTAAATATGCTACAGTTGTTTTGATGAGCCCGAGAGAGGGTGTCTGTAAAACCCTTAGAAGGGTGGAGTATTCCCAACACAACTTAGAAGTTGGTGACTACTACTCTGTAGTCTACTTATGGACATTCTTTGTGACATCTCCTTTGCCTGACTCCTCATCTTTCGCATCAAGGGACTTACATTTGCAGCCTTTAGGCTATTAAACTAATTAAAATACACAGTGTTCAAGATGGAAAGGCTGCTGATCTGGCTTCTGTAAAGATGTAAAAAAAAAATTACCTTTCCTCTGAGTCTGAATAAAATCAAATTATACACAGAGTAGATTAGATTAGAGAAGATCTGTTTCTTAAAGTACCTTATCTGTTCTTTTCTAAGGCTATTCAGTCAAAGCAGGCAGATTCACTGAATTCTGTTTATATCTCTGAGCCTCATGCTTGCATAGGGATCAAATTCTGATCCTGTAAATGTTTTACTCATTCCAACAATGATATGTATAATCTTCATCTGACTCCAAAGCAGAGGATTTTAGCAAAAAGAGCAAGTAAACTAGGATGGATACATAAGTGCATTAATGGCTGCTGCTAAGTCTCAGTGATCCTCTTACAGGTACACAGGCTATAATGGATCACAAGTAGACTAGGTAATGCAAAGTGCTTCCTGCATAGCTCACCTTCATGGCAGGAAACAATGCTCACTGACAAGATCAGGGCCTTTTTCCAAAATGCCTTAATGGTTCAGAAGCTGCTGTGGTTCTAGTGGGCATGAGTGAGATGAAAGCTCATGTTCAGAGGAGCTCAGTGCTTGAGGACTCCCTCATAAGGAAATGTGAGAAAGCACCTAGCCTTGTTCCCAGCCCAAAGGCAGCAGCAGCTACACTTCCACATTATGTGAGAACCACTCCATTTCTGGGAAGAGGCAGCACATTTTATCTCTCACCTGAGAGTCAGAAGTCAGAAGAGTCAGAAGTTGCAGGCGAGCTTTTAGTCTCACACATCAGGGTGAAGGGTGCACGCAGGTTCACTGCTTTTTTCTGAGTATATGAGTTGACATTACTGCAAACTGAGCATCCCTTGCATCATTAGGCAGTCACAGCTATTACAACAGCAGTTATATGCATGTCATTCTCTCTTTTACTATTCTCTTCTGTTACATACATGGGGTTATTTTTCCAGGATGTGCTCTCATCTGGCACGGGAAGTTATGAAACTCTCGAAAGAGCAAACCCAAGGATATTTTGATAGGGAGCATCTCTCAAGAAGTGAAAGTCTAGACAAGTGTTATTGTGTTATCTCCTGTGTAAGAGGCAGCTTAAAAGCCATCTCAGGGAGCCTCTAAATTGAAAAGATTGCAAGTAAATCACAGTTGCATCACTTTTCCATGTAACAATTTACCACTTTTTTATCTTTCTACACACACACACACACACACGGGTTCCTGCATTGCACTGAGTTCACTTAGTTCTTTAACATTTTCTCGTTAACTAGACAGGCACTTTAGTATAAAATAGAGATAATAAATATTAAACAATAGGGACTAAATTGTTTTACTTCCTTTAGAAATTGTTATCTTGCCTTAGCTTTATAAGATGTGTTTTTATCATTCTACTACACTGGGTATGCTTGCTTGGAGACAACTATTGTTATTAAGCTTTCTTTCATTAATTTCTGTAAACTAAATGCATTTAATATTTTACGTAAGCATTACTAAAATTATAAACTGTGTTTAGGAAGTGTTTTTTTAAAGAAGATCTTTCAGTCAAAATAAGTTCAAATGCATAACATTGAGAGGTAGCCCTATATATGCATACATAGAAAAACTCACATAATAATGTCACAGCTTTTAAGCGTACTCAGGCTTCTAATTAGGTAATATTTGCTATGCATATGTCTAAGACCTTTCAGAACTATAAACAAAACCTTTACTGCTGTGGGACCAAACATTTTACTCTCACTCATGAAATTTGCACATCAATTGAAAATGCAGTGGGTGGCTGCATATTTTGTATTGAAGAGGACAGAGTACCTAAAATTGCCAGAAGCAAGCAAATTATTTGTAGCAGCATATATTTATTCAAGGTCAGCCACCTGAAGCAGCTGGGAGGTTAAGAAAACTGATGTCCCTGACGGGGACGTATTAGAGAACATTCAACAGTGTTTAAGTACAATTCATCTGCTTCCCCTGAATCCTGCCTTATCAGCTCCACAGCCGCTGGATGCAAACAAAACACTCACCTGATTTCCATGTAAACAGTGCTCACGGCTGCTGCTTGTGTTTGTGTTTAAGTTTTGGAACTTTTTCTCTATAACAGGGAGAAGGGAACTTTAATGTAGGAATTTTTTCCCTCTACAATGGGGAAAAGACAGTAAAAATGTGGGAAAAGAGAAGAAACTCAATGCATGAAGGACAGAAAGATGGAAGAAAGGGGTAAATGTCAGAAATGCCACTTAGCTGTACCCTGAGGAGTCATGAGCATCTGATGTTAGCTCAGAGATAAATAACCACCTCAAGGCTACCTTCTTTGTCAGCAATATCTTGCACCTTGCACAGGCCTTAAGAACAGCGAAATCAGCTAATTGCAAGATAAATTTGAGTGGTGAGGATGAATAAATGTTTGATTTCCTCAGTCAGCACCATATTTCCTTGAATTTCTCTAGTCTATATGTGTATATCAGAACAGTATAAAGTGATGACACTTCTTCTTCTTGGTCTCTCTTAGTGTAAAATTCATTTGAATGTCAGAGGAAAATTTGCTTGGATTTCTGAAAATGTGAGAAAAGAAAGAAAGCCATACAAAGTCATGTAATTATAATAGTAAGCACCTAAAACACTGAAAAAAAAACTAATATGATCCATCAATCTGAATCCAAGAAAAGAAAAAGAAACCTTAATTTTTAAGAAGTGACATTAGAGTAACTTGCAGAGACTTCCACAACGGCATGGAATTATATCAGGCTTCTGTGAAGGCTGAAGAAATGCAATACATGTAATAGTCCATTCCAACCCACCTCAAAGCTCAAAATCATCTCATAAAATAGCATTAGCATTTCTGCAGACAAACCTGGCAGGCAGCTTAGATAAACATTTTCACTGGCACAAAAACATTTTCAGCAAATTGCTACATGTTACTCAAAACATTTTTTCATTAGAAAGCAGGAAATTTGAAGTATTTTTTCTCTTGAAGATAACATTGCATAAGACTCTATTTGCAACCCTCTCTGAATCCTGCCTGCAGGGTGAGAGCCCACAGTGCTAAGGAGTCACATCAGATGTCCAGTGTCACGCAACGTACGTTTAAATAAACTAAGCCTTGGGACAACTTAAAACTACAGAGCAGCAGAATCAATGAGAAGAAAGCTGATTTATTCTGACTGTAAGGCGGGAATAAGTTGACCTGTCATACAGAGAGAGTGAGTGATCCCTCCTGGTTTCTTTTGGAGCACTTTCTTTCATTTGATGTTCAGATGCCATCTATGATCACTTCTATTAGTATGAAAAAAATTCCCTCTCTTCAGAAAGCCTGGTACACAGACTAGAAAATTTCTCACTGTATTACTTATTTGTTAATAAAGTTCTTTTTATAAAATATATTTTAAAAGCAACAGACAAGGCACACTGTCCTTGTCTAAAATCTCTGGTTCAGGTACTTCCTTAAAAGCAGTGCTTTATTGCAGCCTCCAAGTAAGTAAATATTTTAATAAAGAAAAATCAAGTAGCACAATGTAACAATACAGTAATCTCATTTGTACTGTGATTTGGCCAGATCATTCATTTGTTCCGTGATTACATATTGAAGCTCTTAAACTTCAGAGACACTTCCCAGATGCTTCTGTTTGCTGTCTTACCTGAGTCAAAAGGTGCCCCAAGCCATGTCCCTGGGCTCTGGCAGGCAGCCCACTTCAGCTCCTGCACTAGACTCAGTTCTGTGCTGGCCCAAAGGGGCAGAGAACGGGCAGCAATGTTGCTGGATGTGTACCCAAACACAGTCTTCCCTTCACAGGGGGAAGGTACTGCTGCTGCCTTCACCTCCTCTTTCTGTATGGAGGGTGCATATGTGTTTTCTTTTCCCCTCCCCGCTCCAGCTTTGGCACTATTTTAAATTCTGAATAGTCTGATCCAAGCCCAGGTCAATCCAAGCCATCACAGCCCTTGGCACTGCTGTACCCAGTCCTCCTGCCCAGCACAGACAAGGAAGAGCAAGTGGCCGTACAGGAGCTCTGGGAACACGGACACACCGGTGATGAAAAAAGACCCTCAGATCAAATGCTGATTTATATTCCAGTAGTAATAGAGGGCTAATTTAGACAAGCTCTCATTTTTCTTCATTGTGTCACAATTTCCTTTGTAGGCATACATTTCTTTCTCTCTGGCTCTGCAAAGCAAGTCAGACCTGCAAAGTCAGTGGCAAAGAGCCACTGTACACACCTGAACTTTTTAAGGACTGTGCAATCTGGAAAGTCAAATTTTCCTCTTTCTCCACCTAAGGCTATTTATAAGTTCTGTTTTTTCTTTCATACTAATAAGATTATAAAGACTTCAATGCATGAGTTAAAAACATTTTAACATTTTCTTAACATCAGTTTTATAAGAAAATAGGAGACAATCAAATGCACAAATACTCTTGGGGAAGTAATTTTAAATGGATATTACAAAATAATTTACTTTCTCCACATGCCAGGCACTAACACCTCATGAAAATGAAACTGTATATCAGACTCTAAGCAAAGATCTGCCTTTGTCAAACACTAACTTTGGCTAAGGTTTAACTTTGGCAGGCAGGGATTCCATGAGGAACATTTCTCAGTCATTATGCATCTGTTACAACATTCTTCATTTGAATTTGTATTTCCTTAACACTGTTTGTTTTTTTTTTTTTCATTTTTAGGTAACCACTACCAAATACAGCTTCCCACAATAAAATGACACTCTTTGAAAAACTATAGTGCATCTTCACCTTTCAAAACCCCTGCCTCAGCAGCAAACTGCACAAAGGTAAACAAGCTTTACCATTTAAAGGGTCAGTCTTGAAGTTTACCCACTGAAGGTAAAATATTACTTGAACTCCTCACATGGGTGCTACTGAACTAGAAGAACAGTTTCCTGACTTAGGTTGGACTACATCTAACTTAGCTTAGGTGTTTAAAATTAAGGAATTCATATTTTTGCATCAGATATTAATTATTCATTTGGTAAAACATAGGTGTTTATTTGGTATGGCAAGTACCACCTTCTAGAGTTCCCCTTTCCTCTTTAGTGACTTATGGCTTAGGAGAAATAGCTCACATTCAGGCTTACAGTAAATAAAATGCATTCCACTCATAGGCTTTATATTTTCTTTAAGCTGGACAATAAACCCAGGTAGCAAAATATTTCCCTTTTGCTTCACCAAGATTTCAGCTTGTCTGCATTGGAATTTAGGGTACTAAAATGCAAAAGAGCAAAATAAATGTCTCAAGTGTCTCCCTTATGTTATACCAACAGAAAAATATATTTTTAGGAATTTTTACCAATTTTGAATGACGTCCTTCTATGGATAGGCTTCTCCAGGAAACCAATAAACACTTGATTTTCTCAGCATTTTGGTAAAATAAGAGGAAAAGCCACAAGTCCCATGGAATTCAGTTTTTATGCAACACCTGATATGTTTCATTTTTACAACCCACATAGGTTTGTTTGAAGCAATTTCTTGACAACATTTTGTTATTCCTGCTAAATTTTCAGATTACACAAAGCAAATCATGAAATATTTTATATACCCTGCAAGAACAAAAAAGTTATATGTATATTTTATTACATTTACTTATTTAGTGTTCTCTTGTACATGCGAATCTAAAGCATCCAGCTCATCTGGGAACCAAGAGCACGAAAAATTTAGGAACTGGCCCCATACCTATTTGCTATTGAACACAGACATCAACAGGCTTTGAATAACTAACTAGAGCTGAGACTCTTCTTTCTTAGAGCTAGACCAGAATAATGATTATTCTTTATTTTAGGAAAAAAACCAAAACAAAACAAAACACAAAAGAAAAGAAAAGAAAAAAAAAAAAAACAAAGTCTTAGAAAAAATCAACTTCTTGTCTGAAAAAGTGAAACTGTCAACTACAGCAAGAACAGATGCATCAGTACAGGTGATACATTAAGACAGAAATTCAAAGACCTACCCAGAAGCACTGATAATCTGTCTCAGCAATGCCTCAGATAAAATATTTCTGAGAAGAGAGATTCACATCAGTGTTATCCTTGGCCTCAGCATGTGAGAGCAAAAGCACAGTTTTGTAGATCTACAACCAAAGTATACCAATTAGGGTCCCAGTTTAAAAATCAGGAATGAATAACAAAGGGAAAGAAAACAAAACAGCTCTGCTGCAACTGAGTTCTTGAAAACATCAGATTTTCAGTGTGAATTAGTTAATTCTAAAGTTTCGATATAATCAAAAAAGAGTTGGAGCCAAGTCTAAAAATCTCCTATTTATTTGCAGGAAGATGTTCAGTTTCTGACCTGCCATATGAATGACAGTCTCAGTGCCACTGCTCCCTGCCCAGATGCTAAGCAAAACTGGCAATTTCCTGTCTGGCTCAACTCATCAAGCATGATCCTGCAAGACACAAGACAAATATCACAGAGTACATCTGCTCTGCACACACCTCTCTTTCCACCTGGACATTAGAGTAATTCAACAGCCAAAGGAGTTCATGAGAGGAATCTGAGTGTTTCCCAGGTTGGTCAGTACAGTAGCCAGAGCCCTGTCCTCATTGCCACATATTCAGAAAACCACAGGCAAATGGCCATTACATAAATATAAATCAGACCCACGGTACACAAACATATCCTTCCCTTCCTGGGCTGCCTGCCTATGCACTGAACAGCCTGTTTGCTTTGGCATGTGGTAAAATTGATGCATTTTTTTGAGTATCAAATATTCTACTCATGCCCAGATCAACTAAATGGCACATAAATAGTCACTGTTAGCCCAGATTAAACAGGCTCATTGTGCAAAAGACTAGCATACACTCTTGAATTTACTGCACCTCTATACTTTCAGTTCTCTGCAGTGCTAAAATGGACCTTGACATAATTTTATGCTGTTTAAAACTACAGCATAACTTCCACTGTTTGTAACTGCTGAGGATCTCATTCTTTCCACCCAGGAAGGGGAAGAAAGGACCACAGAGTATTTTCTCTAGGACTTCCATACAGTAGCCTTTGCAATCTTGTTCTGGTGATAAAATCTTCTGTGGAGCTGGTGAAGGTACTAGGCAAAAATCTCTCTTGAAAGATTTAGCTCCAAAATACATATTTTCTAATTTTAACTACATTCTTCCAAACTCAGATAGAGAAAAAAATTGAAATATTGCAGGTTTACATAAGACACATGTGGCACACGGGAGTGAATTAATAGAAAAAAGTAAGAAACTATTCATTCATGTTTAAAAATAAACATTGTTTATTTTTTAAAAATTAAAAATTATAAACAATATGGAATTTGCCATATCTTTGGTGTTGCTGAACCTCATCAGAGTGCAACACTCCATAAAAATAAATTTGCAGATTAGCTATAGAAAAAAAACAACATAATATTTGAACTTTCAGTAAGGATATTAAAAGAAAGGAGATGTAAAAAATCTTGCAAGCTTACTGCAGAAATGGAAGGTGTTTGTAACTTTCAACTCATCCACTCCTGAATTTTGAAGGATATAAAAAAATAAAGGTGTTTACTGATACTGAACTTAAAGTCAGGAAAGTAAAAGATTATTTCTTTCAGGGTTTTCTTGATGACTGAATCACTTCCTTTCTTTTTAAAACACCTTTAGCAATTGGTGAGTGTCTTTCTTTAGCACTTGAGTGCAACTACCTTTGAATCATCAGATTCAATTAGTGGCAACATGTTACCTAAAAAGCAAAGCTAAATCAGATAAAGAGGATAAGAGGGAGCACAAAGTGGTTTAGGGTGACAAAGATGCATTTACTGTAAAATATCTGCTTCTCTTGGGGAGTAAGTCAGTGTCCTACAAGTGTCTGAAGATTACTAAAGCCATTTTGGGGAAAAAAAGTTGAATTAAGACACAATGAAAAAAAAGTTATATTAAATGTCAGGATTAAATCAGGAAAAAGTACATGAATGTATCTTTCCAGAAAAAGCACCCTGTACCCATTCATGAAGTAGTCTGGCAAGAGAAAAGGTAAAAACCTCTTTTTCTAGGGGTTTGAAAAAAAGATCAGCATTATTTCATTAATAGAGTCACAATAAAGTAATTCCCTATGTAAATACAGGGAATGATCTTGTATTTCCCGGAGACAAACATGATAGAGCCTCCCATCCTTGCAGTCACAGTAGAACACTATTCTGTGTGATGGGACCCTCTTCTCCTACCAACGCTGTTTGATAAATGCAGAAATAGCAGAGATTGCTGCAAGTCATACTTTTCTCACCTTGACACTTCTTCCAACAATTCTGGTGCCCAAAATGACAGTGTTTACTGCTTCCTTCTATGCCAGACCCATTTGGGGATACCTAAAGACAAGGATTTTGTAAGGAATGGCTTTGCTCTGGCTTCACATCCACACAGCACAGGGAAGCACAGGAAGCTCTGACCATGGTAGGCAATGCCCTACCTTAACACTCATATCAAGAGCTAAACACACCTCTTTGCAATCTTTTTATTAAACAATGCAATTATCATTGCTCAAGTTGCTTAGATACAGTCTCCCATAACTGTACAACAAGGAATGAGGTCAGCTGAGTGATCAGGACTGTTTTCTGTCTTTTTATCTCCTGTCAGTCAACACATTGCAATATATGAGCTAGCAGATCCTTCAAACTTCATATATATGCCTCAGCTATCTCAGAAGATGATAAATGATATGGTATCCATTCAATGATTTACTTGACAAAAACACTAAGCTTTTAACAGTTTCAATAGAGATTAATGTGAAAAATTTTAGTATTTCTGAAAAGCTACTCTGTTCACTGCTGTAATCTTAGAGTTATCTGCAGTCCACAGAAGCAGTAAAGGCCAGTAAAATGTTATCTGTTCCTTCTTTCCTGCAAGTCCAAAGTGTTTTGGTATAAAGATCATGCAGTTCAGTGTACCTTTTCTATAATTACAAAATGACTTTATGTTAGGCAACCGCAGAAAACATTTTAAACCCCCATACTTATTTATTTACATAGAAGTCAACAGCTGAAAAGGATTGCTCTGGCTCTCTCATGGTGGAGTGCATGAACAAATACCTGAGCTGCTCCCTTACAAAGAAAGGTGAGAGCTTGGCTGTTGGGCTCATCACACACGGTCAGGCAGAGCCCATGTGCCAAGCACAGAAGTCACCTACACAGCAGGACCTTCCTGTGCTTGGGAGGCAGAACCAAGAAGAAACCAAGCTTGCAAGTGCATTGAAATGGGACTGCTGGAAGCCTTTGCTTCAACAATTTGCTTGCTAAACTGTGCTAAACTTTCAGTTTGCACTGTGGCTTCTAGTAACATTTTCCTAAGCTATCTCTCCAAGAGCATTTGAGGCCCTCCACAGTCACAGAATTACTGTGTTGATTGCTGTCAGCACTGCTACCAGCCTTGTTGCATCGCCAGATTTTGAATCCTTCAAAATACCTTCTGAGATGATGAAAATCATGTGGAAGAACAAGATGAGAAACACCATCTGAGTGTACAGATAGATGTTTTCCCAGAAGCAATTTATTTCCAAACTTCCTGGAACTGCTTCCAGATCTGGAAGAATATGCATGTCCATTTTTTTCCAGAGGCAAGTGGATGCTTCCAGTATTACATACAAGGAAAACTAATGGGCACAGAATAATTTGGGAATTGACAGGACCACTTTCACATTACCAATGGCTTTTCTACTCTTTTAAATGCCTTCTGTAAAAGTGTCACAAAATTTATTATTATAAATCCCTTGTCTCTCTCCTTTCCCCCTGCCATTTACACATCACCATCTCACATACATAAACTGTACAGCACAGCCAGCATGCACCAATCACTGTCCAAGCCTGATCTTCCCAAAGCGAGTGGATCCCATCGTATTTAATATTTGGTTTATCCAACATACATTTTTAACACCAAAGAAATATTAATTTTGTAAAACTGGGAAGACATTCAGGAATTATGGAAAATACAAAAGGACGTCAAGAAGCTAAAACACCTTGTGAAGAAAGGTAAAATCTTAGGAAAACACAGAGAAAAATAGAATGCCTCATAGAAAATAACCCAACAGAAATATTCAACAATACAGTTCTGACACTTTCTACTTGACCAGATAAAGTGCTTCACCAGATGTTGGGAATAATTCTTCCATCTGACACCTGATACTAAATTATTATGATAAAACAAAGAGTGAAGAAAAATGTGGTTAGTAGGAGATACACAGACTGTCTGAGGTGTTACGTGCCTGGTCACAGGACGAAGCTCAGGGTCTGAGGAATGCCAGGGAGTGTTTTTGTTGTGGTGGGATTGTTCCACCTACCTCTTTTAAAATTGTTCCCCATCATAATCAACTAGTAATTTTGTTTTCTTTGTTGGTTTATTTTCTGGATTTGGGTAAACTTGCGACAGACTCTGTTCCCATGCAAGGGAATAAAAGCAGAAATCTCCCATTACCACTTTAATGCCAATGTCTGTTCCTTGCATTTACCTTCTCTTGGGTCTAGGGAGGCAAACCAGTGATGCAAACACAACCTCATCCTCCCTGGTGATGATAAAAAACCTCTGGGCTTATGTGATAAAAGGTTTTTCTTCTACTCTGAGATTGTGTTTGCTCTAAAGAAAGAAAGAAAAAAATAACCCCAAAACACCCAACGCTACATTTTTTGAAACATCTTTTTTTTGTTTGTGTTTTAGGGTAGTTGGTGGAGATTACCTTTATGGAATCACCCCTCTTCTTCTTCTTTCTAGGCTTTTTCTGCTGCTTCATTTAAAGACAATGTAAGTAGGTGTAAATGTGATATATACAAGACACTGTCAGTGAGACAGAAGATAAGCACACACTTAGAATTTTGCTTGGCCAATAGTCAGTCCCAGGCTAAAAAACAACTCAAGTCCCCTGTGGACTGTGTCTTTATGTAGGTTATCACTGTTTCAGTCAAAGCTCAATTTTAGGAAGCACTAACCCCTAGTGTATGGAGAAAAAAAGATCGGTCTTGCTACTTCCTTCAGTTGTTAATAATTATCATAATTCCAAGCAAGCTCCCAATTAGTGTGAGCTAAATATTCAACCCTTCCCTTCACAGTTTCCTAAATGAGAATCTCTTAGTCTAAATAAACATATTTAGTTTCATTTAAGTAGAGACAAGATTCAATGCTTACTTTTAAAATTATTCCTAGAGATAGTGTTCAAATACTTAATGTCTGATCTTTATCTGGCTGTTAGATTCATCTAAAAGAGGTGTTTTAAAAAGAAACAGGTCTCTCTTTCATGGGTTCTTGTTTAATTTTTTTTTAATAAAGTGTTACAGGCAGAGTGTGGAGAGCTTTAAAACTGATTATATAATCCATAGAAAGATCCATTCACTCCTTAGTCATCACTAACACTATTAAGCAAGCAGCTGCAATCCACACACCCATTTTTACTTTTATCATGAAAACAGAATGAAATTTATCAGTTATCAAACACAATGCCTTCTCTGTATGAATAAATTATCTTGTGGTTATAACTTACAAAATGTTCCCATCTCTATTCATACCAAATGCATCAAGTCATTCGGATGACAGAATGCTACAAAAATTATCTGAACTGTCAGGAAGCTGCGATGACTTATTGTATAAAAATTATTCCAATTTTTACCAACTCAAAACAGAAGCAAAAAGGGAAAAAAGAGAAGCCTTTCAAGAATATTGGTCATATATAGCTCAGAGTGAATCATCTCTGACTAAATCATGTTTGTTCTTTCTAAGGAATCAATGATTTACATCTTAATGACACTTGACAAGGAAGTCATGAATCTCTTCTTTCAAACAAATCTTCCCCCAAAAAAGCACTGTATGAAATTTTGAAACTATCAATAACTTTAACAAATGAATTTACAATAACAAATATCTTCTTACATTTTGCACTCAGATAATGTCATCCACCATGAAATGATGGAAAGCCTGAATGATTAAAGTCACATGTGATTATTTTTGATTAAAGTCACATGTGATTATTTTTGCTTGTCATTTTTGCTTGTCTCTGATAAGCTACACTCCAACTGAAAAGAGCTACATGGATGATGGAGAGGTATACTCAGCTTACTGATAGATCTGGAAACTAGAAGAGATCTTTAACCTGTTTTTTATGATTCTAAAACTGAAATCTGGTCATGTGTGTTTGATAAATATTTACATAGCTAAAAAGAATGTCTAAATCTATAAAAGAAAAACACCTTTTTTTTTCCATTTCAGTGATTATAAAGCCAGTTCAAGGTTTATGTTCACAGAGTAGCATAAGTCTTTCCAAAAAGACTTTTCATAAAATTAAATTGCAGTTCCTTAAATCTGTAAAAGAAGGTTAATTTTTTTTTTTCTTTTCTGGAGACAGCAACTTCTTCGTTGTCAACTGCAAAAACTTCAAGCAGTTTTCACTTGAGCTGAGTCAACACAGATTGAGTTGAAGCATCTGGTCCTATGAAAGCTGCTGTGAGAGTTTGCAGAATTTTAAATCCTATTTCAGGAGCATCGTGGTGACACTGTAATTATCACACTGCACTACTAAATAGGCTTGAGCTCCATTTTAAACACACAGAGCTTGTGCTCCAGCACAGCCCAGAAACAGTAAGATAGGCCTGTCTGGTGCTATGACTATTCCAGGAATGTCTCCTACAGCAGAACCCTCAGAGCTCTTCAGTTAACAACAAAAGAAATCATGAAATAGGCAATTATTAAATTACCCTTTTGGGGAAAAAATAAAATCTTTCTAATCCTTCAGTGATAATTAAAGTTTGGCTCATGCCTCAAAGTGTTGAGATATGGAATTTTCCAACGTCACAGAGGTGGATCCCCAGCATGAAGGCTACTGTCACAGCACTGGCTGAGGTACCAGCCCAGTTACTGGTGTTTCTTTCTAATCTCTGCTGTGTGTCTGATTGCCTTTTATATACCTTTTAACTCTAATTCATTTCATTGCTGATATCCATTTGAATTGTTGATCTACAGGAGTTTCTTGCAGTACAAATATTTTATTTGGTTTTCTTTTAGTTGTCCTTTAGTTTGCTTGCCCCTGCATTTCTGAATAATCAGAGCTTTCAATTTACCTTTTTCATCCCTTTGCATTCTTTACTCTCTATAGCCTTTCTGAACTGACTGGTCACAATCGTTTAAATAATTTTTTCTCCCTTCATGACTTCTCTCCTTCTGCTATTCCAATATTTTTTTAAAAAACCTTCTCATCATTGATCTTCAGTCATATTCTTAACAGTGGAGAAAACCCTTCTACTGTCAGTAGAGTGATATTGACACAGAGCACAGAATCTTCCACATTGCTCCCAGGGAGAGAAAACAAGAAAGGCTTTACTGATTTGCCCCACATGCAACAAGGTCCCATGTACCTCCTCCTACAGGCTCCACATAAGGAAGCTGGCACTGAAATGGAAATGCACAGAGAAAGTATGAGAGCTTTATCGACCTTTGTGTGACTGAAAAGTTTCAACTTGTTGCACTATACACAAACCACAGCCTTCGCATTTTACTTATAAATGTTAAAATAAAAACACCAGCCAAACGTGTTAAAGTTGGAAGGAATTCACTGCAATGCCTTTGACCTTGTGATCTATGACACACATTGCCTATAACCAAATTATAAGATGTACTCATTCCGCCTATAATTTCCTAAGTAACATCTTCAAGGAGACATCGTCATCTTTTTGATGTGAACTTACACCACCACCTTCGTTCCCTTAATGCCCTAGGAATTTTCTAGGGACAGCAGCAGACAGATCATACCACTGCTAGCAAAAGGAACAATATTTGACCTTTCTGTTGTTATTAATAAACAAGCAGCATGCCATTTCCACAGCACACTGAAAGAAAAGGTCTTTCTGTGTCATACACTGCCCTTTCCAAACCCAGTCTTCCTTCCTTCCTTCCTTCCTTCCTTCCTTCCTTCCTTCCTTCCTTCCTTCCTTCCTTCCTTCCTTCCTTCCTTCCTTCCTTCCTTCCTTCCTTCCTTCCTTCCTTCCTTCCTTCCTTCCTTCCTTCCTTCCTTCCTTCCTTCCTTCCTTCCTTCCTTCCTTCCTTCCTTCCTTCCTTCCTTCCTTCCTTCCTTCCTTCCTTCCTTCCTTCCTTCCTTCCTTCCCTCCCTCCCTCCCTCCCTTCCTCCCTCTTTTCTAGTGACTTCTATCTTGTATGTCTTGTACTTGTATATATAATTCCATCTTGTGCCTATATAATTCCATTTTGTGTCTGTATAATTCCCAGCTAGTTTATTCCAGGGCATGTTTGAAAATCTTTGTGGCTGTGCTGCTGTTGCACCAATTATTTTAAAACTCTTCAATTTGCCAAGCACACCTCATTTTTTCCTTATACTCTAACATTTTTCTGAAGCGATTCTCTCCTGAGTAATCATGGAATTACCTTAAGGAGTATTTCTTCTGCATCAACCTTAACCCTGTTTCCTTTGATCAGACATTATCCAAACTAAAAATAAGACAGCTAAAAATCCTTCCAGATGATCACAGACAACATACAAAATTGGGCTTTACAAAATGACAGACGAAATTTTGTATATAAATCTCTGTGTACAGGTAACTCAGCTGAGAGGAAGGAGGTAAGGTGAGGCATCTCCTGGACCTCTGCTACTCTAGTGTATGGCTTATCCATGAAAAAAACAGGGACACACTGCCCTCATAGTGAAAAAGAATGGTGGGAAATTATCTCAATTCACGGAGGTTGAAGATGTAGTACCTCAGAAAAAGACACTCTGTGCAAAAGAGTTTTTCCATTAAACATCTTCATTTGTCTGCTAATATACAAAAGGAGTTCAAATACTGAACGAGGTAACCCAGAGAGGTGATTGGCATCCTTGGAAATATCCAACATTGACCCTGAGAAAGCTTATCTGATCAGGCCCACTTTGAGCAGGAATTGGACCAGATGAATTCCAGAGGCCCCATCTAACCTAAATTACCCCATGATTCTGTAATATATATCTTCAATGCTTCATGGATGCATTGAAAGGCAACCCTGCCTCAGACATTCTCCTTAAAAGGAAACAAGTATCAATGTACATATAGTGCTTATAGAAGGCATGGCCTCAAATCAAAGACACAGTCTCTAAACCCTCCAACGCTATTGTGATTAGGAAATACTCAGATGCAAGGGGTTTTTGTTCCTTGAACCTACCCTTTACTCACAGGAAAACAGGAGATCTGTAAATTTATTATAACATAATGACAAGGAGCTCTTAAAAAAACACTCCTTGTTTTCCAATTTGGACAATCACAATCTTTCTTAAATTTCAAAATAATATCTTCTTATTGCCAATATGAATTTGTTTTGTATTTCCCATTGGAAGTATTTAAATATCTGACCATCTTTCATGTTATATCAACTCAGCAGAGCTTGAACTCACAGAAGTCTTTGTCAAACTGAGACATGTTTTGAGTATGGAAGACAGAAAATATGAGAATCCCTAACAGCTAAAAGATTACTTGAAAGAAGAATAGATCTGGTATTCATTTGTAAAGGAGAAAGGAGAACTGAGTTTTTAAAATGTGAGACTAAATAAGACTAATTCAGAATTATGAACTTCATATTCAAAGAGAAATCTAAAATACAATGCCAAGATTCAAATTTAAAGAAATGAAGACAACATATAAAGTATCCAGAATTTAATGTGACCAGGACTGTCTAAACATTCATTGGTTACAGCTAGCAAGGATTTGCAAAAGCTGTTGCAACATGACCCTGCACACAAAATGTAAAATGCAAAATGAAAATAGTAGGAGTTGTCATTAATCACTTTTCATGCAACTGCCAAGGCCACCTAGACACAGGAGACACCTATGGCAAACACTATTACTATGAAGCTTTTAAAAAGTGAAGTGAGGAGGCTTTGAGTCAAGCAAATACCACCCCCTAAATCTGTCTAGAACAAGGACTGATTTTCTCCTCTATGTTTCTCATACATTAGTGGGAAGAAATTACAGTACTGCAGATGGTTCCTCCCTGCCAAAATGAAGGCATTTAGGGGAGAAGAAAATAGAAGTTGCCTACTAAGGCATTTGTTTCCTTCTAGTAGTTTTGGGTAAAAGTAGGAAAAATACTTATATAACAGATAATCCACCAACAAAAGTAGAAAGTACAGGTACAGCCTCCCTCTGATTCTCTAATGCATTAAAACCCCTAAAAGTAGAATTAGTATGTGCACAGATCTTTGCTAACAGAAACTTAATGCTGTGTTTTTAATTAGAGGTGATAACACAGTCAAAACCCATTTTAATGACTGAGACAAAAAGCTTCCTGGATATGAGTGCTGTAGTCTAAAGTGATGACAGCACTGAAGTGATGGGTTCACCCACCCAGCTGATAAACATGAAAGGAACCTAGATGGGCTTATTTTCCCCAGAAATGTCTACAAAGAAACCGTTTTCTGACAAGTCCTTTATCAACTTTCTAATACAGGAAATCGCAAAGACCCTTTATAAAATAAGCATAAGTTCTAGAAGTGAGGTCAAAAGAAATGTGAGTGTCTGATGAAGAGCTTATAGGGAAATGTCATTTTAAAACCCTCTAACATGTAAGATGCATTAAACAAGATGAAAGGCAACAAATGTGTTCAATTTTAATGTGCCTCATCTTTCAGGCCAAAAAGTCTGCTTCAGCTTCTAGGGTGGGTTTTCTGTTATGCATGTGGGCAGGCATATCAGCCATATCAGTGCTGGGGAAATAAAAGACAAGAAACATAAAGAAAAATCAAATTACTTAGAATTTTCTTTAAAATTCTCTCATAGCTTCTAACTCAAAACTCCAATTGAAGCAAAGATTTGGATTTAAATAAAGCTAGTTTTGTGTGTCCTGGGAAATCTGCATTTCCAAAGAGGAATGTAGAGTAAACTCTCAGGTTAGTGATGTCCAAAAACAAAAGGGGAATTATAGAAAGGGAGGCAGGCTATACAAGAAGAAAATTTCTCTGTTACTATTATCAATTCTTTCCTTTCAATGACTAAAACTATGGCAATGCACCCATTTCTATGGTATGGTACCGGCCTAGCAAAAAAAAAACCCAAACAAACAAACAAAAAAACCCAACAACAACAACAAAAAAACCTACCCTAGGAGAGGATATTCACAGCACAAAGTAATCCTTTTTCTGTGCTTTACGCGGTGTCTGGTCACTCAAGGAGAATTCCAATTTAGAAAAGCTACAAAATTAAATAATTTCGTTTTAACCTATGTACGTTTTCCACAAAGTTACTGTGTCTAGATCTGAAGACATAAGGAAGCAGAAAATACAGTTCTTAATAATTTTTTTCCATCTATCAGGCATTTTGATCATTAACAAAATTATGCCTATTTTGGATTTTGTCCAGTCTCAGCTATCAGGTAGTAGTTTCTCCTATGCCTTTGAATCATAAAATAGAATCATAGAATGGTTTGGGTTAGAAGGGACTACAAAGGTAATCTAGTTTCAACCTCCCTGTGTGAACAGGGACACCTTCTGCTAGACCAGTTTGCTCAAGCTGGCCTTAAACACTTCAAGGGATAGGGCATCCGAAATTGCTCTGGGCAACCTGTTTCAGTGCCTTATCACTCTCACAGAAAATTTTTTTTCCTAATATCTGATCTAAATCTACTGCCTTTCAGTTTAAAGCCATTCCGGTTGTTCTATGTCCCACATATCCTTGTAAAAAGTTCCTCTCCATCTTTCCTGCAGGCTCCCTTCAGGTACTGGAAGGTTTCAATTAGGTCACTCCAAAATCTTCTCCAAGCTGAGCAACCCCAATCCCCTCAGCCTTTCCTCATAGGAGAAGTGCTCCAGTCCTCTGATCATCTTGGTGCCTTTCCTCTGGTCTTTCTCCAGCAGCTCCATGTCCTTCCTGTGCTGGGATCCCAGAGCTGGACACAGCTCTGCAGGTGGGGTCTCAGCAGAGCAGAGGGGCAGAATCCCCTCCTTTGCCCTGCTGCCCACGCTGCTTTTGAAGACCTATCTTTCTACAGGATCTTCCATTCCTGTAAATATGATCTCCATCCTATGTCCCAGTGTATATTTGCTCTAGCAGACAGACCTTTCCCAAACAATCCAAGTCATGCCCTGTGATCACACTTCCCAGAAGGTGCAGCTCTCCCAACATGATCTATTTCCTTTTGTTTGTGTTAAATCAACAGTAACTTTTAAATTTAATCTTGAAAGTTTATGAAAACAACAAGCAACTTCTCAGGTCCCAAAATCCAAAAAACTAGAATGATATGTAGAACCAAACAATACCTTTAAGAAACTTGATTTTACCTACACACGTTTCTTTCAGTCTTTTAATCTAATTTGTAATCTCTTCAAAATATAATAAAGGCTGTTTGATGAGACTTGTTTTCCATAAACCATGTTGACTGGTATTAATTAACCTGATGTTGCTACCACTCTAGAGAAAGCAATGATAGCAACAAGGACCTCCTTGGGGAAAGCAAGGCATTTTATTGAGAACGTGATTCATATTTATAGGGTGTTCTGCTGAACTAAGACAAGGCAGTAGTTCATTGGATAATTGGGAAAACGCTTCTGGGACAGAACTTCAGGATGGGTCTCATGGTCAACACCAGGTGTTAATCTAATGTTATTAATTCTATTCTGTTTTGACAAAACTATCGTCCTGGGAAAAAACTCCCTGCCAGAGCTGAACATGTTATCAGCTTGGGAAAGGATCTGAGAGAACCAGGAGAGACTTCAGCTTGGGAATGATTTCCCTGGCTGTAATTTTCCTAGGCCTTCAGCAGTGTGTCCACAACCTCCCTCTCTAAGATATTAATAATTACATCCAGTATCAACTTTTTCATTATTTTTCCCAGTGCTGATGTCCATTTATGGTTACCCATATCAGACTAATTCCTTTTCTCTAATGCTGAAGCAATGTTTCCCTGTGATAATTCTCTCAAATTGCAGTACTTTTCTGATAAGCATTAAAAATTAACTCTAGGGTGGCACATAACCTTCCAATCAGCTCACAAGTTCTGGTTATTTGAAACTGCTTTTCCCTAGCAGACATTCTTTACCATCCTAATTGTTTATGAACCAGAATTTGGGTGTCTAAATTATTTTCATGTAATAAGAATATACTGCCCTAATTTTTTCCAAAAATAAGAAAAAATATTCTTTGAACAATCTATTTCTCCTGAATAATGCTAACAATTTTCTCTTTTTCATTCCATGTTGAATTGACACTTTTGCCAACATTTCTTTAATTCTTAATATATTAAATTGAAAATTAATGTCTTAATCTCTTAGGTACACACAACACACAATGAGGCCAGATGAGACCTATTTTCAGGTTTCTCCTCTTAAAGATGTTGAAATCAGTTTAATAAATAACTACAAGCCACTAAATAATAGTGACAAAAAAAATTAAGTTCAATTTTTCTCAATGGGATAATCATGGCATAAAAGGACATTGTTGCACCAGTCTTCTGAGAGAAGTATTTTTTAAAAACAAAAGTGAAGAAATTACTCAAAAAGACACAGAAGGAGAGTGAATACACTAAACACTTTAACCACAATATGAAGAAAACTCCATATTTTTAAATAGTTTAGGTGGTAAAATACCAATATTTATATCTTTAAATAGTACCAAAGGAAAACGAAAAGAAAAATTAAAAAGGAGTGAGTATTTCTATGCTTCAGAGAATAGGTATTTCATTTTAGGGAATAGAAATAAATAGTCAATAGGAAGAAATCATTGCAGATAAGATGTTCATGAGAGAAAAACATGGACACCCTGCAGACGAGTTCAGTGAAGACACCTGCACACCCTGCAAATCAATAAAGCAACCAACGCTGGGATACTATCTGAACCAAAAGTAATTTTGGATTTGATTATAAATCCTATGTGTGAACCAGTACAGCCTTAACTGGAACACCATGTTTTCTTCTCTGAAAGGGAAGAAGAGCAACAGAGAGTCCAGGTCATTCCCTCCACCCCAAGCCTGCAGAGCCATAGAAAGATCAAAAGATACGATGAATAAAGATATTAATGTATAAGTGGGAGGTACTTCAATGAGTTAGGTGCAAAAAACAAACAAAAAAAACCCTAAAAAATTTTCTAGAAGGAAGAGAGTGCATGAGAAAGTAAATCTTATATTCACTTTCCTATGCATAGTGATAAAGAGTTATAAACAAGACTGAATAGCCATGAAATTAAAAGCAAATTTTAATGAAATGTTGCATAAATCCATAGTTTGCTCTTTTGCTGTAGAGTGTAGAATTTATAGTTCACATAGAATTTACAGTTCACAAAGAAAAAGCACTTTTTAGATAATACTTCAATTATACACATAAAAGCTCATCAAGAGTTTTGAAAAAGTTTAGGTAGTAGTGCTTCCTAGATTAAGGGGGAAAAAAATGCTTGTTTGATAATTAAAAAAATGGAAGATATAGCTGAGCATCCTGGGCCAACTGGATCTTGGCAGTAAATGACAGATAGTGCAGGGACTTGAGAGGGAAGATAAAGGATGCCATAGAGAGATGAAGAGTCCAGGAATACAGTCCAAGTAATTTTCCTTAGAAAAATAACTACGTCAGGTAAATGTATGCAAGGCCTATCTCTTCTCTTTCCCCACGTTTCCCAGAGGGAGCTACAGATACAGGTCAATGAGAAGGAGAAAGCCCCAAGAGAGAAAACAGCAAACAAGATCATCAAGGTGCCCACATATTTGCAATATACAATCAGGACACACAATCTTGTGTTGTGGGACAATTTATCCTCTTTATAACATATTCCATTAACAATTCATTGAACATGTTTAAATCTCAGTGGAAAAAAACCTAACATTTCAAGTAAACACTGAAATTTGATAGCTACATTATATATATGTGGTAAAACTCTTCTGCTGTATCCACAGTGTTAGGATTTAGGTTTTGGTGCAGGAGTAACACTGAACACTGCACAATATTCCTTAGAGGTCCCTCTGCATTAGATATCTTAGTTTCTCATGAAAATCTGTTTCCCAGGGGCTAAGATTCCAGGTATAAATTTAAATACTGTTCAGAGGAAACAGCCCATGGTGCCACAAAGTGTGCTAATAAAGCTGTGTTTAGGAAACAGGCAAGTGGGAGATTGTGGCACTGTAAAACCCTGCTCAGCCTCCAGTAGTCCTGCATAGCAGCCTGCCACAGTGCTGTATGTGAACCAAAATAGTTCAATAAGTTGGTGCTACTCTGCCTCAATTCATCAATGAGGATCTGTTGAGAAATAATCACTTTAGATAATGAAGTCTCACATTTTCTGATGGACTAAATGGAAACAATGTGTTTCCTTTTAAGTGAGCTTCTCTCTCTGTCTTTCAAAGATGCTTTTTTTAACTTTCTTTTTTTTGTTTTGTTTTTTTAAATGGAAAGAGTCTACCTTTGAGAATGAGGCAGGGAACTATTGACTGGTCCTTGTCTTGAGTCACACAGTCACTGCAGATGGACTAGAATGAAATTATCATGATAAAATTTCTTGATCAAGTCATTTATCAGCTTTCCCTTACAATTCAGGTGAAATTCACATGGTTTAACATAGGAATATAATGTTAAACATTCAGGCCTGAGCAAATCAGCCTGATCACTCCTTATCCAATGGAAATAAACTAGCATTTGCAAAGAGGAACTCAGCTCAGCCCAAATAATGTGTCTAAAAATGGTCAAATGGAACACTTTCTGAAATTGCCCGTTTCCCTCCATCAGCTATGAAACTAAATTAGGACTACCAGATCAAATTTAGAGGTTTAATTCTGTTATGTCTAGACCAAGAAAAGAGGCAAACCCTCCTTCTTGTTTCTATATGTCTACCCAGAATATTCTAACATACGCTTCAGCTTCTTTCCCCTCAGCTTTTTAAAGCTTGTTATTCTGGGTGCATGTTAATTGTCATAAAACTGCTCCAAACTCAACAAGGGAGTGGGAAAAGGAACACACTGAACATCCATCTGCTTACCCCTTGCAGATCTTTGTAGGATGTCCTGACACTGAATAAAATGTTTGGCTCCAAAGCCTTTGAAAATTCCAAAACCAAATACCAAGATTGGATCCCACTTTCTTAAGCCCACACCCTGATGTGTATTTCTCCTCGGAAAATGCATGCTGCATTTATTTATCCTTTTCTTGTCAATATACAAAAAGGTCTCATTTCAGTCACTTTCAAGTCAGCTTCTACAAAACTTTTTTTTAAACAGAAGACACTTCATTTGTGTCACCTCACTTAGAATTCAAGTAGTGTATGTCCTCAGATGAATCAGCTCATGGAGCCCAGAACCTCTTAAATCAAGGCCTGACCTCCAGTACTTTTTCATAGGAGCAGAGCAAGACACCCCAGCTCTGAACTGAGGACCTGGCTCAGAACAACCTGTCACTGATGCATCAGTTTATCTCCCATGGAAGCCCAGCACCACAGCTCAAATGGCAAAATTAGACTGAAAATTAAAAATCATCTCTTTGCCAACAGGGTGGTTGAAAATCGGAACAGCTTCCTGTAGGGGTGGTTGATTCCCAGTGTCTGTCAGTGTGTAAGAGGCATTTGGACAATGCCATTAGCAATGCACTTTAACTTCTAGTCATCTCTGAATTGGTCAGGCCGTTGGATTAGATAATTGTTGTAGGTCCCTTCCAACTGAAATATAATATTCTATTCTATTCTATTCTATTCTATTCTATTCTATTCTATTCTACTCTATTCTATTCAAAATATCCCTTTTCTTTGCTGACATAAATTGTATTTACACTTCAAAGGTGTATACTTTTATTATTCTTAGGACATTCTGTAGAATTTTTTTACTACCAGAAATGAAGTCAGAAGAGATACAGCCCAACTTATTCTTCTCTTCCCTTGTCTCCATTTAAAAAAACATAAGAAGAAGGAAAACCCCTCAGTGTGGTTATAGATTATAAAAATCTACATTGAAAGTAGAATGAGCTGAA
Source organism: Acridotheres tristis (assembly GCA_037013685.1). Lineage (NCBI taxonomy): Eukaryota > Metazoa > Chordata > Aves > Passeriformes > Sturnidae > Acridotheres > Acridotheres tristis. The sequence goes on from CM072884.1 coordinate 77,380,433, forward strand.
TGGCCACAAGACCAATCTGTAGTGCTGTGCTGGTGCCTCAGCCTCAGTCCTTTTGTGGAAAGAACAGTTTCTCCACATTGTTCCATCACTGTTTTACACAGTGTATTAGAAAATCCTCCCTTCTACAGGGAAAAACCATCTCTCTCCTCTATGTTACTCCTGCATCTCCTGAAGCAATGCAAAAATTAGGAGGGAAGAAGATCTGGATAAACCTCATTAGTAATTCACAGCCCTTCAGATGGCCACTGGGAGCCAGTAAAAATTTTGGCAGACACTGGACAGACAGCTGTGGAAATTCTTCTGCTTTCCATCACCAGCATCACACAGCTCTGTGCAGCCAAGACAGAGAAAAGGCAGATTTTCTTGAGATCTCTCTGCTGGCCTGATCAGCCATCAGCCTGGCAGTCAGCTGAAAGCTGCTGGTAAGATGATGGGAGGTGAAAAACTGAGCTTGCAAATGTACCTTGTTCAATCGCATCACTGCCTCAAACTCATGTTCTCACTTCCAAAATATTATCCTAATGGCCCTTGCCTTTCACCAGTTAACAGCTGCTTTCCCCTCACACCCCTGTTCAAAAGCAAAACTTACAAAATGGCACTAAAAGTCCTTTTCTTATTTTTATTGCAGCACACCTCCAATGTCTTTCCCAAATGAACAATTGCTGGCTCCTTCTTTTGTTCACGGATGGGCACTAGAAAAAGCAGCTATTCGACTATTTAAGATTATTATTTCAATTTTCAACATTGACTTTCTTGCTGAAGTCTGAACTAATTTAAAATTACATTGCACGTTTGTTTTTTGGAGAAAAGCTTCCTTGCTTTCCTACTTATAGAAGTTCCTGGTCAAGCAGTACTAGTGTAACCAGCAGCCATGATTTGGTATCGTTTGCTTTTACCACTCCTTAGTCTGTGCAGGTAGTGATACTGCTGACAACCAACCATCTTCTCCTAATGAAGGAAAGGCTTCATTCCACCTGGAGCGAGAGCAGTGGGAGTTAATTCCCGGAGAGAAAGAATTATAGGCATCAGATAGCCTTTAAAAATGTCTGAAATATCCATGCCAGACTCTAATGTCCTGTTTCATTTATTTCTCTTTTAAGGAACTGAAATTTTGATATGGAGTTTCTAGATGAAATTCTGTAATTGCTTGAGAACAACATTTCCTCACATAATTTATATTTTATCAGAAAATAAAAGTCTCTCTTCCTCTCCTTTTCAGGTAAGTTCTTTGGGAAGTCATCAAGAATGTCACAAATTATTTTATTCTTTTATTATTTAATTTAGATTTCATTGCAAGCCAGTTTGAGGGCAAACTTGTTTATTGCTTACGGGATTAACTTTTCATTGTTTCCAGTAAACCCTATGAAGTTTCTTCTAGCACTGAAACTTAATTATGTGTAACATCATATAAATTTCTATGCCTTATTACAAATATTAGAAAATGTCCATAACTAGAATTTTAATTTCTTTTATTGCTTACACCTCTGAAAAACAAGATAATGGTGAAATAAGATGATGATCACTGTGTGTTATTATTTCCCAATAATTAAAAACTCAAAAACTGAGTCCCATTTCTATTCCCATTTAAACTTACAGAAGCAAAATCATAGACAAATAATTCATAAGAAAACAGAGATTTCATAGCCAAATAAAATAAGATTAATTTATACTGGATCTTGGTAAAACCTTAGTTTCCCTGACAGAACAAGAGAGAATCTGAAAGGGGGAAAAACCCAACTATATATAGATGGACTGAAAAAAAAATGGCAATTTACTTCAAAAAGGCAGAAGTTATAAAACACATTTGGATGAAACAAAGACATCACAATGCATTGAGTCCATTCATTTCTTGACTCTGAAGTTGTTTACGTGGCCAGATTGATTGCATTTTGGGGGAAAAAATACCCCAAATCCAAAGTCTCTACCTCTACTACACCAAATAATTTTAAATACTTCATGAAATTTTGTACAAACAATGCACTAAATTCAGAGCCAACAAAGATGATTTTTTTTCCAGCAAAATCTTCTTCTATTGACAACTGCCTTTTTTATTATCCATTTAGCTCCCATCCCCTAAGTTATCACATTTCCAAAGACACATGGACACAATTACTGCATTTTAACATGATGCATGCCTTTTGAAACCAGAGAAGCACACAATACACAGTGCAATAAGTCTACTAAAACACTTCTTTTGAGAGCTTCTTCTGGTATTAACCATTTCTGGTAGACTTACTCATGTCTGACCATATAAAAGACTGTGTACCAATGATGCAAGGACAGAACTGTAAATAACGAAGAAGAACAGGTCTCTTCATCTCTTAAACTAGTTTTATGTGAGTTTAAATAGATGTGCATGTGTGTGCACTATACACAGTCACTTCTGTCACTAGAATCTATTTCAAGTGTGGCTTTAAATTTGAGAATAACAAACAGTTGGAAAGCTTAAACTCTGGCAAGATGACTAATGAAACCCCATACTTAAAGTACTGCTTTATGTTTCTCTGACACCATAATTTGATTTTGAAAATATTTATCTGGCCTGAACATTGATAGATACAAGACACACAAAGAACATTCTCTTAAAACCTAAAGAATACTTAAACGTAATTAATCATTACAAAGAAATTAATTAAATTTGCAATGCTAATCAGAAAACATTATATTAAATATTGTATGTAGTGTTTTTTCTCTCCCTCTCTCTTTGCCAAGCAGCAAGGGATTTTGCTGTTAATGCTTCAAACTGAATAGATTCTAGTCTTTGTGGAAAGACAAGCATTATTTATAGTTAACCTAGATAAACAACAATAAACACTATGGACAGCACTGGGACTCAGCCCCATTGTCAGGTATTTGGTGAGTTTTTAACCCCAACAGCCACTGACACACATGGAGATTTTCCAGATGGTGATTTCAGCACAGTAAGGACTCTGCAGTGCATCCCATGTGTGATCATGATCCCTCAGCTGATTTGCTCCATCCCAGGAAGAATTTCAGTCTCTGCTTCTGCAGGGTAACTGAGAAACCTTCTCTAAAGTGCTGTTCTGAAACCCACAGCCAATCTTTGATCACACAGACTTTGAGCACAGACTGGAGAGAAGAGCTAATAGTCAAAATTTCAAAGTAGCACTAGGGACAGTTTGGGCTTTTCCATACTTTCCTTGTTCACTGTTATAAACTAAAAATATTACATCTTCTGTATTTCAGATCTTGGGGATATAAGTTCTGCTAATCAGTAAAATTCTAGAAACATGAGTAGCTTGATATCAAATGCTCAGAAATAATTCCTTTCTAAGTTGTTTCTCAAGTGACTTACATTTGTGACTCGCTGTACATCTCATGAAATTATGCTATCTCACAGTATTTAAAACCAATCTTGTCACTTTCCAGACACCAATGAATCTTGGTAATTTTCCTAATTTGAGCATCTAGGTATCACAGTGAAAAAAACACTTTTAAAAACCACTTTATCAAAAGCTAAGATAGATATTTCTTTTATATTAACACAGTAGTAGGCAGTTTTCAAGGAAGATTTTTAAGAAATTGTGAGGATTTCAAATGAGACATAATTTTCTATCAGTGAAACTGATAACAAGAAAATGGAAGGAAGGAAAAACCACAGAGAGGAATACATCTTACAGTTCTCTCTATCAACACATGCTTCAGGTGACCAAAGCAAATATGAAGGTGATATATTACTTTTGCCTAGTGATCTCATGCCATCAACCTGCACAAAAATCTGCTATGAGCCTGCATCTGATCTGAGAATACACAGCAGAAAACATTGTCTAAAAGCTGAATGTCTTTGCATTTCTTGTCCTTTTTTTTTTTTTTATGGTGGAATACAGATACTGTGTTCCTACTATTAATGACTCTACCACAACTAAAATTTTGTTTGGTCTTAATTTATGAGATGTTTTATTAATTTCCTTTTAAGGAAAAAATATTTAAAAGGCAAAAAAAAAGATTTAATTTTATATATGAAGAAACTGTTTTAGAAACCAGACAACCCTGCTAAGTGTTCAAATATTCAACAATCACCAGAGAAAAACAAACAGCAATAATAGAAAAGGTCATCTCAGCTTTTTTACTTCCTTCATGCAGGGAGCTATTCTTAAAAACTATGTATATGTCACTGCAATAGTATCTGGGAAGATGATTAATATTATTTTGACCTATTTTGACATTAGTCGTTTCAGAACATAAAGTCCTAGTTTAAAGGAAACCATGAATGGAAGGGTCTCAAAGACAAATATAGAAGTGCAAGTCCAAACAGAAGAAAAAAGATTATCATAGATGAAAAAAGTTCTTATTAAACAAATGCTTTACAGTATTATGAAAAGAAAAAAAAAATCTAGGAATGTTTTGCCAAAGATTTTTCTTTCCCTGTTAAATGGCATTAAGTCCTGCACTTCTTATCACTCCATAGTCTCTTTAAAAACACTGGTTTCCATGGTGGAACACTTTGAAGCTTGCTAGAAAGCCTCAAAGCAGGATTTGTGGGAAAAGTGTCCCCTTCAAACTTCCCACTGGCAGGCATCCCAAACCCCAAGTGGGCAGTACTGGGACCCCCAGGGGGGTTCCTATCACAGCCTGTCCTTCCAGCTGCCATTCCCTGCTACCAGACCATGCTGCTCAGGCAACTGCAGCTCAGATGTGCAGACCAGAAAGGCTGGTCCTGCCTGCCAAAGGGAGGTCTTCCCAAATACCTGCTTTGTGGAGCATAGTAGAAGGGGTGGTAGGGAACTGTACAGTCCCTGCATTACTGGATGAGGGACATCTGTGTGTGTTTGTGTGTGTGTGTGTGTGTGTTTTTCTGTGTCAGGACGTAATTTCACACACACTTGTTCTCAGAGGCAAGTCACTTTAAGGAATGCCAAAGCCTACTTTTCCTTTAGGTCCCTGTACAGCTGCCATAGCTCTTAGATGCATCAATTGTGCACTTTTGCTGAAAAATTGTATTTAACATGGAATATTTCCCAGTCCTGGTGTGCAGAATGGATCCACAGTCTACATGTACTCGAACAATCACATGCTGAGGTGAGAAGGTGGGAACTGGAAGCCCAGTCCAGAGACTTCTTCAGCCACCTTCACATGTGCAAATAGGTTGAGAAAGTGCACAGGTGTGTCCTCTTCAAACTCCTCTGAGCAATTTTTACTCAGAAAAGAGTTGAAAAGATATGAGGTCAAAGCTACTAGTGACGCACCGCTCATTGTTTCAGCTTCTCACCCTCCAGTAACACCATTAGATCAACAGCTACTGTGTAAAAATGAGTGTAGCCACTTCTATACAATAAAATAAAAAGTTAGAACAAGGAGAGAACAGAAGAGTGAAGGGAAGGTGATGAAAGGAAAGAAACTGAACGATGCAACCTTTGGGAAAAGAAAATAAATCAAAGCCAACCCTAGAGTTCCACAAACTAAGAAGGATATGATGGCCACAGAATGCTTACAGAGGAGGGCAACAAAGCTGGAGAAACAAGGCTGGAAGGCTAAAGCCTTCATAGGCTGGTCGGTTTTGGAGAAAAAGAGGCTGAAGGAAGACTTCCCTGCTCACTGCAGTTTTCTCTGGAGGGGAAATGAAGAGGGAAGTGCTGATCTCTTCTCCCTGGTACTCGGTAATAGGACACGTGGGAACGGTGCACAGCTGCACATGTGGACATTTAGACTGGACACTAGGAAGAACTTCTTTATTGAGAGAGTGCTCAGACTCTGGAATGGGATTCCCAGAGAGGTGGTTGATGCCCCAAGACTGTTAGCATTTAAGAGACATTTGAGTAATGCACTTAACAACATGCTTTAGATTTTGGTCAGCCCCGGATTGGTCAGGCAGCAGGAATAGATAGATGATGGTTGTAGGTCCCTTCCAACAGAAACAGTCTATTCCATTGGATCCTTTTGACCCTCTTTATTATATTCTAGTCTATAAATTACAGAGGAGAAAGCATGTGATGCATAGTTTGCTTTTCCTACATTCATATGCCATATGGAGACTCTAGTAAAGTATGGCTGTGTGATTAAGCAATCCCAGCTGCTAAAATGATAAAACAAGTAAAACATCCAAGGATTTCTCCTTTTTTTCCCCTCATGAAAAGGACAGGAAAACCAATAAAATCTGACATATCTGTTCCATTTGACTGACACTTCATTTTGATAATTTATATGAAAAACAAAGGGCTGGCAGGCCTTAAAGGGAAGGTGAACCAGCAATCTCCATGGCATCTTACATGGCAGGTCAAGCTCTTATACATACAACTCCTTACATATGGGCAAGGATCCCCTTTTAAAAAATATATACTTTTTTAAATAAACATAAGCAAAAGGAATACTACAACCACAGGCTCCTCGTTTCCTGTATTTCTTCAAAATGCTTGTACAGGATGACTTTCTAATTTTTAGTTTCTTAGAGTAGAAATAATAAAAGACTGAAGCTACAGACTATTTCTGGCAGAAATTAATCATATCATGTCATTCTCTTAAGCACATTGAGCCAACCACTATTAGGCTACTTTCCTCAGCCACAGCAAACCAAGTCCAGCAATCACATTAACCAGACGGACTTTTTGTGTTGAGTTACCTTGCCTTTGCTTCTGGCATATGCTGTCAGCATTCACTACTCTGTCTGACTCAATATTTCTAAAGCAATGTTCCCACACCTTCCTACATACACTTGGCACAGCCCTTTGACCTGCTTCAGCACTACAAACCTACATAGCCAGCACTTGCATAGAAGGAGCTTAAAAAGGCTATGAAAAAATATTTTTTAAAGTCTAACTAGCAGTTCCTAACCAGCCTGGGCCAAGGCATTGCTGTCAAACCTTGACATTTATCCTGAACCACTAAGCAGAATGTCTACCACCAGAGGAGAGACGCACTGAGTTATAGGGGGAAGAGAAGTGATGACACTCAAATGAGAAGGAAAGTAAAACTATTCACCAAATGAGTTCTGGAATGAAATGAAGCAATCCACAGAAGACCATTACCTAAAATATTAATTGCAGAACAAGGCAAACAAACCAATGTCTTGTAATATAAGCACTGCAAGAAAGAAAGACATGAGATGTTTAAATTTATTAGCTTATCAAAAGGATAACATTTATACAAGCTGAAACATGTCAATAAACTTTAAGAAGCAGTCAGCTCTTTAGTGCTAAATCTTCCTTAGCTTCTCTAAAGATGCCACTTCTGGGATGAAGAGTGTCCTTTGTGCCTGCATCTGAGAACTAAGGATGAGTCATTGCCAGAAGAACACTGCTGCAGGACAAAGCCCATCTTTTATTACCTAATCATGAAAATTAAGCTGTTTTAGTATAACTGTGATATGTTGTTGTAATTAGGATATCACTGTGTTTCCACGTAGATTTGGTCTAACCTTAAACCTCATTTTCATAGCCTGTGGCTCCCCAAATGATGACCTTATTTGCTAGCCTCTGAGACTTGTGAAGGCAAAAAGTTATTCTACCATTTTGTACCTTTTCTACCATTTTTGTACCTTTGACTTTTCTTCCCTTGATATTTCTTTGTTTCATTCTAGTTGAAACACGAAAAACAGCAATCTTCACAGCATGCTACAAAAAGTCCCCAAAAGTCATTACTAGACCCTCTTAAGCATATTTGGATCTTACTCTTTGTCTTTCTTACCTCTATGTCTTACTCCATGTTTTTTCATTTCAGCCAGCAGTATGACAGAGTTTGAGGCTCCAGGGTACCACTTAAGACCTAAAGTGCCTGCTGTGCTATATTAGAGCCAGTGGAGATGTCAGCAAAGACAAATCTGATTGCTTCCACAGGACAGCTTCGTGGCACTTACTGTAGCCTCAAAGACCTCCTGAGATCTGCTGACAACAATTCGAAGACCCCTCAATCCAAGCAAACTAGCATGTGTCAGCTAGCATCTAGAAAATCAGTAAACTTCCTCATTCTTATCTTGAAGCCAGCTCAGAATTATGTATTACTGAAATCCTTCAACCTCTCTCTTTAACTTCTTTGTCCCCAGATAGCTTTTCTTGCACTGCCGATCTGCATTCAGCTGCTGAGACTTCCCACTTTAAACTGTGTCAAGACACTGATGATGTTATGACAGTGCAGGTTGTAATGTAGAACATATGACACAACTTAGAAAGAAGTACAAAAAAAAATCTATTTCAAGTGCAGGAGCAACCAGTTTTCTAATGTTTAACAAAAAAAAAAAAAAAAAATATCCAGGCCATTGCAATAAAAAACAGCCATAAAGACATGCTTGCTGGTAGAGTAGATTATTTTAAGATGGTGTCTTTTCGACACAGGAGCTCTCAACTACATATTATTATGCACTAAACTTCCAATTTTAAAAATATGATTGTTCAGAGTCACTTTCCTAAAGCAAATGTAAGTGCCATATTTCCACAAGTGATGAAAACCAAGTCTTGGTTCAATGGCTTCTACTTTTATAGTGTGCTGAATTTTGTGTGATGAATATTTTGATAAAAACAATCTGTTTATTTAGATGTCTAAATAAGGGCTGAGTTAGCACATCAGATTTCAGACAGGTGAAAATTATTTTCCATCAAAACATGAAAGGTCTCTACAGTGAAAATTCTGACACATTCTTAGCAGTAATAGCAAGTAAAAGTCCTAGAATAGATTATTTTTTTCTCAGAAAAACTTTCATTAAAGCTGCTATGCCTGCCATTTGAATCCCATGTTAAAGGAGGATGTGTCTTGGCAAGCAGGAGGGCTTTTTAAATGCATGTGTACAGCTCCTGGTCAAATGAGTAAATAATAGACATTTTTCCTAGAAGCAACTCATGGCCAGAGGGTGCCCTTAGAGCAGTAAAATCATAAAGCTTTGTGTGTCCAAGAGAGAAGTCCAGGTCTCTGACATTTGTTCAAGCCATCCATATCTCCAACATGTGATTACCAGCAAAGGTTTGGGGAGCAGAGGGACAGGGAAGCAGAAATGAACACTGTGAGAGGCAGAGACATGTATCAATAGATTCACAATCAGCCAGGGCCTATCAAATTTTTTTTGTTTGTTTGGTTGGTTTTTTTTGTTGTTTAAGAAATAAACACAAGACACAAAAACCTGTATTTTATAAAACAAACTGTGGTGTAGAATAGGGACTTATTTTGAAGCGTAAGCAATGTGTGCATGATTTTGACTGGCTCCTTATGTTTAACTCATTGCTTTCCATACTTAGCCCTTGATTTTTCTCCTTCTGTTGATAGTGGCTCCTTGGACACACTCTGCACTAGACTGCACTTTGTTTTTATTCCAGTATGAAACACTGGATTGCAATAAGTAAAATGTTAAGAATGGATTCTTAGCCAGGTGGTATTCAAAATAAGAAGGTACCATACCACCTGTGCTTTTACAAAATGTTGTGTCACACTGTGATGAGGTAACCATCATGTTGCTGTGACTCAGTGGAGCTCTTTGTTGCAACATACCTTCTGAGCCAAAGGCATAGACATAAACAAGAAGCGGAAAAGTATGTGATGCTTTTTTTTTCTGACCAGCCACAGTGGATTGAAAATAAAACAGTAAAGCTGTGCCAGCTACAATAATTTTCTATGGAAAAGGAAACATTCCAAGGCTGTAAGAGGAATCAGACAGACGATAAATTAATTCAGAATTCTTAATTCAGCCAACCTTGTCATGCTTACGATCATTTTGCATATGCCCTCAGTACATATGAAACTCATCCACAGCATTGCTTAAATTCTTCACTCTGCATTCAAGACTTTCATGTTTCTTTGGCAGTGCACAGAAGGAATCAAACAACATTTAGCAGGGGAGTTGAACAGCAACCATGAATTTGGTGCAAATAGCTTCTGCACTAGTCTGTCTTGGGAGCCTTCAGTGGCATGCCAGGAGTTTGCCAGAGTAAGAGATCTACAATAAGCACTACATTACAGCTCAGGAGCTGTCATTAATAGAGTGGGAGAGACAAAAGCCCCTCCAGCTCCCTCACTAAACCAAAATGAATTCTCCTCTCAAGAACAATACAATAAATATAAACCCCCTAATGGAGTATTATTTTCCTCTCTTTCAGCTCATCCACATGAAAACCTAGAAAGAGGATGCTACACTGCAGAATTGTCCATGATTGCAATGTCCCCATTCCTACTGGAAACCCTTGCATTTGCCAGGCTGAGGCAACCAGCTTTCCTGAGGGTGAAACATTATCTCCAACACACACACGAATAAAGCCTAGCAGGGCTCACAGAAACCTACAAGTAACTGTTTCCTGGTCAATAGACTTTGCATTGCTATTCAGTCTCCTGAAGAACTGAATCTTTGGAAGACTAAAGTGATGCTGGCAAGGAGAAAAGCAGATGGAAGCGCACAGATTCTTCCATAATAGCACTCCCCACAATGAATGTCTGCCCTGAGATCATTAAGACCTTCAGTAACTAGGCTGTTCACTTGAATTTATGTCTGCTTCTGAATATCTAACTGGAACCACTACAATAAAACCACCTTCCACTTTCTTGAGTTTAAAGAAGGTCGGGCTTGATGTCATCAAATGAAAGCTGAGCTTTAATGCCCTCAAATGTAAAGCCTCCATATTATTTACATAGCTATAGTTTTCAGTAGCCTTTACAATCCACCTGTCTCTTTATGATGCTTCTAATCTTTAAAGGAACTAATTCACTCAGAACAGAGAAATCAATAGCATGTGATTAAGTGCATCACTACCTGCCTGCCCTGTTAAATGATGAGTTAAATTCCATAGTATCAAAATCTCTTCTTTAAAAGCTGAATGTCATGAAATCAACTTCATGTGATCCTCCAGAACACCTGTATCCCACTACAGCAATAGGGCTGCCATTTTCAACAGTGAAATTCATAAAAGCATTAGAACTCTTTCTTGACATCACACTCAGGGCTGGAACTAACTCCTGGAAGAGAAAAAGAAATTACCAACCTTCAAAGAAAATTGTAAAAGCTACTGTCCTCAGGGAAATCAAAATATTTGTATAGGTCTATTACTATTTTGGAACTAGAGACGGTAATTGTCACTGACATGCACTTTTTATGTTGTGCAATGTACCTGAGTAATACTGAAATGAAGCTGTAAGTAGAGAAAGAGCCACCTTTGCTCTTCTTTCTGAGCACTTTGGTTCTACAAGTCAAAGAATAACTATATTACTTGATCTGATTACCTACAAGTGAAGAAGGAAACACACAAAGCGACGCCTATGAATGCTGAGATAGGCAGAAAGCAGGAAGACAGAAAAAATCCTCTAGGCATTATTGATCCTCACCAATGGACACAGCCAAGCCAAAGCCAGCTATTTAGCTCAAGCTACTTTTGTGATTTCTTTGTCTCTCTTTTCCCTTCTGTGCTAGGTACAAATCCTATGTGTCATCATATTTCTTGTCAGAGTCTGAATTAGGAAAATAGCTATGAGGTTGTTGTTTGGTTTTTTTTCCTAGGAATTACAGCTGTAGAAATGAAGCCGTTACACAAAACAGCAAAGTTTCCTAAAAGCCACCAAAACACCCCTTTAATATAGAACTGTTTTTATCCAAAGCAAACACTGCTATTGCAGTTGCAGATTTCAAAATGGTATTTTTAATCTTTAACACAGATTTATGCCTCCATAGTTCCATAACTTTCTGTAAAGAACTCATGATCTTCAGTCTTATTACTATCAGGGTTTCTATGGAAAATTCTTTTCTTCTTTCGAAGCCAATGACAGATTCAAGATTTTATATACACCCACATGGGCATAAACACATTTTTTGGTTTACTGGATATATTCGCCTTCTCTCTGAGAGAAATATAAAAGAAGCCTGAGTGTGGAAAACTGTGAGAACAGAGAAGGGGCTTCCATAAACCAGGTATTCTGCTACCTGCATGTTTCCAAAGACTGCTTGGCACCCTTTAGAGAAAGCATGTTTCCACAGGTGGAGGTGTACACAGCAGCCTGAGCTGTGCTAGCTTTGAGCCCCCTGAAAATCTTCAGCTCTACAGTTCATCTGTACGGCCCCACCAAAAATCGATGCTCGTGCACCTGGCTAATTGCTGGTCACTTCCTCAACAGCAAGCAGTACTGACCCAACAGCAGACATCTGCTTGATCTTTCTCTCCAGTCACTGGGAAAGATGGAAACACACCTAGTTTTCAGCCTTTTTCAAAAGAATGAGGATGAATGATAGACACAGCAGCTTGCAAGAGGATAAAGAAAAGAGGCTGCAATTTTTCATGGATAATAAAATAATGAATGACTGAGGGATATTATTTAAGTATACAGGTGCAAAAGATTGCTAGCGACAAAGCTTGACTTTGACCAGACAATGCAATATAAACAATAATATTTAAAAAAGGAACAGCAGCAGCTACAGTAATACAAAAGACGAAAATCAGAAATACATTGTTTTCCAGAAAGGAAATTGTGACTGAAACTAAATAAGCAGAGTAATACACATGCTTTGCTTAGTGACCTGCTGTGTAAGACAGTGCTTCAGCAGCATGGAATTGTTAACTTAAAGAGTTGCTTTGACATTGTTCAACCTTGTGTTAGGATACAATATTTAGCATTATTCTGAATGTTAACCAAAGAATGGAAAGGAATGAACTAAAATTAAGAATTTAAATAGTATTTAGAAAAGTATGTGCCAATTAGAATCAAAAAACTTGTTGTAATTTTAAACTGTTGGTTACTGAATATGTAGGCTAAACATCAGTAATAGGAAGTACATTTAATGGCAGAAGCCTTTAAATAACTGAAAAAAAAAGTGTACTAAGGATTATGCCACTTTAAAAAACAGTAGGTATTATACACCCTCTATGAGTTGTTTTGAATATGTCACAGAATGCTAGGAATTACACATTTAGAATCATAAGCATTTGGCTATTGCCACTGAAATAGACTGAAATTAATGGTATTAATATCTAAAACATAAGCAATATGTATGTTATGAAATTAATTCTGATGTTTAAAGCTTTGCATGACCTTAAGGAAATTCAGACAAAGTACCTGCAATGCACCTGACCTGTCAATAAATTATAAGATGTCACGACCTTTGAGAAGAAACATTCAGAGACATTCAGAGCCTGAAATAACTGGAAGAAGGTACTGAAAATATATATATATGTATATATGTACCATTTTCAGACTTTCCTTCTTATCCCTGTAAAGACTGTTGGCAATGCTCAGTTATAAGCTTTAAATTAGAGAGAATTATGAACATAACACTAATAAATTACAATACATGCAATGCCTTCACTGTGAGTGAACGCTGTATAAACAAAGTGTATACAAAGCAATTTCATTTCTTCAGAGATCGTGACATTTATAAATTACTCTCTTATAAAATGAGATTAAGGTTGCTAAATGACCCGCATAGGCACATTTTACTCTAAAATGAGACCCATAACTCATAACATGGTATTGGTATAGGGATATCCATAGAATACTCTGATCCTTTACACTCCAGTGGGTTTCCAATAGCAGTGCCGACTTCTGTCATGTTTTCTTTGTACATTTCTTTAGTCAGAGAAATATGGCACAGCAGTAGTTCCAGAAACAGATTTCACAAAACACACATGTGATGCACAGAAACCCCTGAGGCATTGTTCCTCCTTGTCAAGCAATCAGTGTGGCTCCCAGCCACAAGTTATTTCACAGCTGTGGCAAAAATTATTTTTTTTTTAAATATGCACACTCTGGTGTGAAGTCAAGAAGCTGAAGTCCTTAAAAAACTGTATCCAAACCCATGTACTTGACTAAATTATTAGCTTTTGTCTGTATTAAAACATCACTATCCTAGCCGAGTCAAAAGGAAAAGTCATGATATAAATGCAGCAAAATGTTGCATCATTTCTCAGCACATCATCCAGCAAAAATTTATGCTTTCAATACCACTCTGAGGTAGAAAGGCATCCTCCTCATGTTGTAGTGGGGGATGTAAGAGAGATGCTTTGTTTATCCCAACCCTCCAGAAAATCTACAGAAGTAAGAGGAACATACTTTATCTCGGCTGTGCCAGCTACCATCCTTCGTGTTACATCCAGCATGATTTCTGATGTTTAAATTCAAAAATTTGGTACAAACCATATGACAACCCACATTAACTGTAGTGGATTGGTGGTAAATCACCTTTTTGTCTGCTTTTTTACAAGGATTTTCTGAACAGCTGGATTTACTATAACCTTCAGACACAGAAGATGCTGTGTTCCCCAAATCTCTGAATTTCTTTTTCCCTCTGCATGCAGGTTAGGCCTCGGAGTTATCAGAAAGCAGCTTTTGGAGGGCCGGTTGTGGTATCAGTTTATTTTTTGTTATTTTGATTCAAACATATAATCCAACACAGTAGCAAAACTTCACAAATTTCAAACACCAAAATACCCCACTTTGCAACATTAAGAATTCTAGTGTTTGATCTGTTTGGCTCCCACAGTTCAGATAAAGACACATACAAAATTATGGTATGACCTATGCAGAGTTCCAATTTTTAAAATAAAATGTAAATTCTATCAGTTAACATGTTAAATGAGTATTTTGCTATTACAACATTACAGAATACTTATATAGGGAAATATACACATGCTTCAAGGAGCCAGTAAATAAGCATCCCAAAAGGATGCTGTAAATATTGCTTGAGAATGTCATGTACCAGCTGTAGTACACAGTTCATCATAGTGGAGTTATAGGTAAATAAAACCATGGACTTCTATGTATTGTATTCCCAACCCTGACTTTCTCTTCCTGATTAACTTCGATGACAACACCCTACTAGTTCTTTAAATTCCAGTCCTTGAATCCATAAAGGAAACATATGCAGCAATGATCCTGAGTCTAACATTTTTCAGCCTGGTCATGAACACTGCCAGATAACTTAGTCAAGCAGCAAGTCTCTGACAAGAAGGCAAGTATTTGCCAGTGAGAATTGCCATTCTTTGGACAGCTTTATCATCAGAACTACTAACAGCTGTGCTTGAAACCAAGCTTTGGCTTCATTGCATTAAGCTTTGCTCACCACTCCTCTTTCCAACACAAGAACTGGTAATGGCATACACTGTTTAAATCCCCTTCAATTTATCCTGTCATATTTTATTCCAACAACATAAACTGTGATATTGCAAGATACTGAGTGTTATAAAGTACTGAGTGACTTTTACTCCTATGAATGTCAGTTAGAGTTCAGTTTCTTATAAAACTGGGCTGATATTCCCTATCTCCTGTGAACAAATAATCCATGAAAACAAACAAAAAAATCTAACATGCTGCATTAAGTATATTTCCATGGCAAAGTATCAAAGTGTTCTTGCAGACATTGGCAATTTCTGTAAATATTTTGCCAACCATGAAGTGAAAGCTATTAGCAGATTACAGACCTGCAATTCAACATGCAAATCCCCAGATCTAGTGTATTACTTACGGTTCATGAGCTTGAAGTGAAATCCAGAGAAATTTTAAGGATCTGTTATAAACTCTAGCAGACTTTGTATGCATACACAGAATGAACCTTCTTCAGATCACCTTCTTTTGATGTGAAAACATCATCAAGTTTGCAATAACCTTTATCCTTTAGGATCTCTCCCCTTACACTTCAGCTACACTGAAGTGGACATAGATGCAAAAGCACTGTTATCTATGCTTCCCAATACTTTAAAACAATTTAATGTTATATTTTCAAATACATCTGATTTTCCAGTGAGCACACCATCAGTACATGCTGTGACTTCAACTGTTGCTATCTGCATTCATATTATCTAAATACTAGCCTGGAAGATTTCTGCTTACAGATATGCATTAAACCTGTCTGTTTGAGGCTGGATATCTTACTTATTCAAGATAAACAACTGTGCTGAGAAATAAAAAAGGAAATTCATATTTATAAAAATTTAAACATAGAAGAATACTATTACGTGCTAAAAAAGAAAGGCTATCATACAAAACTTTTGGTATTTAAGTACACGTGAGTAATGCTTTCATTCTATTACCTAAATCATCATGTTATTAAAAAATAAGCTATGATGGAGATGTAGCTACTTCATAGAATCTGATATATAGATGATGTTTTAAAGCAAATTAAGGCAAAATACTTCTTGCACAATTTAATTGAACATAGGAACTCTCTGTAAAGTGAAAAAGGGAAATTTCAGTGGAATTCACAAAGGGAATAGAATCTTATCATCCGAATTCCACCTGACACCTAAACATAAATTTTTTAAAAGTCCCATATTTAGAAGTGCCTTATTTAAATAAAGGTGTATTTTTTTTCTTTTTCTTTGTGCCTGATGGCCAAAACTGTCAGCATCTATTGATATGTCTACCTGTTGAATTATTTATATTTTAAGTGCAATATTATAAAAAACAGGGCCTGAGGCAAAGAACGCTTTGCAACAGAGCCATATTTATACTCATCTGAGAGCCAAGTGAAAAAAACACTCTTGAATATTTATTTCAAACAAAATATAATTTAAATGAACTCAATGGGAAACAATTTCTAGGTGCAACCAGTTGGATTTTACTAACTTAATGCAGTGATAACCAATGTGTGAGAGTTTTCTAGATAAAATATAGAACGAATTGTGTCCTACTGTTTCCAATTACTAAGAAAGGAATTAAAAAAAAAAAAGTAAAAAATAATATTCCAGCACTGTCTGTCAGGAAAAACGACCTGTCAGATATATGACAGTCTGGCAGCATTTTGGAAAACCTTGACATTTTTCTAGTTATGCTAAGATCCAGTTCATCTCTCAGCAGCATAGTGCCAACACCAACCATTTACTATACGGAAGAGGCTGTATTTAAGCTGAAATTCACACTGGACTGCTGGTGTGCTCCACACTCCCAATGGTCCCATGGCTGAAGTTGTGTGCCAGGATATCACTGGAGAGCCCCTCTGGCTGTGTGAGCACAGGGTCCTGCCCAGGTAGGAGATTGTGCTATGACACAGGGCAGCTGAACAGCTGAACTCAACAGGACCACAGCACAATCTGGACTGGAAGGCACCACAGAAGGCTTCTGGTCCAACTTCCCCCATACAGCAGCTCCAAGATAATGCCAGGTTTCTCAGGGCACTGTCCAGTTATCTTTAGAATATCTCCAAGGATGGAGCCTGCATTACCTCCAGGGGCAGCCTGAGAGTTCAGCACACAGTGGGTGCCTGCAGTCAGCATCTGGCCTGAAGTTTATTGCCCACATACACATCACATGCACTTTGAGCTCTCAAAAAAAAAAAAAAAAAAGAAAAAAAAATTTTAAAAAATGGGTTGGCCTTGTCCTTCCCCCTCCACACTGCACCAGGAGTAACCAGAGAATCACAGGATCACAGAATAAGCTGAGCTGGAAAGCACCCACAAGGATCATGGAGTCCAGCTCCCAGCACTGCACAGCACCACCCCCAGGAGTCACACCATGAATCACAGCATTTGAATCTCACCTCCCCCTCAGATGTAGTAAATGCAACTCTTCTGCAGCACCAGAACTGCCTTCTGACAGAAGTACCTTATTAACTCTAACTTCAGGAGAAAGGGAAATCTTGAACACACCTGAGTTACACATTCATATACTAAAAAAACATAAATCAGTATTAATCACGTTTTGGAGCCTGTTCTCTAGTGAGCAATTTTTTTTTAAGTAGCTTCCATGGATGATTTCATGTGTGCAGGTGTGACTCTTTTGGTTTCACTCTCTCAGAAACCGATTACTTTCACTGTCTCTTAGAGAATTAAATCAGCAAGAGACAATGGCAAAGAGAATCAGGTCCTTACTTACAAAATAATCCATGAAAGTTTATGCTAATATAAAAGCAAATAGGACTTGTTGTGAACTTAACTTGGCTACATAACAGTGTTTTCTAATGAATAAAGCAAAAGAAATACGCAATAGTATTTTCATAATGCGTCTAAAATATTGTATGCTACAAGTTTTTATACAAGTCACGTAAGGGACATAAGGTTAAGGCATTAACAGAGAAATTATTTCATCTGTGGTTAAGGGTTCCAACCCACAGTCTGAAAGGTCTCTTTGCTTATGTCAGCTGCATGTTACTCTAATGGTCATGACTCCTCTCTGATTTAGACTAGTTACTCCAGATTATATTAAATCTAACTCAAAATCTTGGCACACTGCCAAGATTTAAGAAAACTGCAGGCTTTTAAAACTCAAAATTAGAGCTTCAGCCTTTTTGATGACTACTTATTATAATCCTATTCATTCGTTTCTCAGAACTGTCTCAGCTATGGAGGGATGCTGCTCTGTTCTATGACTTTTCACCTAGCCATATATAAAGAAGATTTCCAACAATTAGTGCAAAAACAAAGGCAGACAAAAAGGAGAGGTTTGCCATGTAGGCTACATGCAACTGTAATTAAGCCTGGGAGTTAAAATAGAGATTTCAGTTTCTCCCTAAGGAAGCCATTCTTCAAGAAAGACTCACACAAAGGTTAGCCTTCTTTTTCTAATTGCATGAACAGAAAATGTTATAGAAAGACCATTTTAATTATAACTACATTCATTTCTATCAAATCTACAGTTGTACACACTTATAAATGTAAATTCAATAAGGCTCACCTTCCTTTTTCAATTCTTATGAACAGCTAATATGAAAGCTCACCTTTTAATTGCACTTCTTGACATGTCAAACCATGTACAGGTATTCTGTTCAAAGGCGCCAGTGCATAATCAAGCTGTAGAGCACCATAAAAACTACCTTCTGCCATAAAGCTCTACATATGCACAGGTGATGGCACATAGAATCTCATTAAATTCCTCTTATAGCCTTCCAGACTGGCTGTGAAAAGATGATGCACATATAAATATATATGTTTATGTGTGTGTGAGCATGTGTGCACACACACACAGACCAGAAGCACGAAGGAGTGGAGAAAGGATGACAGTACACTTCACTTGGTTTTCCTTACTACAATGAAACTGATTAATTTACTTCTCAGGTGGTGAGGCCTGCACCTCCCTAGAATGTTTGCACTTTCATCACCACTCAGCTGCAGATGAGCAACTTAATCTCTACAGGAGACTGAAGAGCAGGTGAGACAACTTAATGGAGCACATCTCCATACCCATCTTGATTATCAGATTTAGTTTTGGATTACATGCATTTTCCATGCAGTATCAGGTTCAAAGCCCTAATCTCTCTTTTTAAAAATCTCAATGACTGAGCATCAAGATATCTCATAGTTCAAATACTGTGAAAATTTGGCAAATAATTTTATCCTTCTGGCAGAATGGAACTTTGTACAATAAAGTTTTTCTCAGTGAATTGCATCAACGTCAGAGATGGGGTTCACCTTCCACTTTCAATGCAAGTCACATTTCTTTCAATCATCTCTAACAACCCATATGCCTCTTTCTGAGAAATCAAAACAGTTAGTTGGGCAATATAAAATTTGTATTTTAGAAAAAAGATGACATGGCTAATATAATGTACAGTATATAATGTTACATCCATTATATACATATGTTATAATGCTGCAATTATATTATTAATATATATTTTAAGATGTCATACTAAACATTAATAATCTTTAATGCATTCCATGTTGAAAAGAGCAACAATGAAAGATAAGATTGTGGTCAGTCACCTTTCCTTAGTCCACAAATGCAGTGCTATGCTTAGGTACAATAATTGATGCCATTTTTCATGGGAGGAACATGGTAAATTAGCCACAGGTATCATATGCAACTGAAGCTTTTCTGTGTCTTGTATATGCCCATCCACACCTGCCCATGTCCACGGAATAAAGAACTAACAAAGCCCTGGGAGATGTACTCACTACCTAAATATAGCCTAATTTTTTACCATGCCTGTCCAACCAGACTAATCTTAGTTAGACCTAATGATCACTGCCCAGCTAGAACTAGCCTAGCTGAGTAATAACTCGGAGCAAAAGTCACTCTCCCACTGCTGGTTGCACATACTGACTGCACTGCCACATCTAATCTCATGCCATTATAATATATTAAAGTTTCTGTTTTTCAGAGAAGGTTTACCAAGATGTTTTGAATTCACCTCACTCTTACACAGTGGATTAGAAAGCTTTTCCCAGAACAAAATGAAATAAATCGTCCTTGCTATTTCACTTTCTTTTCATTTAATCCTCAATTCACAAAATTGGGTCATTTTCAATGGTTTTACCACATGAAACAGTAAGGAATAATAATAGCCAGCAATTAAGTCAAATTTAGCACTTATTACTCAACAAGAATTGCCTAGGAACAGAACATGTTTTCCATAAATGCACTCATTGTTCAAAATTCTTTTATGCATTTGCATCCTCTCCTACAGATATTTAATAAGCTGCTCATTGCAAGAATGTATCAGAAGATGAATACTCACAATTCAAAATTAAAGTTAATTTGACAGAGCTTAAACTGAATGCGTTTTTTGATGATTACAGAAGCATAGCTCATCTGATCTGCAGTATGTCCATTCATGAGTCTGAATTCCATATTTACTTTTCATTAATATTCGCTAATAATAATTAAACACAGTTTTTTTAACTACTTCTATGAGTAACCATGTTCTGAAAAGATTCAAGCTACCTACAGCAGGATATAAACCAGCTTCACTGAGCCCTGTTCTGTCTTTGAGCACAAATCCAAGTGGTGATATACAATTGAAATCAGACTATAAAGTTCTAAAGATGAAAAATATGGTATGTTTGACATGAAATTAAAATAATTCTGCTTCTTTTCTGTATGTGTAAATGAAAAATACAAGCTACTGTCTTGATGTGACACACAGTGTCAAACGTTCATGATTTCATAGCAAATACATAAGTGATCCATTTTGTATTCATCAGGTTTGATATGCTGTCTGGCCTCAAAGACCCCTCTAAAATATGTACAAAATCTGCAGTACCACACATTCTTTTCTGGACCATTATCTTTTTCAAGCCATATATAACCACTCATCTACTACAAAATTGAAGTTTTACATCTCTTCCTTTTTAATTTCAGTTATAACTTGCTAAAGAAGTCAACATTCCCTTACAGTACAAATCACTCAGGTTGAATACTCATTACATGATCAAAATAGAAAGCGAGGAGTTAGAATAGGCACACTGTATTTATAAAATCCTTTGACTGTACCCATCTTCAGTTTCCTAGCAGAGAGAATCAAGCCTTTAAGTTAAAAATAGTCTTCAAATCTTTGGTCTTTAAGTTAAAATTAGTGCTTGAAAACATTCACGCTCTGGGAATTATAGCTCGAGCAACAAATCTCACCATTTCAGTTACAACATGTGACAACGCTCCTCTGCAACACCCAAAAACCTTCACATGAAGGGATGTTCCCTATTAGGCAGAGACTCAGGAGGCGTAGCAGCTCCAGGTTGGGCGTAACGTGGGCTCTGAGCCTGGAGCTGGAGCACAGTGCCACAGACGCCGCACTGCACATCCAGCCTCCATCCCACGGGCTTGGGGAGCAGTGTCATGATCAAGATGACAGTGCCACATGGCAATAAAGTAAATCTGCTTCAGGTCCTTGAGGCACATGTCCAGCCCATACGTTATTTCAGCTGCCAGCCCTCATCCCGTGACTCCTGCAATTCGCAGCTGTGCAAAACAAGAGTGCAGTAGGCAGACAGATCAGATTTGGTGTTTGTGCTTTGCACAGCTGCAGGAGGGCTCACCCTGTGCACAGCAGCAAAGGAGTCAGCCTAGCATTTGTTACTCTAGGTTGTTCAGCACCTAGCTCTCACTCTCATTTATTTGCAGACTGGTAAAAACAAACCAATGATGTTTTGAAATTAAGATGTTTCATTTCAGCTTGCAGTCTAACATGGTTTGGATTTCCCAGTCTGACCATGAAACCAAGTGGAACCCTGCAATGAGACAAGTGAGACCATGAAGGTCTGTGTTCCAGCCACCATTTGGCACAAGCCAAATCACTGTTTTGACCAAATCTCTGTACAGACCTTGTTGGCTTACATAGCCATTCATCAGAACTGACTACAGGTAATAATACTGGATAACTAAGATTTGTTCTTGTCTTGAAATAAACAAGACCATATGTGAGAATATAACAGAAAAATGAACTACAGCATGCCTCTCTTCTAAACGCAAAAAACTTGTGCATAGGATTTTTCATATCAGTAGACTGATACCTAAAAGGGCTAATTAGGTATTTTGTACAAAATTCAAAAAAAATAAGGGACCAAATTAATGAAAGTATAGCTACCTCTTCCACACTTAAATATCACAGTAATGGAGAAGTACTCTAAAATGCTTTATTGCCTCCCATTTTCTTTCAAGTTGCAAATTTTACCAAATTATACAGGGGTGTGAATATCTATACACACACATAGCATTGCAAACCTCACAAGATTATAACCCACAAGCAAAATTAGTATTATTATGAATATTATTTCCAAACTGTTCTTACCCCTTTCCTCACCTCACTTTTTCCCCTCTGATTACATGCAAGTAGAAGGTAAAATGAGGAAATACAGAGATTCTGGGCACCTGCTACACTTTCTGCTTTTGCTTCTCTTTCCCTCACGTCACCTCACGTAATGGGAAAGATGCAGCAGGTTTCTTGGTTTGCCACACAGGTTGCCACACTCCTGGGACAGCAGAAACTGGTGCAGGCTATGCAACACCTGCCTCCACTGGAAGCATTCTGCATGCCAGTCCAAAGCTATCTTCCACTTTCCTGCACTGGCAGCCATCCCACCCTCTGCAGCCAGCACTGAAGCAGAACTGCTGAGCTGTCAGCAACTTCTCACAAGAGGCCAATTTTTACGCCGCATAATTGTAGCAAAAAAAAAAAAAAAAATCACGAGAGTTGGCAACCCGTGTTAAATTTGCATGCATATCTGATTAACTGTGTCTTTAGAAAACACAGTCTTACAAAATATTGCAAAATTATTCATTTTATTTTTTTAAAGTCTGGATTGAATTCTTTCGAAATATAAAGCCTGTTTTCTTCTCCCTTCCCTCCCTCCAAGTGACTATAATCCATTTTTCCTTTGAAACTGTAAGATTTTATTTCACATTGCTTGGGAGTTATGAGCAAAAAGAGAAAAACAGTAATAGGAGTGAAAAATGAATTTGCCAGCTTCATCTTTATTTAAGCTGCCAGAGAATTAAATAGAACACTTCCCTGCAGTTAGTCCTCTTCTTCCACCCACTTCTCCAGAATATATCTAGAAGATAAGGCTTCAAACTGGTTAATCAAAGCTTATGGAAGTCATTCTCGGGGGCAGTTTTATATATCCCCTACATGCCCTTAGCCTGAGTTCAAACTACTGAGATCACGATACAGGAAAGGAGCCAGGATGTTACAGATCCAGGCACAGATGGGAAACCTGCTCTAGCTCACCTACACAGCTGGTGTCAGAAGGCCAAAAACGTAATTGCCATCCAAGCTAGAGTGTAAGAGCTACAGTGAACTCGGACAAGATTTTCATGTTTGCCAGACTGACTGGAACATATTTTCTGACGCTGGAAACTGAGCATTGCAGGAAGATTGAGGTAGGAGTGTTGAGGTCACATTTGCTGACCCTGCAGAAGAATTTGGTTCTGACACGCTCTTGTTTAACCTTTATCTGTGAAAGCCTGAATGACAAATGCTTTATTTCAGACTGTGACTGGGGCTGCCAAACGTCCATTTCATGTGGCAGTCTCAGCTCAGCTTGGCCCTTTTCACCCAGCAGCCACATGGGACCACCCCAACCCATCCCTTCTCCCCAAGGAAGTCAAAGTAAGGAAGAACAAACACCACAGGAGGAAGGACCCAGTCTGCATCTTTACCTGCCAAGCTACTGCACATAAGAATGTCTTTCCAACCTACCCCCCTTCACAAACCTGCATCAAGAGCTTTCTTCCCAATCAAATATGAGTAAGCCCACTTAAGCCATCTTCCCCATTACTGAGCCCTCACAACAACCAGAAACTTCCAGCAAAAGAAAAAAACAACTGGTTTCCAAGATCAAACCACCTGCCTTCATCTCACCTTCACTCCACCTTGCTCAGTGCCTTCCTGGCATCCATGGCTCAAGGAGCAGACTCTCCAGCACATGTCCCTACTGCACAGCTCCAGTGCTCAGGCAAAGCTCAGTGCTCAGACAGTGAAGACAAAGAATAAAAAATTATCAGGAAGCAGTACAAAACAAAGTACATCCATGTGTGAGGCAAAGCTAAAAGCTCTCCCTTCTCCTGTGGTTCCAGAGGCATGTATTCTTTATTCCATAAAGGTGCGTTGTGCAAACTGCCAAATATTGCCATGAGAAAAGCTGTATCAAACTGGTTACATTTTCTTTGCAATAATTCAGGCAGAATTTTGAATGCTGTATTTTGCTCAAAGTGAAGTATCTGAGGACTGAAGCCATTTTTTAAAAGCTGTAGTTAAAAAAAAAAATCAGATTTCATTTCAGGACTTCCATACAATGTCCTGGGTGTGTTTGCGTAACACTTCTGAAAAGAGCAAGAGAGGAAAAACCAGGCTTCACTTCAGAAGTGCACAAAGGGAAACATTGCTGTGGATACATTGATTTGTTTTTTCCCAGTACTTTGCAACACAGGTGCTTATGTACATTTTGTCAAATGTACATTTTGTCAAACACTAAGCAATTAGATACTAAGCTATTAGAGAGTGTCCAAAGCGGGGCCACAAGGATTTGTGAGGATTCTGGAGAAGAAGCTTTACACAAAGAGTGGCTGAGGTCTCTTCATCTGTTCAGCCTGGAGGAGACTGAGGGGAGACCACACTGCAGTCCACAACTTCCTCAAGAAGGGAAGCAGAGGGGTAGATACAGATCTCTTTACTCTTGTAGCCAGTGACAGGACTCAAGGAAATGGCATGAATCTGAGTCAGGGAAAGCTTAGATTGGATATCAGAGAGACCTTTTTCACCCAGAGAGTGGTGGGGCACTGGAACAGGCTCTTCAGGGAAGTGGTGACAGCATCAGCACTCAAAACATGTTTGGACAATGCTCTCAGGCACATGGTGTGTCCCTTAGGAATGGTGCTGTGCAGGACCAGGAGTTGGACTCAGTCATGAAGGGTCCCTTCCAACTCAACACATTCTATGATAAAAATAAGCCTTCCATAAAGACTTCATATTAGGGAGTAGAAAGCACAAACTACTAAGCCATTCCCAGTGTCATAAATAAAATCCATTTGCTTCTGCAGTGCAACATCACCTTTCATTTTTTATTATCCTCTTACGGCTTTAAATAACATGGTCACCATAGTTCATTTACTTGGTGGTGAAACCTCATGCTTAACTTCATAAAAACAGAACATAAAGTTTTGCCACTAAGAAAATACTGTGCCTGGTAATATTGACACATAAGAGATAAAGCAGGAAACAATAGAAAAATAAAGAAAATCTGGGAAGAAATGAACTATGAATCCTTCATACTTTTGTCACTTTAAAACAGTAGCTGTAAATTCAAACTGTAACTGCAACCATTTCTCTTGTCAAAATCCTCAGAGCCTCTGTAGTTAAGCAGGTGGCAGTCCTCAACCCTGAAAAGGGTTTGGACTGTGAACTCCTGGAAAGGAACTGGCACCCTCATTAACTACTTTCTGCATATGGAAAGTTGCACTTGCACCAGTGAAAAGATGGCATGAGGTACTTGGCATCAGTTTGCAGTCATCAGGGCTTTTTTAGCTCCAGATGAGCACCAGTTTCAGAAGGGTCTAGACAGCTTTGGTGGCAGCCACTTGGATGTTTATGTATTGCACTCTTCAGTACACCACGTAATAGGAAACATTATTCACTTGGCCACAGTGCAGCACAAGTACACAGAGACAGCTTGATTTCTAATCACACCTGAGCTAATAAGTCCTCCTGGGACTTATTATTGTCAGCTTGAGCTGTCTGGAAACATCTTCCCCATATTTAAAAAAACTCTCAGTCAATCCTCTGAAAAGGTCTAGTGCATCCATGAAGTAGAGCAGATGCCTGTAAAAGCACCACAGAAAACCTCAGACTGTGTTTTTCTAACAGAATTACTAGAATTTAGCAGCCAAAATCTCTGGCTTTGCTGTGCATGCTTCAGCCCAGGATTTTGATTGGTGAGTAAGAAGGATTTTCTCTCTGGTTGCTCCTAACCCCTTTCCCAAGCTGCCTGTGAGGTACTCCCTACTGTGTGGCTCCAGTACTCAGGCAAAGCTCAGTGCTCAGGCAGTGAAGACAATGAAAACAACCAATAGGCAGTCAAGTAATTAAAGCCCTACTCAAACAAAATTAATACATATAATGGAGATCAGTTAAAAAGAAAGTTAACCACTCTACACACCCAAGATTGCTTTATACCCTGGCTTCTTGCTTCTCCCTGGTACAACACCCTTCAAAACTAAAGGATTTAATCCTGCTGAGGTCGTTGAAGCATTACAGCTTTCTAAAGGCAATTAGACCTAACATTTGAATGCTTGATTTTGCAGCTCCTTTTAATGAATTTTAATTTATTTGTTTGTTTTAATGATGCATTGACAAATATCATCAAGCTGCAACAAAAACAAGCTGAAAACAAGCACTGCGCTTACATGCACCAGGTTTAACTTGCCTCACATCCCTGGGAGATATTTACTTTTTTTCAGATATCTGGATGCTAGACTATTAAAGCTAGTGAGAAAAGAATGGGTTTTAGGTTAAGCCACTGAAAAATAAGTTTGTGTTCTTAGAAAGAGTATTATACAAAAATGTTAAATCATTATGCTTTTCTGGTCCTTCTTTTCTCACTTCCAAAGAGATAGAGATTAGTAAGACTAGTTTAGCCCACAGAAATTTTGGATGTAATAATTAGCACCTGCATAATAATTTATGATCAGGGATGGATACAACAAATTAAAGCAATTAATTTTTATTGGCTGTATTTTCTATAGTGCAACTGAAAAAAAACCTGCACGTTGTAGACTGGAATTTCTATATACCACATAGTAACCAAAGGAATACAAAGCTCCTGGTGCATGCCCCGCTCTCTCAGAGCCTCCAGCACACCACTTAATGAATGCATTTAAATGGACCTAATTTTAAAGGGGGAAAAAAAAGTAAAACTACTACACATCTTATAGTTTCTATAGCACTAATTACCTTTACACTTTTTCCCCTCTCAAAAACACCAAAATGCTTGGAATTATCAATGAAACCTGCCAAAACCTTCTTCCCTTTTCTCCTTAAAATCACTACAGTT
Organism: Acridotheres tristis; assembly: GCA_037013685.1. NCBI lineage: Eukaryota > Metazoa > Chordata > Aves > Passeriformes > Sturnidae > Acridotheres > Acridotheres tristis. Next base: position 77,407,540 of record CM072884.1, read on the forward strand.
GCAAAATATTCCTGAGCTCTTTTGATTATTTCTATTCATACAGAAAAAAAAAGGTAATGCACTTGTTTCAGATACATTATGTGGCAGTCCTGCTAGGAAGTAAGTGCTGTTGTGACAGAAGGAAATCTCCACAGCATCACTGATGTGAAAGAAACCCTTTCAGGTTTCATCAGCTGAGACACTTTCTATGGTGAGGGTGTGGCTAATTTTTCTCCTGAGGCTGTTGATATCTTGCTGCAGATTCAGTAGCTGAAATGTAGGAGAATTGTCAACATTGTGCCCACATGAGATAGAGACATGCTTATGACTCCTGGGCAATTTTCTTTCACATGCTTATAAGAGGGAAGGTTGCAGCCAAAGGAACTGGGGCATGACTTCTTTTCTTTGTTCTCCCACTGCCATCTCAGCCATCCAGATAAGGAATGCATGTCTGCAGTGAAGATGTTTATTTACATCACATGCCTGTGCATTAGCTTTGTGCCATAACCATAGGCAAGGAACTGATCTGAAAAAAAAATTACCAGAAATAGTAGAAAAAGGAGTAATCTCAATTCTGCAACAGGCAGGAGGTGGTTCTTTGTTCCCCCACTTTGCTGATTTCCAAAGTTGCCCTCACTCAAGCAAAAAACAGCTGAAAATACATGCTGGTCTTTCTGCCCACATTGCACGTGCTGTGTTCCAGTCATTTGGATATCAACCACATCCATCTTTGAGCAGATGCTCGGAGTGTAGTAGAACAGGTAATATTGCTTCCACCTGTGTAAATATTGTATGTTAGCAACTCTATGTGAATTACAGCCCAAATTCTGAAAGACGTTAAAATCTCTCACCATTCATTTACCTGCTTAAACCCACAAGTAGGGGCATTAGAAGTCACTATTTGTCAAATATTTTGAACAACATCCTGTAGCTTGTTATTTTAACTTCTGCAGCATTTGACAGTAGTGTACATTGTCAGCTGAGCAGAGGGAACGAGGAAAGCAGGAAACTTTAATTGCCATTTAAGTAGAACTCACCATTACAGCGTAGGGACGAATAAGGAGCAGAAAGTGTTCAATAACACTTCAAAAATATTACCAAAAAATTAGGTTGAGTTGTCAACTTTAATTGCTATCCATGTTAAAGCAGAGTACTGGCTTTGCAGTTGTATCCCACATCCCATTAGGAATCTGTGAATTAGGTGCCTTTTTAATCAGCAGAATTGCAGCACTCCATGTGACACCAGGGATGGATTTGTTGTAACTGGAAGAAACGCAGTATTATTTTACATCCTGCAGCCCATGGTTCTGCCTCTAGCCTTCTGGCTGCTGCAGAAACAGCAGAGACATGGCTTTTCCCACCTTGTCAAGAATCAACCTCCTGGACATCTCTCTATGCCCAGAATAGAAGAAATAAGTTTGTGCCAGCCACTCTGCAGGAAGATGAGGGAGAGAATGAGCTAAGCACTACTTTGTCCTTGGCATGCCAAGTGCAGAAATAAAGCATACTCTCATCCTTACCATATGAATAGCACAACTTGAATGAGTGCACATTATTGTACAGGGATTTTCTTCGGATGTGTCTGGCACAGTCAGCATGTAATTTTTGTGATTTTTTTTCATGACCATGGCAACACTATGCCAAAGCAGAGGACTCAATAATAAAATCTTACCCTTTGTCACTGCATATGGGAGAACCTGAATTTGGACAGAAAGCAGTAAGTACTGTGGGGTTCTGGGATGAAGAACAGTGACCATCTAAAACTCTATTTTAATTGTATGGTGACATTTTTCTAAATCATTTTTAACCCTGAAAAAGTATTCCAAGCAAGACAGGTTTCTAGTTTTGGTTCTAAAAGTGAAGATGTATATATGACCACAACTCTAGTCCCACTCGTATAGGTACTGTGACCTACTTAGTGTACAAGAGAGAACAAACCACTGATAAGACAAATGAAGCATTACCTTCGTGTTAAATCTGGAATGTTTTCAAAGACTGATGAAAAATAACATAGAAATTTACTTAGGATCAAGGTTAGCTAGAGTAAATAGTGAGTATTTATAGCTTTTAAAAGACATTACTAAGATGAAATACTTTCCTGATCTACTGAAGTATTTTCCCATTTATGTAAGTAAAAAACCATAGGTTAAAATAGTAATAAATGAAAGGAATAGAATAGAATAGAATAGAATAGAATAGAATAGAATAGAATAGAATAGAATAGAATAGAATAGAATAGAATTCGCTCATATATAACAATTTCTTAGTTTCTCAAGCATAAATCAAATAACTGGATTATGTGCAGGAACAATTCATCTCAAAAACAGTGAATTTGTAGTTAGCACCTTCATTGGCTAAAGTCTGAGACACAGACAGGCCTTGAGCCTGCTGTTATTGACTTAATATGATTTTTGAATGACTGAGCTCATCATTAAACCTCTCAACATACTGAAACACATTGGTAAAATATACAGTTGGGAAAGGCTGGTTGAGAAACTGAATGGTAATACTAACCATAAAAACAAAATAGGCAAGTGGCACCTTCCATTTCATATTTGTGCTAACTGAATAGATCCCATTCACTAAGTAATCATAGGGAAATTTTCTCCCCCAGATCATCCAAGTCAACAGGAACGTTCACGCTTACTTAAAAGACCTTTGGTCTGAGGATGAAAGCTCCCAAACAAACGTAAATTTGTTTTAACACAGCTGATATTCCATGATATAACATCTAGGCCGTGAGCCTTATCCCACCACTAACATTACACCACACCTTTAGGAACGTTTTGAGATCTGTTAACAGCAGAATGAGAATTTGTTTAATGTAGTAAACTATTTCTCAGATTGTCACCAGAATTTTTGAACTTAAAATTGCCTGTAAAAAGCCCAAAATCTAATTGAACCAGCATCCACTGAAAAATCCTTCATGCTTTTTTGTACATGCCAAACTATGAAAAATCAGGGACGTATTACCAAAATCATTCTCTAAGAGCTCTTTGTACCTCCATCATAAAATACGACTAATTGGCTTCTGCTTAGACATTATCTTCTTAAACCCTTGTTACAGTATTGCCAAAAATGGAGCAAACTTCAGTGGACACAACTGAAATGGCTGCTGCATGATGGAAAAGAACCAAAATGAATGTCCTTTAGTAAGTATTAACAGTCTCATGGTACCCATGAGTGGGGAAGAGCAGGAAGAAAGAGGAACATACAGTGAATACTGTCAGTATCATATATGGAATAGCAGAAGGGCTCTTTATAATAAAACAAAAACTAATTCTTTTTATCACATTTTAAAGAAAACTTCCAGTAATAAAACCCAAAAATTTTGATTCTCAGCCACAAAATATGAAGCTCCTTTGCTGAACATCTGCCTACCAGCGGATTTACTGGCTTTGTTCTTTCCTCCCTCTACTCCAGTCACACAAATTCCTCTGCACACAGGCTGGATGGTACAGTGAGCAGATCTTGTGCTCTCTCTAGAGAAACTTCAGAAGCCTTTTCCCTCCCCATCTGTTATTCAAATACACCCTAATTTGTTCTGAGTGGATCTTGTTCTCAGAAGGGCAGTATTTGCCACAGAGTACCATAAACTCAAAGTTCAAAACCTCTTCACTCCTAAGGAAAAGGCTTCTCCTGTTAGGAAACATCTCCATGCTGAAACTCATCAGGTGATGGGGCCACACACTGTGATCAAAAGATTGTCACTGCCACCAAGGTGTTGAAAGCTGTCACTGGTTACTTCCTCTCAGCACTAAAGGAAAACAGGAGCAAGACCATGAGCTCTCTTATGGAGCATAGCAGAAGTGTCCTGGCTCTCAGGCGTCTTTAAATCCATCACAATTTAAAATACAGGGAAACACACAGTGCTGCTGAGGCTCTGCACTACAGTAAAGGATGCGAACTGACAGGAGCTTTGTACCCACAGAAGCAGAGGGAGTGGTGAGGAAACTTTGCTCCAAATCCCAACCCCAGGTGGAAAATTTCCCTACTCAGTGCTGTAAAGGAGAATTTTCACTCTTTCTCTCTCTAATAAATTTGTCTGAAAGGAAGATGGAGAGAGAGACAAAAGCAGAAGGAGGAGAATAAGTGGATGGACTGCACTAGAGGTCACAGCACTGGCAAAAATTTTCCCATGCTCATGTCTCCATCTCTGGAGGTATTCAAAAACCTGACTGGACATGAACCTGTGCAATCCACTCTAAAAGACCCTGTAGGAGAGTTAGATAATCTCCAGAGGTCCCTTCTAACCCCAACTGTTTCGTGATTCTATGCTTTCTGTGAGCTAAGAAAAGGAAAAACAGCTTAAAGTGCTGTGTAACAGGATAATCTCTAATTAGGTAACTGCATATAGGGGCAAGAACAATCTGCCCAGTCATTACCATGGGATATTCTGACAGAAATGGTGCCTTTTAATACGGTTATTACAGGAAATATAGGAGCAACAGCTAATTAATTATCTTGTATAAAGAGTGGTAATGATTTGCCCAGAACAAAACAGATAAAAAGAACTTGTAAAAATATCTGAGCAGAAAAGATTCAGCTCCATCCTCTTGCTATGAAAGCACTGGGTGTTGAAAGTGCAGATACGAGTTGAGTATGCAAAGTGCCACATTCCAGACACTCCTACTTACTAGCACTGAGACAATTGTTAATGTAAAACTGCTCACCACTAATTTAAACAAATTGCATATAATTGGTTCCTATAAACACTCCAGAAAACAGTTTTACTACCCCAGCTGCCTGTTTCAGTGTATTCTCAGTTCAAAAGGCTTAGCACGGACTTGCAGAGGGTACCACATTAAGATAAAGGAGTTTTTTGGCTTAACTGCCCTCCTAGGTAAATACCTATGAAATTAAAGCGAGAATGGGTATATTTTGTATCATTGATGGACCTTTATTTCATAATTACTGAGTACTGCAGTCTTCTGGGCAGCATTTTACATACCGGCCTTTCCACCAGTGCTCTTTCAGAAGCTCTGTATACTCACCACTATATCTAACCTCAAAAGAATGAGTACTTGTAAAACTGTTCTTCAAAAAGTACTGCTAAGATCTACCAATGTCATATATTTCTATACTAGCCAGATCTTTCCGCACTGGATTTTAAAATATTAAAAAAAAAAAAGAAAAGAAAAAACCCAAACCAACCAACTAACCAACTAAAAACTTTTTTAAAAATGGTAGCACTCTGTCAGGGATTTAGGGTACTATACATACCCCTGGGGGAGAAAACATTAGTGCCATGTACTAGGGACAAGGAGACTAGCAGGTGACTCGCTTACTAATTTGTATACTGCAATGTAGGCAGTTTGAACTTTCATTCTCTGATATTCCTTTTTTTAGAAATATTTTTCAAAAGGATTAGAACTTCCTGCCAAGTCAGCCTTTCATTTAATAAATTTGCTTTGAGGTCCTTCACTGAAGACACATTGAGACTTCTGAAATCTATTTGTGTAACCTCCAGTTTGTTCTGGTTATCACTGTTGCCTGTACCTAACTGAGCAATGACAAAACCAAGAACTTTGGGATTCTGAGAAAAAGCTCAGTTCTCTCTAGAGGAAAACCCAAGAGAACCATGTCCACATGGAATGAAATTGTTGTTCAGCCTCAGCTGTTCATTTGCTGCTTGTTCTATTTGTTTTCTCTAGACCCAGATTAGTTTGTTAACTAGATTTGTTAATGCCCTTGAGTGCAAACAGGGGAAGGTATGCTTGTTCTGTAAATTAGTGACTGTAAGATAAAATTACAAGAAGATGAAGCAGACTGAAGCTGATGTTGTAAGAATTATTCAAGTAATAGCAGATTAAGGACAGAACCATTTAATCTGTACAAGAAAATTTTTGTCTTCCACAGAAACAGAGACCTGCCCTTAGAAAAGCCATGGAGTGGTGAATTAGCAAGAAAAGGATTTGAGTATTTAAATCTAGCAAGACTTTTTAAAACCCAAAGCTGTGTGCCAAGGCCAAAAAACGTCTTTTTTTTTTTTCCCTGCGAGCAAAGATCATTTACTACCACAAGAACAGTCCTATGTTCTGGCCATGGAGAAAATGTTTCCTGTATTCTCCTGTAAAACACATCTTTGGAGATCTTTGATGACCTGAATATGACAGTGGAGCACTGCCATGATGCTTTCAATTAGCATGACAAAAGGGAAAAGCACTATAAATGCAGAGACACCAAAAAACTTAATTTCTCCAGCCTAGAAGTAGGACTGAAAATAAGGTACTTTCACTCTTGGAAAGAACCTCAATGCAGTTAGTTTGGCCCAAGTTGCCTTAATTGCCAAGCCATATAAGGAGTCCTAGACATGCTACATTAATGTTCTACTAACAGAAGAAACAGTTTCCAAGATACTAATACACTGAGAAGTATTTATACTTAAAGTCTTTCATTCCTCTATTGCTACGAAGACTTTACTGGCTTACAAGATTTGACTTGACTTCCAAATTCAGGGTGTTTAGAATCGTTTCAGAAATCCCAGCCTTTTCTAACAAGCTAACAGGCTGAATACAGCTCCTCACTGTGCCTTAGTTTAATGCAAAACATAGCTGTGTCCCATCATAAGAGCTTATCATAACTGCTTTTATTGTAAGCAATGAAAACATTAAAATCTCTGTTAAATGCAAAACCCTTCTTAGCCCCAGATTAAGCAGTGATACTTGGATTTTTTCAGATATTCAACTTGTAAAGGAACAGTCACTTTAAGGGATCTTCAAGGCATTGATGAAAAAAGAAGAATTTACTGCTTACATTCAATCTTTTCACATTTAGCATTAAATGCAAGAGTAAATATACCCTATGCACCCTCACAGAAAAGAATCAAAATATTCCAAGTGCCACAGATTGATTTTCCCTAAAACTATATAACCCCCCCCCACCCAACCAAAAACCAAATGCAAACTTCTTTATGCTGTCTAATTTTCATAACTTTAAGAAAAACATACAAATATTCTGGACCATACTGTCAGACTATAAGCCAGACCCTTTAAATTCACAGACTGTGACCAGATTTAGTCTGCCAACATATTTAAAGCATCAATAATCAGAAAAAAAACCCTATTTATTTACTCATCTCCTCACAACTATATAAGGGAAGAGAGCAACCGGTGGCCATGTAGGGAGAAATACATATATTTTAATTAAAGGAAGATCAAGAAGTACGTGCAGCAACAATTCAGGTTGATGCTCATGTAGCTCAGAAAATACAAACTGGGTGTGAAGTAAAACAACAGGTTACTGAGATGACTGATGGTGCTGACAAGTTTTGTTGCACATGCTCACACAAATGAAGGGATGATCCCAAATAAGGTCAGTGAGAAGGAAGTACAAGACAGAGAAGCAGAAGAAAAAAAAGATTTTATTCAGAAACAGAAGAAATCTCCTGTCCTTCATCTCTTCCTTACCCTGGAACTCCTTCTTGTGAAAGAGAGGAAAAAGAGGAGATATGTTCCTTTCCCCAGCAAGACTGAGCTTTCCTTCCTGTCTGGTTCATCCTCCTCAGAAACTCCTTATGATTCATTCCCTGCAGACTCAGGTCTCTGCTGCTCAGCTGCCAGACTTGCTCAGAAGCAGGTATACTCTGCTCTTCTTCCTCCTCCAACCAAGGGCCCAGAGGAAGCCCCTTTCTAGGTCCTCCTTCCTCAAAAGAGGAAGCTGAGTTTCATCCACGTTATTGAAGCCCGTATAACCCTTTGGCTGGCTCACGATGGTGCTATGCTGTTATTAGTCCAGGTACAGTTCCTGTCTGAAGATGGGGACACAAGTAAACCACCCTACAAGCAGACCTTGCCTTAGCTTTCCTTACTGGGAGTGAAAGGCTTTTTCTGATTCTCTTTGGCTGTGTTCAGATTGTTAAATTAAAGAAGTGCTAGAGCCCTCGTCATCCACATCCTTCCTTAAGACCCAGGCACCACCTCAGCGAGCTCCCTCCAAGCTAATCTGCCAGGGAGGGTGGTTACTCTAAGTAGCATGGACATGAGCCAGCCAGAGCCATTTGGACTTGGATCAATCCCTGGCCCTTTTTAATTAAGCAATATAAATTCAGTCTTATGTTCCTGAACAACTAGGAGGAGTTTAAGGTGGGAGAATGATATCAATGCCAAACTGAAGGTGGACAGTTCTTACTCACAATTCTGATTTGCCATCTGTTGATGAGAAGAAGAGACTGGCTTTCCCTTTGAAGTTACTTGAAGATCTCCAGTGTAGGCTTCTTGAAGCAGATTTGAGGTCATCTACAAGGACTGAGTGGCACCCAACATTCTCGACCTGTTTGTGAACTGAATAAACTACTGGAAGAACAATGCAAATTAATACTGAACCTATAGCACCTTCTTCTATAGTTTGTGCCGCCCAGGACGTGGTGTCTTGCACAAAGATTTACACAGTTTAAGATCCACGGAAGTACACATTCTGCATTTCAAAAGTTGTGCTGTAAAACAGTTTGGAGGGGGATAAAACATTTCCTCTCCCCAGCAGTTGCTGTGGCAACTACACAAGCTGTTTGAGTTTAGCTTGAGGGCCACCCTGAGGAGCCACCCCTGTGCCATCCTCTCTCCTGCAGGTGAGCCTGCAGGTGTTAGCCCAGGCAGCTGCAGCACATACAGGACTCCACACACCCATGCAGCTCCAAAGCTTCAGGGGCTGCAGACAGGAGGCTCTCAGGGCATCCACATGACAGCAGGAAGGCAGAGGAGGCCCTGGACACTCAGCCTAAGGTCACCCTGGAGGCCACCATTTCAGGGCTGAGCAGTGACAGCTGGTAAACTCACAGGAGCACGGGAGCACCTTCATTTATAATAGCAAAGCAATGTTTACAAGGATATCTCACCTTTAGCAAGATAGCTATAAATGGAATAAATTGAGAGAAGCTAGACTCTCAAATATAACTCTCTTATATGTCCTTGGAAAGAAACACTTCTAGAAATAGATATTTTCCATGAAAATGCCCTTAAATTTCAGACCTATTTGCTCTTCAGTTGATAAATAGGTTCAACAATTTCTAAATTCTGCTTGCCTGTAGGACTCTCTATCACTAACCTGTCTAAATGACTACAGACTCCTTTAATCCCTTTATTATTTACTTTATAATTTCTTTTGTCATTCTGGTTTTTCATCTCCCTCTGAGAATAAGTGGGAGAGAGAGCATCCCACACTATTCATGTATCATCCACATAGCCCCTGATAAAAACTCACCTAATGTACTAACATCACATTCTGACTTACTTTTGTTCGAACTTCAGCAAGTTCCACCCCCAAATTCTTAACCTACATGTATGACTACAAGGGCTTAGTATTTATCTTCTCCTCATCTTCTGTCTTAAATCTATTAGCAGGTGGTTTTTTTTGGCAGCCAACCAAGACCATGATTACTCCAGACAGCCACTGAAATCCAAGGAAAAGGAGCTCTAGAAAACAAAACAAACCCTTGTTTTGCTGTTACTCCTGATACTTTTTTAAAAACATTTTAACCCAGACTGCACAATGTACAGCTTATTTCTGCTTTAGTTATAAGGTCCAAAACTTCAACCTCCACTGTCATTCGATGGCAGCTACTACAACTGGAATAAACTCATTCTTATCCAGCATCTGAGAGAAACTTAGTAACCCTACAGTTAAAATTACCATAATATTCACCTTCATTTACTTATGTTCAATTTTTTTTTCTCATATTGCTTAAAGACTTTTTTTTTTTTAATGAGAGCACCCTATTTATGTAATTATCTTGAGGAGCCCCTTAGAAAGTGTTTTCATTAATGGTGTATGGAAATGGTCAAAATCAACATCCATGATGTTGAAATGCTAAGAAAGCCAATGTCTTCAAAGACATGCTTTCACAGAAAACTTTCAGTCAGGAGAGAGTATCTTACTGTGGCACACAAATCACTAGATTCATCTCCACTTCATGTCAGTAATGCTTCAGACACATCATTTCATATAAACTGCAAAGACGAATCAAAATGATGAAAGACACTTGAACAGAAAATGACAATTTGACAATTCCTCTATTCCCACTTCTTTGGGGCAAATTTCTCCTACCATGAGTAAACTTATTTTAACCAGATATGTAAACATAGGAAACTACAACCGTTTTTTTCTCTTATGTTTTCACTATTCTACAAACGTTATCTGAGTTTAAAGTCCAGTTTGAAAACAAAAATAAGATCACCTTCAAAAAAATGTGGTTTTTCCATATAAACACTACATAATGACTTATTTGTTGTAAAATAATCCCATACTGCTTTTAAATACCCTGTTCCATGGAAGATACCATGCTCCAAGTTTCAAACATAAGAGAACTCATCTCTTCCATGTTTCAAAACTTGTGCATATGGCCAGAGCTCAACAGTTCAGAACACAGGGTTTGGTAGTCCCTGCCTCGGCTGCTAATGTCCCTGGTCAGCAGAAACCCTGGAGCATGTTGCACTGAAGTGGCATGTTACAATCCTCTCATACAATAATGTCTCTAAACTAGGCTATCAAAAGTGAGCTCAAAGGTGAACAAGACGAATCACAAGTGAGCAAGATCCAAACCACAGGTTTGTTCTGTCTGTACCCTGATGAGGATGTGGAGATATGGGGCATGCCTTGCATCCACACAGGCTTTGCAGTTCTCTGGGATCTCTTCTGCAGGGTGCCCTGGCCACAAGCTTCTAAGCGAAGAGACAAAGCCAGGACCTGGAACCAACTCCCTACCGACGCAAATAAGAAATGCTCAGCAATAATATTCAGAAAATTTCCCTGAATGCTGAGGAGTCCTGCTTTAACAGCAGAATCTCACACGAACTATTTTATCCTCAAGCAACTATTATCCTCAAATGATCCTCAAAACAAATGAAAAGGATAACATTTGTTCTTAGGTTTTCTAAATCCTCTTGCTGATTTTACTGTCTTTTCCTAATCAATCACAGTTGCTTTACAGTCTCTGCATTTCTTTACTTCTGCTCTTGTTCTGCTACAGTAAATTAGCAGCAAGTGGGAAAACAACAATGCACACAGCTCACGCCCAATAAAAAAAAAAAGAAGGCTAGACCATCAGCCTACCCTTCATCCATCCTAAATACTTATTATGTCATTAATAAAATAAGCCTGTGCAGTTGTTCTCATGATCGCTAGCTAATTATTCAAAGTGTGGAGAGAACTTAAAAAAATCTGAAAGAAATACAATTAAGGGCTAATTTTCTTCAAAGACCTTATCCAAAGTAAAAAGCTGAGATGCTTGCACAAGGAGAAGGTGAAAAAATGCAGAGATGTGAGAGGCTATAATGGAGATGACAGAGTTTGAGATGGATCAAGGTCATATTCATAGAGATAATAAATGTCTGAGTAAAGCCAGGAGACTAGCAAATGTTGCTTATGAAACTCTGTGTAACCAGATTTTTTGAGGCAGAAAGTCTCCACATGGGGACAAATACCAAAAAAAAGGGATTTAAAAAGCAAGTGGCTAGGAAGAACTCTCTCTGGGGTGCAAAGCCTTACAAATTTTAATTCACCTGTTAATGCTACTTTAAAATATGGATTTTAGTGAAAGAGTCCAAGCCACAAAATTGCTCCTGGGTACTAGACGTTTAAAGGTAGTTCACATCTGAGATCTTGGGTTGATCTCCTAGTGGGATAATCTGCCTACATCACATTTACATTCAGTTTCTCAGGAACTATTAGCTGTCTGGGTTTGACTATCAATTTCCAGTTCCAAGAAAATCAGAACTGTAAAGTGGCTCTTTGTGTCATTAGTACTATAAATTAATAGGGACTACCATTAATTTAATCCTCATTAGGATATTCCTAATAGGTTTCTCTGGAAGATACTACTGTATTAATGATTTAACTGATTTTTTTAAAGCATTTCCCTGATCTATAGTTTTTCCACATCTTTTCCCACAACTTTTTTTTTCCATGCATTTTCCACTAGGTTTTGCACTGGTAGTCCCTCTTCATCTCATTCAATGTCAATAAATGCACTTATACAGCAAAGAGTGATATGTGTAGAAACTATTGAGCAGTAGTAATGCTCCACAGTACACTTTAATGAGAAGCATGAACTGGGAACTGTTTAATCTGGACATTTTGTTTGATTGTAGTGGGACATGCTTAGAAATACATTTACTGAAGGAGTAACAAGTCTGGCAAACTTGCCTTCTTTAAATTAACATTTTCATCTCAAACTTCATTAAAGGGCAATGAAATTCCCGTATATTTCCTTTGCTAGCATTGGTGAGAAGCAAGAGATTTATATGTAAACAGAAGTCTGCTTTTATAAGCAAGCTATCTCTCCTGTTCAAACCACTCAACAATGGTACGAAATTCTAGTTTTCTGTCACACTAGAGCTTAATTCTTTAAAAGCTTCAAGAGAGTAATATTCCACTTCTTCCCTCAAGAGAAAAGGCATTGTGAAAACATGCCCTTTTCAGGAGATACTTCCTTATCCCATAGGCCTAGAAAATCCATAGAAATTAACTTCTTTAGCTGGACGAAAGCAGCACATGCAAAGGGACGTGTCAGCCACTGCCTCATTTTTGTCCTCCTAAGCCAAAGATATCCTATACCCTCAGCAAAGGCAAGTTATACTGCACAGGAACCAAGATGATAGCAATGTCCAGGATTTCAGGACAGTTCAAGGAAGGAGAAGGCACCATGAAAGAAGTTTTTTCACCTGAAAAGCTCTCCATAATCAGTAATCACAAGTATGGGGCAGGAATAGCAGTGTTAGCCTCTGTTTTTCAACAGAAGAACCAAGGAGTGCCCACAGAGAGTGCAAACCCCTCCACATCCTTTCCACACAGCACATGGTTATGTAGAGCTCACAGCCATGCAAAGTTTTTTGATGCCCAAAATAGAAATACTGTTTGATAACTGAAGTTGCATAGCTCTTTCAGAAGCTACTATGCACAGTGACCTGAATACAAGCTCCAACTTCACAGTCTAGTGACAGCTGAAAACTGAGAGGACAGATTAGGGGAAAGATGAAACCCAAAGATTTGCCCATGTCTTGCATTTTTTCTTACTCCACCTAATGCCCAGAGATGGAGACAAGAAATGCTCATGCACATTCTGTATCCTCACTATGTTCTTATCTTTCCAGATGACAAAGCCATGCACAAAAAAACCATGGATGACACAATGAATTTCAGTGAAAAGCAAAGTCTATTCCTCTCTCAGCTCAGTAAAATACAGGCTTTTCAGGCATCTCCTTAGAACAACATTTTTCATAGAGGATTACAGTTCATTTCTATCACTGTCCACGAGCAAAAGCCAAAAAAATTCCAATGGAATTAAAATGTTTAACCTTGGTTTGATTCTACTGTCTGATAGGACCAGGTTAATTTTAGTGCCACAAAAAGATTAAGCAAAGTAATTTCTAAGACAGTGCCTACTGTATGCAAGTGCTAAAGTTGTTCAGTGCAATTCCTCATGCTGTTTCCAGTTAGAAGTCAAATAAGCAGGTGTCAGAGTGAAAAGACAAAATACAGACATTATATTAGACTATCAATTTCTGCCAGCAACTGTGTGCTACCTATTGTCATTTGACCCACACAACCATTCAATATTAACTCAAAAACTATTAAATTGTTGATGATGTTCACCACAGTATGGTACCTAAACTAGTCATTGAATTCTACTGCAGAAAGTGTTATTAATTTGGCTTGTAGTGTTATTAATTTGGCTTGTGCATTGAATATTACTACAGATATTATTATTCTGACTTCTCAATCCAGCTTCATCAGCAACTGTTTACTTTCCTTGCTACTATTTAATGCGAATGCTTCTAAAAAGCATACACTACAAATACACCAAACCTGCATTAAATGCCATAAAATGCCTTTCACTTAATGATTTTTGAGGTTTTGACATCAAAAAGTTCTTCTTCAGAGTCAGTGTGTTTTCGATAACAACTTTGTTAATTATTTACATGCTATTTATCTTTGCTGCAGAGTATATTAAAAAGAATACATTGCTTACATTTTGCTTGCTGTGTGTTCAGTCTGTCATGGTACCAAACACCATCAGTTCCCTTTGCAATTATTATTTCCAGTACTTCTCGGTGGATCTACTAAAAGGATCCACTTCAAGAACACAGTAAGTATTTCTTTTAATAGCCAGTCAGAAGATTAATATACTCTTTTAAGCACTTCAGTATATGGTCTCCAATGAAAATATTTTCTTCCCAGCTTAATTTGCTGCAACAATAGAAGCAGACTCTGTGCAAGAAGGGGGGGTCTTTCTGTACTAAACTTGGGTGCAGTCCGACAAAGTTTATTTCCAGGTAAACTGTTCTTCTACTGTATACACATACACACTCTTTCTGTACAGTGGCAAGTCGCTCTTGGATACATTAATTGTACATCAAGCCTCGTGCTACATCTCAGCAATTCTTTTCACAACAGAGATTGTAAAGTTTTATGATCATTCAATGTTTTGTTACTCAGTGAGTTGTTCAGTAAACTAGTAATTTATCTTTGAAAAGCTATCATTCACTGAAATGAGAAAAACAAACAAAAGGGCCAACAGCACACTTGTGCAATGTTGCTTGCAATTCCTAGCAAGCAGGAAGGGAAGGCATAGGTAACTAATGGTGCGCCCAAAATCACAAAAGCCATCTAAACCAGAACTCGGTATAGAAACAAATCACTGCTCCTCAAGTAACAAGATCATCCTTGACTGAGTGAAGCATGCTCCAGCAGGACTCACTGTTTAGAGGCACGTTTGGCAAACATCTGTAAACATTCAGTTTCATTTGTACGCAACCACTTCATTTATCCATCTGCAACCTAGACTCAAGAGTATTTTATCCTAAATCTCGACTCTTCCTACGAAAACCTCAGTAGTGACCCCACCAGCTAAAAAATGCACTCTCAGAGTCAGTGTAAGTGCCCAATTCCCATTTCTTTAGATTTATGAAGTCCTTTTGAAAAACTGGTTTCCAATTTCAAGCAGTTCCCTCATCTCCAGATTATATTTTTACAGGCATTTACTGGGCAGAAAATCTTTACAAAGGGACAAATTCTCAACATCGAAATAACTAAATCACTCCTTTTATAGATTTGAAATCAATAGGAATTTTAGCTTAAAATTAATATATTTAATATAATCAGAGAAGATTAAGTAGAATAAACATCAAGCTCAAACAAAAAAATGCATACACATAAATATTTAAACTAATGATATCTGTAAATACATTTTTTCTATTTTCCTTAAGCCTAAGTCATCTTTTTTATATTTGAATTCATTTACAAATGGCCTGTCATTAGCAGACATGGAACTAGGTGCAAATATTTTATTACGGTAGGGAGATGCATGAGAAGGCATAAATTTCACCCCTTAATAAGTAGAGTATGCAATTTAATTTGAAGAAGAATAATTAAATTTGTATAAATTCAGGAAATGTATTCCATAGACGATAAAACTTCAATAGGTGAAATACATGTAAATAGGCAGTTTTACATTTGAGCAAGAGAAAGAGACCATGCCTCAATTCCCATTACAGGAATTACGGTATTTAAGCAGTCAGAGCTGCTTTTTTGGACCTACACGAAAGAAACTTCAAGGACCTGATCCCACAGCTCTTACTGTCTTTGTGGTTTGGTGGGAGGTTTGTTTCCTATGAGTAAGGAAGCCAGTGGGGAGGCCGAATTTTTTCAGAATTCAGCTAAAGACACATACCTACTATATATATTTTATGGGCAAGACACAAGCTTCCATTTCAAACAGATCCTCACACAGCTGTGCTTAGAAACTTTTTCAAAATTATTAGCAAGCAGGAATTACCAGCCAAGCTACTTTATGGAGTAGGAAATTAACATGGGACTATGCAGAGATTCCAGTTCAGCCACAGCCTAGATTTCAGATGTATTGCTTTTTAAATAGGTTTTGCATTTGAAATTGACGTGAGATTGATACTAATTTCCTAAACTATATCCTCCATCGGTAATATATTTATAGTAATGCCAATTGCCATCTACTGTTCTGTCAACATCCCTGACTGTGCTGAAGAGATGCTTCTCCTTGGAAGTGAATGGAGAGGAAACCTGATCCATCTGTCTGTTGGGTTGCCACAAGAGTGGCACAGGAGTGAAATATGATAGCAATTCCCGCTGTGGGGGCATCTAGTACTCCAGCCAACACACTTCCCATGGGCAAACAGCTATCATTTAGTAAAAAAATCTATTCACTTGCTGGACTTGCTTCAAAAAGCAACCAGAGATAATCTCCTTTCCCACTTCTCAGGCCTCAAATTCTCCCCATGACTTTGCCATTCCCTAGCTGAAGATACCCAGTTTGGAGGCTGGGCATGGTGGTGGGAAAGCCAGGAGGACAGCATCTTATTATAACAAGTCCTGTTTTTCTGACTTACGGTTTGGAGCAGTTTTTAACTATTTGTGAGTAATATTCTCTTTGGTCTTGCACTTTTTAAAGTCCTCTCTGTGTGTATGACAAGCAGGAAGGGCAGAGTTAAATAGAAATAATTGCAAAAGCAAGTGAGGCCCAGGGAACCTGACACATGGCAAACATTTTCACGACAGACAGGACACTGCAGATATATGGGGCTTCACTGATTTTAGTACCCTTAAACTCAGGAACACTCAAAAAAATTCAGTAGCTGAAAACACAGCCACATCTATTGATTCCCAAAGTTTTTCTCCTTATGAAGAAATATAAAGAGGTAAATAATTGCAGCAATCAAACGCAGCTCCTCTATCGAGGACATCAAATTTGAAACCAAGGGGTTTCAGCCAACCAAAAAAACCAAATCCTCCTGATGCAACCCTGCCACAGACTGACACACAGCCCTTCGGAGTGCCCATCCCTCGCTGCCGCACTTGCCCCGTCTCTGGAGCTCCGACCGGTGCCGGTTAGCGGTGCTGGCGGGGCGAGACCCCGGGCAGGGCAGGGGAGCCCGAGAGGAGGTCCGCACATGGGCGGGGGCTGCGGCCAGCGGTGAGCAGGAAACGCAAAGCAGATTTGGAAAGGAGCCACCCAGTCCCGTTTCTGGAAACAGACCAGTTCTCGGAAGGGACAAAAAAAGTGCAGCAGGCCGAAAATAGCTAAATAAACTGCAATTACAGCCAGCGTTAGCTGCCGAACCTGCTGGATTTTCTGCACGGTTGGACCAGCGGCAGATGCTCGCTCATTTGATGCCTTTTGTGACTGAAAAGCCCGGCGGCTCCCGAAAAGTTTGGCGGGCACAGGGGGCCGGGGGCGGTAGCGGGCCCGTGCCGCAGCGGGGATGGGGGTCTGCGAGTGCCGCAGAGGGGCAGCCCCACGGCCCGGGGCACCAGGCGAGCACGGGCATCCGGCTCCCTGCGCTCCCGCGGGCCAGCCCAGCCTGAATGGCGATGATCTGCCGCCAGAGCAACAGCGCCTGTGACCGAGCTACCAGCTAATCCGGCCAAGCGGATTATTAGCCTCCTCAGACAGATAGCCGCAGTTCGGCGCTCCCGGAACGGAGCGCCAGAACGGGGCGTGCGGCTGGCTGGGCTCGGCGTCCTGGCTGCTCTGACGGGATCAAGTGGGAGCGGAGCAGAGCAGCGCAGACCGTGCGGGCGGGCAGCGAGACGCGGACCTGGCCGGAGGGCGAGCACCCGTCAGGGCCCGCTCCTCGCCCCCAGCCCGCTCCCCTCCCCCTGCCCGCCTCGCTTGCTTTCCCCTGCTCCCCCCACTCCTACAGAAGAGGGGGTCAGCCCTCCTCGGGCCAGTCCAGCCCTTCGCAGGCAGGGTGTACTGCCGCTCCTGCCACCCAAATCCACTCGTCCCATGCAGAGGGAGTAGGTAAGTGCGGCAAACTCCCCGGGGAGGTGGAAAGCTGTGCTGCGGTTGCCTGGCACTCCGAGGGACACAACTCGGCTTCAGGCGCCGATGTCTTGACAGCTTGCCCTCCGCAAGGAAAGAACATAAATCTTTCGCGGTGGACCAGGATGTGTGTGTGTGTGGAGGGGTATATGCCTCTCCCCCCGATATGCAAACTGAAAGGCCTAGAAATCACCAGCCTTCTTCCTCACCCTGCCGCTCCCCCTCCAAATCCCTTCCTCAGGAGCATCTCCTCTTGCCCAGAGCACCACGGCCCTGGAGCCGGCCCCCCCCGGGGCTGGGGAGCGCCGGCAGCGGGCAGGGCAGGCAGGGCCACGCCGCCGCTCTGCTCTCTCCCCGCGGTCACGGCCCCTGCGTGCGCGGCCGGGCAGGCGGAGAGGGGAGAGGGGCAGCCCCGAGGGCTGCCACAAGGTGGTCGGCCGATCTGACCCTATCTGGCCCATCCCGCCCGGGAGGGCACACGACTGTGAAGTGGCCCCCGGCTGGCTGCAGTGCTAAGGGACGAGTAAAGCGAAGGGCACTTTGCGGGAGGCTGAGCGCAGCCTCCGGCGGGGCATTTCAGCCTCTTTGGTATGCTAAGTGGCTGCTTTTCACTGCTGCGGCAGCGGCGGGGGAAAGGGGCGAGACGAGCTGGCAAACGGAAGCCGGGGGCGGGGAAGGGTAAATCCGCCGAGGTGCCCACCTCGACTCTGCACCGGACCTGGGCTGAGCAAAGCTGCAGCCGGCACCCTGGCTGCCTTTAAGGAGAGGGGTGCGGGCTGCCAGGGCTGCTGCTTGTTGATGTTGGGGTGTCAGGCAACAGAGAGCCTATGATCTACTACACTGCAGTGCCAGCGTCAGGAGCCTCCTGCTCGGGAGCTGCCACTGCAGGGCAGGCGGCACACACACACACACGAGCGCGCACACACGGCATCCCTCCCCTCGCAGCCCGGGCTCCGGCGGCTCTCGCCTCCCCAGGCACCCAAGTGCTTGCAGCGTGCCGGCCGGGGTGAGCGAGCAAGGCGTCGCGGGGGACCGGAGGCCGGCGGGAAGGGCCGGTATTTCCCCAGAAAAGCTCCCGGCTCCCCCGCCCGCCCAGCATCCCTTCTCGAGCACCTTGCTCGCCAAGCCGCGGGCTTTGGCCGCACGGACGCCCCGAGCAAGAGGGATGCAACAGCAGCAGCGTGACCCCCAGGGACCAGGCGGCCCAGAGCACCTGCATTTGCATTTCTTATGTAATGTACTGCAAGTTTCCCCCTCGGAGCCGAGCTGAACCGAAGCGCATGATCCCGGCTGCCAGGCAGACATAGGGACGGACGCAGAGACACCGGTGTGTGGCACAGAGGGGTCATCCCGGCAGCGAGAGGCGGAGGAGCGGCACAGCCAACCCGGCGGTGCTGCTGCTGCCACTCGGCGTAGCTGGCTGAGTTGCTGTCTGGGCACAAGCCCCAAGAAAGTGTCGATCCCCTTTCCTCACCACCCTCCACAGTCCCGGCCTAGAATGCCGGGGGTGGGTGATTACGGGGAGCCCCCAGGCCGGGAGAGGGGGGTGTCTGGCTTGACTTTAGAAAGCCGAGGGAGGCGGTGGGTGGGTGTGTGTGCGTGTGGGGTGACACACTGCAAGCTATTCAGAAAGTGCTGTGCAGGACCCGAGCCCCGGCACACTCACCCACCGCAGGCAGGGCCAGCTAACACCAGCACAGGAGAGCCAGTCTCCTCTTCCCAAAACTGACTGGGGGGCTTGCATCGGGATCGGGACTGGGGGGGCTCCACCGCCTTCCCCTCAAGAAGGGTAGTGATATAAAAGTTTCCTCTTTGGAAATAGCACATAGGAACTAGGAGATGCCGGCTGGGCGAGGGTCGCCTTTGATTTTATTTTTTTACCCCTTTTTGGTGGTGACAGGGACTGAAGCTAATACAAACCGCTCCTTGCTTATTCATACACGTATGCACATGCATGTCCGTGCTGGCCTCGATATATCCCCCCTTCTCCCCTCAGCAGGATTGCAGATCTACCTCGTCGAGCAACAGACAGGGTAGCATTAAAGAAAAACAACGCATTGCAATGGATTGCTTACCAGTTGGGTTCTTGTTTTTCTTAAGACTCTTGCCACAAAGACACTGCAGCATATGCGATCCTTTGCTGAAAATGTTCCAAAGAAACCACATTGATTTGGGCGAAAAGCAATCCAGCAGCTTATACACCCTGAGAAAGAAGAGATCCTTGTGGTTGCATAATAATAAATTGAGATCAGTTCTCCTGAAGAGGGGCACCAGTTTTATCATAGAAAAAGCGATTATATTCCGATCTTCTCCCAGTTTTTTTTCCTCACGTGGTATATTTCTTTGAGACTTTTCAACGGATGCTTTTTTTTCAGCCAGGCTGAACGGTTGTTCTCCCTAGACCAACACTGGATTATAACCAAAAGCGTGGAGAGCAAATATAAGAAATCCCTTTTTTCAGCGTGAAGCCAAACGAAAAGTAAGGTAGTGAAATCCCAGCCGAGGCCAAAACCTCATCGGAGACACCGGCAAAACGCGGAAGAAAGATCCCCAGAGAGAAAACCATAGCCTGGTACTTGACTGCTAGGAGGATGGGTGGATCTGCAGAACAAAAGCCACGGCAGGATCCATCCTACTGAACGACTGCCATTGTGCAGCCCCGCGGCGGGAGAGCGCACCGCCAGCACCCGGCGAAGCCCGGCTGAGGCGCAGAGAGCGCTGCCGGCCGCGGGCGCGGACCCCGCCCGCAGCCCCCGCCGATGCCCCGCAGCCCCCGCCGCCGCCCCGCGACGCCGCCCGCCCTCGCCCGCGCGGGCCGCTCGCCTCCGGCCCCGGCTGCCGCTGCGCCCGCTCCGCCGCGCAGGAGGCAGCACCCCCGCCCCGCGCCGCCCGCCGCAGCCTCGGCGCCCAGTCGCCGGCGGGCGCCGGGGGAGGAGGAGCCGCCGAGCCCCGCCGGCCCCGATCGCCGTCACGTAGCCACGTGCGGCCCGGCCCGGCCCGGCCCGGCACCGCCCGCGGGCAGGACGGGCGGGCTGCCCCGGGGCTGGGGGCCGAGCGCGCACCCCGGCGCCCCGCACACCCCAAGTGCCCTGGCCCCTGAAATCTGTCCCTCCCCCGAGGGTGGCTGGTGCCCGTCTCGGCCACGCCGTGGTCTCAAGGGTCAGGAATGACCGACGCACTCGCGAACTGAATAAATCAGCCCGAGAGGGATGTTTCTTTCTGCAACCTGCTGGCATCAGACCTAGAGAGTGTTCTGCTGAGATTCGGAGGTTGCTCCAGCAGAGGCAAGCACCGTATGTCTCATGGTATGATGATGCCATGAACGGCGAGGTCCTGGCCCGGGACTGGGGTTCCCAAGTACCACAAATCCCCAGAGAGGCAGTGCTAACACAGCTCCACAAAGCAGCTGCTGCACAGCCGACTTGACAACACGGCCGTGGGCACACGGACCGGCTCCTGAGCAGCACCAGTCAATGCTCTCCGTAGGCCCACCCAGAGAGCGCTGCCCTTCCACCAGCCCTCCCTGGCCTCTGCCGAGGGCTGCACCTGCCCAGCCCACAGTGCTTGCACCCACGCATCGCAGTAGTGGCACTGGAAGAGCTGGAAGTTGATGCCCATGTTCTCCCTCTCCCCTTCAGAAGCTCTCTGGACTGCTTAGATACTGGAAGATGTTGGGAGACAGGACAGAGAGCATGAACAAATGAGGGAAAATACTATGAGATAGTAGTAAAAAAAGGAGCTGATGAGAAGAGGGTGGAAGGAGCAAGCAGGTGGGAGAACACAGGACAGTGAACAGCTCCCTCTCCCTCTCCCTCTCCCTCTCCCTCTCCCTCTTCCTCTCTTTTTCTCCTTCATTACCAGAGTAATCTTCATGATCATCTTTACCTCTTTGAAGAAAGATTTGCTCTTTGACCATTCACTTTTTCCAGTCTCAGAGTACAAACTGGAAGGCACCAAGACACTGTTTTCATGTATAGAATCACTAATAATATTCACATTCCTTTAGAAATGGTCAGGTGTTGGTGTTTTTTCCTGAACCCATGGAAGCTGTCATTGTTCAAGGAAGTGTAAGACTAAAATATGAAAAATGCAGAAGTTTTTGTGTGTGCTTTTTCTGCCTTGCCAGGATCTGTTGCTTATCGACACTGAGAAATGCTTACAGTAAACATTTGGTCAGCACACCAAAAAAACCCACCAGGAAACAGAAATTTTCCAATAGTTATAATTTCAGTAAGATTCTGGATTTATACATAAAGATGAGCTACTTGGTTAATAGATCCTCATCTACATTATATTTAAGTACCATTACCCTATTTTACAAAGATGGAGAATTACACACAGGAATGAAGTGCTATATTGTGAGAAGTAGCTCATGGAGTTTGCAGAACTTTGGAGAGTTCTTACCTCTGGATACCCAAGTTTGTAAAAATAAAAAGAAGCAAAGCTCGATAGATTAAATGCAAAAAAATTAGAGCGAGGCAAAGGTCACAGAGGTGATACTGCTTGTTGCAAAGAAGTGTCTTGGTCTCTTGTTCCATCACCTTGGCTGTGCTGCCTGTTGAGCTAATGCACTGTCCTGCCTGGTGTGTGGATGTTCCACAGGCTGCTGGGAAGAAAAGCTGGCTCGGCTACCTTGCAGCCAGCTGGCTGGGAGTTCACAACAGCCTTAGTGCTATTCACGGTGGCTCATATGTCACAACTCTCCACAAACATAAAACTGATCTAGAGTATTCCCAAAATATCTGTGGTTTGTGTCTATCTTCTCTTGACCACAGGAGCCAACAATATGTAGCTGGGTACAGTCTGTGATCTGTAGAAAATAAAAAGTTATTTAGCAGCTTCCCACCCAAGTAATTGGTATATATGTCCCTCAGGCTAGCATGCAACTCCCTATTTTCTAAATGAGAGTAAAACTTCTCTGTAGCATCTTATCCTCATTCAGTTGTCAGGAATGGTGGCTACAGAAACCAAGGGGGCTGGTTCCAATGGTAGCAACATGATTATCAGAATTATAACAGAGGCAGAAAATTTGTATCGCAATTGAGACAACCAATACACACCTTGCCTTCCTCATAACTTAATGCCCTTGAAAAGGTGCCCAAAACATGGCAGGCCTGCAAAGAAATACTTGAGCAAGAATTTATTCAGGATTCCTCTTTATGCAAAGTCAAAGTCATGGAAAGATTAGCCTTTTGAAAGAAGAGGTGACATAATGTGGAGGGAAAAAAAACAACACAAAAAACGCAAACAAAACTTTGACATCTAGAGCCATCTGAGATGTCCTAGGATATTTTGCAAATTCAGGCCTGGAAGATCTGACTCTAGATCTATGGGAGACTAAGGCCCTTACGGAGCTGCAGATGGAGACCACACAGTGCATCCTAGAGAATCTCAAAAGGACAGTGATTGCTACCTATGGGTAAGCTATTTTATGGAGCTTCTAAATTGTTATTGATTGCACGGGGGCTTAGATACTCAGCTCATAAAAAAACAGACACACACATTTCAGTTTAGGCATCTTGCCTACAAGCTGTACCCCAAACTAAATGTTTATACCTGTAGACTCTTGCTATCCTTGGGGACAGATAGTTCTGAACACTTTCATTTCTTCCTCTTCTATGCCAGAGGCTGTGTCTGAAGGAGAAAGGGAGGATGAAACCATCACATTTCATAGTAGAGTTTTTTGACTATTCCACAGAGAGAACATGAGAAAGAAGTTCCCAAGTACCAAGAGCAAGAGAGATAAAGGTACTGAGTCTTTTTGGAAGTGTTGCCTTGTTCCTAGTGGGAAAGGGAAGAATAAGGGATTGTCAATATCCCTTGGTTCAGCATACAGGTGCACTTGCCCTGAGTGAATGAAGAGTATGGCTTTCAACAAATTTGAACATGCTGATCCACCAGTTCCAGCCCAGTACTGATTTCTGCAAGACTAGAAGGGTGACATTTCTTATCTGAGAAATGAAGAGAGAAAATGAGGAATAGACCATATTCTTGCAAGCAGATGTTGGACAAATCCATTGTTCCATATATACAAAAAGAAGTTACCAAATACCAGGATTGTCCTGTTGTTCCACAGTGGTGAAAGAGCTGCAGGGAGTTCTTGTGGCTCCTCAGGTGAACAGTGCCCTAAACTGGTGTTGCTCTGGTGGCCTGTAGAGGTGATGCCTGGTTGAGTAGCCTGGGTTAAGGTAAACATACACAGAGAGCTTGGGATTATTTCAGTTTACTAAAGCAAGTGGATATTTTCATGAGCATGAGTGCTGCCCTCAATTGCCTCTGTCCTATCAACCTGGTATTTCATGACAGCATTGCTTGTGTGGGAAAGAATGAGCTAAGTGAATGGGACAAAAAACCTGGAGCTGCCTGCTCAGTAGAGGCCTAGTGTCCTGATGTTCAGCAGGAGCGATTGTGGAAGGAATCCTACTGTTTCCATAGAGAATAGTAACATTACATGAGACGTTAACTGGGTGGTGGATGGGATATGAGCATGATGTGGATCTAGTGATACATGTAAAATCCAGAAGAAATTTCTGTAGAAATCCAGATCAGAAGCCCTGGCCTGTTACCCTGTTTTGGGCTGGAAGCTCCATGAGAGGCTTTACAAGGAGGTGCCAAGTTTGCTTTATTGAGCAATTCGTTGATTTTTTTGTAGCAATGTGAAAAAGTAGTTTTATTCAAGGGTCAGGACTCTGGCGTGCTGGGTCTGGTAAAATATAAAGACTATGCCTGGACTAAATCTATTTCTGCAGGGGAGAATAAAAGACCTAAATTGGAAGTAGCAGCCGGATTGAGACAGCTTAGATACTGTCCCACATTAGACAAAATCTAATGCATTCATTTGTCTCTAAAACACTTGAGCAATGTTCAAAAGAATGGAAATGCTCCTGCATGCCTTAACTGCATGAACATATTCCCTAGCAAATGTAAGGTCCAGTGGCCATAAACATATATCAGTCCACTTGGGTGTGTACCACCCCTGCTTCCCCCAAAGGAGAGGCTAAATGCAGGCAACCTGGCAGAGTGCAGTCAGCAAATGGGGCCGTGTAGGATGCCATGTAGGTTTGCATGTAGGATTTGTCTTCAGGAAGCCCATTAAAATTCCATCCATCAGACATGGAGCAGACTTGTTCAAGTAGGTTTTGGTAGTCATATTTTGCCTGACCTGTGGCACCCATGTGGCAGCAACTGCCTTTACAGCACTGGGCAGGGGCTAGAAAGTGGTGAGGGATTTGCTAATTGAGTTTTTCAGCATGCAGACAAGCCTTGGCTGTGCTGGCAGTGCTGCTGCAGGCTGCCCTGGTACCAATTCCAGATGGCTTTAGCACAGAGCCTCCTCAACAGACCAAAACTTTTACAGCTGAGTTCTGGCTACTTGGTGATATACAAGCAGCTGTAAAGCCCTCTGGTTATGGCAGGAGGCTGGGCAGCATCCCTGTTTAAATTGCAAAGCTAATTCTTCAGTGTTCTGCTCTGTGAAAACACAAATCTGTCATTGCAGAGACCATAAACTGCAGGAAATTTGAGATCGTTGTGGTCATTCAAACAAAATACAGCTATGGGTAATAGAGCAGAAGGAATTAATTTTTAAACAAACCTGGTCAAGGCACTGCTTTCAAAGGCAGATTGAGCCTCTTTACCTTCAATAACAGGAATTTCATGAAGTGCAGCAGCATGTAGTACAGTGCAGAGGATAGTAATTCGAGAAATATAAAAACATTGAGGAAGCAGGTACAGTTAAGATAAATATACTGTAAGAATGTCTCACGGACTTAAGGACGACGGCATTGAAAAGCAGTTAACTGTGAAACTAAGCAAACATTGCAGGTTTTAGGACAGAGGAAAGACTTAAAATAGCTTATTCTAAGTTGTTTAGGTGATATAATGGTCTGGTATCTGTAGTTGCTTGATTTAATTTCAGATACGTGTAATTGCTATGAAGACTGACTAGTGAAACTTCTATAGTTCCTAAAGGGCATTTGTGTTACAGCTCTGTGGCCAAATTAAAAATGGTGTCAGTGAAGGACAGCAAAACGCTTTAAGTGGTTAATTGAAGCCCTGCTTCAGCAGGGTTTTTGTGTGTGTTTTTGTGTCTCTGTTTATTGTATTTGAAACATGTGAAGAAATCAAACTGTTTGGGAAAGGAGAAGATACTACAGTGATTTTTTCACTGACCTGAGCAGTAGAAGCAACAAAGTCTCTGAAAGATCCTTAGAACAGATAAGCAACAAACATTGATGAAGACACAAGGATAGCATGATTCCTTGACCTTCATGATGCAACAAGGAAGTACAAAGTATATGTCAATCTGAATGAGAGTGTTACTGATACATGAAGCAGAGACTTGGTCCCTGCAGAGATAGAGAGAAGTACAGTAGTGACAAGCTTGAACACGTTTGCAGATTGTTTGTCTTTGCCTTGGCACCATTTAGTAGAGCACCCTAAGGCAGCAGTTATACCAATTAAAGTGGTGAGCATGAAAGGTGGTGTGGTGGGCTGCCAGGCTATTTTAAAAAAATCCTGGTGAAGTGTGAAGACAATGCAGCGCTCTGGCTATAGGAATGGGTCACCAAAGAACAAAACAAATCTGTTTGCCATCAAAGCAGACTAGGGGAATTTGCAAACATCTACCTTCTGGACACAGAGGAGTTTTTTCCTGAAGTGTTTTAATCTGCTGTGTTTTCTTATCAACACATGTTCTCTGAAACAATAATCATCATCCACAAGAGGAAATCAGGGTCCCCTAAAGGAATAGAATGCAAACCATTCAAAACTTTAATCAAGTATGTGTGTCTTTCTTTAGAATAAATTATTTCCCAGGCTTGACTTGATTATGTAGTGCATCACACTCAGCCAGTGATATCAAACTGTCATAAGATAAACAGTACCCTTCAAATAGATAAGTAAGAAATAGCTGGAGATAGAAGTCAACTCACCTATATAGTTGCTTGACATAGAAAATGATCTCATTGAAAAATTAGAGACTTGGCCATGAGAGAAAAGAGGGGAAATCCTACCTGAGTATCTTTATCTTCTACTGATTATGCAGAGAACTGAATCCAGCTCAGCTACAAAATTAACCAGTGGCTAAAGTTGTAGAGCTGGAAGCAAGGGGCTCTCTTCAGGATAAAGAGAGTGATAATCTAATCCCTGAGACCTGTCACTGCTATTATCTGTAACAACAGTCTGGCCAGGCATTGACTGGAGCTTTATCTTTCTTATGTGTATGTCCGATGTCGTGACACAAAAATTTGTGAATTGCCCATGTAAATAAGACCAAAAGAACCCCACAAAGCAGATAAAGGAATTAAAGAGCTTAGTAAGCAGAGACAGTGTCAAGAGTTGTCATTTGGATTTTTTTCAGTGAGAACTATTTACATGCCAGATTTTATTATCACAAATCATTTCCAGAGCTGAAGTGATCAAGAGGGATAAAGAAACTTTTTTTTTTGTCCCTTGACCATGAAAGGATTCCAGTTCAACACAGAACTAATTCAGATTTAGCTTGAGTACCTTGACAGACAATTTTGCTGTGCCACTGAGACACAACTGAGGTGGGGTTTTTTTTAACATTGAGGAATGCAATTATTCTAAAAATAGTTGTATGAAGAGACTATTCAAGACTGAAATAAAACTTTTATGCCTGATGGTAGTGACAGTGAGTGGATTTCAGCTCCTAGTTTAAAATACCTAAATGTCAGAGGTCTACACATAATCTCTATACGTCTATATATGAGATAGCTGTCTCTGCTCCCAAGGTAGTCAATGAGATTTCCTCAGCACAGTGAATGGAGTGTCATGAATTTAGAGTAGACTGTAGTTTAGCGTTTTTCTGCTCCCCTCTAAACAGACACCAGGTCTGCTTTGCACTGCATCAGCTGAAAACCACTACTGATTTCAACGACCCTACTGACAAGCTTTCCATAATAGAGATTATGTTTAAAAGCCTTAATCTGCAAGCTGAGTCCAGTCCTTTATTACATATAGGTGATATGCCAATGAACAGAGAATGAAAACAAGTTGGGCTAATTTCAAAAATTATCACACTGGCAATCAAATAAATAAAATAATAGGCTCTACATTGATTCCTGAAAAATACCCTCTATGTGGACATGCTGGTTTCTGCACGTGCAAGTTAAGCCATATCAGTTTCACTTTCTACTATGATCACCTCCCACATTAACAGCTTGATCTTCTGCTGAGGTGATGAGAAGTCATATTTTCTGGAGCCAAGAAAAGCTGCACCAGTATATCAAATCTGAAAACTGGGACATTAATTTAGATTGCTATATAGCAATGTTGATGTAAATATCCAGCTTAAAAATGTTAGCACAGCTTCTTCAGGGAGAAAATAAAGCAGATCCTACTATTATTTTTCCTTGTTCTTCCAGTCAAGATCTGTCAGTTAGAATTTTTGCTTTTTCCTAGTTGTTTTGTTTTTTCTCCTACAGATTCTGGCATTACAGTCTGCTGATTGATTTCAGTGATGGCCCCTCTTTGACACTTGTCATTTCCAGATCTTTTCTCAATACTGTTGTTCAAGGTAGAGATTTACACCACACAGAAGTCAAGTCTCCCCTTGCTTTTCTGCTTGTGCTATCACATACAGAGAGAGTTGTAAATGATTGGGCAAGTCCAGACCTTGGATTCATCATTATGTTACATTTATTCTGCTTAGGTATAAGTGGCTATGGAAGTGGTATAAATTGGTGACCACAGAGCAACAGAAAGCAAGGTTTTTCCAACGGCTAAATCCTTGCTATCCTGATTTAGTCAGTCATTCTCACTTGTGTCTCTAGTGTATTAAAGGTTTTGATCTGGAAGGAATTCACTCTAACAATTTCTATTCTGCAAGAATAAAGTAGGAAGGCCTATCTATAAATGAGAATTATGTCTCAAGTCTTTTTTTTTTGCAATATATATTTTAAGGAAAAAGAAAAGGGTCTAGAATTGATTTAATTTTGCTATTAAAAAAAAAAAGCAACTCCAATAAAAATGATGAAGGCAAAATAAACCAAATCTTACCTTAGAATGGAAGGTGCCAAATAAAACATACATAACTTCTTTCTTCATGTCTTTCTCTTCATATCAGTATTTAGTAGATGTTTGTGCTGAAAAAGCTTTTCATCTAGAACATCTTTCTAAAAATTTTTTAATTTTTTTTCCCAAAGGAAAAACATTTACTTTGAGTTGTTCACATCTTTTTCATATTTTTTTTCCCAACCAAATTATCAGTTTCAGGTCTGATCTGGGCAACTCACCAGCTTTTTGCATTGACTTTTTTTTTTTAGTAGCTATTTGTAATGCACAGAGTTTGTGCAGAAATCACCAAAAATTTTTTCACTTAAAAGCTTTACTTTGTACTTGGAGCATGGGCCTTAGAGGTAACAGTCTACTCTTTAATAAATTAAAACACGTAGTGATGTACTTCTGTACTGCAAATGAATGAGAACATACTGTAAATAATAAATTACTAGAGAGACTGACAATGTATCTACTGCACCTCTTAGATCTTGCATTTATGTTACACTAAATGACTATGCTCTGCCTTGTGTCACAGAACCATAGAAAAAGGTACCTCAAAATGAGGTATGATAAAATGTGAGCATTGTTGGAAAACAAAGCCCAAGTTTGTTTCCCATATGCATCCTTAATAACCTGGAATCACTGTCGAATCACTGGAGCTGTTATTCCTTATTAGGGATACAAGCTAAGAGCAGAAGATGGCTTAGAATAATGGTCTTATCATCCTCTATAAAGACATCTGAGCCACCCTGCTACCATGTTTTAAAGGAAAAAAAATGTACAGCTTAGGGGCAGCAGGTCACTGACTTTTAAATAAAAGATAAAGCAACAAAGCATTGAAAAACAAAATTAAAGCCATTTGGTTAACCCCATTTACGTATCCGAAGTCACATCTAGACCAGCAAAATCAAGAAATACAGAAATCAGCTTTACTGATATTAATGTATGTTTGGATGCTGCAGCAGCTGCAAAAATTCCGCTATTAGTTCTTCAACTAGGTCTCATTTTCACACAGAATGGTGGCAAGATAAGGCTAGTGGAAGTCACTTAAGAGCAAATAAATTACTGATTATATTTATTAATCCCACCTCCAACATGTATTAGGTTTCAATGGAGTTCTAGAAAGAATCTAATTTAAGTGACAGATGGCAAGGATGAAAATACTGCTGTGAAAAAACAGGCAAAGCAGAAAACAGTTGTGCTCTTTAATAAATAACCTGGAGTCCAATTTATTATTTTTTACTATATATTCCTTGTGAATTCTGAATCCCATTTCAGGACTGCTTGAATCTGAGCAGGAAAGAACATTTTCTAAACTTTCCAGTCAACAGGGGTGGAGGCTGGGGAAGCATCTTCTGAGAATAAGACCATAGGAAGTAACAAACTTGCCTAGATATCTAGACATCCAGGGTCTAACTATCCCTGGAATGTATTGGAATGACACAGAGGAAAGTAAATAGTCGGCACAGGTTGATTCAATAGTTTCCTACTCTGGTCTATATTCATCTCTCTTTACACCATTCACAAACTCTCATGGTGTCACTGAACAATGTAGAGAGCATTACATATATGGGAAAATTTGAGTTTGCTTCGTTTACAAGTATCTTCATAAACCCTTTATTAAAAAGAAATAAAATTGCATTAGGACTGATGAGAGACCAAGGACAAAAAACCAGGCAGAGCCGTGCAGTGTGTCCAGAGCTGGTATAGGCATATTGCCATTTGAAAAATAAAGGAGTTTGGTTTAGGAATAAGGGCCCCATTTCTTCCTTCTTAAAACATGCTTTGTAAGGAAGCAAGGACAAGAAATATGGTTTGATAAAAAGAATGTTTAGGTCATCTTTGCATAGATAGAATAGAAAGAACCCATAATCTCTCTCTGATTTTCATTTGAAGGCGACAAGAAGTTAAAATGTGTTTGACAACTGAAAACATGTTAGACCTGAAAATCTTTGGCTAAAATAACTACTGAATTTTTTTTTTCATTTTTTAGGCAGCAAATATGTCTCATTATGTTATTGAGGTTATTTCCAAGTTAGTTGCCACAAGGTATCATAAAATTGTAAGACTTCATTGCTTTTATGCAGTAAGCCTATTTATCAGGCATCAACTGACAAATAGGGCTAAAATATGGAGAGAGGATAAAAAACAGATCAAAACTTTCAGTTCCTCTCTCTAGCTACACTCAATTCTAAATGCACTGCTTTTTGTCGTTGTCCATCAACAGGAGTAAAAGATAATGTTCCACACAGCATTAAAAAAGGACACGATCAGCCTGGCTTTAATAAATTAAATCAAAATCTAATAAACCTACTTTCTCAAAAGGGCACCTGCCTCTGAGATCATTTCCTCTATATTCTTTCTCATTATTTAAACTAATTTTATCTAATTTAATTTTTTTATTACTTGTCCATTGTCTGCTGCTGTGAGACCATTTCTTCCCCGTACACAGATGCAAGCAGCTTGCAAAGATTCGTCTCTGGATGCCTGCAAGTAGGACCAAAACTTCAGGGCTCTTTTATGCACCCACCTGTTGATTCTTTCCCCTCTTCCTTAACTTCAAGCTAAATGACTGAATGAGGAATATTGGAAAAACACATGACCAAAAACGCACTTGGGCATACAGCATTCCCATCTTAACTCTCACCTCACAGCCCTGCACTCAATAGCTCAGCCTCAGGCATGGTTTTGCTCAACGTGATTATTACTTGGAGCCCATACAAAGATCTGCTTCAATTACCTTGTTCTTTACAAAATCTAAGTTAATTTTTAGAGGTGCTCGATATTTTAATCAGAGCTATCCCTAGAATGCACTAAACATCTTACTCCCAGACCTACATTATCCAGAACCTAGCACACCAGATCAAGTAGTTAATTCTCCATGGCAGCTTGGCAGTTATTCTGTGTGTTCCCCTTACGTGCTTTAGGTAGGTAGGAAAGGAAAGCTCCTCCTCACATCCATTGGAATAGTGATGTCTCCAGTGTGATACTGGCTGTTCCTGTTTCTTTCTCAGGACCTCACAAAGTCTGACCGTGTGCTTTTGAGACAGGGAGCAGTTTATTAGATAAACATTTCTTACCCTAGCATCTGCAGGGATTCAGATGAGAGAAATAGTACTACTCACCAGCTGCTACATGGACCTACACATTTTCTGAACACTCAGAAAACATTTACAGATTAACTAATCTTAGTGAATAATATTTTCCTACTATCGTCTTGCTAAGCTTTGCAACTTAAAGCTCAGATGCTTTAAATTTAAGCACCATATTTAGAAGGTCTAGGTTTTCATCCTAGAGGAAACATGACTATTCAATTCTCATTTCTCTTTTGTTAAACTAGAGCATGATTCTGACCAAACTGACACTCACTTCATATGCAAAGAAACAAATTGGAAATAATCTCTGTCCAACTGAACATTTCTGTTCACACAGGCTGCATTTTCTGAAAGTGGTGTTTCAAAGAACATAGGCAGTGCTCTGCAGAAAGCTGGACAGTGCCACTTGCAGCAGCAGTGCTTGTCTCCAGATCTAAACCTCATCAAAAAAGCTAAACACCATTTTGGCATAATTTCCTAGTATTATTATTTATGCCATGTAAAGGGTTTTCT
Source organism: Acridotheres tristis (assembly GCA_037013685.1). Lineage (NCBI taxonomy): Eukaryota > Metazoa > Chordata > Aves > Passeriformes > Sturnidae > Acridotheres > Acridotheres tristis. Next base: position 77,439,940 of record CM072884.1, read on the forward strand.
GTCATAGCCATAAAAAGTAAAGGCTTTGGAAAATAGCCCTGCAGTGGTACAAACCATGATTCAGATAGCCACATTTCCTAATTCCTACCACTTCACAGTGTTCCTCTGTTCCTTGCTGCCTGATTGTGGCCAGCTAGCCCAAGCAGGCTACACCACTTGCCCTCACCTCTCTGTGTCATTTGCATGTACAGGGGCAATTAAGCCACTGAGCAGGTCAGTCTGAGTAACTCACAGTGCTGACCCTCAAACAACACTCAGCTTCCCACTCACCCTCCTAGGAAAGAGGCCAGATTTCATGGGCTTTGCTTATGCTCACACCTCTTTTGTGTTGTTTCTGTTGCTGCCCCCTCTGGTCTGGAGTCTTGGGTTTTGCAGACATTTCTCTTTTCTGCCTGACTTTCTGTCCAGTTTTCATTTCTAAGGAAAAGAACATTGCTTTATAATTGACCTCTTCCTCATTTTGCATCCTGGAAAATGGTTACACCTTTTCTTTGTACAGTGTCTCCTGACTTGAAAGTGTGAACATAATCTGCTTCCAGCATGGCAGCACCAGGAGCACCATCGGCCACAGATTTGTTCTCAGTGCTAATTTAGTTCCTGTTGGGCTTTAACCACCAAACCCAAGACAGTTCACAGAATCACAGAAAAAGCTGAGTTGGAAGGCACCCACAAGGATCATCAAGTCCAACTCCTGGCCCTGCACAGCACCATCCCCAGGACTCACACCATGTGCCCAAGGGTATTGTCCAAATACTTCTTGAACTCTGTCAGGCTGGTGCTGTGACCACTGCCCTGGGAAGCCTGTTCCCATGCCAGACACTATCTGGATAAAGAACCTTTTTCTAATATCTGACTGAAACTTTCACTGACACAAGTTCAGGCCATTTTCTCAGGTCCTGTCACTAGTCAGAGAAGACATCAGTACCACCTCCTTCTCTTCCCCTCTTGAGGAAGTTGTAAACTGCAATGAACAATCATCTCCATAACTTTACCAGACACTCAAGTGAGCCTGAAAGGCCTGTAGTTTCCAGTTCTCCTTCTTGCCCATGTTGAAAATCAGGACAACATTCACCAGCTTCCAGTCAGCTGGGACATCTCTGGATTTCCAAGACAGCTCAAAAATCATTGAGAGGTTTTGTGGTGGCATCAGCTGCTCTTTAAGGATTCTTGGATGCATCCCATCAGGCCCCATCAGTTTGTAAGGATCCAGCTGGAGCAGCAGATCCCTCACAAGTTCAGGGTCATCTGAGAGTTGATCATTCCCACAGTCATGGTTCTCCAGCTCAGGGCTGGAGATGCCCTTGGCCCATCATCTGTGTTGAAGGCAGAGGCAAACAATGTGTTAAACACCTCTGCCTTGTCCATGTCCCTGTTTGTGAGGCAGCCATCCTTATCCTGTGATGGGCCTTACACAAAGCCATCAGATCAAAAGGGAGTGCTTGTAAACTCTCTCTGGTGGTGTTAGCAATGCAGGTCAGGTGTGACCACAAAGGAACAAGGCTCTTTTACGAGTTATAAGCTATTGACACTTTAGAAGACAATTCCATGGCGTCCAGGAACATTTAAACGAGGCAATGAAACAAACGGAAACAAAATTTGATGCCGATGGAGGCTGTTTCCCAAGTTGTCTCTATATACCTAAGAAGCATAGCATATGCTTCCACTATTATATTTGCATAGCTGGCAAGCACACTTTGGTTATAAAGCAACACATGTGGAATAAAACCATTAAAGAACAACAAAAATTAGAATGCCATGAAGCCAGTGTACATGATGATCACTTATCAGAACATGGTTCTATTTTAACATATGGCCTGTAAAAAATGTTACTCAGTATATTTTAAAACCTAAAAGAATGACCTTTTTAATTTCTGATGAAATTGGCTTGCTCCCCAGGCAGTCCAGTTTTAATGCAGCTACAAAGGAATTAACTGTTCTGTGACAAAAAATAAAAAATGCATAACTTATATTTACATGAAATATAAAAATGGAAAAAGAAACTTAGAAATATGGTGTGTCTTTTAATTATAATTTTTTAATATTCATAGTGAGAAGAAGTAGAAATCAAAGTTACCAAAAGCCACCATTATATGCATTAATTCAACTGATTAAAAATTATATTAATAATTTAACCAGTTTTAATAATAGAATAACAGACTAAGTTTGATGAGCTAATAATACAAAGATTTATCTACAGAAAGAAACACATTATGCACAGGGTACATAATTTCTCATATTCATAGAAGATCCATTTCTCTTATAATGAAAATATTGTAAGATTTGATCTACTGAAGCATCATAGGATGTAAACCTATCAGGGGAGCTATGCCAGACATGTTGATTCTTATCTTATTTTAACCCTGTTACTTTTCAAATTTGTACAGCATGACATGGAGTTCAATGCTGCTTTTTTGAAACCTTTTTTCTTTTATTAAATGCCATAAAAGCATTTTCTTGTGAAGAAATCATAGCTCATTTTACATTTCTCTTAACAGCATTTACTTAACGACTTCACCACTTCGGAGTTACAGCTGGGACTGACTCATAAGATATTTATATAAAGGACTATTTTATCTTGTAGCTAAATTCCCATATACAGACAAACTCTAACCATAGATAGAGCAGGACAAGATTGGAACCAAGGAATGTGGATTTATATTTAGGATTGCTGAAGATTCAATTTTACAAAAAGCCTCTGAAGTGATCTCACCATTTATTCATTTCCTAATAAACTAACCTGAGCTTATTTCCAGGCAGAAAGTGCCTGTGAATCTTGCAGAAAGAAGCAGCTTTCACAATCCATCTGCTGCCCTCTTCTACCCAGAACATGTGGGCAGTTGCACAGCTGTATCGATTTTGTTCCTATCATATTATGCTCAAGGAGGGCTCTCAGTTATTTCCTAACAGAGCTAACTGACAAGTGTTGGTTCTTTTCAGAAATGCTCTCTGTTTAAATTAAAGTCGTATTTTTTTTATTTATCCCTGAAAAACAAAACAAGAATGCTTAATGCTTTGGCAAGATGCCCTTTTTCCCTGCATCTACAGTTTTTCCAGTGAAGTAAATAAAGAAAAGATAACAATAACCATAAATGACTGAAAACCCCAAATGGGAGTCAAGACAGCCTTAAAAGTGAAAGGCTGAGAAAAAAAAAAAAAAAAAAAAGTAATTTTGCGGGGAACAAAAGGATGTTTTGTAGTATAAAATAGGCTGGAAGTTTTGAACATTCCCTTTCCCCTGTTGCCCAATCAGGGGAGACACAGAGCCCTGCTAGTATCTGATATTCAGTATAACTGAAGCCAGTACTGTTAATAGAGGCAGGCTACTGCAGTTATCATCAGTGCTCGTTCTGAGGGCTCTGGGTGAGCCTGGCGTGGCACCCTCGAGGCTCCCAGCCCCGTGGGGCAGGTGTGTGCTCCATCACAGCCTTTGCAGGGAGGCAGCCTCGTCCTTTGAGACACCTCACCCTCTGCTGAGGATGGTGCCCATGGGCAACCACTCTCAAATTCCACTGACCTGTGGTGTTATGAGTTTATTCATTCTCATTGATTTAGAGGAGGATTGGGATTTCCTCAGCTCTTGGGAGACTCTCCCATGCTCCCTTTCAGTTCCATCACCTACCTTTGAATGGCTGTTTTCAGTAACTGTTTCTCCATCCATGTCCTGTGTGTCCCTGTAGAGCCCATTCATGCAAACCCACACACAGGAGACTTTTATGCCAAACTGGATTTTATTTTTGACAGCAGGAGAAGGAAGGGAGGAATGACCCTCCTAACCTACAATCTTAAAATGATAGTTGTATTTTTCTCCTTTGCAAAAAGAGCTCTGGTTCTCCGTTTGATCTTGCTCACCACTGAGTTGCTGTTGAAAATGTTGTTTTACAAACACCTCAGATATTATGATAGATATGTGCTTTTATTCCTAATAGTTGGAAAGGCTTGAAGAAAGGCAGCCGATAAACTTGCAGATAGCACATCACTACAAAGGGAAGAAAAGCAGTCCCTATGGGGTAAGTTAGCTACCTCTGTTAGTAGCTATAGCTCAGGGGTTATGATACAGCTTTTACTTTATATATTGCATGCATTATGCCCTCCTCCACCCTGGGGCCATAGCCCATTCATACATATTAGCAGCTTATGGATGTGGCTGCCTGCACAAATAGCTGTTAAGCTGTTTCTTGCAACTTGGAAAGGGAGAAGTCTCAATCACCTGGCATATCTGTGTTAATTCCTGGAAAAAAATGGGAAAGCATATAAAAAATGATGGAATTTGCACACAGAAATCTCTGGATAACAGTGTCCCAGGTACGAAACTCCGTGACTTTTTCACCTGGTACCTTTCCACATTAGAATAAAAAGAGGAGATACTCTCCTCTATTTATTGCACCAGAACCTGTTAGGAGATCCTCCTAGAAAAGATGAAGACAAACTTCCCTGGATCTATGAGGGTGCACAGCCAAGGCTGTCCCCTCCTAGAGCAAACATTTGCTCTGTTACTGTCTATGTGATAGAAAAGTGGGACAAAATGGTTATCATTTTATTTTTTAAAAAGAGCTGGTCATGCTTTATTAGTTTGGTATCTTCAAAGAGGACTATGTGGAGTGGATTCTAAATAGGCAAAGTCATTTAACATTTTAGTCTCTGTGTAACTAATGAAGAAAGATAAAGATCTGATTTAGTGAGGCTGCATCTCCCACTGTCTTCAGAGACACCCACCCTGCACCATTAAATCTAAAGGAAATGTAGGCACTGTCTTTTCTCCTGCCAGGCCAAACACCTCAAATTTCTTCAGATGTTCATCAATCAGTTAGACGCTTTGTGTTTTGCTTGCACAAACTGGCCTTCCACAGAACTTACTATACTAAGTACTTTAAAACTCCCATTGTAAAACCACTCTGTGTCACATGAGATGGTATATATGTTTGTATATATATGCTTTCAGGATACAGTGAAATTATTTGTTGACTTCCAAGCAATCAAAGAACCAACCTGACTGTCCACTCCCTGTGCTTTCTTTGACCTGTTTGTACAGCACAAAGTAAATATAAAACACTATCTACCAGACTCCCAGTCTTTTAAAGCTAATGCTCCAAGAATTTTAAGTGTCTGTGACATGGCAGTATTTTATTCAGTGTTCTACCTGCTCTAGCTCAAAGGAGTCTTGGGCAGGGAGTAGAGTTCTGGGATGCTATAACTAATGGGATTGTGTATGAGGGGCTGTTTTTTTAATCTCAATATGTTTTGATTTTTGGGGTGTTTTTTTACCCTTCCTGAAAAGTCTATTCCAAGATGATTTATCTTGGATCAAGCTTTGACGGCATGACCAAAATAAGGAGTGGGATTTTGGTCTTCTGGGAAAAGGGACAGAAAGCAATGCCCCAAGGTGAGGGTGTGGATCATCCAAATAAAAGAGGTCCTGGTAGAGGTGAATCTGAGGGTGTTGTGCAACTTTACTAGATCTGACGAGAAGTGGTAAGGCAGATGTCATTACCAGTTGTTTAGTTTTCTGATACAGACATGCTAAAGGTGCTGGACACCCCTTCCCTGTGCAAGAAGGATTGTCCTGTGATTGCTTGTAACTTCTCCATTTATCTTTGCTTTATGAATGTATTTATAGCTTCTGGAAGCTCCTTTTCTTGGAACCATGAGAACAGGCACTGAGAGCCTCTTAGCTACTAGGCTCTTACTGTTTTTTGTAGAATCATAGAATATGTGAATTAAAAGGAACCCACAAGGATCATTGAGTCCCACTCCTGGCCTTGCACAGGACAGTCCCAAGGCCCACACAATGTGCTTGAGAGCATTGCCCGAACACTTCTTGAACTCTGTAAGGCTTGGGGAGCCTGTTCCAGTGCCCAACAACTCTCTGGGTGAAAAATCTGTTCCTAATATCCAGCCTAAACCTCCCCTGGCACAGCTTCCTGTCAGTCCTTTTGGTCCTGTCACTACAGCAAAGAGATCAGAGTCTGCCCCTCCTCTTCCCACAGGAGGAAGTTGTAACTGCAGTGAGGTCTCCCCTCAATCTCTTCTTCTCCAGACTGAGAACAGTCCAAGTGACCTCAGCCACTCTTAATATGGTTTCCCTTCAAGGCCCTTCAACAAATTTTTTTGCCTTCCTCTGGACACTCTCTAAAAGTTTAGTATTTTTCTGATATTGTGGCACTCAAAACTGCACACAATATTCAAGGGGAAGCTGTCCCAGTGCAGAGCAGAGCAGGACAGTCCCCTCCCTTGCCCAGCTGGTGATGCTGTGCCTGATGAGCCCCAGGAGATGCTTGGCCCTCCTGGCTGCCAGGGCACTGCTGACTCATGTTCAACTTCCCCTCAGCCAGGACCCCCAGGTCCCTTTCCCTGGCACTGCTTTCCAGCATCCCATTCCCCACTCTGTACCTACATCCAGGATTGCCCCATCCAGGTGATTGCCCAACCCTTGACTATGTCAAGGTCTCTCTGCAGAGCCCATCTGCTTTCAAAGGAGTCAGCAGCTCCTCCCGATTTAGTATCATAGACAAACTTAGTAAGTCCCAGAAGATGTCATTTGTTTTCCTGTTCCCATAAGGTGTCAAGATGTTTTCCTGGTCATAGATAAGAGCCTAAACCCTTTGTCTTCTGGTGGAGACACCAGACATTTTGGGATGATTCCAGGATATTGTATGCTATCTCCAGATGCTGTAGGAGTCACACGTGGCTTAGTGCATCAGTTCCCTGCTGCTGGCTGAGCTCCACAGATTCCTCCATGAGGAAGCAGAGAGGAACCAAGGCAGAGGCAGGTTGCCCATCCACCCTGGCAGGGTGCATACATTGTAGCAGAAATTGAAAGGAGATGGGATTAAGAAAGGCCCAAAAGGCTCTCAGTAAGCAAAAACATTTAGGGTAACAAATGACACCAGATGGCTGGATTTGATGCTGTATTTATGAGGGAGATCAATTAAGAGAAGTAGTAATTTCACCATTTCATGGAGTATGTCATCTTTAGAGGCCAGAGATGACTGTTAAATTACTTAAACTGGCCTTTCATGTATTAAAGGCTTGTATATGTCACCCACACATTCTGTTCTGAACACAATGACTTTAATTAGACTTAAATATTTCAATCCTCAAGCAACTAAACTCTTTGGTACCAGAGTGGGAGCAGACAAGATTGAGGCATCAGTCTACAGCGAAGGGAATCTACTACAACTGAAAGGATCTCTTTTACTTAAATTGCAAAAAGTGCCATGAGTCTTTCCAGTATGGATATATTTTTCTTCCCAGAAGCATTTCTTTATAATCCCAAACCTGATGTTCAGTTTGACTTTAAGTAAATGTCAATCATCCATCTTTTGACAGATGCATTTCAGAATACCAGTTCATCTGTTATCCTGCTCCAAAGTCTGATGTCTTAGAATAAGGGAGAAAAATGGAGAAAACAAAATTTATCCAACTGTTGTTCTTATTGAAATGAGGAGCCTTGGGAACAGATTACTGTCATTTATTGCAGACCTACCATTTCTGTGGCACTGCACAGGCAAGACTGTTGTACCTTCCTTGCCCTAGGAATATGTGGCTGAAAGTATATGGCAGAGTGGTATTTAAAGATCCAAGGCAAGAAGGACCACAACCTCTTAAGCTTACTTTGGTACCTTCCTGTGCTATCTTCACAACCTCAGAAGCTGGATCAAATCCTATCTTTAGGACAGCAACTAACGTCACCTTCCAATTATAGTGACTGCACCACCCTCCAAAATCAGTGTTAATTTATCATCTTCCCTGTTAGAAAACTGCATCACATGTCAAGGTGAATTTTCCTGACTTCTGCTCATTGGATCTGGTTGTCTCATGTTGTATAATACTGGATAGACTTCCAGTTTTACTTTCTTTCCTAAAAGCCAGAACTACACCTTTTTTTCCCTACATGTATGAGTAGCTACGCAAGATCTTATCTCAGCCTCCTTTTTATAAGCTGAATAGGAACAGCTTCTCATCTGAAGAGTTATTTTTAGCAATTTCATTTTATGACTCTTCCTCTGGAAGTGAGGATAGCAGAGCTGCTATGGTAGTCCAGCATATTACAGTAGCACAGCACATTACTGCAGCACAGAAGTACAGCTATTGTAGAACTATTACTGTGGTGTGTTGCCTCTTTGTGCAAAGGCAATATTGAATCTCTCCCCTGCACTTTGATGCTCCCTCTTTTTTCCTCAGTCAAGGAGGAGCATCACCTTGATCAAGGGTGATGCTGAGATCTCTAAGGGCAGTTTGACACTGAAGGCTGAAAGGAAGGTGATGAAGATGGCCATTGAGTAAGGAAAAAAATTTGTTTCTGAGTTCTGGAAAAAGATTTCTTGAAAATATTTGGTGAGGAGGGTGAGAAGAAATTCCATCTGTAGTCATTGTGGAAGTGGAGAGTTGGGGAGTTTTTATATCATATTTTAAAAAGGAAACCAGAATGAACTACTTAACTGCTACATGACATTGTGAACCTATTGCAACTTCTCCAAAAAGAAATTACAACATTTTAATATTCAAGGACAGGTCAAGGAGAAAATCAAGCAGAGAAGAAATACTGACTGCCTCACTCTTCTTCTTAGAGTGAGGCTCAGAGCCAAAAGGAATAAAAAAGCTGAATACATGCTGTGTTTGATAACAAAGATTTTGACAGAGGTAGTTTTGAAAACACACTTGAAACTTGTAAATTGCACAACTTATGGGGAAATGTGTTTAACTCCCTGACTAAGTAGGTGACTTAAAATTTAGATGCAAGGCTCAGAAAAGTTCCAGTGCGTCCAAAACAAATCACTTCAAAATGGTTTGAAGGAAAAGAGATTTATTTTGCTAGAGAGATTTCTCAAGATAATTTATAAATTATAGTTTTAGAATAAGCAGTTATGTCAGAATAGAGTAAAATATTTTTAAATGCATGTAGTTAACAAAGCAAGCTTACTTGAGCTATATGATAAAACAGATATATTCTGCCATCAGAAAAAATACAGAAAATAGTTGGACACTGCTTCTCCAGAAAAGAAGATAAATTAAAACTCAAAGACAGCCATTTATGATAGATATTTCAGAACATACTTATCGTCACTTCATGAGCACCTATATGATATGTAAAGAACATAATAAATGATTCTTTAATAATCAGCAGCAACTACATGAAAGGACTACTTGAGATTTAAAAAAATAAAATAGCCATATATATAATTTACAACCATTTCAGGTTTCAGTGCAATAAGTTTACCTAAGTACATAATGAAAATTGTTCATTTATGTTGGCAAAATGAATACCTGAATATTCATTGAAGAGGAACATTTCAGAAGATACAAATGCTAGTTAGACACATGATTTCCACCATATCTCTACAGAAAACAGGCCCTTAACTTATTTTTGCACACTTAAAAATCTTTCCTGCAATCATATGATCTTAAAAGGGTGTTTTGTGTTTTTCTTTTAGAAGAATACATATTCTTTCTACCAAATTATCGTTGGGAATGTTGCTCCACAGGATTTTGCATTTCTGATGATTTTTTCAGTTCTAAAGGATGGGTCCCTACCAGAAACTCTCAGAATGAAAACTTATTATCTTGAAAGGATCAGATCTCTGAAATCAAATGAAAGCAAGACAAACCGCAATAATAGAGTTGCCTCTACCCTTCCAATTTAAAGCTCAAGTATTATAACTGTATTCTGACTGTATTTGAGGAGGTTAAAGCTGAAGTCATAGAATAATTTGGGTTGGAAAGAACTCTTAAATATCTTTGAGTCCAACCTCACTGCCATAGGCAGGGATCCCTTCCAGCAGATCTGGTGCTCGAAACCTCATCCAGCCTGGCCTCAAAAACTTCCAGGAATGGGACAGTCCCACTTCTCTGGCAAAGCCCAAGGAATAAAGTAACCAGGTAATTAATATTGTGGAGAAGGTATCCAGCTATGGATGAAACACTGCTGTGAGTTGTGACTAAGCTGGACCTGGATGACACATGGAATTGTTCAGGAACTGGCTTCTCTTCCCTGTGTTCTGAGCTTATTGAGTATGCTTCTTTGAAGTAGAGGGTTTGCCTTTGAAATTTTCCAGTCTGTATAGCACTATTACTCTTGATTCTTTCTGTTTTGCCCTCCCCAGAAGCACCTGTCACAGACTCTGTCAATGTCCTGACACTGTAACAATTCACATAAACTGAGTTTCTTATTATTATGTAGGAATCTAAAAATTGGTGGAGAATTAGACTTCATAATTAAATATATTTATTTTTATGACAAATCCCAACACCATTTAGCCACACTTTTTTCCCAACCACATCAATTTTGTGCATTTCTACTTCAGAGAAACTAAATGGATTTTTTTCTTCATGGTCACTTGGATAAGCAGCAAAAAGATATATGACAGCAGCCTGTGTTTTAGCCATGGAGACAATCTCCTGTGATATCAGCAAATCTGACAAGCCTGACCCTGAAGGTTACTCCAGTCCCAGCAGACCCTGGAGAAGGTCGATGTGCTATCTTTGGCCTTCAGCTAGTGCCAGGGAGACAAGCTACACTTACTGTTTACCAATCTGGTATCTTACAGAAGAAAAGATAGGTCAGAAACTCAATTTTTTTTTTGTCTATGCTCTATTTTTGTCTCGCTGAAGAATGCCATTCTCCTCTTCTTTATCCTGTCCTTGCTTTTGTGCAGGGGCTTCTCTGTCTCAGCCAGTTCTGACACAGTAGGGACCCATACAAGAATAACTAAAAATAAGTATCCTCAGTATTCCTTGAGCTGCAAAAATTTTCCCCTAGTTCATCTTTGTGAAAAGTTCAAGAAGTAGAATCAAATTTTAATTTTTAAATTACTAAAATATATACTTTTGTGCAACGGTTCCTTTAGAAGTTGAGCTCAGAGATAAATCTGGAAAACCCTTAGTACTTAGTTTTGGTTCAAACCTGCCTTTCCTCTGGTCATCTTTCCACTGAGGAAGTGTGCATTTCAGTGGAGGAATCTGCTCTGACTGCCTCCATCTTCTTGCTTCTTTCACTACAAGATCTCCATTCCTGACCCTCTGCTTCTACTAAAAAAAATCTTTTTCCTTGAACGATTTTCCAGATTCTTTCTGAAAACTGAGTTTGTTTCTGTTACATGCTGCTGTGCCATATGGACACCAGGAAATGTTCAGAGTAGCTGTGTTTCTAAGAGCCTAAAGGTATTCTGGCTTATGCTGGTAAATCATCTGCTGGTAGTGTCTAGGATTTGCTTGGGGAAAACGGTATGTACACTCCCACAGATGAAACTCATGCACCATTTGTTCCTCTGCTACTGGTGCTGAAGTGCAATTTAAGAAACTACAAGGCCACAGGACTTCTGGATCTGTTCTGGAGAGTTTTGGACCTTTTCAGCCCTCCACCACCTTCCAAGGAGGGAATGAAAATTAATGTGGATAAAATGAGGTAATGGTGCTGTTGCAAGAAGTCTCACTTGATCATGTGGATTTTCCATTCTTCTTGCAGGACCATTGGCTTGAATTGACTGACACAGGTCAGTGTAGTGAGTTGCCAGGTGTCACTGCAGCTGGGTACTATTTGATCCTTTCCATTCTTTGTTGACAGTCAGTTCAACAAACATTAGCAAGATGTAAAATGAGTAGAATCAAAATTGTGAATATTTTCATATTTACATGTCTTTCTGTATTTAAACAGTAGTTGAAATGAAAAGGAGATCAATTTAGGAAGGCTGGAGCTTAAACAAAATACAATGAAGGAGTCATAAATGGCTTAAATGAAACTAATGGCATTCATGAACAGTAGAAAACCACATTTTCTATGAATTAATGAATTTTCACTGCTTCCCAGTGTGTGTGTGTTTGTATTTGGGAATGACACCATCTTCCTTGTTGGAGTTACTTGCAGGAGCACCAAGTCACAGTTCTCCATGAATTTAGCAGAAGTGACAACAGTGATTGTCACACAGCACTCCCAAGGTGGATGGTGGGTAGGAGAAGGTCACAGGTTATTGTTTTGCTTTATTTTGCTAATGAAAACTACATTTACTTCTTCATGGGCTCCCTTTATCCAGGGAAGGAGGGGAAATTCACAGTTTTCATATGTGATTGTAATCTGCCTCTAGTGGAATAAACACAGCGAGTTGAGTGTTCCAGTCACTGTAGCTATCAATAATTCTTTTCTAATTTGTTCTTATATTGAGTATCCATTCATTCTCCTTTTGTTTATTCTTTGAAAAGTAAACTAAGTCTGCAAACGTTTGATATTGATGTTGGGTCAGGCTTCAGGTTTTGATATTTATCATTTGTTCAATGAAATGGAACTTTTTAAAGACAGTTAATAAATCACTTTGTCAGCTGAAAAGTGAACCACCAGAAAAAGAATGGAAGTAGTAAAAAGGCTTTTAAAAATATCTTATACATAGTCTATGGCTTCCTGTGAAAACTGTGGAAGGAACCTTTTCAGTCAGTTTCCTTCAATCCATTCCTGATTGCCCCCTGAAAATTTTTATGCAGGGTCTAGCATGAAATATGTGTGCACATGCCAAGGTGAAAGATAAATGTAGCTCTTTGTTCTCACTGTTTCCTCTGGATAAATCCAGTATATTGTAATGGAAATACCTGCAGGACCTGCAGGTCACCTCTACAGGCTGCTGTGAAAAGATATATATATCAGAAACTATCAGAACCAACGTGGCATTTCTAACAATGGACTAACACCAACAATTGATCAGTGGTGTTCCCAGTGAGGTAATTAAATGCCCGTTCCACTTGAAGACTTTTCTAAATGACAGATGGTTCAAAGCATGAAGTTACATGATTTGTGCAGTATGAAGGAAGAGAGCTTCCCTGGAATGGGCAGAGCTCATGTGGGACATGTGGGCAAATGATGGAATGCCACCAGGGCAAGGACAAGCCAGCACCCCCGAGCTGAGGGGTACCATTGAATCCTTTCATCTGGGCACACCCTCATTCTTGTATGGTCAACTCTGAGGACTTCTACACTGTCAAAGCATGTACTGAACCTTTGCCTAAAGTTTAAATACAGACTTCACTACCCCAGGTGTGAATTTGCTCAAATTCTACTTTCAAAATAAACATACAGTAATACAACAGTGTATCATGAAAAGCTTGAAAACTTATTTCTAAATTCGCATCTCTTCTCCATGTAAAAGGCCTCATCTGTGAAAGGGTTTTGTGTGAATTCAATATTATTTATTCAATTTCCATATATAATCAAAAAATAAAAGTTCAACAGATGTAAAAAACTCAGAGCCTGGTGTGTCTTTAATGACTGTTATTAACAGAAATAATTATATTCAGCAGCAAAGTCAATTTATTCAACATTTGCTGTATTGGACAACAGGCATCTTTTGTGCATGTCAGCATAATCAATATTATTATCAAAATTTAGTAATCTTTTTTTCATATCAGTGACTGCTTTGAAGCATGTGATTGAGTGTGCAATATTCATGTCACCATTTTCAGCTATTTTCTCCAAATCCTGGTGATTGTTATTTTGTAACAGTTGAAAAAACAATTTCACTTTACTGGAATCTGTCATTGGACTGCTTTGACAATTACAGGATGTCCAACATATGCAGGATGAAGACAGGACAAAATTAGAACTGCTGCCCTTCTTTCAATTGTGCTGTCATCAATATTTAGGACTTCAGGCAGTGGAATATTGGCGTTTGCATGGTTCTTGTATTTCGATGTCTTTGTAAAGCCAGAACTGAACATTTAAAATCTGAAGGAGAGATGATAAACAGAACCAAGATGAGGAAACTGTTAAGATGTTATCAATGCACTCTTGACGGATGATGTTACCCTAATTAGAGCAGGTTAACTCCATTTATATGTGTTACTTCAAGAAGCTATTTCTGACCATAACAAGCAGCAACGGGTCAGCTAGTCTTCTTGAAATGTGTGTCCTAAAGCCATCCTGGCAGAGGCATGTGTTTGCTTCATTCTTTTGAGGAAAGGATTGCAGAAGAATGTAGGTGCTCACAGACTAATTCTCATTTAAAACAGCATGCACTCACACTGACCTAGCTGTTAATATAGGGACTTTAGAGCTTGATGAAGGTACAGCCACACATCTTTTTATTCTGTCATACCACGAAAATGGAATTTACAGATTCTTGCCCCGATGGGCCAATGAGGGAAAATAGTGTTCACCTTGTTTGCACAACTAGCCTCCTCATCTCTATACAGCTTCATCCCAAGACTGAGGGGAAAGAATGGCTTTTAAATTTCACTGAACTCGAGATAAGGGACTCTGTAGAGGATAAAAACCAAGGTTCTGATCCTGCAAACATTTTCTTCTTTGGGACATTTTACTTTATTTTCCCCTTGTATTCCTCCTCTGCTAAACCATCTTCTTAGGGTTTTGTCAAACATTGATCTCTCATGGGAAGTGCAGCATCCCTGCCAGGACCTTGGTTTGGAGTTGTCCATCTCTCACATCCTCCCATACTGTGAGATTCAACAGACATCTAGCTTTATCTTTCTCAGGAGTCCTCAAGAAAGAAAAGTAACGAGTGTTTCTGCTCACTTAAATAATATGGTTCTTATTCTCTGCATTTTATTCTTTCTCTCGAACGTTCCCCTCTATTTGTTACCAATGAGGTTCATTGATTAGCTATGTCAAGTTAGGATGTAAGCTCTCCCAAGCATGTGCCATCCTTTGTGTTTGTATAACACCTGATTCCAGGATGCTAAAAGTGATGAATCCATAATTATAGCTGAATCCATAATTATGGCCAAATCCATATTAGGGCTGCTCGTATGTGCCACTGCCTTACAGACAACAACAATATTCCCATTAGTCATAAGAGCATATGATTAGTGCTGCATTTTTGTGTGTATAATGATGAATTACATGTGTTTTTTCTATGAAAAAAGCCCTGTGATTTCAGCAGCAGTGCAGGCTGATTTCATGAGCAGGTAGTACAAGAAAAATTTATCTCCAAATTCTGATCATCCAGCAAATCTTTTGCTTTTGATTCTCATGACGTGATTCCTTTGTGAGGATAAGAATTCTCTAAATACTTATTTTCAAGGAATAACTCCTTTTGCTGGATTGCAGGTGATGTGAAAATATAATAATACATTATTCCAACACAAAGCCTCAGTTATGTTTTCAAGAGAACTATATAACCTTGATTTCAGTTGCTTCAGTTCATTCCATATTTCTTGAGGCTCTGTATTCTCCAAAAAATGCTTCCTCCAACCAAAGAAGAATAAAACCTTTCCATTTGGCATTAGTTATTCTATTTCTTTTTGAAAAACAGCAGCAGCCTTGGTAGTGTTCATGCTCTTCTATTAAGGGCTAAGAAACCTTATCCTTAATTATATTTTTGCAGACAATTCCTTCATTTCACATTTCCCAAGGCAGATAATGCCATGCTGCAACACATCAAGTCCTGGTACACCAACCATATGCCTCATTATCCCAGGTCATGGGACGGAATACAACAAGCCTGGTATAAATGGATGTCATGAAGCACAATGTAGGATGTCAGGGATGAGTCCTTGACATGCAGCTCTTCTCTGCAAAAGGTAGCATGACGAAAAAGTGCCTTCTCTTAACTCTCCAGCAGCTAAAGGCAACAAACTGAAAGTATGTGTGCAAGAGCATAAAGAACTCCAGGGCTTGCTAAAATGCTCCTTTTCAGAATCTTCTATGCAGAGGTGATTATCTAGTTAAAGTTGCAAGCAAAAATCTTTCAATATAATAGCATCTCATACAATGGGAGTGTCTTCGTGCTTTTCATCACTCAGGATCCAGGCCATTCAGCTCTGAGAGATAGCATCTCTCTCCCTCTGGAAATCATAACAGTCAATGATGCACCTTAATTGTCTATACAGGAAAATTTGGCACTTGCTTGAGAAGAATTGTCTTTGTTAGGCACCTAAGATGTATGTACAAGCAAATTGCTAAATTATGTTGACTTGATACAATCCTCCCTTTTATTTCTTTTGTTAGAAGTATATTGGCCTCATTAATGGATAATTTATTAAATGTATAGAAATAGTTTACAGTTTAAAAGTAATTACAATCTCTAAAAATTATTTTTATTATGTAAGAAAAGAATTCAATGATTTTAACAGACGAATCAAGGTATCTATGTCAATCATTTACTAAAAAATGTAGCTAAAACTTCCTGTAATCTGAATGAAAGCAGGAATTAATTTTGCAACCAGAATCCATTTTAAGCACTACACATCCTGTAACCAATATGGGCATGGTATGCATAACAGAGGGCCTGAACTGCAGTAAATGAAAATAGCTTATTCTTCCGGGAAGAAAAAAAAAAGAAAAAAGAAGAAATCGACAGAGCAGGGATCCTCCATCTCATGTTCTATTCATCAGCCTTTCATTACCTCTGGCATTCTTGGGGCATATTTCCATGGTGTTGTCTCCAGACCTGAAGTGCATTGTAATATTTTGATGGCATGTGTAGTGTTCTGAATCCTGTAAGCAATATTCGTTCTCTCAAGGTGATGCAGCTTGGAGGCAGGAGAGTTTGCTATTTGTAGCAACAAAACTGAGGAAGAAAAGGATCACTCAGAGCAGTCTACTCTGAGAGTAAAAGTATTTTGTGCAAGAACCCCCAAAATTGTCCTCTTTCAGCTTGAATGGGCCTGTATTTTTAAGCTGTTTCACTGAAGCCTGAACTACACAAATGGAAGCACATTTTAAAACACTTTTGCTTTCTGGGATTTTTTTGTAGCTATTATATGAATTATTTAAATCTATCAGATAAAATATAGCAGAGTAAAGAGAGTGCATTTGCTGTTTGGTGCTCTTCATTGAAAGGAGTTGAAACTCCCTTCAAAACAGAAGTGCAGTTCCTTTGCAGATGTGTGACAGAGGAGTGTAAAGCTCAGTAAAAGCTGCAGTTACGTGCCCATTTGCACACTGTTTTCTCCTGAAAGAAAAATGTTTTGGCTACACTTCTCGTCTTTATAAGCCTACTTCATTTCTCAAAGCCCAGATCATCCACTGATGCTCTTGCAAAACACCTTGCATAGATTGATGCCACCATCTCCTCCTGCTCTTCATCCAAGAAGGGCACTTGCCTTGTGCTTCACTCCTCCCAGGCTCCTTTCTGGGGCTTGACCTGTGGTCAAAGTTGCTGTGAGAGCATCCCTGAGCACTAGAAGGCTCCTGAGCTCTCTGCATGCAACACTGAGTCAGGTACTTCAGGATTATCGAGTATTATATCAATAGAAGAGGTCTGTGTGCACACAGTATGAGTCTGTTTGTCTTCCCTAAAATTTACTGGTGTGACTCATGACTGGCTTTCTTTTTGCTGTTAATGGCATAATTGAAATACTTTTGTAGTGGTCAATTTAACATGCTTTAAACCCAACAGCAAAATGAGAGGAATGGCAATTACACTCCCACACGCATTTTGTAATTTTTAATATCCACAGGCTGAGTAGAATATGTTCTTGTTTGCTAAAGGTATGGCAGATTGCTGGTGTGCACCACATCACTACACTCTCCTCATGGCTCATGCAGGATTTTAGTGGGCTATGAGCTGTGGCTGGAATGGGATCAAGTCTGCCTGTATGTTGCTCAAGCCAAGATGGAACAAAGGGAAGGTAAAGCAAGGTTACAGTAAGGTAAAAGCAGGGTAAGGTAAGGTAAGGTAAGGTAAGGTAAGGTAAGGTAAGGTAAGGTAAGGTAAGGTAAGGTAAGAAACAGCAAAAAAGTAATATGAAGGGACACATGGAGAAGAAATGCTATTAATGACAAAGCAAAGGAAAAAATACTCAGGGAAAGTGAAGGATGACACTCTATTAGATAGATGGAAAAGAGCTGATCCTGTGCAGAGGGATAAATGAGGAGGACAGACAGGAAGTGAGAGATGGTGAAGTGAACAACTCAGGTTGGTACAGGAAAGGGATGCAGGAGTGTTGTAAAGCATTTACTGTATGGAAATGAGAGCCTGAAGGAGTCCCACTGCCTTTCCTTTCATTACATGACAGCATTTGCTGGCTGCAGAGGAGCAGCCTCACAAAGAGTGCAAGTATTAGTTCTCTCTCCAGAGCTGGCCAGCCCCAGGCAGAGTTACAGGCATTTCACACAGCAGAACCGTGCTCATTGTATCCCTCAGAGGTCTCAGATTGGTGGTGGTGACAATACAGCCCGAGGTCAGTCAGCCTTGTCACACAGGTAATGCTCCTGATGATTGAGCTTTGGGTTTGGGCCTTGCCAAGAAAGTAAAAGTTGCAAACCATCACATTGATTGTCGAAATAGTAACCCTTTCTCTTTGAGGCAACAACCTTTGTTTCTGCAGCAGGGATACGTCTGTGACACCATCTATGGCTGAAAACATTTAGAATATGCATATTTCAGGGGTGAATTCCCTCCCTGGGACTGACTGACTAAGTTACAAATGCTGCAGTATATAAAGGTTTTTTTTTTCTGATGCAATTTGGTGCAAGATTCTGCAAAACAAGAGACTTGAATTGCACAAGATTCCTTAGGGTAGCTGGCCAATTTGCCAGTTTTGGACTTCATTTTTTCTGCAGTTTTTCAACATTGCTCAGTGCAATCACACACATAAATGCTTGAGACCTCTCTCAAACTGTTACTTGGGTGCAGATAATGGTAGTTTATGCTAGAGGAAGATGTGCTGGTAGAGTCATACGCCTTCAGTTTATGAGTCCATTCAGACCCAGATCCAGACACTGTATAGGACGAATTTTACTTGACTCCCAAAATTTCCTCCTGTGTCAGCAAGGTTCACATGAAGGACAGATGTTAATGGGAGCTTTATATAGAAGCTTTGCTAGGTAAAGAACTTCACCTAGTGATATTATGGTAGCTTCTTGGTTATATATTAAATTAAGGACAGAAGATGTTGTATTTTAAAAAGTGAATATTAATATATTATGAAAAATATTGGAAAGTATTTTTAATAGCTAGATGGAGTGATTATAGCACTTTAAAAATCACTGTTCCCCTTTTAAAAGGTTCTTTGCATTTACCAAACTGATGAATAGCCTAATTAATTCAAAGGAGTTTAAAAAAAAACAAGTTCATAAACTGAAGCATGCTGAAGTGCTATTTTGGGGAGCACAAAATATGACTATGTCAAAAGCCTGTTTGGTGAAGCAGCATGTGATGAAAACTGTCTTACTCAATTGCTCCCTTTCTGTCTCTGATAAAGCTTTTGAATGAAGAATGGCAGTGCTGTTCCTTGAGGATCAGAGTTCGTGTTTCAACCTCACCTTTTTCACTTCCAGTCGTGAGGTAAAACAGGAGAAAATTATAAATGCAGTACCGTAAATTATTGCTCTCCATTTTTATTCTTTGTGGAATGATGGATGCATAATCATTTTATTTCTTATTTTATTTCTTATTTTAGTGTCCAGGCAGAGCAGAATTCTGTTGCATGAGGCACTGTGCAAGCATAAGGTGGGACAAGTTACTTTAGTGTAAAACAGCCATGAAAGTTAAAAAAAAAAATTTCTCTTGAATTGGGAGATTTAAGGGATAGGACTGCATTTCTATAACTAAAATATTTAAAATTTTGTATGTTTAGTTATATAACTAATGTATAGCTAATTATTATGTATTTATACTTGCTTATTTTTTTATCAATTTATGATCTATATTGAATTTATGTCTTCCTTCTTCCTAAAACTTCAGCAGAATGAAACAACAGAATGCTGCCACAGACATTTACATTTGCTTGTTCTACATTTTTACTGAAACATTTTTAGTTTCTCAGGCTTATTTGGTTTTCAAACACAACAGCAGGAGTCAAAATTTCCTTAAAAATGGTCAGCGGACCTCCTATATGAGAACTTAGCTAACCTGGCACTTGGATGCTGAAGAAACAAACTCTCTTTTCTGCACATGGATTGGCTGTTTCCCCACCTAACAGGCAACACTTGTAGGAACCAGCTGTCTTCAAAATTTTAAACAGTTACCACAATTTAAATTAGGTGAAAGAAATAAATGGGAGAAAGAGTACTAGGGTTATTATTTTTTATCCCAAATTTGAAAAGACTGGCTGCAAAAGAAGATCTTGAGTAGAAAAATGTTAGAAAAGTAAATATGATTGTGATTAGAAAAAATGTAGCATGCAGGCAATAGACTTGAGGTCTAGAAACAAACTCAATGGGTAGATGAGAGATGTAGTTGAAGTAGGGCTGGGACTGACACTCAGCACAAAAAACAGAAGCAGTGCAGCAAGGGAGGAAAGTCAAAGGACTGGAAAAAATGAGAACTGCATACAAAGTGCCAAGTCTTAGCAACATAGAGAAGGAAAGAGAGCAAAGAGCTTATTAGACCAGTCTTGTGAGAGAGAAAGGAAGATACAGTAGGCATGGAAAAGTAACATACAGCTCCATGTACCACAGTTCAAAACAACAGTCAGATGTCAGCTAATGTGAGGAAAGGGACAAAGCGCTTTGCTACAGTGATAGATCTGTGGGTTTTAAACACTGTGCTCAGTGAGATGTGGGTTGGCTTTTCTTCAAAATGTCAGCTTTTGAGGTATGTTCAGGATTACCCTTTGCCTTGGAGGAGAGACAGAAAGAGCTTACTCTGATTTTCTAGTTGTAACTCAATGATTTAGCAAAATAAATAGAACTTCAAGTGAAAATAAAACTGCAAGCAGTTTCTTTTCTTGTTTGGATTTCTTTTCATTAGCACATAGTAGAGTTTGACATTGCTTTCTCTTCTCTCCCAGATGGAATAGCACACACTATTCTACAAGAATAGTGTCACTGTCAGGTTTGGACTGACTTCTGCCACTGACTGACTTAGCAAGTGAGGCTTTCTGGGGGAGATAAGCTTATAAGTAGCTCCATAAAATGTCTACTTTTCTCATTTTTTATATTGTGTGGAGGTTATCAGACAGCCAAAGTTCAGTCACTCTCAAGTGCAGTTCATGGCTCAGGAATATACAGGTGCCAGAAGAATTTATTGCAGAGTGGCACAGTCTGATTTCAGTATGTGAATGGTCCCTCTGATGAAAGCACATAGAACTTGGACTTTCCAAGAAGCATCTCACAATGAAGAGCTGAAACCTGTGATAAACTTAATGATGTTTGCTAACTTTTTGATTTTGTAAAATTCATTTCTCTGGAAAAAAAATAAATCTCCTAACTATTTTATTTAGACATTGAAGCTGTTAGTCAAATCTTCAAATTTTTATTTCTTTTTGTCTTCTTTTCTTCACTATGTACACTTGCACTATTTGCACTAGCACTCAGTGGACCAGTGCTAGTATCTCGGGCTATCTAGGGCTAGTAAAAACAATAAATGCTACCAGTAGCTCCTGGCAAATGGCAGATGTGTCTCCATTGAGTAGTGAGTACAGTTGCACATTTGGTCAGCTGAATTTTGGAAATTTGTAAAGTCTTTTATCGCATATGCTACACTGTATTTGCCAAGCTGTGTGAGGGTAACCACGTTAACAGAATTATTATCATTCTCTGCTACTGCTTTGTGCTGATCCCACAGCATGTCCTGGAAATATCTATGTGCAAAAAAGACATTATTGTTAAGATCTGAATAGTGAAAGATGCCTCTGCCCGAATTAAGGTGCAAATGAGACCATATGCTGAAATCAGTAGTACAGATCTTATTTAACAGTAAATGTGAGGTAGAGAGAGGGAAATTGAAAAGAGAGGGGAGAGAGGGAGGTGAGAGAGAAAGAGAGAAGAGGAAGGAGAAGGAGAAGGAGAAGGAGAAGGAGAAGGAGAAGGAGAAGGAGAAGGAGAAGGAGAAGGAGAAGGAGAAGGAGAAGGAGAAGGAGAAGGAGAAGGAGAAGGAGAAGGAGAAGGAGAAGGAGAAGGAGAAGGAGAAGGAGAAGGAGAAGGAGAAGGAGAAGGAGAAGGAGAAGGAGAAGGAGAAGGAGAAGGAGAAGGAGAAGGAGAAGGAGAAGGAGAAAAGTCACCACCCATGAATCCAGCAGCATCCCATTGGTTCTACTTCTCCCTGGGCTTCTTGGTGCTGGGCAACCCAATGTCATTCAAAATTTTTCACTGTTTATAGGATTTAACAATCAGAGGAACTAATGCTCATTGGGTGCATAGTTATTTTATTCTACTTGTTAAATGATTCCCTCACTTCTAATGCTAATTCTCTCATTCTAATGCTAGTTAGTCTACACAGTTTTTATCTTCTTTTGGGTTGTTTATTGTCTGCAAGAAGATCCTCTTCAAGGTGCCCAGCTTTATCAGAGCACTTTCATTATTCAGCTCGTGTGGAAAGAGCCTCAATCCCTCTTGACTCCCAAACTCCACACTTCTGGGAGAAACAGCAGTGAACTGCAAGACCATCTAGCAATGGTAAGTTTCATTGGATACTTGTCTGGATATTTGGACTTCTGGTATGTTCAGTACTACCTTCTCTTTTGCAAATGTATTTTAATTTTTTTTTTTTTTCTAAATCTAGGTTGTGTTTAAAGATCATTATGGTTGCCAACCAACCATCTCAATGTGGGTGGGAGAGTTTATGTGCTAATGGTATGTGCTGCTATTTACATCAGACCGTGATCTTTGCCAGAGAACAAGTAGGACAGGTGGTGCCCCAGCAGGCAGGGAGCTGGGGGCAAAAGGTGGCAGTGAGGCAGGACTGTGACCCACCTGGTGGAGACCCACAGCGCTCATAGAGGAGCAGAACAAGTCCAGGAATAGTCACCCAGGTCAGACAAGAGCTCAGAGGGCCAGGACAGTTCACTGCAGCAAGGCAGAGTCAAAGTCAATCTAGGAAAATAAGTCAGCACAGCAAGACCAGGCCTTATGTGGTACCAGAGTGAGCACTGCCTTTCCTGTTGTGTAGTTCAGTCAGGAGCAGAGGGCTAAGCATAAGGTTCAGTTAACCCTGGGCTTAAAAGCAGATACCAAGTTAAGGGATGGGCAGGACAACTCCCTTTGGCCATCCCAGCCATCCGCTCCCAGGTGACAGAGCTGGGCAACACCACAACTGGCATAAGCACGTAGAGCCAAATTCAAAGGAGGTGAGAAGAAAAAGTGGAAGATGTTTCAGAGTCTATTTGTGCATGCAGAGACATAAAGCAGATAATGATTCAGAAAAGTTCCCAGTTCTGCTTCCCAATCACACACCAAACTACTGAGTATCCTATGGTACCTACCTTGCCTTTTCTTCTACAGATAACGACCCTGTGGACAGAGAATGGAGGAAACACAGACAGAGATCTTACCTTAATGTAAAGGCCAAGGACAGATGGATATGAATCTGCCACCTCATGCTGGAGGGAAATCTGGCCTTTATTTTTTAGGCATAGATGTCCAGGAGTAAAGTGGTATCAGCACCACTGATTTTGGTGCTCAGTCTGACAAAATCAGATTATGGTATTTCAAAGTTGTTAGAGTTTTTCAGCCCATGACATGGGTAGGGCCAGCTTCATTAAGGTTAATGTGAAGACTATTGAAACAACTCTGGAATGCCAGCCAGAGAGTACTTTCCATAAAAGCATCACAGTGCTTGTTTGGGGTTCTCAATCCAGCATCTGTTTCTAAGTGAAGCAACAACACTCATTTTGTGGGATGCAGAGAACCCTGTAGATGCATCTGTCCAGTGCACTGTACAGGTAACATCTTCAGACATTGCAGTGATAAAATTCAATTGCCTTACTACCAAACTAAATATGTTTGGTGATTTTCTAAATGTTTAAATTTATATAGATCCTCATGTGAGAGAAAACATGCTCTGCCAACAAACTTGAAGGTTCTCCTTTATAGTGTAGGAGCATTAATAAACTCTTCACAAATATAATTTTAATAGCAGAAAGACAAAGACCTTGTCCCTAAGGTCATTCTTACATAAAATCTTGTAAAAAACTACAAATTCACAGCCTGGGGAACAAATTAGTCCAGAACTTTGGTTAATCTTTGGTAACATTTTAAGTAACTGGAAAGAGAGTCTTCTAAAAGAATGTGTCAGGAAAATTGAACTGTAGGAGGGACTGTCAGCTATGCCTACAAATTCTTATATACATCTCCTATTGGTGATAACCCTATATAAAAGATCTTAAAATGGTTAGTACGAGCACTGAACTTTCCTAATAGTTTTCCTTATTTGAGTCTGATAATTGTCCATTAGATCACTGTTACTGAACTTAATCATACCTGCATTTCTCGGCAAGGTCTGCTTTCTTTGGAGTCAAGTTTTAGCTCAAGTTACAGCTCTTTTTTAGTATCACCTTTAAGGTCTGAAAACAGCCTACTCTTTGTTTCTGCGTCTGGGTACATGCAGATAATATTCATGTCTTGAACTAAATCCAGGAGGAAATGAGATTGAGACCTTTTACCACTACCTGAGTGACCCTTCTGCACATGTTTAAATGTCTGAATTTGGACAAAATTAATCCCATCCCAACTAGAGTTATTCACTATTACCCTCCTCACTATCAGATGAAGGGCAAAGAAACATGAGCAATTCCAAAAATATTCACCTTCATTTGCAGGTGTCATCTGACAATTTAATTCATTCTCCAAGAATAATGAGGATACTCTACTGAATCTGAATTCACAGTAGGCAAATCCAAACCTGTGCAAACAAATAAACAAAAGGTTAATAGTCCATTCATATCTGTCAATTCTGCGGACTAGGCTAAAATTTTCTCATTTTTCTCACTTTGTACAAAACTGGTTCGAAACAAAAGCTCTTATTGGACTGAGGGAATATCAGGTCTCCCCTCCTTAGTATGTAAAACATGGATTCTTAAGAAGCTGTTGGCTTTTGTCACTGCTGGAGAAACCCTTCATTTGCGTTTTTCAGAAAGAGTCTGATAAATAACAGAAAGTCCTTCTTTCCCATCAGCTCTCCCAACTGCTTCAAGCCAGATGGAGCGTTCTCTTTCTGCTTCTCCCACCTTTGGTTTTGGAAATGCAAAACTATTTATTGTTCAGCAGGAAGCCACAGCTTGTCTTTCTCTTCTCATCCTATTTTGTATCTCCTGCTGCTGTAAATAGTTCCAGACTGTGACTCTTCAAAGCCCCTCCAAGCTCATGGAGGATGATTCTGACCCAAGTTTTCTCAGTTGCTCGGTTGTCCCCAGGGATCCCAGCACTGCCACTGTCCACAGCAATCCTGGCAGAACCAATTCATCTATTCTAAAATAGACATCTAGGACAGATAAAAGTGTCAAGGACCTCATCCAACCATAACACTTGGGAAAGCTGGAAGCTGCAACAGAAGCATGGGCAGCTGTGTGCCTGTAACCTCAAGGAAGACAGCATTGCTCTGATCATTCCTGCTTCATGTAAAGAGGGTTTTCATCTAAATGACACAGGCCTGAGCTTGTTTATTCCCATACTGATATTTAAATAAAGTTAAAATTCTGCAGAAATTGGTAACACTTGTTTGGAAGAATTGAGGTTAGAGAGGAGCTGTTTCGTCAAGTCTTACATATTTAGTAGCTGACATCTTCTACTATATTTAGCTTGTGTACTGAAGAGCAGATAGCTGATTATGCAACAAATTGAACTTTTTCCGGCCTCTGCAACGAGCAGGGCATTTAGCAACCTGATTACAACTGTAAACAGTTAATAATTATTGTAATAAGGACTGTTAGCATTAATTTCGCATTAAACTTCTGATAATTTCAAAGCATTTTAAAAAATACTGGAGACTTGTAACATTCTTGTGAGTTAATTAAGACCTGACATTCTTCTTCATTTGGGAGGGATCTCAGGATTAAGGGTCCCATCTGGAATGAAATAGAGATATTGACTCAGGTTTCAGTTTTAACATTAATACTGATAACATTTAATTGCGTGCTTAAGCTCATGTAATGTCTGCGCCTTAATACAGAAACTGCAAAGTTATACTAAGCTACTGTTGGCCCAACTTTTCCAGAAGTTTTTCTTGCTAGTTATAATGAAGGCACAATTAAGCCCTCTCTTAATGAACTTATAAATCCTGCTACTGTAACATTTATTAAATGTGTGAGGAAAAAGAGGAAGTCTGGAAGAAAATTCACACAGCAAAAAGCCATTCAGGTTTTTTTTAAATCTCCAGCTAATGGTGAATCAACTATGTAAGTATCAGACATAAGGAATTTTTTTTAAGAACAGTATTTTTGTCAGTGTTTAATTTCATGTAGTTGGCATCTTCCAAAGATGACTGAGGAATTGGGTGGCATCAAGACTGAGATATGAAGAAATTTCCCCAAATATCCAGGCCTTTCATTTCTCAGTACTGTCCTCTAAAAATTAAATCCTCATCCTTCAATGAAAGAATGAAATAGATTTCTGAACCATCATTACTGTGCTTTACAACTCCACAAGTAAATCAGAAAAGATGTTTCACAAGAAACAAGCATCTTAAACACTTCAGTTTCTCACAAAGTGCTAATTATCGGTACTATGCTGTATTATTATTCTATTTTTGGTCAATTTTATAATTATTTAATAAAATACTGTGGTAAAAGAATGACTTTGACAGGTTAACTGTGCAGTAAATTGGCTGATATTAGTCATTTCATAATATTATGTTTGTGCATACACCTGCAGGTAAATTGTGAAACTAATATAACATGTCAATAAAGAAACCTGCAGTTCTACTTCCTAATTTCACCCCAAAAAAATCACGTTTGAAATAAATAAATAAAAAGCAAACAAACCTCTGTAGCTGATTTTATTGACTTACTGTTGCTTGATTCCTTCTTGCTTATGCAAGGTGAGGGCCTAGCCATGGTAAGCCTTCCAATGTTCACCCATTTAGAGACCACAAAAGTTATTGTTGATGAAGTAATGTACATTTCATCATCTGCTAAAGTGTCAACCCTTGGGAGATTGGAAGATGGATGAATTCATATTCTGTATTCCCTAAGGAACCACACATTACCTGTGCATGACCACATATTAGAGACTGCAAGGAAGACTGGTTTTATCTGAACCAAGTTATTTCTCCCAAGATAGCAGCACTTTGTGTTTAAATTAATATATGCCTGGGTATTACTACATGCAAAATTAATAGATTACTTTTGAGTTTTTTCTGATAAAGCCACGAAGTCTTACTTTCCTTCTCTGATTTATTGACATTTTGATGTAAATTTTAATATGCTATCTTACATGTTCTTTCCCCTTTTAGTAAATCAACTGCCCTTATATTTTGACATCCTGTTTAACCATGACAAAAAGTAACCACAGATTCAGTAGAACTTCAATTGTTCTCCTTTAAACATTGATATTTTGTGATCTTGTGCAAGCCACTCTTCCAAAAGAAAATATATCAGACCTAGAGAGGCAAATAGAAATACTCATTTTCCACATGATATCATCCTACCTTAACCATTTAATATCACCTATCAGGCTGTAAGGAGGCAAAAGCATGGCCCTGCAAATTTATGATAAAACACTACAAAACTCCTGTCCCTTCAGCTTCCCAGTCTCATTCAGCCTTAAAGGAAAAGGAGGTTTTTCTCTTTTCTTTTTCCACCCATAGATATTTCTAGAGTTTTGAGGGTTTGGTGGGGGTATTTTTCCCCTAATAGCAACTCTTGGGATTTGGAGAGTAATGAGCTAGTTTGCTGATAATTTTCCTCAACTTCAACGTCTGTGGATTTTCTGACTAGACAGAATGACTGAATGATGTCCTGAGAGCTTTGTGACATTAACTGGGGAGCTGACAGAAACATCAGCTCAGACTAGAAGCAAGTGTGGAAGTGTCAGTGCCCAAGCTCAGACACAGCCACTGTAACAGCTGATGGCTGAGCAGACAAACGTGCCCCAGCTCAGGACAAATGCCATGCAATAGCATCCAGCGTAGCCCACTGTGAGGAAGGATGGCAGCAAGTGGCTTCCTGCACATTGCCATGGTCTAGGAATGCGTGCACCAGTGCCTCTTGCTCCTCAGCAGACACGCACTAGCATTGCACCCTGCAGCAATTTGGTCATGTATCTGAGCCTCGTGCAGGAGGAAGTGAAGAAAGTGCCAGCTTAGAAAAGCTCAGCCACAGGTTGCTGGCAAAGGAAGAGAGAATATTTTGTCATAGTCACAATGTGATTGAAGTATTGTTAGAGATATTTGTCATGCCATATTTGGCTTCTGATGCATACCTTCCCAGTTGTGTTCAAAGACTAAAAAGTTTTTATTAAATACTTTTATTTAAATTACCGAGCATTGGGAGAGTTCAAAATTTTCTGGGTGACAACTCTATTACTTATGACAGCATGTTTAGTTATTGGTTAGTGAAAACATTAAATTTATATTACACTAGTATATAAATCGGCTAGAAAGCCATGGATCTACTTGTGAAGTCAGTATCTCAGCTTTGCATTATCATCTGACACATAAACACCAACAGGTTCAGAGAAACTTTACTCCTTTTGGGATAACTGTTACTAGTCAATTTTTAGTCTGTTACAAGGACCTCAACACACATGTTAACCAACAAAGATTACCACAGTTTAGTATCTTCTTGCTCATCATTCCATTTTTCAGCCAGTACATCTGTTATGAAAAGCGCTATATTACTTTTCATCTTTTGTGCTATTTTAACCTAGCACAACCCACTGCCTTTTGTTCACATATGTGGCAGAATGTCACTATGGTAATAACTGTGCTATTTTTTTCAGCTGTTTTAATGGTATGATAACATTTGTTGGAAGCTAGAGATTTGCTGGGGTACTGTTTCTCACATCTGGAACACATTGCTTACTGAGGTTTGTTCTGTTGATTCAATTTCTGATTATAAATCTAGCCCTAAATTTTATTTGTTCTCCTTGGCTTCCACTCATTGATCTAAATTTGTGGGTTTTTACTCTTTATGTGTAATTTTCCTTGAGACATCCTGTGAAAATCACTATGCAAGCACAAATTGTGCTGCATGGTGTTATTAAGTATTCTCTTTTGAGTTGTAGAGTGAAAGAACTGTATAATTCATTTTGTTGTAGCTTCCCAAAGAAATATATTTAGCTAAAATATTTTTGATTAAAAATTGATGTGTCATTTAGCTACTTCCCACTGATTTTAAGTGAACACAAATGGGATAGACTGGAGGTTTTTTGAAAGGTGTGTTCATCTCATGTGTTTTCTTCAGGTTGAATCTGAAAAGGCTTCCACTGGTAAAATACTATTTCAAAGCCATCACACCTTATTTCTTATTACAATGTTCCTATGGAGGTCAACATTTTAGAGGAAAATAATCAATAACAGGATAGGTACTTCATAGTTCAGGCATGTGAATCAATCACCTTTTCTTACACTTTGAATTTTAGTATCACAGATAATAGCATGGAGCACCATGGTATGTAGTACTGATAAAAATATTCTGCTGGTGAGAAGGCAATGTGAGAACTGCTATTTTAAATAAAAAATTCCATTTTTACGTCAAAGCAGGATGTGATTATACACTGCTACTTTGCAGTTCACCATAACAGTAGTGAATAGTGAAAATTGCTGTGAAAACATGCTTGACTGACTTTCTCACCAGATTTTAACCAAACTGTGGGTCTTGTCCTCATTCAAGTGTCCTTCTGACATGTACTCTGTTGCTCTCCATCTATTTTCTTACTTTGTTCATTTCTTTGCCCTTCTCCCTCTTTTGGAAGTTTTTCATGTAGCTCTTAGCTTAAGGCAGTGGCGGTGTGGACAATGCAGAATACATGACGGCAGGTTCCTGTTCTCAGCTGGCCTGGCAGGACCCTCCTCGTCTCTCCACTGACTATGGAAGGAATCAAAGACTACAACCACTGTGAGGCCAGCCACCTACTGTGTTTCCCTCTATACTCTTCCCTCTGATTAGTGATTTTTTTAGAGTGTATTAAGGAACATGTCTCCCTATAACTCCAGCCTTCCAGTCCAATAAGGATTCCCTGGGTCATTGCCTAGTGGATAGGAGCCATGGTATTTTCAGGTTGTATTGCTGTGAAAAGCAATTTATCCTTTTAAATCTGAAGGATATTGGTAATTCTGGCACTTGTACAAGATGGTTTATGTGTTTGCTTCAAATCTGTTTGCCTCAAATTGTATTTTTCATATAGCTTTTTTTCCAACAAGTAAGATTTATTTTCAATATCAAAGCATTCATGTCATGAAATGGTTTTTAACCTTCCTTGATTCTATGTTTAAACTTTACTGAGAATATTTTGATTAAAATATTTGTCTTAGACTTAAATGACAGAGCAAATATTAATGAGTGATTCTGCACAACAAGAGCTGCAGAGAATGAAACCATCTTTACAAAACACATTTTTTTCCTGCTCACTTGAACACTGAATGACTATTCTACCTTCCCGGGAACAGCATTTTTTTGTCCTAATTGTACTTTTAGTTCCCAGGAGGGAGTCATACAGGACAGAAGACACTTATCCATTTTAGCATTTGCCTGTTCTAGTGGACTTCCACTCCACATGAAATAGCTTATCAGTCATTTTCCCCCACAAATTGACTGCATTTCCATGCATCTACCACCATGTCTCATTGACCAAACATTCTGGCCTTGTTGAATTTGTATTCTGTCTGGAATACTATTGACAAGAAAAAGCAATAGAAGATTTTATTCACTCACATCTTCATTTTCATTCCCAAAAAGTCACCTCTCTTTCTTCACTAGCTCAATATGGGGAGAGGGCTCCATCTAGTATTTATACTCAAGGTTAAGGATGAATAAAGAATTATAAGATTTACTACATGATCTTTTAATCTTATTTTTCTGCCACTGCAGAACTTTGTTGCTGCCACACAAAACTTGTGGTGCTTGCACTGTCTGACTTCATATGATGGATTACTGAGAATGAAAAATTATTCAGTGGTAACACCTCACATCACTCCAGTGCAATCTCACATGATGATAAATGCTTTAAGTTCTCTGAGCTCAGACTTGTAGAAGGGAGAGATTGAGGATGTTCAGCAAAAACAAAAGCAAACATGACTGGGCTTTCAAGGGAAGATGAGAGTGGCTGTATAAAATAAAATGTTACAATGCTCTAATAGAGAGGACAAAGCCACATTTGTGTCTGATTGGTGGTTCTTGCAGTCTGGGAATGAAAGGAGAAGAAACTTGACTATAAGACAATTTTATTTGAGGAGTGAAGTAAAGTAAAACTAAATACTCGATATCCAGTTCCCTGGCAGAGACTAACAGGACTGACATAAACCAACTTCCTTAAGATCTCTTCAGCACTGAAAGTTTCCTTTACATGGGCAGCTTCCATCAGAGACTTTTCATGTTTGGTCCACTGGTGTGAAAAGTCTTGGCTTTACGATCAAGTAACCGAGCCTAAGATTTACAATGTCTCCTGTGGTCCTTTTGACTTCACTGACTGGTCTGGGACATCTCAGTGGTGTGCCCCCTCAAAGAAGGGGCATAACCTTCTATGCCAATAAATCTGGCTGTTTTCTGCAGTGTTTCTGCACTGACTTCAGGTGATAGCCTAGAGGTATCTCTCAGAAATGCTACAACAAAGGTGGGAAGTAAGTTGCAAGAGTCAGGAAACTCAAAAAGCTGTCTGAAAGCTAGCACTTAGAAGTGGTTTCTTCTCCAAACATCTCTTTGCACATAGAAGTTTCCTAGATTTAGCAGCTTACGTATGTCTAAAAGTAACTAGAATTTGGCACAGGCTGCGAGCACTTACAGACACAGAAGTGTCTGAACACTCCATTCATAGGAGAGCTTCCTTGCACAAATGGCACCACAGGCTCCATCAGGGCTATGCATGACTCCACAATGCCTGCAAAGGTTTCACTCATCTGTGAGCTAGGAGGTGAGGAGGGCTTTGAAGACATGCCAGAAGGGGAGTGGGCAAACCTTGAGTGATCAGTAATTAGGGGCACTGTTCATACTGCCATTTTGTCATGGGGTCTCTCTGACCCCATATGAGGCACCCCCATGGATCTTTCCCCATATGAAGAGAGGCCTTGCCTTCTATGACTTGGACTTTGCAGGGATTGAAGCACATATGGAAGCTGGGCTGTAGGACTAGAGGAGTCTGGCAGAAATCTGGAGGGCTGCCAATGGGGATAGTGAATGGCAGAAGTAAGGGGTCTGAAAGTATCATGCCCCTAGTGGGGCCATTCTATGTCGTGCAGCTCTCTCATCCCTCTCTGAACAATGTTTCCAACACATTTGACAATGTCCATCATGAGTGAGGCTCTGGCCACTGTAGAGGTCTGGGCTGTCGAGCATCAACATTTCTGTGGAGAAGGCAAGGCAAGGCAAGGCAAGGCAAGGCAAGGCAAGGCAAGGAGTCCTGCCTGGCAGTTTACCCTTGAATTAACATCACTAGCACCTGGAAATGGAAGAGCTGCATCTTGCCCTTTGGCCATTTTAAAGGGATTCTGTGCATGAGGGTGTGCATCAGACCCCTGAAGTCCATTAGGACAACCTAGGGGTGTGGGAAGCTCCACGATATTAAGTTGTTGTGACGACTTGAGGGAAGGCCAGAGACCAGATGCCCAAATGTACAAAAGCAGCCACTCTTGAACACTCCCACCTCCACACAACACAGTCTCTAGGCCAACACAAGCTGCATGCCATCATGTTCTGAAGATGATCTTGGAAATTCTCCGACCAGATGTCACAGACATAGCCCATACAGTCCATCTCTAGTATTTCACATTTAAATAAACGTCTTTCTCACCAGAAGTAAAATCTGAGAAGCATGTCTTTCTCTAAAGTCAAGTAAAAAAAAAAAAAATAAAGGATAGCAATAAACACCAATCAGTTACTGCTCTCCAGTTAGAGTACTTGTGGTTGAAGAAATTTTAACTTTAGACTTCATACTTAAAAGAAATGAAAAGCCAAAATTGCTATCTCAATTTAGTTTCACAACAAGTAAGTTTTAAAATATCTAAACTGACAGTTAAAATTTGTTATATAGGGAGCTGGTGTCAGATCCAGCTATATTCAAAATCTAAAACTGACAGAAAAGTTTGTTATACTTGGATTTTATGACATGCTAGAGTAAACAGGATTTTGCCTGACAGCTTCTTAGGCAGGCAATCTTACCATTCTTGTATTGTGAAAAGTATGTTAGCAGTAGAGCACTGTAAGGGGTATATGCCAATATGCAACAAAACCTGTTCAGAATTTTTGATGCCATTTGAAAATATATGATGTTAAGACAGTTTCAGCTTTGTTTTTCATGATTTCTTTTAAAAGAGCATTAGAAAAATAAGATAAACTTGCTTAGAGTATCTAAATTCCTGAAACTATAATAAATTTTTCGTGAAGTGTTATATTTTTATTATTTTTACTAATTTTCAGGTTAGCGGATCTTTGATTTTGCAACATTTTTTTGTCTTAGAAGCATCATATCTTTTTTCTGTTTTGTTGTCACTCTTTGTATTTCAGATACATCTGACAGTATATCTTAGTTACAATGAGGAGGCCAGAATTCATCCCAGCATTTATGTTAGAGACTTCCTAATATTAAATGCACTTTTTAATGCGTACATTCAACTTTTCCTTTAGAGAATGGCACCTAAAGCTGTACACAGGTAAGTTAGGCTTGTCCCTGTACTGTACTCTGCAAAATGACAAATTGTTGGACATCTCTATACATCACCAAAGTGTCACCACTCTAAAACACAGGTTCTATAGTTGACTGTAATTAAAGTTTGCATTATTGATGTGTCTCTGCAAGAAAAGAAGCAGCTAAAATGTATTTTTGTCATCAGTATAATTCTGAATACAATGACGTCTGCGGTTATTAGTTTTACCTAGTATCTCACAGGAACAGTACTGTTTTAATTAACTATCTGAGGTAGTTTTTTCCTCTGTTCATTAAACAGTTCTCTGGTTTCCCTATCAGAATAACTCTGTTCAATTTTCTCATTAATCAGCCTCCACATAATCTGATAGCAACTTTATTTTCTTTCCCCAAGTTAGCCCAGTCTTTTCTCTCTTCATTTAAACTTTGCTCTGCTCACTGTTTCTTCCCCTTTATTCATTCTTTTCCTATAAACTCCTAAATATAATTTCCTTAAAACCATACTTCTGTCTTTCCAACTGCTACAACTTAGACGTTTCCAAAATCTCTTTCTTGTGAAATATCTGGAACATTATGTCATTCTGTATTTGAAGACCCCCATCTGTGAATACTTTCTCTGCATTCTCAAGTGCTCCAGGACTACCTAGGAGACTCTGCTGGGCTCAAGGCTTATTGCAATGCATGATCCATTCTATGAGAGATATAAATGTCACAGTGTTGAGGAGTACTGCCTTTCACTGAAGAACTGTGATGCAGGGATGACAGCCTGCCCGTGCAAGTTCATGGCAGAACTTGGAGATAGTGGGCAATTTAATGTCTTTATAACCAAACCACCTCATCCTCATCATTGGTAGAACTGAGTCATGGTTATCAGTCACAGATGAGTACAGATGATTCAGAGGTTCATTAATGAAGCACTCTTTGATGTTGTTCAAGGCTGAACTAATTAGGTTTGGAGATACAGCCAGAATATTCAAGAATCTTATTGTTTTCTTTTGTTTGCTTGTAATTGCTGTTCTGCAGTACAGCAGTTTTCTGTGCTAGGGGATTTATTTCTAATTTCTACAGAGTATTACATTACCCTTTAATGTAACTCCCTGGTGACATTTTTAAATGATTCATGCACACTTCATATGTACCAATTTATTTTTAAATGGAAGGTGCAGAGGAAAACCTTAAAAGACACACATCTGTACAGCGAGCTTTGCTAGAGACTTTACATTCAAGGAGTCGGACATCTGGGATAGGCTCATCTGCTCTGTTAGGGCTCATTCTTAGGGCTTGAGAAGCCCCTGTGTTATTAATATCACATGCAACTTATAATATAGCTTTGGGAAAGGTAAGCTCCACATGGATCAAGGGTGCATTGATCCTGATCAGGAGAGCACTGCTCATTGAGGAGGGAGTGAGCCTCACCACAGGTGAGTAGGCACAGCACACCTGAGCAGGCACAGGCCAGTATGCACTGGGCTGAATGTCCAGCCTGGCCTCCAGGCCCTGTTGTGCCATCCATGTCCACTGACTGCAGGATGAGCTCCACCAGCTCATGGTACCAAGGGAGCCTGCAGGCAGCTCCTGACTCTGCTGATCGCAGCACCTGCCTGGCCTTGGCTTCATCTTTAAAAAGGGCAGCAAGAAATTAATGTGGGAGTATCCTGTAGGAATACAGTAGTTTTCTTGTATACAGTACAATTATTGTATTATAAAATTGCTCAAATGGTCGAAAAGGGAGACCTTCCCTCCACAGACATGATCATCTCTACATAGGGTGATGGGGAAATTCCATTCTGTCTTAGCTCTGATGCTATATGAACACCTGTGCCCTCCATCTGAAAAAATGTTACATCTACTCACTACATAAATTTCTTTCTAGTCCGTCTTATTAAAGCAATTATATTATTGATACTTTTGATGTCTGGCCATTTTATTGAGGTCCAGGAACAGCCCTGCATGGGCTTGTTCCCTCTCTCGCCCTCCCCCAGAACAACCTCTCCATCACTCTTATTCAGTAGAAAGTCACTAAGGACCTTAAATAAACATTATTCTGATTTTAAAATGTAGCTAAAGCGGAAAAGCTGAAAGAAGAAGAAAAGTGAGGCAGCTTCTGGTAACAGAATTCAGGATTTGTCTCTGACTTATAAATTGTTTTGTGTCATCACTCTTTATGAACAGAACATATTCATTCATTTAACTTAGTAATGGTGGACAAATCATTGGGGAGGAAATAAAATCCATGGCAGACTTATTTAATATCCAAAATACTACTCTCAACTTGGAAAACCAGCACCCGAGGACTTTTGATGCTTAAGCAAGAAACTTAGTGGGATCGCTCTACACTTAGAATAATAGTAAAATTTCTCAGTCAGAAAGTCAGATGATGATATGATTAAATCATGGGAGCATAAATCAGGATTCTCATCCAGGTGACTGTCATGAGAAACTTTAATTAAACTTTTATTAGATATAGATTGGAGAGGAGAGGTATTTTTGTCTTCCCTATCCACCTGTGTTCACCTCTCTGTTTGTTCACTGTCTAATTTTTGAAGCTAACAGTCAATCTTAATTCATTATGACAATGTAGGTGAAGTCTTAAATATATCAGACACCAGGCAAACCAGAACCCAACAGTACTGTTGCTCAGAGAACTATTTGCTATTTCCTCTTTCCTTCTTTTATTTTTTAATCTTTATGTTGTATAAGAGATGGAAATATTTCTGTCCTTTTTGATCAGTCCATAGAATCAGTTAGCCTGTATCCTATTTCTAGTAGTAGCTGGAACACGAAAAGCATTTGTACAAGTACAGAATTATCTGTCCACAATAGAGTGATCCTCCACAGTGAGATCTTTATTCCCATGCCCTCTTAATTAATGGCTGTAGTTTGGCCTGAACAGGATTTTATATCTCTTATCTTTCCTAGGTTGCCTTTCTGAAGGCATAAAAAAATGTACAGTTTTTCTGCCTACCTGCTTGTGCATCCAGGTGTGTCACACACCCACTAAAAACCATTGAACCCACTGAGTATTCTTAGCAAAACCTGAAAAAATAAGAGAAGCCTTGTAAACCATGGGAAAACTGGAGGTTCTGGAAAGGGGCTTATTATTAATGTTCCCACTCAAAAAATGCCTGGCAAAATTCAGCAGCAATACACCTGGTTTGGTTATAGCTTGGGAGCCAACCTTCAGACAGAGAGCTACAGTAGTGCTCCTCTGGCAAATGAGCATCAAGGACTGGGGAATGAGAGCTAGGACATATGGGGGGAAAGCAGATGAGGGGATAAGGCATCCAGTAAATCAGATGGGTTACTGTTTACAGACAACTTGCTTCAGACACTGTTGCTTCTGTAATAAGAAAAAAAAACATACAAAAGGATGAACATTTTCACATCAGTCTCTTCATGTTATTCTGGAGGGAAGGAAAAAAAAGCTCCCTGCCACCTTGAGAAAGTTATACAGTGTTTGCAGGGAGTGACCCCATTGTACTAGTAATTTTAACTGAGTGAACTGTTTATGAATTTTTTAATCCATGTAAACCAGAGTAGTTTAATTACACATTTAAAAAAAGGATTGCATAACCTCTGTAAGGTGTTGAATATTTCATGTCAGCCTAAGAACTCAGCATGTTCTATTAGTTGAAAAAGCCCTTGAGGAAGTGTGAAAGCACTGGATGAGAGTATCTCCACGTTAGCTAGAAAAGCACTCATACATGTATGTGTATATCCATAGGGGAGAAAATAGCTATGGGCAATGTAATACTGCGAGCAATAGGTTGTATCTTATTGAGAGGAAGCAGGTATTATATAGAAAAATACAAGCATCTTTCATTATAAAATCCTATTTTATTAGTATAATAATTTTGACTTGAAGCATCATTTTGCTTTGAGATGTGCCTTTGATTTCCTTCAAATAGAAAAGAGAATGCTTATGTAAAGTCTGAATCACATTCATAGACTCTTATCTGAGTATCAGGATAAGTGATACCTTGTTTATCATTTTTAGAGTTTGCCTAAGATGTCTTTGTTTTTATGCAGTCAGCTTGCCGCTGAATGTTCACACTCCTTGTGGCTATTTGAAGAAAGTAAGATTTAATTTAGAAAGGTATTTATTGTTAATTTGTTAGATAATTTGGTCTCCACTGACATAAAGAGACATTCAGTCATTAATTTTGCTCGTGGCTTCAGCAGAAGCACACTATAAAACATATTAATTCCCCTAATTGCAGTTCAGAGATGGCATACACTACATTCCCTGCAGCTCAGGTTCACACCTTCTGAAGAGTAGGGATCTGCAATTAGTTCAGAGTCCATAGTGGACAGACGTAAGTTTGGCTATGCAACCGTGCTTGGTTAAAGAAGAACATCCCTCTCTAAGTAGGTACTGAAAACTGCAGCTAAAACTTTAGTTTTATGCATCTGTCCTTGCCATGTCTCCTAGATTAACCCATTAATATCATGTAACAGTTTAATAATTCAAAACTGTTCCATACTTAGCTTTCACAAAACATAAAACTTGGCCTTTCTCATCTGTCACAGACCTGGAGCCCAGGTCAGCTCTGAGTTAGATAGCAGCAGTTTAGCGAGGTCCAGAAACACAGGGACAACATTCATCTGTAGGTGCCTGAACCAGAAGATGAGGAAGACCTTGCTGGGACTCAAGGATCACTGCTGTGATGTGGCTGATGACAGCAGGAGAGGAAAAAGTTGAGCAAGTGCTGTTGGTGCTTACAAGGCATGTTTAGCTAAAGGCCTGTAAATGTCCAGGGAAAGGCTTAGGGTAATAAACAGCTGGTCTTCACCATTTCCTTGTGAACATAAAGAGCTACGACAAGCAGTCACTCCCTTCCACTGCTGGCAAAGCAGATTGCTGGGCAAACCAGATCACTGCTTTGCTGTCTCCTCTTTGATTTAGTCCAAGCTGTCTACAGTGAACCTTGGCCCACATTTCATTCCAGTCTGTTGTCATGGTTTAACTTCAGCCAGCAGCTCAGCCCCATGCAACTGCTGCTCACTCTCCCACAGAGGGAAGGGGAAGACGATCAGAAGATTAGAAGTGAGAAATAGTTTATTATGAGTAAAAGAAAAGCCACCTGCACAAGCAGAACAAAACAAGAAATCCATTCATTGTCCATTGCATGGGCAGGCAGGTGTTCAGCCATACCCAGGAAAGGTGGGCTCCACCACATGCTCCTCCACGTGAAACTTGGAAAGGCAAACACCATCACTCCAAACTTCCCCCTTTTCTTCTTACCCCAGTTTTATATCCTGAGCACAATGGCATATCATCTGGGATATCCCTGGGGTCAGTTGGGGTCAGCTGTCCTGGCTGTGTCCCATCCCAGCTCCTTGTGCACCCGAAAACTACTCCCTGGTGGGGTGAGAGGCAGAGAACGCCTTGACTCTGTGCTCAGCTACAGCTAAAACATCCCTGAATTGTCAATACTGTTTCCAGGACAAATCAAAACCAGCCCATACCAGATTCTGTGAAGGACACTATCTCTATCCCAGCCCAAACCAGCACACAGTGCCACAATAGAGAGGTAGCATGGGGCTACTCCCCAGGAAGGCCTGGGTGGACTGGTCTGCTCTGTGTCCTTGTGACCCTTCCTCTAGTGTGGGTGAGATGACCAGCAAACCCAGCTGAGCCCACCAAGCCCACACCTTTAATGCTGCAGAAAAGGCAAAGCCCATGCTGAGGAGCTGCAGGGGCCTGGGCATTCTCCTTTAACAAGCCCCAAAGCCACTTAAAATCCTAAGCCTTCAAGTCATGTTGGGCTGCTGCAGGTGCCAGACAGGCTTGGGTCCAAAAGGATGAAGGCCTTAAGTGTCAACTTAATTTTCTTGACCAGTATAACCACAGGGTCATACTGACGAGTTTAAACAAGGTTTTGAATGAACTTTGGCACGGGACTCAATCACAAAGGCAAGTTTTTCTGACATAAGCCTAGGAAATGCTATCAATGTACCCACATGACAGAAACTCTCTTTTGTCTCACCATGAGGGGTTGGGATTTGTAGCTTTCAGTGCTCCCAGTCAGCACCCGCCATTTAAACACACTCAGCAACAACTATATCTCACTGGACTTCAAGGGTTCATCCCCCTTCACAGACAGCTTGCCCTCATTAATGTCGTTTCACCACCAAAAATGTTGGTGGATTTGATGCTCTGTCGTGCTCCCTTCCCATAATATAACAGAACAAAGCCCAAACAGGCAGCAAGCAAACAAACAAACAAAAGAAAAATCCTGTTTGCTCTGTGCTGCTGTAGCAAAACAAATTTGTTTCCAGAAGCTCAGCAGGAGTAGCACACATGCTGGAGAAGGCAACAAGGCAGAAAGGAAGGCTTGCAAAGGAAGCAAGATCTCTCAGTCAGCAGTGGTGGCTTTAAATCTGTTCACCCCATCCTGTGAAAACTAAGTTGGGAGTGTGGATAACGACTGGCTTCTAGCCCAGTGACTTTAATGCCGAACTGAAATCCAAGGCAATTTAACCACAGCAATTCAGTGCATTCATCTAATAAACTAATTGCAAAGAAATGCTTCTTGAGATTGCTCAAGGCGAAGTGCATCCATGTTTTAGGATTCCTTTGACAGAGCCTCACCCAGTCCAAATAAGGAGCACCCCAAATCCCATTTCTCCAAACTGGGTGATTTTAACTGTCATTTCTATCTTTAAAAACTGTCTTAATCACTCCTGGTTATCACCTGGACGATATAATTTCCCTCAATGGATTTTCACTGTTCCCACAACTCCTACAGGCATATTTCAAGAGACGTTTCAGCTTTAATTCTCTCACTGTCCTCTTTCCCCTAATCCTTTTCCTTAATGCCATATAATCAGGCAGAACACTATCAGTTAGTCAAATTAGAGCGCAGATGACATGCCATCAGCCAGAAGGAAGGAGAGGGATTAGAGGCTGGTTCAGACACATGGCAATATCTAATTAGTTGACATCTTGTAAAATCCTGTGAGATTTTTGGAGAATGGTGGTAGGGAGTAGAAGAAGAGTTGCTAATAGGTGATGGTGATAATTTTTCCCATAGTCTCCAAAGGAAGACATTGATTACTCTGAATATTTTGAAAATTGTCATGGGTAGAGCATTTTTCTATATCTAAACAATTAATTTGGGCCTTTTAATACAGTTCACAAATGGGAAGGTGGGTCATTTACAGTAGGACTTTAAAGAATTTAGTCACAGGACTGAGAAAAACTATGGGTAGTGCTGAGATTTTAGCCATTGCTCTTGGTGGCAGGAAAGGAAAAAATCCCAAATTGGTGACTGAACAAACTTCAAAGCACAAAAGGTTGGAAGATCCTCAGTGGGACACTTGGAGCTTTAAGCCACTGAAAGGGAGATGAAAGGTAAGCTTCCCTGCAAGATGTCAGACTACAGGCTTGCAAACATGTCAAACAAATATTTTGCTGTTTGAAGCCAGGGACTGCCAATATGGTTTGAAACTTGTATTAAAGTTGTAGTGAAACTAGCACTGAGAATATTCATCTCCCAAACAGTGAGAAAAATGAGACCTACGTTCGTTTTTTATTTTCCCTCTGTTTTCATTAACTAACCTATTACGCCAACAATTACTAACCTGTCATTAACACTAGCCTGTCACAATCTGTTACAGTAATTTATACTTGCAGTACTAATGAGACAAAATTCCAGTTGTACTTCATTTCATACCAAATTACATAAGTGACCAAAAAAAATCTTTCAGTTTGGACATCAGGAAGAATTTCTTCACTGAAAGGCTTTTCAGGCATTAAAACGTACTGTCCAAGAAAGTGGTGGAGTCACCATTCTTGGAAGTGTTCAAGGAACAACTGGATGTGGCACTTTGTGCTATGGTTTAGGTGGCAAAGTGGTGTTCAGTCCAAGGTTGGACCTTGGGATCTTGGAGATCTTTTCCAGCTTTAATGATCCTATGATTCTCTTCTATTCTATTCTATTCTATTCTATTCTATTCTATTCTATTCTATTCTATTCTATTCTATTCTATTCTATGCTATGCTATGCTATGCTATGCTATGCTAGCATAATTTTATAACAAGCATGAACAACAAAAATATATATCTTAAATTAAAAGCTGGGGCAAACATGAGGATTTCTCACGAGGAAGAAAATGTTTCTTTGTTGATAAAATGACACAGGACTTGATATTTGGTTTATAGTTAATCTGGAAAAACTGAATACAAGACTATTATGAGACAAAAAACCCAATAATGATAACATCTCACAAAAATCTGAAAAGAAGTTACTCCCTTAGGACAGCAGACAATAAGAGTTCTGGAATGTGAGGGCATGCAGAGTTAAAGATTTGATAATACTGCAAAAAGTTTAAGGCAAAGAAATAAAAATAGTGTGAACATGTGGAATATTTCTTTTTAAAGGACAAATTGAACCTTCAAAGAAAAATATTTATATTCTTACTATATAAAGAATAATATATAATATACAATATAATAATAAAATATTCATATATAAACCCTAAAAAGGAAGAACTGGATCAAAGAGTCATTTCCAACTGATAGACCCAACCCCTCTTTTTTTGGTGGATAACCAGTGGAATTGCATAAGGGGTTTTGCAAACCATCTTGGAAGTCACGTTCTAGTACATAATCTGTACTCATAATCTTAATTGTAAGGCAGCCAGTAGTTGAGCCACACTTAGGATTTTGAAAATTATTAAGAAATACAATTGTCATTAATTTAATAATTACTGGTCTTTATGACACTATATTAGATACTATTTTAAATATGGATTTTTATTGTAGAATTTCATTACAGTTATTTTTTTCTTATAGTGCCATTTTATAGGGACTTCAATAGTCCGGTAAGAAAGAAACTTTTGAATTTGCATGAAGCAGTCTTTACAGAAGACCCTCTTCAATCCTTCATATTATACTTTTTTTTAAAATGATGAAATAACAGTAGCCACTCTGGCTCACACTGGAGGTCCCTTTATCCCAGTACCTTGTCCTTGGCAGTAAACAAGGGAGGATGCTTAAGGAAATAAGAGAGAACAGGATGAACACATAGGATATTTCACCTATACAATAAACTCCTCCAAATTTTTGTGGCCTGTGTACACTCAGTGGTTTATAAGCACTAATAACTGCTACTTGACTAAGAACCACAAGGTCTCTGATCCCTTAAAATTTAATAGCCACAACATTCCATGAAAATTGATTCTGTGTGAAAAGATACACATCCTGTTTTATTTGCTGCATACCAGGTTTTGTACTGGGGGATATAGAGCAGAACTTACTCCTATTCACTTCCAGCACACTACTCATCTGTTTAGACTTCTACTTTATGCCCTCCATTTCTCTATTTTCAAAACTACTTCCAGCATCTCAGTTTACTGAGAAATCCATGAACTTGATATCTTTGTAGCTCTTCTCTGAAGGTTCTTCTACTTCTGTCTTCTTATTTCTCCTCTCTGGACATTTTATTTTGTTCTTTCCTTTTAGAGATGAAGCAAGCAGAACTGTATGTAATGAAGCATACAGCTACAGCATAATGACATTCTGCCTCACTCTCTGTACCTTCTGCTAACAATTTAATATTTAGGTTTTTGACCTCTGTCAGGCATTGATTTAGTGTTTTCATCAATGCATCAAGAATTTTCAAAACGGCACTTCTGAATAGATATATATACAATATGTATAATGCTGCATTTTATATATGATACACTCTTTCTTTGGCCTCATTTCCCTGAAGTGTTTATGTATGATACACTGTTCCTTCATTTCTCTCAAGGATCATCTGAAAACGCTTACTTTGCCATTTCCCTTCTCCAGGTGAATGTACATGTTTCACACAGATCCATGCAGAACTCACTTACAAATTCCTAAAATCTAAAGCCCTGATAACTTATTCCTATGCTGTGATTCTTATTCCAATTACTTGAACAGGAACCACGAGCATCTCCTGGCAGCAGAGACTGCCAAAGGCATATGGGGCTGCATCCCTGGAGCACAGCCAGGAGATCAGGGAGGCATTGGCTGTCCCCTTCTGCTCAGCACTCACTAGCTACATCTAGATACTGTTCTCCAACACAGGAAAGACGTCAGTAAACTGCAGTGAGTTCAGTGATGGTCACGGCTGGAGCAGTGTCCCTGGGACAGGGGGCTTGTCCAGCCTGGGGCAGAGATGGCTTTGGGAACACTGCACAGCTACCCCAGTATGTATAGGAAACTTGAGGAGATGGGAGTCAGACCTATCCGATGTGATGTGCAGTGGGAGGATAAGAGAAAATAGGCATGAATTTAACCTTTTCTGAAGTTTCTCCTTTGCTGTTAACAAAAAATATTTTAAAATCTGTGTACTGCCTGCAATGACTTAAAAATCAACATATAATACTCAAAACCTTCAGAATCCTCAAAAATAAAGGAGCTACTTACTTTACATGAGCTTTAAGAGATTCTGAAGGTTTTGAGTCGCTTTCCGAACTGGTTTTTACCTCACAATGATTTGCACTTCCCCTTTGTGATTCCACTTTGCTGACCATATATGTATTCCTCACTAATTCATGGGCAGGAATAAATAGAAGACAGACTCCAACAGACATTTTGGACTAGTTATCTAGGAAGGACAAATAGACATCTCATTGGTGTGATGAAAAAAAAAAAATATTGAATGTATTTTTAATTAGCCCTAAGGGTTATTTTGGAGTCAGAGGAAATAAATTAGCATATGAAGAAATAGTTTTTCACTTTTCAGTTACCTAAACTGTAAAATATTTTGAGTATCTAATCAAACCAAAGAATGTAAAACCATCTAGCAGATCTTCCATAGAAAAATCTACTAGTTGATTAAACAAAAATTTATTTTTCTAAAAGTAATATTTTTATTCTAATATAAAGATCTAATGGTTAAGACCTCAAAATAATAAAATAATGCTTTTTCATTGCTTTAAAAATTCTGAAGTGTAATTTTTAAGAGAAATGGTAATTACTCAATGTATAGCATTAAGGATAGAGCACCAGAAAGTTGTAGAGTTATACCACAGATTTTTTAGGGGACTACGATTTAGAGCAGAGTGCTGCTTCAGTCATGTATACACGGAGCAACAGTGGCATCTAGTGGCCATAAAGTTAATTATTGCTATAGACATTGCACGGCTAATGAGAGACATTTTTTATATTGATTATCATGCTATTATTTTCTATTTACATTATATACACATTAATAAAATTTGATATACACACATAGGAAAGGCACGCATATATCTATGCAAAAATCAATACTTTATAATAATGAATTATGTTAGAGCAAAAAAATGCCACAACACCAGTGGAGATAAGGAAAAAAGTCAGCAAGCACTTAATACACTCATATGCATACAGTGAACATTTTGATTTTGGCACGGTATAATGCCTATTATTAATCTAGTCAACTGTAACATGTAAAATGGTAATATAGCCAGAACAATCAAAGATTTGAGGTTTTTGTATCCTCGGAAGCAGAGGCTTGCCATATATTACAGCAAGCAGACACATACAGCATTTCCTTAAACTAAGTCCTCAGGGCATGCTAGAGCATAGGGACAAAAATCTTGATTAGCCTG
Source organism: Acridotheres tristis (assembly GCA_037013685.1). Taxonomy (NCBI): domain Eukaryota; kingdom Metazoa; phylum Chordata; class Aves; order Passeriformes; family Sturnidae; genus Acridotheres; species Acridotheres tristis. The sequence continues at coordinate 77,484,902 of CM072884.1, forward strand.
GATAAGTTGTTCTTCTGGCAAAAGAAGGATCTACCTAGACAAGGAAAGGGAAAAAGAAACCTTTCCGGGGATCACACAGGTGGCCCATGGACAGCATTCTGAAGGATTTCACGGAGGCAATACTGATTTCCCCAGCTTCCCCAGCATAGTCACCTACCACAGTACCTGGCCTTCTGACTGCTCCAAGGCCATCAGTGCCTTAATTGCCAATAAAGAATGACCAGCAGCATCCAGTCCTTGAGTTCCTCAACCAAAGAAAGTGTCTGGCACTACATATGGACAAGGGATAGTGCGGCTCCCCAGTCCAGCCCTATGCTGGATGAAGTGATGATCCATCCAATCCTGATCTTGTCCTCTGGCCTCTCTTCAAGGCACAGGCAGGAAGGGGCTCCATATGATGGAGGCTAGGCTCTCTCATCAGCTGAGATACAGCTCACCCTGCACAGCATTCAGAGTAACCTGCAAGGTCTGGTCTCCTTCACAAGCCTGCACGGACGTGCAATATCCACTGCATTTCACTTCATTCACAAGCAGTTTTATTCCTTTGGCCTATACAATATTCCTTTCAGATCCTTTTCCCTGATTTTCTTTGTGTTATCATGAACTTTTCAATATCACAATGAGTGAAGAATTCAAATAGATGTAATCTGCTTGGGATTCTGAGGTATGGGATTTGTATTAACATATCCAGAGTTTACACTCTTACTACAAGACTGCAAGAATACTTGCTACAAGTACTCCTAAACAATGTGATTTGGTATAAACCAGAAATACCACACTGAGAATTATATCCAGCTTTCCTGCGAGCTGGAAGTAAGCCAAAGAACAAGCAGAGGAGAATCAAACTCCTTCCATAATTCCCAGAATCTCTGCATCACTCTCCAAGTTTGAAGGCATTATGCTTTCTAGTACCTGAACTAAATTCTAGGGAAGCAGGTCATTCCTGAGTCAGGCATACATTCTGGGTCAAAAGCAAAGAGAAGTTCTGAAACATCAAGTTTCTATTAATAAAATCTAGGCAATGATAAAATGAGACATACCAATGTGTATTTGTAGCATTGCCAGTAGTAAAGGTTACACTTAAACTTCTCTAATTTAATATTTTATTCAGCTTCATTCAAAGACTACACAGAAGTCACAGTTATTTTCAGTGCATTAGTTCTAAGTATCCTTTTATTAATTAGTGAATGAGGAAAGAAAGACAATTTCTTTACATGAGCATTAAATTTGCTAATAACAGTTGAGTTTGCACAAATACCTTGGTGCAGCACATTGACCAGCACAAGAAGTAACAGTGACAGGTGTTGTGTTGAGGTGCAGAAATACTTCCTGAAATCTGTCACAGGCTTACTGACCACTGCAATAATTTTTATTGTTTTGCAGCATGCAAAATTCAGACCTCACTGAAGAATGAAGCCACATGGGAGGCACACAAGCAATAAATAGGCAAACCCACAACATATGTTAGTAGTTTTTGCTGTCCAGGTGGTAGCTGTTTCCTTTTCTCTGTTTGGAGATATTGCATCGTGTCCATGATAAAAACACAGTAGACAGAACATAGCCACAGATATCATTCTTCCTGGCTGGGCATGTGTGAATATGTTCATGAATATCAGAGATATCCAAGGCACCTGAGCTTCTCACACTGACTTCATTTGGGCTCCATTATTATGAAGTCATGTTTAAAAGCTCGTTTTAAACTTTATGACAATGACTGTTGTTGGATGGCTATAAGCTTTAGAGAAGAGAGAGGTGAAGCAAGAGAGGAGTACATTACAGAGTGTTTTGCTGTACATTGCTGTAAATTACAGTGTTTTGATTGTATTGGAATGGATGATGATGAAGATGACAAGGTTGCGTGCCTGTGGGTAAAGATCATGGGAGAACTTCATCAGGGCATATGTCATGGTGGGAGCCTGTTCTAGATCACCCAACCAGGATGAACAGGCTGATGAGGCATTCTGCAAGTGGCTGGCAGAAATCTTTTGACTGCTGGCCATAGTACTCCTGGAAACACATTTGCCAGATGTCTACTGAGAATACAACACAGCAGAGAGGAAGTAGTCTAAGAGGTTCCTGGGGTGTGTGGGAGACAATTTTGTAACACAACTGGTGAACGAGCCTACCAGCAGAGGTACCCTGCTAGACCTTTGTTTGTGAACAAAGGACTAGTGGGAGATGTGGTGGTCGGGGGGCATCTTGGGCACAATGACCATGGAATGTCAGTGTTTTCTATAAGGGGTGAAGTTAGGAGAAGCACCTGCAGAACTTCCAGTTTGGACATCCAGCAGGCAGACTGTGGCCTGGTTAGGACATTGATTGACAGTCTTTGGGAGTCAGTCTTGAAGGGCAAAGGAGCTCAGGAAGGCTGGATATACTTTAAAAATAGAATTGTTTAATATTCAGGAGTAAGCCATCCCCATGTGTGGAAAGATAAGTCATTGTAGGAAACAGCTGATCTAGTTTAATAGAGAACTTAGGCTGGAACTTACAGATGGTAGGGATGGGTTGACAGTTGGACTTGATGATCTTAAGGGTCTCTTCCACCCTTGATGATTCTATGATTCAATGATTCTGTAAGTTTCTACTTAGTTACTCTTTTCCCAACTGGTTTATAAGGTGAAGCCTTGATTTCATATGCTGCATTTTTCACTTAAACTTTCAGGTTTTGTACAAGAATTGTAGAGCTGTAAGTGAATCTTTCTCTAAACCATGAGAGCCAAGAGACAAGCAACTCTGGTCTATTTCAAATCCAGGATATTCTTTACCACACCATTAAGAAATATGAACAACTTTTAGTTCTGAATGCTTGCTGCCCTCAAGAGGAGAACTTTAACAAATATCTAATTCATGATATTACTCAAAAACAGTAACTGAGGGGGTTTGTTTTCGTATTTTACAAAACAGAAACACATCCCAGCCATTAAACCTCCAGATGACTATGTTGTTGAAGAGATTGCAGTCTGAAAAACTTAGCTTAGCTTTAGAGTTATTCATATTTTTAAATCAGATACAAATTAAAAACACACACTACACAGTTGTCACCTCACCTCTGTCAACACATCATTTCAAGTCAGACTTGACTCCCTATGACCCTGAACAGAGACAGAAATATCCCCACTGAGAACTAGTAACGTGTTCAAGTAGTCACTAAAAAAAATTAGAGAAACTACTTGCCAATATAAAGTGTTACCACATGTTGTAACTAGTTTGTATAAGGTTAGTAGCTGCCTCTGCTTTAAAAGAGAGGTAAACTGTCTCCGAGTACCTGTACTACTACTGCATGGTGTACAACAACAAAGAAATATTTAAGAGGAGCATACGGACACCACTATATTCAAGGAAAGAGCTGCTGCCATTTGGAGAGATTTTTCACAAAAAGCATCTCTTATATTATAGGGAATTCACAGTAACTTCTCTTACTATGAAGCAGATTTCTTCTTCTTTTATTTCAGGATATGTTGGTCCTTAAAGTACATTCCTTAATCCTGACTACCAAACTCCAACAGCTGCTGCCCATTTCCTATTTGAGTAAGCCAAAGAAAGATATTTGATATTCAAATTTATGCCTTAGAGATAAGAACTGAAACTTTAGATCTCAGATGATATTTCCACTTTAGTGTAGGCTCACCAACTTAAAAACAAACAAACAAACAAACAAACAAAAACATTGCCAAAAAATATTGTAAAAGTGCTTACAGGAAAATCTGGCAATATTCCTAGTTGCCATATTGTGTAGTTTCTAACTAAGAAAACATAACTTCAAGTGCCTCCTATATTTACTTCCAAATATATAAAGCATTTCTCAGACAAAAGCTCCTGAGTTCCATTATAGGGAATATGTAAATATTTCATATATGTATGCTGATACGTGATGCATTTTTCAGCCTTTCTAAGGTGGGGTTTTGGAGTTTAAACAGAAATAGGAAATCTTCAGAAAGAGCGCGTAAGGATTTACATTCCATCATAAATAAGCATTAACTGCTGTACGTAAATTTGTAAAAGCCTGTTGGTTTTGGCTGGGGGAGAGTTAATTTTCTTTCTAGTAGCTGCTGTGGGGCTGTATTTTAGATCAGTGCTGAATACTGTGTTGCTAACACAAGGATATACCAGTTATTGCTGAGCAGTGGTTACACAGTCAAGCCTTTTTTGGATGCAGTCCCACACAGGGTCAGAAGCTGGACTTGGTAATTCTTGTGGATTCCATCCAACTCCAGAGATTATGTGAGTATATAAGGTCTCTCACCCTGCCTCACCAGTGAGCAGGCTGGGAGGTGCACAAGAAGCTGGGAGGGGACACAGCCGGGACAGCTTATCCAAACTGGCCACAACGATATCCCATACTGTCTGCTGTCTTGTTCAACATACGAAGCCTGGGAAGAAGGAGGAAGGGGGGCACATTGGAGTGATGGTGTTTGTTGTGTGTGATGCCTGGCTTTCAGCTACCTCCCGTGGGAAGTGGTGAATGAATGCCTTGTTCTGCTTTGCTTGTGTGCATGGTTTTTGCTTTACCTATTAAACTGTCTGTATCTCAACATACAAGTTTTCTCAGTTTTACCTTTCTGATTCTTTCCCCTACCCCAGCAGCGAGGAGTGAGCAAGAGTCTGCATATGGTTTACCTGTCAGCTGGGGTTAAACAATGACATCATTTTGTCTGCATAAGTGTATTTGTATTTCATAAACTTAAAAAGAAATGCAGTTATGACTTCTTACAAAATCCAAGTAATTAAAAGCCTAAAAACTCCAAAGTGACTTTCATGTAACAGAATAGCACTTGAAATAATGGCTGCTTTGGCAATCACCCATTAGTACAGTATTCCTGACACTGCAAAAATTTAAAACAACAAAAATCAGTATGAAATCAGCTGGAGGAAGAAGATGCTACCAACATGAAACAAAATCAATTTTGATCGTTTATATTCATTATCTTGTAGATTGTTCTCCTGCATTCTCATGTTCACTTGCACCAATATATGTGCGTCCCAGTGGTCTGGCCAATTTCGCTTACACATGACACAGGGACAAGGGACATTAGCTATCAACTTCTAATTAAACTTCTTGGATTCCTCTTGTTGACAATGGGGCTTAGACATAGTTTTAATTCACTCTGTGAGTTAGTCACTAAGGCATAAACCCACGCTTCAGAATCTTGTTTAAAGATTCCTCCATAGACTTTTTGGATGATTGATACCTATGGACAGTGTATCCTCATTTGGGCATCTTTGTGGCTTCAACCTTGCTGTCATCCTGCTAGCAAATCTGTTAGCAGAGCTCAAGTCTTCTACTTCTTCTTAAGTGCTGTCATGTTCTGGCCCCAAGAGAACTCAGGCCTTCTGTTCTTGCTGTAAACAATGGATTCCTTGTAGTTTTCTCATTTGACTGATGCTAACTGCATCCTTGGTTATCAGCATATGATGTTCTTAACCTTTGTTTGATACTGTTTCTTTTGGTGCTTTTATACACATACAATTCCAACTGTAATTCATTCTACTAACCTTTCTATTACAAATCTCTGCAAACTACACAAGGCCAAGTCCGGGAAATAGACTGAACTCTGTTTTAAGCTTCAGAGAAACATGAAAAATGAATACACATGCTCAGCTCTAGAAATAACAAGTATGCATTTCTAGTCAGTAATTTCTTTGCTCATTTCTACAGCATAGTTAAAGGAGTGACTCTATTCTCTCAGAAATATGTTTTCAAAATGCAAGCCTATTAACAATTTTGCCACAGAAAACCACTAAATGTTTGAGGCTCAACTGGTACTGAACTACAGCTGCAGCTCTTTGCTGAGGCCAGTGCTAAATGAAGCCTACCCTTTTGAATTTTCAGGACTAATAATTTCTTTGAGCAGCATTATTGAGAAAGTGTTTAAAGCAATATATGAAGTTATCCTTATTATTATATATTCTTATTATATCCTCTCCATATGGATATAATTTCGGACAATTTTAAACAAGTCTGTAAATGAAAACACATCCTAAAGACATTAGCTAGGCCACAAGAGTCTGTGACAGAGAACAATAAGAATTCATTCTGGTAACTCTGATAGACTTATTTGAAATATGACTATGTTGGAGAATAATGCCAGCTGTTGTTCACTAATGACCTCATAACTTTATATGTATGCAATGATCTTTTTATTTTATATTTATCAACAGAAGGACATGGCAAATTGACCCAACCAAGTAAATAACTTCCTGAAGACAAAGCTGAAGATACATTGTCCATTAAGGAAGATTAGATATCAAATCTAAAAGATGAGTAAATGTTTTTCTCTCTGTGAATAAAGAATATCGAACGGTTTACTCTACAAATTTGATACCCTTGTCCATGCTGAACTGTTTGGTAGTAAACAAGGGAAAAAGAACTGGAATGGGGCCTTCTCTGAAAATCTTTATTAAATATAACACACAAAAAATATCACACAGGCTCATAGCTATGCAGACACTTTGCAGAAGGCTCAGTACAGGACCTGGTTTAAAAACAAACAAACAAAAAAAAACCAAACCCACAAACAAAAACAAAGAAACAAAAATCCAAACAAAACAAAAACAAAAAAAACCAAAAACCAAAATCCTGTAAACCCGGTTTCCCTGACAGAGTGTGCAGCGGCCAAGTTCCCTCATGTCATTCCTTAGTTCCATGGTGTGTTTAACTGAGGAGTACTGTGCTGGATCATCTCTACTCTGCACCAGCGTAAGCATGGAAGAGGTGACACAGGAGCTTGTTTCAGGTACGAGCTCCCAGCTGCTTATGTGGGATAGTTTTCAGCCAGATTTATTCCTTCATCAGTTCCATCATGAAGCCACAACAGCACAAGTGACTGGGGAAGCAGAAGAATGAGAGTGAATTGCCAAGGATCAGGCTGGGAAGGAACTGGGAAACAGCTTATCCTGGAGGATTTGTGTTGTTTTATGCTCACACAGCAATAACAATAGCCAATGGGAAAGGAAGGGAGACAGAAGGCAATGGCAAGAATTAAGTCACATCTTGACATCCACCTCATTCAAGGATCATCTATTCCTATTATACCCTGAAGGCAGACATCTCTGATAAAGGGGGAATAAGGAGGGGTCTCTACTGAGCACCTTGGTAATTAATGACCTCGCTCAGAACACTGAAGTGCCTGCCTTGCCTAACACAATTTGATCAAACAGATCCTCTCATGGTCTAACTGGTAGGATGATTCCTCCTCTCCACATGTTGTAACTCAGGCAGGGTTGAAAGAAGGAGTGGGTGAAATCTGAAACATAGTGACTAAGGTAATTGCTGCAACTGAAATTTAAAGAGTTCGTGCACAACTTCAATTGATATTTTGAATAGAATAATTTTACATTAATTAGGGAAAGAACAAACAGCCCAGTACTTCTACATTCATGTCAATGCCTGTACTAGAAATATATTAGGTCATGTTGTTTCAGGCTCACTTTGGGATGTTTCCATGTAAAACAGAACTGCCTGACTCAGAACCCTGCAGCAGCTAGAGCACTTCGTTTGCAGAAAGGTGCATGCTTAGAGAGAAGAGAGATTTGAAGGTCAGAATGGGACTTCCGGACGTAACATCAGGCAGAAGATGCAGCAGGCGTCCTCAGCCTTCTCATCCACAGTGCATTAGGCTGCATGTGAAATCAAAGGTGATCACTGGCCTGTTCCACATCCTGACAGGCCTAACACGTGAGCAATATGAGGAATCACTCAGGGCTGTCAAGACTGGAACAGCTTTGCCAGGTCTCAGATGTAGACCTAGAAACACATCCATACTGGGAGTATTCAGAGCAGAATCTGTGTGGAGCATCATGTGCCCATGCAAGTCTGGGACACTGGCCAGATGTTCGTAGAATCATAGAATGGTTTGGGTTGGAAGGGACCTTGAAAGGCCATCTCTGCAATCTCTCTGCAATGAGCAGGGACATCTTCAACTAGATCAGATTTCTCAGAGCCCCATCCAATCCAACCTTCAGTTTCCAGGAATGGGGCATCCACCACCTCTTGTGGGCAAGCTGTTACAAGTGTTACAAGTGTTTCCCCACTCTCACTGTAAAACAAACTTTTCCTTATATCTAATCTGAATCTACCCTCTTTTAGTTGCCCTACTGCTACAGGTCCTGATAAAAAGTTTTTCCTCATCTGGAATAGGTTGGTAGCTGTTTCCTTTTCTCTGTTTGGAGAACATTTGCCCATGATGGAAGTGGTTGAGTCACCATCCCTGGAAGTTTTTGAATAGATGTAGATGTGGTGCTTAAAGTCATGTTTTAGTGGAGGACTCGGGATTGTTAGTCCCACCGTTAACCTAGCACATTAAACATAAGAAACCTGAAAAGCGCAGGATCAAGTTTAAAATTCCAAAATTCTCAGTATGCTCAGGATCTGCAGAGTCTCAGTAAGATGCACAACTTTAGCCTTAAGATCACATTCTAACACTAGAGTTATTAACAAAATAGCTACATTTTGAAGATTATCACTGAAATTAAGTTTTTTCTTTTCATGGTATCAGCTTCAAGTCTGTTAAAAGTTGATTGGCACACCTTCCTCAAATCCTGGGTTTTCCTGCAGAACCTGCCCTGCTACTTGGCAGTGCATATAATTACCTGAACAATAAGTACCTGCTAATTAGATGAGTTGTTTGTGGTATAACTTTGAGACCAAGGCAACGGAACAGGGAAGAAATTCTCAAGGCTAGTAATAAATGTCTCCAAATTATAAAATACAGCTTTTTCATTGAAGGGGATGTGAAATATTTTGAGAATTTGTTGTAGTTTAATGTTTCAAAGTATACTAGGAATAGAACATATGAGACTTCTGTTCATGTCAACATGCTGCCAGAAATACAAGCTTCTCCCATTGAGATGCACTAGCAATGATAAACAGAAGGAAAGCTAAACTCAAATGGGCAGTGAATTAGGTATTAAACAAGTGAACAATCATCCTGTCAGAATAATTCTCTTCACTGTGGTAAAATCAGTCAAAGTTTTCTGTAATTTAAAAAAAAATCTGATTATGGCAGTCAGACACCATCAGCATCCTAAGAAAGTTAAACACATGGCATCTAGACATCAAAATGTCAAATTTTGATTTATGATTGAAAACCAAAGTGGGGAGCAGATTGAATTACACACTACGTTCATAGCGCGCAACTTTCACTTTTTATTTTTTAATACTGTGTATTTTTAAGGCAGTGCTCTTCAGGTTTATTTTAGTACTTGCATAAAAATCACGTGGATCTCTAAAGCCATTAGTGAGGTGGAAGACAATGCTGATGGTAGCTGACAAAATGGGAAAAATAAATGAAGTACCCCTATTTGCTAGCAACACTCTCTCACTTCTTCTAGAGAAGAACAAATGTCAGCTCCATTTCAATGAAGATTAATGTCTGAAAAACATTCCATAATAATTTCATTAGACCTGTGAAACAAAAACTACACAAAGAGAAAAACTCTCAGAAGTCAAAATCCCCATTGCCTTACAGCGAATATGTTAATTCACAAACACCTTTGTCTGCCAAGATGACTCTAAACAGAAGCTTGCCTGAAGAAAGCAAAGTGATCCCCCAGAAATCAACCAGGTTTATACTTATTACCAGCTAAAACAGCTGAAGAGGCACACGTCAGATGCTACAAAGAAGGCATCTTTCCACAAGACATTCTGTGTATACATTTTCTGGTACTCCATAGTTCAGCTTCTTTTGCAATAAGCCTGAAAGCTAGAAAAATACCTTTGAAACCGCTGACTTCTGTTCAAAGTTGAGGTTTTTCCCTTAACAACTTCATCAAAACTTGTTTTGAGCTCCCTATAGCCTTTAGGTAGTCTTTTTGGTTTGGATTGGTTTTGGTTTTTTTCCCCCTTTAGGTAATCTTTTGGGTTTGTTTATTGTTGTTTTTGCTGGGGGGTCTTATTTGTTCTGTTAGGGTTTTTGGTGGGTTTCCTTGGGTTTTTTTTTTTTTGGTTGTTTGTTTGTTTTTACCTGGTTGGGGATTTGTTTGTTTAGGTTTTTTTGGTTGGCTGGTTTTTGGTTTTGAGGTTTTTTTCCTGCTCTTTCCTAAACAATTCCACTGGTACTGCCACGGTGGGACCTATTTATCCAAAACAATGAATCAGCAGAAGGAGAAGAAAAAAAAAAAAATCACTAAGTAAATGTTTGCACATCGTTTATTTGAGTAAAGGAGGCTCAGAGGTGACCTTACTGCTCGCTACAACCACCTGACAGGAGGGCGCAGCGAGGTGGGGATCGGCCTCCTCTCCCAGGAGCGACTGCCTGAGAGGAAATGGCCTCAAGACGTGTGCCAGAGGAGGTTCAGTTTGGACACCAGGGAGAAATTCGTCACAGAAAGCGTGATTAGATATTGGAACAGGCTGCCCAGCGAGATGGTGGAGTCACCATCCCTGGAGGTGTTTAAGGAAAGGCTGGACTTGGCACTCAGTGCCATAGTTTGGTTGACATGCTGGCATTCGGTCATAGCTCGGACTTGACCATCTCAGCAGTCTTTTCCAACCTAAACGATTCGGTTTTCGATTCGGAGAAGCCCGCGCACGGCGCACTGCCGCGGACAGAGCCCGAGGTCGCAGCCCGCGGCCGGCGGGGAGCCCGGGGCCGGGAGCTCAGGGCAGGGCGGATCCTGCCCCGCGGAGGCCGCAGCGGCGCCGCCCGCCGGAGCGGCACAGGAAGGTGCCCTCGGCTCCCGCCGCCGCCGTACGTGGCCGCCACGGCCCCGGCGCGTGGAACACTTCCCTCCCGTGATTGGCTGCCTCTACAGCCGGCCACGCCCGCCGCGCCGTCCTATTGGTCAGTTTAGCGCCGGTGCTGCTCGCGCCGCGGGCCGCGAGGGGGTGCGCGTCCCCGCGGGCCGGTGGGGCGGCACCGCGCATGCGCCGCCCTGCCGTGGCCTCTCGCAGCCTGTCCCCCCTGCCCCGCCGGTCCCGCGCCCCGGTCTCGCGCCATGGCGGCCGCCGCCGAGGAGCCGTTCCCGTTTCACGGGCTCCTGCCCAAGAAGGAGACCGGTGCCGCCGCCTTCCTCGCTCGCTTCCCCGACTTCGACGGGCGGGGGGTGCTGCTGGCCGTGCTGGACACCGGCGTGGACCCCGGGGCGCCGGGCATGCAGGTAGAGCGGGGCGGCGGCGGCCCTGGGTCACGGCCGCGGCCCGCGAGGAGTTGCCAGGTCCCGCCGGACCGACCCCGGGAGGACGGGGACGAGTACGGGGGCGGCCATGTCATTCGGGCGGCCCGAGGCAGCGGCGGCGAGGGCAGGGGAGGCCCCAGAGGGCTGTCCCGGGGACTGTCCCTGTCGCGGGGACTCGTGGCTGTGTGTTCGCTCACGGTTCCCGCCCAGCACGCGTGAGCGGGGGCTCGGGTGAGGAGGGCGGGCAGATGCCGTAGCCAGGGGCTCCGCACTGGTCGCTCCGGGTGCTGTGTGAGGATCCTCCTCGTCAGCCGTCCACGGGCGTGTTACGGCACTTAAGTCTCTTGGGCTGTCTTCTCTCATGGAGAGCTCATTATAAAAGAACGCTTTGTATTTTTGTTAAACCTTAGCGTTACTTCTGCAGTAAGTAGCTCGAGGCTACGCACAGTCGCCTAGGTCTTTTACATGAAAAGTGTATTACTGGCACAATTTGCATACCCATCTTTCTCTTTTTGTTTCTCGTGCGTTTTATTGCAGTTACGCTCTGTCTCAAATTTGATTCTGCCAGCTTTTTTTTCTGATCTGCCAACTTTGTGTCTCCTTGTCGGTTTTGTAAATTTCTCTGTGTGATGTCAGTTTGGCACTTCTCAGCACTTATTTCTTTTAACCCTTGTTTCTTAACATTTCTATATCTTGTAAGTTTGTATGTGGCCTTTTGTGTCATTTCTGCCTTTGATTTCTTGTCCACATGTTTCCTCTGAGTGATGGCAGAAGAGTCCGTGCAAGAATGATTCGGAGTCGTATGCAATTCACTTGGACGATGAATCCTTTGTTTTGTTTTGACTAAGCAGGGTTTGTGTTGGTTTCTGCCCTTTCTTTGGTGTAGAGTTAACTCTTAAGTGACCTCACTCAGGGGCCTGACCCTAGCAGATCGTTACTTCCGTGTTCTGAAATGACTCTTAATGGGATTCAGTTAAACTAGAGGGTGAGGTAAGAGGACGAGTTGGGTGGAAGGAAGGAGTGGACGGCTGTGACTTTGATTGATTTAAGCGGAAATGAAGCTAGTGCTTTTGGCAAGAAATTGCGGGGAAGTGGAAGAGTAATTGGAAAGCTTAGTGAAAGCTAGCCTGAAGGAAAGCGTGTTTATACCATGGGCAGAGCAGAAAGTAATGGAAGAAAACTTAGAAGATGCGAATATAAATTGAATTATGTGCATGGTTCTGAAGTTTCATATATAAAAGCAAAAACTTCTAGGTTTCTAGAGGTTGTGAATGAGTAGTGGTCAACAACAACAACAAAACCCCAATATCAATTTATTGGCAGTAGTGGGAAGCTTTGTTCTGATATAGGTAACCCAAGGCTCATACGGGGTATTTATGAAGCAGCATGATCTCCGTGTTGACCATATCAGTTTTCACACACAGGATAAAATTTCAGGTCGTGCAGTAAAAGATTTGTAAAAGAAGTAAAAGATTTGGAGGGTGGGATGTGGAATTCATGTTGCAGTGGGTGAGAGAGAGTAGGTTTGCAGGATTATTAGAAAAACATGTGAAGAAGCTGTGTGGTCTTTCCATACTGCCCACTCAACGGACCTGGCTTAAGGAGCTTGCTAAGCTAAAGCCTGAGGAGACTTACTGCACAGGGAGTTATAAAGGAGGCATAGGCAGCACCCACTCTAGAATAGCTTTGTAGATGTTTCTTCAACGAGGGAATGTCCTCACTCTCTGGAGTATTTGCCAGTTTACATTTTGCCTCCGTGCCATGAATCAGTGTCCTGGGCACAGGCAGTGACACAGCATAGCTGTACTGGAAGAAGTAGTTTCTAACACTGAGACAATTTTTGGAATTTTTTTTTTTTTACACCCCTGTCTTTCCTGCTGCTGATTTTTCTCTTACTGTCAATCTTGTCAGTTCCTGACCTGGCATAGAGTTAGATCTGTAAGAGTTCAATCAGTTGCTTAGAGGGAAAAGGACACTTTATCTATAGCAAAGTTAATAGGTATTACAGCTTTGAGTTCTGATTAATGACAATAATTATTATAGGCTGAAATGAGCTACCCTGTTTCAAATATAGTGGAGTTCTTAGTCAAAACAAAACAGTTAATTTTTTTACTGCTTCATAGTATTTCATTCCTGGGTAGGGTTCCTTTGCTGGTTGATTCTGTGACTTGGTTTGTAAATATCGATAGCACTGTTTGTTCCTTTTTCCAGGGGCAGAAAGATTTGGGGACAGAGTTTAACAGTGAAATACCATTATGTTTCTGTTCTTCCCTGGATGCTTGCTGATATAGAGAGAATAGTAGTTAAGCTTAACAAACCTTTTTAGATCTGTTGCCTGTTGGTTGGCTTTCTTTGACACGTAAAACATTAATCTAGCTTGTACTTACTTTTCTTTTCTTTATGAATCTTTTGTAACCAGTGCCCTCTAGGGAATTCCTTTCACCTCCTCTTCCATTGCTTTTCCACCAGTTGACACCAACTGTAAAGTTTGGTTTGTCTGCATCTTTCATGTGATTTTTTTTCCCTTTCTGTCTTCTTGGTAGAATGTATTTCCTACTGTCTGCCAAGTCATGGTTTGTAATTCTTCATTAAGGCACAGTGACTGATGAAATTTTAGGTGCATTTAATGGAGTGTTGTGGTTGTACGTGTATTGTCTTTGCTCAGCCCCACCCTGTCCTTTCTCTGTTCCTATTGGCTTCTTATGTTTCATAATAGATAAGTCAGTTTATTTTGCTTCTTGCAAATTTATGTATTTTGTGAAGTGGCATTTGGAATTACTATTTACTAGCTACTTTTATGTGACAACTTTTTAGCAATAGCAGCTAGTTTGGTTTTGGCTTTTCAGCACTCAGTTAAAAGAAATGCTTGGAAATGATTTTATTTGTGATGATGATGATCAGCTGTCCCATGACCAAAGTGCTGAAGAACTTGTTCATCTCCTGTGGCTGCAGTAGCTGTCAGTTGGAGTCAGTGATTGTATGGGCTGGCAAAAACATGCTAAAATGCATCTGGCTTTCCCTTTTCTGTTGTGATTGTCATAGATACTGGTGCTCCTCTACTTCTGTTATAGCCAATCAGTTGCCAGTATTATCACATAGATTAATTTTAGCGTTCTCAGTTTACTAATTTATCTGCTTTACAAAGTCAGAACTGACATGTAAGCAGGATTTTCAAACTTCAAGCAGAAATACATAAACAACAAAGTAGTTTCCAGTTTTAAACTATGAATTAGTTTTTCCAGTGCCTATAGGGAAGCCATGATTATTAAGGCCAGATTGGGGATTTTTTTTCCTAAATACGGTATAAAATATTTTTATTTGTATAAAACTTATATTTTAGTACCTTTTGCATTAAAATAAAAAAAAATATCTTCTGTCTGTAATAATTTCATTACTTCAGGACTCTTCTGTTCACATAAGGGAATTGGCCAAGGTCACTTGATTATTTTTATTACTATTTTAAACTCGGAATTGCAAGATTTGCAGAAGAAAACTGAGCTGAACTCTTGAGTTTCACTCTGGCATTGCTGCTGGTGGGCAGTGTGCCGAAGAGCAGTTCATGGCAGCAGGAGCCACCGTATCGGTTACGTGCACTAAGTTACCGTGAACCTGTCTGGATTGCTGCTGTTAGGAATTGAACCTTAGACCAGCTGAAACTCTCAGTTTCTTGTGTCTGACTGAAAGACTCCGATTTGTTGGTTCTGACAGTACAAACTCACATGCGTGTGTGGGCCTGCCAGGTTTCAGCTAAGAGGCAAAGTGCCATAGAGTGTAGGAGTTGCACCTTGTCTTTCGGGCTAGCAAACAACTTCTAAAACTACCCAACCTTGCTGCAGCATAAATCTGTGTTCTGGCCACCTGTTGCTGTATAACTTTCCTTCTTCAAACAAGTCACCTTGGATTGCATTTTCATTCTTGTTTTCTTGTACTTTGCTCACTGGATAGTTGACTTTGAGTACAGGCATATTGAAAAATGTCCAGTGCTGTTAATCTCAGGTTTGGCTTGTAGTCGCTTTAGTACTGGAGTAGCTCTTTACTTTTGTGTGAATTGTGGCCAACATTAGAACATTAATTACAATGCTTGCAAAGTATATGGTTTAGTGCCTACATACTGTTCCCCAGGTAAATTTTCACTACTGTGTAACTGTCATTCAGTCAATGTTTTACCAGGTTAAGATGCTCTAAAGATTTTCTTCAGTGAACTTGAATTTCTGTGAACAGAGTGGTGTTTGTTCCTGTCATGAAAGTTCTTCCCTAGCAAGCTTATTCAAAAGTAGTATTTGTTACCTTCTGGGGGATGAAACTGATGCCGTTTTTATGGTTGCTATGGGTTTGGAATATTTGGAGTTTATTCTTTTTATTTTTTTAAGCTGTTTAAGCCTGTTGTCATTGGGGGTGTTGCTTGTTGCCTGTCTGGGTTGGCTTTTTGTTGCTGCGTCTTTAGGAGGTTGTTTTATGGGTTGTATGGTTTTTGGTTGGGTTTTTGTTTGTTTTTTGGTTTTTTTAAGCCATGAGAATTTGATACCATGGAAGTAGTTATCCTTGTTGGCTGAGATGTGATAAGAACCTGACTCTTGTCCTTTTGGCAGCATCAGAGTGACTTTCATTAAACAGTTTGAATGTGTCGGTAGCTTCCAGTAGCTGAATTCACAATTCCAGAGCATTTTTGGAACAAAACTACCTTTGATATATTATATCTAACATCAAAATTATTGATAGAGAATAAAGGCAACAATACCATATATTTTAATGGTAGAAAACAACAAATGTTACTGCTTTTCTGAATATGAAGCTTTTTTTCCGTGTAGTTTATGTATAGGAGATACTAGGAAGATGATTGATTTTTGTTTGGTTTTGTTGTTTTTTTTTAATCAGTCTTTGATATAGAGCTGTGAAAATACCTGTATATGAGCAATTCATGGAATCATAGAATGGTTTGGGTTGGAAGGAACCTTGAAAGGCAATCTTGTCCAACCTCCCTGCAAGGAGCAGAGACATCTTCAGTTAGATCAAATTGCTCAGAACCCCATTCAATCTGACCTTGAATGTTTCCAGGGATGGGGCATCCACCACCTCTCTGGGCAACCTGTTCCAGTGTTCCACTGCTCTCACAGTGAAAAATTTCTTCCTTATGACTAGTCCAATAGTCTCCTTTAGTTTAAAGTCATTCTTCCTTTCTTCCTTGTCCCATCACTGCCTGTGCCATGTAAAAAGTTGCTTGCAGGTTTCTTATAAGCCCTCTTTAGGTCCTGGGAGGCTGCTATAAACGTTTTCCAACACTCCTTGAAGTATTAGGTGTATATAGCCATAGCTACTAACACTTCAAGTGGATTAAAATGCAAACCAGAATCTTTGAAACAGGAAAAACAAGGTAATAGTAACTTGTGTTCCTTTTAAGCTCAGTTAAGAGACTCCAGCTTGTGAGAGCTTGTACTTCAGTACCTTTCATTTTCTTACTTGCTATAAAATTTCTCCAGAATGAGAGGTCATAAGCAACACGGAAAATAGTATGAAAATAAATAGTAGTTCTTGCAAATATGTTTTTTGCAAATTTAGGCTTGGTTTTAAATTAAGGCTGCCTGCACTTTGTTGATACAGTGTTTTTACTTGCTTCTCGTCTAAATCCTTATTAGAAGTAAGTGGATTTGTATGAACCAAAAAGATGAGCATGTTGATCTTAGTTCTTTGAAAATGTGTCTTGAGTTCAAGTTGGTTTTATGTCCTTCAGTTAAAGGCTGGCTGTCCAAGAAAGCTACTTGATATTTTTAAAAACAAAACTTTCCTGCTTTGTGTGCTATAGGGTAATCAAGTACATTTTCAATTTTTCTATGCTCATATTTTCAGATTACAACTGATGGGAAACCGAAGATAATTGATATAATTGACACTACAGGCAGTGGTGATGTAACTACATGTACCATTGCAGAGCCTAAAGATGGAGAAATTACTGGTCTTTCTGGAAGAGCTTTAAAGGTCAGTATTTGGTGGTACAGAGACACCACTGGACATCATCTTCTTTGCTTAACAGCAAATTTAGCACCTGTTTTGGTTTTTACAGAACTTACTTCCTTTTAACTAGATGTTGTGGTTTAAACCCAGCTGGTAGCTAAGCACATAGAACTTCTCACTTAGCCTTCCCCTGGCAATATGGGGAGAAGAGAATCAGAAGGGTGAAATTGAGAAAACTTGTACGTGGAGATAAAGACAGTTTAACAGGTAAAACAAAAACCTTGCACGCAAGCAAGGGAAAGCAAGGGATCCGTTCACTGCTTCCCATGGGCAGGCAGGTGTTCAGCCATCTTGGAAAGCTGGACTCCACACAAATGGACTTGAATATAAATGCCAGCACTCTGAATGACCCCCTTCTTCCTTCTTTCCCTAGCTTTATATGCTGACCATTATGCCATATGGTATGGAATATCCCTGTGGTCAGTTGGGATCAGTTGTCCCAGCTGTGTCCCCTCCCAAATCCTTGTGCAACTGTAGCATGCTCACTGTTTGGCGTGCTAAGTGTTTGGGATGGGTGAGAGAAAAACTCTAGAAGATACAAAAAGCCTTGACTCTGTGCAGGCACTGTCCAGCAACAGTTAAAACATCCCTGAGTTAAGAGTGTTCAGCACAAATCCAAAACAGCCCCATATCAGCTACTTTGAAGAAAAACGACCCTAGCCCAACCAAAACCATCAAATGTAATGCTGCATTTGCTCTTCTTCATGCAGATTGCTTAGTGTTTCTTACACTTTTGTATCTCTTAATTTCTAATGTTTTCTGTAGCTGAATAGGGGTATGTACAGGGCTTTTTGAGGGGCTTGATAATCATCTAATTATTTGTTAAAACAGTATCTGATGTAGCTTTGGAAATTGACTGGAAATAGCTTTGGAAATACGCTTTAAAAATATCAGATACAGTTGTGTCTTTAAAGGTGCTAGTATTTTCCACATTTGCATACGCTAAGTCTGTTTGTGGTGAATAGATTTAGAGACTGAAAAATCTTTGAGGACCTAGATGTAGACTCACTGAATTCTCACTATGCATAGAACAGAAATGATGTAGGGTTTTCAGAAAGGGCATGACATCTAGTAGAGGTCTTGGGTACACAGAACTGGTGTTGCTAACATGTTCTTGATTTCCTGATTGGATTGATGATGTGATATGGGGGCATCATATCTTTGGATCTCTCCATGCTGTCAGCTTTCCTCTTAATTTTGTGCAGAAGATGTTTGTAAGGCTGAATCTGTTGCTCTTTTACTGTTGTTACTAGAATGAGTGGATCCTGATACACTGAGTGTAAATTGCATCAAGATGTGAAATGAGATAGTCAGATGTTTGGCATGACTTCCTACCTTACTCGCTCATGTTAAGTTTCATTTGTAGTACTATTATTTCCCTAGACCTCTGTCCAGTAAATTCAGTAAACCTGGGGTTTTATATTTTAGAAGTAGACTATCAGAGCAGCTAATGCCTAAAGATGTTCAATGGCAGTATCACATGAACTGATACTGATTTTTTTGGGATCTGGTTTGAAAATGCCATGTTATGTTGTTGGAACTCTGCAGTAGTTACTGTTATGGAGACACAGAATTACATTGGCAGTATTTGAAGGTTTGTTCTGCTAAGCCCTCTTACATGTTATTGGGCTTTTTTGTTTGTGGAGTTTTTTAAATGCCATTAATAGTTAACCTATTTCTAAATACACTTTTTTGTAGATTCCAGCAAACTGGGTAAATCCTTCAGGCAAATATCACATTGGCATAAAAAATGGTTATGATATCTATCCTAAAGCTCTTAAGGAGAGGATTCAGGTAAGGAGGAATTTTCTTTCTGGTATATACTCATATTTTACATTTCTGTTTCTTAATTTTGTTAGAACACCACAGCATATGATTTGGTAACATACATAGGCTGCTAACCAGCACTTGAGCACTATTCTCTCTGATTTTTATTATTTATATGATCCATTTCTTCTGTGATTTTTTCAGAACAACAGAATGTGGCTTAGTGCTCCTCCTCACAGTGGTCCGTTGATGTGAAAAATACAGAAATTACTGATGCCCCTTTTTTAATTGTGTGGCAATTTATGCTTATTTATACTCTCGTGTGGAACTTTTTTAGCTCTTGTCTCAAATCAGAATTTTCAAATTATCTTTATAGACTTCATACTTGGAGATATATTTTTTAATATATTGAAGATCCTCTTTTTATTTTACAGAAAGAGCGCAAGGAAAAGCTCTGGGATCCTGTTCACAGGCTGGCTCTAGCAGAGGCCTGTAGGAAACAAGAAGAATTTGATGCTGCTCATAGCTCTCCCTCACAGGTTTACATTAACTCTAAGTTTATAAACTTGTTCTTTTGCAACAATTTATTACTGATTGACAGGATTAAAATGTTTCATTAGATGAGTGAAGGAAAGGTACTTGTGAGTATTTTGGCAGTTAACTCACCAGTGTATCTTCTGATTAATTTTGGAAGTCTTTACATGTGTGGTTGTTTGATTTGCTTAGTATTGTTCATTTTTGAGAGTTGATGTCCAATACGAAAATGGTATTACTTCAAAAAATTGATTGGATATTTTCAGTAAGTTTTATTTTTAAATTAATGTGCGCTTTTTTGAGGTCACCATCCTTGCTGTGTTCAAAGTTGGAATTTTCTAAACATATTCTTTATTTTGTAAACTGTGTACTATTTCAATGAAGTGCCAGAAATGCCTCAGATACTACTTTATCATTTAACAATCTTTAAGGAAATAATGGCTTTAAATGTTACATTTACAGAAATTTGAAGTAGTTGTACATAATAGACCAAAAATAAATAGTGCACTGCTGAAAACCATTGAAATTGTAGAACTTTTAGATATTTTTGACTCCTAGATAGTCTAACATTCCTTAGAAAGTAATGGAAAAAATGTATAGCACTAGAAAAGAATGTAGGATTACCTATCTTGTAATAATTTTGGAAATACTCTAACTGAATTTTGTTCGCATTAC
This sequence comes from Acridotheres tristis, assembly GCA_037013685.1. Classification (NCBI taxonomy): domain Eukaryota; kingdom Metazoa; phylum Chordata; class Aves; order Passeriformes; family Sturnidae; genus Acridotheres; species Acridotheres tristis. Next base: position 77,505,005 of record CM072884.1, read on the forward strand.
TAGGTAAATAAGCTAATAAAAGAGGAACTTCAAAATCAAGTGGAATTGTTGAATTCTTTTGAGAAAAAATACAGTGATCCTGGCCCAGTATATGATTGTGTAGTATGGTATGATGGTGAGACTTGGAGGTAAATGACTAAGCATATCTAAAATGTCGTGTTTTTTACATAAAACAGTAGCTTGCATCGAAGATTTCTTACCTTTTATATCTGCCCTCTTTATAGAGGTTTTAAGTATTTTTTTCCTGTAGAATAATCCTGCTGTATCAGTTGAGTTTCTTGACAAAATTTGGTCCCAAATGAAGATGGGGTAGAATAAAGTCTTACTGAAGACAGTGTGATATGATGTATGCTTCTGCGATTTTTGTTCTGAAGCAGAAGAAAACTGTTTTGACTATCCATTGGTGATATGAAAAAAAACCAAAACTGGTATCTGTGCACAGACTTCAGGATGTAACATGGCACATGCCTTGACTGGTAATGTGCATCATACAAAATAGTAAAACTTCAAATACTTGTGTATCAGCACTGAACATTTACCTTTAGTAAATTTTCTTCCTTGAACTTGCATGAATTTTCATACTCTTACTTTTCAAATACAGATTTATTTGGTTTTACTAATGTTTGAAAATCCGTTTACTTATAGAAAACTTCCTAGTTTCTGAATCTTAAGTATAAACAACCAAGTTTTAAGGTAGCTGCTTAAAGAACTATTTAAAGATACCATAAACACAGAACCAAACTTCTTGAAGTCTTTGCACTATGCTCAGCTTGAAGAGTGCAGGTAACCAGAAGTTTACTTCTTTAGCTGGGACATTGCGTTTTTGTTTGTTTTTGTCAACAGAGCCTGCATAGATACAAGTGAGAGTGGTGACTTAGCTAACTGTACAGTGCTGAGAACCTACAAAGAGGCTCAGGAATATGGATCTTTTGGAACCTCTGAGATGTTGAATTATTCTGTGAATATATATGATGATGGAAACCTCCTTTCCATTGTGACAAGTGGAGGTAAATGAGAGTAATCTTAGGAACTTTTTGCTGCTAAGTAGGTATCATGAGAAGCAGTAATTTGTGTTCGGTCCTGTTGCTGATACTTGGGATGGCTTGAAGCAACTGTTGTAGTACAGCATTTCTTACTATGACTTTTGAGATCAATGCTCATATTTCCTGAACTGAATCTATAATGACAGCTCATTACCAAACTTGCTTGCATTTTTGTATGAAATATTGTCAACTTTATGTACATAAGCATGTATACATAGAACGTGCATACTTAGCTACTCTTTAGGATGTTCATGCATTTTAAAGCCTAAACTGAAGAGAACCTTCTTTCAAAAAATTTTTGGTTTGTTTGTTAAGTATAGATTGATGGATTTTTAGTTGCTCTCTCTTGTACTTACATACTTTAAGAATCTTAAATATAATATCCATGGAAAAAATGGGTATTAATCCTTAATTTAGGTTTATACAAACTTTTGTTGTTATGTCAGGTGTCACTATAGCTGTAGCTCCAACCACTATGAACCTGTTTTAGAGTATTCTTTAAATAATCATGGTTTGTTTTGGAAGAAAATGGAGTGGTTGGAATGGTATGGATGCATTTGCTTTGAAATATGCTCTTAATTCTTCATGAAACTATCTCATCTTAGTAAAGCTACATAAGCAATTCAGGTTTCTAAGTAGATGGTAACTTTTTTTGAGATGTTCCTTTCTGGGTTTCTATGCAGTTCTGTTTTCTGTTCATAATCCCTGATGCTTGAGTTGTCTCAGGTGTAATATTCATAACTTTGAGTGGGAAGTGTTGAGCCTTTGAAGTAACTTTTGTTAGTGGAATTTAGTTGATACTTTGTTCCTCTCTTCGTGCTGCCTCATTTCTCTCCTTAAGAAACTGTTTGCTTTCTAGAACCTCATACAATTGGCCTCAGCCTATTGATCCAGCCTGTCCAGATCCCTTTGTAGAGGCTTCCTGTTCTCCAGCCGATCAGCACTCCTGATCCTTTTATCAAGAGCCTGTTGTTGTCTACACAGGACGCTCTCAATCCACTTGTCTAGATCATCAAAAAAAATATTGAACAGAACCTCCACTGCTGAGTCCTGGTGAACACTGTCACCCTTTTGGTATCAGCAGCACTGGTGACTGACCACTGACTGGATTTATGTGCTTACTTCTCCATAAGTGAAAATTATTTGAGCTGTAGCATATTGAATTCTTAAAAATGAAGTCCACTAAAAAGACATACTTTTCGTTTGCTCAGGAGCACATGGAACACATGTGGCTAGTATTGCAGCTGGATACTTTCCAGAAGAACCAGAACGGAATGGTGTGGCTCCTGGAGCTCAGATTCTTGCAATCAAGATTGGTGATACAAGACTAAGTACAATGGAAACTGGCACTGGTCTAATAAGAGCTGTGGGTATTTGACTGAATAAATTATTAATCTCAGCAGTGTGACTTAAGTGTAGAATATTATGAAACTTCATGCCCTACTTGTTTATAGGCTTTGTTTTTATGGTTCTACAGTATTTCCCAAAATACCACAAATTAAAAAAACAACCAAGCCATCCCAAAAAAACCCCAAGAAAACGAAAAGCCCTCAAGCAAAAATAGCACAGGCAAACCCCCTAAAACCAACCAGAATGTATTTTAAAGCATATTGTAAGACTAGTGTTTTAATATAAAACAAGGCTTCTGTTGCATGGAGCACTTACAGTTTCTCCAGGTTAACTGAAATGCAGTGTGTGACTAGCTTGATGCATGAGAGAAGTTACTTGCATGCTTACTTAAAGTTTTGTGTTTTCAGTGTATCTTTTATAGTTACTCAGATAACTATAGAAGACATACAAATCTAGAATACAGACTAATGTCTACCTACGTTGCTGTATTTGTGGTCACTCTTTTTCTTAAGAGTGAAAAAAAAATCATTCCTTTTAATGATGAAAGACCCCAAGAGCTTTTCTGTATAGTGAGTTGATAAGGAAAAATCTTGCACAAGAAGAGGATCTGAAAATAGAAAGTTGTATTTGTGGTCCATAGTATATTTTGATGTAGCAACATGAACAATAATGTTTTTTCAACTTTTTGGAGTTCAACCAAACTGCACAGAAAAGGAGAATTTTATGTTATTAGACAATACTGATGCTGTCTGCAGTTTTCTCTTAGGGTAATGTCTTAGTTTATAGCTGGGAATATGAATAAGGATTTTTGCGATGTTTTCTGTCATTCCTGAAGTAACTTAGATTCTTTGAGTAGCACATATTTTGACTTCCATTTTTACTTTTTCAGATGATAGAAACAATAAAATACAAATGTGATCTTGTCAACTACAGCTATGGAGAAGCAACACACTGGCCAAATTCTGGGTGAGTAGTACTGTGGTTAAAGTATTTTCATTTCACAGAGGTGGAATTGTATTTGTTGAGCTTTCTGTAAGTCAACTAGTGCCTAAGAGTGAATCATCCAGGCTCATATGATTCATATGTTAGAAACTCTACAGTATAAATTTTAAACTGACTTTGAAAGAAGTAAACCCATTGAAAAGTTTTCAATTTATAATATGTACACAAATATATAAAACATAAATGTATTTTCGTTTTTTAGCATAATAAAGAACTTTTAAAGTTGCAACAGCACATGATGTGTGGGGTATTTCTTGAAGACCTACAATCACTACATAGTCATCCCTCCTTTTTGAAACCAGAAGATATTTTTGTGGTCAGCTTCTGTGCTGGAACCACCTCTGCTAGGTGTGGGAAGCAGGCTGCATAATATTCCTTGTTTGGTGAATGGTCAGAGGTTGTACTAGAAATGGGAGCTTTGTCCTGTGAAACAAAGCGATATTGTTGAGTAAATGATTCATTTCTTTCTCTTACTTCAGGAGAATTTGTGAAGTGATTAATGAAGCAGTGTGGAAACACAATGTAATCTATGTTTCAAGTGCTGGAAATAATGGTCCTTGCCTTTCTACAGTTGGATGTCCTGGTGGAACTACATCTAGTGTAATAGGTAAATAATTAATTTAGAAAAAATTTTGATAGTGTTCAACTCCTGTCTTTTCAAACTTTGTACTTCTGTTACGTGTTTGATTGCTGAACTAAATCTAAAAAATTGCCTGCTGGGCTACTAGGTTAATTCTGAGAGAGGCACTTGCTCTGTGCTTAGGTGTACAAATTTAGATTGTTATCTTCTTACCGTTCAAGACCTTATGAAGAAAAGAGGTAGGAGGCAAATGGTCTTGATTTAATGTGGCTTTGTATAAAATTTGCAAAAGAAATCTTTGGTCTAACTTACTTGAATATTTCAGGATTACTTTTGTAACTGTAACTGTCTAAGCACACCACTTTGTTCCAACCAATAGCTGCTGGTAAATGCAACTTATGAAAATATGATTCTAAGTTGGATTCTAATTAGTCTTCTGGAAAGTATTGCAATGCATTTTGAATTGTCAGAACTACAGTTTTGGATCATCTGTATTTATCAGATACTCTGATTTTTATTTTTAGTGAAAGAGATCTTTTTAATTTGGATAGAAAATAATCCCATGTCAGGATCTAGACAAGCCCGTATAGGGGAGGGATTTTTCCAGCTGCAGTGCCACTGCTGTGCAAGTCTATTACTGTCATTAAAATTCTTTTTCTGATGGGCTAATATATGATTTTAATATTTTATTGAAAGATTGGGTTATAAGAATTCAGGGGTAACTTTCTTAGTTTTAATTTTTGTATAAATCCTTTATTGTCTTAGTAGTGCATTACACAAGATGCTTTTTAAGTCTCAGAATTCTTATGCAAGGAAACCAGTGTGTAAGGAGACTAGCATGGAGCCTTGAAAGCTGTAGAGCTGCTATTCCAGGGCAGCTAGTAGAATTAATGCTGATTACTTTCTGAAAGTTCATCTGCTATTAATTCACTACTGAGACTGGGGGTTGGAACTGGAACTAACAAGTTTTTTTCAGGTCTGCATTGGCTTTGCTCTTACAGTGCATCTACTCTATCAATTCAACTTAGTTGTATCATCCTAGAGTCTGGATGATTATTCACTCTGCATGCCAAGTAGCTTTTTTCTGTCCTCCATCTGGAGTGAACCAGATAGAGTTTTTGTTTTTTGAGGGTAAAGCAAAATACAGCTGACAGGTTGGCTTAGTTCACACAGACATGGGCCTTGCCAAATTTGTCATCTAGTTATATTAGTTTTGTACCACCCTGGTAGTGCTTGTGATGTAAACAAAGTGGAATGTTAACATTTTCAGTAGGTAGGTGACATCGTTGCAATGTGCATCCTTGGCATTCTCTTGTACTGATGATACTTTATCAGGCTTTGATGTAGTCCTTTACATACTCAGTGCACTTGGAGCTGATATCCAGTAAAGACTGTCTCCTGAGATGTGTGGATGTGGCCATTTGCTCCGGGGAGTGTAGCTGGGGCCACTGAACATGAACCATTTCACATAGATTGCTCTGATGTGCAGTTGTTGTATTTTGTGGCAGAGCAGTGCAAACAGAGGAAAGGGGTGCAGGAGAGAGAGAGAAGATATGTACAAGTTACCTGTTTTGAAAGAATGTAGAAAGTTATATTCCAGCTGAATAAGAGTGAAACTTGGAAGTTTGTATGATCTATTACTATTATACAGTTTGCCTGTCAGCATTTTTACTGCATAGCATGATGGTTTATACTTGCCTTGCAAAAATATCTGGATTTAATGAGATGAAAAATGTGTGTTTCCATTTTAAATGTCAAGCAAGGATTCTTTTCATAAAGAATTTAAACCAGAGAAGTATTTTACTTTAATTTTTAATAAAATTTCATATTACATCTAAAATGCTTGAATGTTTTTTACAGGTGTTGGTGCCTATGTGTCACCTGACATGATGGTTGCTGAATACTCTTTGAGAGAAAAACTGCCAGCAAATCAATACACTTGGTCATCCAGAGGGCCTAGGTAGGTTATATTCCAAGAATAAATTGATTACTTTGGGGTTCAGATGATACAACTCAAAATCTAAAATTGGTGACTAATACCAAATAAGAGTATTTCTTTCCTATGGAAAGAGCATAACTAGCCTGCTCTTCTGGCAACACCTTTGTATGTTCAGCTCTAGAACTCCTGGGGGAGAAGGAATAGTGTGGAACTGCCCCAGCATAGCCTCTATCTTTCAGGAAAGTATTTGGTTGCAGATCTATTCAAAGATAATAAAAGTTACTGAAAGATTGTTAGGAAATTTGTTTGGTTCTTTTTTATTTTACTTTTTTCTACAGCATTTATTTCATTAAGTTAGTGTGGTGAAGTTAAATGTGCTGTAAGTGATGAAGATTAAAATAAATACTGTTACTGCATGGTGTTACCTCTGGCTTCAGTGACACTGCTGTGATGGCACACCTTAAGGGCTTTGTTTGAGTCCAGTAGAGGTGTGAGTAGGCAGAAAGAATTGCTTTCTACCTTACACTACAGAAAATTTTCTGAAACATCTGTAAAAGAAATTTTAAGGGCAATGTAAACTCCAATTTTTGTCTCAGAAGCCTCATAGTAATGCAGTAGACAAAGAAAAAAATAGTAGCATCTCTTCTTGAGTTCTTGCCTTTGTGTAGACTTCAGAATTGTTCTCCAGCTGTTATGGTGCTTGTATATTTACAGGCAAGTATATTGTTTCAAGAATCTTGCTATGAAGAATTGTCATGTTTTGTGTAGGGAAAAGAGAAATGTGCTCTCTGGTTTCAGCTGAGAAAGGGAGATCAATTTGTAATTAATTTTGATAGCTGTGTACACACACATGTATGTAGATCAGTTTTTGTGTGCTTTGTTGCTGTGCCCTGTAAAATAATCAGCTGAAAGGCCAAGTCTGGCCAAAGGAGGATTCTCCTTGTTTTGAGTGAAATATGCAGATGACTGGAGAGTTCCTGAAGTTTGCTAGAGCAGTCTTGATGTAGGGATCAGTCTGTCCCGGTAAGCAGTAGAAGTTTTCAGGCAGATGTGCTGTGCACTGCTTGTCCAGAGGTGTTGGGATGCAGAACCTTTTGTATATGTCCAAACATCACATTGCGGTATCATACTTGGAATATTCTGATTTTAGACATATGAAGCTATTAGTGTGGGGTATAAGTACCCTAAAATACCCTGCCTCTCCACAGAACTTAATAGCTCAGGTACAGGGCTGTCCTTATCCAGAGCAAGAAAGATGGAGCATATCTGGCTCATAGAGTTGAAAACTAGATGCTACTCTTAATTATGCCATAGGCACACAGTTGCTCTGTTGTTAAATATGCTTATGAAAAGAAAGTGAGATTTAGGGGTCAGCTGATCCTGACCTACCTCTTGACATTACTTTTTATGTGTTTTCCCCTTGCCTTCTTGTCTCAGGCTTGTAATTCAAAACTTGACCTGGTAGTGAGCTGTCAGCATCCAGAGTTAGAAGTCTAGGTTTTGGATCTTCTCTAGCCTTCCTCCCGTTTCACTATTTTTCTTTAGAAGTAATAACCATTGAATAGGCTATTTGGAATAGTGATTTATTTATTGAAGTGTTTAATAGGTTGGTTTGTGTGCATTTTGTAATTCAAATCCCAGAAAGTATTCTGCTGGCTAAACTGAAGCCTGGTGGAGAATATTGAAGAAGTGAAAATTTAGGAACCTCTCACTGTAAAACAGGCACAGCTGATGATTGACATGACATTTTAAATTGTTATTTGGTGCCATGCTTCTTCTTGGGTTTAATGGGTTAATGGATTTAGTGAAGTAAAATGTAGTGAATATTCTCTAAAGCAAGCTGGTTTTTTAAATGTACTGACATCTTTATCTTAAAGAGTGCAAAAAAAAAAAAAGTTGGTATTTTAACCACTGTTTTTTAATACTAGCACTGATGGAGCCCTTGGAGTAAGTATCAGTGCCCCAGGAGGTGCTATTGCTTCTGTTCCAAACTGGACTCTGCGAGGAACACAACTCATGAATGGCACATCCATGTCTTCTCCCAATGCATGTGGAGGCATTGCATTAGTATTGTCAGGTAATGCTACAGTGCTACAATGTTAAACATAGATGTAGCATTTAAAAGGGATAAGACACTTTTTCTTCTTAAAAAAATGCTGTCCGTTTAGAATTTTTTGTTGTATCCAGTAACACCCTTATTTTTGATTTCAGGACTCAAAGCTAATAATGTTCATTACACTGTTCATTCTGTCAGAAGAGCTTTGGAAAATACAGCAGTGAAAGCTGAAAACATAGAAGTATTTGCACAAGGACATGGCATTATTCAGGTACTTGCAAGCAAAAAAGCCAGTTTAATAAAAATAACTGCTGGTCAAACACTAACTGAGCAAAAAAAAGTAGCTTTTGAAGTGATATCATCCAGTTTGTTCCATGCTACTTGATTCACAAATCTCCCTGGGGGAGAGGAAGGGAATGCAGTGGGAGGGGAGGAGGAATTGCAAGGTTCTTCCAGTTTCAGCATGCAGTTACTGTAAAATAAATGTGACAACTGGACAAATTCTTGGACTGATCAAAAAGATACATGGACATCAAAGTGGGATATAGGTTTTTATCACCCACATGTGGATTTGAGTGCCTAATTTCTGTCCTAATGTCCAAAAATATTTTGATGTATTGTCAGAGAGAGCTGAACTTGTTCTGTTCAGACAAAAGCTGGGCCTAAGTTCTGGGCAGTGAAAACAGATACCCACGCTGGTTCACAAAGAAGTACAGCTGCAGTTGTACAGTGACTTTGCTGCAGGCCTGCACTAAGCAGTCTGTGTGCTCATCGTTTCCTGTGGGCTTCAGAGTAGCTTGGAAATCTGTGATGTGATGCTCTGTATGATGAAGGCATACTGACTGACTGTCTCCCTATGCATAAACTTATGTTCTTACAGAGCTGGGCCTGGTTTTTGCCTATAGTCACTCCTGTCCAAATCATATAGAAGTATTAAGATTTTTCTCTTGTGCTTCAAGGTACCAGATAGTAAATGCTTAACCCAAACTCACATTCTGGAGATGCTAGAACCTAGTAGGTAATGTCTGTAATGCTGAGTTTGAGACACAAGCCAGCAGTGGTGGTAGGTAATAAATAAATAAAATTCGACCAATCATACTTGAATTCGACCAATCATACTTGGTGTTTTAGTAGCCCATGATTAAATCACATGTTAAAATGTGATTAGAATTGATCTGAGAGACAGGGTGTTGTGTGTCCACTTGTCTCAAAGGAGAGTGCCCTAATCTTCGCTGGTGAAGGTACCTTGCTGTCAATTAGAAGAGAATTTAAGATTTTTGTAGTCAGTAAAATAGCAAGTGGAGTAGAAGGGTGTCTTTTTAAAGCAAGGTGAATTAGTCATGTGAGTTTATTGTGACAGCTCATGTACTTAGACCCTGGGCTGGATTTCATGACATGATTCTTTACTCCATATCAGTGTATAAAATTTGAGTGGGTATCCATTGCTTGTCTCTTTTGTATTGCTCAGCTTCTTACCATGTAAAAGTTTTAAATGTTTTAACTAGTGTTGCTCCACCTATGAAAAAGTCACTTAAATTAGAATAGTAGGTTTGGGCCTTGAAGTCCTCTTCCTCAAAGTCATCTCTGAATAGGAATCTTTTAATGGATTTATAGCAGAGGAGACTTGGCCTTGTTTGATTTTTTTTTGTTAATGTTCTTGGCTTTCTGGACTCTGTGGCCATTGCAGAGTGCAAAAATTGCCCCATTTTCTATATTGAGTATCATGCAATTGCATATTGCTTAGGTAGCTTGTGAGGTACTTCACTGTGCTTGCTCAACACTTCATATTGAAGAGAATATGCATAAATTGCTATTAAGTTGAAATTCGTTAATGTAGAACTTGCTCTTTCTAACAGGTTGATAAAGCCTATGACTACCTCATTCAGAATTCATCATTCACAAGTAACATCGGCTACACAGTGACTGTCGGCAGCAACCGTGGAATCTACCTCAGAGATCCAGCCCAGATAGTGGCACCATCTGATCATGGGGTTGGCATAGAACCTGTCTTTCCTGAGAATACAGGTAGGAAGGAGCTTTTGTAGGTTAAGATGCGAAGAAATACAAATGTCAGCTTGAAACAAAAAGCTGTGATAATGAGGAGTGATAGGAATCTGTACTGCAAAAGGAGTCAGTTGTAACCCTAAGTTCCATGGTGAGGGAAGATGTGCAAATAAATAACTTTTTCATTCCAACCTCAGATCTCCAGGGCTTTCATGTTGTTTGGAGACTGTTGCTTCATGCTTCCTCTCACTGAAAGAAAAGAGATCTCTTTGTTCTATTGAAATTTGAAGTCAAATTTGGGGGGCTAAGGAGAAACAGAGAAGAATAATTATAGATCCCTGATGTTTTGAGAAATTACAGAACTTCAGGATTTTTGTTGTAGATAACTTCTGGCAAAAGTTATGAAATATGAAAACACTTACCCAGAAGTTACTTTCTCAGTTTTTTAAAGACTATAAAGTCTAGATTTTGACTTAGTTTTTACAACCTGAGAAAAATCTTATTTAATGAATTAGACTTCCATTCAGTATCTAATAATTAGTAAAGATATTGAAGGGCAGTACAGGAATTTATACGGATTTTATTACTAAAAGGGTAAAAATAACTTGTGCAGATCAAAATAAGGTTTGACTTTTTTTTTCCACAAACTCTTTTGCCCAGCTTTAGTTAATAAAAATTGGAACTCACTGAGAGACTGAATTATGTTGCATTCAAAAAGCGAGCCATATGAAAAGTTGTTACTGAATTTATTCCTTTGCTAAAACTGGTGGTCATCAAGTAGGTTGGCATGTGACTAAGGGATGAGTTTATTTAGGGGCAGAAAGGGTATGAATTGGGGCAGGTTACTGACTCCAAACTTAATTGCTTAACAGTTGACATTGCAATCGGTGCATTTTAATTTAACTTGTGACACAAAGTAATTGTTCACTGGAATTCTGCAGGAAATAAGCAATCTGAAACCAATTAGGCATTTGCAATGGATGACAGGCACATAGTAGTTATAGATGTTGTTTCCATAGTTTTCCCTGGTGCCTGTTTTCCCTTGCTATTTCTGTGCTGTCTGGTGTCTTCAACAAGACTGAGTTTGAGAAACTGTAAAAAAGAATTTAGGGAGGCTGATTGCTCAGTTTGTCTGTTGAAGCTCTCTTTGAGCTTTTATTGCTTCTCCTGTACTTAAGTGTTCTTTGCTTAATGTAGATGTGATGAAATGTCTGAAAATTAAGAAAAGTTTAATTAGACTAAAAAACAGGAAAACAAATTTCAAAATGTCAATAATCTTTTGAGCAGGAGGAAGCTGCTAATAACTAAAACATTTTAAGTGTCCTGGATGCTTTTCTGGAAGCTGTGCTTTAATGCATAGCATTTTTGGCATAGAAGCTGATGTACAGAATCTGCCAGATTGACTGTTTGCAAAATCTGACTAGATTTTCATAGTAATTTTAATAGACTTTACCTCTTGCTTAGTATGCTTTATAATGTAGTTTGGTAATTAGCATAGCCTTCAGAAGCAACGTGATTGCTTTTTATTGTACTTCTCTGCACTAGGCAGCACTTTATCTGTAGAAGGAAGTTTATACCTGCTTCCAGACTATGTTGTGGGTAACTGAAGCATTGCTTACCTGCCTGCCTTTGACTTTGTTAGGTTCGACTGTTCCAGGGGAGAGAAATTTCCAAGCTGGTTTTATTTTGCCACCTTTATTTTACTGCCTACTGCTGCTATTCTGTTTTTGTCAAGTTAAAAGTAGTATAGAACTCTCCCTTTGTGCAGAATCTGAGATCTGAGGGGGCCCTAAGAAATTGATTCCTATTATATTTTACCAATGTGTATATTTTAATGGCAAATACTGTGGACTGTGTGCACGTTTGTGCTATTGACTTGTTTTTATAATTTGTTTCCTTACAGAAAACACTGAAAGAATATCTCTCCAGCTTCATTTAGCTTTAACTTCAAATGCACCATGGGTCCAGTGTCCTAGTCATTTAGAACTCATGAACCAGTGTCGACACATAAATATTCGTGTGGATCCACGTGGCCTGAGAGAAGGAGTACATTATACAGAGGTATGGAAGTACTGGTGTTCTGAGCAAGATTATGTGCCCTTATGGTGTCTCTTATCAACTTTTTATAGAAATAATTTTTAAGGAAATAAAATCTATGAGCTTTACAGACCAGAAAATTGTGCCACACTGTATTTCATTATACAGACTTGAAGCCAGGGTTCAGCAATAGTTGTGCTATACAATGGTGTATAGCACATGCCTGTAGAACTTTGAGTATCTGTGTTTGAAAAATAAAAGCATTTAGAAAACATTAGCCAAATAAATAACCATTGATTAAGTTTTTTCCCTTTTGGTGAAATGAATCGAAATGGGAAAAATTTTTTTCCTCAGTGATTGTTAGTGTTTAACTATTTCTAAGGTGACAGTGGTAAATGACTTTTCTCCTCAGGGACAACTATAAAGATTCAAAATACTTTGCAACTAATTTAAGTTGAATGTTGTCTTCTATAGTTTGATTTTGATCAAAGATTCTGAGTTGTATTTTATTTTGTTAGGTGTGTGGATATGATACAGCAATGCCTAATGCAGGCCCTCTGTTCAGAGTTCCAATCACTGTTGTTATACCAACAAGGTGAGTAAATCTGGAACTCTGAGAGTTCTCGAGCTTTCTACAAACACCTGAAAAGATTCTTGCAGCAGACTTATGCAACTGTGATGTTTTTTATAGGTTTGGTCAGGACAGCAGTGTGTCCTGGTGGGCTTAGCCACAGTGGCAGCAGCTTCCTGGTCCATCAGTATACAGATGCCTCCTGGCTTGTTGACCAAACTATCAATCAATGGACTGTTCATATGTGTAGGTCAACTGGAATTTGGTTTTTAATTTCTGCCTGGTGAACTACAGTACATACAGCCAGAGGGCAAAGTAGCTGTTCTCTTAACTCCTCCATGGAAATATTGCTGCTTCCATAGCTTAACTCAGTTTGGTGATTGACTTGGCCAGGAAAAGCAGATCCACTGAAAATGAGGAAGCTGTCATACTTTTGTTTAAGCACTTTAACTTCAGAGAGATAGGGAAGGTATTTACATAGTGTGGTGGAGCTGACATCTTAAATCTTTTGGATACATTGTGCTGTCAGGTTCTCTATTAAGATTACAATAATTGGTGTTAAAGACTAAATATTCTCATCATACACATTTTTAGAGTATTTTTGCATTTAAAAGATGCTTCAGAAATTGACTTCACAGCTTATTTGACTACTATTTGTGTTTTTCTTTTGACATACAGAGTAGATGAATCATCAAGCTATGACCTGACATACACAGATGTCCATTTTAAACCTGGTCAGATCCAAAGGCACTTCATTGATGTTCCACAGGGAGCTACGTGGGCTGGTAAGGAAAATAACCACATAAACTAAAAAAAAATTGCATCTGTCAAACTTGACAAAGTTGGTTTTAAATAATTTTGAGTTCTGCCTGAACAAATACTAAAGGTTTTGGCCTATGAATATGTAAATATTTGTTTTATTTTTAAGCTCTTACATGAGTGATTTTGAATTATTTCACGGTTTTTGGTATAGTAGGATCTTGATTCTAAGTCTTAAAGAAACCAGCTAATAACAATCTGAAGTGGTTGTGTATACCTGGAGGAATGCCCCATGTTTATGGAAAAATATCACTGTCTGAGGCTTATCTAGTTTTTAAGGTGTATGGATGTAGTGTTGAAAGAAGTCATAACTGAAGAAAACATGATTTTCACAATGGGTAAAAAGCTCATGATTTTTGCAAGAAGGAAAAAAAGGGATTTTTTTTTCCCTTGTCTTTCTTTGTTAGATTGCTAAGCAATAATCCTTTCAAAAATCTCTCATTTAGATTGAAGTTAGTGATAAGACTCTTAATTTGTAATTCAGCAGTCTGTCCTGTACAGATGATACATCTGATTAATTTTGACTGTTTAAGTGTGACATGTTTCTCTTTAACCATCCTCTGAACTTAGCTGGTTTTCCTTTAACCTGAAAAGGTTTCTTGAAATTAGCTGATACATAAGCGTTTTTCACATGTGGAACTAGAGTACTGCATAACTTCTTAAACTACAAATTACTTGTGAAACTAGTGTCTCTCTGGTGAATCTCTGCTTTTCTTCTAAAATTGTGTCTTCAGACTAAATTTCTTTTTCTTTAATGTAGAAGTGACTGTGTGTTCATGTTCAGCTGATGTGACTGCCAAGTTTGTGCTTCATGCTGTTCAGCTTGTGAAACAAAAAGCATACAGAAGTCATGAATTCTACAAGTTTACATCCCTACCAGAAAAAGGCACAGTGACTGAAGCATTTCCTGTCTTAGTAAGTTACCTTAGGGTGGGGTAAATAAAGTAATGTACCAGTGCAGTATAACATAATTTATTTGGGATTTTTTTCCTAAGAAAAATCCCAAATCCAAGCTTTTGTGCGTTTGTTACAGTAGTCAATGCATCTGATTTTCAGTTTTTAAAAGATCTCTAATAGCTTGCTAATGTTTCTGAGCTATCTAGTAGTATAATACATGCTAACCTTTGCAGTTTGTTTGTACTTGTTTATACAGACCAGTTTGTTTCCCTTTGAAATAGGAGCTATGCCTTTTTGGATAGTTCAGGATATTTTGCCAGTAGTGGTTAATGTGGTAGTCTGGGACATCTTCATCTTGAAGCCAGGGTAACTGACTGGCTCACATTCATACATGCTAGGTACAAGAGTCTTAGCTTGGACAGTGCTAACTGAAGAGTCCAAAACAATCAGAGAATGAACTAACAGTTCAGGGTTGAGGATAACACAGCCTTCTTCTCAAGTTTGTCCCCTGCTTTGCTCAGTTTAGTTGTATAGCTTTAATGCCAAAGAGTATTTATATTTTCTTTGTGATTCAGTCCCTTACCCTCTGTGGAAATACCAGGTGGGGGACCATAAGCTGTGTTGGTCCCACTGACACATTATTTTGTCGTGTTATTTAAAAACTGAAACAAGAAAAATCCAGAAAACGCCCCCAACCAGGCAAAAACAAAACTAACCCAAACCTCTCAAGTTTTGTGTCATCTTAGGCAGAGAGAGATCTCTCTTTTTCTAATACATGTTTTTTAGGGGACACACAATAAACTGATCTATGAACTAACTTGTCTGCCTAGTTTGAGGCATAAGACTGGAAGACAGTACATTTAAAAGCAGTACCTTTTTTATAGGGGATATCCCGGCACTTCTTGTTTTGAAGCAATTGTCAATCATGCTGTTTTATTGGAGTTTTGTGGTTTTTGAGCCAAGTATAGTGTCTTAGTTAGTACTGTCCAAATCTGTACAATTGGAGTAAACTGGACACCAGAGGTCTTTTTTGGGTTGTACTCTGATTTTTTTTTTTTTTTTTTTTTTTGGCTTGGGTTTAGGGAGGCTGAGGTCAATAGAAGAGGAAGATGGGACCTGGAGTCTAACTTTGTGCTTTTGTTACCCAGGCTGGAAAAACCATTGAATTTTGTGTGGCTCGGTGGTGGGCAAGCCTTAGCGATGTTAGCATTAATTACACAATTTCTTTCCATGGTGTCCTTTGTGGTGCTCCTCAACTAAATATGGTAAGTTTTCCAGAATGCTTATATTGAATTGTTGTGAAATCATATGGTATGTCAAAAAAACCCAGCTTTTCTTCCTTCTGGCCTGTATTTAGAAACAGTAAAAGTATTTTTGTACGTGAGACTTTCATGTTCTCTCTGAAAAATTGTTAAATAGTTCGGTCTCAGAGAAATGCCAGTTACCATTATTTATGATTTTTTTTCTATGCCTTTTCATTATAAACCAGTAGTGAAAAAAGGAGGAAAAAAACCCCAAACAAAAAACCAAGACTCAACACTAGTAGAAAAAATACACTAAAAGGCTGAAAATATGAATATGCTTAGAGTAGCAAGTGTTTTATGTAAATAAACTTTCCTGGTACCACAGTTCTTGAACTTCAATGTCTAGACTACCATTGCTAAAACAACAGCACTCTCAATACCATATTCAGAGTAAAATTTTGTTAAAATTTATTTTCTACAGTATGCTGTTGAGATGTGGTGATTAGCTTGAGATTCATTTAGGGCAGTTTAAGGTACAGTGGCTGGTGCAGTGTCACGATTCCTAATGGTCTGTGTTATTAAAGGATTGAAAAAGTTACTTATAGTATTAGTGTGATATCTACAGTACTTTGTCTTGGTCCCTTGTTCTTTGCTGTCCTATGCATCCTGGCTTGGCTTGACACTGCCTCCCCTCAAGAGAGAGCTCTTTGAGAGCTGGTACCTACATGAAGTAGCACCATGCTAATCTTTGGCTCGTGCCTTTTTTTCAGCTAAAGGCAGAGTAAATTGTAGCTGTCCTGTGGGTGAATTTGGATTGTATTCAAGCTCTAAGAGCTGAATAAACTGAGAAAGAAAGAGTGGGTGCAGTGTGTTAAGGTACCAGGTCTTGAACTGGTAGAACAGAAAAAGAAAGAGCTGTTGGTGATGGTGTGCACAGAAGCTGCCCCCCAGCCCAACAGGATTATACAGAGTGAATAATGGACAGTGAAAAATAAGAGAATACAAATAGTCTTGCCTTCCTTTTTGAGCACCAGTAGCTTTCATAAAATAAATTTCAATAGTGCTCATATACTGTCATCTTTGTCGTGGGATACTGCTAGAAATATACTTTTTGAATTCTTTTGCCTATCACTAAGTCTATGCAGTATTGTTTCGCTTTTGCAGAGTTAATCTATTCTGTAATAATAGTCCTAGGAAACACCATAAAATAATTGGTTTAATATTCTGTGTTGTATATATTGATTTACATATTGAAAGTAAATAATTCTAAATGCACAAACAAGAGCAGTCCTGCCTGAAGTATGATATACCAGTTCTGTACAAACTGTTTAAGTAAGGAAGGAGAAAAAATTAACAACTGGAGTTTAAGTTTTATTTATATAAATTTTGCAACTCCCAGTACTACCCGCTGTTGTAAAATAGAGGTGCACTTGTGACATTTTGAAAATTACACAGTATTATTTGTCAAAGTATAAATAATGACAGCTTATGTAATTATGAGGATCATAACAGGTGGTCCCCATCTGATGTTGTAAGTGCACAGAAGCATAATTGTTCTATTCTCTTCTTCTAGCATGCTTCAGAAGGCATCGCACGATTTGATGTTCAGTCCCTGTTGAAATATGAAGATATTGCTCCATGCATAAATCTGAAAAGCTGGGTTCAAACGCTCAGGTAGAGTTTCTGGGGAGCTGTTTCGGAAGACTGGGAAAACTCCTCCTATGTAGAGTTGAAACAATAACACATTAGCAGTGAAATTCAGGATTACAAAAATATTCCTGTCAAATTCAAAGTAGCTTTGGAAACATCAGTTAATTTGTCAGTGTCCTCTTCTTTGTGATGACTTTTTCAAGACAAATTACTTTCTTTAAGCTAATTTAAAAGAAGAAAAATTTACAAAAATACTCCACTGCTTTCAGACACTTAGAGGTAAAAGATACTTTAATATCTAAAGAAAAAAGTTGTAGTTTTTGGAGTTATTATGTGCTACCTCTTGTTGTTTTGGTTTTTTCATTTTGTTTTGGGGTTGTTTTGTTTTGGTTTGGTTTTTTCCTAAATAGCTGCTTGAGATCCTGCCAGTTTTTGGCCTAGGAAGACTCCTCTCTCTCTCTTGCTTGATTAAAAGTGTTTTTGTAGAATTTGGTACAGATTTTTGGGGGGAAAGCTGTTTACCTTGTTAGTGTAACAAATGCGGATTTGGAGAAAGAACTTAGCTGGAAAATTTCTCAGAGGTGCAGTAGTGATTAAAGTTGGTCACTTCAGAAGGATAAAGAAATGCCATATGGTTCAAGTGGTACTTTTGAGATGTGAGACAGTTTCACAGTGGTCAGTAATCCAAAGTTTTTCATTATTTGGGCCTGTCAGTGGAGACTGTGGATACTTGTAACTGGAATTGAGCTTGCCAGGAGTTTAATGAACATATCACCTATTGTTAGATTCAGAAATAATCTGTTTGGTGTGCACTAAATGGGGAAATAAAATAGTACCTGAATATAGCTTTGCCATATTCTTGGTTTGAAAAATGGAACTGCTCTTTACTCCTTATAAAACATTTACTCATTACTCCACTCATCTCACAGTAAATGAACTGCAATTAGGTAAACTATGGAGAAATATTTATGTATTTCAATTAAGGCAGGAATCGTGTCTCTTGAATGAGCCATATGAGTCATAACACAGAGGGAAAATTACTGAATGACTTTTCATTCTGTCTCTTGTTTCAAATGCTTGGAGGCAGGGTGAATGTTAGGGAGTCATATCATATGTGGTATTACTCAGTTCTTAAGACTTCTGTCAGCAGTCTATCCAGTGTCTGCCAGACTAGGAAACCTGGGTTAAATGGACTTGTGGTCTGACCCAGCACCCATATCTTACTGGGTGACTAGTCTGTGCTCTTGTTGATGAAAGAGCTGCCAGAAGCTTAGAGACAAATTCTGATCATGTAGTTAGAGCTTATCTGATTTAATGAATGAAAAGAATGATGCCAGACAACCCTGATTCTGCTGTTCTTTATTTCTGAAGCTTAGATATTCTTTTATATCATTATTATTTTGTTTATACTCTTTGATATTTGAGGTCTAAAATGTTTAGCTGCCCAGAACTTTGGCTGCTTTTTCCAACTGTGTTTGAGTTAACATACACAGTCTTCAGTGTACATTCTTCTGTGTTACTAGTCAGATTACTGTAAGGCTTCTTACATTCTCTGAAGAGACAGCCTTCTATAACAAGGAATTATCAATTGTTCTGTCTTCTAATTGCAGTGCCGTTAATCTTCCAGTTACAAATACAGGTGTTGGTTTCAGCATGGGTACTAGAAATGTGACCTGATTTTTTTTTTTTTCCTTAAACTTTTAGTGCCCTTTAATTTTGAGCATCTAGACATGCTTACTACATTATCCTTTTTTTTTTTTTTTTTTTTTTTTTTTTGGCGATGTCTGTAGTGTCACTAAGCCTTGTTGTTGAGTGACATTAATTTTAATGAGGAATTTATGCTGCTTGGATAGTTACAATATATGAGATATTATGGCATATACTGAATTCAGTTGTACCTCAGAACTTGCTTCTACTTAAGCAAGACAAATTTTGGTAGTGGATACATGTTTCTCAAGAGAACATTTTGTTGTTTAACTGCAGACCAGTGAGTGCAAAAATAAAACCTTTGGGCTCCAGAGATATTTTACCAAATAATCGTCAGCTGTATGAGATGATTTTGACCTATAACTTCCATCAGGTAAGGTTACATTAGTTATTTTTTTATAAGTTACTAATAAACACATCATGTTTTCTAAAGCCAAGTCCTAATTTTAACTAGCTTTCACTCAAAAAGGAGGTCTAGAGTCACACTCTAGACTCTCTGCAATCAAAATTCCGATTTGATCCACTTTAAAAGCTGCTGTTTGAAACGTGCTACAGTTCAGTTATCTTTTTGAAGGTGTATATAAAGATTGTGCTGCTTGTATTCTGTACTAGATTAAATGTTTTCACCTTTCTTTTGATAGCCTAAGAGTGGAGAAGTAACTCCAAGCTGTCCGCTTCTTTGTGAATTGTTGTATGAATCTGAATTTGATAGTCAACTCTGGATTATTTTTGACCAGAACAAAAGACAAATGGGTTCAGGAGATGCCTATCCACACCAGGTACAGAGTAATGTATTTATTTTACCTTTTTTTTTTTTTTGCTGAAGAATGTGAAAATGTTCATTCTTTTTCCCTCCCAGGCCTTTACATTTCCAGATGCATAGTTTTAATGTTCTTATATATTCACAAGAAGGCATACAATGTTCAATGATAATATATTTTTATCAAATAAAACCAGATATATGTTCATAAAATAGAACATGATTTTTTTTTCTCTCCTGAGGTAGGAGAAAGAGGAAAAGCTGTTATTAACCTCTTGATTTCTTGTGATTTTGCCTGGTGCTTTTCAATAAATGAGTTCAAAATGGTGTTGTTCTTTGTTTTGGTTTTTTACAAAGACAGTATCTTAAACTTCTCTATACAAGGTGGAAAGGATCCATTGTTTTTCCTGTAATCTGACTTGTGTGCTGATAGAGCAGAGGCTTCTGTATTCATGAATGCTGTCCTATGTGCTATTGATATCTTTAAACAGCCTTTTTAATGCTTCAGCTTTGTTTGCCTCCTGTTGCCCTCTTTGAAAGGGAATTTTTTGCACAGCACTTACAGATACTCTACCCTCTGTGGGAATCTCTTTCTGCCTTAACAGACTGTGTGTCTGGATCATGGGGAAAATAGAGAGAAATTAAAAAAAATAAGGAAAAATGTCATAAGAAACACATTTCATAATTTTTGATTTTGAAACTATTTTTTACCAATATAAAATGACAATTGAACATCATCAATGCAATGTTAATTTTGATAGAATGATCATTGTGGAAGCGTACAAAAAGTAATTTAAAGAACACGCTTAACAGTTAATAAATTATTTGCAGAAATTACATTGTGTAAGCTTTGATTCCTTAATCTGATTTTTAAGATGCTGTAAAATCTAAACATCACCGTAGTGCTTTGTTACTTAGACCTGGTGGGCTATCATGCTGTAAATGTCTGGTATTGTTTAAGACGATTCTAAAACAATTCTAAATTATTTAATCCTGGAAGAAATACCAACAGGAAGCATGACTCCTTAGCCCTGGAAAGGGAGATTCTGGGAGCTGGTTGTTCTGAGTTGTTCCTTTCTACTTGGGGCTGCCTTCTGTTTTACTACAGCAGTATCAGAAAGTAGACTTGGCATAGTACTGCTGAAAGCATCCACATGTTGCCTTATGAGGTTGATAAAAATGAAATAGTGCTTTCAAAACATGACAATCTTATTTCTAGGGTTTGGGGGGGAATTTTGTTAATGGTAAACTGTTGAGTCTTGGCATTTATGAGAACTTCTTTCTTTCAGTATTCTGTGAAACTGGAAAAAGGAGATTATACTATTCGGTTACAAATTCGACATGAGCAGAACAGCGAGCTGGATCGCATCAAAGACCTTCCATTTATTGTTTCTCATAGGTTGTCTAGTACCTTGAGCTTAGATATTTATGAAAACCATAGCCTTGCTCTCTTAGGGAAGAAGAAATCCAACAGTTTGACATTACCACCAAAACACAGTCAGCCATTCTTTGTTACATCTCTGCCTGATGACAAGTAAGTTATGAAGTGTTGTTGTTCTTATCTGCATCTAGGCAGCTGCCTCTGCACTTTACTAAAGTGATACTTTAATAGTGTCTGCCTGTTCAGGCTTAGTAATTCCTCATGTTGCTTTTTCCCTGTTTGGCTTCTTTATTGTAGTTTCTGTGGACCCTTAATGAACCTGGTTTTAACACTGAACTTACTTTCTTTGAACAGAATACCTAAAGGAGCAGGACCAGGATGTTATCTTGCAGGAAGTCTTACTCTGTCTAAAACAGAACTTGGAAAGAAAGCTGTGAGTATATGGAATGGTTGATGGGGTTTTTTTCTGAATTTTTTTCTAGCAAGCAAATGGCATGCCAGGAAGTGCTGTATTGTATGGGGTTAGTACTTTAAAGAGCATTAGGTTTGGTAACATAATACATTTTAGAAGCAGTTGTTTCATTATAAAGTCAGCATAACTTCTGAGCAGTTCTATTATTTTTATCTTCTAATTTCAAATTTAAATGCATTTTCTAAATTTTGAGTTTTAATTCTTTTGCTCTGAAATCTTTAATTTCTAGAAGCAACTGCTTTCTTGTTGGTGTGGAGGCTTTAAAATCGACCTTATGTAACTCCCTAGCTTAATGGAGTTTTTGAATGAAAAATGTGTGCATATAGTGTTATGTGCATGTTGGTTCTATAATACTCCTTGTTGCATGCCTGCAATATTCAGCAAAAACACGTTTTCTAAACACACATATATTACTGTTAGCGAGTAGGAATTTTGCTGACTCAGATACATAAACAGACTTTCTTACCTGTTACACACTGATGTTGTCAACCACTAGTATGGTTGTATGCTTCAACAAAATGGTAGAACATCTATGTGCGAGGCTAAGGCTAAAAAAAAAAGATTAAGGATCATTTTTTGCTTGTAATACAGCATCCTGTGAAAAACATTTTTTTAACTTGTATGGCTCTATAATGCAACAGTGATTATAGTAACTATGTCACTTTTCTGTGTATCTGGTGCCACAGTGTTTAGAAGATTCCCTTAGCTGTTTTTAAACACAGGTTAAGCATGAAACTAAATTTTAGTCAATCTTGGTGATTGTTAGTACTCAGAGGTAGTTGATCTATGTCCACAGATCACTAGATGTGGCTGAACAACATGTATAAAACTAGAGTATGTCTTCATAGGAAATAAGTTTCCTTGAATAGGTTGGCATGTACTTTTAGATCTTGTTGAGCATAAAAATTTAGCTAATTCAGTCTTGAACTGATTTTAATTTTGGGGAAGATAGCATGTAATTGCAGGTGAGAGGTGTATCAGGAGAATTTATGTATCAGTGAGGGAAAAAAACAGTAACTAGGAGCTCTAAAATACCCAGTTTAATATTTCTTTGTGATTCCTGTGAGGTTGCAAGTGTGCTTTTATGAAATCCATGATTAAATTACATTAGTGTAATGGATTTGTTTCCCTAGCTAGAATTGTGCACTTCCTTGAACTATTGATTGCAATCTTGCATGTTTTATTTTAAAACTGGACTAAATGGCTATGTACAGTGGTTTCTGGAAGAGGGAAGCAGGAGATAGGTAGATGTAGCCTGTCAAATTTCCTGTGATCGAGAATACTTAAGACCTTAAACAGAAAGAAATTCTAGTTGAGGTGTTTCTCATGTCATAGTCTAAGGCATTACTGTTATGATCATATTTCAATGGAAAAAGGTTGGTATCAAATAGCATCTGATACTTTCTGCTGCCTTTAGTGAACCTCAGTTCGTACCAGGAGGCAAAAAAGGAGGACTAGGCAGCAGTTTTCTCTAAGTCAGTGGGTGGATGCAAGGTAAGGGGAAATGTATCTAATTTGCCTATATTTATTGAAAGAGAACAATGCCACTAAACAGTCAAAAAATTTAAAATTCTGAGACTGAATTTGTGTAATTTATTACTTGAAGCTAAGTGGTTAACAAGACTTGCTTATATTGCAGGAGTAATGGATCGTATATACAGTGATGCACTGGTTTATTTATTTTAAAAACCTAAAAGAGCATGCTTTAAGAGCATGTTTGATCATTGATGTGAGTCTCAAAAAGTTGGAAATCTGTAGGTTGGAAGTATAACTATAATTGTACAGAGAAGGTGTCTCCATCCTGTGTGGTGTGTGCATGTTTTCTTACAGTATGTTATTCTAACTCCCAGGGGCAGTCTGCAGCAAAGCGACAAGGAAAATTTAAAAAGGTACTGAATGTTAGTTTTTGAAAAAGATATACTGAAGTCTTTTTGCATATGACTTTAAGAATTTGTCTACCAGTCTTGGTTTTTAATTTGTCTCCTGCATCTACCTGCTTAGACCTGAGTTATTTACTTCAGCACCTTAAGTATGTTTACTGGTAGAATGACAAAACACTACTGTAACACATAGCTGAGAGGCACGTGCACATCTGTATACTTCTGCAATAAGTGCTATAAAGATGCATGTGGTGTTAGTGGTCTGCAATATTTCTTAAATACTCAGGAATGTTCAGTGTTTGTGGTTAAGTGTTTGTGGCAAGTGTTTCTGCCTATTCTATATGCAGATTGAGAATCAAATATGAAGCTAACATTTTGAATTGAATAATTGAATATCTAACTGTATTGCTGTCTACTAAATTGAGAGTTGTCTTCTTTACAGTCATAAAAAACATGTAAGGAAGCTAGAGTTTATACAGTCATGTAGCAGTTAGTATTCACAGAATGAATTTTGGAGCATGTATAAGAAAAGGGGTCACTTTTAGTATAACAGTGTTTAATATTGTGATTTCTTGTATTTTCACATCAGGTAACACAATATTTTGCCAGCAGTCAGTGTGAAACAATTTATTTTAAAAAATGCGAAAATATATTTCAGTAGACTGCCTATATAAGGTTACTCGTTTTTTTTCTTGTTCTTAAGTTGTAAAAGTGTTTATTTTCTGTTGATTTCAAGGTGCTTTATTCTGGAGTGACATGCAGATTAGCCAGGATTCTTGTTAGAAGTAAAACTTGAGAACCATAAATAATGTAGTTTATAGTCATACTCCATTATTTTGTGAATAGTAAGCTGGAAGCTGAACCAGCTAACTTACTCTGGTCTTGGTGTAATAACCATATGGGATTCAGATTAGGCTTTCCAAGAAGGATTTTAGTGTATGTTTTTGAGTTTTATTTTCATACCTGAAAGTCATACAGATTACTTTCAGAAGGATAATTTAAAATCCCATGTGAATGCATGGCTTCCTGGTAAATAGGGTGTAAGACCTTTACTAAGTGAATTTCTAACAAGGGAATTAAACTCTAATAATAATACAATTTTAATAACAAAACCTATTAAACAGATTCCAGAGGTTGTGGTTTTTCGGGGAGTTTTTTGGTTGTTTTGGGTTTTTTTTTCCCTTTGGTTTTAGAACAGAGATTTGTATTCAGATCTGAGCAGTAAAACCACCCAAGCCAAAATAAAAAGTGTCCTCATTACTTCCATCTATTACCCTTCAGTGTACTAGCAGCAAATAAACTAGTGGATTTCTTCAGGGCTCCATCTTCAGCCCTCTGCTCTTCAGCATCTTTGTAAAGATTTGGACACAGGAGTGGAAGGGATACTGAGCAAGTCCGCAGACAACACTAAACTGGGAGGAGCTGTCATCTCCCTTGAAGGCAGGGAGGCCCTGCAGAGAGACCTTGACAAAACGGGGCTGGGCAATCACCAACCAGATGAAATTCAGCAAGAGAACGTGCTGGGTTCTGCACCTGGATGGGGCAATCCTGGATGTAGGTACAGAGTGGGGAATGGGATGCTGGAAAGCAGTGCCCGGGAAAGGGACCTGGGGGTCCTGGCTGAGCGGAAATGGAACATGAGTCAGGAGGGCCAAGTATCTCCTGAGGTTCATCAGGCACAGCATCACCAGCTGGGCAAGGGAGGGAACTGTCCTGCTCTGCTCTGCTCTGCACTGGGACAGCCTCCCCTTGAATATTGTGTGCAGTTTTGGGTGCCACAATATCAGAAAGATACTAAACTATTAGAGAGCCTCCAGAGGAGGGCAATGAAGATGGTGAATGACCTTGAGGGGAAAATGTAGGTGGAACAGCTGAAGGTATACTTGGGGTGTTCAGCCTGGAGAAGACTTGAGGGGAGACCTCATTGCAGTCTACAGCTTCCTCATGAGGGAAGGTGGAGACACAGGCACTGGTCTCTTCTCTGTGGTGACCAGTGACAGGGCCTGAAGTTGCCGAGGAGGTTTAGGTTGGATATTAGAAGAAGATTCTTCACTCACAGGGTGTTTGGGCACTGGAACAGGCTCTTCAGGGAAGTGGTCACAGGATCAGCCTGACAGAGTTCAAAAAGGGTTTGGACAGTACTCTTGACCGCATGGTTTGATTCTTGGGGATAGTGCTGTGCAGGGCCAGGAGTTGGACTTGATGATCCTTGTATATTTCAGAGCATTGTTCTGTAAGAGGTCCATTAGTTAATGCATTTTTTGCCAAGAATGCAAGTCAGAGGCCTTCCTAGTTTAAAAATGTTGATATTTACCCTGCCCTGTCATAGGTTTCCATGCAGTTAAAATATTTTCCTGCACAGAAAACTTGCTTATATATTTCTTTTGTGATTCAGTAACTCAAAAAAGTATGGGTAGATTTTTTATACTTTTCAGAGACAGGTCAGGGCCCTCTTGCAAGATTAGGAGCCCTCTTTGCCACAGGGGCACACTGCTGGCTCATGTTCAACCTGGTGTCCACCAGGATGCCAAGCTACCTTCCTACTGGATGGCCCCCAGCATGTATTGTGCCTGGATTTATTCTTTTCCAATTCTTGCACTTCTCTTTGTTGAACTTCATGAGGCTCCTGTTGAGCCCATTTGTGCAGCCTTTTGAGGTCCCTCTGGATGGCAGCAGACTCCCTGGCATCTCAGCCTCTCCTCCCCGTTTGGTGTCACTAGTAAACATCCTGAGGGTTGCTTCTGTCCCCATCATTCAGTAATTAATGAAGACATTGAAGAGGCTTCAATCCACAATTGACCCCTGGGGCACACAATTAGTTGCTGACCTCCAGCTGCATGTCACTGACTACCCTCTGGGCCTGGACATTCAGCAGGTTTCAGTCCACCTGACTGCATCTCTGTTTTGCATAAAAGCAGTTCATGGTTTTGCTGGGAAATAGCAGCCTAGGTTTCCAAAGATAGTTAATTCTTTTGTAGTGTAGAAAAATGTCAAAGGGTTCTCACCACGTAATAAACAGGTGTCTTTGTTTTCATTTTTAATGCACTTACAATCTGATTACTTTTCCCTTTGTCTCCAAGCTTTGTCCAGAATACAGTTAGAGTGAAAAACATATCATTGGCTTTTCGGGTCTGTAAGAATGATTTTTTTGTTGTTGTTGATTTACATTATGCAGCTTTTGAACAGCAATATGTAACAATTAGCCAAGGGATGGAAAGTTTCTACACCTTTTTCCCTATTCTGCTATCCTTTCTTCCAATTTAAAGCAAGAAATGCATTATGCAGATATTGATAAATACTAGTGGAAGACTAATAAATACCATTGTGAAGTCAAATATAAAAAGGTGACTTCCTCTGAGCATTAGGACACTATCCCTGTTTAACCATGAGGCATTCAAAAATAGGATGAAATGTGTGTCTGATGCAATTTTGTGTAAGCCTGCCTGGTGACTTCAAGAAGCTTAATTAACTTTCCATTAAATGAGAAATAAATGCTGTAAAAATAAGCAACACTGCATAAATTGTATGCATCTTAAAAAAGATTCAAATTCTGTGTGTATATTCATTTGTACGTGCAGATAAGCATTAATATGGAAGATACTTATTAAATGGAAAATGAGGCCTGGGATGTGTTCCTAGAGGGAGCTTTTTTTCCTGTGGTTAGTTTTGCTGTGAACGCTTTGAAGTACAAATAATAATAGTTTTGTATGCGTTTTACATATAAAATACTGGATGTTAAAACACCAGACAAATCTAAATTGAAATCTTGAAGCCAAATTAACTGTTAATTAAGCTCTTATAAGAGGTGACTGTTTTGATGGCACTGTGCTTGTTTATGTGTGCAGTTTGTAATTCATTTAAAAGTAAACCCAGTGAGGCTTACGAGATTCTACAGAGTACACACAGACCGAAGTGCATATCCTGTATGCTTCCCAGTTTCCCAATATTGCATATCTTTTTAGAGGATAAATTTGAAAACTTTCTTAAAGTAATTTTTTCAGTGAATAATATGCTCACTTGTTGTCTTTCTCTGTCTATAGCTCTCTATCTTTTTGTAGTTATATAGAAAATGAAATCCAGTGCACTACTCTAGGAATTCTGTTCCCATCAGAGAAATTTGAATAAGAAAACAGATTGGAGTGCTTAATTGTGAAGAGCTGCCTTTCTTCTCCTTAGTCTCTAATGATGAATGTTTCTGTAATGGCAATGAAACATTGCCATTAATTGCCATTCTGAGCTCTTCTGGTACCTAGGGAGTTGTCAAGTATTATAAATGATCCTAGTGTTTGCAGATAAAGTAAAGAAGCCTTCAGTCCATCTTAGTGCCCTGTAATAGTTAGTTAAATGTGATAATAACCTAAACTTTATTTATCCCATGAAATAAGTTTGAGGTCTGTGGAGAAGTCTGCTCTGTAAGCTCTTTTGAGAGGGGGGTGCCTGGGCCTGAAGCTCATTGTTTTCCTTTTAGTGGTCATAGCTTGTAAGGCTTGCAGAACCTTATGAAATCAAAAATACTTTTGAGAGAACGGGGAGATGACATTTTACTGTTGATGGGTTAGCCACCTAGGATTAGTCTCTCAAAATGCAAGTGTTCATCCACATAAGTGAGATTTTGTTAATCCAATTATGTTTGGTTTGAAATGTAAACCAGAGTTGTAGAGCCTTCTCATTCAGACGAAGCTTGAGAATGCAGAGGTCATCTAGATATATAACTCCAAAAATATGCTGCCAGGTAAAATGAAAATGTACTTTCAAAAAGAAAATCCTCAACTCTTGGAAGAATATTTCTTAGAAAGGCAGGTTTCTTTCTTAGGAAAATACTAGAGGACATCTTTTGGAAAACATTGTAAATTAAGATTTTTTGTGTTGAACTAGCTTCTTGGACTTAAAATGTTTGATTTGCTTTAGTGAACTATATTGTTGCTTTCTATTGTTCTAATTACCTTAGTGAGCCCCACAACATGTTCCTGACCTCTGTATCTTCCTGTGTGTACTTAATTCCATGACCTGCTTTGTCATGCTCTGGCCTAGGTCTTGCTGGAGGCTCATTCAGGTGTACTGCCTGGTTGTGCACTTCATACTTACAATACATGTGTGCAGGATAGTTTTTGTGAAAGCTACACTTTAATCCAGATTAGTTATTTAAACTAGTTTTCAGAAAAAAAGTATTTAAATGTCCATGTTGTGATTCTGTGGTTACATATTGAGTAGATGGAAAAATTGTTTTGAGGGAATACTGAAATCACTTTTACCAGTATTCTGTTCAGTAACCTACAGCAAGATGCTGGCCTGTTTGAACTATAAGTTCAAATAAGATTTTTCTGCAGCATGGCTTTTGAATGAAGTGTAGTGTTGAAGTGCATTATAGCGGTTTGTCACCATTTTATTTGCTATTAAGTAACTTTAACTCCATCTTATACACAAGGGTTCATTTTACTACCCATACTGACCTGGTTTATGGGAAGCATTCCCACAAGTGTATTCTGGAATAATTGGTAAGAATAATTAAATTGCCACAGTAATTGAACATGCAGCTCAATATTTTGCACCATGTTGCAACAGATTAGTGGTATCTAGAGGATTTAAAGTTATGTGATCTTCTCTGTGAACTGTCCTGTATGTAAAGTAATGGGACATGTGCCCTCACTGTTTAGGGAGAGGCTTGTTTAAAGATTTCAATAAAAACGAAAACAAAATGAACAAATGGCCTCACCCAGCAGTTTGATGTTTTAGAAGCAATGGATGGAATATAATGCTACCTTATTTGCAAACTTATATGTAAATTGTCAGGAAATGGACATCAGCATGTCTGGGTTAGGATTTTCCTTTTAAATAGGTGTAACTGGTTTTCTCATGGTCGTGATTGACTAGTGTAGCATGAACCCAAACTATAATGATATTTTAAGGTTTAAAAAAATATTACTGTTGTGTCTACTTAATTAGAAATGAGATACAGTGAAACTGGAAATCAGTTGACTGTGGATCCTTCAGCTAATTCAGTGTGTGCACGGAAGAAATAGAATCTTGGGAGGAACAAACATATCCTGTGACATATTTCATGTTTATCCTACTGTGGTGGTATTTTTTAGAATTTGGCTAACTTTATGCATTTGTTTATTGCCAAATTTGTAGGATAGGATCTCTGTCTTTTTTCCCTTATCCTTTTAACCAAGTTGTTTGCTTTTTTATCAACAAACGGAAAACCACCGTCCTTATTCCCTAACAAATACTATGTAAAATTACGTGAATGTTAAAATGTCAAAGTGGCTAAATTTTAGGCTGTCTTTTCTTATACCTAGTGTGCTGTTTTAATATTTACATCCTTGCATTGCTTAGGATAAAAACTTAGAGCAGTTCCTGAATTTTTGCTGTCTAATATCTTTGCTCTCAGAACCTTTACTCACTGTATGTATAGCTCAGAGTAGTTTCTGGCTATAATTTAGCTTTCTTATGACAAAAAAAAAATGTGTACTGTATCTCTCTGAACACGTGTCTCTTTTCCTGTCTCTAGGATGTCCTTACTGTTCATTATCATCTGATACCATCACCATCAAAGAGTAAAAATGGCAGCAAAGAGAAAGAAAAAGAACAGGAAAAAGAAAAAGATGCAAAAGAAGAATTTGCTGAAGCTTTAAGAGACCTAAAAATACAGTGGATGACCAAGTATGTCTACTTCATTATTACAGAAGCTTGAAGCAGCTTGAAGTTCACAAAAATATTCAGAATCTTTATGTTCATGCTATATCTTCCTCTCTTCTAGGCTGGATGCCACTGACATGTATAGTGAGTTGAAAGAAGCATTTCCTAATCATCTTCCTCTGTATGTTGCAAGACTTCATCAGCTGGATTCTGAAAAGGTTATTTAACACTTCTTAAACTTGTCTCAATACATCCCTGTAGCCTAAACAACTGAATCTTTCTTTGTGCACATTTGAGCTTGAAGTAACTGTACTCAGTATTAAAAAGCAGAAATTTCTAATTAAAGTGACAGGTGCCTCCCTTGACTGTGATTCATTTAATCCCACAGCAGAATAAAAGAAAGTGTGCCTAACCAAAGTGTGTTTGCTCATCATGTTATGCCTTGTTCAGTTGAACACATTTTAAGTTTTCTTACTTATTTATTCTACAACAGTTTTATTCTGAATGGTGGCTACTGAGACAAATACACAACCCATTCTGTTTCTCTTCTGGACTGGTAATTTGTCCTAGCAGCACGACTCAGACAGCTGAGGACAGTAACCCCCTAAGCTGACACAGCAAAATCCAGCTTCCATTATTGTCCTCAAAATGGGAACTGTCAACAGAAGAGTTTGCATGTGGGTTGGTTTTTTTTTCCATCTTGAAGAGAAACACCTTTGTGCATATGCCCACACATATTGAATATTTTTCATTTGGTTCTGATACTATATTTATTTCTGAATTGAAAAAT
Source organism: Acridotheres tristis (assembly GCA_037013685.1). Lineage (NCBI taxonomy): Eukaryota > Metazoa > Chordata > Aves > Passeriformes > Sturnidae > Acridotheres > Acridotheres tristis. The sequence continues at coordinate 77,535,826 of CM072884.1, forward strand.
TGCTACATTATACAAGAATACTAGTTTGTACTGAAAAGTGATTTTCTTTATACAAACTCTGCATTTGGTGTATTCCAATCTCATATTTCAGAGTTTGTTTTCAGTGAAATGGACTAAGTATGCAGGAAATCTTGAAGATTTTCCAGGGTGAAAAATTTGAACAAAGCAAAAATTGAGCAAAGTGGAGAAAAGAACATGTTGAATTATCAAATGTGATTTCTTCATAGCTTTGCAGTCACCCTAATGTTAGTAGAATCAACAATGAAGTACTGTGATTTTTCATGGTGCTGAATACCTTTATATTCTTTTTTTAGGAACGAATGAAAAGACTTGATGAAATCGTTGAAGCTGCAAATACAGTAATCTCTCATATTGATCAAACAGCATTAGCAGTATATTTTGCCATGAAGACTGATCCCAGGCCTGATGCAACTACTATAAAAAAGTACCTACCCAGTAAATAATCTTCCTGCATCCTATTTCTGTAGTCTATGTACTTTGTCTCTGCATATAAGAAATTGGATGACTGTAACTTTTTTTGATAACTTGTATTATTCTTTTGTGGAACAGGCAATTTAAAATATGACTACACAATGGTTGTGTTCTCTTATTATATCTCCAGAATGCTTACTTTAAGCTCGGAGGGACTGTTTTGAATATTACTTGCCTTTTCTTTGTATTTTGCAACCTTTCCCATCTGTATTTGAAGACAAAATGTACATCAGGCTAAGAAGTAACTTCTTGCAAGAGATTTCATTTGTGAAAAGTGTGATGACCATGCTTCAGAGTATTTTTGAGACCCATTGTTCTTTAATTTTAGATTGTTCCTCTATATCCTCTATCATCCTATATCAAATCTATACACATAATATCAGTATGTATATCCTTAGCAAGATAGTATTTTGAAGGTGACAACTTAGTCTGGAGAATAAGTGATGGATTTTGCTGTGTGTAGCATGGTGCTGTTTTAGTAATACTACAGCAGATCTGAATATTAGGCCCTTAAAATAGGCGATGCATCTTTTGTTGATTGTCTGTAAAATACCAGATTTCAATTGTAAAGCTAGTCCATCTGTTCTAGCTATCCTGAATCCAGATTTGTGTGTAATTCTAGAATTGCTGATATAAAAGCAAGACTTTGACATAATAAACTTAGTTCTAAACATTTCTTGGTAAGTTGATCCATTAGGTCATGTGTTTTGAATATAACATCTGAAATTGAACACCAAATTTAATGGTGCTTTAAATGGATGCAATTCCTTTGAAGACAGCAGAATTAAACCTATTTATGTTAGTGGTGGATTCAACTCTCTGTTTATAATGCCAAGAACTATAAAGTTGTATTTCTAGATGCTGACTAACTTTTAGAATCTGGAGTTTCCCTTGCCTTAAGTCATCTAAGGCATTTCATACTTAGAAGAATGATTGAGTATCTTTAATGCATAGTGTCTTTAGGTAATATTTTATGATTAGTTTAATTTATAGTAAATAGTGTTGTGTGTACTAACTGCTGTAAACCTTTAAGCTTAAACTGAGTTAGTACTGTTTCTGTTCTTAAGGAAGTATCTACAAAATATTCTAAATATTTTTCATATTGGTTTTTTTTTTTTCTCCCTAGTGAAATGGAAAAACAGAAGAATACTTTAGTGGATGCACTTTGTCGAAAGGGAAGTGCACTGGCTGACCAACTTCTTCATCTGCAGGCCCAAGAAGGGGCTGCTTCCAGTGATGCAGAAGGCAAAGATGAGGATCATGAGAGCTGCTCAGAAGCTTTGACAGAGACATTCTGGGAAACAACAAAATGGACTGATCTTTTTGACAGCAAGGTAAGAGACCAGAGCAGGTTTATTTTCATTTGCATGTTGGGTTTTCTGATGGTTTCTTCTGGAAATATGCTCTGCCTTTGTGTGCACAGCCTTGTACATTCCTCCCTTCTACTTTTCCATGATGTCGCCCCTGTACGTTTTGCTTCCTTTATGACTTTTTTCCACGGGGATTTTGGCAAGCCTGTCAAATCCATGGTAAGCCCATTTTGTTCAAGTGAATGTAAAGGTTAAGGGAAGGGTGTAAGACAGTACCAGATTTCCACAAAAGAGCTGTTTCCTTTATTGAATTGCTTCTTTCTGTACTTTCCAGGGCTTATTTTCGATTAACCTCTGCTCTTGTAGCTGTACACACAAGTGTGCAGCATCCCTACCGTGTTCAGTCTTGCATGCTGTAGCCTCTTCCACACTTTGGATAAGAGAAGTTTGTATTTTGTTGTCAGTAATGTCTATAGAAGTAAAGGATGAAACCCTTGGAAATAGTTACACTTATGTATTTGTTAGCATGGACTTCCCTGACATTTCAGAGTTCCTGATCCTGAGAGCTGAATTTTTTTTCTCCTTCATTCAAGACGGCAATTCCAGAAGGGAAAAAAAATCCGTTGTAGGTGATTAGTTACGTAGCTTTTGATTTAGAGAGGTTATGACTTTGTATTTTTAACTTTTGAGCTATTGATGTTAATTAGTTTCTGAACTTAACTGCCACATATGGCTGTGTTTTAGTGGCAGATGGAGTGACTAGAGTATTTGTTGATAATTTTGTAAATTTACCAAAGCACTTGAGATAGTTGCAAAAGAAAACCTTTTAAGAGTAGAGAAAAAAAACAAAATTAAGCATCCTTGACAGTAGATAAACTTCCTGTAAGAGCCTGTGCTTTAGATGGAGGCCTGGTCAAGAAGGTTGATGGTGCTTACCCTCCTCACTTTAATGTATATGTCCTTGTATACATACATCTTTTCTGCATATCTCCTCTAATCATTAACTGATGATAATATCATGTGGTAGCAGATTTTGTGCTTCAATCATATTGTTTGGCACATTATTTTCTTGCTGTCTGTTTGTAAATGCAATACCTTGTTCCAGCATAGTAACCCCTGGTTTACTTCTGTCTCCTGGTTTTATGGTTGGTTTTTTTTTTTAAGGCTGATAGGAATAATTTCAGTGCAAAAATGCCAATACGGACATTTTGTTGGGAGTGTCACTCTTTAGCTTTTATTTCAAGACAGATAACATTGTTGAGCTGTGTGCTCTGGGCCTGGAATAAGTAACTCTGATGTAAGTTGTGTGAATTAGGAATTTAACCTCTGTCTTTGACTGTCTTAACCATGGATTTGTCAAAGTGCATATTCAGGTTTTGCTCTGAAAATTTATTCTTCTGTATTGTTAAATTGGTACTAAAAGACCAAAACTTCTCGAGGCTTTTATAGCATTTCATATGGAAGTAACTTCCATCCTATTTATGTAGTATGTTTGTCTTCTTTTTCCTCCCTTTTTGAGTTTTATGACTCAAATTGAAATCTGAACTGCTCGACTGTCAGGAGACCTACAGAGCTACTTGCAGGGTGTAAAAATGACACTTCAGTAGGAAAAACAAAAGCCTTGCACACAAGCAAAACAAGGAATTAATTCACTACTTCCTATGGGCTGACTGGTGTTAGGCCATCTTTAGGAAAGCCAGGCAACCATGATTTGGGAAGACAAACATCATCCAAACCGCCCCCCTTTCTCTTTCTTACCTAGCTTTATATGCTGAGTATGGTGTCATATAGTTTGGGATATCTCTTTGGTCACTTGGGGTCAGCTGATCTTGTTGTATCCCAAGGCTGTGCATCTCCAGCCTTCTCACTGGTGGAGTGGGATGAGATGCAGAAAAAGTCTGGACTCTGCAAGCGCTGCTCAGCAACAGCTAAAACATTTCTGAGTTAGCAACATTGTTTGCAACACAAATCAAAAGCACAGCCCTGTACCAGCTGCTGTAAAGAAAATTAATTAGCCCATCCTAAACCAGTGCAGATTGAAAGTGGAGCAGTCAGGTCAGAGGGCACAGACCTTGTGTGAATGTTCTTCAAAGGAGAGGTGTCAAGAGACAGCCAGCTTATTCTGAAGCAATGTGTTGGAGATGAAAATGTGGAGCTCTTTTATGTAGACATGGCTGTCTGGTCCTGACACTCAAAAGATTGAATATCTGGGTGAGAAAGGATGGAAATCAGGCATTTAAATACTGCACTGATCATTCAGCTATATGTGTATATATGACTTTAGATAGAAGCATTGCTCTACGTGTGTTTAGTTCTAAGCTTCCTGTAAAGTTCATGCAGCTGTCAGTAATTAAAAGGCTAAGTAAATTTTTGAAAACCGAGAGAGACTGTGTTTCCTTTGAGGTTGTTTCTAAAGCAGAATCAGGAGCATCATCAGTTTTCTGTGCGTTTCTTCTCACCTTCTAGTAAATAAAGTACTGTCCTTTGTTTCATCTCTTCTCTGCAGATGTAGCACCTGCACACCACAAAGCATTTGATAGTTCTTTTGAATTGTTTGTCATTGAAGTAACCTGCTTGTTGCCATATTGTAGCAAGTATGTAGGGAAGTAACTTTAATTTTGACAGTAAGTGCATTTGTTCATACCCATAGCTATTGTCTGAAGGTGCATTTTAAACTGAACATGAAAAAAAATATTAGTCCCCTGTGTACACAAAAGCATTTCAAATAAACTCTAGTTAAGACAGCTTTATGCAGTAAGTATTTGATTGATTATGCTAACATGCTTATTATAGCACTTTAGTTCTTTTTCCTAGAACATGGCTTTAAATTTTGTAGGCCAAAATCCTCAGTTTTAAACACAACTGTTACAGGAGAGTAGTAGGCTTTTGTGTGTTTGTTATTGGGAATAACCGCTCTAGAACCCTCAACCTCTATTGGCCATGGGGGAAAAACAAAAAGTCACACTTTTAAAATAAGTTTTGAAACAAGTAAAAGGCCCGTACATTTCCATCTTACCTTTTAAACATCTTTAGCCTGGATTGTTTGTCCTGATACTGTTTGCATTGTCAGATGCAGCTGTCTCTTCCAGCGGATTTTATTCAGTCACTGCCAAAAACATATTGCTGGATATTTTGTATCCTTTAACCCCTTGCTCCTTTGAAAATGAGTAATTTTTTTTATTAATGTCGTTTTATTTGTAATAGGGCAGTTAATAGAGCAGAGAAAAATCAACAAACATAGCTAAGAAAGCCTAGTTTATTACTATAAATACATACGAACCTGAAAAAGCTCATTTGTTGGGAATTGTAAACATTACAACTTCAGTGTTCATGCAAACAGCTGGAGTATGTTACCTAGAGATTGTATTGTTTAACCTAGTATTTTAACTATATGTAAATGTAGGTATATATTAATTAGCTCTTTAAATGATGAATTGATTATACAAGTCTGTTTCCGTAGGTAACAACATTAAGATACTAGAAAATTTTCATTAGATGTTTTAGTATTGCTGGATTCGAGCACACTTTATTGAGTAGTGTTTTCTAGCTTTTAAATACCCCACAGATGTCTTCAGAGAGATCATTTCAGCATTTTACTGTCCTATATATGCATCTTTATAGCCAGTGACAGGTTAGGCAGCCAGTTAGGATGTGGACATCCAACCACTTCCATGGGTCTGGCTCCTAGCACATATGCTATTCCAGGCCACTAGCTTGGGGAATAAAGTATCTAACAGTGACTTTTTCCCCCCAGTATCCTAGAAGTATCCATTGCCTTTTCTCAGTACCCTTTTATTGCTCTTTGTACAATTTCTGGCCCTTGTTGCTTGTTATGCAAAAGCTGGCCTCCATTATATTTATTATATAATTTATTATCTCATTATATAGTTATGAAATAATATCAAATACTTTGAAGTCATTACTATTCTTTCATTTAGCAATTTGGTTTTGGATACTACAAATAGGTTTATTTGATGGTTTTATACATTCAGATAGCAGCTGCTTTCTCTGTTATATCTTAGTAGCACTCCAGTTTACATTTTCCTTTTACATATCAAGGAATCATAACCTTTACTTCTGTGATCTTATGAAGCTTGCAGTGTTTTATCTATAAGACTTAATTTGGCCAATATGTGTACAAGTTGTAAAGTACTATTTCTTACCTAACATCTTTTGTTTGTAAACAAATTCTGATTTTAAAGCAACTCATGCATTGTTCATAACTTCTAAAGTGCTAATGAAGTTTTAGTAGTTTTGCTGAATGTGTATACAGTTGATTGGGGGTTTTCTTCCGAACACTAAGACGGAACTTATTGTCTTATGTCAAGAGCTCTTGGAGCATTATTTTCAACCTTTTGGTTCAGCAGAGAACCTTTTTCTCATTTAGAAATACCCAACTTTTTATTTGGCCGGAGCAAGGGTATTTCGTAAAATGCTTTGTTTTCTTGCCATAAAAACTCTAGGAAGCCCTGTTACGAAAGAAATGCTGTCCAGTGGCTTTCCTCCTGCCTTTATCACTGATGTTCAATAACCATTCAAAACTTACAGGGTCAGGTAAGAGCTTTCTTCATAGAGCAGTGACATTATTTCTGGTTAGCCTCCGAAATGTTGTATTTGCTGAGAGCTCCAATGCATTTTTCATTTGATTTTTTTTGTTTGTTTTTTTGTTTTGTGGTTCTATCATCTTTTACAGAAGAGAATTTTCTTTTTTAATTTTACTTTAGCCAACTAAGTCTGCTAATGGATATCCACTGAGCAGTTATTCAGAAATGTTTGCTAATGTATTTTGCTTTAGGAAAATATCCAAAATAATTGGATTGAGAGTGCAGCATGCAGAGTATTTTTCCAATAGTAATATTTGGAAAATTGTATATGTGAATGGTGCTGTACGCTCATTGTTGCATATGTGTGTGTGTTGTAAGCTATAACAGCTTAAGTGAGTATTTCAACACAGCAAAATAAGTATTTGAAGACAGAAGAAGAATGAGCAGCTCTTGAGTACTTTGGCATAGTATCTTGAAGCTTCAAAATTACTTGATTTACTTGATAATTAAGTTTGTTTCTTTTTTATATTTTAACTATTTATTGATCCTGCAAAGACTTGTGCATGTGATTAACATTAAGTGGAAGTGTTCAGGCTGCTAAAACTAGAGAGGTTCTTCATTCCTTGCAAGATTCAGATCTCTGGTTCCTTAAGGTTTATATTCTTGAGAAATATTTAATTTTTTTTTCTGTAATGCAAAACGTATTTCTGATCATCCTTGAAGGGCTTTTTTTAGCTTTTCCGAATAGGATATTTTAAGTGGGAAATCTTCAACCTTTATTGTGGAGTCAGAGCAAAGGAAGAATGTTGTAATGAATGAGGGGAAATGAATAGCAAGCTCTAATAAAAGATTTCATAAACACTGCCAACAACAGATACACCACTATATTCACCAACTTTACTGCTATGTCACTCTTCAGTAAAAAAATAGAAAATACTTCCAGTTTGCTATAAGGGTTCCAGAGGGAATATATGAAAGTGTCTTGATTGCTCTAATTCTTAGTGCTGCAGCTGGTGAAATGGTTTGAACCATCTTGCTTGCAACACCATGAATGCCATCAGTGTTTGGATGTTAAGAACCTGATTTATTTTAAATTAGGTCTTAGGCAGACACATTCGTTTGCTTACATGAACTACTGCATTGGTAAGGACTGTAAGCTCACTTTCTAGAAATAGTATCAAGAAGGAGCTTTTTTTATGATCTCTTCTTTAAAAATTACCAATAGTGAGGAGCTGACCTAAAACCTCAGGCTGGTTTTCATGCTTACCTGTCTTCATTGCTTGTTTATAATTGTCTACATTTCTCTGTCTTTGTCTGTCTCTATCATTCACTGTGTACATTCATACTTGTTTCTGCAGTAAGTTTGTGATTACCTAGGAATTAAAATTCTCAATTTGGTTTTTGTTTCTCTGGGTCAAAAATATACCTGTCTGGTTGCTGATTCTTTAATTATCTTTTTAATATGCCATCCAGTTGCCTGTAGAGAATGAAAATCCAAAGAAGCTAGAAATATGACAAAAATTAAAATAGTGACATCTGTGTTAACATAAGTTCTGAAGTCAAATATGTTTGTGAAGTCAGAAATAGTCTCTAGGAAGTTCTTGTTTATGACTACTGCTGTGAATCATCTGCTATACTGCAAATATCTCGTGTAAATGTTTTACTTTGAATCACTTCTGCTACCTGAACAGAATTTGATATTACTTGTTAAGCCTTGTAAGATATTAAAATGCCTAATTTGCTTCGTTGTTTTTTAATTTGCATTGTAGGTTTTGACTTTTGCCTATAAGCATGCATTGGTAAATAAAATGTATGGAAGGGGTCTCAAGTTTGCCACAAAACTTGCAGAAGAAAAGCCAACAAAGGACAACTTAAAAAACTGCATTCAGGTGAGGAGTGTTTGGTCAAGTAATGGGGCTGTGTTCATGCTGCAAAAGCTTTCAGGAGTAAGATACAAGTCTCCTGCAATTTTTTGTACTCTTCTCATTTTAGAAAGCACTAAATGTAGCATTTTAACGTTATCCAGGTTTTGTAACTCGGCCTTCATTTTAAACAGTGATTTTTTTTTTTTTTTTTTTTTTCCTTTTCTAGAATAACTTGTTTGGGAGTAACTTGTTTTTAGCAGATTTACTCTTTGGAACTTGCTTTGGGGCATAAAGGAAGTAGAGACAACTTAGTCAAAGATATCTGCATGAGAATTCCCTTATGTTGCTGTTTAATCACTGTTATTTTTTACTATTATTAATCATAATTACTAGGAAATTATTAGGAATTATCAGGAATTAATGGGAATTGCTAAGATTAAATTCTTGTGCATTACGTTGAAAAAATGTGGATCATACAGAAAGGGGAGGAGGGGTCCCCCTTTCAGGACTGAGGAATTCAAAGCTTACCAGATCTCCCATCTGTTGTCTTTCTGATAATAGACATTTTTAGTAAAATTTTTATATCAGTGCAGTGTTTGTTTAGATTTAGATGTTAAAAAGAGTAAGACTCATTTTTTTTAATGTGTGCTTTTTTTCTTCAGCTAATGAAGCTGCTTGGATGGACTCATTGTGCAACTTTCACTGCAAATTGGCTTCCTGTCATGTATCCACCTGATTATTGTGTATTCTAGAGAATCAACAATTGTAAAATTAAAATGATTTTTTATGGGACAGGATAGGAAAAGAGAAGTTTGACTTTTTATTTGAACGCATGTTTTCATTACTGAATGCTGATTATTAAATTGTGTGTATTTATCAGTAAAGGCACCTGGGTATGGCTTAATACCTGTTAATCTAACTCCTGTCATCAGGGAGTTTCCTTATTGTGCATCCCATTGCTGGCAATGGATGTGCCAGAACTGCCAACACAAAGGATTTGGAATTACTTTGGAAAGAATTACTGCATGCATGTTATGTTCTGAATTGTTACTTTTAATTGCAAACCTGTAAAAGTTCTGTATTTTTTATGGTACACTGAATTTTAACATGTTTGATTTTAATTTCAATTGTATGAAGGCCTTAAAGCTACTTCAAGAGTAGCTAAAATCTTACTTAGGAGATGAAAATAATGGACACCTGTATTGTTTGCAAGAGTTTACATTTAATGTTTTTTAAGAAAAATTCAACCTCTCAAACTGTTACAGTGTTTCTCAGAATTGCTGATGCATAGGTACTCTTGTAAATTTTCAAAACACTTTATTTTGCAATGATTTCAGGCAAGCTCAGAAATCCTGGTGAAGCCGAGTATCAGGATAGGCTGATACGTGTATAAAAGTGCCAGACAGTTACATCTTGATCAGATATTGTAAAGCTATGCATAGATGTTTATTAATGTTAAAAATATAAAACACAGCAGAATAAATGTGCAAAGTTGAAGATAAAAAAACCACCATGTTCACTCTGATACTTTAAAGGATTTTTATAATGAATAAAAATACTGAAGCTAAAAATTGTATTGGTTTCTGGATGAGTACCTAAATAAAACTTGGTTAAAGAAAGCAGCTTACAAACAGCAGAGGTTCAGTGCAGGCCAGAAGATCAATGCTTTTTGTTAAACAAATGTTCTTACTAATATTGTTCCTTCAGTGGAGGGGAGTTGGTCAGTTTGAACAGGTCATATGTACCAACCAGAGACAAACTGCTATATCTTTTGCCTTGCTGGTTTTTTTACACTTGCAATGCAAAACTTAGATGCAACTGTAACTTTACAACCATAAATGCACAGAAGGTGCAACATAATCTTGGAAAGCATTCCAATCTGTGAGGTGCTGCCACTAAATCAAGATCAGTAATAGTTTTCTCTTAATTCTTTCTTACTGTGGCTTTAAGCAGCTTGACATTTGATTCTGGAAATTCTGCTAGAATGGTTGTGTTAAATATATTGCAAACTTTTTCCAAAAATTCATAGTCTGTACTGAATCTGAATTTATTTGCCCATAGTAATACTGTTCCTGGCTTACAAAAGTGCACCATTGTAGCTAGCAGGGGGTCCAGAGCTCCATGGTGGTACACAACATCAGTTGCCAGTATGAAATCATAATGGTAAGTTGATACAGGAAAGTCTTCATTGAGGCCTTCTCCCCATACCAGTTTTCTCACTTCAGGTTTGTGCATCAAGTTCTGTGTATTTCTTGAAATATTGTATGAAAGATTTTCAAGAACTTCCGGCAAATCAGTAGCTGTAACGTGAGCTCCTAAAGAAAGCATGAGTTTGTTTCAATTCACAAAATCACTAAGGTTGGAAGAGACGTTAAAGATCATCTGTCCAGCCATGAATCCAGCACTGCCATTAAACCATATCCCCCAAGTCTCACATCCAGATGCCTCTTGGATGCTTCTAGAGACAATGACTCCACCACCTCCCTGGTCAACTTATTCCAAGGGTGCCTAACCACCCTTTCCTTAAAATAAAAAAATTTTCTAATATCAAATCTGAACTCCCCTGGCTCAACTTAGGGCTATTTCCTCTCAGCCTTTCACTTGAGACAGGGCAAAATTCATAGATATGTAGTTGAACATGTATAAAGCTTTATCTGCATAACTGGTCTGGCCTCCCCCTCCCCAGTAACTAGGGTAGTTTAGTTAACAAAACAGTATTTTACAATAATTTTCATTTAAAACCAGAAACAAATAGTGACAAAGTTTGCTTCAACTGTTGTTTCATTGCCTTAAAGTGACAATGGCAGAGCTAGATCATCGTTCACTAGAAATCCGAAAGGAAACACAAAGTTACCAACCTAAGATACAGGCCACAATGGAAAGCAAGCCTGTTCCAGCACCGATTTCCAAAACTTTTTTGTCTTTGAGGTTGAATTGTTCTTGATTTGATTCCAGATACTGAGATAAAGCCAGTGCCTAAAACGGTTAACACATATCCATAAGTGGGTAACAGCTCAGTTGCACAAAAATTCATTAGATGTTTTTATACAAGGATGTTGGGTTTTTTTAGTATAATGAGAAACACTGAAGGGTGTAACAAAAATGTAAGATGGGAAGAATTGTGATGTATCCTTTTTTTTTTATATAAAAGAAAAGCAAATTATTTTTAATTTTAAGTTTATGTGATATGGATTTACTACGCACTTCTGCATGAGTCCTCTGACAGCTCAAGACAGAATCACTGAATGAGCTGAGTTGGAAGGGACCCACAAGGCTAGGCAGTTTTAAGATGTGAACCATACAGTCAGAACAGCAGAGCTTAATAATATGTAGGAAGTAATGTTCTGGTTTGTTATCATAAATGTTATGCTATACTACCACTATCATAAAGTAAATTTAGACTTCAGCTGAGATTTTTGAAAAACCTTTTTTTTTGTTTCAATTTTTTCAGCAAAGAAAGTATTAAAAATTGGTTCTTTACAAACTTGACACTTGTTTATTGATAACAGTATAACCTTTGGAAAAAACAAAACAGCACTCTATGAAAATATTATCAGGCCTTTGTAAAGCTTTTGTCTGTTAGTAGAATATAAGTGGGCTGTTCATTAACAACATAAACTGATGCCAAAGAAACTGTCTTCCCCCTTTTGCTTCTCTTCTTTAGAATTGTTTTACTGTTTTAACTTTTGTGCTTTTCATAATGCAACACTGTCTACCTGCTCTGGGAAAGCTGACAGCTAATGAATCACCGGTCCAATTTGTGCAACCTCTCAATTTTCTTGGAGAGTTTTACCATCTGCATTCTGACACTTGATTAATGTGCGAATTGATGATCTGACATTTCAGAATAAGATACTGTTTCACCCACCCATATGCTCTTTCTCTATTGTTTTGAAATTGTCTGCCATTTTCTTGTGAGCTTTTTAAATAAATGTGGACCTGAAAAATTTTGAAATTCTAGTTTTCTTGTCTTTATCAGTTGACCCTCTCTTCCTTCAAAGGCAGTTTTCTTAGTTTACGTCAAATTCTGTTTTTAAGAGCAGGAGAAGTAGACACTGAAGTACTGCTTGCAAGTATAATTTTCCATGCTGTAAAGAAACTGTTGCAGCCTTTTTCTTTAAAAGAGGCATATTTAATCATTATAACATCCTATATTTTTTCAATCTCTCACAGTTTTCTTTTTCAGCCTCCTTTTTGTACTGTTCATTATTCCCAGCAGTGACTGAGTGAAAGCATGGAGGAAACTGAATGTTTCTTTCTGAGTTGCTTTACTGAATTTTTTTTCAATCCCTACATCCAATGTACAAATGCTTTGGTGCCATAGGCCTTTTGGCATGAACTGGCAAATTACCCTAAGGCACAGCTTTCTGCTGAAGGACTTCATTCTGCATAGGGAAACGTCCATTGTCAGAAATGTCATCTAAGAAAACTTCCTTAATATTTGTGTGCTGCTATCCTGGTTTGCTCTTGTGTCACATGAGCTTTCTACATGTGGTCTTGTGCACTTACCCCCGGCCATACCACAGCTCCAAAGTGTTCTATGGACTCTTGAATGACAATCTGGTGGCCAACGTATGTATAGTGCTCCTTATCAAAGTAGTGTGAAACTCTAGGAACCCAGTTCTGCAGTATTTTAAGAGTTACTGGTGAGCCTGTGAGAGAAAAGTTGAAATTTCATGGGTTTAGTGCAAGTTGTTAAAGGGTAAAAAGTATTTTTACAAAAATACTTTTATACAAAAACAGTATATGGGCACATGGACTAGAAAAGCTCTCAGAACATTGGTCTTGAATGGTAGAATTTTGTTAAAGTTGGGAAAGATCTGGAAGATCATCAAATCCAACCATTAACCAATCAAGCACTATGTTCATCGCTAAAGCATGTCTCCAAATGCCACATCTACATATGTTTTGAACACTTCTGTGGGTGGTGATTTTACCACTTCCCTGAGCAACCTGTTCCAATGCCTGACCACCCCTTCAGTGAAAACTAGTTGCTGTCCAAAACTTGACAGTCTGGGTGGCCAGAGAGTGAAAGGAACAAAGGTCATTTCCTGCCATTCTAGGTATTCACATGAGCCATTTAGAGATAGAAATGAGACTTTTAGGAAAAGCTACTAATTCAAATATAAAAGTCTGCTAATAACAGCTAGAAGGCTTTCAGGACCAAGTTAGCTTGTATTTTGGTGTTTGTGCTATAAATTTCATTTCTGAAGCCGGCAGCTCTAGAACAGCAAGCTGCTTTTTACATAAGGACTTAGGATTTGCATCCTACATTGAAGAAAACCTAACTCTTTCTTAGTGGTTCCTCCTTCCACAGAAGGAGGGTTGTAAGATGCATGTTATGTTGGCATACACAATGTAGTTCAGCAAGTCAGTGGTACTGTTATCCTAGGGTGTCTCTTCATTTCAGATCTGTGCTGAGGCTGTTGCATCTGATCTCACTGAAAACAAGGACACTATTCTGAATGACTGAACTTTTGTTGAAAGGGTATGCCTAGAATTAATTGCAAAGGAAACCTTTGTTCTGGTTTGCAGGGATTTTAAGTGATGCCTGCCTGGAATCCTTAGTAGCTGTTGAAGTAGTTTAGCCTGTTGAAATCTGTAATACCACGGTGTTCAACAATGCCAGCCCAATCAATGCATATTATAACCATACCTCTTTTGTAAGAGATTGTAATTGAGAAATAATTCTTAGATGTCTAAGTAAAATCGAGACCTTTTTAAACATATTTCTTAATTATGGAGATGGAGGGGTATTTTTTGTAGATTTGATCTGATAATATATGCAAACATAAGGGGAAATAATAGGGAAAATTGGATATCAAAGGAAAAGTTACATGATGACATCTACTATTTGAATATTGACAAAAATCAAAGTATGATATGCTAGCATGCCATAGCAATTGCAGTATTTAAGTTGGATTAAACCTGCATCAGATTCTGTGTGCTCAGAGCTGCAAGTGCAGTTTTCAGAGTCATACTGCTCTTCACATGTTTCTTCTTCCTCGGATTGGCAGTCCATTGTTCTTTGAATTTTGTTGGGGAATGGTGGCTGCTGTGCAGAAATCATGGCAAAAGAGCTGAAACAGAAGGGGAAAAATAATGTTATAAAATCTTGCAGGCACTCTTTTCATATGAAATATGACTGGAAAAAAGACAGTGAGTAGTCATTTAAGTAGCCTTTGGTGGCCTTTTGGGGATTTTTTTCAGTGATGGATTGAAGAAATGGGATGAGATGTGACATCTCCACTCCACTGGGTGGTACAGGCTGTTTCTGGAAATGTAGTAATGCTGTCAGAATTTTTATTCTCTCATTTATCATTTTTATTGTGTTTATCATTTATGCAGAAGCTTAGCATTATATCACTGAATTGATACCACTAGTCAGCATGAAAACTGGGCTACTCTTAAGTTGAAGCAATAGCTGAGAAAGATAACGGTCTTTTCTTATCTGTGAGTTTTTATATGTGTGATTTACTCTTTTCAAAAAACTTGGGACTTATGATTTCAGAGATAAAACTCTTTCATTTGCTGCAGTCAGTGCTCTTGATTTTGTCTCCTTGCATAGAGTTGCCTTCTCTTTCTTGTCTTTTTCTGCATAACAGCTAACTCACACTGAAGTGCAGTGAACTGCAGAATATGCAGATGGCAGTCAGGGAATCATTGCAGTGAAAAGATTGAATCCATAAGGCTTTTTGGATAACTCTCTCTGTGCATCCCCAGTGTACAGGGCAGCACCCAATCTAAGAAAGAACTGATTGATACCAGCTGACATCAATAAAAGCAGGAACAGGACTTGATATAAATTTGCTTGGAGAGACATATGTCAGTGAAATTCTTTGCTTGACTAGAGTTGTCTTCAGTGAAACACCTATTTATATGCATATATCTGTCAGTGTGTGGAAATGAAAGATATAGATGAGGTAGATAGATATAGATATATAGATATAGAGATATAGATGTATAGATACAGATAGACACATCTATATGTAAAGAGCAAAAGGCTGATAATTCATGCTCTGGCCAGAGGCTGTACAAGTTCACCTTTCCCACACAACATGATTCCTGGAGCAAGCTGTGTTTTTATCAATGATAAAAACATTTATCCATTCTGCTTATTTTTGAGACTGCATATTTGCTCTCTCCAGCCACAGGTACTGCAGAGTGCAACACTGCAAAGTGTTGTATCATTTGGGTTGCATCATACTGCAGGAGGCTGTTTTAGATATTCTCACTGGAAGGGGTAAATCTTTGGCAGTGGCCAGGATGTTTAGCAATGTGTGCAGGTAGTTTTTTAAGGAGCAGTGTGACTGCTGACTTATGTGAATTATTTGATTTGCACATGATATTGACACCATTGCAATTCTACTGAAACCTGATATATTCCTTATTGCTGCTCTGTTTATTCACAAGGACTGGATTTCTGTTCTAATTCCTCTGACACTGCATTTGCTCCATCTTGGCAGTCATTTTGAACTGGTACAGAAGAGAGTGCTTTAAAATGCTTTAAATCGATTCCTGCACCTTTTTTTTTCTCTTCAGAAGGCCTCCATCTGGCTAGTAACAAGATTCTGGCTTCCCCCATAGTGTGTGATTTGAGGTACAACAATGGTAGTTAAGAGACTGAAGTTAATGGTGCAGTCACTGCATTCCTTGAAACGAGTGAGTGCATCCCTGTTCACATTCCACATCAGTGTTCCTCCTTCCAACAGCAAGGGTTTTTTTCCCGTTTAATCAAAAGTAGGCTTCTGAATTTGAACAATGTCTCCTTTTCATGCCTTAAGCTAGAATAAAATCTGCTCATGTTTTAATGTTTTAGGAAATCTCTGTGAAAAGTATTTTCAGACTTGTGCAATTGGGAAGGTACATAATGAAAAGAGAAGACTGTCAGATTTGGTGACAGCTACAGCCAGAAAGCTATTGGTTGAAGACACAGGCTTCTGAACATTTTATGTTGAAACCTGCAGAGCTCTACATTCTCACATCTGGGGGCTTTGGGGTGAGTATTTATTTTGGTGGGGTTTTTTGTAAGGCTCTTGTAATGTGATTTGTGCTATTTAAGTGAGAAAGCCAAATCTGAAATTAAAAGCAAGAGAAAACTTCACCTTGCCGAGTATTGTGCTATGTATAAAACCAGAAGTCTTGTTTAATTAGTAAACTGTCAGTTTGTCAGTTTGTGTGGAAAGTGATCCTGCCATATTTTTTTTCCTGGCTTAAACAAGTCCTTACTACAACAGGCCAAAATTTCAGTTCACCGTGGTTGGCAATGAATTCCAAAAAATAGCTCGGAAACATGCTTAATAAATTCAAATTTGTTGATCAACTATTAAGTACCTGCAGCAAATAAAATTGTGTATCTGATCCTGATATATATGTAAACCCTATTATCGACGTTATGTTACATTTTCAAATTAAAAATTGCTACACTTTTCCTCACTTTATCTTTTGAGTTCCCCTAAAATGGGAGTCTTAATATTTATGGGAGTGCTTAAATATCTATAAAGAAACTTTGCTGGTTTTACTAAATCCATTAAAATTATCAGGAAGCCTAAAATCCACACCAGTGGTTACCCTGCTGCTGGTGTTGTCCTTAAGTCCATAAGTTGCCTGAGCTCCTAGGTGGTGATTTGGGGGGATAAACACTATGCACTCTATGTTTGTATGTTACCTGAGACACTGGGCTCTGGTTTTTGGCTGGAGCTTCTGGATGCTATAATAATATCTGGTAGAGGTGTAGCTTTTGCTAAACAGGAAAGGGATTTATAGGTGTGTTTATATGTATATATATATTCATGTTCATTCCACTGGCAAAATTATTCAATTACATATTTCATAGGAGTTAAAAGCAAGTCTTTTTTTAGCTGCAAACTACAGGACAGTTTTAGTCTTACATATTCAAGAATTCAAGTATATTAGTGTCTTAGCCCTAATGATGCACAGCTTTATTTATCATTTATTTATCATTCATCATTATTTATCCTGAAGGTTATAGGCACAAGTGAATATTGAGAAGCTGTTTGTAAATAAGTGGTGTTTGAATTATTGCATTCTCTATGTGTAATATGTTCAAGTTACTGCTGTGCTCCTAGAATTACAAAAAATAGCATTTCTCACTGGTTTGAAATTTTTCAGATCCATATTTTACTAAAAATTATATATCTAGAAGAATTTTGGTTTGATAATATTGCAAAATCTATTCCCTTAGAAAATGTTAGCTCTTTCTGAATGCTTGCAGCCAGATTTTTTCCAAATTAGTCTTGTTGGGAACTAATTATCTAAATTCTTTCAGAGTTTTTAAACCAGTATTGACTTCATAAATAGTCTTAAGCTGTTGTGAACAAAAAATCACATTTGATTTCTTCAGAACCTAAGGGAGAAAGAATAATTCACAAAACTGTATCTCTTTGACAATATTACATAAAATTAACAAGGTAACAGGGGCAAATTGTAAGATGATGATAAACTTCAAGGCAACAGTTTATCCCCTGTAAGAATAAACTTTCTGCCTCTTACACTGCTGAAATCGATTACTCAGAAAGAGTTTGTAATATGCAGTTACACAGCCAAAAAAGAGTAGGTTAGTGAGCAGTGCTGTGTCACTAGGTCTTCAGCTGTAAACACAACTCTGCTGAAATGTATTTCATCTCAGCACAGAGTATCTCAGTATAGTCTGTTATGTTGAAATATTTGGGCAAAAGCCAATTTCATTTGCTCACATGGAAAATGCAGTTGCAGTCTGTTCTTTGCAAGATGGGGCTTAACTCTTGTACCATACATTAACATCTGTTTCCTGGAGCTCATGCAATTTTCTCATGTTACCATGCACTAAATTAAAAAAAAACAAACAAAACAACCCCACCAACAATACAAATGCTAGAAAATAAAGGAAATGTCAATGTTAGGAACATAACCATAGTAAATCTATGTGATATTTGACTCTACAAGGTAAACGCACCCAAGCACCGCAAGCCAGCAGTGACCGTCACTCGGCAGGAAAGAGAGAGCTGGATTCTGTGGGATCACAGAGCTGACCTGAAACACAAGAATTCAGATAAAGGCATTTGTGTTGTTCGTTAGCAGGAAACACAGGCACGTCAGACGAGGTTAGCTGGGCAGCTGTGTGGGTACCTGATGTGACAGAAGGCGTGGGAAGCTTCCTGTGGCTGGATGCACGCTCCAGAGGTTTTTTATACAGGCGTGCACCTGAAAAGAATAACTTTCCCCTCCAGCCAGTCAGATTGCAGGTTATTTAGAGTAACATTACCAGGCAGCGCTCGAAGAACTTACCATGTTACACTTAAGTCTTTCACATGTGCGGTACAAAATCAAAACTCTCTTAGACTTTGGAGTCCCAAACGTACAAACCTTTCTCGGCTCCTCCAGACTCGGGTTCCGTTTTTGCAGACGACGCGGTTTTGCAGCTCCCTGTGTTCGCCTTACGTCAGCGGAGCTGAACCAAGCAAGCAACTTACTGTGGGCAAACGAGCGCATAAATAATGAGTGTGGTAACCTGGCAGCAGCCCAAGCACAGGGGAAAGTTCATGAAGCTCCCACCACCAGGAAAAGGTCAGGTCTTCCTTGCCCTGCTGAGCGTCTGGCTGGGGAAGCTCTGGGTACACTCCCTGCCCTGAGCCACAGACAGTACGGGGAAGTGTCAGTCCTAAGGAAAAAAGAACTTTCTCATTGTCTTCACTGCGGGTCATTGCCATAGGAAATATTGTATCCACTGAAAGAGGATGAAAAACAAATGAAAATAATGAAAATCACACTTTTATCAGAAGATCTTCCAGCTGATTATTTTAAAACAGATGGATGTCATAGATGTTGAAGATGAATGTTCTTCAGCTGATGTTGAAGATGTGTAATCTGTTGTTACAGATGTGTATTCCTCACACATTTCAAGAATTTGAGAGGCTTATATGCATTTATTCCTTTGCTGCCCTTCTGCTGTCCCTTCTTCTTTGCAAAGATTCCACCAAAAGAAATTAAATCCCATTAGAGGACAGAAAAATCTAAAAGCTACTTTGAAAGTCATAAACTAGAAAATAACTCTAATTAATTAATGGATGAAGTCTGGTAAAAAAATGAGGGAGGAAGAGGAAATGTGGATTTTAAACTCAAATTATAGGCATTTTCATTTTGGGGTGAAAAGCTTTCGAATTTAGGTAATGTTCTCCTAAGACTGGCAAAGTTAAAAAAATGAACCTTTTGTGTCACAGCAGCTGTTCCGTGCCCAGGCTGCTGCGTGTCTCCAGGAGTCACACCAAGGACAGGAAACACTTGGCTCCACATTCAAATGCTCACCAGCTTCTTTCGTCTGAAATTTGATAGTTAAAAATACTTTTTAATTTATACTTGGGAACCAGTATTAAGATATTAACTGTATTAAGCTGATATTGTAAACTTTGCATTCCACAGACCTGCCTGACTTTACAAGTAGTGCAAGTGAGTGGTCCTGAGGTAGGTGAGTAGCTGTTATTGGAAATGAAGATAAGCTGCTGCTGGAATGACTGCCACAGCTTTTTGTAAGATGTGATCCTTTTAGCAGGCATGTCCTTGTCATATTTATTGTATTTGTCACCAGGGGTGAATGCAGCTCAGACTGGTGCTGTTGTCAGAGCTCTGTCCTAAGCTTTGGAATGGGACTGATGCTGGATATAAACAGTTTATTTATTAAATGAAATCAGAGGAATTGGCTTACTCTGTAATGTGTCTCTTGTAGCAAGGTTGGAAACTCTAGGGACAGTGTTACCATTTATTTATGAATCATGCAGGCATGGCTTAATTTCTTGTTTATAACTCATCGAGGAATCAACAGTCATACTCTGAAGTGTAGCTTTTGTTGACATATATTTACTATATAATTTCTATAAGTACTTCTGATTCCACACTCAGTCTCCAAGTATGTCTTGTTTAACATTGAAAATTACTTGTCTGGAGGGGGAGCCCCACGGAATTAAAATTTCTCAAGACTTCTGTGAATGGGCAGGCTGAGGGCAACACAGAACCTCAGTTCTATGTGTAAAAGGGCATTTTTCAGTTATTAATTCAACACCCAATTCCACAAAGCTTGGAAATATTTGGTTGGCTTTTCTGTTTCTCTAAACAGTCATGAGAATTTTGCCTCTAGACCATTGGTGGAAGACAAAATGCAACAGGCTGCTAAATGTGATGAAGTAAAGCAAACTTTAAGTATTTTTACAATGTATGTATTTTAATGTGAATTGTGTAGCTTGCATAAGTTTAGGGGCATGTTAAGTCTGGTAATGTGAAACCTAATTGGTAGTGTGGGTCTTTTTCCCATTTAGTGCTATTAAACTATTAGGAAATTTGGGATGAGTATTTTTCCTGACTGTGTCACTGGACTCAGCAGTAGCATTCTCTTCAGTGTACAGGCAGAGTAAAACTATATTCCCATTACTGGATTATAGATTACAGTGTTTAAATTTTAAAACAAATTGTAAAGTTCCTCTGCTGTTAATAGTACCAATTACAGCATAAAAATGATGTAAAACTATCAAAACTTTAAAAGGTTGTGATAAACAGGAATAAAAATGTTACGGTCATTAAACCCATGAGGAGCAAGAAGCCTGCCAGATTTCTGCCAAAAGACAGCAGAGTTAAACCAGAAAAGTTAAATTATATTCTTGTCAATTAAATTGATAACCACAGATGAACATGACCAGATGGTAATTACTCAGAACTCCACAGTGGCATTGCCAGCTCCAGACCAAAGGTGGTGCCTGCATCTGAAAGTAGACTTGATACCCAAGCACAGGAAATTGTACAAATGTGAGCTGTATTTCTAAGGGAGTCTTGGAAGCATATAGGGAGCAGTGGGGCAAGTAAGTCTGACATCTGTGCTGGTTAAATTGAGAGGAACAACAGTGCTAGTGATAAATAAGTGGTATTGTAAAGAGGGTTTTTTGTGTTCTTTGGCAGTGTCTACAAGCATGTCATGAATAGTCCTCCAGTTTACAGCATATATGGTTTTCCACAAGCTTTTCATAGGTCACTCACTAAAGATCCTTACAGAAATTGAGTTTTGTTGGGATAAGGAATTTTATATTTTGTTTTAATAATTTAACAGCAAGGAAGCCATAAATGGCTAGGTTTTCAAAAACCCAGAGGGACCTGTGCTGCTGAGTGTACTCCTAAAAGGTAGTGGAAAATAATGTGGTGACAATAAGGTAGAATTAGTCAAGACAGTGAAAAGAAAAAATAAACTGCAGACTTCCAGAAGGATCTCTGGCATGTTATGACAGGTGATAATGTGATAAATGAAATTCAGTGTTGACAAGTACCACATAATACACAGTCTCTAACTCAGTAGCACCTAGGAAAGAGATCTTCATGGAGCCAGAGACAGCTATATACCACAGCTATATACCTGCAAAACCACAACACTAATCAAAACCACAAAGGGATTGTTGCATTTTTATAAGGAAATGGAAAAAATCCAACTAACCAACTAACCCACCAAACAAAATCTGAAAAAGGAACATTGTTTTTTCCACTACAGGAATTCAGATATTATCTCATATTTGTACCTCGAATCTTTGATTAAAACATTCACAGTCTTGGAGTTCCTGCAGGATTTGCTGGAGGGCTTGAGTGACTTGGTGAATGACTGATGAAAAATGGCACAGTCACACTTCTAGAGCAGATTCTCCTCATTCTTATTGCTGGAGACATCTGTCAGCAGCCAGCTAAATGCCTACAGCATGGTCTTGGCATGGTCTGCTGAAGTATAAACAACTGCAAGGTGAATTTTTCCCAGGCTGACATCCCTGACAGGGAAACACCAGTGAAATATCTCACAGGAATTAAGGGATATTTCTCTAGGAAGGTGACATGGCTGATAGCTCAGCTGAGGAGCCTTTGCACCAAAGCAGGCAGCGTGGAAAACAGACAGGAGGAGTTGGAAATCTATGACCTAGCTGCCACTACTGGAACTTGGTGGGATGAATCCCATGACTGGAGTGTGACTGTCAACGGCTACAGGCTGTTTAGAAGGGACAGGGGAGAAAGGAGAGGTGGTGGGGTTGCTCTCTACACCCAGAGCTAGATTGAGTGTGGAGAGTTGTCTCTTAAGAACAGACATGAGCAGGTTGGGACAAGAACCAGAGACCAAGGCAGCAAAGAGAAACTTGTGTTGGTGCGTACAGGCCCCAGATAAAGGAGAGGCTATTGCTGAAGCCTTCTTGCTCCAGCTACAGGAGGCATTGTGCTCACACGGTTTTGTCCTGCAGGGAGATTTGAACTACTGTGAAATCTGCTGGGAAATTTGCATGGTAGCTGTAGGCAATCTAAGAGACTCCTGAAATCCGTGCAGCATGATGAAGTGACTGCATCAGTGGACAAGGGAAGGGCTACAGATGTCATTTATCTGGACTATGGTAAAGGCTCTGACAGGGTCCCTAACAACAACATTTTCTGAATTGGAGAGAGATGGATCTGATGGGTGAACTGTCCTGTGGCTAAGGAATTGGTTGGATGGTCATATCCAGAGGGTAATGGTCAATGGCTCAATGTCCAGATGGACACTGGTGACAAGTGGAGTTCCTCAGGGGTCTGTACTGGGACCAGTGTTATTTAATATTTCTTAATGACATAGGCAAAGGGATTAAGTGCATCCTCAGCAAATTTGCAGATGACACCAAGCTGAGTGGTGCTGTTGACACACCTGAAGGATGTGATGCCATCCAGAGGGACCTGGACAAGCTTGAGAAGTGGGCCCATGGGAATCTCCCGAGATTTACCAAGACCAAGTGAAAGATGCTGCACCTAGGTCGGGACAATCCCTGGTGCCAATGCATGGTGGGGGACGGACAGATCCCCATCCGTGGAAACATTCAAGGTCAGGTTGGACAGAGCTCTGAGCAACCTGATCTAGTTCATGATATCCTTCTCATTGCAGGAGGGATTGTACTAGATGACCTTAAAGATCCCTTTCAACCCAAAGCACGATCTCTAGTGCTTGGCATTTTTTTTTCCAATTCATTATGGCTGTGGAATGAATTCTCAGCTAAGGTCACTAATACCCAAAGTTAATTCTGGTGGCCTTCCTGAATAAGGGCAGTGAAAGGTGTAGGATAACACTGATTATAAACCTCAAACCAAACACACTGTTTTCATTATTTTTAGAATAAGAAATCCATTCTCCTTGGTAGATGCCTTCTTTTGCTTGCCTGGCTCAGGGATGGTGACTCAGTTACTTCACTGGGCAGCCTGTGTCAGTGCTTGACAATTTTTTTTCTTTAGCTGATTCAGTGTTTCATGTTAATCAAGCTTAACCTTCTTTGCACATATAATGAGATGACACACATCTCAAAAAAGGGAGCAAAGCTGAGTGTTGCTAGGTAAGTAACCTGGAATAAGTTGCCCAGAAAAGCCATGGATGCCCCAACGCTGGAGATGATGGGGCTCTGAGTAACATGGTCTAGTGAAAGATGTCCCTGCCCATGGCAGTGGGGTTAGAACTAGATGATCTTTGTGTCCCTTCCAACTCAAACCATTCTGTGATTCTAAGTAATAATTTAAAATTGTGCTGGGGATCTTTATGTTCAGGAGCATGAAAGAGTGAAGAAATGCTCCAAGATTTTATGCTGAGAAGAGGGACACCAGGCTGTGCCCACCTTGTCACAGCTCCTGGCTGCTATTAGCTGTGTATAGTGCATGTAATGCCTGCTCTGTCCTTCCCTGGCAGTGCAAGCACTGCAGCTCATTAGCAAAGATCTTGGGGAAACCAGTGCTTGGACTTACAACAAAAGCCAAGATGGTGAGGAATGGGACTCTAAACTGAGTGTTTATTTCCATAATCTGAGCTTCCTCTGTAACTTGGGCTGCTCTGGATTAGCCTAGAGTCTCATTCATGTGATGACAGATGTGTTCTGTACCTATTGTGTCCATCTGTGCTGTCTGTTGAACCAAGAGCTCTTCCTGCCTTGCAAGAAAAACAAAGGGACAGGTGAGTTAAAATATTTTGGTGGGCTGAGTAGGACCTTCCTTCACTTTTCTTTAAGTGAGGAGCCCTGGAATATTACTTAAGCACACATTTTAATACCAGAACTAACAGGTTTTTTGTTTTTTTTTTTTAACTAGTAATTTCCTTGTTTAATTTTTTGCCCGGCTTCTGTAAGTGTCTCTTATCATGGTGAAGACCATTTAGATACCATGCACTTGCATGAAGAGATTGGCTAGAGAGGTACAGAGAGAAGGCAGGGAAGGACCAGAGAGGCACAACCTCTGGCACTGCTGGATGCAGAAAGTGCATTTGACTGCATGAAGTCATGGGAAAATCAGATCCTTTGCCCTTATTTCAATATCTTGACAGCAGAGGCAATTTAACTCATTCATGGATTTATTTTTTTTTTACACTGATTAATTCCTATTTCATTTTAAAGATACATGCTTCGGCTTCCCTCAGCAATGAGTTTTGAGGATATATTCAAGCATTCTGTAGTTAATTTGTCAAAATCTGAAGCTGTTTGTCTTATTGTTTTAGTCTGAATTTCATCATTAATCTCAGCTCTCCTCTGTTTTAAATAGGGACAGATTTTTCCCTTTGTTCCACCTCTTTCTCATCTGCTTATTCATCCCCCCTGTTTGGAGAGCTGCTGCTCTTCCTGCAGAGAAAAGTCACTAAAGCTGAACTTTCATCTGAACTCTCTCAAAGCCCTTCTCTGAGGAGCCCCCTGCCTTGCTATGGGGTGTTGTTTTACCTCCTGTGGTCCCTCTACCATTTCTCAGCCAGTTGTTTAGAGAAGGACTCAATGCCATCTGCTATTTTTTCCTAATGGCAATGAAAGATCTTGAACTTATTCCATGTGGCTTTTTATAGAGCTAAGATTGTGATGGTCTTAATATGCTGAACTGGAAGTTTAACAGCAGGGGCTGCCCTTACTCGATCTGTTTGGGGCTGGTTACTATATACACAAATGAGGGACCAACTGAAGCTGCCTGTGTCAAGGATGAACATTCTCAGGGATACAGGTTCTGGCTTACTTTTTGTTTTTGTTGGGCTGCTTGATTTTTTTGTTTTGTTGGGTTTTGGGGTGTTTTTTTCGGTTTTCTTTTTCAGTTTTTTTTTTTTAAATTACTATTATTATATTATTTGTTTGTTTTTGTTGTTACTTTGTTAGGGTTTTTGGTTTGGTTTGGTTTTTTGTGGGATATAGAATTATCCCCTGTTGTAAAATATTTGCCAAGCAATAAATTCTTCAAGTTCTTGTTTAGGTAAAGGTGCGGAAGCCAATGAGGGTTTTTGTCGTGGTGAGGGTTGATTAAAAGGCTGAACAACAAGAATGCAGGTTCTGATTAAATGGTATCCCACTGAAGAAACTCCTTGTTTCTCTTCCACTTATAAAAAAATGTGGTTTTTCTCTAGAAGGAAAATAAAAGCATATTTAAAGTCATTTCAAATGAATGACTAATGAGTAGCTCAAGCAATATTATAATGAAGCAATTTGTTTTGTAACAGGAATAAATATTCAGAAATCAGAGTTTAAAGATTAATACTAGAAGTATTTTTTAAAAATTAGATTAAAGAATCTCTATTGACTTAGAACCCTGGAATCATTAAGGCTGGAAAGGACCTCTAAGATAAAGCCCAGTTGTTAACTCAGCACTTCCCAGCCCACCATTAATCCCTGTGATTTTTTACAAACCTAGATTTGTACAAGCTTCACTACACAGATGCACAATACAAATACAAAGTGTGTTTCCTTAACTATTGTGTGTGCAAATCAAAAAATCAAATGCAAATCAAAGCAGACCTGTGCCTGAATTAGTCCTCAGACTCTTGACGACATTCTTGAAACCAAAGTGGAAATTTCAGGTGGTTACCATAAAACAAATTTCTATGTCACTGGAGACAAAGTGGGCTTTTTTGCCTTGGGATGCAAAAAATGTATGTAATATTTTTTCTTAAGTTTATCTTTAAGAGGGCTCTTGTATATTTGGCATTGTGCCTTTTTAAAGGTTTTTTCTTGCCTCTCCTTTTTTCCATTTATAGAATGCGTTTGGGTGCAAAAGAGATAGTTTTGAGACCTCCAGTTTCACTTGGATTTAATCAATATCTGTGTGCTGCAGTGTGCCACATCTGAAAGCTCAGCAGGTTTGTCCAAGCAAGAACTGCAGAATTTAATCCTCAGTCACTAATAATATTTATTTTCTAAAAATCAAATGAGCTCCAATGTCTGTCATCACATCTTTTTAACTGCTGGCTGGAGCTATAAATGGGCTATAAATTCAGTGTAGCCTTATCTGCTGTATCTTGCTGTGCACCTGCTTCACAGGTGTGCTGTGCTGTGTATGTCCATCTCATAGGCAGGAATAGGATGCTGATTTGGCTTTGTAGAAGTTTAATATGAATGTTCATCAAACATCTTCAGTCAGAAGTGATCATTAACTCCTTCCTAGCTCACTAAAGAGGGAACTGCTGGCAATGTATTCATCATGATTTCTTCAGGACATCAAAATTAGTTCCTGGTTTTAGTTGGCAGAAGCACAAATTAAAGACATAAATCAAAGTCTGACTGTTCGAAGGGAGAGACTGGGCTTTTTTTTATTGTATCAGAGGGACAGCTGAATCTCAGCTTATTTCCTCAGCTTCACCTACTTTATCAGTGTGTTTTGTGAAGGTGAGAGGCCAGAAGGCCCAGGAAGTCGGTGCCAGGGAGGAACCCAGCCTTGGCAAAACTTTTGTTGTGCCGCTGCCTCCACAGTCATGCAGTGTGCCTGTAATATGTTAGGAATGGCCCAGAAAAAGCAGAATTACGTTATCTGGAAAGTACCAGTAATGCTTAAAGCTATGAAGGATTTGCCTGGCAGCTTTTGTAAGGCTATTCAGAAAAGTATTTTGAGATAGCTATTACATCAAGGTTAAAATGATTCCCTGCCAGCACCACCAAAAAGATGAGGAGTTACTTTATGCATTTCATGACAGTGATGGGCCCCACAAATAGTCTGTTGGCCTCCTCCCCTCTTAGGACATGGTTCCAGGCCTCCATTTTCATACCAATTGGTCAAAACCACAATTGTTTTAAAAGCTCTTTAAGAGTAGCACAGGCAGAAGCTCAGAGGAGGGGAAGCTGTGCAGAGTAGGAAATTATCTTCAAGTGAAATGTATGCCATGAGTAACAATAGTGTGCCACAGAGCACAGGCTAATCCAGTGCTACAGCAGTAGCAGTCCTGGACAGCTACATCTGGTGTTCCAAACCTGGTTTTGTGTCCCTTGTTCATCCTCTCCGTCCCAGAGCTCCAGCCTTCCTTGCCTGCATGCTTGCTGTCACAGCCAGGTGCTCTGCCTTTTTGCTCCTGTGTCCTTGGGTGGTAGGGAGTGATGCTCACACCTGTCTGAGTGTTCATGACCTGCACCGAGTGCCATATCCAGGCTTTTTAAAACACACCCAGGGATGGTGACTCCACCACCTCCCTGGGCAGACCATTCCAGTACTTTATCACTCTTTCCATAAAAAACATTTTCCTAATACCCAACCTATATTTCCCTCAGCACAGATTAAGACTGTGTCCTCTCGTTCTGTCAGCTGCTTCCTAAAGAAAGAGACCAACCCTCACCTGACTACAGCCACCTTTCAGGGAGTTGTAGGGAGTGATGAGGTCACCTCTGAGTCTCCTTTTCTCCAGGCTGAACACCCCCAGCTCCCTCAGCCATTCCTCACAGGGTTTGTGTTCCAAGCCCTCTCCAGCCTTGTTGCCTCCTCTGGATGCGCTCAAGTGCCTCAAGGTCCTCCCTAAACTGAGGGGACAGAGCTGGACACAGCACTCAAGGTGTGACCTCACCAGTGCTGAGTACAGGGGGAGAATGACCTCCCTGCTCCTGCTGGCCACACTGTTCCTGATCCAGGCCAGGTGCCATTGGCCTTCTGGGCCACCAGGGCACACTGCTGGCTCATGTTCAGCTGGCTGAACAGCACCCCCAGGTCCCTTTCTGCCTGGGCACTGCCCAGCCACACCATCCCCAGCCTGTACCATTGCAGGGGATTATTGTGGCCAAAATGTAGGACTCAGCACTTAGACTTATTAAACTTCATCCCATTGGACTCTGCTCATCCATCCAAACGTTTCAAGTCTCTCTGTAGAACCTTCCTACCCTCCAAGAGATGGACACACACTCCCAGCTTAGTGTTGTCTACAAATTTATATATGAAAGACTCACTTGTTCTAGGCACCCATATTTAGGCAACTTAATCCTGCTGAGAGAAGAGATTCGATACCAAGTGAGAACATCTAAACTCAGGCACCAATCTAGGAGTTCAGTTCATTCCAGTCCACGGAGATCTATTCTGTATAATTGATGAATCTAGAAATAATTAAACTCTCTAAATCCAGGATTCAGTAGCCTAAACGCAAGTGTCTAATGCTATTTTAGGTGTTGTGGAGTATCCCGGTTGGCATCCAGTTGCTTCACCAAAAAGAATGTGGGCTTTCTCCATCTTGTATCACATCTACCAGCCCTCTGCAGATGTCTCATCTGCCCTAGAGTATCAAATGGCAGGAGGAGCCAACATCAAAGAGCTGAAGCTCATTTATGCTGGTAGGGCATCCGATTTCTCCTCCAGGCTCCCTTGACTGCATCAAATAGATCTCTGCTGATTAAAGAAGGTGCCAAGATACGAATTTTAAGATAATATATAAGCCTGGCTCCCCAAAATAAAGCTATCTCACTGGAAAAATAACAAGATTTGGGAACTTGTTTTAGATTTAGATCATTTATGGGTGCAACTGTGTCTATTCTATCCTTCTCTTACCTCCCCAAATGGCAATCTAACTTACAGGATGATGATTAAGTCAGCTTTTCACAGTCCCTCTTGTTGCAATTGCACCTCTGATGTGAAAGACGCTTGAGAATCCCTTGTCACCTAGACAAGGATGCCACAAATGTGTTCAGCTAGGGATTCAGAAGCAAAGTATGACAGGAGGCAAGAAGTAGACTTAAAATTAAGTCTTTCCCTTGCAAGACAAAAGAGGTGGGAAAGTGCCTCTGGGAAATTCACCAGTTTTGTTGGGATTTTGTTGTGCTCAGACAAAAACATTTGGATTTGATTAATTGCATTTATGGCCAGCATCTGATGAGACAGAAATTTTACTACAGAAACAGAGCTACAGAACAGATTTAGCCAGAGACAAACAACTGCTTAGGGTGGGAGTTCACAAGATTGACATTTTCTACTTGGCTGCCCAAGAGGCTTATGATTGCCTTTTATCATCTAGACTTTTTGTCTGTGTCAACACTTGAGAGAAGTGACAGGTAAAATGGGATGGAAAGTATGTCCTCTAATCAGTAAGTTGAAAAGCATTCTCTTTACCCCAGCCTTCTTCTCTTGGAAGTGATACCTAAGTAAAGTTAGAAACGTTTAACAGCTACAGAAAAATCTGAATAATTAAGATTTGTTTTAATTTTGGCTAATAGCTAGTAGCTGTAGTTGTCATCCATCTAAAACTCTAACCATCAGGTGGTAAAATTTCCTAGAAAGTTCAGACAATTGGGTTGCAACTGCTTGTGGAAGACCATTCTTCCAGTCCAAGGCAGGAGAAAGTACATCTGAGCCATTCCTGGCAAACATTTGACTAAACTACTTTTCAAAACCACCCAAGAGGTGCAGTCTTCATTTTACCGAGGTCTGTGAGGAGCAGAGTGTCACAGATGCTGAGTGCAAGGGTGAAAGCAGGTTTGCACAGTTTGCTTTTGTGCTGCCTCCGGTTGAAGCTCCAAGTCAGATGATTGCACAGCTGTAGCAGGAACACTGGGGACACTCCAAATCCCATTAAACCCAGTAAGATTAAATTGAAAAATATATGCAAGCACATTGCTGAATGACAACCACAAATGTGTTTGAGCATGAGGTGGCATTACTTGACACCTTTCCATATCCTTGGTACCTTACTAGACTGAGACTTACATGGCAAGAAGTTACTTCAAACTCTTATGAGCCAACAAGTTCCACAGTTGAGTGCCCTCTGAGTTAAACTGTGCTTCTTAGCAATATTAAAGGGCAAATGCTCATTTAAATAGAAAAAAATAGCATAGGTAGGCAGACACCCTACTCCCATCCCCAGGACATTTCGAAACATTTGTAAACGGAAAGGTGTGAGTGTGTGACTCACTTGGCAGGCACAGATATTGCACCCATCTAAGCTGAAGGAGGACCACATGGATGAGAACAGCTTTGGCATGTTGTTTTTTCCAAACTATATCACTGTGAAGACCGGACGAGAATGTACTTACTCCTCAAAACTGGAATGAGAGCCTGCAAACAGAGCTATATCCAGCAAAGTTTTATAGACTCAGAATTATCTCCAGCATCTGTGCAGGAAACATGAGAAAGGACATTCATGCAGTGATTTAAGATGTCGCTAATGAGGATAAGGTTGCCTCTACCAACTCTTTTCAGCTTCTCCATGCACATTCAAGCTATTCCATAATTTTAAGCCCTTCTTTTGAACACCAAACTGCTATGGGTTCTCTTCTAGAGGCTATCCCCTAACAGGTTTCATGCGCTCTGATACATCTGTACAAGCAGGAAGACTTGTCTAAGAGCATCCTCTTGGAGTGGCCACTCTTCTGCAGAAAGCCATGTCCCTGGTTTGTGTGTGGTCTGACTAGAAAAACATTTCTCTGCTGCTTGACTTATGGGAGAATTCAGGACCAGGTAGTCATTGCCTCAGTTTCTGGTGACAAAATGCATCTTCCTAAGAGCAATGCTGCTGGCATGACTATCTTGAGCCTTGTAGGTCCTTAAAGTCAGCTGCTTCCTAGGATCAGGACAGCAATAGCCAAAGCAGTATAAAATCCCTTTAAATGAATAGCACTTTCAATTTTTTAAAGTGATTATTTTTTATGACTAAACTAATATTGCCTCAGTTTTCAGTTGAAGGGGACAATTTCTACAAAAGCACTTATCCTGCACTTCTAGCTTAAGGTGCTGCTCTGAATAGAAGAAGCCTCTTTAATAAGGATCTTTGATTTGTTGGTTCTTAAGTACAGCTCTGAAAACACCAGAATTCTTATCTGCTACTTTAGAAATATGTAATAAACAGAAATAAAACCTGCATACAGCTAGGCTTGTGGCATGTAATATTTATCTTTTCATTTAAATTCAGCAGTGAGTAATAGTGCCATATTACTTAGGAGAATGCCTTGCCAGTGTTTGCTAATCACTCTTCCTAAATGTAACAGATATCCATGGTCCAACAGATATATATGGTCCAACAAATTGTAAGTCAATCTTCAGGTTCAGTGAAAGGCAATATCCTGAAAGAAAAATCACTTTGGCAGTTTGTGATCAGTAAATTGAGTTACAGCCTTGGTACTCTCAGCATCACACTGTTTCATTTAAGAAACATGACCACATAGTTTTAAAGTGAGGACTGGTTTTTTATTTCATTGCAGAAGCCAAGTTAAAAATCATAAAGATAGCAAGAGAGAAACAGCCTGCCTCATCTACAGGAGGAAAAATCAGAAGGTAGCTGTTAAGTGTAAGAAGGAAATAATTATATATAATATATATAATGGTTTATGTAATATATATCATACCAATTATAGCATCAGGCTGATGGTTGTTTAGCAACAGACTTCTGCACTTATTCCATTGCTCTGATCTCTGGATACAAATGGGGTACTAATTTTTTCCATCGTGAGTACCAATTTATCAGAAACATTGAAATGCCTGGTGTTACCTGTATCTGGAAACATCCCTTTCCTATACTTAGGGCTCTAAAGTGTTGCTGAAAGGTGAGACAGAAGTGAAGAAAAGGCCAGGGACTGTCTCACTTTGTGTCTCCCCCAGGGACAGGAAGGAAGAGATGGGTCCCTGCAGGCTCTGCCCTTGCTGCCAGAGCTGGCTCAGCTGAGTACCTGGGATTAACCCAAACAGTGCCCAGCAGGTGCAGGGAGAACCTGCTCCAGTTTTTAATCCAGGGGAACAATGACAGTAGTTGAACATGAAACAACAGGCCTTTTGGCAGAGCCAAAATAACTCAGGAAAAAGCATTTAGGAAATCTTTTATCCCTCACCCCGCAGCAGACAAGGCAGGGCTGGGCTGGAGCCAGCTAAGACTCACCTCACAGCATGTGCCAGGCGAGAGCACAGAATGGGAGAGATGAGCTTTCCTCCTCCTTTGCCACCATGACACCCAGAGCCAGACAGGTTATTTCTGAACTGCTGTCTTCAGGGACTAATTAGCTCAGGCTTAGTTTCAAATGAGCCATGAGACCCTCTTAAGTAAAGCATCAGATTCCAATCACTCGATCCTAGGTCTGACCTACTCAACTCTCTGTGAGGCAGGAGGGAACAGTCTGAATGGGCACTCGGAATGGTTCCCACCTGCCCAAGGGTTTTTCCACAGCGTGGAGCCACCAGCAATCCAGGTCTAGGGGAGCTTGGCAGAGTAGCACCCATCTATTCACCAAACTCCACATCAAAAAGTGTATGCCCTTGGTGCTCCCACCACTGCAAGCAGGAAGGTTTGCTCCCCATGGCTGTGCCTGCCTCCCCAGCCACCTCCCAGCTGTTCGGTGGCCCTAGCATCTCACTGGCTGTGACATCACTGAGCTTGCTAAGCCTCTCCCCACAGGAGAGGGGTCTTCTCCTGGAGGGTGTTTGTATGTGCCACAGTGTCTGACCAGCACCCAAGGGCAAGGAAACAGTGGCAGTGTGTGGTGGGAAGCAGTGGGAAGAGGAACAGAAGTGAAGAAGGAAGATGAACCACATTCTCATTTCCATTCACTGTTCTGTGCTGGCACAGAGGCTCCCACCCTACCAAGAGTCCTGCAGCTGCCTCATTTAAATCAATCAATGAGGTATTCACAAACCAGGAATGAAACTGAGCTTTGAGGGCTTGTCCTGTGCAGGAGTGCTGCAGCCCCTTTGCCAGCCAGATTCAGTACACAGATACAGCACATTTGCACTATACATTGACAGCAATAGAGATGCTGAGAAGTCATCTCACTTGTCCATTTCTTCCCCATCCTCCCTCTTACTCTGCTGTCTTCCCAGAACACTCTCCTCATTTCTCGCCTAGAAAAATCCACTGGCACAGTTTTACATAAGCAAAGACTCCTTTCACAGGAACAGTAGCTCCTCTAATCTTATCGTCCCTGCTCTAAAGGCCTGCATTTCAACCTCTGATCAGGTGCCTAATCATTTTCCATGTCTATTGTGGCATTTCTAGTGCAAGGGGACAGTGACTACGTCAGGCTGCCTTTTCTGCTGGGCTACTGGACCAGTCACACCACCTCACCGTGGTGGCTGGAGGCTCCAGGCACCAGGATTACTGGTTTTCTATGGAAAGAGAGCTGTAGTTTCCTGATGGACAGCCATGACTAAAACTTATCAAAATAATATTTAAAAAAACTGAAAGGGCACTATTTATTGTACCTACAATGCAACCTGGCCTCTGCAGACCAGAGACTCTGGCCTTCCCAGGCCTGCTGAATTGGGACCTCAGCAACTGCATTATTGAATTTCACTTTCTACTGTCAGTGACTTCTTATTGGATCACACAGTGTTCAGTTTTCCTCATTAGTGACCATGTCTGTTTGCCTGTAAAGCACTCAGCATAGTGAGCTTTGCCACAATCAAGTGTCCTTTCATCCCATGCAGCTGTCACGTCTAGACAGGGATTTCCTCCTTCAGACACAGGCAAGGAGGAAAGTGAGGAATCCTTTCAATTACAGACTTTAATACACACCCACTGTAACACCTCTGATTCAAAGCCTCCTGAGCAGAGGGACACATCTGTGCTGGAATAGAAATAGTCCTGTCAGAATAAAGCTCACTATACAAACTAAGCCATCTAATTCCATTATTTTGTTTCACTAAGCCAGCACCCCAAGTTCTAATTCAACAAAGGTCACAGTGGTACACATGTAGCCCATGACTCAAGCACGTGTAGCCATGACCATCAAGTACTGCCTGGCATGTTCAAGTTATGAATGTGCCTGTGAGCTTATGTTTGAACCTTGGCCCTCAGATGTGAAAGAACTCCTTTGGATCTGACGTGGATGTGATGTAAGTAGTTCCTTCTTCAGTTAAATACGTCCTGGAAAGCAGCTGTTTAATAAACTGCAGATGCATTTAGAGGTCTTCACATTTAAGGTTATTTCTTATTTTAAAAGAGACTGTAAGTGTTTATTTCTATCACAGGGTGCAACCCTTCCCAAGTAATTATTCCTGCATCCTGGAGCTTTCCAGCCTCCCTCAGCAACTCCTAAAATCTTTTGACTTTACTGTACAGAAGGATCCTGAAAGTGTTTGGAATAATGTGTTTCCTTATCTCAGTGTGCTTCAGGTGCATAACTCACATGGAATAGCCCCACTGTCCCATTCAGTGCCTGTTCATAAACCTAACAGAAACCAAGTTTAGGTTGAAATACGTATATCCATATATGTGTACATGGACTCCACACACACACACACAGACACACATTTCTTTAAAAAAGGACTTCACAAGGTCTTTGACATGCATGAGGGAATAGCACGAAGTTGTGTCAGGAGAGGTTTAAGCTGAACATTAGGAATGGGTTTTTCATGGCACCAAGCCTGCCAGATTTCAAGAAGTGTTTGGACAATGCATTCAGGCACATAGTGTGACTCCTGGGGCTGTCCTGTGCAGGGCCAGCAGTAGGAATTCAATGATTCTTGTGGGCCCCTTCCAAATCAGGATATTCTATGATATCTCACTACAAGCACACCCAGATATCCGTATCTTTTAACTGTGATGCTGCATCCTTATGGTACCAGGAAATACACTGGACACCTGACACAGCCAGGCACACTCCTGATCCTGCTCCCCACACCTCTGAGGAAAGAGGGAATACCCTGGCATGGGACTCCCCTGGGAAACTGAAACCTGAAGTCAGAAGCACTTTGCAGTCCTGACATGAGCTCAACTACTGACCTGCCAGTTCAGTGCCAGAGTGTTGCCTTTGATATCTGTCAGTGTCTGAGGTGTTAATATCCAATTACAGCAAAAAATGAGCTTTGCAACCAAGGAAAAACTGATGGTGCTTTTCCATAAGATGGGAGATCTTTGTTCCTGGGAGAGAGGTGTGTTTTAATCAACTATGAAATATAGAAAATCACTGTGAGATGTGTTTTCATTAAATTGAGAATGAGAGCTTTTTTTAATGCATTGCTATTCTTCCAAAGTAAAAGAGATATTATACACAGAAAGATATGAAAGGGCAAATTAAACTGTCTAGCGCTGTCAAAGACTAAAGTTATCTTGATCAATATCTGATACCTCACTAAGTTTCAGAAACACAATTTACCTCTCTCCATTTTATTCCATTTTACACATCCATTGACATGGCTTTTTATGCTTGTTTTTTTCAGTCTGTGGCAGGCTGCTGAGTGAGTTAAAAAGGCTGACACAAAGAATGGCAGCAGGCATTACCCTCTGCACCTCAGTATATAGGATCCCCCTGCCTCTGTGGGGATTGGATTACTGCTGAGTGAGAAGGCCTGCATGGGCAAAAATACCCTGAGAAGAGCCCACTTCCTGACTTCCCATAATAAGCAGCAACAAAAGAAAATCTGCCACGTGTACCTGTGGACAGTGCTTTTCTCTTCATCCTTCACATAGGCTTGGGGTGTCCCTGCCTCAGCAAGCTGGGGTGCTTTCACTCACTCAGGAGGAGCTGCTGGGCTCCAGGAGAGTGGGAGCAGAATGTCCTTCTTCTCCAGCAACTGCAAGAGAGGTGAAACCAGCCATCATCTCCTCCTCCACAGCATCACAGAGGCCTTAGCACACTGGGCCTGCCTCCTGTCACCAAGAGGTTTGTCACCTCTCCTGACTGCCTGGTAATGGTACTCAGGATGATGGGGACAAGCTGGCAGTGCCCACCTGCCCAGAAAAGGAGAGTCCATCCAGGGAGTGGGAACTGTGGGGTAAGAGTCAGTCAGACTTTTCCAAGTGCCACTCTGGTGCCTTGAGGGACACTCAACCATAGCCATGATGGAGGTCACCTCCTGCTTTTGGCAATCTCCCACAGCTGTTCCCAGCACCGCTTTCCTCACCCTTCCTGCAAGCACATGAAGATATATTCATCATATCCTGGCATCATTTCAAATCCTGCTAGGCCAGGCAGCCCGAAATTACTGTTTGGAACACGGTGGCAGTAGGGCGGGAGGCTCCTCCAGAGCTACACATTGCAAGCCTTAGGGAAGAGGACACTGAGAAGGGCTTTGTGCTACACTCAGGCCACTTCCATCTCACATATGCCCTCAGACACAGTCTTGTACCAGCGGAGAGAACTCCCTCACTTGCTGACCTCACAGAGCTGCCTCACGGGCTGCTCACAAACAATGCATATTTCAAGCATGGCTCAGAAACATCTCTGAAAAGTCACATTTCCTAAGGGACATTGATCTTGCAGCACCTGTGTGTTTAAGCAAGGAGGGCACTGCTGCTAGTGGGCATGGCCTTGCCCAGGTGCAGGCATTTTCCAAAGTTTTCCATAAGCTCTGTGGGGCACACGGAGAGGTGCTATCCTCACCTCCACAGCACTTTTGCTTAAGTTGCAGAGCAGATGCCTTTCATAAAGGTGGTGTCCCTTGCACAAAGACTTATTTATTTATATATTCCTGACTGATTGATCCCAAAGGATGTCACTCTGTAGGTGTTTCTGTCCCATGGATGTGCCCTCCACAGCACTGGGGACAAGCTTCCCCCAGGAGCCTGGGGTGCAGGCTAGGCTTCAAACTCTACCTCAGAAATGAACTGAGCAGCTCAAGCTGAGCTCCAGTGCTGCAACATTTTCATGGGTTGATGTTACTGACCTAGCAGTTTTTCACAGGCTCATTTGAAATGAGGGCACTGCCTAGGCTGTTTACACAGTGCTGCTGCTCTTTCCCTTCTGATGGGTATTTTGATGGGGATTTCTCCCATCCAGAGAATATCTGGGGAAGAATTTTCTGAAGGGAGCAGCTGACTGGCAAGGGATCCAGCCACCTTCAAAGCTGTCATGTGAGATTTTTCACAGGATGCCAGAGAGGGCACTGAAATCATCAAGATCACAGGTTTTCCAGGCATGGATTCCTGGTCATCCTACCTCTTAACTATTAACACAAGCATTACTTCACAGTGAACAAACTCTACCCACTCCCCTTGCAGAGATGTGGCATAGGGCTCCTGCAACATTTAATGCTATTTAATCTCTCAGACTGGGGCTTTAATGAGACCTAAATGCTGAGTTTGTGCTAGACTGTCCAGGGGAAAGTTTGTTTCATCCTGCAGAATTCTTGTAAGAATACCTGCACATTTGTATGGGTATTCCCATGTGCTGCTTTTTGAAAAAGCACCCCATTAAGTTTTTGACCAAAGATTAAATAGTATAAACATGAGAAGGGATGTTTGGTTTTGGGTTTTTTCCTGCTGTATTTTATTGGCTGCAATAAGCACAACATCAACACTGCAAATGAAGAATGGGAAGTTCCAAGACTGAACATATCCCATCAATTTTACTTATGGCAAATGTCCATTTGTGCCTCCTCTGAACAGAACAGAATGCATTAAGGATGATGCCTGTAATCCCTTGAGGCTCAAGATGTTCTAACCAGTCCTTGTGGCTTGGAAAATCCTTTTATCAATTGTCTGCAGATTAGTTAAAAGACCTGGTATCATATAAATGGAGTAGTGAATGTACATATATCTGCCAAAGATGCAGTCTTATTTTCACAGCTGGTTAGGGACTAGAAGGAGTAAACTGGGAAATAGAAGACCTTCTTGATTAATACTTCAGTCATTTTCTTCCCTTGATTTTTCTCAGCAGTTTCTCAACATCTGTAAGATGCAGCAGAAGGAATCCTACACTTACTACATTCCTGCAGTTCTGGCTAAGAGGGGAACCCAGTAGGATCTGGGAAGACCATGCACTTCAGAATGCAGAGCCAGCAATAGGCCATCCATGCAGATGAACACCTGACTTTCAACATGTGTTAGCTTTACCAATACAGCTACCACTGGGGTTGCTTTGGTGCTTCTGCTGAACCAATTACTCACGGAATGAGCAGGAACAATGCAGGCTAAGTTGTCTGCACTTAGCATGGGAAACTGTCAGGACAAGTAGCACATGACTAAACCTTCATCAAGCTGATTTAAAAAAAAAAAAGCTACTGGCACTGGAGAATTCAAGGTTCCTTACAAAAAGAAAAAAGAAGAAAGAAACAAAGATAATTGAGGTGAGTGTATTTGGAAGCTAAAGAAAAGGATGTAACAGCGGGAGGAGGCAAAGCAACACTTGACATATTTCAGGTATTATCAGCCTCAAACATTAAACTAGAAAACTTGTGAAAGGAGATCAGAACAAGAATCCATAGGCACAGGAACTTAAAGGAGTAGATCTTCATGAAACTATGAAATCTCTGCCTTCAGATTGCCCAGAATCTGAGGCTCTTGGCAAGGTCTGCAGGTGAAACTCCTTGGTCTCACACAGAGCATACCCAGCGGAGCAGACTGGCAGAAGAGACACTTTGCTGCTAATAATTTTCTTGCTAACTATTTAGTTTCACTTCTTTGGTAGCAAACAATGTTGGGACATATTTAAGAGATGACAATGTGACATTTCTGACCACTGTGCTACTCCAAAATACGGAGATGGTCTGCAAATGTCAAGGAATGGTAGAGTGGCAGAAACCAAACTCTTCTCTACAATGCTCCACTGAAACAAATCAGAAAGAGGACAGAGAGAGATCAGTCCACAAAAGAGAAGAACCCAAAATGGCATGCTGCATTATCCAGCCTCTCCTTGAATGATTTGGCTGGAGTTACCTGAGGGCCTTGCCTGGTCAAAAATCAGCACACCCAGGTCAGGTCACTTGGAGTGCACATAGTGAGCAGTCTGAAGAAAATTTGCCTGCCCCACCACACGGAAGGAGGAATACTCTTGAGAGCTGAATAAAAACACTGTGAAACTGTAAGTGCACGTCTGTATTAAACCCTGCAAGCCAGCATACATTACTTTGTAGGTGAGATCTGGGACTGGGACGTTGCACATAAACACTTTGTAATATGAACTTAAACATGCACTGCCCTGCATTGCTTGTGCAAAGAGAAAACAAACAATCCAGTTCAAAAGACAGCATTTAGTTGGTTGCACATTTCCTCTAGGCAGAGGGGGAGACAACAAACAGCTGATGTTAATGATACTCTTTGATATAGGCATAAACTCACAGGAGTGAGAGAGCTGCAGGGACTAAACAGAATTATCTGCTGTGCCTATACTGGCACAGCCTCCTCCATCCCCTCTGTGGGCTGGCTCACTGCAAACACAAGGGCTGCTGCCATAATGTGGTCTTAAAAGTTCCTGAGAGTCGCCACAGCAAATGTCATATAATGCTGCACTGGCAGGGATAGGGCTAGATAACATAGCCGGATTCTCTCATTTCTGCAGTCCTAGGAAAATGCCTTGCCACTTAAAAAATATTTAACTACAGTGATATCAAAGCATCTACTGAGATATGTTTCTGCTGCATTTCATTTCCAATAGTAAATATTGAAAGGAAGATTTTTAAGAATTCTTACAGATTGATGCAAAATCAATGCAAACCCATTACTTTCTTCCAAATCTTCTTTGACAAATCAACTGACTTACCTCGCTGATCAATTGATCTCACCTCCTTTTTTGGAGATACAAATTAATTCCTAACCACATGAGAGCCTATAACTTCAGCTCAGCATTTAGACAAGGCCTAGAGCTCAAAGTGAGCAGAGCATCTAAGACAATGGCAAGTTCATAAACACAGTTTGCCACCATTGGGTCCTAACCTGATTTGGATACAGTTCTGCTCTGGGCTAAATCTGATCTTGATCCAAACTGAAGGCTTAGAGATCTCCCCTAACCTGGAAATGGCTCATTTTCTTAAGGGTTAACATTCTAAACTCACTGGCCAGAAACCCTACAGTTCTTTCCTTTGGGGAAAAACATCAACAAACACCAACAAAACAAATAAACAAAACTCCAAATGAAACAAAAGAAAACCCACTAAAACCAAACAGCAACCCACAACCCCAAAATCAAAGTAAAACCCACAGGGAGGATATAAAATTGGAAGGACTGAAAGCAGCAATTAAACCACAAAATAAATAGCACCATAAATTCCATCCTGCACATGACCTTTCCCTAGGTCATCTTTTCACCACCCCTTTATTAGCTCTGTTCCTGTCCATCATGCTATCAAGCACAAGGCCAAAACCTCACCGTGTGCCCTGGCACAAGCTGGTGTGGGCATGATGCAGTTTGCCAAGCCTGCCTCCTTCTGACTTTATCACCAACTTGCCTCTTGACTCCACAGTGTGCCTGATGTCATTGCTCAGACATCCTCTGTCTGATTTGCTGCAATTGGCAAAGACCTACAAATTCCCCATGAAAACAAGTCCTCCAACTTGTGAGTGTAATGTTACTATCCTTAGTGTCTTCCCAGAATGCTGCAGTGTAATGATCTTCTTTTTTTGTATTTGTTCTTGAGTTAATGAGATTAATTGTGGAACAGACATTTGAGACACCTGTGTTTTTAGATCCAATCTCCAAAGGGCTTTGCTTGCTGAAGTATTCAGGTGATCAAGACGAGGCTGCATGTCCGAAAGTTCAAAGGTTAACTCTAGGATGACCAATCCCAGATAAATAAGTCTTGTAATTCTACAGAGTCTTAGGATTGCACGTAGTGGATGAAATCCTGTGCTTCAGCTTTCTTGTTGTCATCTTCTTGAACTTATTCATGTCATATAATCTATTGCTTTATAAGAGCTGAGGAGAAAAGCCAAATACGTCTGGGGCTAAAAGCTGTCATGTGCACTTCAGCAATCTGTTGCCCTCGCAGCATCTTGTGAAAGATCTTCCACTTGGCAATCAAAGTGCCCATGTAAAAGAAATGCATGCTTTGTGACATGCAACACAACTTTCACTGGAGGTCAGATACCTGACATGTTTAACTTCACCTAGCAAGAAATTCTCAGAGGAGAAATAGGTCAGAACATTCTTAATGGTGTATCAGAGAAGTGCTTATGAGGCTCAGCTTTGTTTAAATTACAGATTTTAAATGAGTTCATGTACAACACGTGTGTCACTACCTGTACCATTCCTGAGTCTTCTCTTCCAGCCTATAAAATGGCTGCAAGAGCCATACCCATACAGTTTTATAACAGCTTTGATCCATTAATTC
The DNA here is from genome assembly GCA_037013685.1 of Acridotheres tristis. Lineage (NCBI taxonomy): Eukaryota > Metazoa > Chordata > Aves > Passeriformes > Sturnidae > Acridotheres > Acridotheres tristis. The sequence continues at coordinate 77,577,226 of CM072884.1, forward strand.
CCACTGAGTTCCAGCTAAGTGACTAGAGGGCACAAAAAACCCAGTGAGTCAGGTGTTTCAGCCTTATTCAAAAAGCGTTCTTAGTTTTGTCACCATTTAATGTTATAGTTTCCATGCATCTCTGTTGAAAATTTTACAACCAAAACTTCAGAGCATGAACAGGTGCGAGAGAGATCATTCAGGCCATACTTAATCATTGCTTTTCAGGAAGCTGTAGAAGACGCGAAGAAATTCTTACACTTGTGAGAACTCAGGTGAGAATACACTTGATCAGGACTGAAAAGTCCTGAAAAATGTTGTTTCTGGCTGGTCTTTCCTTGGGAGGGAGATTGCAGATAAGAAAGAAGGGTGATCAAATATCATCTCCCAAGATATGCTCAGATTGGTCCTAGATATGGCACAAAATGCAAGAACACACATTTACCTGCATTTGCAAGGGCATGTAGCGATAGGACAAAGGGCAATGGCTTTAAGCTGAAAGAGACTAGGTTTAGGTTGGCTATTAGGGACAAATTCTTCACTGTGAGGGTGATGAGGCACTGGGACAGGTTGCCCAGAGAAGCTGTGGATGTTCCATCACTGGAAGTGTTCAAGGCCAGGTTGTACGGGGCTCTGAGCAACCTGGTCTAGTGGAAGGTGTCCCTGCCCTTGGCGGGGGGGCTGGAACTTGATGATCTTTAAGATCCCTTTCAACCCAAGCCATTCTATGATTCTGTGATTACCAAGTGCATCAAATGCTAACAACTTCAAGCACTGATGCATGAACCACAGGAACGGAGATGAATTCATTAGTTGGATGAGCACTGAGTGCAGCTTTGCATGACATCAGGAGGATTTAAAATATTCGGCGACAGCTTTGCAAGCATTTCTCAGAGATCACTTCCAGCCTAAATGATTCTGTGGTTCTATGATTTTGTCTGCCTAAATTTAAAAAGTGACCTGGAGGAATGATAATTGAGGAATGTAAAAAGTGAAAATGGCCTAGGATCTTGCAGCAAGATGAAAAATGTACACAGTGCCCATATTTAGGGCATGTAGCATGATGTTTATAATTATAACTATCAATAAACTCCGGATATGTAACTTGGATGACTGATGACACAATTGCAGAGGGTATCTGATTTTTGAACTGAGAATTAAATGTTGAAGAGACTCAAATCTTAAAACAATGTTCACAGCAAAAGTAATCCTAGCAGTAGCAATAACGCTCTTTACCATCCCTAACCATGCTAACCTTTTAAAAAAGCAACAGATAGAGTGAAACTTCAGAACAAAAACATACATGGAATTGAGCTCAGCATCCAAAGATTGTATGAACATGCCAAAACTATTAATTCTTTCCTTGCACCAGTGAGAACAGAAAAGTTTGTTCCACTGGCTCCTGGCCAGAATAACCAGAGCGACCTCCTGCCAGCAGTGCCCTGTGCAGTCCCAGCACACGCAAGAACTGTAACAGCTGCCACTGGAAAACAAAGTGGTCGCATTTATCAAGAACAATGAGGGAATTCAAAATCCCTAACAAAGACTCTGAGAAATGAATAGCATCCAAATTTGCCATGCAGTAGCATGTGTTATGATGACACCTTCCTTAATTAAAAGAACTTCCATTTAGCACCACAACTACAAAGTCAGAAATGTTCCCAAAGAGACTCATGCACAGGGACAGAAGTTGTTTATACACTACACGTTTGTCACCTGACGTTATCTGTGTTCCCAGTGTGACCTATATAATGCTACGAAAGGCACCAGTTCCCTGTACATGGCACAGTTTCATAAAAATAGGTGTCTAGCACATACACTTTATATATTTATTATATATTATACATTGCATATCAGTAACACACTTACTATGCAAATGTGTAACTGATACATGACAGTCTGAATCGACTAAACACAGGTGGGCTTACTCCTTCATCCAGTGCCAGTGACCAAGTTCTCCAGATTGTCATGGAGACCTGGGGAATCACAGATGCCATGCTAAAGTCCTGTATTTTTTTACGTTAGAGGGTTCTGCTTATCACCTGCCCATCACTTCACCTTTCATGGAGGACCTCAAAACTTCTTCAGAACCTCAAGAAATAGCTAAAAATTAAGCAGTGTCATGGATATCACCACTTTTAATCATAGGAAATTATATTGGCTAATCAGGTAATAGTTTGCTGATCAGTTTCAGAAAATTATTAAAGGTTACTTTTGATACCTGTGAACACAGCATGTCCATGTGCTTGTGTATATCCACATCCTCAGAGGAAAAAAAAAATGGTTCCTTCTCAAAAGTCAAGTTTGTAATTTAGAAGGAGAGTTGAACTTTTACAACAAATGTGTGTGTCTCCAGCCTAAAACAAACAAACAAATAAACAAACAAACAAATATTTTCTGGTCTTCTATTAAAAAGTGTAAGAAAATAAAATAATATTTCTGAGTCTAATGCCCTTAAGATATTATTTATTTTACACTGAAATTCAGACCCCCCCCAACATATGTTTTTATACTTTTATAATTGTTTTTATACATTCCTCTGAACAAATGTATTCCAACAAAAGATTAATGGAAAAGGTCATCGCTATTGTTCCCATTGTGTGTTAATCTAAGTCTCTGGTATGAAATGTTGTATTTATAATCCAAAGAAAAGAACGGGGATTGTCTGATGTGCTGCTGAAAGTTATCAGGTCCCAAGTTTAGACCGGGGATAATGTCATTCTTTTATAAACAGCCACTGTTTCTTCAAACCCAGCTGCCTTTGGCATATCAAATCTGTCAGAGGTGCTTACAGCAGTGCATAGGTTATTATAACACTCAACATATATTCCCATTGAGAAATGGCAAATCACATACCTTCAATGATTTTCATATTTGATGACAGACTTAGATTATTATGCACTATATCGTTTCCAGAATAAACTTCTATTTCCAGGGATGATGTAAGGTTAAATTTATGAAACAATGCCATGCTCCAAAGTAACCATGTTTTCTTAGATGTTAAATTAAAAACATTTATTCAGATGTTCAGAAAAGATTAATAATTGGGTTTTTTGGAGGCGCTTTAACTTAGACTACTATTTAATATCTAAGTGTGCAAAAAAAAGTATAAGAATTTTCAATACTCTTGGAAGGGCATACAACTGGATTTCAGAATAGTTACTCAGAACACTTGAAAACCAACAAGAATATATTTAAATGTCCCCCTAAACCCAGAAAGACCTAATTTGGAATAGTTTGATATGAAAATTTCTTTATGATGCCAAATTAAAAAAAAAAATCATTTGCATGTTAATTAATGCATTTTATTAAATATGCAGAACTCAATATAACCCAGAATTTATCCATCATAAAGAATTTTCCCATGAGTTGGAATCTAATATATGTATTTATAATTCAATTCCTAGCATTTGACATACTAGCAGTACCTGGGGTCATTATCTTCCAGAAAAAATGTTACAGCAGGAAAAATGTGGCAAAAATGTACTAGTCCAACCCTATTGTCATGGACCAGATGATTAAAGAATGACAGAGTCTCTCGTTCCTTCCTCACACATTCATTTCATCACAGAATCACACAACAGTTTGGGTTGGAAGGGACCTTTAGAGTCATCTAGTTCCAGCCCTTCTGCTGTGAGAAGGGACACCTTCCACTATACCAGGTTGCTCAGGGCCCCATCCAGCCTGGCATTTGCGTTGTTTTCAACTCTGCTGGGTATTAGCTACCCTTCCTCAAAGACTGTGTCTGCACACAAGAATTTCAAGTGTTGAAAAGAAAATGAACAGAGAAAATACAAAGCAAACTGGTAGCAGCTTGCTGTATGCAGAGAACATAAGAAAGTAGTTTTTCAGTGGAGAGGGGTTACACGGGTAGATTTAATGGGATACATGTTCTTCAAGGACTGCTCTGGACACAGTATGTGAGTAAAGCAGGACAAATACAACAGGTAGACTTAAGAGGGAGAAAAAATTAAAGAGAATACAAAAAGCAGATCAAGAAATGAGCAAAACAAAAATATAAACTATACCAGAGCACATAAACATCTGCTAGGTATAGAAATGAAAGCAGTAATGAAAAAAAACAGAAATTATATGAAGTTTTTCTTAACCTTCTTCTTGCATGCCTGTTCTCTAGGTTGAGGTTGTAACTACTTTGAGACAACAAATCTTAGTCCAATTTTGTGAAGTATCTTATTTACAAAGGCTTAACTGGTGTGAACTACTAATTAGAATAGTGTGATCTCCAATCAAGATAAATTAATCTGACATTTCCCCAGTCTCCTGGACTCCCCAGATGTGAGCTACAGCTCCAGGAGCAGCTGCCTGGACACCATCTGTGGTCCAGCTTCCAGTGGAAGGTGCACAACTCACGCAGGCTGTGCCAATGACTTTCACTCAGCTTTGCACTTCTGCATCTCACTTTAGCTTGGCATCTTTTAGGCAAGGTAGAAATACAGTCAAATAAATCTCCCTGTAAATCTCCCAGGTTCTCCACTTCTGTCTTTCATACTTACTATGATAATGCTGGACTGGGAATTGGCCTGTGAGGCAGCAGGATGGTCACTGAGACAGCAGCTCAGAACGTGGGCTACCCTGCCAGGTTCACTTCTCAGAGGGCTGCAATATTTCAATCCCAGTGTTTGACAATGTCCAGCTGGCAGGCTGACAGTGAGACAGAGCACAAGCCAGAGTGTGCTTATTTTCCAGTACATGAACATATGAAAAACAACATTCTGCTTGGTGATGACATCTTCAATCAGCTAAGTAACAGGGCACCTTAATTGATATAAGTGAGTTTTATACACTGATACTGGAGGAAAACATAAGCTCTGGATAAATACCTTGCAATAGAGGATTTTGGATTTTTTTTTTTTTTGGCCAATGAAACACTCAATATACAAATACTGCACACACTGTTGTATATTGTTGGTGCTGTCTTCACCAGTTTAGCGCTGCATTTTGAACACAGTAAGTTATTTACTGTCCAACAGAGCACAGCCCAGGGGACAGATGTGTGTTGGTACCTAGAAAACCAGGCATTGAGTGTCTCTCCCCTCTTTGTCAATGTCACATAGATCGAGTGTGCCGACACTGCCAGAAAACTTTGCCTGATGTCAGTCTGGACATCTAACCCTCTGTACTTGGCACTGCTGAGTCCACACCCTGAATCCTGTGTCCCTTTCTGGGCTCCTCACTTCTGCACAGACACTGAGGTGCTTGAGCAAGTCCAGAAAAGGCAATGGAGCTGGTGAAGGGTCTGGAGCACAGGTGTTGTGAGGAGCAGCTGAGGGAGATGGAGGGAGAAAAGGAGGCTCGGGGGTGACCTTATGACTCTCTACAGGCACCTGAAAGGAGGCTGCAGGCAGCTGGGAGGTGGTCTCTTCTCCCAAGCAACCAGCAACATGGCAAGAGAAAATGGCCTCAAGCAGTGCCAGGCGAGGTTCAGGTTAGACATCAGGAGCACTTTCTTCATGGAAAGGGTTTCTACACATTGCAATGAGCTGCCCGACGAGGTGGTGGAGTCGCCATCCCTGGAAGGAGCTCAAGAAATGATTGAATGTGGCACTCAGTGCCTGGTCTTGTTGACTTGGTGGTGTTCAGGCGTAGGTTGGAGTCAATGGTATCAGTGGTCGTTTCCAACCTAAATGATTCTGTGATTCCATAACTCATTATTAACACCTCATCTGTACTCCCTGAAGTCAGTAAGAACCTGACTTTCTGAACAATCCCTGAACAATTGGCTTTATTTGTGCTGAATTGCCACCTAGCAGTCCGTGGAATTTTTGTACACATGGGTGAATAAAAACAATTTATGTGGAGCATTATTTATTTATGGGTATTTTATTTATTTAACACGGCCTAATCGTGTCCACCCACACCTCCCGATCCTCCGTGCAGGCCGCGAGCCCCGGGGGCGGGGCCGCGCCGGCTCTGACCAATCAGCGCCGCGGCAGCGGGGCCGCGGGGCGAGACTGGCGCGGGGGACTGTCACTCACGTGACGTCACGGCCGGGATGAGCGGGCAGGTGGAGGTATGGCCGCCGCCCGTGGGATGTGCGGGCTCCTGCCTTCCTTGGGGATGGATGTGCGGGCTCCTGCCTTCCTTGGGGATGGCACCCGTGGCAGCTGCCCCTGCCCTCTGAGGAGGCCCTGGAGCTGGGCGGGGGGGCGGGGTGGGTGCGCTGCCGCCTTTGCCTTCCCAGGAGAGGTGTATCCATGGCTGGCGGGTGTGCCGCTGGCCTTGCTCATCCGCCGTGCGCTTGCCTGGCCCTGCCGCCCCGTCCAGGGACTGCGGAGGCCGCAGCTCGGCACGGCCGCTGAGGGAGCACCGCCTTCGGCTGTGAGCTCTTCTGCAGCGTGCTGCCAAAGAACGCCTTCGGGACACAGCAGTGACTAAAGCTGAGCTTGTTGCTCTCTGAAGGTGCACTTGTGCTGCCCAGTCTCCGTTCATTCTGCAAAACATAAGCAGCTCTTGTGTCTGATCAGCTCCTCCAGCTGTCTGTGCTGATGGAAGGAGGCCCTGTGTCCCCCTGGATCTTTGGCTGACCCTGTGCTGTCTCCTGTCCCTGGCGAAGGTTCAGTCCTTGCCTCTGTGCAGGCTGCTGCTTCACTCTGTGGTTAGCAGTGTGTGATTTCAAACTGTTTGCTAGGCTGTGTCTTAATGTCACATTCTTATCATTTAGGCAGCTAGTTAGGTCTGGAAAAGCTAGGCATGGATACATGGGGTCAGAATCATATCAGTTTATGCTTTGAAGCTTCATTTTCAAATGTAGAACATAAGGTGTAGAGTCATAAAGTGACTTGCCCATTATTGTATGGAAAATCTTTAAACCAGAGGTGCAGTTACTCATTTAGTACTCTTAAACAGAAGAAATAAAAACAGGCTGGCAATTTTGGTTTACTTCTTGTCTGATTTATGTGTAGACGTGTAGAACTGGGAACACTTTGTTCTTGTTTTTTATAATATTGGGGTTTGTTTCATTTCTAGGTTAAAGTGAAAATACCTTTTGGAAACAAATACCTTGATGCTGTCTTTTCTGTCCCCGAGAAGAAACCAATATACGGAGTGATTCTTACTCATGGAGCTGGAGGAGACATGAACTTCCCTCACTTAGTTTCCTTGGCAGCCTACCTTGCATCCCATGGAGTTCTGTGCCTGCGGTTTACTTGTAAAGGCCTTAATGTTGCTTACAGGGCTAAGGCTTTCAAAGCAGTTGTGGTAAGGAGTGACCAAATTCTTGGACCAAAGCTTAGATCCATGGGTGTTGTCTTCCAGCTTTCTTAAATTACAGCCAGAGATTAGTCAAGCAACAGTGGGAAAATGAGAACCAATGTTTAGGTAAATGGAGCAGTGTGTGTGAACAGAAACAGCGGAAGCAGTTCTTAGGTGGGCAACAGCTGGAACAGCTGCCACAAACATGTGGGTTTGAGTTCAAGGAGAAAGAAAAGCTTGACAAAAACCAAGGGTGTTTAATGGGAAAATTTAGAGCTTGCAAAAAGTGGAAGAATTTAGGATGCAAACGAGCTCAGTGAAGAATTTAGGATTGATTGGCTTGCATTGAGCAGGAGGCATTTTTATAGGGAACAAAGTCCAGTTCTAAAGAAATTTGGTATTATATCATTGTGATTATATGTACACTAATTTGAAGTCAGACTTTGCTGTCTTTAATGGGCATCTCCAGTCTTTATGGAAGAAGCATGATGTTGTTAGTGCATTTATGTTAATAAGCTGCTATGTAAAGGTAATTTGAAGGCATCTGCTAGGATAGCATCTCATTAGTTATCTCCTAAAACCTGAAAAAATGTTGCTGAATTTTATCTTTTCTGTTGGACTTAACTGATTGTGTCACAAACTTTTAATTGCATATACATAACCTCAATGAAGGGCATTTTTGCCAACCTGCTTTGCCTTTTGATGGGCGAGTAGTGTGCATGGTGGTCTGTTACTGTAACTGAGTTGATATATAGTAAACACTTATGTTTTGGTAACTTGATAGGGCATCTGATATTTTAGACTTGCTGAGAACTAATGTGAAATTCATTATGTTTATGTTGTTGCTGGAAAATGTTATGAAACCATTTGTGTGATAAGACCCGAGAGAGCACCTTGTATGTATCTGTTCTTTGTTTAATCTGCAGTGCTGGAAGACCTTCCCATTTTCTGTGTAGAAGCTACAAACAGAAGAGATCCCCAGCTTCCCAGCTGTCTTAATTCTGACTTGTAATGCTTCTCTTTCTTTTATTTCTTTAGGAATACTTAAAACTTTCTGATGATTATAAACTTTCTGGTGTTTTCCTTGCAGGTATTGTTTTTATTATCAATAATTTTCTCTATTATCTCTAATAATAGCAATCTGTAAGTGTTCCAAGTCTGTCCCACTTTGGTGAGAAGTGAATGAACCCTCCTTATGATATCATAGATCATACTGCACAAGAGGAGAGAAAGAGCAATAGATTGTATTTTCTGGGTGCTTTGGGAGAAAACTTCCTCGTCACTTAAAAATTTATAGGGCATGAATTTTCTGATTATCCATGTGTGCTTTTTAACTGCAGGTCTTGAAGAATTCTGGTTACTGGTAAATGGAAAACAGTTCTCCCAAAACAGATTTTGGTAATTAAAACCTAGTGGCAGATAAAAAAAGTCAGCTATGTTATGTGAAAAGAGGAATAGATGGGGGGGGGGGGGTTAGGAATATCTTGATGAGGGGAATTCTTAGTTTTCTCTTAAGTGAAACCAAATCTGTGCTGCTATAAGAACTAGCCATTTGTAACACTCAGTTACAGTGCACTGTCAGCTCATATGCCTCCTCTTTGAGGAGATACTTTGATATTCCTGTTACTGACCGACGTCATGTTCAAGTTCACACTTCTTCCCCTCCCTTCTACTTTTACTTTTAGGCTGAAGTTCAAAGTGTGCATAAACACTTGCTGGATTTGTTTTGTGAGCTAAGTGAAATCGAGCACAGCATTTTGTTTTGAATTTGAGCAAATTGAGGTTGCATGAAAATAATGATACAGGATAATATGGCTATCCCAAATTTCCAGGCTCTGGAGCGTAGGACCTCTCTTCCCTTGTCCCCAGGATGGGCTGTTGTTTCTTACAGTATTGCAAGGGATCTCTATCTATTTATATTTTCTTTTCCCCTTCTTTTTTAAGCAGGGATGAAAATGTTACAACTGGACAAATACCTTAGCAGAAAATGTTGAAATTAGGATTAATGTTTTTCATGAAGTAGAACATCCCTAGCATTTCGTGTCACTTGAAATATACTCAGTTGGATTGGTTTTGGGAGTTTACTGAACCAGAACGTAGATGAGGTAACAGCAGACAATACTTTTTTTCCTTTATTTCTACATGGGAGAAAGGCCGTTCCATGGGCTCACGAGCTGCTGCCTCTGTGATACGTCAGCTGAGCCAGGGTGATGATGATGATGATAGTTTCATTCAAGGTCTCGTGTGTTTATCTTACCCATTGCATCGACCAAAGCTGCAGTCCAAGCTCCGGGATGAGGATTTATTACTGATCAGGTGTCCAGTACTGTTTGTCTCAGGATCAGCAGATGAGATGTGTGAAAAAGTGAGTACCCCTGTAAATCCTGCTATGAAAGGGCAGTCTGGAGGAGCAGCAATGAGCCTCAGTGATGCCTGTATGTCACCTGATTAACAGCCTTCCCTAAGTAGGTGTCTTCTGAGGGAAGCCTTGTGTAGAAAACTTCATCAGACACAAGGAAGCCTGGCAGTGCTTCCTTTTGCTGCTTAAGACTTAATGGATCATGCTTGATCTTCCACTTTAGCAAGCTCATCTTTGGGTCACTGAAATAGCCCTGATTTAAATTGTTTAGACAGGAATGAACAAATAAAAAGTGACCTATGGAAGGAGTGAGTTATTTGCTATTTTGTTTTAACCATTTCAATTTACAAAACCTGGGCTGTGCCACCAATTTCACATTGGTCACATTTTCATGGCCAGTTCCTCCAGCAAAGCAGTTCTACCCCCAAGCCGGGCTTCTGTGGCAGAAAGTGATATTTTTGTGGAGATAAAGAGCAGGTGTACAGAGGTAGGGGAAACAGTGCTTTTCTGCCATGTTTTCTTGCAAACAGGTATCTGTTGTTCTTGAACAGGTCAGCTTGAATCTGGGGCTAGGTGCAATTGGCGTTTTCCATGCTTGGACAATTTCTGAGGAGTCATAGTGCTTTTGTGAGGACTTGTCACCAAAATAAGTCAGGCTAGTCACCAGCAGATCCTTGGAGTGCCCTCTTAGTGGAGGAATCTTTGACTTTGTGAACTGTTCAGGTTTTTAGATCTGTTTGCTGAGAAATTTCAACAGTGTCAAAGCCACTCCCTAAGGAATTACATTGCTACACTGCCTCTGTAGACAAATCTGGCTTCAATTCTCTAATTTTACTGCCAGCATTACCCTCTGACAGTTAATATACATTCCTTTGTCAGTATGGGGAGGGTGCCTGCACAGGGCTGTGACCTGTGCAGGTTCTGAAGTTCTAATTTTCTGCTGTTCTCTATTTGAGTGAGGGCAAAGCTTTGAGCAGATCCCAGTATTCATTTCCTGAATAGAGAATACATCCAATTTTCCCATCAAAGGTGTTTTTCAAGTGCACTCAGATCTATTTGGTTTTTAGGAGCTGCCTATTTTGCATTACACAGGCAAAGCAGGAGACATCTAGGTGTTTCAGTTTGTAGCAGCCAATTCTCTAATACTTGCCTTCTTATTTTCTCCACAGCAATTGCTAGAAGGTGTGGTGAGCAAAATGAAAGCCCCTAAAAAAATCCATTGGATTGATGAAGCAAACCATGGGATGGCAGTCAAAGGACGAACAACAAACGATGTCATGGAAGAAATAAATGAACAAGTTTTTTCTTGGCTTAGAGAGAATGTTCAACTGCAGCACAAATAATTTGCAGTCTCTGAGCAGCATCTTCATTTATTTTTTCCTAAATATGGCAAATAAGGGGTTTGTTCATTTATTTTTTCCTAAATGTGGCAAATAAAGGGTTGTTATTTTTTAGAGCCATACTTTTTTTAAAAAACAATCTTTCCAGAGGTCGAAGTGCAAATGTACATAAAACTATATTAATTTTAAAAATATGCAAAACAATAAAGACCTTGAAGGACAGAAAATATATCATGACAGCATTGTTCTCTATGTTTCTATGCAAATAACCATATACAATACTTGGGAATGCAGAGGATTAAGTAATGCTTTTTGAGCAATAGTTGAAGTAATATACTGGAAAAAATCAACTTGGACAGTGTATCTTTAGGAGTCTTCATTTTCTGAGTGTATAACTGATGCTGTACTCACTTACAATTAAAACCTACTGATTTGTAGGGTTCTGCCAGTACATCCCCTGAGGCGGGTGAGCCTGGTGTACTATTTTGCTTTGGTGCTGTGTGCTGGCCTTCCCAGGTGCTTCCAAACCAGTGAGGCAGGGAGAGGAATCTTTGGTTGTTTACAGTGCCTGCCCCCTTAGGGAGCCAGATTCTGCCTGTGTGGGGAGGAGGAGGAGGTAGTGCAGGCACAGCTGGGCATATGGAGCAAAGAATATGGTTCAATTTTGAGAAGTCCCCTTCAAGAATATCCTTTCTGTAGAGGACTGATCAGAGACACCCTCTGATAAATAAAAACTGATACACAAATGGTGTTTAGTGATGGAGGAACTCCTAGAGCAGGAACTAGTTCTGCATCCATTGTGACAGGAGGAACTTGGGTCCCTGTCTGAGCTCTTACACTGAAGAGTGGATGAAAACACTTTGTGTATACTGGCAGCTGCAGCATGTCTCATTATGGGCTGTGAGTAACCTGTTGGTAAAACTAAGCTTACAGCAATAGTGGAAGTGTGGTTTTCCTTCAGGTTAACTAGATTTATTATGAACCCCACAGCATTGTCTTTGAGATTCTCTCAGAAGAGTCAAAGTTATGGTCTGAAAAAAGATGCCTTTGGATGGGCAGATAGATAGACAGACAGAGTAGGGGGAAAGGTGTACAATTCTCATGTCCCCTTTTTTTGTAGAACAGTTTCACGTTTGTGAAAAGACTCACTATAAACAAGCATGAATAAAAAGTATCTGCATTTCCAAGGTAACTCAGGACAGGAACACATGACTGATACAAACATGTTTTTTATTTAAAAAAGAAATTATAAAAATGTGTTTGAATAAGGCTCTGCCACCACTACATGATAAAAAGGAAATCGGGGGTACTTTGTTTTCTTCCGTATGTCAATCATGAAATGGTAAACTTCAAAATACCCACTGATGTTATCCACGGGTATATTAATCCAGACTTTTCTTCTTTCTTTAAGAAGAAAGTCTGAATGTAGGTAAATACTGAAAAAAATTATTTACTTCTGTCAGAGTTCATCTTTGACCTGCAGTCAAAAAAGAAGAAACGTTTCAGTTAACTGGAAGCCTAATTTTTCACTGTCTAGTCCTGCAAATACATCAAGAAGTGTTTCTAAGTTCGATAGGTGTTAATGGCCTGGCCTGATAACTGATACTGTGGGGCACTGAGCAGTCCTGCTCCAGTGGGGCTGAACAGGAACTGAAGACACTCAGCACTTTACATTTAACTCTGCATGTACTGTACCTTTTTTCGGTGGCAAGTGCATGGGAAAAGGTCATCATCAGGCTGCTGCACCTTCTCCATCCCATCTCTGATTTTTGGTTCACTCACTTGTAAGCTGGCATATTCCTAGTTTTAAGAAAAGGAAGGTATAATTAATTCACAAATTTTTTAGACTGTACAGCTGGTTGCCAACACTGCACCAACTCAGCTGAGTGATTCTGTAAAAACTCTGGGGCTACAAAATCTAATCTGTTCCTGCAGACTCTTGTCACAGACAGGATGAGGGAACACTCAGCTGCAGACGGGAGCCCCTTCGAGTTCCTCCCTGGAGTTCAGTATCTCGGTGCTAATGCACAGATATTTTCAGCTGTGGTTCACAGGGTGTGCGTCTGATGTGGAATTCTTTGATCATTGTGGGCAACATATTCTGGCAGATTAGATCAAGATTTATGGGATCCCACTGCCTCTCAAAGAGCTAGTGTAGTCTTAAGGGGTTGCATAGGATATAATTGAATACAATGTTTGCAAACCAAATGAAGATTTTAATTGCTGCTGCTTGCTTTGTAGCTTCAAGTAGCAGACTGGCCAATTTCCAGCAGCTCTGCTGCCCTAAATTCTTGCTGTGTGATTTCTATTTCTGTGCCAGTAGCTGTTAAAAATATACTGACCTGGAAAAGTTTGAAATAGTAACAAAAAATGTGGTCTCCCATGAGATTGTTTCTTGCAAATTCCTGTCCAGATTTTGCAATATTTTTTGCCTGTCAAAGAAAATGAAAGTTTGGTTTTTTTATTGCCCAGAACTAGTATTCATTTCAGGGTGCTACTGTTGGTTGTGGAGTTACAAATGATTTGACAGTTTAGAAGAACTTAAATAAAACATTATTTTTAAAAGTTAAGGCATTGCTCAGAAAATACTCTTTTCTTTCCCTGAAGTTCAATTTGATTTCAAATAAAGGACAATATACATTTTTAGGTGTTTTTCTTGTTTGTAGAGTTGATGAAAATAAATTTCAAGTACCAGTATATTTTTTGCTTTGTTTTCAAGAAATTCAGTTTTTATTCTCTTCTAGAAACATTACTATGGTACTCCTAAATGCGTATTTTACCTCTTCATCATGATCTTTTGCCCACTGTAGTTTTTCTAGCAGATCACTCAGGTCACTTTTAAATGGGATGTAATGTTTCCATGGCTGCAGCTCGTTATAAAAGTGCTCATAGTAGATGGAGTCTTGCTTTAGCACCACACTGTTTCCTGCTAGTAGATAAGGCAATCTGTATGCTGCCACTGTGCCATCAATATTAATTTGATATTTATACTGGAAAGAAAAGGACCAGAAGTTATTAAAAACCACAAGATCCCAGTGGCTTGGTTAGGTTATATTCTGAGGGCACTGGTGTTACTGACTTGCCGATATTGAGACAGGTAGCACTGGCTAGGCAAGCATCAATGTCTAAGAAGCTTTTATTATCTAGATTGGAATTCATCACAGTGCAGGGTACACAGAGCTTCATCAATTAAGTTCTCCAGGAATTCTTAGGTGCTCATCCTTGGATGTGAGGGTAGATGTGCCACTTCATCCACCGATTTTCCCACTATGTTAGTTATGTTAGTAGTCCTGATCACTGAATCAGGAAAAAGAAATAAAAAGGAACTTGAAGTTACATAGATTACATGAGGCTACAGAAGCTTTAGATGTAAATCAGACATTACTATCCTGAGGATAAGAGCTACATAGCAGTTAATCTCACTGTGGAGGGATGTCTAGTCATGCTTGTTACTGGTGGTGTCCTGAGAAACTAAAAATCACTTTGTTTTCAATAATACATGCTAAGTTATTTGATAATGGGAAACAGTGAGAACTGAGTTCTATGAAAAATGATTAGTGGCTTACCTTAAAAAAATCAAAAAATGAAATGTGCTTAACGATAGGGCCATAGAGGCTTTCATCATGTTTAAAGAAAAAAAAGTTTGTGAAAGCAGCATCTATGATCTCTGGATATTTCCTGCTGAGTTTTACAAGCTCAAGCCTCTCTTTGCGGCTATCACGTCCTCTCCAGAAGGCTGTGGTATTCTTGTCTTCCCACGATGGGCCAGTGTTTGCTTGGACTGACATCATATCCAGGCTGACTCTGCAGAATAAAGAAGTGATTTAATAGTGAAGCCTACTGGAAACTTTTTTAAGTAACCGCGCTTTAAAGAGTTCACAGTACCCATAGGCAGAGAGCAAAGAGGAAGGCAAGTCATGAGCAAACCATGATGTGTTACTGTATCAGTCATTTGCAGCAACAGAAACAGATAATGAGTGTTAAGTTCACAGGCATGTGGCATGACAGCATCGTTCAACAACATGGCATGTGGAAACAATACCTGTCAGCTGTCATGGAAAAAAATAACTAAAAGTGGATATGGTAGCCAGAGGAGGTGATGCAAGGTAGTGTAACTTGCTTAATAAAATATATTGCACGTCCTTAAAAATGTCAAGAAATTAAAACATACAAATTGGGAGGGCAAGGGATAGCAAATTTAGAAAAAGTCTTGACAAAAAAAAAAAAGCAACCTGAACTAAATGCAATGAAATGATAAACAAGTTCAAGATGGATTACAAAGATTTCTTAGAAGCAAGCTGTCTTTGTGGTGTTTCAAGACAGAACAGAGCAGTTGCCAAGGCTAGTTATGGTCAGTAATCGAAGCGGGAGATGGTAGCTCCTAGTCTGAGAATTCCCAATAGCTACGTTGGGATTTGAAAGGTAAACAAAAACCAGATTCTAACAAAATCAGGAAAGAAAGACACCTGGTCAGTTGTCAACAAGTTCATGAGAGGAGAAACAAAGCAAAAAATCAAATGCCTAGCCTTGAAACACTCTTAAGTGCTGTTTTCAGTGATTTGACCATGCTTAGATAAATTTAGATTTTTGAAATGAAACAGTGAAGTGTAATGTTAATATATTGATTACAGAGTCACTGCCTACCTAGGGTGGTAGTGTTTCGATGAGTAAATGAAAACAGTTAACATACTGTTAACACACAGGTCTCTGTGGAAGATCATTCACTGGGAATTTTGTAAAAAGTTTAAGCCATTTCTTACCGTCCCATGGTCTCCAAAACTGAGTCTGTTAAGTCATATGTTGGCATGACAATGTCTTTTGAATCACTGGACCCACACCATGAGAAGATCGGGTGCAAGTTCTGTGGGGGCTTCCTTTTCTCCAGAGGCCAGTCCCCCAAATTAACAAAAAATTCTACATCTGGCATTTTCACCTATACAGAAGCAAAGTAGGCACAAATGCAGTTTAACACAAAACAGTATTCTGCTGGCATCTTGCATTTTGAAAACAACCTCACTAGGAGAAAAAATAGCCAGGTGTCTAATATACTTAATGTACCTGCAATAAATCATTGACATTTAGAAACCTGTTCGAAGTACTGAGACCACAGACTAAAGCATACAAAATAGTATTTTTTAAAAAGAAGATTTGTACAAAGTCACATAAGGCATAGGAGCACACTTTTTAGAGGATAGTTTCCTGTTATACTTGACATGATTGGCCACACAATCTTTTTATCAGGCTAGCACTGGAACCTAGTCAACAATTGTATAGTTCCAAGGTAAGTTGGATCACCTTGTTACTATCTGGAAAATTGATGCTGGCTGGTAAATCAGTTTTCTGTCACATCAGTAATCTGATTCACCCTGTGTCTGCAGGATGCCTAAATCCAACAGAAGAGAAGAAACAGAAATGAACAGCCATTATGGGAAGACCACATTTAGTCAGTGCTTCAGTTAATTATTAAGCATAACATCACTTATTTAAAGTATTTGGTAGTGTGGAACCATACCTGAAATCACTGTCACAGCCAAAAGCAAGAAAAATACTGTTGATGGCCAGGAAGCAGGACAGAGGGCATAATTTTGCTGCTTTATGAAATGTGATGCACCCCTGTATTAAGCATTGTGTGTGGTTCGGATATTTTCAAGTGAAGTAAGAAAAGGTACAAAAAAAAAGGCAGCTTTGTAGTTTTCCAAAGGAAGGACCAGCTGCTTTGTGAGGAAACACTGAAAATGGTGGGAAAGTTCAGTTTGGAGAGCAAAAGGCAAAACATGACATATGGCTGTGTTTTACAGAAACCCTGAAGGCACATGTAAGGTCAGTGCAGCACTAATGTTATATTCAGTTCACTCTCTTAATTTCACTTTTAAGAAATGTACATCTCCAATACATCCCCCTCAGTTGCCTCTTGCAAATCAAAAGAAGTTAATAATTTGCCAAATATCAAACACACTTCTGAATCGTGGAAGATATTATTTTCCTTTCCAAGGGTGTTTGCTACACCCTTGAGTCTAATGCTCAGCACGAAACTTCATTCCTACGGTGCCATCTAATGGTTGTAATGGGCATAAACCCTACAAATTATCTGCACATCCTCAGTGTCAGAATCACTCAGCAGCTTAAATCTTCTTCTCCAACCATGTACTGTCACTCAGTGACACTATCCTAATAAAAATTCTTATTTAATGGTATTTAATAAGACTGAGATAGACTCTGTTTTCTAGATCTGTAAACAGTTTCTGGTTTTGGAGTTAGCAATCCTTTTTTAGCTTTTAAGTCTAAAGTCCTTAGATGCAATTTAACTCCATTATTTCTTGTCCAACGCTACTGACACCAAGAACAGTTAACTTCCGTCTTCCAGAGAACAATTTTTTAGATAATTGTAGTCTACATTCATGTCTTCCCTTAGACATCATGTCCTGCTGTAGGCAGTGTTAGATGAAACAATCCACAGTTAAATTAATATTCATTTGTACATGTAGTCATTTGTCCCATTTTCCTGTGCAATGTTAGTTCAGCAATGTAAGCAATTCAGCAATCCTTAAAGCATGACACCCAAAGGCAGACAGAGAAGCATAACTCATCCCTTACTAATCCTGAGGATAGTGGAAAGATTACTTGATATTTCTTTAACATGTTATATTAATTTGTGTTCAGCTTTTTGCAGCAATGTACCTGCAGAGACAGAATTTTCTATTAGATGCTACAGGATGATTTATTTATTCTACAGAAAAAACCCCAAACCAACACACCCTGTCCTGGCTTGTCAAACTCACCTATAAAAGCCTGCTTATTCAGTTAACTTTTGTGATGCTTAATCAGATGGCATTCTAGAACATGACAGTTTCAAACAAGGAAAATCCATTACCTCTCTATAATTAATCAACGAGCAAGAGTTTTTTAACAGAAATAGCCACAAATATGCTGATGTTATTTAAGCCCAGGCTTCTTTAAATTAGGACATGCAGAATAAGTGGCTGCACAGATGTACTCACTTTTCTTGTCAAAGAAAGTAGAATGGCATCCATGAAAATTCTGAACCCAACATGTTCCCCATATGTCTTTATATAAACCTGAAAATAAACAAAGGTTTTATTGGTTTTACTTTTTTAGAAATCTCATCACAGAAAAGTGATGAAAAAAAATTACAAGCTTTGCTTGCTTTTGCAGATGTTTGAGGTCTGTTTCATGGAAGCAGAAATTGTTGCCTATTTCTGTGATGTTCCATTCTTCTAATTTCCATATAAAACTCCACTGAAATAAGTACAGTATATACAATTCTTTGTTATGAAGAATGGCAGCTCTGATCCTCAGTGCAGCTAAAAGTGGTATTTCTTTACCTTAGAATTATGCACAATGTAATTTATTGATGCACTTCAAAATAGATGATTGTGACACCTCACAGTGGTATTGCTCAGAGAACAGGAAACTGAATTAGCATTTAGGAGACTTGGGTGTGTGCCCAGTACTCATACTGATTGCCTGGGAAGTAATTTGCTTTTACTGTGTTTCAGCTGAAATGTGAACAAAAAAGCACTTACAAAGTAGGACAAACTGCAAAGTATTCAAGGACAGAGAAGCAAGCAAAGTCTTCTTAAAGAACGCACTACAAGAAGCTTTTACAACTGGGAACAGACAAACTGCCCAGTTAGCATGGCTTGCCATCAAATTCCCATATGGACTTCAACCACATTCCATACCTCATTGTCTTTGATGGTGTAGTGACATAAACTCTGTCTTTGTCCAAACCTCTGCGGAATTTCTTTTGCAATCTTATCTGGGTCAACAACGGGAAAATTTGCTAGGTCTCTTTGAATCTGTGGAATGGTTTGAGGGCAGTTCATCTCTTCCAGCCATGCACTGCTTTCCTCCTGAGGGCAGTCACAGTTTTCATGGTAAATAGGTCCTATTGGGAACACAATTATTATTTTTAATAAGTCACAATATTGAGCTGTTGAGATCACAGAACAGGGTCAGGCACTGAACATTCACTGCTTAGGGCCAAAACTTCAGCAACTCTAAATGGTGTTTTCATGTTTCAGCAACTCTAAATGGTGTTTTCATGTTTCTGACATGTTTCAGACATTTTCAGCCATATCTGAAATTTTTTTAAACTCTAATGGAGTCATGTCAACCTACATCAGCTTCTGTGTGGGACCTCTGTATGTATTTATTAGGCAACAGCTTCACAGCATTTGCTTCCTTTTATTACTTTGAATACTATGTGTAGGACGCATATAATTCCAATGGGATTTGATAGTCCAGAGAAGTACCGAGGTCCCAAAGAATCCTATGCTTGTAGTAGAAGACGTTCTGGGACACACTTTGGGAGCCATGACAGGAAACCTGTGTGTAGTGATGCTTCTTACCTTTTAAAATATATGGAGACTTTGCAACATGCTTATCTCCAGTTTTGACTTCTATCCTCAGGCTTTTGTAGCTCGCATACATCCTATACCTCACGAGGAAGGAACCATCTTTCCTGTCCAATACTTGCACACCAACACGAGTAAACTGTTCTTCAGGAGCAGTGATCTTCACCTGGAATGCATTTTCACCTGGTGATGAAGTGAACCTACCCAGAGAATAAGTGGGAGCTTAATAAACAAAGGAAACATCCAACAGATTTCTTAGTATGGTTCATTCCTTGGCAACAGATTTCCAGCAACTTCTCTGAGCCATGTCAGACCTCTACAAGCACATCCTAATGTTCACTTTAACAGGTTAATAAGTCTATTATTTTACATTCAGGAACAAAATGTTTTCAGATTGCCTTATTTTCCAGGTATTATTTAAAGAAGTAAAGAACAAAGTTACACTTCTTATCATTATGGTAGCTTACACGGGGAAAAAGCCAGGGGAAAAATGATAGAGGGATCATGTAATTCAATGTGTAAATAAGATATTTTGTATAATTTACCATATATCAAACATAGAAAAACTTCCATAAAACCAAATAAAATAATCTGAATAATCATGAAGTTATCACATATCATTGATGTATTAACAAAGTTGTTGCAGTCAAAATGCTGTCAACTTCTGCCCACCCTTCTTCCAGGTGGTGACCAGGCTCTTGGGCTGTAACTCCTCAGATCAGCTACTCCCATCACCTTTCCTAAAACTCATCCAGACATACTCTAGAGCTGCCAGTTCAATTAAATGCAAGAAGTATTTATTGCCTAAATTAAGCTGAATTGGCAGCTTTCATACTCACACAAGCCATGGTGCACCTAATCTGGATGACCTTGATGGAGCATTTTGAGCTCCTATCTAGGTTATATGACCAGTTTTCCTAAATAAATGGAAAACAGTGAGTATCCTCTGAAAATCACAGAGTTGTTAAGGTTGGAAAGGACCACCAGAGATCATCTAGTCTAATCCCCTGGCGAAAGCAGGGTCACCTGCAGCAGGTGACACAGGAAAGTGTCCAGGGGAGTTTGCAATGTCTCCAGAGAGGGAGACTCCACAGCCTGCCTGGGCAGCCTGTTCCAGTGCTCTGCCACCCTCGGGGGAACGTTTTTCTTCATGGTGAGGTGGTGAAATTTCCTGTATTTTAGTTCACAGCCATCGCTGCTCATCCTATTTAATTCCTACGAAGTTTACCTATGGAGAAATTCCTAAATGATTCCACTGATCTTATGCCTCGGCACGTAGGAGAAATACTAATGCTTCCAACAGTGGAAACAAGCAGGATGCCTGAGCCTAACGAATTAAATGTATTAGTCACTGCTCAAGTTTTGACAAAGGAGAATAAATCATGAATTTTTCCACTGACTAGCACGTATGCTTTGCTGCTGAATGTTTTCATCCTCTTATCTCATCCCCTCGCGCCGTTATTTGATACTCCTCGGAAAGATTAATTAGCTCTTGCCAAGCGATATGCAGAAATAGTCACGTAGAGAGTTTTGAGGCTGCCCTTTCTACGAGCAAATCGCAAGCCTGCCGGTTTGACCCTGCCCAGAATGTCCCCGAAAAGCCGCCGCCGCCGCCCTCACCTCCTGCCTCGGGCGTCCACGGCCTGCACATAGAAGTACCGCGCGGGGAGCGCGGCCGCGGCGCGCAGCCCGGGCCCCCACACGGCGCTGCGCTCGGCGCTCGGCCGCCCGCCCCCGCCCGCGGCCGCCGCCGCCGCGGCTCCCAGGGCGAGGCACAGCGGCCACAGCGCACGCATCGGCAGCGCTGCCCCCGACGGACGAACACCGCCGGCACCGCCTCCTGCCCTCGGCCCGCCGCCGGGCAGTCCCGCCCCCGGCACCGCCTCCTGCCCTCGGCCCGCCGCCGGGCAGTCCCGCCCCCGGCGCGGCTCCATGGGGCGGGGCCGCGGCATCGCGGGGCGGTGCTGCCGGGAGGCGCCGGCCGAGCTGCCGGGAATTGCTGGGACCCAGCGCGTGGAAGGCACTGGGGATAGCTGGCTCTTGCCCGAGGCCCTGATGTACGCATCCGGATGTCTCCGAGTCGCTGTTTAACCCGTGCCGTGAGCCGAAGTTCTTCCCCCCGCCTCCCGCCCACCAGCCTCCCTTCACTCTGTTCTCAAAAATTAGGGTGGGAACTGGAGTTCACAATGAGGAAAATGTGTTTTCAAAATCCTCCCCAGAACAGCTGCAGGATGGGAAGGTGGCAAAGCCCTGGGACGGGCTGCCCATGGAGGCCGTGGAGTCTTCCTCTCAGGAGACATTCCAAACCCACAGTGTTCCCATGCCACCTGCTCCAGGTGACCCTGCCTTGGCTGGGGGGTTGGATTAGACGATCTTTCGAGGTCCCTTCCTCCCCTCACAGTTTTGTGCTGCTGTGATGTGTAGCTGCCGGTAGTGCAGGTCTGGGATTGTCTAGAGCAGAGGTGAGGGGGCACCTCACCCGCTGCCACCAGGGCAGTGCGGGCCCTTGGTGATTCCATGGCCCTTTGTCTGTCAAACAATCCAGCCTCCAAGTGCAGAGAGCTAGTCCCAAACACTGATGCTGTTCCTAACGACATACAGAGTCATTTAGATTGGAAAAAACCTCTAAGCTACTTTCCACTCGGCTCCTTATTCCTTCTCTCTTGTTAAGGCAAACAGTACAAGAAATTGAAAGTCATCAGCAAGGACCCATGAATTTCAGAAATTTTTTATTTTACATTTTGAAATACTGCAAATATGCTTACCAAAAAGCACACAAAAATCACTTGCTTGGAGAAAAATTGCAAGCTGAGAAATGACAACTTGGGTCGATGAAGAGAATCTTATCTAACTAACAACCTAATTTCAAAATGCCTTAAATATGACCAAGCTCCAGCTTTTAAGGACATAGTTTTTGCCCTGTTATGTTCTCATTGACATGAGTTTTCAGGACATTCAGCAGTTACAAGACTTGCAACTTCCAGTCCAAAAATTCACACATTTTTGTGTATACTATTGTGTATGTGTATATGACCCTTTAGCTCCTCTCTTTTTCTCATCTTTACTCTCCTGATGTGTTTTACAGGCAGAAATCACACTCTTCAGCTTACATTTTGTTGGATGAGAGAAGCCAGTCTCCTCTAGTGGAAGAGAACTTTAAATATGTTTTTATTTAAAAAGAAGTTTGATAGCTGTAGAATTCACAGATCATCCTTCCTCCTCTCAGCATGATGGCAGTGACATGTTAAAAAAAGCACAGCAGCGATGAAGTAAAGGTGACACACTTCCATCCTCCTGATGTTCTCTCCTCCAGCTTTTTTCCCCCCACATAAGTGCAGCTCAGGGAATCAGTTCAGAGATTTGGCACTATTTGTCAGCACCCAAACAAGTTATAAGATAAATCACATAACCTAATTTTAGTCTTGGCTGGCAAAGCCAACATCGCTGCTATCCTAATGCCTATAATTTGGCTCAGATAAAAATGCTTTGGAGGCAGAATTATTTAATTATATCAAAGGCTGTTGGCCGACTAAGGCTCAACAGGCTTCCAGCTGGCAGAGGCATAAGGGATGCTCTCCATTACAAGGGGCAAGTTGCGTCAGGATGAAGCCACATCAACTACTGAACGTGGTCTAGGTCTTCTGATGTCCAGGGGATGGCAAACATGGCTGTATCCACAATTGCTTGAGCACTTTGGCAACTCAGCTCTGCCTAACCACTGAGAACCATCAAGTAACACCAACAATTGAGGAGATTAGATTGCAGCACCTCTCATAGAAAGTATTGCTGGGAATAGAGGCACTGTGGGCTGAGGGCGCAGTGTCGTAATTGCCAGGAGTGAATCCTCTGTCAGCAGGACATCATGTCACTTTTTGATACTTTATTAAAATTTTATAATGATGTCGTTATAAAATCAATCTGAGTATTTAAAAATTAATAATTTTACATAATTGTGGCAGTATCAGAACAATTCCAGTTGTATCTTCAGTGTCACTGTGTTTGTTCAGGTTGACTGCAGTGAAGGATGAGATGACAAATATTGTCAGCAGTTCCAGACAGTGTTACCCGAAATAAACTTTTGTGCCTTCATGCAGTTTTACAGAAACATTGTTGCTACACATGTTCTTACTACTGTCAAGGGAACCAAGAGAATCCTGGTGCAAATAAAAGATCATCTGGTCCAAGCTCCCTGCCCAGGCAGGGTCAGCCCAGAACACATTGCACAGGATTGCATCCAGACAGTTCTTCAGTATCTCCAGTGAGGGAGACTCCACAACCTCTTTGGTCAGTCTGTTCCACTGCTTGGTCACCAGCACACTAAAGAAGTTCATCCTCGTATTCCTCATACCAGGTCGAATTTCCTGCGCATCAGTCTGTGCCCGTTGCCTCTCGTCCTATTGCTCGGCACCACCGAGCAGAGCCTGGCTCCATCCTTTTGGCAGCCTCCCTTCAGTAATTACAGACATTGACGAGATCCCTATCTCTTCTGGAGGCTGTGCAGGCCCATTTCCCTCACTGTTTCTCACTATCCCACGTCGAGCCCCCGCTCAGGAACCGCTTCCCGCCCCCGCCATCCCCGACCCGCTCCTCCCCTCCCTTCCCCGCCCGCCCAAGGGGCACCACCGGGCGAGACCATGAGGGCGCGTATGGGGGGGGAGGGTGACCGAAGAGGCGCCACTCACGGCGCCGAGGCGCAGTCGCGGCCCAGCCGGGAGGCGATCGCCGCTGGTTCCTCCGAGGCACCGTCACGGCCCGCAACGGGAGCGCGGGCGCGGCCGCCGGGCAGCCCCGCGCCTCCCCTCGGCCCCGTGCGGCGGCGGGAGTTGGTGCGGGCCGGCGGCGGAGGAGGCGGGGGGCGGCGGGGGCGCGCAGGTGAGCGCGCCGCTGTGTCTGCTTCCGGCGCGCCCGCGTCCCCGCTCCGCCGCGGCCGGGGAGGCGACGCCGGCGAGCCCCGCTCCGCGCAGGTAACACGGGCTGGGGGCAGCCCCCGCCGCCCCCGCCGCCGCTGCCCCTCGCAGGCCCCCAGAAGGGGAGCGAGCCCACGATCCCAGGGGACCCCTTCCCGCAGCCCGCGGCTGTTCGCTGTGGAGCCGGCTGGCGGCAGTGCGGGGGGAGGGGCGGGTGCTCGGATGGCCAAGCGGAGCCCGGCCGGCTCTGGGAGGCCAGAGGCGCTCCCGGGCGCTGCAGGTGCGGGGCAGCGGCTCCAGGCTGGTGTTGCGGGAGGAGGCTGTGGAGCGGAATTCCTGCCTCCCTCGCGCCAGGTTCCCGTCTGCGGCGCGTGTCTGCAGACGTGCGAGCTGCTGAGATGACAGATAACACACACACTGTCAGCTTGCCCTTTAAAAATGATCGTTTAAAGCAAGCCAGCCAGCCGTCTAAATTTGTTTTTGTTAATTCTTAGCTGCCATAAACAAAACCTGCCTTTTTTTTTCTCACGTCTTGAAGAATAAGAGGCACAGGAAAATAAAAGGGAACCTTTAAGAGCTACAGGAGGAAAGCACTGGAACCGATTGAGGGTGGTGTCGTCAATTTACAATCGATAGAGGTTATGGTTACTGTAATTGTATGCTTGAACTTCACTTGCAGCAAAAGTTTGCAGTATTCAGCAGAATTAAGTGACTTCAAATTTCTCTATGATGATTTATTTGTATAAATTATTCTGTACTCCACATTAACAGTGTATCGTGACTGTAAGGGATAGGAGAGAGCAAATACAACCAAGAGCATGTAGAAAGCTTTTAATTTTTTTATTCGTGTGGTGGTTTATAAGTGTAATTGCTTATTATGTCCTCATGATGATATCACTGCAGCGTGTGCTGTTGGCACCTCACAAATGATAAAAAGTGCTGATTGTAGAGTTCTAGAGATTCTTTGGGAAAGACACGGTGCGTGTTGTGGTATCTTGAAGGCTATTTTAGCTTTTATTGGCTACGAGTTCAAAGATAAGCCTTTACTAACTTGTGTTTTTTTTTCAGGTACCTCGTTGATACCTTGCAGAGGCAATGGAGGCAATGATGAAAACCCTGTTGTAATTAAAACATAAAGAAAAAGTATTCTTTGCTGTGCAATACTCTTAGTATCATTCAATGCCTACTATTTCAGAAGATGAAAAGGAAAATGGTTCTGGAAATAATGGAAACACTGAAAACAGACCTGGGAAAGAATCCCCGGAAGCTTCTCTTCACGATCCCGTGAAGCCATACTGCATGTCAGATGCCTCCACTGCATCCTTGGTGTCTAGGGAAGATGGGCATTATCCATGGGGATGTCCTGTGACTCATACAAGAGAGAAGTTTTATACCATCTGCTCAGACTATGCTTTTTTAAACAGAGTAACATCTATTTGTAAAAGTCCAAGTGCTTCAGTTAGTTCCTGCCTATCAAGCAGTGCTGCCTTAAACGTTGGAAATAACACACCTAACTTACTCAGTGTTCAAACTGGTGCTTCAGAGATTATCTACGGTGAAGATGGTAACTTGGAAAACCTGTCTGGCAATCTTGGAAAGCTTCCACTGGCATGGGAAATAGACAAATCGGAGTTCAATGGCGTGAACTCAAATATGAAGAGTAAAGCAGGTGAGGTGGTGAAGTTTTGATGTGAAAGGAAAAGGCTTCATGTTTCCACCTTGTTTGTAAATGGACTGGCCAGCACATGTGTCCTGTGAGGAAGTGCTATAGAAGACCTTGTTCTTCATTTCAAGGAACCTGCTCATCAAGACAGAATAGTGTGAGAGAGAGAAGGAGTGAAAATGAAGTGTAACTGCCAGGGGAAGTGGATCCAAAGCAAGGCTGACTTCTTCTTAACTGTGTAGTATTTGGGGTGGTTTCTGGTATCCCCACCCCCTAAGCCCTCCCCGTGTTGTTGCAGTGTTTTTTTTCTTTCGTTATAGTAGGACCTGCTGTATTATGCATCTGGATGCATGGCTTCAAAATGGGACAAAAATATTTCTGCTTTAGCATATGGCCCGGCTCTCCATTTTCTGCTGTCGCAGTGGGTTATAAAAACGAAAAGACCTTGGATGTATATTATTATTAACGGATTTGCATATATGTTTTCATTAGAAACTGTAGTTGGTTGCAAGGCTGGCAGTGAAAAACAAACATTTAATTTTATTCCCTGTATACTTAATGTTAGGAGATGGGAGGTCCGTGTTAGTCTGAGAGTCTATTTCTGGGATGGGTGATTTAATGCATTAGAATAATCAGATTGACTTATCTCTCTAAACAGTTGGGCAGGTCATCATTAATTCTGTTCATGGTCTAAACACCGTGTTGTTTACAGAACTAATGGCAGCTTTATAAACCTGTTGATAATTTAGATTATGTATTTTTTCTCCTTTCAGTTAATGTTTAGTCCCAGTTTAGACTAACTAACACAATCACTGTCTATTTGAGCTTTATGCTATTACAAAAAGTATTTAAGAAGAAAGCTGTGAATGGCAAACTAGACATTCATTTGATTCTGAAATTTGATTTGCAGGCAACATGAAGAAACAAGGAACAAAGAAAAAATCAGTGGAAAAAAAAAGCAAACAATACAGAGAGTGTCCTCAGCGTTCAGCTCTTGAAGATGTGAAGGAGAGAAAAGTGTTGGACCTTCGCAGATGGTAGTATTGATAAATTCATAATTTTATAAAAGAATTCATGAGCTACACTAACCATGTAGTTTCTCAGCAAACACTGTTGCTAGTTACCTGATTTCAAACTTCTCAATAATGTCTTCGTAATTTTTTTTTAGTAGAAATGTTAAGCATACACACACTGTCTCATGCATTCTAGAAGAAAACTTAGAACTTCCTTCCCATCTGTTGAAATTCTTAAAACATTTTTCTTTCTAAACGTTCTTTCTGCTTTCAGAAAAAAAGAAAAACTTATTCATTGGAGATCCATTGCAAAACCAAATACAAGTTCAGTAGCATGCTCAGGCAAAAAGTAACCTTAAATGTACCACTGATATATTTTACTTCTGGTTTCACATTTGTTGGGAAATACTTATCAGAATCTGTCATTTCTATACAGCCATTATTGTATTAATATAGGTCACTAAATTTATTAGTTTAATGCATCTGTCTGGTTCTAACTTTGTGTCTGTTTCACCACAAAATTAGAGTTAACTTTGGGAATCTGTGGCCCAGAATGACATTCATTAGTAAATTGGTAGAGATGCAGTTTGCCACAAGTGCACATGTTAGAAGAGACTGGAAAAAAACATATGTTACATTAGTACAGAATCATGTTTTCCTACAGGATCATTTGTACAGAACTCTCATAGAGCTGTTAGAAATTTGACTGATTCATATGAAATTGGGTCGTAGCATATGGCAAAGAAATTGTTTAACATGTGTGCTTATTTTTGGCTTTAAGGTTGTTTTAGGCTTTTTGTTTGTTCTTTTATTTTAACACAGATGACATAAAATAATTCAGTATAATGTGGCATTTAAGTGACATGGCACACAAAAAAGGTTTGTCACGTACATGAGTCAAGATTGTGTAATTGATATGTTTGATATTTCTTCTTTAAGGTATTGTGTTAGCCGACCTCAATACAAGACTTCCTGTGGAATTTCATCCTTGGTGTCTTGCTGGAATTTCTTGTATAGTACACTGGGAGCTGGAAGGTAAAGTCACACATAGACTGCTTTGCTTTGCCTCTAGAGTGTCAAAAATAAGTTTCTAATTACAACACTTTTTTTTTTTTTTTTTTTAAGTTTACCCCCCATCACTCAAGAAGAAGCCTTGCATATACTGGGCTTTCAGCCCCCATTTGAGGAGATTAGGTTTGGTCCCTTCACTGGAAATACAACTCTAATGAGGTATGTTTGGTTTTTTTGGTGCAGCTAAGAGATAGAACCTTTAAAATACAGTAGTAGTTCATTTATTTAAAAACAAAGTGGCTGACATGTTAATCTTCCTTTAAGTTTTAGAATAATGAAGCATGCCTGAGTACTCTGACAATGAAATTCTAAGAGTTGTTGGCACTTGCCATTTTGAATGGTGTGATGTTGTTACGCAGGTCAGGTCAATGTGAAATTCTATTTGAATTTTTGGTTCAGTTTCTGTAATGGTTCTGTAATACTCCAATGAGTCTAGTCTCCTGGTCAGGAAACTTTCTCTTTACACTTATATTCCTGTTTTTGAAAATGCATGTTAAATGCTTGCTAATGTCACTGAAATGGTCTGGAAAGACAGTTGACACACTATTAGCTTAATGTAAAATGTAATTTAAGAACTGAAAACGAGATAGTGCTGAATCTTTGCTGCAGTGGAACTGTTCAGCAACAAAAACATGGAGCTGGAATTTTTTTATCACTTCTGCTTTGCTGTTTCCTGATATTTATAGGTTGGACCTAAATTCTTCGTGGGTTTTTCTTGTTTTGGTTTTTTTTGGTATTAAAGTAATAAGACATTCTAGGATTAAACATAACCAAGAAGCATATTGTACTAGACTGCTGAACATTTTGACAGGGCTTTGGTGTGTTACCCTTTGGTGAGATTAAAAATTTTTGCAGTATTCTTGCTTTCTTCACGAGTTGCATTTAATTTAGTTTTGTTTTTTTTTTTTTTATGGCAATATGTAGTGTTTGGCTGATCAGGATGATGCTGGATTTGAAAAGTGGTAGCAGTCTATTCTCCATCCAGCATACTGGCTAGATCATTGGAAAATGTCACAGAAATTTCCTTACCTGCTTTAGGAAATTCAGATCCAGGATTTGTATCTCTTCAGGAGTATGTCAGGGTATAGCAACCTTTATAGACCAAGCTGATAAAATATTCTGTCCCTTTGTCTATATAGACTGTTGACACAAAAGTTAAACTTGTAATCGTTCTCTGATTTCCCCTGTGAGCATCCTCTGGGCAGCAGAGAAGTTACCATATTTTTGTTTTCTTTTTTTTTCTTGCCTGGTCCAATAATTTTGAAGTACTTGGCAGATTGGGAAACAGGGCTGTGATCCAGCTCTGTTACCCAACATGGCTTTATGATTGAGGTATTATCTTCTAATGTGGAAAAATTGCTGGCTTGTCCTCACTTAGTGCTGTGGTAAGGAGTTGCAGTATGAGGCTTCTGTAATGCTCAGGCTTTGTGAAGTTTAGGTGAGAGAAACCCAACAGGATAAGCAGAAAGTCTTAACTTGAAGGGTCCCTTCTGGTGTGTTAGATTTCATTTATGTACCCTACAAATCATGGTTGAAGTTTGGCACCTCAGAATTTGTGTGTCTTTCTAAAGGCTGAACATTAGAAGTGACTGGGCTAAATACAGTAGGACCAACATTTCACATCCAGTTCTTTGGTTATTGGGGATCTATGTCAAGTCTGGAAAAGCAAAATGAAGGAAAAGGCTCTGGGCTCTGTGTATTTTCTTCTCTGTCTAGGATATGTTAAGTTTTGTGTTGGGTGCCATGGTCATCTACAATCTAAATATTAGCAAGGTAGGTACTTAGTAGCACACCATGACTTGTTTTCCTAAACTGACACAGCATAGGAAAAGTGTGAGGAAATGAAATTGTATTTAATAACCCTGGAGTTATTACAATCTTTAAGCTTATTGTTTCAGATGGTTTAGGCAAATAAATGATCACTTCCATATCAAGGGATGCTCATACGTTCTGTATAAACCTCATGGGAAGAACAAGACAGCTGGAGAAACTGGTATGTAGCTAATCCTAAAGTATTCATCTTAGTGTATAAATTGAAAAATCCTGCAGTGTGTAGCATTTGACAGGACGAGGTCTGTAAGTAGTACTTCCAATCTGAGATAAGGTATCGAATAGCTCCAAGTTGGCTGCTTTTTCTGTTTTTACTTTTTCTCTTACTTAGCTACAAATTTTATTTATACCTTTATTATAATAAGATACATTATATATTCTTCTGTCTCAGAATTGGAATTTTAAGGTATCCAGGCAAACACTCTATTTCCAGTTCTGCATTGGTGTGTGGGAAGATTTGTTTGCTGTCATCTACTGGGAAAACAAAAAGTATTGGTCTTGACTAAATGTTTTATGCCTTTAAAAAGCCCAGTTTTAAAGATAATGAACTTTCCTGTTCTGCTTCACTGTAGCTAACATCACTCTCTAAAGTTAGGTGACTATTCTCAATTACCTTTTGAAGCCGCATTTTTTTGCAGCTTGTCTACTTTTTAGGTATGCTATTTAAAAAATTTTACTTTCATGCACAGTTAACTAGCCTTTGGTATGGCCTGGGTAAGCACAAAATCATGTAGAAAAGTGTTAGAGATTATTAAAATGGATTTTCTTTTTCTTGGTATCCCACTTGAAACTTGTCATGTTTCAGTGCCTCTTCTAGTCTTTTCCTGAAACGGAGCACTGTGGTCACGTTATAAAACCCTGCATGCCCTTAGGTGCTCCTGAGACTAGGAAGCTCCAAGAAGTTCATTATACCTAAATGTTTGAGTGTTTTCTGTGGTTTTAGTAGTATCATCAATGTGTGCCACATCTGACTTAGGGCAGCTGGGACTGCATTCTGTTGCAGTGTGTATTTCCTAGGTTAAGAGATACTTATGGTTCTTTATTAAATTTGCTTTTGATCTAAACACAATGCATACTTTATATAGCATTTCCCTAGCTCAGACTGTGTGGCAGATAGTATTTAATTTCCTGCCTGGTACAAAAAAGTAATAAATTTGATATCAAAAGTGTATTTTGTGCGTGCCTGCCAGATCATGTCCTCCCACTTAAAAAGCAGTATAACTACTTTGTTGTCAAAAAAGGTCTTTTTTTCTGCTGAATATGTTACTCAGGATCCAAAGCACCCAGAACTGTAACCTGATCTTCCTTTGTAGCTGCAGGAGCCCTTGCAAAGCTAACACGTGGATTGAAAGACGAATCAATGGCCTACATCTACCATTGCCAAAACCATTATTTTTGCCCAATTGGATTTGAAGCAACCCCAGTAAAAGCTAGTAAAGCCTATAGGTAAGATACTGTGTTCATGCTTGTTTTAGTGGAAGAAACATACAGAAAAATTTACTTCAATTTGATACCATTTTTCTACATAAAGAACATTTCAGTTTGTGTCATATAGCCATCTGTCTGAGTTAGAAAAACACTACAATGTGATTTGAAAGACTGACTTAAAATGAAACATAACTAAACAGACTACACTGAGAGAACTTGAAAAAGAAAACTGTAAGTGGTATTGAGAAATTCTTTTTTTAAAGACCTTCTAGCCATGTAGAGAGAAGGTAGTTATTTTATTGAAGGACGAATGAAGGTAACTAATCTGAAAACTAAAAATATATGGGCTGAAAAATGGCTGTATGGCCAGGTGGGGTTTTCTTAAAGGTAAACAATAAAAAGCTGGCTAATTATGGGGAGAATCTGTTCCTAGAGAGCTTGCAAGAGAAAACAGGTTTATGTATGTTGCAATTTTCCTTTATAATCTAGAAGCAAAAAGTCTACATGATATTAATCCTTCTTGAGATGGATGCAATGAAATTTACCAGTGTTTGTGTAGGTATCACATGATGGTGGTTATGTACCTTTATTGCATTAATGTTGACTAATAATGGTGATGGTAAACTCCAACTACTGGCATGTAAGGCATAGAAAATAAAGATATGTGAATGATTTGCTACCTGGAAGTGGGAGGGAACGGGGGGAGAAAAGCTAGAAGAGATCTTTGGACTGTGACATTAGGTTTGACTTTTCCTAACAATGCTTGAAATGCTGGAGTACTTCTATAAGCTTAATATGCCAGTTGTTTTAGAATAAAAATGCAGTTCCTTGTATAATAATTTCAGATTTGTCAGAGTTACACTACTAGGATAGTATAATGCAATACTTAATATAGTTTTTAATTAAATATAGATTTTTTAAAAAAAGTTAATAGCATTAATATTCATATGGAATCTGGGGAGAGCCTTGTGTTAAACCCACAAATTTTAACTTTGAAAATATTAAAATAAAAAGTATTCTTGAGATATATATTAGCTTTTGTAAGGCATTTACCTTGTTGCTTGATGTAGAGTGCCATACTTAGTAGAGTACTCTATGCACTCTTGAGGAGAGCAGTTTGTTTTTCCTCATTCAGTGAATCATATTAAGCTTTTTCCTCTCTCGACATAGTTGCAACATGGTAGGTATTAAAGGATTCTGTTGGACTTTCTCTATGTTCAGCCATTGGTCAGTATTTATTAGCATTGTCATAGAGCTAAGTAGTCAATCCCTGAGAAAATTAGCAGATACCAGTATTGGGGAATGCTGAACAGTGAAAAGTGTAGGTTACTAATATAAGGTGAACCTCTGGCTATCTGCTTGCTAAGTAGTCTGACTTTGACTTTGTTGAAGAGGTAGGGTCACATCAAGGAATAGAGAATGCTAGCTCTTCTTTTGGAGTTCAAAATGATCATTGATTGGAGGTGATAAAGCATAATCATCTGAATCTAATTGGTTCCCAGTGTGAAGCTTATGATAGGGTTAATGAAAACTTTTAATATAAGAACAAAAGAATACAGTTTTTTTTTATTGAGTCTGAGTTCACTGACTTACCAGGTTTGTGAGAAGAGTCTAAAAAAATATGCCCCAAGTAGAAGTCTAACACATCAGTCTACTTGAGTTTACCAAAATGTTAATCACTTACTTACTCAATCAGATAGGAAGAATCTGTACTAGAAGAGAATAATATGGTGGAAACATAACATGCCTTTTAATTAATTTAAATTTATCTTGTTTAGTAATGGGTGAGAGCAACACTTTCATTCTTTACCCATGGCTGGAATGGATTCTTAGTCACTAGTGATGTTATTTTTAAGTCAATATTAGCTTTCTTTCTTAAGAACCGTTTTCTTCTAACAATATAACATGAAATAATAAGTTCAGGGAGGTCAGACCCAGATGAGCATCCTGTTTTCTTTGTATTTTCTGATCCTACTGAGGAAAAAAAAAAAAAAGTTTTCTTTTCAGAAGCACTACCAGTAGATTCTTGCACTGTTTTTGCACTCTACTTACAAAGGAAAGTTTTTATTTAAAAATCAAGCTGAGAAACATTTTGAGTCCCAAAAGAAGTGAGTGGATAGGTTGGTAGGCTGAGCTTAGAGACAGTTCTTAGGTCACCCACAGACTTCCTGTATGATCTTAGGTTGCTGGATTTGGACTCGGGAGACCTGGGTTCAGTTCCCAGTTCAACCACAGACTTCCAGTGTGACTTTAGGTAAGTCAATTAATCTATCCTGTGTCTTGGTTTCCCATCTTTGCACTGATGGAATAGATTGTTATTTTACAGGGAATTTTTTGTAAGTAAACAAAGTGTTCCAAGCAATAAGGCCATATGCTGTCTAATACCCTAGGCAGAAAAATGTCAGGTTGAAACTGATGTAGTTTTTCATGAGATAATTATACACAGGAAGTCACAGAGCAGTCCTGTGTATCTCGTCAGTTCTGCCCTAATACCTGTCAAAAATTTTCCTTGGCAAGGTTACTGCAAGCTTTGAGCTTCTTGGAAGTTAATTGCAAAGTAGTATTAATTCAGAAGTTTGGATTTTAGTATCTGGTATTGGAAGTTTAGAAGGAAGCATTGGAAGTTGCCAGTTCTTTTCTTACAGGTTACCCTACAGCTCTTAGTAACACCTGTCAGCCAAGGTGTAGTTTAAAAATACTGGAAAGGACTCTTTCATGACCATTAGACATCACAGATAGGGAGGAAGTTCTTTGTACCACATTTATGTGGCTTTCCACAACTCTTATTTCTGTTGGTTCCTATATATTTATATTTACATCATGTACCAGGCTGTCTTTCATCCAAATAAAACTGCTTTTAGTGAAAATCTGTCTTCCTCCCAAATAACGTGTAGTAGCATCCCCAAGGTTTGCTTTCAGACCCTGTGAAACAAAAGGTTCCCTATATGCAATTGCAAGTGCTCTAGCACAGGAGTTGATTTTTAGTTTGGCTGAGGAAACAATTTTAAATGTTAGAAAATCCTGAAAGAATAAGAGATTGCTAGTATCTCTTTTTCGTATGCATAATAAATCTTACTAGGATTTTGTCTTCTGTTGAACAGAGGTCGTGTCCTGCAGCAAGAAGTAGAATATTGGATCTTAATTGGAGAGCCCAGCAGAAAGCATCCAACAATACATTGTAAAAGGTATGTTACTTGGTAAGAACGTAAAATAATGTTTTCTTTCAAAACAGTTTGTAGTTCTCTACTCAGAGTCACCAACTGACTTTTTAAT
Source organism: Acridotheres tristis (assembly GCA_037013685.1). NCBI lineage: Eukaryota > Metazoa > Chordata > Aves > Passeriformes > Sturnidae > Acridotheres > Acridotheres tristis. The sequence continues at coordinate 77,611,679 of CM072884.1, forward strand.
TCTTTTGAATAAATATATACATGAGTGTGTATATATATTTATCTAATAGAAACAGATGGTGCCGTAGTGAGAAGCTTCATGTTTTGACCTCAAGGGTGGCTCTGCAGTTTTACCTCACCTGTCAGAACATATGGGCTTTGGCTCTTAGCAGCCCTCATATCATTTTGTTTGAGTGTGACACAGCTCATATCAGTCAGGAAGAAAAAGCACCTCAGCTGCCTATGGTCATGCCAGTTGTGACTTACAGACTGCATGGCCCTTGGAGGAGTTTACATCGGAGCTGAGGACATCCACAGGCTGTGTCTGGGCTGTGCACAGGATATTCTGCTGCTGCTGAGATCTCTTAGCTCAGGTGCAGGTGCAGCCTCTATTCTGTTGTGTTATTTGCTTATCTGTGCATTCCAGCAGTATATTTACGATTAGGTTTGACCCAAACAAAGTTGGCGTCTAAACTAGACATACAGACTAGTAGAACTAGAGAGTGGAGTGCTATGTAGAAATATCATGGATTAGTTATATTTAATAGGGTTTTTTTTGTCAGTGATGTGACTTTGTCAATAACTCCAAGTACCTGGGTATTTTGGACTACGAGATTAAGTGCAACAAAATTAAAATCACAGTATGTGTCTGATTATTGAGAAATGGCATATTGTAAGTCCCAAGGGTAGAACTTCGTTGTGTGGTATGTTAGCTACAAATGGCACAGGAAAAGGTTTCTGAATATACAATAAATAATATATAAAAAAACCCTTTGTAATACTAATTTTGATTGTGGAGACATTCTTCCTCCTGCTGCACTCCCTGTGAGAGGTAGCAGAAAGTTCTGTGCTTAAGGAAAGCGGGGGGAAAGGCTGGAGCAGAAATGCATTTTCTGAACTTGGAGAGTGGTGTTACACAGGCAGTTAGACATTGATAGAAATGAAAAGGTGGTGTGCAGGTTTAAAAAGGTCTGGAATATGAAAAGATCCATTTCAACTGGGCTGGAAGGAATTATGAGTTTTTGAAAAGCTTAGTGAATGGGGAGTGATTGAATTGATAGTTTAGAATTAAATAAAATGGAGGAGTGAGTTATGATGAGAGCTGTCTCTGGTGAAAGCACATTTAGTGTGTGAAAGAAACCAAGGAACTGAACAAAATAATGCAAAAGGGTAGGAGAGGTTTAAAGGAAAAAAGGGCTAATGTTTCTTCTTACCAAGACCACACTTTGCTTCCTTCTTTCCCAAACTGATGAATTGGTAAGCGTAAGGGAATGTAACTGTGACTCATGATGCTCTTACTCATTTTGGAAGGTGTTTCTCGAGAGCAGGAATAATCACTGTGAATGCTTTGATTAAAAGTGACACTTTTACATCTAGTTTCATGTCTCTAATACTGAGACTTTTGTAACTTTATGCATTCATTTATCTTTAAATCACTGATAAGACTGTTTAAAGCTACAGGTCACAGGTCTGTATTTGTGTATATTTGTGCACGTTGAGTCTTTGTGCTGCTGAGGTTTCATAAATATCAGCTGAGTAGAAATGATTTTATTCTGTAGGTGGACAGATATTGTCACTGACCTAAACACTCAAAATCCAGAATATCTAGATATTCGACACCTAGAGAGAGGATTGCAACATCGAAAAACAAAGAAGGTAAGGTGAACTCACTAAGATGGGAGGAAACTCATGGTAGGTTTTTGCAAATTTACTCATACTTCAACAGTGTAAGATCACTAAAGGAATTTCTTCTGTTATGAAGTTGCTGAAGACAAAAATAAAATGTGGGTTTTTGCATACCAAAGTCATTTAGATTTACTTGCTGGACAAGATATAAAACATCAGTAGCTTGGTATATCCTAGGATGAACTGGGATACCTGTGTATACAGAATGTATTTGGTCAGAATATTTAACTTTGTTGGTTTAAAATGTAGCTGCAGCAAGTATAGAAATGTTCTGCAGACAAACTACAGACCCTTTGGGGTATGACCCTCCAAGGACATTTAAGTGGGAAAGAAAGTACAATTGAATAGGATCAGGCATAAAAGAATGTTTGTGTCTCCCTTGTGCGGAGTTACTGTCAATGCATGTGGCTTTCTTTCCTATAGATAGGGCTGTATCTCATGGGTGGAGGATGTATTTGTGATTTGCAGATTGAAACTCTGTGAGAAATAGTAGACTGAAGAGATGATTTCAGATGTGAAGACCCTATGGAAGACTGTGTCAGCAAGATCAGAATGGACCAGAACAGATAATTGCTGAGAAGGTAGATAGAAAGTAAAAAAAGAATAGCGGAAGATAAGTGATACTGGCCCATGAAAGATAAAATGGATAGCTTAAAAAGTTAAAAAAGATGAGTAAGAAAGTAGTAATTGAATCTGGAAAACAACCAGAACTGATTGATGCAAGTTGTATATTTCTGTGTATGATTATTGTTGTGTTTCGATGTTTGTTGATTTTTTTTTTCCTGGCTAATATGTTGTGGCACTTCTTGTTTGTTTTCTTTTTGAAAGTATTGTGTTACTTGCCAATATGTTGATGTCAAATATCTGTGTATTTTAGAAACGTGCCTGTGGTGTGCATTTAACAAAGAACCTGTTTTACTTTGATTAGGTTGGAGGAAATCTTCATTGCATCATTGCCTTTCAGAGACTTAACTGGCAAAGATTTGGTCCTTGGAATTTTCCATTTGGAACTGTTAGACAGAATAAACAGTCCCAAACACAAGGACAAGGAATTTCCAAATCTGAGAGTGAAGACAATATATCTAAGAAACAACACGGACGACTGGGTCGATCTTTCAGTGCTAGCTTTCATCAAGAATCCACGTGGAAGAAATCTAATCTTCGGGAGAGGAGGAACAGCGGGTATCAGAGTTATAATGATTATGATGGAAATGATTAAAATTAACTTTAGATGATAGAATTAATATATTAAAGTTAGTTTTAATCAAAACATATTAGGGATTTATTAGTCCTAGAACACATAAGAATAGAAATTATGGTATAAGATACAGCTTCATAATTATTAAATAAATACGTTGATATGGTTGCAATAGATGAGATCTGATGTATAAAGTGACAGATAAGCACAGATTGTTGTAATTTTGCAATCAAAGGTGAATATGATAGTAAAATCAATCGTTTCTTTTGAAATAATTGTACTATGTCCTGATCTGTGAAAACAAAAGAGCAGGTTGAAATCAATCAGTGTAATAAACAGACTTAATTGAAAATATTTATTGTTCAGAAGCATGAAAAATTATGATATGACGCTATAAAAAAGGGTTTTTCTGCAAATGGTGTAAAGATAAAAGTAAACATTGCCTTTGTTTTTGGCACTTCATAAAAAGATCACATAGGTTAGAAAACCTTGTTGGATTTACAAAGAGAATGTACATTCACCATTTAATTCCCATTTGACCTCTGTCAGTCAGATAATCATATCTTGTCAAGCAGGTCTCAATTTCTTTTCCCTTATCTGGTTGCCTGTTTTTGACTGCGAGGAATCGCCTGTTCGAGGATGGAACTTCCGTTACCTTTGCTCTGTGGGTAAAGTGGCTGAACTCTTATCCTGGAGCCTCCTGAGAGCACGGACTCACTTAACACAAGCTTATGAAATTCAGTATTAAAAGCTGCATTTACAATTAGCCAAATGAGCTAGCTGAACACTGTGTTCTGTTGGCAGTTCTTTTCCTTGTTCAGTCTTACAATTTGTCCTTTTTCTGCTGCTTTTTTCATTTTGTGTGAAGGGGATGCAAGTGCTGAAAACTGCTGGCAGGCCCTGATGATATACCTCTCAGCCAGCACACAATTCAAGCTTTATCAGGTGTCCCAGGTGAATTTTTTTTTCTTTTTTTTCTTTCCCTGATAAATTCAGTTGTTTGCCCAAACACATCTCAACAGTTGTATTGTTCGGTGTACAAATGTTCATACCTGCTCAAGGATTAATTTTTTGACATAAAAAGATTTGTCATGGAATGCAGGGGTTTTGTAGGTTGCTGCTTTTGTTAACCAAAAATGGGAGACTTTTAGACTTTTGTTCATTCAATAAAATTTGTTTTCTATCTTGTTTGTTTTTCATTTGTCTGGGAAATGATGGTCCTGCATTTAGTGAAGGTCTTCAGAAAGTAGGTAAGTGACAGATCAGAGCTGCAATTACTGCTTAGCAAAGTAGGTAGGATCTCCTGGGTCATAAAAAGTGGTGCTCAGTGCAGCCACTGTGACTTCTGCTATTTAATTTCTCAAAGCCTGCAGCCTCATGACTGAACAAAACCCATAGGTTTTGAAACATTATTTTCCAGATGAGCTATTTTCAGGCCATGTTTTTGCAAGCTGAGTTTGGGCTGAGGGCTCAGCTTTGTTTAGAGTACTTGAGCTTTGTTCTTTAGGGGATTTAGGACTTACATAGCCAGAGTTACATGTGTGTCTCATAATTTGCTTAATAATGGTAGTTGCACTGAGGAACAGGGTCTCTCCTTTGGTGATATCTGGCTGTTCTGCTTAAAGTAGGTTGAGATGAAATTCTGGTTTTACAGTTATTTTGCTCTTGGGTTGGAGACTGTCACACTTCATCCACGGAGTATGTAATATATGGATTCTTCCAGCAGGTCCTTGGGGTTGTGCCGCAGGGAGCTTTCCCTAGGGATTCCCGAGTGCTGGGGTGCCTGCAGTGGGGGGCACTGGGGCTGTGGTCAGGGCAGAACAGAGACAGCACAGAGTGCAGGGGAAATCATGTTCGAGGGTGAGAAAAGTAGGACTACTTTTGGTCTCCAACCAGGTAATGGCAATAGAGCGGATAAAGGCTCTGGAGCACAAGTCCTGTGAGGAGCACCTGAGGGAGCTGGGGTTTTTTAGCCTGGAAAAGGGAGGCTCGGGGCTGACATTACAACCACCTGAAAGGAGGGGGAGTAACCAGGTAGGGGTCGGCCTTTTCTCCCAGGTAACAAGTGACGGGATGAGAGGAAATAGTCTCAAGCTGCACCAGATAAGGTTAGGGCTGGGCCTAAGGGAATTTCTTCACAGAAAGGGCGATCAGATATTGGAAAGGACTTGCCCAGGGAAGTGGTGCAATTACCGTCCGTTTAGCCTGGACCTGGTACTTCGATCATGATCTAGCTGCCAGCGGGACGCTCGGTCACAGGTTGGACTCAATGATCTCGGAGATCTTTTCCAACGTTCTGTTATTCTCCGCTGTTCGGTACTAAGCTCTCCTCCAGGCAGCCGAGGAGCCCACCGGCCTCAGGGACCGCAGCCGGAGAAGGGGGGTGGGGGCCCTGGGGCGGGCTGTGGGCGGCTGCTCCGGGCCGGGCCCCGCGCCGGCTCCGCCCCGCGCCTGCGACTCCCGGCGGCCCGCGGGGCTGCGCCGGGCGGCGCCTGCGCTCGCTGCCGAGCCGGGTACCGCGGGTGGGCGCCGGGGCCTTCCTGCCTCGTCCGGCTCCCGTCCAGCCCGCATCCCTGCGCTAGGACCCGGGATCGCGACCCCGCCTGCCCCTGCATCTCGACCCCGCCTGTCCCTGCCTACCCCGGCCCGAGCGGCTTCCTCGTTACTTCTGTTTGACTTAATAAAGCGGTCGCGGGCGGTGTAATCTTTGGGTTATTCCTTCTTTTTTGCACCATAGATTTTTCTCTCAAAGCAGCTAAGGAAGGACAATGGGAGTTCAAGGACTCTGGAAGCTGCTTGAATGCACCGGGAGACCCATAAACCCAGAAATGCTGGAAGGGAAAATTCTTGCTGTTGGTATCCTTTAAAAGTAAAGCTGCGGAACCGAAGTTGCTAGGGAGATTGTTTTAACTATTTCCCTTATTTATAAGTGATTATTTTATTATTATTAATATTATTATTACTACATTTACATTGCCTACATTTTGGTAAGTGGAAGTTTTGCTTTATAATATGTGAAATACTAAGCTCTTTTGTTTTAATCTTTTTAAAAATAGACTTTTTTATTTTAATAAGTTCCTTATACAAGTGTTTGACTACAGAATTTTGCACTTCATAAATAAGTGTGCTGCTCTCAGTAGGACTACAAGATGAGGAAGTTTTATACTTATGTATCAGCTTTCCTGTCCTGTATACTTGGTTAAATGCTGGAAAGATGGGGAAGGAAGTTACCTGTCATTTACCTGTATAAATAACTGAGGAGGAATTTGCTGCGCTTTTGCTTTCACTCTGCTCTTTGTGCAGGGCAATAGGGCAATGATTTAGTCTTCTTCCAAGTTCATAGCTATTTGGATTTTCTTGGTTTTAGTAAAACAAACTTGGAGCCATGGGCAAAAGCCACTCAGTCAAATCTGTGCACTTTATAGGAACTCTCAATGTGGTAAAAGAGCACATTTTTTTTCTCTCAACGAGTCTTAAAGATATCAGTATTTGGTTGAACCAAGCAATAAAGGGAGTCAGGGATCGTGGTGGTATTTCTGTTCGGAATGCTCACCTGCTCACTCTGTTTCATCGACTCTGCAAGTTACTGTTTTTCCGGATTCGCCCCGTCTTTGTTTTTGATGGAGAGGCACCTCTTCTGAAGAGACAAACTTTGGTAAGTACCTTTGTGAGTTACTGCAATGTAAAAGAGGCTGTATGGTAAGCAGTCATTTTCAGTTTCCTTCCTGTTGTTCTGCTTATGATTTTGAGCTGTGGGGATGGAGGATTGAGGTCCATGGCTCTGCAGGTGTCCTTTGCGGTCCCAGCCTGGGTCTGCTCTTGGAGCATGCAGCAGCTCTTCTTTAATCTAGGCAGGTTTGATATGCATGGGAGCCAGGTTGCAGAGAAGTGGATGATGGCACAAGGCTGGCTTGTGCTCCAGGATAGACCTGGATGCAGCTCTGCAGGCATTTGTGCCTAGAAGCTGAAAGCTGTTCCTGAGTTCCACAGAGGAAACAGACATAGATTTAGAGGCTCTGAAAGCTCTGTGCCCCTTGGTGTAGATGAGTTAGGAGTAGCTCATAGGCTCAGCACACAGAACTTTCACAGGGATTCACTGGATGTACATCTTCAGCATCCAGCAAAATCTTGTTTGGTGTTAATCTTATTTTCATAGGCTAAGCGAAGACAAAGAAAGGAAACTGCCATCAGTGATTCCAGGAAAACTGCAGAGAAACTCTTGAAAACACTTTTGAAGAGACATGTTATCAAAACTGCTCTTAAAGGCAAAAGGCAAGAAAAAAAAATTTCCCCTTGTTTATAAATGACAGTCTTTTTGAAGCTGTTAATTGCTGTTTTGTTTTTTTTTTTTCCCCAAGAAATGAAGCTTTGCCTAGTATTACACAAGTTCGAAGAGAAGGAATTGATGATATGTATGTACTGCCTGCTTTGGAGGATGAAGAGAAGAATAGGTAGGTAGAATTAAGAAAAAATAGCTTAAATGGCTTTTAATAAACGTAGGTAAAAGTATAAACCACATTTTTTTGATGCTGATGAAAGGCCTTTGACCTGTGAGACACTGTAATATATATATTAAGTATATGTCTTCATTTATTATTACAGTTTCTTTTTGGATACAGAAGTCTCCTAGTTATTTATGGGAAAGTAACAGAAGGAGCTTTCAGCCCACAGATTGAATTTCTACACTGATTCGTATATAAGGAGGAAAGTTCTACCTCAGTCTCTATGGCCGTGTTCATACAACTAAATGGGACTAATTGTTCAAGCTTGGGTGTGGCAGCTTGATTCTGTTTTGTGTTGACATGTTCAGCAGAGGCAGGCTTTGTCTGTACTTGTCACACTGGTGGCTTCTTCTTAAATAACACTAAGTGAGAATATGAAGCTGCCCTGTCGGTTACACATCTGTATAAAAGTATAATATAAATATATATATATATTTATACTGACCAAGTAAGAATTGTGTCATGATCTAAACAGCAGCAATTGTCTCCATCTAGTTTTAACTGACAGAAGTTTGCCTTCTTACTCTCTGTTCAGATCTTTATGACGTTTATGTATTTATGTGTTTGTTTGTGTGTATATATATATATACGTGGGTGTGTGTGTTTATGTTTGATGCTGCACATTTTTGTGCTTGACCAGCGAAGGCATAACTAACGTCTTTTTGCTTAAAATAGAAACTCTGTTCTCCTGGGTAAATATCTGCGCCTTTTGTTTTCTCTTTGTGATTTTTAGCTCAGACGAGGAGGAAGAAAAAGAGTGGCAAATGAGAATGAGACAAAAAAAGATGTTGCAAGTAAGTGCAACCTAGTTGCCTTGTTACTGTGAACAATCATCTCATTGCTTGCTCTACTTAAAACACAAACAAAAAGCTTAGAAAATCCAATTATTTGGAGATATAGGTCTTATTGTAGCATTACTTATCAGCAAACAAGTTAATCTTCAGTACTCTAAGAATTCCTATTAATGAGGAAACATAAATGTGATTTCTCCACTAGAATACAGCAGAACAGAAAATTTTTTTGGTATCCTTTCTCTTTCTTTTTACTGCTTCCTTTGAACATATGGAGAAGACATTGGTTTTTGTACCAATGTAAGTGAAATACATGTATTTGTGCACATGTGTATGCATGTTAAAGACAGCATATTTTTAAAAATTCCTGTGCTTCTCCAAATGTGAACTGAAGTTGAAGCACTTAAGTCCTTGAGTTTTCACAGATAGTTTCTGCATTTGCTTCTGATGTGCTGATCTGATAGGAAGAGAAGAAGAGAACTGTATGACCTAAGAAGAAGACATAATAAATAATAAAATGATCTCTTCCTTTCATCAATAGAAAAAAAGAAAAGAGAAAAAACTTCTGGAAAGACTGTTTGTCTTTGAAGTAGTTCTCTTTCAGAAGGAGAACCTCTTTGGAAGGATAAAATCAGAATAGCTGAGGCTATATGACCTGCTTTAGTGATTTATACTAAGTATCATTTTGTAAAAAGAATAAAACCAAGTTTCTCTATATAATGTACCTCAATAGGGTACTTAACCCATTTCAATTACATAGTAGTTACTTTTTTTTTTCTTTCTTTCTTCACCATATGGGAAGTAGCAACAAAGTTCTTGTGTGTTTTTTTGTGGTTTTTTTTTGGTTGTTGTTGTTTTGGTTTTTTTTCCCTTTTTTGTTGTTTGTTTGGAATTATGTTCTAAATATTTTATTGTTTTTGTTGTGCTGCAATATAAAATATGGATTCTTGTTTTCCATTTTTATAGGAACAGTTATGTGAAAATCCTTATTCTGTAGATATTGAATCAGAAGATTTCCACAAACTGCCTCCAGAAATAAAACATGAGATCTTGACTGATATTAAAGAACTTACAAAGCGAAGAAGAACATTATTTGAAGCAATGCCAGAGGTAATATTTAAAATAACTTTCAAGGCATTGGAATAGAGCTATTTCCATTAATGCAAATAAAGAAAGAGTACTACATCTGGAAAGCTTTACACCCTGGACTATTTAATAAGAGATGCTACCTTGAGGAGAAAAAAAATCCGATGAGATAATGACTCTTAACAGCCTTATCTCTTGATTTCCACTAAAATTAGCAGAGCTAGCTTTAAAATGTTAAAAATCATGCTGTGTTTCATGCCTCATGATTGCATATGCATATGCCTCATATGCCCAAGATTGCATAACATGCTACTGGTGTAGATGAACCAGGCAGTATGAGCACAGCTTGGATTCCAAACCCTGAGGTTGTTAGAGGAGCTGGCAGCTGGGAAAAGGCTTTTGTAACTTAGGCAGGTGTGTTGAAGCTGTTCAGACATGAATGGGGAATCCTATAGTGCCACTTCTACAGTGAGGTTTTGAAAATACAATATACACAGTTCAAATGATGGTTTATGTCCAAATGTAAGCTAAGAACCATCATTTTAAGATGATCCACATGTAGATTCTCTTTTAATTGTTTGGGTTTTTTTAAGATGGGGGTGAGCTCTGATAGCCAAAATTGAGATGTCATGTTCTCCAGCACTCAGAACTACTGGTACCTTTCAGAATTGTTGTATGTTGCCACGATAGTATTGCTGTTGCTTGGGAGTGCAGCAGCCCGTGAAAGACAAATGTTAGCTGCTTAAAGGAACTCTTGGAACAATTTCCACACTTCCAGAATGTGGGAAATTAATTTGCTTAAAAGGGGTGTTTTATTTAAATTGATTTGTTTGTTTTGTTTTGTTTTTTGTTTTGTTTTTTTGAGGACTCCAATGACTTTTCACAGTACCAGCTTAGAGGTTTGCTTAAAAAAAGCAACCTCAATCGGTACATAGAAAATGTGCAAAAAGAAATGAATCAACAGTACTCGGGTGAAATCCAAACACAATATGAAAATGAAGGTGGTTTTGTGAAAGAAGTGGAATCAAGGAGGGTTGTCTCTGAAGAGACTTCTCACTATATTCTGATAAAGGGTATGTCAGGTCTTAATTTATAAAACCTATCGCTTGGAGTGTGTACTCTGGCACACTTAAAACTGGCAGTTTTAAGAAAAACCTGAATATATTTATTGGTGCATGTAGCCAGTACTTTGTATGAAATGTGCATTACTGTTATATGTTATTAACTGTGATCTGTAAACTTGTAGAAAGCTAGTTTAAAAATGTTTATATAATGATGTTCATTATGTAAAATGGAATGTTATTATAAAGCAGTATTTTCCCACACAAAACTTTCTTTCAGGTATTCAAGCAAGAGAAGCTATGAGTAGAGACTTGGAAACTACTGCAGGACCCTCATCAAAAATGCATGAATTGACTAAATTAAATAAAATCAATGAATCTCCTGCTAATGCAAAACTGTCTACATCTGACAAGATGCAGACAGAGGAAGATACCAAGGTGGTGGCAGCACCCCCCTCTCCTCGGACGTTGCTTGCTATCCAGGCAGCCATGGTGGAAAGCAGCTCAGAAGAAGAGCTGGAAGCAGGAGGATTGAACGTGGACCAGTTTGTGTCAGAGGAAGGCAGTGTGTCTCCAAGAACACTGCGGGCAATTCAGCAAGCTCTGAGTGAAGATGATAAACGGGAGGAAGTTGTTACTGCTACAACTGATGGAATGCTGTCAGAAAGACCAGAAGGGAAGGATTTTCTGCCTAGTAGCTCAGATGAGGAGCAGATTCCTGAAGTTAAGGACGGAAAAAACATTCCTACAGCTACAATTCATTCATCAATCCAAGTGACTATGCAAGATGCTAAATTTAAACAGAAGAGTCAGGAGTTGGAAAAAAGTCACATTACACCCAAAGACACTGGTATAGTTAGAGATGAAAATTATTCTGCTAATGAAAATACTAGAAAAGGTGAAGAAGATATAGACAAAAAAGATAATGATTCAGAAAATCAGATTGTACCCAAGGACACCAGTATATCCATAGCTGAAACTTATATTGATAATAGTGTAAAAGATACAGAAGATGTAGACAAGGAACAAAATGGTTCCAAAAATCGTATTTCACCAAATGATACCAGTATATCCAGAGCTGAAAATTATTCTTATATTAACAATACTAGAAAAGACAAAGACGACTTAGACAAAGAAAAAAGTGGTTCCAAAATGGACTCAGAGTCTCTGAGAGATAAGGATATGAATTTGTGTTTGCAGAAGCCAAACTGTTCACCTGTGCAAACTAGTGTAGATGCTTTGATTCATGCTGAAACAACAGACCTTTTGAAAAATGAGGAAAACTTGAAAATTTCTGAAAATGCACAGGAAGTAATTTCACAATCAGAGGAGAATGTGTCTGAGGATATTAGATTTGTTCCAGAAACAAGAGATCCTGAGGAGGAAAGTAAAGGAATATCACAGTCCGAAGACAGTGATTCTGATGGTATGTGTTTTTTGATTGTGTAAAAGGGTAAGAAAATAGTACAACATTGTATTTGTAGTCAGTTGAAAGTAACCTTTTCTCTTAGTAAGTAATGTTTAAAAATGCATCCACTCCCATATATATAGGACGCAGGAAGAAAATCTGAGCTGTCTTTTCCTCTTTGTGTCACATTTTATCATTGAAACCTGAGTATAGAATATGGAGAGTCAGGAAAGCATGTTGTGTACATTGAATTTAACTGATGTATTAATCAGACAGCCACTTTATTTATGTAATTTCACAATCTTTATATTAATCCACTGTATATAGAAAAAAAAAGTCACTGCGCAAGTTAAAAATGTGTACAAGTCTCTGTTTTCCTTTGATAGGAAGTTTTATTGAAGTGGATGCTGAGGTCAGTAATGAGGCTGAGTTTGTTACTAATTATGATGAAAAAATGGATGATGAACCGACACTTCCAGAAGTGAAGACAGACCGACCTGATGCATTCTCACCGGACTTGCTGAAGGAGTCTGAAGATGTGCAGTTGGAGAACACTCAGAATGTTGAAAAAGAAGCTGATGGTAAAGATGCAGTGGATGAGTGGCAAGACATCAGTTTGGTAACTCATTGTTTCTTCTTTTGAACTTGTAATGGAGTGCTTTGCCTCCAAATAGTTGTTAAGGAAAACTATTGAACAGCTTCTTATTGTTTCATTGCTTTCTCACATAGGTATCTAATTGTATGGGAACTGATAAAGAGGTGGTTAATCATAATCTCGCTAAAATCAAAGGAAAACTTCAAGGTTTTAGCAAATGAATGACTATCTCTGGTCTTACAATTTGGTGCATTAGAGAAGCTGTAACAACTTCCTAGTGTGAATTAAAGGAACATATACTACTAGGATAATTGTAGCTGAAGACTTTGTGCTTTACTTTACTAAGTGTACCTGAATTGTTGAAATAATAAAAATCTTGGTTTATATTTTCAGGAAGAACTAGAAGAATTGGAAAAGAACCTTTCTGCTGAGCAGAATACTCTTCAGTCTCAAAAACAACAGCAGGAACGTGTTGCTGCTTCTGTAACAGGACAGATGTTCTTGGAAAGCCAGGTTGAGTCATTTTGATTTGTTTCCTTCCTCTACCCCAGTTATTTACTCAAAAGCTGTTAGTAATTTTGCTTAGTCATAGGTCACCTTTTTTCCCCTCTTAGAAGCTTGTTTTCTTCAATTTGCTTGATTTAAAATATTGGAAGTGTTGAGGTAATCTTGAATTACAACCATTATAAGTAAGTGTAATAACATTATAAAACAATAGTATAGTTACCGATAAATGAGTATATCTTTTGAGCACCAACTTTTAAAGGTTAGGCCAGTTTGAACTTGGCCTGTTTTTGTAAGGTGCAAAATGAAAAAAGATATTAGGAAGTTATGTTGAGCAGCAAAGAATTGATACAGACTGTGTATTAGGTAAACTGTGATTTCCCCTAGTGATTAAAATGTTAAAAAAAATTGCAAGAAGTCTGTATAGTTTATGCCCTGAGTAAGCAATTTGAAGGAATCTCACCAGTAATGCCTGAATAAGCCTGTTGCTTCTGTGTCAGTGTTTCAAGGTTTAATACAATGTATTTGGGTTAACAAACCCATAATATAATAGACTAGTTACAGTGTCTATGATGTAATAAACTTATACTAACAAATTCTGAGAAATATGTAAATGCTTGGTTTTTCTTAATGGGACAGTTTAGGTAGTGTTGAAATGATATTTAATCTTGGTTAAATATTTGCACATATTTGTTTCTTCAGGTGATTTTTTTAAAGGCCAGTAGATTGACTTTGTAGTATTATGTGCCATGTAATCATATGGCACGCCATTATGGTTGTAGGTCTTTTGATCTTGTGCTTTTATTCTTAATTACAGTAAAAATTTAGTCTTGAGACTGATTCTGTCAAGCCTCAAAAGCTATGTGAGTGAAGAACATAATCCAGACTTGTGTAACTAGGACAAACCTGTAAACCTAGTGCATGTGGAATATTTAACTGCGGTTGTGTAATGTATCTCATAAAAGGAAAAATGCATCAAAATAGAGGCATATCTAAACACTATCCAAGGAATGATTAGTCTTCCTGATGTTTCCTGCTCAATATGAATGTTTCTCATATGCTTTCATACGACTTTCTTAGATGAAGTGATGACCACATTTTTTTTTAAATAGGATTTTTTTTATTTTACTTGTTGTATTTACTTGTTGTAATTTTCTTTCCGGGAGCCCACATAATTGTAATGCATGGAGTTTTCTCCTTGCTGTGCAAAACAATACTTAAGTATGCTTGTGTAATTAAGATGGCAGGTTCTCAAACCGTGTGGGAAAAGTATGCTCAAGTAGTGCTTGACTTATATGGCACTGTCTGCCTGAGAGGAGTTGAGTGGGGATTCCCTCTTGACTTAACTTGAGCTTGGCACTTTTTACCGTAAGTTTAAGGTTTGTAGTCAAATAATAAATAACTCTCAAGTGTGAATCTAGCAGTTCTGAGTTAAGCAGAAATGTATTAGAAGTTAACTCTTTAGATGAATTATTATCTGTTTTCCTTCTATCCTACAGGAGCTCCTCCGTCTGTTTGGCATTCCATACATCGAAGCTCCGATGGAGGCAGAGGCACAATGTGCCGTGTTGGACCTTACTGATCAGACCTCTGGGACAATCACTGATGACAGTGATGTTTGGCTGTTTGGTGCACGACATGTTTATAAAAATTTCTTCAGTCAGAACAAATATGTAGAATATTATCAGTATGTTGACTTTCAGAACCAGCTAGGTAAGCCTCAGGTATTGATTTGTTAAACGCAGTCTTTAATAAGACAGCTTTGTCCTCTGTCTCTTTGTATTTTCTACAGAATTTTGTGTCTCTTATTCAATGTGTGTTCTTTGGAGAGTCTCTAAAACCATTCCATTAGGTTGCTGTTTTACTGCCAGATGACCCCCCTGAATTTGCAGACCACCTGCATTTAATATACTGAGTTACTGTAATGATCATCAAGGCTGGAGATATGAACTATTATACCAGTTCCTGGGTAAATGTTAGCATGCCTTTTCTGATGTGGTGGGAAAAATGATATTCTGATATCATCAGATTTTTTTGTCTTCTGGAAATAGAAGTTGGTTTTGGACATATTGAGATGTAATATATTAAAAGAGGATCTGGAATATGTGTAACACATTTATCATATAGTTGACACTGAAAAATGGTTTTTTTTCTATCTGATTACTCTTGAGCTAGTCTAATCAAATTATTGCCAATTTTGTTGAACTACTAAGCTTCAGTATCACATAGAGTATTAGGCAAAATATGAACCAATTTAAACTTGTTATTATGTCTTGAGCAGAACTCTTTTAAAATCAGTTTTGACATTTTCAATTTGAGAGGCTATAGACTTTGAAATAGTAGCATGTAAAATTTCATAATATTTTTATGTGGTAAAAAATGTAGCTTTGGTAAATGGAATGAAATATTTTCCCCCTACTTCAATGTGCTACTGTGGCTTTATTGGAAAGGATTGCTGTAAAAGCATGTCTGTGATTTTTAACTGGTTTTGATGTGATAAGCAAAATATTTATTTATTTATTTATTTATTGAGAAATAATAGTCATCATCAGTCTTTATGTCACATTCCTCTGCAGTCCCATGCTTCTCCTTTCCCGTGCATTGCAGAAATTCTTCTGTCTGGACAGATGATGGATATTGTGACTAGCACGATGATGGTCTTGCTTTGCATATTTAGACTCACATCCCTCCTTTTCTACGTGGAATTTTTAAAAAATTGGGTTTTTTCAAACCTAAACTCTTGAAGCTGGTCACTAAAAATCAGTCTGCTTGCCGCAGACCTTATAGCCTGTCAAATAGAAGTGGTCAGCTGAGTTCTTCCTTCTTTCTGGCTCTTTCACAGGCTCTTCTGGTCTACTTAGTAACTGTACCAGCACAGAGCAAGAGGCTCCCAGTTGAGGAACACTTCTAGGAAGCAGAGGCTATGGTACTATGGACTAGAATTCAAACAGAATGTTTTTATTTGATTCCAGCATTACTCAATTCAGGTCAACATTAGATGAGAATAGGGCAGTAACTGGATGTAATAAACGTAAAAATAATATCTTTTAACAACCTTGAATTTTGAAATTACAGAATCACAGAATTATTTATGTTGGAAAAGACCTCTGAGATCATCAAGTCCAGTGTTTGTCTGATCACCATCTTGTCAACCAGACTGTGGCACTGAGTGCCACATCCAGTTGTTTCTTGAACACTTTCAGGGATGGTGACTCCACTACCTCACTGCACAGTCCATTCTAATGTTTAACAATAATTTCCATGAAAAAATTCCTCCTGATGTCCATTGTAACATTTTCACTTTGGCAAGATATATTTGCCAAATTAACACAATTATTGGTGCTTGAGTTAGCAGGAGTATATTGATATTGCTCCAGAATATAACTTAGCAAATTCTGATGTTGAATTAAATATAATTTTATTGCATTAAGGCCTTTGTGTTCCTTTCAGTTTTTGCCTTTCTGATAATGTATTTTATTTTGTAAGCTAATAAATGCTGAATCTCTAAACTTTCTTTTCCAGGATTGGATAGAAGCAAGCTAATTAATTTGGCATACTTGCTTGGAAGTGACTATACCGAGGGCATCCCAAATGTTGGCTTTGTAACAGCGATGGAGATTTTAAATGAATTTCCTGGTCATGGCTTGGAACCTCTCTTAAAATTCGCGTATGCTTAATTGTGACTTGCTTTTTTGTATCTCCATATTGTGATTACTAGTAAATATGCTTTTCTGATGCTTAAGTGTGCAGCAAAACATATGACCATCACTGACCATCATTAATGGTAGGCTGTAAAACATGACTCCATGATATCACTATTTGTAATGATAAGTAGATAAAGTGACAAGTTGATATAGCAATCACAGTGAGACATATAAAGACAGCAGAACAGCTGTAGAATTGTGCATCTGCCCCAGAGTTTATTGGAGAGCTGGATCCATAGTGGAACAGAGGTTCATTCTCCCTGGGTTGGTGAGAGGTTGCTGTATCTTGCTCATAGAGAAAGACGACTTGATTGAGGAATGGATGACCTGGAAGGAGACAGGCAGGTAGGGTGTGGGCAAGAAAAAGGTTTGAAGAGGGCCAAGCTGTATTGGCAATGGCAAGGATTTTCCCTTTCTTTTCCTTGCATACCAAAAAACCTCCAAGAATTATTATTATGTGTGGAACATCCTCTACAAGTGAGGCTGAAATTGAGGCCTTCTGTTTAGCAGCTTGTGGGGAATCCAGGTGATATTTGCTACCTTAGCTTACAATAGCTGCATTTGATGTGTGTGTTTTGTCTTTCCTGCTTTTAAATTTTTTGTCCTTTTGGCCATCTTTCATTTGGACATTTTCTACATCATCTCTTGTAGTAATTGAAGTAGGGAGACTAAGGCTATTGAAATTAGCATGGTGGCTCTTGATATTTCAAATTTTATTTTATGGGGCAAATTAATAATTTTCTCTATTTTTCAGTGAGTGGTGGAATGAGGCTCAGAAGAATAAGAAAGTGAGGCCTAATCCACATGACACCAAAGTCAAGAAGAAACTGCGGGAGCTACAGCTTTATTCAGGTTTCCCAAATCCAGCAGTGGCAGAAGCATACCTGAAACCTGTGGTGGATGAGTCAAGGGGTTCATTCACCTGGGGAAAGCCTGATGTAGAGCAGATCAGAGAATATCCTTTTATTTGTTAGGTAAAAGTACTCAGTTTGTAAGGAGTCAGTAATGGAGTGTCAAGTTCTTAACATCTCCTTGTTGTGAGAGGCCCCAAGCCCTATCTGCATGTGCTCCCCTAAAATGATACCACCTCTGGAACAGAAGGGAATGCTGCCATGTGTATGTGGCAGTCAGGGCTGCTCTGCCCTCCTAAGAGAGTGGGCTGCCTCACTTTGCATGCAAAGATAATCTTGTAGCTGAACTGACTAGTTTGTTGTGATATGGTATTTCTGTAACTTACGTTTATGTAACTGTCTTGTGTCTGTTTCTCCTCTTGAAGTGGGATTGTTTGCACACTCCCTCTGTGTGTTTGCCATTTTTCACAAATAAGTCTTGAAGTCTAGACAGAAATGATGTTTCAGTTTGCACTTTATCCCTAGTTGTTCCCTGAATTTCTTCCAAAAATGTCTACTTTTTGCTTCAGTTGCAGTCTGAGCTGCAGTGAACTATTGAAAAGTAGATGGCAAAAAATGCAGAGCTAATAGTGTTTTAAACAGTAAATAAAACTTCCAGTAAGTGCAAGTGTAAAAATAAGATATATTTATAGGCATTTTGTGTTATGGCAATATCATTTAGCCAAAATGAGTTCTGTCTTCATTGAGACATGCTTTGGGAAATGTTGATACTAGAGAAAAAGTTCTGCAGCTAATGGAGATGGAGTAGTGTGATTGTGGTATGTTGTTTCAACCAAGAGTCTTTTGTCTGACTTTGTAGTAAAAAAGCTTTGAAGTGGAGCAGCTTTCCTCCAGACATTATTTACTTCAGGAATTTTCATTTTCTGTGTTTACAAAATACCAGTAGTGCCCATTTGGTAAAGTTCCTTAACTTT
Organism: Acridotheres tristis; assembly: GCA_037013685.1. Classification (NCBI taxonomy): domain Eukaryota; kingdom Metazoa; phylum Chordata; class Aves; order Passeriformes; family Sturnidae; genus Acridotheres; species Acridotheres tristis. The sequence continues at coordinate 77,630,017 of CM072884.1, forward strand.
CTGCACATTCTGCAAGGATCACTTTGGCTGGACTACGACAAAGATAGATGGAATCCTCTTGCCTGTGATGAAACAGCTGAATTTGCAGCAGGTAAAAGTCTACCTGTAGTTTAGGGATAACTGGAAAATTGTGAGAAAAGCATTTTAAAAGAATAGCAAGGCTTTGAAGTAAAGTGTCTTTCTCATCTGGGTTATGGGTTTTAATCTTTTATATATATATATTTTTTTTTAATAACTAAGCTTGCTTCTCTAGACTTAATTTCTGTATGATTTGAATGTGCTCTGAGGGACTCTGCATAATTTCAGACTTTAGCTTCAAGTTTCTTTGCCTATCAAGCACCTATCTCAAGTCCAGGTTGCTGTTTTTTCTGGACACAGTCAAGCTACAGGTACCTCAAGCAACTTCAGTACTTCTAGAAGACAGTGTTCTATAAACACTTTATAAAGTATATAAAAGTGCCCCTGAGATTTTGGTGGAGTGATAGTGTCCATTGATGCTGTACACGTCCTTTGAGGACGAGTGCAGACTGAACTGCTGAGCAAGTGTCCATTAATAATATTACTCTAATTTCCAAGTAAATGTTCTGTCAACTTTATTAACACTTGAAAGTGAGTAGTGATGCCTGCCCTGGTAACTGTCAAAGTGGGTTGTAAAATTGATCCCTAGTGTCAGATTCTTTTTTCCCTTTTGCCATAGACAACATAGATACATTGTTTAAACCAGTGTTCTAGGTTCTCTGTATCACTGAGTGTAGTGAAACCCACGTAGTTACATATACTTTCAGGTTGAGTGGAATCTCCTTTGGAAGTGTCTGTTTCTCTTAGAAGATGTTACAGAAAAAGTAGAGGAATGGCTTAGCCTGTACAAAAAGCCCAGCTGTGGTTGAATAGCACAAATCCACACTGTGTTATGACTGTTAGTTCTATTTTTCAGTCTTTATGCTGTAGCAGCATGTGGTGCAATGAACTTGAGTCAAAAGCCTGTGTATACTTGCACTTGGAGGCACAAATGCAAAGTGCACTTACAGCATTTACTTAATAAATATTGTGCTTTAACAGCTGGAAGCTAAGGATGTGTTTTTAAAGACATACTTAAGAGCACTACAGAAATTCTCTGTATTAGGGTTGACAATAGCAACATATGTCTAATCACCAGCAGCACAATGTTTATGAAATCTCACTGGAGTTTGCTAATTATTAATTTCTGTAAAGGTTCTTGTTGCCTAATTTATTATAAAGTATGGGTATTACTATAATGATGCATCTTACTGTTCACATCTGTGTGCGTATGTATTAATTTCATTACTCCTTTGCCCTGTTTTAGTTTCAGATGCTTTATAATATGGCTAGCAACTGAATTCCCATTACAAAAACATTCAACTGTGTTTTTGTTTTGTTTTTGATAGACTCAGCTTCGAATTGATTCATTCTTCAGACTCGAACAGCATGAAAAACAAGCTATTAAAAGTCAGAGACTACGCAGAGCTGTGACTTGTCTGAAGAGAAAGGAAAAGGAAGCAGATGATGAAGTTCAGGAGGCCACTGCTGTCACAGAGATGGAACAGCCTGGGAAAAGGAAAGGGAAAGGTACCACAGGTGCTGCAAATCAAGCTGCAGCAACAGAAGCACAGAGTGGAAAGAGAAGAAAACATTCAGATTCCAGAAAAGAATTTTTATATGGAGGTGGTTTTGTCGGAAATTTGCATCTTTCAGAAACTTCTAGTGACTCCTCAGTGGAGGAATCCAAAGGCAGAGATTTAGGCAAGAGCAAAAGGAAGAAAAACATGTCTGCAACACAGACAGCAGACCATAAGGAGAAAAAAGGGCACAGCAGCTCAAGTGGTGAGGATGAAGACCTGGGAAATGTAGTCATGGTGACTGCCAAACCTGTGTTTGAAGGCAGAAAAAAGAAATCACAGAGCAAGAGAGGAATAAGAAAGAAAATGTCTTAAAAATATTTTAAAAGACTGTGATTTTTCTGATTTGAGCTTTGTAAATATTCTAATGAATTCTTTATAGAATGCAATAAATTATCTCTATTTGTAATGCATTTTGTCATGCATTTTCTGTCCAGAACTTAAATAGAAGTGATTCTAAACAATGAAAACACTAATTTTAGCACATTTACTCAGAAAGACCTAGATTGCACTTGATAGAAGTTTTCAGGCTTCAGATTTTAAAATTGAGCCAAAACATGTTCATTTATCTTCATTCTAATTGATTTGATAGAGCTGTTAAAATCACCTGCAATCTGTTGCTTCTTAACTTGAAATTTAAATGAAATTCTGAAAATTACTTGTGTTATTTCTAGGTGTTTCAAAAAGTAAGGTTCAATTTTTTTGCTTTTCTTCTTCTCTTCCCTAAGCCTGTCTTGAAAGTTTTGTGCCCTAAGTAATATTGTTTATTGAAGAGAGAGGATGCAAACCCTCAAAAAATCTCAGGGAAAAACATACAGTACAGCAAGTCCCTCTAGAATCTGATGTGCCATAATTGTTTATGTTCTGAATGTTTGGAGTTACATGGCTGTGTCCAAAGATGGTATTTGTTTGCAAAGATGATGTTCAGAGATATCTACTGGTTGCAGCACTCACGTTGGATTAATTTGTGTGTGGTGATGTGAAGCTCAGAGTTCTCACATGCCTCTCTTCTCTGAATGTAGGATTTATTTCCAGCTCCTGGGTAATAAGGAGGAAAAGCACAGCATTCTATCCACCTTGCTTCTTGTGATCTTACGTTTCATTTTAGTCTTCTTTCCTTCTTTTTTTTTTTTCTTCTCATTTGACATTTCTTATTGCTTCATCCGGTGTTGGAAATCCAGGTCCATACATTAAAGTGTTTTGTGAGACATTATCCTCCCCTAAATGGGTGAGGGTCTGAGGTGAACTGGGTGAGATTTTGCCCATGCAATTGCAGGGAGTCTAATACTTCATGTGCAGTTTATACTGGGCAAAAATCATCCCTTTTGATGCTACTTTTCTAAAAGATTATAACATTTTAAGCAAATTCTCAGCCTGTCCAGCCAATTTACAGCACTATTTTATAAGTCACTCATTAGCATTACTGAATTTTACTTTAAAAGTGTGTATCAGGTCCTTGGTGACATTTTTAGAAATGTAAAAGAGCTCCCTCAAATTTCTTCTGCTAGCTATGGTACTTCTCTGCAGGACTTCTTTAGTATTTTGGTACAATAATTTATTATTTTTTGGTAACACCTAGAAAACTCAGTTGAGGTTGAAGCCTAATTTTTCAAAAAAATGTCTAAAGGGGGAGATGGCTCCTGTCCGGAATTGATTACAGTCTAAAAAAGAGATATCTTAGATACCTGTATTTGGACCCACAACAGTGTTTGTGATCTGTTGAGTGTGAATGAACATCTTGGATGTGGAGGAGTGGTATGCTTATATTTGTGCAGGGTGACAGCTGTGTTCTGGGGTTAGGATTTTGGGGTTGTGTGCCTTGCTACAGTTCTGCGTTCCAACGGGAGCATGCATTCCTATACCGCAGCTGCAAAAGCACCCCTGCCCCTTGGTAAATTTTTCTCTTGGCCCTGAAGAACGACTTTGTGCTCTTGGGTTACTTTTTAGTAAGGGTGAGGAGTTGCACACAGCCTGCCAGTATTTATTTTGTAGACAGTACTCCCAAGTTGGTTACTTTGTGGTTGGAGCTCGATGGAGTGGGTGCCTCTTGCTGTTACAAAATCTCTCCTTGCGCACGGGCTGTGCGCTGCCCTCCTGGCGCTCGGGCTGCAGCTGTCGGGATTTGTGCTCGCTGCCGGAGCGGGGATGTTGGCATTGTGTGACACCGGCTTCGGAACACGCCTTTGCCTGCGGCTCTCTGCGGGGAAGCCACCGGCAAGATAAGGACTTTGCTGTTGGAGCACCATCTTGGGAAAGCTGGGAGAGACTCAGGTAACATTGACCAAAATGCGGTGGATGCCAGTGATGTTTCACCCGTCTCTGTCTTTTACCCTAAAGTAGTTTGTTTTTAAACAGTGTAACTGAGCTGTTCCACGCTGTTTAGTTGCTTGCAGCACTCCTGAATGCCCGTGTCGGACTATTTTAGGTTGCTGTGTAGTTCAGTGCACCTCAGGATATTTTTAGAATAACATAAAAAATGTAGAGGACCGCAAAATAAAAAGGTTTTGTCCTGTAGGGTGATTTTACCTTTTATTATGTCTTCTAATGGGAAGAAAAATTGTAGTTTCTAATACTTCTGATGTAGACAACAAGCTGGTGAATGTGTATAATATTTTCTGCTTAATATCCCTGTAATTTCTTATGCTACTTGTTATTCTGAAGATGCAGACAAAGACTTTGAAGTCTCTCCCACTGAGTCTCTTTTCTGTTGCCTATCTAATGACGTTGCTATTGCTAAGTTCATGTGTAGACATAAATATAATGGCAGTATTTTTGTTCTGTGTGATGTGGTGACATGTAGAAAGCCTCTAAGTTATTTTCACCTTCAAACAGGATAATGACTGTTGGTATTGTAGTAGTGAAGTTAAACATTAAATCTATGTGCCTTTTGTAGTGTGAAGTCAAGAGAGTAAGGTGCATCCTCTCATACAAGAGAGGACTGTTCCATACTGTCATCTTTATCCTGAAGTTTTGGGAGAAAAACCTGCCTGAGACTTTGCACTGTGAAGATTATTTGATATTCAGAATATATTTTTATTTTGATTGCCCTTTCTTTTTTTCTTTCTTTTTATTGTTTGATCCCCCTATGGAGAGAGACTCTTTCAGTCATTGCCTTATTTAGTTGCATCCCTATTGGGTGTTTAGACATCTGTAGATTATTAACTGTATGCTGCCTGTAACCATCCTGGCAGAAATCAGTCAAATTTTCCACATAAGAGTGGGCATTTAAAAATTCTATCAAAGTATCAAAACTAATAAAGCACTGTGGGTTTGTTGTGATTTTTTTTTTTTTGTTTCGTTCGTTTGTTTGTTTGTTTGTTTTTTTTCCTTTTCTGTGAACTCAGTGTTCTTTCTGATTGTAAAATATGAAGAATTGGAGACTATTGGTTGTTTGTCTGCTTTTCTGCAGACAACTGAAAACTGTACTGTCCTCTGTCCCACTTTTCCTACTACTTTTTTCTCCAGCATGTTCTTTGTCTGTTCATATAGGCACATATGCTTTCTGTTCAGCATGTTATTTGTAGATTCTGTTGCCTTACTCTCATGTGCTACTTTTACTATTAGATTGTTTCCTTCTCTTCCAAGCCAATTAATTCAAACAAGATTAGATCATATTGATGCAATTTTTCTTCTCTTTCAGGAATTTGTTCCTATCTTTCCTTTCAATCCTTTATAAGTCTACCGAACCCGATTTTAATTGATTCTAACTTTAAAATTTCATAAAATAGTTCTAAACATTAGTCAAAGATTTTGTTTGGTTTGGTTTTATTTTTAAAAATCTGTGCTTTTTCCTTTGAGAATATAACAGTTGAACTAGTTTGCTGTGTCTTGTACTTTTATGCCTAGAATATTGATACTTATGTGTCTTCATATCTTTATTATCAATAGAAGTAAATTGTAGCATAATACATGTAATTTTTAAAAAATGAAACTTAGGTGTGAAAGAAGAAATGGAGTAATTTTACTGAGACAGACTTGTGTTTCTCTGTCCTAGGGTTTGTGGCATAGTATGGATTTGACATCATCACAGCATAATCATCTACAAAATCAATGGGTCAGAGAATTTGAAAGACAAGAAGGTAAAATGTTTCTTATTTCACTATGTTTACTTGTTACCCTTAATAATATTATTAAGTATAAGGAACAAAGTGTCTTGCTGACAATGAGCTATCTTCTATTTTTTTTTTTTTCTGAAAAACTGTGTTTATGGCATTTGTATAGAAAATGCAACAGATACGACAGATTGTTGTAGTATGCTAGCAATGCATGTGGTATTTCAAGTGTGTTACACCTGCATACTCTTGTCCTGGCAGTTTGCTGTTGGTGCCTGGCAACTCTCCTCCAGTTACTTGCCTGTGTCTGGTTCCAAGGAATGAAGCTGTGACTATGATCAAGCTTTTCAGAAGGTTTGATTACAGGCTGTCAGTTAGGAGAATTGGTTATTACAAGCTTGATTTTTGTCTAGATAGCCTCAGACCCTACCTTCAAATACCTTCAAGGGCTGTTGGCAGTGTTTCCTCTTAAGTATTTTCATGGCTGCACATCTTTGAGGATTTAAAGCTTCATAAATAGTCCTCCTTTTTAGTGGTCACCAGGAGTAGGCAAGGTCTTAGGACAAATGCATATGTTTTGTGATGGGGTCTAGTTATGTTCTACAGCTGAGTGTAAAAGGAGGAAATTTAAAAAATAATTTTATTTTCATAATATTTTTGTTTTAAATCCCAACTGAGTTGTGGTCAGTGTAGAGCCAGGTAGTTCTCTTCCATGTCTATGAACATTAGTCTAAAAGAATGAGGAGACATGAATGGAAAATTTGGTATCTTTACAGACTTTACAAACTTTTCCATCTTAAATTCTGTGCCAGGTTCTGGAGGTGGAAGGGTGCTGAACCCAATGCATGGAGATTTGCCTGCTTGATTACTCTGAACCTGTGCCTTCCTTGTTCTCATCCTTTTTCTCTACTGCTTTCCCCATTCCTATTTCATTATTTCACCTGCCCAGTCTCAATACCTGTTTCTCAGGGTTCTTATTCCAGCTCTGTTTCTTTGCAAGTTTCAGACATAGGATCATAGACTCAAAAAATAGTTTGGGTTGAAAAGGACCTTAAAAACCATCTACTTCTAAACCCCTTGCCATAGGCAGGGACACCTCTCACTAGACCAGGTTGCTCAAAGCCCCATCCAACCTGGCCTTGAATACTCCCAGGGATGGAGCATCCACATTTTCTCTGGGCAGCCTCTTCCAGTGTTGTACCACCCTCACATTCTGAGCTCTTTATATTTGGTGCCTTCCCCTTTGTTTATTAATTGACTTGTCATACGTTCTCCAGTTTTAAACTCCTTATTTTTGTTCATGATTCCCATTACTACTGGTTCTCAGTTTACAGGTCAGTCTTCACCCAGTCTGATCATTCCTTTTGTGACTTCAAACAATTAGTTCTCCACACCTGCACTGTTAATGTCTCACTTTCCTCACATAATTTCTCATATTAGCTTTAACTCTCCTTGGCTAAATGTTTCTGTGACCAGATGCTACCACTCTTGTCTTAATTTCTTGGGATACTAAATTACTTTACCCTAGTTGCATTATATAAATTCATCCCAGAATAATTTTATCTCTGAGACAAAAGAAGAGCAAGTTAGCAAGGTGTACTTGTCCTTGACAGTCCATTTGTCTCACTTCACTTGGCCACAAATCAGTTTTTAATCCATAAATATCTGAGAAAATGCTGACCTAGTAACCTTCTCGTAACTCCTGACATTTCAGAAGGGACACACTCCTTCTACTTGCTCTGCCTGACAGATGGCCTAATTGATAGCAACTCCTGCCATCATTTCAAACATCTTGGTGGAATCCAGAGCTGTGCCTTAAATGGGACCTACCTGGAATGGAGCCAAGTGGAAAGCATCCTAACCCTGTAATTTACAATTTAAGATAATTCAGCTGGGAAGAGGTAGTGATGTAGCATCTCATTCATATTTCCTGGGTTACTTCTAAAGATACTTCTTATCTCTCTTCATTTTCTTCTGCACTGACACTTTTTCACTGACTTCAAAGACTTTGTTGTAAAATGTGAAAAACATCCTGGGACCTGACTATGGACCCCAAGTCTGCCTCCTCACAACCGAGTGCCCAATTTGTAGTTGGACTTTTCCTTGCTTGTTATCCTTCTAGCATGATTCTTGCAGTCCTGATTTCCCAATGGCCCACCTTATTAATTTAACACTTCTCTGTTCTCTTTCTCTCCCCTCAATAAGTAGACACACTATCTTTGCTTAAGACGTTGCTAAACTCAAGTGAAAACTTCTTGCAAATGGACAGAAGTTGGAGGTAACACTCAAATAATCAAAGCATGCATTACCTTTGTAGAGACATCTGTAACTTATTCTTCTCTCTCAGCCATGTGCCCATCTTTCCTGTTTTCTCTTCTTTAGCCTTTGCAGTAGCTGGATTTTGACAATAAATAATATATCTCAACTGCCACATGAGAAAAGTGGTGTGACTGCATGGGTTGGTGTTGTTAGGTTACTTTCAGGTCCTTCATGCAAAGGAGTATTTTAGAAATACAGAATTATTGGTAGGTGAATACCAGCATTTTTTTAGGTCTCTTCCTATCTGTCAGGAAGTTAGCTGGCTTTTATAATGTATATTAGACCATCTAAATTAAGAACAAAGTCTGCTTTGTAGTCAAAGGAAAACAGTTTAGTTATTTTTAGAAATTAAATAGCTTCTGAGCCTAGACTTGGAGATGCTTTCAATGACAGACAAACATGATGAGGTAACAAGGGAAGTACTTGGCAAACTTGAATTCATTATGTGTTCATGAGATAAAATGACTACAGTACTTCTATTTTCAGCCATTTAATGGTTTTTAGATGACCTTTGACTTGGATAGGGCTGGGATATCAGTGGTGTAAATTTGAAATTGAAAACACACCTCTCAATCCTGGGTAAATGCATAGACTGGATACTGTGAGCAAGCCCTTCTCCTGTTCTTGTGTCCTCATGCTCTGGGCTAAGTGCATCTTGTCTTGGCTGAGAAGAGGCTGCCTGTGGGTGGCAGTTTTGTATTTCTGCATTTCAAAGTATAAAGTTTCAAGCATTTTGTTTCCCTAACATGGTATCTCAGATTAATCAATAGAATACATGCCTTCATTGCCATCACTTCAGCAGACTGAGCTTGTAATGAATGTAGTGGAATGCCTACACTAACGTGAGGATATCCTTTTTTGCAGGTAGGGATGAAGTAAGGAAAAACTAACTGTGCAGTTAAGACATACTGGATGGTATTTGCTTTATATTCTTAGAAAGGTGTAGGTTACATCTGACTTCTGTGAAGAGTATGATTAGCTTTCCCTCCTAACACCTTCCTGTATGGGCTCTTATGCTGAAATGGAGTAAAATAGAAATAAGTGGAATGAAATAAAGATACTAAAGTGATGCTGCCGGAAATTTAGGGACTACATTGTCATTCAGGATTGTGTATGTTTCCACAGAGCTATCTGTAGTGCTTGTAGGACTAGGGCTCTGATCCCGACATGTCTGTAGCTCAGTAAAAATTCTGAGACTCCAGAGTCCTTTATTGTGACCTTTATGTAGTTTTAGGATAAACTTGGTGCGAGCCATTGGAAATACCCATATGGATTTACTGGGATATCTTTGGATGATTTCTATCAGTGGAGCAATGTAACTCTTCTCCAGTCATCTCTTGCAGTCACAGAACTGGTTGCAGGCTTGTTCCCTTACTGATCTTTTTGCAGGTATTCTCTTGAGTTTGGGATATATAGATTGCTATAATATATTTTTAACAATAAATATGTATTATGTATATTATTTCCACATTATATAAATAAAATACATCTTAAATATTTAGTTTGGATGACTCCACTCCTGTGTGTGCAGAGTGGGGGGGTGAGCTGAAGATTCCTGGGTATTATGAATTCTTGGAATCTCTTGGAAATTCTCTAGTGTTACTCAATCAGTAATATCAGTACAGGTAGTCCTCCTTTGAGGAGCCAATTGCTGAGAAGTCACAGAGGTACCATTCACAGCTGTTGATGCGTGGTATTAATATAAGGACAAGTCTAAATTGTGAACTTTAAACTCTACAGGTGAGAGTGTGCTACTTCTGAAGATGGGAGAATTTGTTGCTGTAGGGCTGAACTTTGTCAGGTCAAGTTCATGCTGAAGTCTTGGATTTCATTCCTTTTGCCAGTTGGAGAAAATCCATTGAAGCAGGAGAGAAGCAGAAGATGACTGGATCCTATTTCCTTGTGACATTGGGCTGTGACACCATTTGACCTCCTGAGATTAAGCAGAGTCAGGCCTTAAGACTCAAAAGGGACTAATATGATTTTTTCTTCCCTGTAGGCAGTTCCCATGAATCAATGGGCGAAAATATTTTTTTCTGCATGAATACTTCTTCTAATCCCCTAACAAAATATTTGGAGTATGTTTTGTTACTCTATGTGTTTTTTGTGAATGAGTCTGAAAATGGAGATATTGAGTGCTAGTATATTCTTCACTATGTTTTAGTTCAGGTGTCTAGATAGTGGTAAATTTTTTCAATATAATTTTGATGTAGCTACCTTATCTTTGCTGCTTTTTCTGCATTCTAAATACTGTTTTACAGTGCCTGTCTCTGCTCCCTTTTCATTCAGTGGGGAATACAGTATTGTAGGCAGTATCACTAGGGATGCAGTGAGGGATTTAACATATGCTTTTAATTGATGGAAGACACTCAACTGAATTTTTAGTTTACTATTTCTGATGCGGCTGTATACTTCCAGGCATGATTTTAGGTGACAAGTGGTGTAAATAGCTGATCATGTATCTCGTTTCTAAACAGGTAATATTTCTACTCATTCTAAGCAAAATTGTGTGCATAAAGGTTGCCTTCCTTTTTATAGAAAAAGATACTGCAGATTACAATTTGTTCCATTCTGACCTGGTCTGTTTCCTGTCATTTTGCTTTTACCTTCTCTTCCCTACTTGAAGGACTTCTCTAGCTTTCTCCTAGCAGAACTCACATAATTTTCTTTCTAACTTTCTATGTTCTAACATATAACATATGATGTGTGAATGTGTCAGCAAAATCCTCTGGTTCCCTACACAGGATTAAGGTAAATGTTATTGTATTAATGATATTAATGTAAAATCAAGGGAGCTCATGGAACATGCTCCAAAGATGTTAGACTTCTGTAATAAACAATGCTTTATCTAAAATATTCCAAAGAACACTGAATAATTAACCTATTAGGCAAAAAGTCTTAAGAAACTTAAAGATATTCTTGAAGAATTTGGGGAATCTATAGATGGTAACTTTCTGTACACAAGTTCAAGACAAAGGAGTTTGCTCTGTTTCACTAAGAAAAATGATCTCAATTTCTATATGGTACCTTGACAGGATCAAACTGCCTCATCTTACTGTAAATAAGGTTCTGGCACTAGAAACTCCAGTGGTTTCTGTGTTTGCTCATGCAAATAGATGAATAGGCAGAAGAAAATAGCTCTGTGTGTGTACCACTTCCATGCTTCTCCACGTCACGGAAGAGGGGTAAGGGCAAACCTGTCTGGTCAAACAACCTGTGTGTGCTTGTCTTCTTCTGGCTCTGTGAAGCAGGGAGGAGCCAGTGCAGGCAGGCTCTTAAGTTCTAATGGTTCAGTATCTGTGCTCCAGTAGTATTGCTAGAAAAGTCCATTATGCACTTCCATTCTTACAAGAATTTATAGCCAGGTCAGTCAAGCCTCCTCTTCTCTTATCCTACCCTATTCTACTGATGACTCATCTCTTTTTGTCTTAAAATGTCATTGGAATCCATTCATTGACTCATAATTTCAGGACTTTTTTTCTGAACAAGACTATATTCACTAACACAGAGGTAAACACTTCCAGAATAACCCCCTTTCAGTTTTTACACCTGTTATCAAGGAACTAGTTTGATCAGAGTACCAGCTGGATTTTTTTAATGTTTTCAAGTATTAAAAGACCTAAAAATCTCACTTGGATTTTACTTACTCTTACAACAATTTTTGTGTCATTGAAAGGTTTCCCACTAGTTCTTTATTTTTCTATTCTCGCTGCTTTGAGGGCAGTTACGGAAAAATTAACTTATTTTCTTTTGTACACTCCCACAAGAAGTTGTTCTGAAAGATAAAAAGCAGCAAACAGAGGAGTGTTTTTTGTTGTTCAAAGGGAAAACTGTGTGAAATAAGTGAATCTGACTAAAACCCTGTACTCATTTTGTCAGCAGTCTGTTAGGATCATTAGCATGCTGGTTCTGATAAAGTTTCTCCTTTGGGCCTTGTCTAATATATGATAACTCTGATGAAACAGATATTATTTTTTTATTCTTCACAATAGTACTGTTTCCTTAAAGGGAAATTGGAAAAAAAAAATACCAAAAAAGAGTGTAAGCTTCTCTAGATTAGCCACCTGGAAGATTACCAAAAGGATAAGACGGGCAAAAAATTCAAGTGGTGTTATTGATCGGCAGATTTGGTATTCTTCTTTCAGGGGTACAGACAGCTCTCAGGAAGAGAGCAGTGGCTTACAAACTCTGTTAGTGTAGTTGCTATGCAAACCTGAAGTAGAAAGTTTGCTGATCCTGTAGGGAATAGGTGGGAAATGTTTATTGATTGCTAGAGGGGCAGCAGTAATACTGCTAAAGTTTCATAGATCTTCTCACAGGACCTTTATAAGTTAAGACCTAATAAGTTACCAGTTTCTCAACAAAATTGGATCCAAAACAGATGTCAAAGGAGGAGGAATCAAGAAAAATGGTTGTAATTGAAAGGTAATAGCAAGAATAGCTTTTACTTCCACAGCTAGTAATGATCACAGAACAAGATCAGACTGCTCTAAGCAATCGGAGAAGATTAAAAGCAGGATATATCTGGTGTGCTTGGAAACAGGATGATCTATTAAATGCACTTATGATATGTGTAATAAGACAGCTTTTTATTATTTCTTTCATAAGAGAAAGATTAATTTTGCCCTGAAGCAGCATTTCCTTGGCACTTAGCTCATGTTTGTCAAGAGCTCCCTGATTACAGGCACAGTGATGCATGTGTTTTCTCCTAGCTTAACATTAGAGGCTTGAAGAGGCTGACACATACTGCTTGTTTTCCAACATCTTAAAATACCATAGTTTCAATGTTGAGCATTTTATTTTAGTTACATTTATAAAATTTATGAAAATTTTGATTTTCCAGTAGTATATGCATGGTATTATTTTTAAGTTTGCTGTATCCTATGGTTAGGGCTCTCCTCCCCTGCAATAAATTCTACAAATACTGTGGTTGGTTAGTCAGTTTTTGTTGGGTTTTTGTGTCTTAGTGCCAACATATCAAAATCAAATATTTTAGGTTTTTTTCCTTCTTTGTTGCTATTCTCTAGTTTCCTGTGATGTTGAAATTTGAGTAACAAGCTTAAAGTACTTCCTAATGAGCCTGAGCAGCTTCCTAATGTCTTTTCGTTTGGTATAATCTTTTTCTTTGTTCACCCCTGCTTTTGTTCCTTGGGCTTGTATCGCAAGGAAGGAAGAGAGACTTTGTCCATAAGTTATCACAATAAAAAATACTGAGGCATATGGCAAAATAAATGACAGTACTTGGGGTCACTGTGTCCTGTGACTGCAATGATTAGAAGGGAAAGAAAATGTGAAGAATCTTCAGTAGAGCAAAGTGGTTTATGTTGACAAAAGCATAAATGGTTTCATTTTCAACAGCCAGCAGATCCCAAAATCAATATCTGTGATTTTGGTGGGAAAACCTGCTTGATACAGAAACTCTGCTTTGGACAAGGCAGTAACCAAGTTATCTAAGTCTCTAGCATGCTTTCTAGAAGGTGTAGCTCATAAACATGTTTTTCTTTCACTGTTTTGCCAGCAGATCATAGTTGGCAATGAAGGCAAAATTCCTGTAAAAACTTGAATGAATCTAGACTTTGCTAAGAAAATGCTCTAGACAGCTTCACTTACATATTTTTTTTCTGACATTGTGGTGCGGTTTTGTGTAATGATGGCAAAACTGAAGCTTGGTATTCCACTTAAAAGAAATGAATCTTCTTCTGTTAGGAGAGTTATCCAGGATTTTGTTAGTTATCATAAATATTCTTTGCTTAGCAACAGGGATGGCATTCAGGATATCAAGCCAACTGGAAAGAATCCCTCTGACAGGGCTCCATTGGGGTGGGTGGATAAGCTTTCCTGACAACACGAGTGCTTTCACTCCTGCCTGTCATAATTTGTGTTGCTAGGATCTGTTTCACAAGTTTTGTGTCAGACTTATAAATGATATTCTGGATCCTTTTGTTTACTGTCAGAAAGAACCATAATATGGGGAAAGTGAACAGTAAAAGGATATGGAGGATAATGAAAAATCCAGGTGCATAAGACTGTGAGTGTCTAAAGTAGGGCAGCTATTTTTGAAGGGAAAAAGAAGTTTAAAAATTCCCTTTGGGTTACTGAAACGGAAAGCAGTGTATGCTGACATTCCCCTTCTTTACTTTTTCTGAACTTGGCTGCTTCAGCAAAATAAGAAAGAAGTTATTTAGTTACACACTGGAAATTTCAATTAGAATTCAGGAGAATTGCTGTGTACCATGCTAACAATTAATGGTGAAATGTATTTTATTCAAAGATGTAATTTATATTCTTGCTTCTTCCAAATCAGCTTTTCAATATGAATTGAAAATTAAATCAGTCCACTCAACCTCTTTGACCTTTTATACTTTTGCTTCCAGGGGAAAAAGAAGATGAAGAGATAGTTGCAGAAATCATGGGAAGGCGTTTTTTCCCTGATGTTATAGCTTATAAGGCCTGGGAAGGCTTTCACTTTGCCGGCCATGAGATAAGAATTACAGAAGCCACTGATTGTTATGGGGCAGTCGTCTGGCCATCGGTACAATATTTTTATAGTACTGTTATTTTTAATTTTTGGAGCTGTCTAGCATTTTAAAATTTATTTTGTATAATAAATATATTTTTTAATATGTTACAAACCCAAGTAAATAATTCTGTGCTTCTCTGTCTCTGTTCTGTAAATCCCAAACCTGAATTTAACCTGGTTTTGTGTGGATTCATGTTTCTCACAGCTTACTTGGTATTTCTTGTGTGTGGCCCAGTCACACTAGGTGTATGAACTTGTGTCCCCTCCTTGCATGCCAGTAACTTTTAATCCTATTAGCCAATTACAAGCATATTTTGAAAGAAATATGTCAGTTTTATGATTATTGCATTTCTGTACATTTTATAAATACAGATGGCTGTGTAGCAGGCAGATGCAGGTCGTGGAAACAACTGTGATATGAGCTCACAAGGTATTAGCACTCATAGAAGCTATTCAGCCTACTCGTGTAAGAAACAAATTTACCTTGTTAATACACAGACATGGGAAAATGTTCAGCTGGAGCTTTCAGTTTCTTTAACAGCTAGAAATCTAGTTGGAGAAAACCATTGTCTTTGGCTCTTGATATAAGAGCCATCAACACATTCACTGTACAAGGAGTCTTCTTCAAGTTTTGAATCTGTACAATGCAGCAAACTTACTGTTTTGAAATAATTAAGACTGAAAGAAATCTCCAGGGAGCTGCCACAATGCATGATGAAATTTGTGTCCCTATTGGAGAGACCCAGGATGCTCCATTTCTTTCACAACTATCTCAGCCTCCTAGGATCATACTGTTTTTTAGAAGTATGGTGATAGTTCAGCTGAACATAGTTGTCCTGCTTTTCTGTTTTGGAGTCCAAATGATATTCTT
Organism: Acridotheres tristis; assembly: GCA_037013685.1. Classification (NCBI taxonomy): domain Eukaryota; kingdom Metazoa; phylum Chordata; class Aves; order Passeriformes; family Sturnidae; genus Acridotheres; species Acridotheres tristis. The sequence continues at coordinate 77,645,416 of CM072884.1, forward strand.
GGTTGTAGGGGACCTGGACCAGTCATCATTAGTGACCTCAGTGCATGTCTTGATGGAAAGTTTGGCTGACTACCAATTATTCACACAAAATCATGGACTTCAATGATTTTTTTTTTTTTTAATCTGGAAGGGCTCAGCCAGTTTTGTTGTGGAAGGAAGACAACCCTTTGATCTGTCTCTTAATGTTCTCCCTTCCACTTCCATCTCGCTGTACTTGAAATCTTCTGAAAAATGTCAGTCAAATTTGTCAAGAGTGCAGAAACTTTAAGGGAAGTAAAGATTCTGCATTTTTCATGGAAAGAAATGCAGATTTCAAAGTTTCCCGGATTTAATCCTCAGAGATTTGATTATGCCAACCAGTTTCTACAACAGAATATGGCGAAACCCTGAGGGAAGGAATCAAAGGAATTGATGTAACTAGGAGAAAATCCTAATATAAGGTCAAATATAATGTCAATATAATGTCAAATATCAGACCCAGTCTTTAGGAACCTTTTAATTTTTATTGGTTCTCACAGACTGAGTTCTATACCAAAGTGCAACTGATTATGTGATATATGTAAGTTCGCATTACCTTCTCTTCTGTGCTCTGAATTAAGAGCACAGAAAACAAAACCTTTGTTAGAATTTCTAGCATGTTAACATTGGGTCAGCAGTCCTCCTGTTCCTTTCCTATCATTCTTAATTAGTTAAAAGCAACACTAATTTTGCTGTGCCAGAGCAAGCTGCTAATAATTGCCTTTCCAATTTGTATTGTGAGCGGATGTGGCAATCATCCTATTTGTCAATGGAGACTATATAACTATCAAAGTCTGAGAAAAATATGAAAGAAAATATGGAAACTATCTTTGAGAGAAATAAAATTAGCAATTTCTATTTCACCAGTGAACTAAAACTCACTGGTTAGTGTGAGAGGGCAGAAAAGCTGAAGAAGATTCTTAATCACTTTAAGATTAACTGATTCTTCATCAGTTTATATATACATGTGTAAAGAGTCTACTGTAGATGCTCTTTGTGGCTATATTTACTATGAAAATTTGCTAAGCTTGACAAGATAAGCAAATAGACACTGCAAACAAATTGAACCAGAAGAAAAGGGGGTAAATCTTTTTGTCCCTTTTGAACACTAAAAATAATTAATTATTGGAAGAACTTAACAAGGGTTGTGGATTTTCTCTCACAAGCAGTCTTTATATCAAGATGTTTTTGTGAAAGACACATTTTATCTCAACCAGAAGTAAGTCCAGTTATAAGCAGGAATTGGTGACAGGCATTTTACAACTCATGTCATGGATTGTGGCAGATCATCTAATTGCAGTTATTCCTTCTGGCTGTAATAATTCACAGACCTATATGGAAGCAGGTTGTAGCATTTATTTTGTGACCTACAGAGCCCAAAGATCATAGTGAGCTGTGGTCCTTTAGGGATAGTGCTTGAATTAATATTGCTCATTTGAACAGACAACAATTTTTTTGCATGCTTTTAAATGACAATTCATATTTAGTAAAGTGATTTATTTAATTATTTTTTTTCAGTATGTTCATGGATTTCCTCCCCTACAGGCTCTTGTTCTGTGTTATTTTTTGGAAACTAATTCTAAGCAATGCAATTTGGTTGACAAAAATGTGATTGAAATTGGAGCTGGAACTGGCTTGGTCTCCATAGTAGCCAGTTTGCTGGGTGAGTATGTGATATGTTTCTTGTGCTCTTGGAAATACCTCTTAGATGAACAGTGAGGACAAAGGATGTGGCTTGGTTCTTCTAAGAGACTTGTTTTAAAGCTTGCAAGAGCAAGAAACAGTAAATTCTAAAAGGCTTGTTTGGAAACATATTTTGGTGGTTGTTTTTTTTCCTCTGAGATATAGATACTATAAAGGAGGTCCCAGTAGATATGTTTTCATTAACTGTGTTAAACTGGGGTTCAAAATAAGAAATTGGTGGCTTCACAGGTTGTCAGTGGCAAATAGATTGAGCCAGATGTAGGTATGACCAGTGCATCCCCTTTCTGTGAACAAACAGCTCTTGGATGCCAGGTCACCTTCTATCTATTTGTGTTTCAGTATTTTCCTTCAGCAACTTGATCTTTCTGCTACAGGCATTGTTGTGTTTTCTCTCATGGCACCCCATTCATCTTCAAGATTAATCCAGGTCAGTGGGTTCTGCATTTTAACAGAACTTTAGCTTTTGGTAGTCTGAGAAAAATGCTTCCTGCGTGAAAAGGGAAGAACCTGAGATAATGCAGAAATCTCATGCTGACTTCTTGGATTCAGTAACTGGTATTCATCAATCCCTAGTCAGCCACTATACTTTTAACCAGTGTGATATCAAGATACAGTAAGTATCAGATTTCTCCCCACCAACTGCATTGTGATGGCAATCTGTAGAGTAGAACTACGAGGAAGCAAGTATTTATTTTAATCGCAATGTCTGAAAGCTATTGGGAATATCTAAATTTTTTTTATTGCCCTCAGTGAGAGTTACCTGATAAAACCAGTTCCTTGTGCAGTGGCTTTTGTGAATGGGCTTTTACTCAAGTCCTGATGTATATTCAAATATTATATTTGTTTTCTCTGCCACAGGTGCCTTTGTGACTGCCACAGATTTGCCAGAACTACTGGGAAACCTTCAGCACAATGTTCTCCAAAATACAAAGCAGAAATGCAGGCACCAGCCTTGTGTTAAGGAGTTGTCTTGGGGAATTGATCTGGAAAAGAACTTTCCTAGGTCTTCCTGTCACTTTGACTACATTATGGCCACTGATGTAGTTTACCACCATCCATTCCTGGATGAACTCCTCCTAACTTTTGATCACTTGTGCAAGGATGATACTGTTATTCTGTGGGCCATGAAATTTAGGTTGGAGAATGAGAACCTATTTGTAGACAGGTTTCAGACGCTGTTTGACTTAGAGATGATTTCTAATTTTCCCAGTTTGAACATAGCCTTGTATAAAGCAATGAGGAAAGGCAAGATGAAAGTTAGACCTTCCAAACTGAAGGTCTGAAAGAGAGATGCAGGGAGGTGGCAGTTTCAGCTGTTCTGCAGCTTTTTCTCTCTTTAATAATTTCCATTTTAGTAGCTGCTGACACTTACATGAATGACATTTCTAGAGATAGGTAAAACAAATCATCAAATTCCTAGCGCATTCCTATAAATTCCTAAATTCAATTTGCCAATAGTGTTATATACAGAAGAGATATATTTGTGACATTTTCTTGACTTTTATGTGCTAAGCTGACAACTCTAATAACTTTTACAAGTCTTACCATTATTGTTATGGGTCATATAATGAATATTTCCAAAAGTTTTCAATTACAGCTTTGAATAGTCTCTTATAAATCTGAACAATTATTTAAAACTTTAGACTATAAGTCTTTGCATTTAAAACTTTCGGTGTTAAATCTGATATTTCCCCATTCTCACTATCATGTTAATCCTTCCTTTGAATACTCTTAATAGAACACTAAATTAGCAGAAAAAACCTCACCACCTGGAAAACATACTTTTGTGATAAAGGAATAGAGTGCATTAGTTACTCTTAATTTAATGATTATGCTTTAATTTTTTATTTAAATTTAGGGATTCTTCAATACACAGCCATGCACATGAGGCAAGAGGGAGTTAAATGTTTTGTTGCTTGAACAAAGGCCTTGTATTAGAAGCCTACAACATATCACCAGCTGCCCTTTACAAAGACTTTTAGTTCTTGGTCTGGAGACCAGCTCCTCCAAAAATAGACGGTTATCTGAACCTGAGGGAACAACAATGGAAAAAGGACAGAGGCCATCAAGAGAGGAGCTTTGCACTGCTGGCTGCTGGTGGCTGGAAGCAGAAAATGAAACCAGCCTGTCATGGTGTAGCTGATAGGGTTAGATATTTGTTTTTTTTAGTATGGGCAAACCAAATACTTTCCTCCTAGCCACTAAGTACTGCATGATCCTGTTTTCAGTGGCCTATCCAAGAGTTTTATTTTGTGGAGATTAATAAAATGATTCTTTCCATACACCATATTTTCTGATTCTGTTTGTAGTTGATTTTGAGGCCTTCAAGTCTCTTTCAGGCTAGAGAAGAGAGCTTTATCACCTCGACTGTAGCAGGCAACTGCCCCAGTACCACGGAGGCTCTGGGCACTGTCAGTACTCATCTTTTTAGCTCCTATTTGTATTTTCTCAAGAGGTCTTTTATTTTTTATTGTTGGCTTCCTGAACATACTATTGTTTTTATCTTTGATTGTGGCAGATGTATGCTACTTATTTACTCTGACACAAGTCTGGGGCAGAACTGTGATAAATGTGATTTAGAATGTACTTTTTGTCCAAGCTAAGCATTGGTGCCCAGTATTAGAGGTGAAGTGTTGCAGAGAGGAGAGGCTGATCTGCCAAACTTTTCCAGTGGGAGCTGGATATCCTAGGACCTCCTTGGTAAAACACAAAGGGTGACCCTAGGATAAAACTAAAGCAATCAGTAGCATGCCTTAGCCCAGAAGCAAAATGAAAAGACAGGAAGTCAAGTCTATTGTTTACCTCTCCTTCTGAGAAATCACATGTGGGATTTTAGCTGGAAGATTAGAAAAAATCTAATCCTCATTGGTAAATTTCTTGTGATAAAGTTTGTAGATAGAGGTAGAATCCTTTATTGGATCTATCAGTATAGCTAGAAAATTAGACTCTATACCAGCTGACAGGGAGTGTTACACCTCCTTACACATGGGTTACTATGCTTAAGTCCTTAGAGAATTATGGCTGTAAAAAAGCAGACTGCAAAATGGAAATATTTGGAATTTTTTAAAAAAATATAGTGTAATAGAAACAGTTTAGTGTAAGTGAATGAAGAAACAGAGATCTTCACCACTACTTGATTTCCTCTCCCTGCTTCCTGTCCCTTAACTTTCTTGCAGTCATCAAATCTATTGCAATTGTAACCATCATCCTTGTATCCAAAAGGGCATCTCAGTCTACAAATGTTTCATGGATAAATGGATTGGTGCTCTAATTAGTGAAATGACTTTGTGAACTCCAAAATGATGAAGGCTAAAGAGGAAGACTACAGCAAAGTGGTTAAGTGTGATCACTTTTAAATAGCTGTCCTGCTGACTATCCCTCCAGTCTGAGCCACAGACTGACCCCTGCTGAGCTTGTGCTGAATTCAACAGGAGATGTGTTTGTCAAATGGAGTCAGGATTCAGCACTTTAGGCTCAGCAGCTTGTTAATGTGTACTGGAATGTAACATCAGCTCTCTTTCTCACAAGTCTGCCTAGCACTGCTGTGTGAAGCTTCCTGGGAAATCTCTAGTTACTGGCTGCTCTATTGTACAGCCACCTTTTGTCCTCTGGTGTGATGGGCAGGTTATTAGCCATGACCAGTGGAGGGTGAGCTTGTATTTGACATTTGCCTATGGAGTTTATTTCTGCTCTTTAAAAAAAGTCTCACATAAATGTCAAGTATTACTGACCCCTAAAGTCAGTCATAATTTTAATAACCACTTATTCTTTGTTCTAATAACTCAGATAAAGGATCAAACTGTCATTCAGTGCATTATATTGCTAATACAGATGGCATTTGTGGCTGTTGTTTCTGAAAGGCAAGGGGCAAGAAGGTCAATTAAATTTGTGGGTGAAAGAGCTCCACTTTTAAAGAGAATCTGCCTATGCTGGTAGGCTCTTAGAGTCTCTTATAGGGTGTTATGATAATCAAACTAATTTAAGAGATACATTTGGATGTATAGCATTGGTTCAATCAATTCTTTGGGTTTTATGTTTTATTTCAACCTAAGAGCAGCAGTATATTTAAGTAACTTGATGTTATTTGCTAAATTTTCCACAAACATTATGTTTTTCAATGCTAATATTTTCAGGAAGGGCTCTTTTTGTCTAAAGTGCACGTAGATTGACTTTGCTGCTAATTTTACATTTTCATTAAGGTTTGAAAAAAAATCTTTGTCTTTTCCCTCTCAGAATTAAAGAAACAAACATTTTCAACATTGTAGAGTTTCCATACGGGCACATCATGGTTTTGTCTCTTTTGCTGAATTTCAGTTTTGCAACTCTTGGTGATTTTGTGTTGTTTGCATTATTACACCCACCTACTTGGGCTTTTATGTCTTACAACTGTAAGAAAAAGCTGTAGCTGCTGAAAATTTAGGAAAAAAATATTCAAATGACAGTACAGATCTACTGTGCAAACCTCATTTTCATTTAGAAGCAGTAATGGAGCCCCAGCCTAAGAAATACAGCTACCAAAAATACCCAAATAACTACCCCTGGCCCAAATGGTAATTGAATGGTGAACAACTTATATTGGCCATTATACAAGCACTAGTCAGGGCTAGGTGAGCAAAAAAGACCAAAGAATACCACGTGTGTTTTCATGAATGGACCTTTATTGCCAGTCACACTGAGTATATCAGCACAGGTGACTCAGTCATCTGAAGAAATAGTAAATTTACTAAACAACACAGGACCTTGAAACCTAAATAGATTTAGAAGTCACCAACTTAAGAGTCACCAATTCAGCTAACACCCTTTGAACTCTGGAGACCTGAATAATGCAGGGCTTTTCCCTATTCAGCCACTGCTACTGCACTGGTAACCTTGAGGTGATCTCAAGATAAGTTCAGTGACAAAGAAAGAAAGAAGCTGTCAAGATGTCATTGCTCCATGGGTGTAATTAAGAAATTGACATGTTCATTCTTATGATAGTTCTGTGACTTCAGGGAGATGTTGCACAGGTGTAAAGCAAAGAGGAAACTGAGCTAAATGTCAAGGGATTTAAGCCTCGCTGGCAGGGGAAAGTCCAGTACCAAAGTTGTTTCACGGTAAAAATAACTTTCCTGTGCTCCACCTTGTTTGAATTTGTTTACATAAATGAAGTAGATTGATTTTATTATTGCATAAAAACAAATACTTCTGTGCCACTCTAGATAAATTGTAAACACCCTAAAAGTATAAGCACTCAGCAATAGGCCAGAATAAAATAGCCATTTATGCTTTTGCATAGTTAAGCCATCCAAACATACAATGCACAGACTGTATTGGATAGTCTGGAATTTCAGAATCATTCAGGTTGGACAGCACCTCTGAAGGGTATCTAGTCCTACCTTCTGCTCACATCTGGGCCATTTTCAAAGTCTGAACAGGTTGCTCAGTTTCTCCAGTTGTACATGAAAATCTTGAAGAAAGAAGATTCTACAATACACCTGAACAGCCTGTTAGTTTCTTCCCCCCTACCTCACTTATCCAACTGGAATTTCTCTTGCTGCAACCGGGCATCTGTCTAGTGTCATTTTGCAATGCACCTGTGGCTTCATCTTCTCTGTAACCCTCTTGTTCTGTAGCAGACAACAGCTACAAGATCCACCACTCAGGCTGAAGAAACCTAGTACTCTCAGCCTTTTGCTTCCTCCTGCCTCTCAACCCTTTTAGTCCTCCTCTGCATTCTCTTTAGTTTGTTAAGATTCCCATTACTGGCGGCTCCAAAAGCTGACACAGTCATGCAGATAGGGCACCATTATGCCACACAGAAGGGTAATGATCACTTTGAATGATCTGCTGGCCACACTCTTGCCAATGCAGTAAACTTGCATCAACTTCAAGGCTACAGCACTATCTTTGTTCCCGTTGCATCAGGACATCCAGTTCCACTTCTACAGATGCAGTCTCTAGGCTGTCAGCTCATGAGCTGGCATGATGTAAAGCCTGTGCTTTTGCCTCATGTTGTTCTGTTGGACCTTATGTGCCAAAGTCCCTTTGAGCAGCAGATCTGCTCTTCTCCTGTTTGGTGTCTTGGTAGCATTTAATTTCAGTTTATGTAGTCCATTGTCCGTGTGACTGATGGAAATTAATGACATCAGTCTGCACCACAACCTCACCTGTATCACTCCTATAGACTGCTCACTTGGGCTTTTCTTTTTGCTCACTAGCTTTGAGTCTAAAGGCCCATTCAGTTTTTAACCACTCATCCATCTGCACCCCTACAACTAAGCTACAAAGCCTCTATAGGAAAAAAAGTGATAAAGTGATAGAAAAAAAAGCACTGCGCTCTGCTTATCCACAGGAACTGTCATAGAGAGCAGTTAGTTTGTTCAGGTCCTTAGCAAATTTGTATTGGCTGTTTGCAAACATATGTGCTTGGAAGTGTCTTCCTGGAGGATTTCTTGCATAGCCTTCCTGGAGATGGGATGACACAGACTGGACTGTGGTCTTCTTGAGCCTCCTTCTAGTTCTTCTTGAACATGGACTAATACTGCTTCTGTCCTCAGAGACTAGGAGCTGCCTCAGACTGCCACCTTTCAGAGTTGATAGCACTCTTACAGTAACATCAGCTAGCTTCCTTGGAATCCTCAAGATGCTGCCTTGTCCCATGGATTTCTGTGTGCCCAGAGGGTGTAAGTGGACCTCAGCTTGGTTGTCCCTACACCAACTTCTTTCACCAAATTTTGTCACTAAACAGGAAGATACAGAAATCTTGAGAGCCGACCTTTCCAGTAAAGACCAAGGAATGGATTAGCTCAGCCTTTGTCACATCCCTTTTCATACCCTACCCCACTCAGCAGTAAAGTCATATTTTCAGTTGTCTTCTTTCTGCTGTTCACATGTAAAACATTTCACATCCATATCTTCTAATCCAGCCTTAGCTTTCCTAACTCCTGCACTGCCTGTTTGAGCAATGGCTCTTATTCCTCCTTGGTAGCTTATCCATGTTTCCAATTTTTGGGTATTCTTTTTTCCATTCTAACTCAGCCAGAATATATTCTTTTTCATGCATGCTTTTTTTTGGCGGAGATTTCTTGGCTTTTTTAGGATAGGCCAAACATCACTGAGGATGTTGCTCCTCAATATTAGTTAACCTCTTGATACTTTTGCTCTTCAGGGTAGTCTGCAATGAGATCTCATCTACTCATTTCTTGAAGCCTTCTCTCTGGAAATCTTATTCTTTAGAATATCTTTCAATGTCATAGAATCTCAGTCTTTATTCTGCTACTTTCCTTCTTCTGCTCTTTTCTCAGACCCTACATCCTCCATTTCACGGTTACTGCAGTCAATGAAACCACAGGCTCTACTTATTTATGCGACCATTGTTTATGAGTAGAATATCCAGCAAAGCATTTTCTCTATCTGGCCAATCCAGCATCCGCTTCAAAAAAATTGATTTTTTGACCTCAAAGCACTCCAGAAACCTCTTGAGTTGCTTGAAGTGTTGCAAGTTGCCATTCCAAGATACATCAGGGAAGATGAAAGTCCTTGTGAGAACCAGTGACCATGATCCTGATGTTTCTTCAGACTGGTTAAAGAAGTCTTGCCTACCAGCTTTTCTCTACGGGGTGGTCCATAGCAGCTGTCTGTGTTGCTCTTCTCTCTGATCTTACCCTTAAGCTTTTGGCGCACTCGTTTTCTAGTTGATAGCAGAGTGTGATTTATTTGAATCTCTTCTCATAAAGTGCAATTCCACTCCTGTTTTTGTCCTCTTCTCCTGTCCTTAAAGACCTGTAGATCACAGCACAGCAGGTGTGCCATTTACCTGAAATACAAGACTCTAAAATACATCAGTGTGACTATGACTACCTCTGAGGAAGAAAGGTAATTGGAAATCAAGAGAGAAGATACTCTGCAGTTTTAGGGGCTATCCAGGCATAAAGTCCAAATTCCTTGAAATCCCAAATGCTATGTCCCAGAAGGTCCCTAATTAGATTAATTTTCTGGAAAAATTAATTGATTTTTAGAGATTATTAATCTCTAGTATGAGATGATTTCTTTATTGGATTACCCAGATTATGTATTATCAGATTATTATTATGACAAATTAGCTATAGGCCATCTGTCCTTCCTGTTATTGGCCCTACTCACATTCTTTCAATCTTGAAAGCAGTTCATGCAAACAGAAAACATTGTTGCTGGTAGGATGCCTGTGATTATTATACCCGTGTGCAGCAATGACTATTGCACTCCGAGGGGCTCAGCCTTGGCAGCAGAGTAGAAGGGTCGTTAAATTTTGGCTACATTCCTGCCAACAGTCAAGCAGTACTGTATTAGCTGGTAAAATTGTATGAACACTTGGAGTAACTGTACAGATTTTTTGATGGTAGAAACCATCTTTGTTCACATTTGATGTCTAGGGACCTCTGTTAGTGCTCTGTCTCCCAGAATGGGTGGAACCCAGTGCTCCAAGACAGGTCCCTGAAGGAATTTGGTTCAGATGAAACACTGGACCCAGACTCTTCAACTTTTGAAATCTGTTTTTCCTAGAAGCACAAAACCCAAATAACTTCAAAGTGTGTTTGTTGAAACTGATGTGTGCTGTTAATCTCACTGTTTTATACTGCAAACAAACTTTGTCAGTAGAGTCACAGCAAATTCTAATCAGGAAAATGCAGTGGGAAAAAAATTTATTAAACAAGCTGTGCAGAAAGTTGCAGAGATAAGAAATCATATGGAAATTATTGCTGAGCTATGTAAAATAGCTCAGCTTTATTCAATACTTGTTTGCAGTCTAGCGCCCATTTTTCAGTAACCTCCTAGCAGATAGTTCATATAGTAGCCTTAAGCAACTGAATAATAGACTCAGGAAAAAAGTTTATAAGACAAATTGTCTGGCACAGCCTGTGAAGAGGAATCTGCGTTTTATTTAGTACATAAGAATACCCACTTGTAATCTCAGCACTACCAGAAGTTATGATAGCTGCAGAAAAAAAAAAGATGTCAGAGTATAGAAAGGGGAGGAAAGAATAGATCTGGGATCCTTTTTCACTTATGTGGCCTCATCAGTGAAGTTTGATACAAAATGCATATCCAGTTTAAAGAGTTATAGGGAAACTCCTTGCTGTGTCTTCCCACCTGAAAGGGCTTTGCCATTTGTCATGCAGGGCTAAGCTTAGCCTTGTGTGTCTGGTGTCTGATCCCATAACTCCTACCTTCCCGGATGCAGAGCAATCCAGATGCAGAACCAAAGCAGAGATTGTTCCCATCTAGGTCCATGATGAGAAAAAAACTTGAACTTCAGTCTTTATCTTCTTGAATAAGTGCCATAGCCACTAGACAAATACAAAAAATTCTGCACCACTACTTCCCAGTCTGGATCAAGAGACACATGCTCTTTCTTTTAGTGGGAGAAGGAGATACATAATTTAAGCAAACTAGATCATTACAATGGTATTTGAATTCTGTGCAATATAAATGGAGAGATGGAGACACTGATAGCAAGTGAATTTGAAGACTTGGCAGACCTCTTGAGGCATTGCCTCTCTGCAAATTGTCTAAGGAGTATCAAAAATAATACTGAAGGGACTGGATATATCCTTGCAGCCTCAGGCAGGCACCTAATATGTCACCAAGATAATGTCGAAGACAAGCATGCAAATTAAAAAACTTATTTATTTATTTATTTTTGTATCTTACATTTCTCTTAGTCATTAGAAGAATTTACTCAACCAGTTCATTAGATAATTAGTATTTTCTCCCAAGAGGATCTTTTCTCCAGCTAAGACAGCAGTTCAGAGATAAGCCTATAATATCAGAGAGAGAGTTCAGTTCTGTTGTGGTCCATAACCAGATAACCACAGGACATACAGATTCCTTATTCATATGAAATAAATCATTATTCCTTGAAGCTCTGTCTATTACAGATAGATGTAGACACCATGAAGTTCCCATAGAGACTCAAATTCATATATTGCCCATGGAACAGGTAATCTGGGTCAAAGCAAGCACTTCAATATATCAAGAGCTGTGAAGCTTCTCTCCTCTCCTCTCCTCTCCTCTCCTCTCCTCTCCTCTCCTCTCCTCTCCTCTCCTCTCCTCTCCTCTCCTCTCCTCTCCTCTCCTCTCCTCTCCTCTCCTCTCCTCTCCCTCTCCCTCTCCTCTCCTCTCCTCTCCTCTCCTCTCCTCTCCTCTCCTCTCCTCTCCTCTCCTCTCCTCTCCTCTCCTCTCCTCTCCTCTCCTCTCCTCTCCTCTCCTCTCCTCTCTTCTCCTCTCCTCTCCTCTCCTCTCCTCTCCTCTCCTCTCCTCTCCTCTCCTCTCCTCTCCTCTCCTTATGGCAATTTGTGTCTCTGCTGAAACCCAAACCCTATTTTTCAGTCTCTTTTCCCAGGGATTCTTCTTTTTGAGGGCTCACTGCAACAGTACCTCTCTTGATATGCAAGAAGTTTCACTTGACCTTGTCTCAACATTTGGAGTTCATGCCACCCTTCTGCTGTTTCTTGCAATCCAGGTTGACAGTGGCAGGTGTCTCCTCCTTCAGCCAGAAAGTTCTTTCCAACAAGCTAACAGCCTGTTCTCTCCTGTGAAATGCAATCCCCACACAAATGTGCTGATGCTCTGAGAAGTTAGAACAGGAATCACGCCACTTTTTTTTGCATGTTTAGGGCCACTTTGTGCCAATAGAGATGCACAGCACCACCATGGCCTGAGCCTTCAGTCCCAGTGATCAGGGATCTGTTCATACAGGAGACCAACACACTGAGCAGGGGGCATGTCTCTTGCCAGTGCATTTTCCCAAGGCTCAATTTTAACTGAGCTGAAAGATGAACAGAAAGATTATGATAATATTTTAATAGAATTGCATGTAAAGGTGGTTTTTAAATAACTGGAGAACATGACTATCCAGGAAGACTCAGCTGAAAGATCTAGAAGACTTGTCATCTTGAGACAAAGATGGGGCAAGGTACTATGATAATTCAGAGTGGATTCTGTCACTGCTTAAGTGACTTCCCTGCCTCCCTTTTGGGCATTATGGGCTGCTACTTGGAGTTTTATGATATTACTGGGACATCTCAGTTTGATGACACCTCTGTTTCATTGTCCTTCAGTCTTTTCTTCAACCAAGAGCCCCTCATCTCTCAGGGGGACATGTTGCCGTGAGTCACCTGCATGATGAATGAACCTGTAGGGAAGCTCTTGACACAAAAAGAAGGAATACTTATGCCTTTCAAATATGTAACTTCTATAGGTACTTTGTCCTATCAAGACCTAGAAGCTTTTCCTGAAAATCTGATGTTGAGATTGAGGTATGTGAAAAAATGCAGGTAGTTGTGTGGAAGGGAGGGGAAGCCTGTGTATGCAGAACAGAAAATGGTTGTGCTACCACTAATGGTGACTGGATGTATAGATTCCATAACACCACTTGGAAAAGGACCAGTAAGAGTTGCTTTTCCAATATTTGAGTTTTTCTTAAAACCAGGATTTTTTCATTTATGCCTACCAACAATCAGGCTATTGTCTGTGTCAATATATATCCTCAGAATCCATGGTAGTACTTTAGTAGCCTTGAAACCATAATGAAGAATGTCACAAAAATGAGAGGTGGACAAGATGACATCTCCCACCTCAAGCCATGTCTGAGGAGGTTGAGTGTTGGGCAATCTATCTGCACTCTGTGGCAGGGAGCTACTGACAGAATAGGATTTAATAGGCTGTGGGCTATATAAGGGGCTACGCCATTACATCTCTCATTACATCTCCCATGAATGTTCATCAGTCCAGCATGGGACTGAACAAAGCTATTGCATGCACCTGAAACTGAAACAGATAAAGTTGTTGAACTATAGTATCAAAAAGCAGTTAATGCTTAGTATATGTGTTTCTGCACTTTTCTCTCACACTTTAGCTGTTCATTCTTGTAACTTGGAATTTGCTTTTCCGTACTTTACAATATTTAATCGGGTTTTTTACTGCTTGGGTTCATGTTTGATGAGAAGGCATGAAATTTATCCCACTAAACTCTAAATGCAGAGATGCTGCTAGAAGGATTCATAGATAGATAAATGAACTCTGTTTAATTAAAAGTATACCAGCTAAAGAAATGTCTAGATAATGGATACTTTAAACTTCTCTCCTGTTATTTAATTCAAGATAACAGTAATAGTTAGTCTTCAGCTTTGATCCAGAAATGCAGGGATCCAGTTTCCGTCTCCATTTCCAGACCCACCTGTCACACATAGATAATAATCAGGGATAGTTTTACCTTTCCTAAAATAAGTCTAGACGCGTGAAAGGCTTCTTTTGGCCACTGGAGGTCACTGTAGCTCTACAGGAAAAAAAAACGAAAAAACCCAACCCAACAGAAAACCAAGCCAAAACCACCCCCACCAAAAACCAAAACAAAAATCCAAACCCCTAAAAAACATTAATTAACAACTGACCAGGGAAAGGTTTAAGGATTGAGTGTTCTGGGACTTTCTTTACTGTGTTTACAGTGTGAAAACTGTGGGATAGAAAACAAAAACAAAACTCATTGAAAAATGTGACATATTTTTGCACTTTTTTTTCCAAATTGTGCATGTTTAAGATGTATTTTGAGCAAATAGTGTAGGAGTCCACTTCCCACGTGCTCCTCTACATGCTGTGAAAATTTCAAGTGCTCAGTGTGAGAGCGAAGGCACTAGGCTAATACTTATACTGTACATAGGGAAGGGATTTTTCTACCATGAATTTTTTTCCAGCCTCATGTGACTGTTATCTGAAGTATCTGCATCCCTTTGCTGGCTACCTATTTAGGCGATCTAAACCCTGAGGATACAGGAAACATAATAACTGGAGTTTTGTGTTTTCTCAAAATTTCACCTTTGTCCTTCTTTGCCCCTCCAGACAGTAAAAGTGCAACATCTGCCTCCCAGCAGGTAGATGACATGCTCAGCAAGCCCTGGTGCACCAGGACCTAAAACCAGCTCTCATTACTCCTGGTTACTGATGCATATGCAAGCACTGTGACTGGTACTCTGAGCTGCCTTCACTGAAACTTGTTACCTACTGCTTGTGTAGCAGTGACACCAAAAAAGGCTGCAAAATCTATGTGAAAAGGTGTTTAGACTTTATGGCTTTTATCCTGCCCTGAGCTCTGTGCTGCTGCAGCAGTCCTGCCATCAGCTGTCAAGCCATCCAGTTTAAAGCCAGCTCGGGAAGAATGAAATTTGGCAGCAATACACAAAATGGTTTCCTGCAGCAGAATACTTTAACATATGCTCAGTCAGTCCCTGACTTCAAATGGTGCATAAGAATATGGTTGAAGAATAGAAAAACTTTTTAAAAGGCTCAGAATTTGTTAAGTTCTTGTACCAGAATGGTTTTCTGTCACTTGTACTCTAATAGCAGCAGCTTAGAGATCTGTCACTGTAAGTTACAGATCTTGGCCCAAAAAAGCCTCTAGCTAAAGACCGTTAATCAACAGTTAATATGAAAAATACAAGTGAGGGAAAATACAGAGAGACTAAGGATCTACTCCAGTAGGTTGGCATTTGCTAAAATCACTGAAGCCTAAGTTCCTCCTATGCAAGACACAAGCCTCAGTTTCCTTTTCCATTTTAGCTCTGAGGGGATTCCCCCTCTCTGTTCCCTTTGTGCAGAAGACAGCGTATGAGTGAATGAGGGTGGACACCTCCCAACCCACCTTTAGGTGACAGTCATGCCCTGTGGTGAGTAAGATGAGCTGTGCTATCAGGAACATGAGAGATGTGGCTGGGAGCAATCTGCCTGTTTTCCCGGGAAGATGTACATTGCAAGCGAGGCGAGCTGGCAACTGAATGGCAGAAAAGGTCACAAATGTGCATTTCAAAGAGAAGCTGTGTTCACTCATGTCTCTTTCTTTGAGGCAGTAACAAGCCAATTTAATAGAAAATTCATGCATGCTTAAGTGTTGATTGTTTATTTATATTGACATGTGATACTTAGTGCAAATAACCTTCAAGCACGTCTGGACACTGATGATGCAAAGTGTGGCTAATAAGCTTGCAAGAAAAGTGTGTGGTGGATTAAGATAAAAGATGACCAAATCATAGTCTGGAATCCCCTGGATTCATTTGTCTGCATATATACTTACACTGCAGTCTGCATGCCATGTCTGCAATCGGGTTGTGCAGCCCTGCAAGGTGTGTGGGGTAGGGATGGAGCATGCAACACTGCAGCTGCTGGTTTCATGTCTGTATCTCAATAAAAAGGCAGCACATTTGGAAAGGGTTTAAGACTGGTGTTTTAATTTCAGAACAGCCTTATTATCTGGTGACAGAAAGTCCAAAAACCTTTATTTCCTGTTAGAAATGCTCAAAATGTTTCTGAACAGGGCTTTCACTAGCAGCCATTAACCCTTCTTTTAGGAGTATTGCTGCTAGGTAAGGCTGGTGCTGTCAGCTAGAGTTGTTTGGTGTCTTCATGGACTTGCTCAGCACCTCTCACTCCTCTAAGGAGCTGCTAGGATGTTAACACCAACATATTTGACTTCACTATGTGCAAAAATGCACTCAATACATCATTAGAATTGAGTCCCGAGCTAGAGTTTGAAGGGTGATAGAGAAATGCTATTCCAAGACAGTTCATTGCATGTGTGCCATGCACAGAAGTGTATAAGGTAAAAATGCCAGTGAGGACATGTGGATAAGGGGGAAAATAGGTGAATAGGCTCACAGCTGGTCTTGTGGTTAGGCACTGGTACCATGAGAGGTACAGCCCCTCTGACACAAAGATGCTACTTAAATCCTTTCCTGCCACAAACTTGTCTCACAGGATTATAGACAGAAGGGAGAGGCTGGTACAAAGGATGCCATGTGAGGGTCAAGGTATGTGCTCTACTGCTTCCAGCTGGCAGAAATTTGAGACATTTCGAACGCTGACTTTGGATTTTCATCTGATTTACTAGCCTTCTGGGCTTATTTCTTTGAAAGTCAAGTGCGGGAAAAGGCCTTACTTGAGGTCTACAGTTTTCCCTGTACTGTGTGAGTCTGTGCTTGAGTCACATCAGAGAGAAGCAGAGAGCAGTAGCAGTTTTGCTCAGAAGGGCCTGATGAAGGCTGCCAGGAAAAAGGGCTGAATGCAGAGTGTGGGCTGAGTCTGGATGATGTTCCTGTAGAAATAGGAACGGGAAGCTCTCCAGGAACAACAGTTATCCCTGGAGGAGGGAGGGAGAAATATGTGTGGATGGGTCTGGAGGCATGCACAGAAGGGAGAGTCCCAAGTGCAGGTGGCTTCTAGTGCCCTGCTCACTACTGAGAAACGCCTTCATTCTTTTTCAAAGTGAAAACTGAAATCATATTTAACACCTCACCAACCAACTCTGTTGCTTTCAAAATATTTTGTGTTTACATTCTTTTTCTACCATTCAATTTTAATATCAGACCTGAGGAGGTGTTTCAGAGGAAGAGAAGGTAGTTTCTAAAGGATTTGCAAGAAGAATTTCACCATAGGAGAACTCAAAGGGAATTTTTTTAGAAAAGTTAACATTTGATCCTAACCTGTAATTTAATTTGGAAAATCAGCTCTTTAGCTCCTGATTAAAAACTGTGGCTGACAACTCTACAAAAACCAGCCATGCTTTAAACAGGAGACCTGGCATCTGAAAGACATTATCCATCAGTCTGTCCTTAATACCACATCAACATCTTTGGGAGAAGCAGGACCAAACACAGGACGATGTACTTGAAGCTCAACTTCGCTAATTATCTGCAACTGCTTGAGTGATTTTGGGCAAGCCTCTGCACTCCTGCCACTGTTTTCTTGTCAGTCAAATATGGTTTTCCTGCTGAGTGCTATAAAGTCTGCCTTTTCTCAGGCACTCTGATGTTTCCAGTCTGTTTACCAATTCCTCCCTGTTTTTCCAGGACTGTTGCCTGACCTATTATCATATGTTTGACAGGGATATCAGACAGCCATGGGATAAGCTGCCTTCCCCTCCTAGATCTCCCTAAGGAGCCTAAAACGCAGGTCAGTCTCCATTAAGGGTGTATGGCTCCCACCATCTCGTGCTGACCTATGTCCACCACAGCCACATGTCTGAAAACATTAATTAAAACCTGCTGGGTCTGTGAGGTTTCAGCCTGCTCATGGTCTTCCTGCTCTTTCTATCAATATCAATATCAATATCAATATCAATATCAATATCAATATCAATATCAATATCAATATCGATATAGATATCAATATCGTTATCGATATCAATATCAATATCAATATCAATATCAATATCAATATCAATATCAATACCAATCCTAATGAAATGGTAACTATCTTCTACCCAACCTGTAGATGGTGGGGATGAGCAGGTTAAAGCAAGTCTTTGAGTACATTTCTGAGTCTGGTTCAGTGCTAAGCTTGTGCTATTGTGGGTCATGAAACATAAGAGAGGGGGGTGGTAGTGATAACTGGATTTGTCAATCCATGCCAACAGTTTTACCAAGTCCTTTCTTGGCTCCTTCATGGCAGGTTGCCTTTGGAAGAACAATTCGGTCTCTCACTTTCTCTTCCCCCTTAGTAAGCTTAGTCCTGGCAACCTGTTTTGTTGTTTCCCTTTTATTCCTCTGAACTTTCTGAGAATATGTTGTCTCTGCTGGGATGATTTTGAAGTGCAAGCAGGTTGTGCAGGTGTCACTGTCATGCGAGCTGTGGTCAGAGCCCTGCTCAGCTTCAGGGCTCAGGCACATCACTCATACAGGCTGCATGAAATCTTCTGCTTATCAGAACATGTGAGCCCTCTCTTCTGGCTCAAAACATTGACAGCAAAGTCAGGAATTCTGTAACAGCATTTGCCAGGATATCTCCATGGTAGAAATGAACTTGTTTCCATGCTTCATGCTCACACAGGGGTGGAAGTGTTGCTCTTACTGTCTTCCACAGCAGCTCTACACAAGACAAGGGAAGAAGAAACGCTGCTCTCTAAGCCTGGCTCCCTCTCTGCCAGGACAGACATGGCAGGACAGCCTACCAGCCTCCTGTTCTCCCTCCTTTCCCTGCCTGCTGGGGCTGTCCTGAGGGCTTTTTCCCAGCCAGCAAATGCTCGATTGCATTTGTACCTTGCTCTGCTGGAACTTGTTTCCACCGGGAGCTTGGAGATGTGACCATCCTATGAGGCAACTTGCACGTTCCTATTTTTAATATTATAAACTGAAAAAACACCCTCAAATGAACAGTTTGTCAGGTCTGAGCTATCCACCAGTGAGGATGAATCATCCTCCCAACCCACTTTGGCAAGATTTGACCATGTAACAGTGGGTGTGACAAAGACTCAGAAAGAGGGTACAGATGGACACATACACACAATCATTCATATGCTTATGCTGTGTGTACAATTGCTTCAGTAGAAGCTCATATCCCTTCTTTACTTGCTTTGCATGGGCAGTGTAGGCATTTTCTCTGGTTGCTCTTGATGTTGTGCTCCTGAGTCACTGAGTGTGGGCAATTAACAGGGCTTGTTTCTGGCTCTTGGGATTTTGGCTGCTACATGCACAGTTTTGTACTTGCTTCAGAAAGGTCCCCTCTTAGAATGAAAAGATTACAAAGGAACTTAATATTTTATTTTTTATTCCTTCTCAAAAACAATCAGAGATCTTTCCATGTTTGCTAAAAAATTGTTGAGAGGTGTATCCTGAACTGCTCTTTTCAATTCCTCCTGGGAATTACTGCAGTAATGCATGATCATACATATCCAGCCAATCTTTCACTACACATTGTACATGGTGAATAATAATGTCTGACTGTGGGCCACAGTTTAGAGAACATAAAATTGGGCAATTTGCAGTAAAATTTGGATTTAGACACATTACTGCTAGTCTCCATCATTCCCAGTATAACAGACGGTGGAAAAAGGCATTAAAATAATAAATTGTCCACTGAAAAAGCTGTAAATCCAGACTGTGCTATGAATTTAGCACCGCAGAACCTCCTTAATGAGCCATGGGCTGCCACCTACTGACATGCTGTTCAGCAGGAGACTGAAAGCAAGACAGCACTAATGCTAGAAATAGTACAGGATTCACTGACAAGCTGCAGAGGTATGAAGAAAGAGGTGAGGAGGCAAATCATTAGTCTGCTCGTGTTTGGAGTAGGAAATAAAAGCTGCAGCCCAGGGAGGTGGTGTTGTCATATCCAACTGCTTAAACATCACATAACTTTGTGGAAAGATTTTCTTCTTGGGATTTATTTGCCACTGCCCTTCACCCTGCAAAGTGAGCAGGATATTTGGTCAATGCAGTCACACCAGAGGGGTGGGTACTGCAAAGAAAGGAGGCAGAAAGGCATTCATCTGACCCAGTACAACTTGACGGAGTTTGAGCCTGAGTCAATCAGCTCAACAGCAGAAAAGGAAGGCAACTACTCCTGGGTTTCAGACAAGTCTCAAGATTATTAGGATTTAGCACTGCTGAAATCTTCAAATTATCAATACTGTAACTATCTGAGCCATTGAGATGCAAATAGACTTGTTGAAGAAATTGCAAACTAAGTTGGAAATCAGAGATTTATATATTACTAAGGGTATTATTATTTAACATTATCCATATAATTACCTTAATAAAAGAATAGCTGTATAGCATAAAATACAATTTTGTTATTAAAAAGCATTTAGAGTTTTTACTTAGATATTAAGAGAAATGCAAAATTCTGTTGTTGAATGGGCAGTGTAATTCCCCCCTCTGGGAGAATTCAGCTTCTGCAAGAAAGAACCAAATCTTTAAACAGCACAGAAAAGGGATATAAAATGAAAGCAAAGGCAACTTATTTTTCGCTTCCACTTTGTGTCTGTCATTATGAAAGGTACCAATGAAAGTATATTTCCCAAAACTTTGCACAGTGTGTGCAGGGAAGGATTAGATTATTATCTCTGGACTCTGTAGTGGGATTTATGTTGCATAATTTCAGACTTACATTGTCTTTTTGTCCATTTTCTGCTAGATAGAAGACTTCCCAAGCACCTTTGAAATTCCAAAATGTTGGTCACCCCTTCTGCTCTAAATATCTACCTGAGGATGAGATGGGTTGTGTTTCTTGCTGCTGATGGTGAAGGGAACTAACAGACAAGCCCACCCCATTTCCCATCTCACATCTGGGACTTGGAGAGCAGACACAGCTGGAAATGGCAGAAGGACATTTCTGAAATCCCCTACTCTTATCTCCTGCCCTTGGTTTAGGAAAGCTATGCAGAAGTGGAGAAAAGGAGAGTCAGTTTCTCTAACCATGTCTCTGCATGATCTCTGAGAAGCAGCTGTGAGAGCATCTGGCAGCACGAGGTGCCCATTGCTGCCCAGAGCTTGGCAGACAGCTCCTTGGGGTGGTGGGGATTGATCTCACCGTCTGCTCTCCTCATGGGATGCTCTTTGCTTGCACCCAGGCACCACTGCCCATCTCTCAAACACTGTGCAGACTATTTCTCCTTCTTTCAGTTCTTGCCTTTTCTGTTGTCAGAAGAATCAAAAAGCCAAAAAGGGTGATAGTTCTTTTGAGGAGGACACAATCACCAAGATCCCGACTGAAACAAGCAATTACTTCTCAAGTGAGAATATTTCAATGACAGGCTGCCTTAGGATGAGAGAAGAACAGGAACTGAGTGGGGGACAGAGTTTGTCTGCATGGCATATGCTTCAGGAACTTGCAAATTAAAATTAAAAACTAATGAAAATTTAGGTTTAACTTTTTTCTCTATAACCGACCTTACATCTCACAGCTGATCGATAATTAGCTTTGACATCTGAGTTGCAAAAAAGATGAGAGAAAAAGGGAAAATCATGGCAATATGCCACTTAATTATAGCTACAAGACAAAATCACTACTTCAGCTGTATCTGACAAACATCAGGGAAGCTTTAAATCTAGCTATGCATGAAATTTCTAACAGACTTATCATGTGTGAAAATTGTCTGCAAAGCATTGAAAAGGATAAATTCTACACTTATTGTGTTCTAATTAAATAGACAATGAGGCACCATATCTGGATTTTTTTGAGTCTTAGATACTTGCATATCTTATTATAATAATTAACAATACCACTGCAAGTGAAAATCAGTTTTGTGGGAGCTGATGCCCAAGTTGTCATGAAAGAGAATAGTGAGGAGAATTGCTTTCTACTTGGAGAAAATCAAGCTGTGAGATTTCAGAAATAATTATCATGACTGTGAAAAATCTGCTTGGCAGCTCATTTCATTTGCGTCTCAGGGTTGCCATTCTTTCTTTTCAATGATTTCTTGCTAGGTCTAAATACAGACCTCCAGTCTGAAGTTAATTCCCCACTTCAACTTCTAAACTCACTTTTGAAGAGAACTGGGAAAGAATTATGTTTGGTGACTTCTATGATACTTGGCGTTTAATTGCACTTCGTTTTCACTCCTGGATGTAGACTTCAAAGTACCACAGAGCTATTAATCCATCCTCCAGTGTTTGCCATTTACTTCTACTCTAAGTTCTTATTCTGCTGTGGTTGGCATCAGAAAATGCAGGCTAATCTTAGCAGGGACACCAGGAGTGTGTGCGAGGACTTCACATTGAGGTCTTGCTTTTGTGACTTGAAAATGCTTACTTTTAGTCTCCTTAGTAGTCTGACTGTATGCATCAGGGTATATTATTTTTAATTAAAAGAGGAAAATGAGGAGCCTTTACAAACTGTTTCAAATGTTAAGCCTTGTTGTCAAGAATCCCTTGATGATTTACTGTGTAGAAACAGTGCTCTGTTCACCACACAGGGCTGGCCTAGTTTAGTTTTAGTGCACTGCTATGGGAAGTGTCAAGGATATCACTATAAGGGGAGCTGGAATGAGCAGTGCTTATTATGGGCTCCTGTTAGCATTCTGTACTTGAAATAAAACTGAGCTATGCTCTAGTAAATTGTGTTTGTGCACTGACCCTTGGAAAATTAAAAAAGAACCTAAAACCACAGAGAGTTATAATCTAAAAATGAATGGACTTGAATGAAGATGTTGCTGATACTTTTGTAATCTATTTGAAAATATGTTATTCTGTGAAAGACATGACATTAAGCAACATTTTTCTCCCTTGCTGCCTATTTTGCATGCAAAAGGTACCTTTTAAAGGTAATTCATGAGGCCAAATCTCTTCTGAAACATGCTGTAAACCTGTGCACAGCTAGGATCATGGCAAAATGTAGCCACCAGGCAGATGGAGAAGGATTCCTGGATGCAGCAGGACTTCTGCCTCAATTTGAAAAGGCATATAAAATTTTACACATATATCTGTAGGTATTGTATGACGAAAAATTTGAGAGTAACAGTGAAAATTGCTTTGGTTTATATGAGGCTTGTTACATCTGTCGACCAGATTAGATCAAATAGATTTTGTTTATATTTGCATGAATTTATACTGCATCCTTTGAGGGGCTTTTTAAAGAGATGCGGCATTAGTCCTGCTATCTCTGCTTTGAGGGAATTTCTCTCCATGAGCACTAATGAGGGACAATACTCACTTTTTCCACATCTAACTAGAAGAACTGGGAAGAAAAAACTCCAAACCCTTTGGTCTGGAGGCAAAATATCCTGCATATAAGGCAAGTGCTCAAAAAGGTGGGCAGTGACACAAAACAAGGGCACAGCAATTTTTGCCCCTTTATTTGCCCTTACACTGTTGCTGATGGGCTCTGGACAGCTGACATGGGAAGTCTATGGTTTTGTCTCCTCAGCTGAGTCGTCCAAATTCCTCGTGGGTGCTCTAGGACTGTCTTGCATCACATATGTGGATGGTGACAGCTTCTGGTTTGAAGCAAACCAAGTTAAATGTCACAGAGAAGAACATTTTCTTTAGCAAATACTTTTTATTCCAATGAGCACATCCTATTCGCTTGTTGTGGATATTTGAAGGAGGAGGCAATTCCTAGTGCTCAAACCACCTGAAAACTGTTTTCCTTGCTTACAGATCTGATGGCTCTTCTCTCTGGCAGCTGCATTTATTGATTAACTGAGACTAGTCCAATATTTGGCAAAGCAACCTGGGAAGCAATTTTTAATAAAAAAATCCTATTCAAAATAAACTTTACTGTATTATAAAGCTGCATGTCATAACTTGAATGTTACTACTGGCAAACCAGCAACAAAACCCACATGGTATCTTGCACATTCTGTTCTTACTATCTGGAAAGGAATTTTGTTCTCAAAGCATTATGTACTAATTTTTCTCCTCATCACAGGCCAAAAATAGAAGAAAGGCACTGCCATTTCTTTTCCTGGACATTGGAGAAAGCTCTGTGTCCCTCTGCACTTCAGTGCAACGCATATATTCAGGCGTCTATGGTCTAATTGCATGATGTTGACTGATTCTTCAATGGCTAACTCGCCATTTGTGGGAAGCAGTGTTGTCTTTGTCTCTCCATTTCTCCTGCTGTAGCTGTGGCTCACCTTTTATTTAGATTTTTGTCACCCCATGCTAATCACCAGATTTGGTCATGGAATCCTCTCACTTCAGTAAGTTGGGGAAAACTCTGAAATGATGAATAAGCTACTGAAAAGTGTATGTACAGGAAACACATTTCTGATTTCAGCTGTTTTGAACATGTCTTTTATCAGCAAAAATGAAATGTCATTTTTATGACTGATTACAATAATTAGTGATAATTTAACAAAAAATTTTGCAACCCTGTAAAAATTGGAAGCAGAATCTTTTTTTACACATGATTTTCAAAATGAATGTGCATCTTTGGGAAGGACAAAAGGTTTTTCATATACTGCTGAAAAAAAGTTGAAAAACCCTCCTTGAACTTTTTAGCACAAGGCTTTTATTTTCCTTTCAAGACTGTGGACCTCGTGTGAGCACTAAGTAACCGCTTATTACTTTTATTTCCCCTGGTTTTCTGCAGCCGTGTGGATACTGCCACTCCCACTTCTGCTGCCTCAGCTTCTGCTCTGAGCACAGAGTGCTGCTGAGCCCTGGGCCAGCTCTCAGCATTGGCATTTTACTCACTGGATGGCTCCCCAGGGACCTTCTCGTTTCCTTCAGCTCTGCTCCTTGGCTTCTGGCGTCTGGAGTTCTAAGCATTTACATTTCCCATGCACTGTCTTCAAATCCTTACAGAAATGGGACAAACAGATACACAGTTTGGTCCTGAGTTTGTGTCTGAAATGCTTTTTTGCTATAAATCCTTGGGCTGGTGAAAGGAGAGTTTATCAGGGAAGAGATTAAGCTTAAACCCAGCATTTCCAAGTTGATAACAGCATTATTATTGTCATCAAGCACATGCACTGCCTATCTCGCTAGTAAATAGCTTTGGTGTATCATTCAGTTTCAAGGTCTGTTCAAAGGATTTTTTGTTGGGCTCTCGTTAGCTTTGGATTGACCTTGTTTTGTCCCCCTTAAGTTTTTGTTTGTCTGAGGAACAAGTTTTAGAGAAATTTTACATAACAATAATTTACAAAGGCAAAGCTAAATCTACTCAGGTTGTCTTGTCATGGGGCACAAATGTTGTGACTAAAAGTCAATGTACAATGTACAATGTCAGTTTTTAAGTACATATATATCAGCAGGTTAAGATTTAATACTTGATTTATCTTACTTAGATGTGGCTGCTGCAAGGGGAAGAACATCAGTGTTCTTGTGCCTGAAACTTCATCGCAAGCAGATACTTACACATTCTCTTACACTTTCTCTTAGCTTCTGCAGTTCACGTGATCCAGTTGCCCATGGTGCTTCTTGGAGGCCAGCCAAGGTCCTGGGGCATGGAGCTGGGCTTGTGTCCAATGTGTTTGGATGATTTGTGGGTGCCCATGCAAAGAATATCTGCAAAACCTTTCTTTTTTCCACAGTATACAGTCTGACATCTTCAAGGGTTTTCATCATGTCCTCTTCTTTGGCTTCCAACAGTGATGCTCCTGCAACTTCTCAACAGTGTCTCTGTCCTTCATTCTCATCAAAGGTGACACTTTTTCTTAGTTAGACCAGCAGCATCTCTGTTGTTTAAGAACAATTCTGCCTGTAGCTGTTTCTCTTATCCCAAGCTGAATGTTGAAGAAGCCAGACCTCTGCAAAGCCATTGTCCTTTGGGCAGTTCTGCATATTGTGCCTGGTCAATGTCACACATGAACAATCTTCCTTCCACTTTTCAATGTGATGGACAAAAAATCTTCCATGCACCTTGTGACCAAAGCATATTCACCTTCATCAGACACACAGTGGTCCTAACAAGTTGAACATGCTGGAGCATTTGTGAATAATGGAGTTGCTTTTAATATAATATGAGTGGTGTTTTGGTGTTCCTGAACACAGAGGACCAACACACGAATATATTTGCTTTAAACAAATGAATGAAAGTCTTTGCAGTACGTCCTCCTATTTCTGTGTCAGTCTTTGTTATTTCAGTACTAACATTCTATCCACCTCTCAACCAGTCTCAGAATTGCACAGAGTGGAGGTTATTTCAGGATCTGACTTGAGGTATCTGCTACAGGTGCCCAAATAAAAATTAGTGTAGAAAGAGTTCAGATGCTGCTTCTCTGTGCAGGCAGTGTAGATCTCCAGCTCAGGAACCTGCCTTAGGATCCTTGAGCTGCATAGTGCTGTAGCTGGATAGGACTGTGCCTTTGTATGTTCTGAAATTCCCTAGTGGTTAAATATATTCAACTGTACATCGTTATCTACTGACTCTAAATCTGGTGAACAGTTTTCAGTCATACAAAGAGTGAAATATCTTGCACATTTGTTTAAATAAAATCTGCAATTAGCCTGGAAGATTGTTGCATTTTGCTTGGCAAAACATCACTGACAGTCTTTGGTGGCCAGTATTACAAATATCACTGCAGGCATATAGAATCATAAATTTCAGTTGAATTGAAACTATATGTGTGGAATGATTTTTCTTCAATACATGGAACTTCAGATGGTTTGAAAAATGGACTGAAATTTCTCTTGGTTGCACAACAACATCGATCCTCATAAGATGGAAAACCTCTCATATCTCCTTTTAAAAGTCTAGTGTGTTGCCACAAAATGAATTGCTTCATATGAATGTCTTACTTCTATGATTAATGGTAAAACGGAAGTTTTTTTTTTTTTTCCAGATACAGGAAAATATTTAGCTTTATCCAAAAGGGAACACCAAAAGGACAAATGGGATGTTCATCAGGCAAGAAAATTTGACAGAGAAAAATTTAGTGGTGGCCAAAGATTAGAGTTTTGCACATTCTGGCTTTTTCTTTGGTTGTTTCTAAGTGCTATTTCGATAACCATGATAATGTCAAAAGGTGTAGAATAAAAAACACTGCAAGAAAATGGGATTTGAGTTTATATGTGTCTGATGGCTTCATGGCTTCATAGAAGTTGGGAGCAGGTTCAGGGAGTTTGACATGAAAGCTTTATAACACCAGTGTCACAGCAGTCCCCTCGCCCACAGGAGCTCCTCACTCAAGAGCAAACAGCTCCACACTCCTGGCTCACCCTGAGCAGCTCCCTTGCTCCTTGACTCTCTCTTAGCCAAGCCACACTCCTTCAGCTTTTGATATTCTTCACTTGAGCCTATAGCAGTGTCCCAGCAGCCCAGGCTCACCACTGATGACTTCAGGCCCTACCTGAAGCATGCAGAAGTAGCTGAGGTGCAACTCATAGTTGCCATTTGGGATTCTCTGGAGTACCTGAGCCTCCTGTCTGGGCCAGGCAGATATGCCACAAGACTTAGGACAGACTGTGCTCTTCTAAAGGGGCAGGTGCTGGCTGGGTGGATACTCTGTGCCATACTAAATACCTTTGGCTACCAGTGCTCATGCAACTAAATCACACTCTCAGAGCTCTTCTGTAGTCAAGGAGGAACAATAATAATTTCTAGAGGACTGTTCAAGATACTAGGTAAGTTGAATCATGCTGTTATTTCTTTTTCTGTTGACTTCAGAAGACTCTTCAGATGATAATGCTCCCAATGTTAAGCATCCCAGTTTGATTAGATCTGGGTTTGTACACCTCATGTTCCAGATGACACAGTAACTGTGCAGAAAAGCATATGCTGATTAGTTTCTGATTAGACCCAGGCAAAGTGTTTTTCTCTGAATAACATATTTACAAAAAAGCCCCTACTGTTTCAAGGTGGCTGATAATAATTCATGATACTTGCCTCAGTTTTGCCAAAAGACTGGGTTACATAAAAATGACAGCATGCTGTAAGGAAAAGGAGTTTACTTTGATCTTTTTTGAAATGGTTATTCCCACATTTGTCTTCAGGGTGAAATTCTTATACTGACAAGAGAAAAAGGGGACAAATACCACAATTCCAGAAGAGGAGAAACGTGCTGCCTCTTCTACCTCAGACCACTCTGGTTTGACTGCTGATAGTAATTCAATGTCTTATCCTCTTTATTTTTCAGATTCTGATTGGAAGCCTGTTAGTCCTTAAAATGGTAGGCTGGCTGGTAGACTGAGGCTGTGGTACATCATGCCACTTACCTATGCTTCTCTCTGCGGCTGGATTGTTTTTATTCACTCTCTGCCTCAGAGCAGCTGCCAGCTTGCTGGAGGCAGAGCTGGCCTCCCTGTCCTGGGGCTACAGGTCTGCCTCGTTCAGGTTCTTGCACACAAAGCTTCACCTTCTTCTCCTGCTTAAGATCCTTTTGTTTTTCCCCAGGGATATGGGGTGAACACACATGTCCTCTGACAACATTGCTTCTGCTGATGCTCATCTTGTCTTTGTAAATATAAACCAAGAATGAACTGGATTTGGAAGGGAACTGGGGCTTAAGCTTCCCTCTTACTGAATCATTCTCACTCTGCTTGGAGTATTTCAGGATATTACACAAAACAGAGAAGCATCTGAGGGGAGGGATTACAACACTATTAAGGAACAGCTCGGTTGTTATCAAACTCTTCTTGGGCAGGGACGTCCTTTAGGTGGGTCCCACACACATCATGTGGATGCTGGAACTGTCAGGCTGCTGCCCACAACCTGTGCTTGCCTCCTCCAGCAGGCTTGTGAGACTAGCCTTTTCTTTCCATTCCCTTTCCCCCTTTTATCTTTCCCTCTAGGGAGCAAATGTCAGGATGACAGCACATTTTTCAGGGGCATTGTTTTGCTGCCTTGTTTTGACAAGGGTTGGCACATAGCACAGTTCCATCCCCGTGAATGTGTCTGTGTGACATAATGAGCAGCAGTCATTGCAGAGCATTCCAACTCATCACAGAAAAGGCAGGGGAAACCCGGGATAACTCAGCCTAAGCGGCCAGAACTTCTGAGGCTTTATTAAACACCTCATTTTCTCTATCAGCTAAAAGAAGAAGTAAACAAGTCAAGGGGGGAAGAACTGCTCCCCTCAGTGCTGATCCTATAGAGCTGCAAGACAAAAGTCTAAGGAAGGAGGGCCAAAAGTCTCCCTCCATCTTCACTGCATGCACTGGCAAAGAATAGAAAAAAACTGTTGCAATGACATTAGAATATAGTAATAAAGAATTACTAAGAGATCTTGGAAATTCAGTTCACTTCAGGTCTTGAGTAAATTGCCTTTTAAAGGTTTTCTATATATCAATCAGGATTGCTGTAGAAGAGATGTTTAATTTATTTACTTCCTGTAATAAATTAGATAATTTGCAGAAATTATCAGTCATAAATTGGCCATGGAGTGAATCATGATCACTATGAATTAGTTTATCTGTGACTTGTTTTAAGATACCTGATAGGATTTTGATGCAGAATTAATTAATTATTTAATTAAACAGGGAAAATGTTGTCACTTTGAATGAGGTTCTAGCTCACTCATCTTACAAATTACAGCTGTAAGAGTTCATCTCATTGGCCATGCATTGCTCCATGATATATTCCTCATCTGAAAGACTGCTCTCTCTCAAAAAAAAAAGTATAAAATATTCTATTTGATTCCATCGACCTGATTGCTTATTTCTATACTGCTGAACTCATTTCCTCTGAGGTAATTGAGTCAATTGGTTTCTCATTATTTAGCAGATCCAGCTTTGGCATTTTAATTTTAGATATTCAATAATTTCTAGTCTGTCAGCTTCTAACTTTGATGTACACATCTCTTTATTACTATATTTTAAAAACTTCTTCATTATTAATTTTGATGCAGTTGATATTTAATCACTAAGAAACACCTATTACTTTTTTAAAATTTATTTTTATAAAGTTTTTTTATTATTAATACATATACATAACCTGAAATGGAAAATAGACGTACAGACTTTTATAAACAAAATTATGGACAATAAAACCCAGTTTGTTGGAAAGCTGAAAAAGCTATTTGGGGATTTTTACATCTTAAGAATAGTAGGATATTTAAATGTCTATATTAAAATTACATTTACAAAATTATTTGTTACTGTTAACACGTATTCAGCAATTAGGAGAGGGACTGGTACTTAAAAGTAACGGGAGTGAAATAAGATATACAATATTTGATGCACAATTTTAGATATAAATTGATAAGCATATGTAAGAAGTTGATGCGTGAGAGAGAACTCTGAAGAGAAAAACCCTGCTACCACACTGTGTCCTCAATTTTCAAAACACTCTATTTTTCTTAAGGAAGTTGTTCTGCCTCACTTTTCCCTCTCCATTTCATTGTGGAAACTTTCAGCATCAGTTCAAAAAGTTCTTTGTTTGCAGCAGGTCTAGAATGCCAACTGTGACATTTTAACCCTCCCTTCTTCAAGGTTGTGGTTGGGATAAAACAGCACTGAGAAGATGACTTTCAAGGCAACCTTGAGCTAGTGCCAGCTTGCTAACTTGGGCTCTGAAGATCTGCTTTAGCTGGAGTTATAAGGTGTTGGTGTACCCTGCTTGGGAGCTGTTTCATGGTGACTCCCGATATAAACATATTTTAATTTAAACACTTTGGTCAGGCTGTTTCCTGTGTTTTTGGTGTTATTAGCCAACGTGTGGTCTGATTAGATCCTGAGTGCACACAATGGATGTGATTGATGGGCATGTGCAAACTAATGCTCCTTTACCATGGTGTCCTGGAAAAGGACAACTCTCATTGTGTTCCAGCAAGCAGCATATTTGTGACTGCAGTGCAGACTCCAGCCTGAGCTTTTTCCTGGCCTGACGTGATCCCAGGATGAAAGGTGTTACAGCAGGCATTGGCTGCTGGGATTCTGTTTACATGGCTGGCCTTTGTTGCTGAATCACAAGCATTTATTGACTTTATCTGACAAACTGATGCTCATGCTTTACCTTCCTGAATGCTAAGATCCTGCTTGTGAATTTAATGCAGGGTGTGAGTCTGCTGCTGGTGCCAGAAATGCAGTGAAAAACACATCTGCAGCATGAAAAACTAGAAAATCAAGGAGGTAGTGACAACAGGCCAGGCACAAGTCAAGGCAGCTTCTGGGAAAGGTCAGTCCTGTGCCCACAAGAGGGGAAGAAACCTTGGGCTAATGAACTTGCATAAATTAACTTTTGGCACTCCCTTCCCTCTTGGGACTCTAGACACAGTAACACTAGCAAAATGCAGACAGATGCTTCAGTTCATAATCTCTTCATAAAATTAGAAAATGCCTCCAAACAAAAAACCAAGCAAAAAAACACAGAAAAGAGGTGAATAGCAAAAAAGGCTACTTGGAGTGTGTAAAAGGGAAGAGAATGACTGCTGTGGAACCCTTTCCTCTGTTTCATTTCTTCATGTGTTGGAAATTTCTTCCCAGCAAGCCATGCTTTCTTGTCAAAGGCTTTGCTTTGATGCCACCCCCACAAAGACAAGCTCTATGGGCAATAGATAGCAGAGCTTCTGCCCGAAGAACATAGAGCTCCCAGTCAAAAGTCCCTCCACTGTAATTCTCCAGATTTAACAACATTATATGATCATTAGATCGTTCCCAGAGTCTTCTCTGAGCAGTTTCAGCCCTTGGAAAACTTCTCTTATTTTCCATCTCTGTGATCCAGGTGAGGCAGTTGTTGCTTCCCCTGGTTGTCTGCAGTTGTCACCTGCAGCAAGCAGTACCTAGGCAGTAGTACTACTAGTAGTACCAGTGAGCAGGACCAGTAGTAGCAAGTACCTAGGATGGAGGCAAGTCATGAACTTCATGTCTACAAAACAACTCTAAGAGCTTGGAAATTCTAAGTGTTGGCACTAATTTTGGAAACCGACCAGTCCCTTGCTCTACGCATTCTTGGTTTTGTTGGTGAGCATAAAATGCATCAATTAGCAGGCACTTCCAGAGTGGTTTTTTCCTACATGTTAAGGAACAAGGCACATAAGAACTTCAATTTGACTTTGTGTATTGTGCATTAATAGATTAATGGAACTCAATGGGAGACAGCACTCAGTTTGCTAATGTGTTGGTAATATTAGGCAGCCCTCGAAATGTGACTCTCTATTTAAAAGCAACCTAAAAGCCATCTCAAGAACATTTCACATGGGACAAAAATTCTGATGAAGTGTTTATAAATATTTACATACTAACATGAAACTCAGCACTAATTTTAGCACTGTGGTAACACCAAAGAGAGTAGGATATTTTTATGGTTATTCTGAACTTCTGTTTGTGTGAACATGTGGAAGGCATCTCTGAGCTCCAGGTCTTCCACTGTTCTTGGAGGGCAGTATATGTAAAGCTGATATTTGTGACCCTGTAAACTACTCTGCACTGACAGACTGTGTCACTGGCAAATTGTCACCAATGACCCAAGATGAAATATCTTCCCAAATTCTAGTTCTCTCTGTGCCTTGCATAGTTTCAAGAATAGTGCCTGAGAGAAGATGAGAACAACAAATATGCAGGGTAACCTAAATTCAGCATCAGTAAGGGGTCAGGTGTATGTGTGTGCAATGTAGAGACATCTTTGGATGGGTTCCTCAGGTCAACTTCCTTTATAGGCCACAGGGAGGAACATGCATCTCCAGTCTAAACAAGGGAGAAACCAGCACCTCCCATCCTAAATACCAAGTTAAGTGTAGAATGGACAAACCATATCTGAAAATATACCCTCTAACTAGACACTTGAGATGACTAACTTAGATGTAGATTGTAGGCATTGGAAACATCAGGTAAGGATGAATCCCTCTGTGTCTGAATCCTCATTTTTCAGAGAAAGTATATTATGGCAATATTTATTACTCTAGGTGCTTTTGATTAGTCCCAAAAGTTATTTGCTTCTGGTCTTGTATTTTCTGCTGAGGTAAGCATACATGTAACTTTCCTGTTCTGAGTCTACTTTAAATAGATAAATGTTGCGCCATCCCAGTGTTGTTCCTTACTGCATTCAAATTTGTCATTTTCCTTGAGGAGAGAACTGAGCACACAGTGTAGATTTTCATTTCATGACACTTCTAGATGTGTGTATCAGCAAAAACTTGTTTTATAGAGCATACTTTATGCAGAGTTGAGGGTCATGAAATATGTGATGGTTTAGCATTTCAATGGAAACCATATACCATGTTTGCTGTCATTACCCTGCTGAAGGAGAAAAAGAGAAATTAGTTTACCTACCTACTGTTTATCAGGTACCCAAATGCTATACTAATTACTACTTTGCTGAGCTGGATATACGTTTCTACATCTTTAGAGGGAAAAAAAAGGATTGAAGATTACTGAGACTTCTCAGTTTCTCAAGTCAAGTGACAGGTGGGTTTGTGGCAAGGCTACAAGAATATAATTAGAGGAGGCAATATACAGCCCTATCAGGACGTTTAGACCTTTCTGCTATAAAGACATGCATTTTTTGTAACAATACAGAAATCTCTTTGTTATGAAATGAGAGTGGTCTAAAAATAATTCAGTGGCATTTCTCAAGCAATGATAAAAAGATCATACACCTCAGTCAATTTCTGTTGCATACAGGATATCAGGGCATTTTAAGCCAATAGGAAATAATTTTATTTCATGCTGTTTATCACCAATGCCATGAAATCTGCCAGTCTCAGTGTCTCATATTTTCCAGCACCAATTATAGGAGAACTCCAAAGCTCAAGTATCCAATATTTCCCAGAAGGAAGAAACTTGATGATGAAATGAAGAGATCCATCATATGTCTGTGCAGCTCACTCTGGTTCCTCCATTATCCTGCACTTAAACAGAGGCCTTGAACTCCTGACAGCATTATGAAGCAATGTTCATCAGCTCTTTGCTCCAGGCAGCACTTGTTTTGCCAACTTGAATCACCTCAAAGTTAAGTGCCTGAATTCTTTTTCCAGGTAATGAAGAGAAATCACCACTTTCACAGTGTAATTCATCTCTGCTGGTTTAGACATCTTGGCTGGCGCTTGCACTCCAAGCCCATGGTTCTATGGGATCTCTGGCTAAGTAAAAGTCATCAGTGTACTCACCTGTATATGGGTGGCTTCTCTTTAGACTTTCATAAAGAATATACTTTCATAACAAAAATAAAAGAGAAAGAGAGAAATTATTTTGCTTCAGTGAGAGAAAAAGATTATCCTTTCCAATGGTGGGGAAAAAGTTGTATGAGAATCAGTATGTGAGAGAAAGATAGAAGATGGTTAAAATGAAGGAAAAGTGGCTATTTCCAAACATATTAGACAGTGAAGTCACTCTGGATCTGCTTTCATTTAATTTAAGGAACGGGGGAAAGCCAGACAGCACTGCAAATAAACACATACCCATTAGGAAATTAATGATCACTGTGATAGGAATGTTTAGAAGGCTGAAAAATTAGGCTAGCTTTAAACATTAAAATTTAGCTTCACTAAATTAATTACTTAAAATCATGCTTCTCAATAATGGCTACATCTTGCAGGATATTAATCATCTCAGTTTTGTACACAAACCTGTTAGTCCTTAACACTTGTCCTGAATTAGATGTGAGTATGTAATATCACGTAGCTGATGCTCTGTAGTTAGCATCAGCTGTGCCTAAAAGAATCCACACAACAAATTTTAGTTTTTATCCCAGGGGCTCATGCATGAAGTTCCACATCTCATGGGTATGAAAGCCAGCAAATGACTTAGGACAGTTCTTTTTAAGGAGCTCATTTGGAGCACTTTTTGATGAGGTTAGGGCACTCTGGTGCTGAGTTTGTAACCATGAGATGTGCAGTGAAGCTAAATTAAGATTCTCGTTCTTTTTAACTTCTCAGCACTGTGAACTGTACAGACCCATACAGTCCATAGACGCTTTACTTGTACCAAAGGCAATGTATGTAATGAATCTAAGAATGTAAACCTTGGACAGTTCTGACCTCTAAATTCTTTAAATTCCAATAAACAGTAGCTATGGTACCATTTATTTAATGATGCATTTATCAGTGATTATCTTGAACTTTATCCTGCTTTGATTTTATAGAGTTAACAGTTGATGAAGTCAGGATAGCACAGTGCAGGCTGTATTGCTGAAACTTGTGTAATGATTAGCTTGACAACATATCCTTAAAGTGAACGAAAGAAATTTACTCCAAATTTTTTTTCTTTCTTCATGCATCCATGAGAGGATGACGTAATAAGTAAAGAATTATTCTGTGAAATGAAGATTCAAATTCATTATATACTTTCCCTCTATATTTTCTGTCTGGGCTCTGAAAACTTTTCTTGAAGCTCACAGATACTTCACATGTTCTAACTTTGGGTACTAAAACTTTAGGTACTCAATCTAGCTTAAGAAGTAGTCTCGTAGTCTAAATATAGTCTCCCTTTAGAGAGAGAAGATTGGGAGTGACTGAAAGCAGAAATATAGTTTTGAGTGCTCTGAGGTTGCATACAGAAATACACCTGTCTTGTGCTATATTGCCATGCCTTGTTTCCTCAGCAGGAGGGACACTAGCATGTACAAAAGCCAAGCCTGTGGCAGTCAGCAGTGCAGGTATTGCTCCCACTGATGGGCTCTGGAGTGAAGCTGAATGAGTTTCAATGTGGCAATACTTCTATCTCCCCCTGATGCATAAAAGGAGCCTCGAAAAACCAGGCTTATTTGAAATATTGAATGCCCAAAAGGCATGGGAAAGCTCTCCACTATGTTCATGGCTGGTCATTGATTTTCCAGAACGACAGGGCAAATGTTTGTACCATGTCTGTTTTGCTTGTATCTGATGCTTCATGCATCCCTGTACAAGTTTTAAAAGGAGTGACAGTATTTTTCTGAATAAAATTGCAACCTTTGCAATCACCTTTCCTTCTGTTTTTGTAGAAAACTAGATGGATACATCAAAAGATCCAGCTCTGTCTTGTGAAATATTTGGGGATGATGTAAACCACTACAATTACTGTGAGATAGAGGTATAGCAGATGAAGGCTTTAGTTTTATCAGTTACAGAGGCTTCTCTCTCAAACCATTAGGAGATCAAAACTAAATCTGGCATGTTTTCTCTACATTAATACCGCTATTCAATTTTTGTTTTATTATATACAAACGTATATGCTAATAGTACACTAAAATTTAGTCTTTAGCATTTTTATATTTTGTTTGAAAGAGTATATGTTTTCATAAAATTATTATCAAGTTAACAGATCTAGCTCTAGAACGTTTTTCTAAGTACTAGGATTCATTAGTTTAATAACTGTCAGCTTCACTACTATATAAGGAGGTATTATATATTCAGTTTCAGAAAAGTACAGGAAAGAGGAATGTTTATGGAAAGACAACCTTTTGCACTGAGTCATACGCAAACATCTTCCGATCTCTCCTGATATGACATCAGCAAATTTCAATCTGTGGAAGAAGACACACAAGTGGAAGAGTGCCAGATCATGCTAGAGAGAAAGGAAAGTTTCTTCTGGACTGGGAATTATAAGAATCTGAAATGTTTATATGCAGTAGGTCAGTGTGATGATTCACACACATAGTTTGTCCTCTACTCTAGGGTGTGGGAATGCGGCAATTGATGATTTTGCTTCTTTCGAAATGCCACTACAACACAAAAAACCCAGTTATTTGTTTTTCTGACAATTAAAACCATAAAAAATGCTACTAACAGTTCAGAGGTTCACTAAGAAGCATCTGGTGGGTTCTTGTGTGACAGCAGGCTCTGGAGGCATCCCTTGCCCTTTGTGCTGTGGGGCTGTGGGCAGCCCCTCATGCTGGAGTCCCCTCTGGGGCTTTCCTCTCTGTCCTTTCACAGAGGTCCAGCTCAAATGCCTGGTGTGATCCCTCTGAATGGGATGGAGATGGGCACAGAGAACCCAGGAGCCACAGGTCCCCCATTGGGTTGGTGGGGGCAGCTGTGCAGCAGCCTACCCTCACTCTGCCCAGAGCTATACCAGCTTCGATCCATCCTTGCAGGAAGGTCATGGTGGCCTTTTTTCAGACGAAAACTTTTGCTCTGAGACAAACAAGTGGCAGACTTCTCCCTTTTAATAGTTGATTTTTTCTGTTTTGTTTTGTTTGGTTGTATTTTAGTTTTTGGTATTTTTTTTTAGACCCAATGGCAGAAATTTTAAGTCTGTTATCTACATTGCATAAATTGATGCTTCTATTTGTTGCTTGAGAATTCAACTTATATTTACATGTGTAAATGCTTGTTTATATAGGAGCAGCATATCAAAAAAATTACTAGTGATTTTCAGGTTGACAATGTATCACCTTAGTGCCAGTAGTTGAGTGGCGAAAGTTTTTAGTGGAAGAAAAATACTAGATTTAGACTTGAATAATTTATGGGAATTATTTTGATGCTTGTTTTTACTCCTATAGTGTTTTTCATGGGTTCATTTTTGCACTATCCATAGGCAAAAAGAGACATGAAGGAAAGCTAGAATAGAAAAGGCCACAATTAACATTGGACCAACTATTGAAAAAACATCTCTAACCTTTTAGAAATCAAAAATGGTTGCTTCATTAAATAAGAAATGCAGACTAGACATGATTCTTGTGATGGACACAAGAATTTTAAAGAAACTTCTTAATAGCAAATTTCCAGAGCTGTGAAAAAGTGATTTGAAGAATGTAAGACACAAGTAATACAAATTTCTAGAAATGATTTTGCAAGTCTTCTGTTGGAAATAAAAAATGAGCTCACTGTGTCAAAACATAAAGGCAATACTCTAGATGAAATACTCCAGCAGAAAAATCCCCCAGATTTTCAAGCATAACAACTTTTTCTTGACTACATGGGTAAAATTAGAAGTTTCTGTGGAAAGTGTTAAAATTGTGGTCAGAAAACATGAGCATAACTCCTATTTTCATCTGAAAGACAAAGATAAATTTTACTATTGCAATACATGAATGATTCCAATCCATCATTAAAAAAAAATAAATAAAACAGCAAAAATTTAGAAATTAATTGAATAATTTTGGATTTCTCTTTGTTCATAGTTCAAGGGTGGGATACTTGAACCACTCTATATTTTCAAACTGTTATAGATTGAAACATTTTTCAATGCATTAAAAACTATGTATTTGAACACTTTACATTACATAGTACTTTGTATGAAATCTGTGGTGAATTTGTAATAGTTAAGATAACTAATTTGGGAAATTACTTTAAAATATTATTTGGACTTGTTTCAAGGTTACAGTGTGAAAAGCCGAACTGGTTTTTAAACAACTCAGTACAATGAACTTGACTTTAAAAATGTTCCATAAGTTTCAAAAGAACTAAATATAGCGTTGTGAGAGTACTGCAGCACAATTCAGGATGATTTATTAGGATCACCAGTTCTAAGGCTTATGGGCAGAAAGATAAAAACTTCAGTACTGACACCTTGAAAGCCTTGTGACACAGAGACAATTAGCCCTGTAGAAGTTATAAAAAGAAGCATGGGTCAGGAAAATGCTTTGACAAGAATGCTGCCCAGTCATTTCCTTTTGAAGAAGGCAGAAAATGTGAGATTTGAAAATTAATGCGCTGGCACCTCCTAAGAAAAAAACCCACTGTTTCCTCTACCTTAAGTTTACATGCCTAGCCTGACTCACTGTAGTGGAAGGGAAGGGGACGCTCTTGTAGAAGGAAGTGTAAAGAGTTGAACACTACCAGCAGTGTCATTGTCTCTCTTTTTCTTGAAGTCAGAGAGAATGTTTTGGCAAAGGTGACAAACTGTCCCTGTGGTTGCTGGGAGTACAGGATCCTGGGCATTCCAGCACAGCTCTGTGTGGGAAATGCACAGTCAGCTGCATGGGGAGTATCATAGAGAAGAAAAAAGGGGTGTTGTAAGAAAGCCATAGTATTTGAGTAGGTGATGACAAATTTTCTAACATCTGATGAAACAGAAATTTCTTACTGAAAACAAGAACCGTTGGAATTCTTTACCTGGATATCATATATTAAAAAAAAAAAAAAGTTTTCATTTTACATCTTCTTCATCTTGATTACTGATTCAACTGATTTCCATTAAAAAACCCACAGACACAAACCCTCAAAATAGTTGTGATAGAAAAAAGATGATGAGATGATAATGGCTGCTATATGTGATTTATCTTGGAATAAGTTGAAAGAAAAAAAGAAATTGTGCCTTGTGAAATTATTATAAGGGAAGTTAGCAGAAGGAAAGTAGGAAGAATTCCTTTATAGAGAGGAACTTGTAGCATCACCATTCATACCCTGAAGACTATTAACAATAAGATAGAAATTATAGTATGTACCTACCAAGGTTGATTTTGGTATCTCAGGATAAAAGTTTATGTTTTTAAGTGTAAATGGTCTGATTTTCAGGTACCTTTAATACGTGCATGGTGCACCAAATTTCATGGTATGTGTTGATTTTTTCTGCTCAATGAAACAAAAGGAAGAAGTAGATGCTCAGTATCAGTTAAAAACCAGGTCACTTCTTCAGGCAGGCTTATATATTGATGTGGGCACTTGACTTCAGATATTTAGTTTTCAAAACTGGAGTTTACTGCAGATTTATAAAGCAAATTCTTCATCTAGTGAAGAACTTATTTCTGTGCCCCTCAGTGCTTTTTGTTGCTGTTCTAAGGGAAAGCCATGCCAGCTGCCTCTCCAAGCAGATAAGATTGTGATAAGCTGCAGTAGTTTAGTAAAGTCTTTCTCACTCATTTTATAACATACAATAAAGTATGTTTATATTTTACATTTTGTTCTTGGGAACTTCCATACACAGTTCATGGGATAGCTTTATTAGATTGTCACTGGTCAAGGATCATCAATATATTTAGCAGAAGAAAATGGAATAATTTCTGTTAATTGAGCATATGCAAGACTTCTAGGTACACTGATTTGGCCTTTAAGATGAGAATGTGTCCTTTTTTTCATATAACAAATGCATTTTAGGGAGATTAAGAACAAAACCTGTCTGTCTTGAACATGATCAGTTATAGGTGATTTTGAAACATCTCAGAGCTCCTGGTATCTATGATGACAGGCCTTTGACTCAGACCCACTCCAGCACATCATATGACTTTTTGTGTATTGTTTAGGCTAAACTGCAAATTTTCAAGTTTTCAAGGAAAGAAAAAGAGTAAATTAAATTTATATAATGTAAAAGTGGCTTGTTATTTTAACAACCTTAATTTTGAACATGTGTTTTGTAGCAGATAGAGGTTCAGCTTCTTAATATTCCTTAATATGCTCCCAGCTCCACACTTGTGCAGACATTTAGGAGTAATTATTGATATGTAAGCTCTCCACCTCCCATCCCGTAGGCTTTGCACCAATAACACTGCAGCAGTAGCAATTGCATGCATTTGTAGCTGAACTAGGAATTTGACTGAGTGCAATGGGGAATGAGAACAACATTTCTGACAGGTGAGGAATGGAGAGACAAAATTCCCTTGCAAATGTCTCTATGAGACAACCAGCATCCTCTGGGAGTTCTGACACTTGCCATGCTGTCGAGTTAACCAGGTAGAAAATACCCTGAGTGTCAATATATGTCTGTTTTAGACACTGGCACTTCAGGGGTACTGGGGGACTGGAGTCTCATTGAATGTGCAGGGACAGCAAAGCCTGACTACTTGTCACCATAAGAAATACAGAACAGAGTAGGTGCTGTTTAAGTCCCCATTTCTGATTTATCCAACACAATTAAACATATAAAACTTAGTGGATTTGAGCAGGTCTTTAAATCTCATTGTAGAAAAAAAAGAGACAATGATGCTTTTTAGCAAATGATATTAAAACATTGATATAAAATAAAATAAATTAGTAACATGAAATAAAATATTTACCGTACGACTATGTCTCCTATTACAGCTTCCTTGCTCTGACAGCTGTGTCTTGCAGAGTTTCTGTGGCTCGGTCTCATACTGGAGGGTAAATCAAAGACATGGAGCCTCTATACTTCAAATACCCCTAGTTTAATTGCATAAGACCTTCAGTTATTCAGGTAATCACAAGTGGGGGAACCCATTCCATTGGAAATG
Organism: Acridotheres tristis; assembly: GCA_037013685.1. Taxonomy (NCBI): domain Eukaryota; kingdom Metazoa; phylum Chordata; class Aves; order Passeriformes; family Sturnidae; genus Acridotheres; species Acridotheres tristis. The sequence goes on from CM072884.1 coordinate 77,686,288, forward strand.
TGACACCAGTACTGCAGGAGAAAGCTGTCTACCAAAAACTTGTCTCCTTGCAGACAAATAAGACTGAGTGTGAAATTTCCTAAATCTCATACAGGTGGCACTGCAGAAGCACAGAGTCCTGCATAGCTCAAATACTACTAAACTGTGATAAAACTTAATTGTGGACTTTTTCTTGAAAGTTAAAAAAAAATAATTAAGGTTCAGGGAGGTTACCACTATCTTCTGTGCTGAAATCCCTTGGCTTATGTAGGCAGTGGGAGTACAAGAGACCCTCCCAAATACTTCAGATTCTGAAAAAAGATTTCTGCCTTGAATCATGCTTCAGGCTGTGTCTCCATCCTTTTCCAGTGAAAAATTCAGTAAACAAGCCTCACTTGAGGTACTTGCAGTAGACGAATTCATGTAACTTCCTCTCTAAGAGCTTATGTGTGCAGGGATGGTAATTAGGGGCAGTGAGATAACAATCATCCCTCTCTCCCTCTAATCACTAAGTCCACTGGATCTGCTCCAGTATGTCGTTCTCTTTCTTGCAGTGCTGGCCCCTCAGACAAAACATAGTATTCTAAATGCAGTTTCAAAAGTACCAAAAAAGTCCTTCTTTAGATCTGTTGTCTGCACTTTTATAGCCAGGATACTCATGGTCTTTGTTGCAGCTGCTGATGCTTGTTTCACTCATCCATCAGGCCCCTGAAGTCCATTTCTGCAAAGCTGCTTCCTGAACCTGTACTATCTCATGGAGTTGTGACCATTTGAGATGCAGGACTTTGCATTTGCTTGTCATAGAATTTCTTCAGCTGGAATGGAGGGATAAGAATCATGGAGCCCAACTCTCTGCTCCTGAACTACCTAAAGTTAACCTATATGGCAAAGAGCATTGCCCAGACACTCCTTCACCTCTGACAGGCTTGGTGCCATGACCACTTCCCTGGAGAGCTTGTTCCAGTGGCCAGTCACCCTCTTAGTAAAGAATCTTTTCCTAATGTCCAGTCTGGAGTTCTCCAGCTTCATCCCATTTCCTCATATCCTATCACTAGTCAGCAGAGAGAAGATCAGCACCTGCCCTCCACTGCCCCCCTTGAGGAAGCTGCTGGCTCTGATGAGGTCCCCCCTCAACCTTCTCTTCTCCAAGCTGAACACACCAAGTGACCTCAGCCACTCCTTGTGAGTCTTGCCCTTGAGACCTTTCACCAACTTGGTTGCACATCTCTCATAATTCGATGTTCTGCTCGTGTTGAGGTGTCCCAAGCTGAGCACAGGACTCAAGGTGGGGCTGCACTGTGCAGTGCAGAGTGGAACAACCACCCCCCTTGACAGGCAGGTGATGCTGTGCCTCATGCACCTCCAGGCACCTCTGACTGGTTTGGCTGCCAAGGAACTGCTGACCCATGCTCAACTTGCTGTCAACCCAAACCTGTAGATCTCTCCCCAACCTGTCATTCCCCAGTTTGTACATGTAACCAAGATTACACCCATCCCAGGTGTAGAATCTATCACTTACACTAGTTAAATTTCACGTTTGCTCATTGGCCAGCTCTTTATCCAAAGTCCTCCGCTCTGTGAGATGTCTCTACCCTCAAGGGAGCTCACAACCACTCCCAATTTAGTAGCATCAGCAAACTTACCTAATTTACATTCTAGTTCTGACTCCAGACAATTTATAAAAACATTAAAAGTTTTGCTGACAGCCTGTTTCTCCAGCTTGTCTAGGATCTCTCTGAATAGCAATATATTTGGTGTCATCTGCAAGCTTGCAGAGAGTACACTGCTGCCCACAATGTTGATGGAGACACTGAACAGTGTTGGTCCCAGCATTCACCCCTGATGGATGTCAATATAAGCTATCTGCCAGCTAAAATTTGCACCACTGACGACAACTCCTTGAGGCCAGCAGTCCAGCCAACTTCCCATCCACATTATTGTTCACTCTTCTAGCCCATATCTTACCAATTTGGTGATACAGACACTGTGAACACTGTGTCAAAGGCCTTGATAAAGTCAAAGTGTGTGGCATAATCCTGCCCTTTCCCTTATAACAGTGCCAGTTATCTCATCAAAGAAAAAAAAATCAGGTTGGTCAGGCATGATTTGGCCTTGGTAAATTGATATTGACTGTTTGCAGTCATCTTATCTTTTATATGTCTGAAGAAGGTTCCTAAGCATGTTTGGTCCATCCTCCTGGGCTCTTATCAGTGAAAACTGAAGTAAAAAAAAGGGATTGAGGACCTAATGTTTCTGCTTGTTACCTTTCTGTCCTGGTTTCAACTGGGATAGCAATAATTTTATTCCTACTAGCTGGTAAAATATTTTTTTTCTTTGTATTCAGTATGATAATGTTGACAGTCCACTGATGTTTTGGTATTTGCTCAGTAGTGCTTACACCAAATCAAGGCCTTTTCAGTTTCCCATTCCCTGACAGTGAGGAGATGAACAAGAAGCTGGGAGGGAGCATGGCTAGAACAGCTGATCCAGACTGGCCAAGATGATATTCTATAAAACAGAATGTCATTCTTGGTATATAAACTGAGGGGAGATAGTCAGGAGCTGCTGATGGGTGGGCATCAGTCAGTGGGTGGTGAGCAGCTGTGTTGTGCATCTCATATTCTCTTATTTCTCTTGGGTTTTATTCCTCCTTCTCTCTTCTGTTGTCTCACTTTTCAATCTTCTTCATCACCATCTTCTTCATCTTCTTCTAGCCTTATTATTATTTTTTACTTTATTTCAATTACTAAACTGTTCTTATCTCAACTTAGGGCATTGCCTTCTTTTCTCTGATTCCCCTCCCTGTGCCACTGGGGATTGAGTAGGGTGAGTGGTGTGAGAAACTACATGGTGTGAAGTTTCTGCAGTTAAAACATGGTAATCTCAGTCTCCTTAGATATCCTTTCGCTGCCTCAGTCCTCATAGAGACCTTTCTTGCTCATTTTCTTCCCCCCTAAAAAGATGCTGTCTAGATTTTCCACATAATGACCAGATCCTGAATTTCTTGTGTTCCATGTGCTATTTATAGAGAAACACCATAAAAAAAGCACAACCATATAGATGATTTGCTATAGGATACAGTGAATCCCACCTGAGGGTGTCTGGGATACTCTCAGCACAGCTCCGTGGGTGGTGAACAATTATCACAGCAGGATCTCTGCCTGCCTTAATTCTGCCTTCAACATAAGAGGCACAAACTGGGAGGAGCAGCCACCATTACAATGAGCTAACTAGTACAAAACAGGAGTGGGAGTTCATACCAGCTGTGGGAGAATCCTATAAAGGTGTTTATGTTAGGAGCGACAGTGAAAACATTCCTTTACTTTATAAAATCCTGTAATAGAAACAAGCAGAAAATCCTGGAAATAAACGTTGTATCTGGTGCAGGTATTGTTTATGTAAAGTTGTCCTTCAAATAGCAACCTTTTGGTCAGGGTTTATTGGGTAATAAATTCCAAGAATTATATTTACAGAGATACGTAGACAGCCAGCATTATGTTTTGCAGTTTCTGTAGCTCCATCTGCATTGGTCTCATGGGGTGGTGCAGCCTCCATGCCATGGGGCACCCAGTGACTCATGGCCCTGTGCCTCAAGGCTCACCCTACCCAGGGTGTGCTTCTCACATCCACCATGGCTTGGGCTGAGCCTTGGGTATCTGATGGGACCGTGTGCTCTTAGGACATCCTCATCATCTTCTTTGTATGTTGTGCATTTCTTTGTGTCTGAAATAACGCACATGGTTTTGTTGAAGCTTGTTAGGGGAGTGATTGTATAGTATGCAGTGATTGTGTAGTATACCTGTATTTCATAGGAACATGCAAAGTCACAGGGGAAAATATCTCTACAAGCTGCCTGACAATGAATAACTAGGTAGGAAACAGGTGTGAATATACAATTCCTTAATGTTAAATAATTTTCTTTTCTTTTGAAACCAAACTTTGCTTTAATGAGCAATAATTACGAGAGATCCTTCTTTTCTTCACCTGGCTTCTACTCTAGTTTCCTTGAAAATGTGGTTTTATGGAATCCTTTTATAGCTCTTACTAGTGACCATGGTTTTCAAATGTCATCAGATGCTTAATGTTTAACATGTTTTCTGATGTCCTTAACCTCAGAGTTTACCAGATTAGAAATTCATTTCCTACAAGGGGGATAAAAAAAGAAAGTTTCCTGGCTGATGCTAACAGTATATTCTATATTTCAAGATGTTTACATTAAGTTGTGATCTATCAATACTTAGGAAATAGCAAAGGTGTTTTCCCAATACTGCTAGAGTATGATTCTTTGAAAAATGTTCTTTCTTTTAGAAATTGAAAAAATGTTCCATTTCATGCCTTATCATTTTATCATTTTGAAGCCACAAAGGTCTTCAGGGTTGCTGAAGACAGCAAACCTTTCTCTGTACATAAAACTGGGAAAGGTGGCTGTACAAAAACATACTGAGGCTAATGACATGTTGACTTGGACATGGAGGTCTAGAATGAAATGAATGGCTGCATGAAAGAAGTTTCTTCTTTATATCTGTAAGCTGTGCAAGGATTGTTTTATAAGTATATACAAGTATCTCTGATACTGTAATTGTGTAAAGTGCCCCTAAAGATCTGTTGCCTCTAACAACTCTTTGTTTTGTTTTTTTTTTTTTAAACTCCCTTTGTGAGTCTTTTGTTGTAAGATACTTTAAAATATACATACGTTTCTAAGATAAAAACAAGAAACCCACCAATACTGACTTGATGTCTTTCTTTTAGGGAGGCAAAATAGTGTAGAGCAAACATTCACTGCAGATCCATGGGAATCTCTCATGGGAACCTTTGCCAAGCAATGGGAACAGATAATTTAGGTTCTGTTTTATTTTCAGTTTCTTTACAGAAAGCTGAAACCATCCAAGTGCATTGTTGACAGAAAAGGACTTCTGGAAGATACTTGCCTTTGATCTCCTGCCATACTGTGCTATGGAAGTTATCAAGTGCTCTCAGAACTGTTTGAGCAAATTTTGCCCTCTGAATGCTCTTATCCATCAGAGCTGTGTCCCATATCTCTAACAGCTGTCACAGTTTTCTCACAAAGTTATCTCCATCTGAAGGAGAGCAGGTGTTATTTCTAGCACTCCTTCGTGGCCTGGCATCAGCAGTCTCTCACTGCCGCCGCAGGACCATGGCAATGCTCCAAGCTGCACATTTCCCACAAACGCCGGATGGCGAGGATCTAGGGATTAACCACAGGGCCCACACCTAATTTTCTGATATAAAACTGTAGCACTCAGGAGGTTTATCTCACCTCCCTATATTCTTTTTCCTCAGTCATATTAGAGTAATATTAAAGTTCAAATTGTCACCTTCCCAAGGACAGGGCGTCTTGGTTTTGCTTGTTTTCGGCATACACTCTGGCCTCATGAAAATCATTATCTTAGCTAAGTGAAAAAAAAAAGCGCTTCCTTTTCAACACCTCTTTCAAGTATGGGAAACAGATGGCTCTCTCCATGCTTCATGACTGTTACCATTTGATGTGAAGTATCTCCAGTGTTTGAATTTGACACATGCAAGGGCACCGTTCTCTGCATCAACACATCTTCCCTATCTTGAAGATATTTAGGGATGGTACAAGGCACTAGATCAGAACAGTTCTTTAGGCTATGGTCCCTTTATGATGTAGTTGCTATAAATGAAAAAATGTCCAGTGATCATTATGGAGAATACTGTGCCTCACACCAGTTACACATCTGTATTGCCTGACTGTCCATTCATGACAAGTAATGTCAAGAAGGAAGAACCATCTCTATTTCACCTCTGTGACTCAATTGAATAGATCAGAGAACCATCCATGTTCATGATTCCTTTCTACTAGACAGAGCAAAATCATGTAGGAGGACCTAATTTTCTCTGGATACCTCTAGACAGCTTCAGATAACTTAGCTTGCCTATCTAAAGTTCACATTTACCTTTTTTTGCTGAATCACATAGAGGATAATTTAGCCTGAAAGAAAAAAATTTGGAGGATTGAAAAAATCAGTGTTGGATTCAGGAACCCAAGAAACACAGGGTTTTTTTTTTTTTTTTTTGTTTATGAATTTGCTGTTTCTTTACTATCTCCTTGTTCTCCAAACCGTGTGTTGCTAATTTTGGGGGTTCTTAATGAATGAGGGACATTCATTAGAGTTCTTCAGCAGTGCAAAGAGTACTTTCTATACCTAATTTTTTTCTGCAATGAAGTTCGTTTTTTTAAAATTACAAAGTAAGATTTTAAAAAGTGAAAGATAACTAGTAAAATTTCATCAGTTTTAAGTTAGTATAATATAATAAAATTTCCTCAACTAGTTTCAAGGAGACTTATGCTACTGGTTTTCCACACTGGAGTCAATTGGAGCCCTAATGTTATCTTAAATTGTAACATTCAGTACCCTAAGTCATAAAAAGACTGAGTATGGATCACTCATAAACACAATACATAAATTACAGTTCCCCAGCTGTGATGTACTGTTACACACAAAACCTTAGTAAACAAGGCAGTATATTTATAAGTTAACACTATTGTTTTGTGCTGCAGAAAAGAAAAGCATGAAGCACTATTTGGAATGTTTGTTATTTATTCCTTTTCCTCCACTGATTTCATGGAACTGAAAGAAATACTACAGGAAACAATTATTTCACTGATTGTGCAAAGGACGAGTGGCAGCAGTAGTACCATCCCCTCTTTCAGCTATATTTTGAAGTAAGGTACATTAGCATCCAATTATGTAACTTTTAAGAGGCTGATATCTATGCCTGGGAGTCTTATATCCTAATTTCAATAATTTTGGGTATATTAATTTCTCCAGTGATTTGAAGCTTACTGTCTTATGCTAACCTTCCACTTCCTTCATGGCTCCAGAAAGTGTTGCTGTGAATCTCTCTCTTTCTACTGCCTTCCTCTCCCTCTGTGTCACATGTGGAGTTCAGGCATTGACCTTGGCACACTCATGTCCCTGAACCCTATCGTTTGCTTGTTGGGTGTAGTCCTAAATAACTTGCCAGGTTGTCCCAAAACCACTTGACTAAGCAGTAAACTGAACCCAGCTCCTAAACTGTCCTTCAAACCATTTTTCTAATGTCTATTTGCTTTAATGTCTATTTGCTTGTGCATAAAACATTTTGGACGATGTTGCCTCATCAGCTGCCTTGTAAAGAATTACAGCTTTGGAGCAGTGGTGGCTGCTTAAATATCAAATGGGGATATTATGTGTTATTTGAAATACATGTTTCTATTTGAAATACTGTGCATTCGGTAACTGCAATGGCCCACCTAAACAAATAATTGGTATCTGAAGCTTCCTGTAACTGGACATTCCACTGATAGCAAGGATTATAAATGATGATATGGACAGTGCAATAAAACAATGAAAGGTAACAGATTGTCTTAACAGATTTATTTGCTTACATTCTTTTGATGTCTTCAGCAAGACTAGAAGCCCAAACTGCCCGGTCTACTGTTTGTAGGTTGTGATATCACACAAACATGACATGCCTTTGAAACTGGCAGAATACTGCCCCAACATGTCACTGATATTGTGGAGAAAAGCCACTTTGTGATGATGATTTCCTAGATTATTTTGCAGAATGCAGTGGTTAAATAAAAGTGACTAAAAGTGGAGCACGTAACAAAGCATCTCATTTCAAATCAGTTTCTTTTACAGCCTGTAGTAGAGTCATCAACCTGTAATCTGCCTTCTGACTTCAATACTTTTGTTGAGAGAAGGTGGGGAAGTGAAATTTAGCTTTCAAATCTGGTACATAACAACAGAATAGCCCGTCATGGAAACAAACACTTTCCAGACCAAAGGTGCCCAAACAAATTCTCGTTTATCCCAGAAAACACACCTTCTCAGCCTGTAATTCCATGTCTCCTCTCTTGTATCTCCTTCACTTAAAACAGTGCAAAGTAAAACAAAAAAATTCTTTATTTTTTTATTTGGATTATTTGAAAAGGATGGCTGTTTGGAGAGAAAATTGCTCCTTTAGAAATCAGAAGGTTGAGGTGCATTAATTTAAGCTCACATGATTAACAATGTACAGTTTAACATTTGTGGGTAAATGAGGCTGGCATTCTAGAAAAATCAATACAGATCAATTTACTTCCAATTATTTTCTTATTGCTATCCTAGAGAAGAACACCTGAGTTACTGAAAGAGCAAATAATAGTGGAGGTTTATTGCATATCACAGTAAAAATTAAGAGATGAAGTAAGAAAGATAGAGCTTCTGGCCTCAGTCATATCAATACTAGGGAAGGATTTTCTAAAAAGGAGTTTAATCCCACCACCCTTTTTAGTCCTTAAACACTTGAATTTGGTTCCCATGATGGAGAACACCCATACAATGTCCACCTTAGCCCTACAGTGTGACCTCATTCAATCTTTAGCAACTCCCACCAATCTTTAATTGAGATATCAGGAAAAGGTATATCACTGGAAAATCCAGTTCTCTTTATTTGGTGATTCATTTGAAATTCACTTCCCCTCCCCGCTTTCCCCCCAAATTACCAGATAATAGAGGTAACAAGTCAAATTAGACAGGATCCCTTTCTACAAGCCTTGAATACGGTTCCTTTTCTCCCTGGACTATCTGGGTCCTTAGGAACTTGCTTTAAGAAAACCAGCTTCCTCAAGACTAAAACTCTGAGTATATGTTACATGCCACAAGTAGGAAAATTTTACCTATCCCATGAGAATTTCCACTGGTATCTAATAGATGCATGTATTTTATGTGAGTGTGTATCTATATATCTGACTATTATGTACACACATATGGCAATACCTAATTAACATGAACAAAAAAATTCTGCTTTACAAAAGACGTTAAGCCATATAAAAGTGTGATATTTGTATCAAGAGCCAAGTTAGGAAGGACTTTTGCCATTTAAATTGCCAAGTTAAATACAGCCCAATTGAAGCAAACCTGTCCCTCCAGGCATTCATAAGCCTGCACTTGGGAGCTCTTGGAAGCTAACTTAGCACCAATTGTATCTTATTTGACTTGGCCATTTTGAGGGCTAACCCTTTAGCAACTTGGCTCATACTGACTGTATCACACCTTTACATGACTGACCTTCCCCTCTCAACTTTCCCTCTTTTAGTGCATGCTGAGTGTTTTTGATCAGATCTGATTTATGCTATTTTGGCCAATTAACATGAAAGACAAAAACAAAATCTCTGACAGGCAGGTTGGCAAACATAAAACATAATTGGTTGGAAATGGACCCGTTCACATTCTTTTTGCCTTAGGTCAACACGAGAACATAAAGTGTCAGCTGCCTGGTTTTGCCTGTTGTCTGTGCCACCCTACAAGGAAATTTCCCAAAAGCCTAGCAGTTGAATTTTTTGTACTGTTGTGCAGAGCTCATGCATTGCTCGAAAAAGAAGCAGGTACCTGCTCTGGGAGGCAATCAGGATCGGGTGCAATTACAGGAGAAAATGGAGAGGGCAGCTGGTGTGTTACTGAAAGCTTCTGCAGTGATATGTCAGGGCATGCATGCAGTAGAGCTACATGGTAGCGTTAAAAGTGCACAAAGGTTCAGATCTTGAGTCTTCTGGTAAATAAAATCCTGAAAGACACTAAATTAGAGTATTGGATTCCTGTGGAAAAGTATCAGTTGTGAATTATCAGTATCAGTGAAGAGAGAATTCAGCAAATAAAGGAATTTATTTTTGACATTAAAAAGCTGTTGCCATATAGGGCATGGAAAACTGAACTTCAGATTGCAGATCATGCATAATTAAAGACACTCCCAAGAGACTTCTGTCATTTGAGTCAGCAAAACCAGAATAAATGGCAATGGAATCCGATGGAAATATTGTGTTGCAATCTTTGTAGAATTATTACCTAAGATTATTAAACACTTAGAAGACATAATAATGCCTTCAGAATAAGCACTTAGATTAGATAGAAAGATGACAAAATGACTTCTCTGAGATGTGTACGTCATTGCATGCATGGTGTTGTACCATCTTCCTATCTGGCATGACATCCCAGTCCATGCAATTAAACTTCTCCATTCAAGGTGATGCATGGACAGAGATGCAGGGGGAGGAAACAAAGAGGGGTCAAATGGCTCCCAAGAACTGGGGTGGATAAAGATGGATTTATTGGTGGTAGGAGAACAGAATGAGCATATCATCCATCTTCTTGGTGGTAGTAACTGTGTAATACAAGATTGAACAGCACTCTTCACAATGTTCTGAAAATTGGCCCTGCATCAATGAATTTAATATTATATAGCCAGGGTATGATTCTCTTTACAGCTAAGCCTAAGGAAGTGGTGTCTTCCACAAGAGGAATGAGGAGGACCTTTCCTAGTACCTAGGATGTATCTGCTCTTCAGGAATCGACGGTGGACTTGGGATTGCTGGGTTCACAGTTGGACTTGATCTTAGAGGTCTTTTCCAACCTAAATAATTCTGTGATTTTGTGACTCTTGGCTGTGTGGGACAATCATCCCATGGGCTGTGTGAACAAGCAGGGTGACATCTTGCAGTGCAGACAGAGCCAGTGATGGAAGGAACTTTTGTCCACATCCACCAAAGCAGAATGGACAAAGACATGTTCATGGGGCTAATTGAATATCTGTTTCCTTTTAGGTTGTCTGGGTAGGTATTTCATTCAGTTGGATGAATAAAGATGCTTCAGTAGAAGCAGATGCATCTTGACAGTACACTATCAGCATTCCCTATACCTATGTCATTCAGAGCTAAAAATTAAACCAATTAGTGCCTGGATTTGTACTCCACCTTGCTATCTCATATCTCTGATGACAGTTTTCAAGAACAAGATATGCAGAAAAGCAATAACTTTTTTCACACATTTTGCTGTAGATAATATTTATGGTCTTCTATTCTTTTTATTTGAACACACTGTGTGGGCACATCCTGCTGTGCAGTGAAACCATCTGATCTCAGGAACTGATTATGCAAAATGAAACTTGAGCTCAGTTTTCCCCACTCCCATCATACGTCATGTTAAATGCTGATATTTCCTGATTGCTGTGTGAAAATTTCACATGATTTCAAAAGTTTAGGTTCAGAACATAGAATGAAAAATAGGAGACAAGACAAAATAATGTAAGCTAGCTGGAAGGAATGAAAAACAAATGCAGCAATATAGTAATTTGTTTCCCAATTGAAACAACAAGTGACTTGTCTGAGATGACCTATGAGTTTAACTCCACCTGTTACCTGTTTTTTAAAGACTATTGAGGTGGTTTAGTTTGGCGGTATGGGATACAATGTGGAATTCACATCAAAATTTCTGCAGCCAAAACCTACTCTTGTTCTGAAAAGAGAGTAAGTTTTAGTATAGTGCTTCAAGAGATGGAGTACTCACTATCACTTAGGTCAAAATTTCAAGGGATTGATTAAACTGCAATAAAGGATTTCAATTATCTGTGTTGAGATCTAAAATTAGTCTTAAATCTGAATTCACAAATCCTAATCATCTGTGCAAAACATTTCTCCACACAAAAGTCAGATAAACCTTCACGAGTTTAATATCAGAGTCAGGGAGGAAAGAGAGAACCAATTTGTACAGTTTACTGCTTAATGAGCGCACAGTAAAGTGGTGCTAAAATATTTTATATTTGCTTAGGCTGCTTTCTAAACTTTTTCCTAAGAATAAATAGATTATATTTGCTACAGTACACCATTTTTCTATGGAAGCTCAGTCCGTGTCATAAATTCAGTGAAACAGTGCACTATATGAAACTGCTTAATGTAGATCTCAGTTTTTCTGACGTAAAATAACCAAACAAATTAAAGTGGGCTGAGGAGATAGGGCCTGTACTGCAGCCAATAAAACTAAATTCTGCTTGAAAGTTACAGAGAAAAACTGATTGAACTGTTTGTTTCAAAGAACAAAACTAGACAGATCTTTGTATATTTACCTGGGTACAGGTCAAAGGGGAAAATATATTATTTTCTTTTGATTCTTTGCTGTTTAGCAGTTGTCCATTGCTCACTTTCTAATCCAAAGTGCATCTTTTAGATGAGCTCTTGTCTCATATCTCTTGAAATTTATCTGATAAGAAAAGACATTTTTATCTCTGAGGTTGTAAAGATGAGACTCACTGGTAATAGTGTATGGCACACCCAATTTGATTCAGCATGTAGTTAAAGACAGAAGGAATATTAAACTTGGAGCTGTTACTCTGACATCTGTTTTGATCTCTAAATTCTGAAGGTACATTTTCATAGAGAAAAAGAGGAATATTGAAAAATGTTAATTCTTTGGCAGTTCAATATGAAAGGCTTCACATACTGTTTTTGTCTAAGAGCTGTTCTTGCTAATTCTGAGCCCTTGTCTCAGTTTCATGTCAAAAGTTTTCTTGGTTGGATTGCAGTGTTGCAATCAACATTCCTGGATTTCCTTGTGTTATATCAATTCTGTTTCTATCTGCTCAGACTTTACTTCCATCAATAGTTAATGTAGTTGCTCAGCTTCTCACACTTCTACTGATATCTGCCATCCTAATTTCTTTTCTCTCCTTACAGCATCCTCTATGCTTACACCTACCCATATACTCACATGTGCATTTCTGGAATAGATAAACTTTTTATCCACCTCCCTGCTAGTGATCTGGCCAATCTGCATGAAGTAGGACAGAGGTATCCTCTGCACCTCTCTGGCTGTGTCTAGACTCATTGTTTGTTGTTAAGTGCCATGCAATACACGATGTTATCTATCAATTGTTGACAAAGAGCTGGTGTGTACAACAGTGCCTTTCTGGATGCAAGGTTTGCCTTCTGAGGAGACCAGAGCTGTGATGGGTCTGCACATGCTCAGGCACATCTCAGATGGAGGCCCAGGTACCTCCACACAGCCAGGAGGAAGGCTGTCTCACTATACATATGTATACACCATTAAAGCAGAGGACAGGGCCTGATTCAAGCCCATAGTGCTGGGGGCTGGCCTTTGCCAATACAGGTGAGCACTGCAAAAACAGCTAGCAGTGAGCATGAACTGCAACCCTGTGTGCAGACTTTCTTCCTGGCCACCTTGTCATTTAGCAACATTCCCTTGTGCATGGGATAATCTCCACCCAAAGACTGGAGTGTGTGGGGAGTGGAGGTGCCATGGCTGACTCTCGTTGCTGTTGTCACACATAGCTCTGGGATGCAGCTGTGTTGGTCATTCTGCAGTCCACCAGCTGAGCTGTGCTCGTGGTTACTTTCCCTCTGGCTGAAGAGGTTCTCTGGGGGACAGCCCCAGAGGCAGGGAGTGGTGTCTATTCTGTCTCAGGCTTCTTTCAGTCCTGTGTTACTGCACCATCAGCATCATTGCTCTCTTCTAAGAGGATAAAACATAGGCCTCAAAAAATGCCTCCACAACAAATATTGTGAATAAGTCAAAATCCACATATGCTGCTGGCTCAGTCCAATTATTCTGGTGGAGAGTCTGGGAGCAGTACTGCACCATACAGCACTCTGTACATTCCCCTTGGTACCTACACACTATTCTGTGCTCTTGCATAATTTTCAGGAATGTAAGCAGTTGTACTACCTCTAGGGAAAGTTTCCATGCTGCTAGGAACACAGGACTTCTGCTTTGAGAATGCAGTTCCTCAGAGAAGGGACACAGTGGAAGCCAGTTGAGAGCAGAACTTCAAGGACAAGTTGGCTCAAAGTCTCTGTGCTAAGGGTGCTGATATATGCTAAGCACAAGTGCAATAAAAATAATTAAGTGGTTGAGCTTTCTTTAGGGAATTGAGAAAACTGATTTAAATCTCCTTAGATGGAAAAGGAAGTCAAACTCTGTCCCTCTGCCCTCTTACTCTTCCAAATCAAAGGGGATTTGGCAGATGTACACTGAGAGAAGGAGGACAAGGAAGTAGGAAATAGGTCATCAACAATAACTGCATATAAAAAAACAGCAGAAACACCCTGTTGCTCTGGGACTCGAGTAGGTTTGCTAAGAACATGCCTGTTAGACTGAGACCCTGAGGAGCAACTGGTGGCAGAATTCCTCATTTCTAGGTCCTTCTGGGCTGTGAGGCAAACTTTTTCTGACCTGAATGATATTATAAGCACTTTCAGAGTCTGCATGCTTGTTTTACTTAACTGTGTGAGGAACTCCTAGATAAAAATGCAATATGTCTCTGGAATTCAGGTACCTTATCTGAAGAGTTTAACATTAAGTGCAATCAAGAGTTTTGCACTTTTGCAAAGGGGTTTATGTATCTGACTGAGTAGTCTTGCAGCACTAATTTTCCTACTCCTACACTGTCAAGAGTGTCCTTTCTTATAATGTTGTCCTGTTTTTTTCTGGGAAAGAGTTAATTTTCTTCCTAGGAGCTGGTACACTGCTGTGTTTTGGATTTAGTGTAACATTATTTACACACTGATGTTTCAGTTGTTGCTAAGTAGTGCTTACCCTGGGTCAAGGACTTTTCAGTTTCCTGTGCTCTACCAGTGTGGAGATGCACAAGAAGTGGGGAGGGAGGGAGCATGGCTGGTACAGCTGGCCCAAACCAGCCAAATTAATATTTCATACAATAGAATGTCACAGTATATGAACTGGGGAGAGCTGGCTGGGAGGGGATGATCACTGCTTAGGGATGTGCTGGGCATCAGCCAGTGGATGGTGAACAATTATATGGTGCATCACTTGTTTTGCTTGAGTTTTATTCACCCCTCTCTCTTCCCTCCCCCCCATTTTCATTAAAATAACAATAAAAATAAAACAAAATAATATCAATTATTTTTAGAATTATTAATATGCTTTATTTTAATTATTAAACTATTCGCAGCTCAAGAATTTTACCTTTTTCTGATTCTCCCCCCCATCCCACTAAGAGGGGGAAAATGAGCAAGGAGCTGCATGGAACTTAGCTGCTGGCTGGGGTGAACTTACAGCACATGCGGGAGTAAATATCACTGTAGGCATGTGAGTCACAGATTTTTTGAAAAACCTGCCTAAAGACAGCCTATCATCTGTGAACCTGGCCCTGCAGCTCTCTGCAGTTAAACATAAATAGCTCATGCAATGCAATTAGCCTTCATAACACAGTAAAAAGTAGAAATTCTCCTTTGAGAACTTAATTCCAGGGATCACTTTCATTCCCTCTCATAGCTATTAATTTATTTAACAATAAAAATATGTAATGTTCAAAGTGCAGTGTAAATGGCATCATGACTAAACTGTAAAAATAACCTCAACACTACAGCAAAGATATAGTATTCTTTTGGAATGAACATGTTCATTTCTTTGTATAAATGGAGGCTCTCTTCCATAGATGCAGAAATTGCTCTAACTGAAATATCTACTTAGTTAAAGCTTAATTTATCATTAACAACATGAGTCAGAGCTGCCAGAAATCTATAAGGAAACAATAGGGGAAAATACATGGTCTTTATCCTGAATTCTCTGGGCTCTCTAAAGCCAGACAATTTTGAGTGTTTAAAGACAAAAAATGGGTTCAGGTATGTATTGTTACATCTACATCAGTAAATAAGCCAAGAGGAGGGCATGGGCTTGAGGGCTGTCTCATGACTGTTTGCCCCCTTCCTGGCACAGCTGCACTCTTGAGCGACACCGGGCTAGGGCTGATGAAGGAGAATGTTCCCAGAAGGGAGCCAGAAATGTGTTTTTCCTGCTTGTGGGGGAAGAGAGCCGAGCTTTGTGCATGAGATGGTGTTGCTTGGCTTTGAGGTCAGAGACTGCTCCCCAGTTTTACAAGAAAACAGGTCACCTAAACTTTCCTCTCTGCTGTCAGGTTAGCTTGGATTTGTGTCTGAGCCCATCCTATTCTCTTGTTCATACAAGCCTAAGTGGTGGCTTGTGGTCTGGCTCTGGTCTGTAGGGAACCAAGTGGAGGAAAGTAAGCACAGAGAGTGTGACTGCTTCATCTTTCTCCACTGCCTACATGGATGGTAGGAGTACAGCTGGTGTAGCCTGGCTGGCTGGAGAGCAAGGGGTGAAATTGTGCTCTCTGCTCACCATTGTCTGAACACAGATTCCTCTCCCAGCCATCTCTGATTTCTTATCTCCCAGCTCATGCAGCTGAACTCTCTACACATTTTGTAGCCCCACTGTGTTCCTGGGTGACTGCAAAGACCTCGAGGAGGATATGTTCTCTTCAATTGCAACCTAGTCTGACCATACTCCAGTGGAGATCCAAATATCTTTGTGATTTTGATATTGTAAACAGTCTGACTCGTTTATATTTTCTGACTGTGGCGGTTTTCACTTGTGTATGTAATGGTTTCTGTGTAAGATTTCTGAAAAATACAACAAAACAGGTGAAGTGATACAGAATAGACAGAAAGTAATCTATGTGATGACTGGTTCCTCTATAAACAGGATGTCTTCACAAAATAATTTTATCTGAATTTTCTCATGTCCCCCCTTCACTACATTGTTCATTCTGATATAGATATTCTATCCTTCTACTCAGATGTTATTTCTTTCCCTTTCAACAGGCAAAATATTTGAAAGCAACTTGTTTACTGGAGATGACTGCACAAACAAGCACAAGAATCTCAGATTTTCAGTTAACTTGGCAATGACACAAGTAGGTGCCTTAGCAAAGGGTATAAGAGGTATGGGCACATATCTCTGCAGCTTCCAGCAAATGATTACTAAAGACTATCCTATGAGCTTTACCTCGAACATCATATTAAATTGCTAGCAATGAATTTGTGGTCCATAAATCAGTCTTTCTTTCATCTTTTACTTAAGCACATTTTAAAGATATTGTGCATTGTTTTTATCTATTTTTTTTTTTTTTTTAGCAATCATTGGATACCTTAAACCTAAAATATGTGTTCTTCTAGGCAAGCTGTATGTTTTGTCTGTTTCCACGGTAGGTGCACTTTTATGGAAAATTGTTCCATACTAGCTGTGGTTTATTTTATGAGTTCAGGGTATATTTTTAAAGAAAAAGCCTTTCATGGAAAGAATTTGTGTTTTACCTACAGCAGATTTACTAGTGACATTAGAAACACATCACCAGCACAACCTGTAACCCTGACATTTTCATTAATCCCCTGCAGTTAATTCCACTTGTGGGGAATTAATTGTACCATCAAATTATTTAATCAGGGCCTTACCATCTCAATATGACCTCCTTGCTTCTAGCTTGAATTCAGATGGGGGAAAACGCATTTAAAAACTGTGATGAAGTCTCCCAAATGAGTAATACTTGAACTCATTGCAGTAGAAGGAGACAGAAGGTCTGCAGTCATATTTAAAAGAATGTATCAAATTACCTTAATGATACCTGATCAGCAGACCTAATCAGTATATCTGGAGCAATTGTGTCACATCTATAAGATATGAAGCAATGTTAAATTTGTGTGAGTAGAAACACCAGCATGTAATTGCTACAATTTCTCATAGCCAGGAACAATAGCAGTGAATGAGAAACTGTGCATGATCCTTGTATGCTCTAAGAATTAACTGCATTCTGTTTGCCTGGAACAGAAAACTTTTCATAACAATATCTGGGATATGTAGTAACCAGGAAGTGAACCACTTAAAGGAGCTGCTCCACTCCCTGTTGTGGTCAACAAGAGATTTATTCAGTATTGAGCTTTCCCTTTCATTTCTTTGGAATTTTAAAGTATATGCCGTATTTGCAAAAGATTTCTCAGCTGGTGGTTAGAAAGACAAAAGTTCATTTCCCATGGCTGAATCTCCAAATAATTGAAGACCAAAAGATGATTATCTTTATTTCAATTTAATATTTCTAAAGCTTCATATTTTTCTAAATCAAACTTTATCTATACTAGTAGGCTGATTTATGATCTTTCAAGAGAAACTGTAATTGATTGAATCATTTTACATTAAGTCCATTTTGAGCATCACTAATACTTTTTTGCATGCTCTTTGTTTACATAGACATAGTTTAGAAGGTCCTCACTGAATTTTATTTCTATACCTTTTCAAATCCCATGTAATTCTATAGGGAGAGTTGCAAGGCTGGGAGAAATTTTTAAAGGAAATATAATTTTGGTCAGCTCTTAGAGGCAGGTGAAAGTAACACTTTTGTTGTTTATTTTTCTAAATTCTAAAATATTTTACAATATATCCCAAGGGTCTTCTTTTGGCTTTACAATTATGCCATGTGAAGTGCTGACCTTTCATCTGACTGTGGAAGAATTCACATATATCACGAGGAGCCCTGCAAATAAGGATGAATTGCATGGAAATCACAAAGAGGATTAGGCGGATTAAACAAGCATGTGGTACCATTTTAATTGTTGTAGGGCCATGGTAGGTGCAGGCAGGACACAGGATTTACAGAATACTTGTGACTTCCTGGACTGGCAGCAGAAATCCAGGCAGGACAACACAGGGTATCTCACATTGCACTAGATCCTATGTTCAGACAACTGAATTTCATACTTGATTCTGCACAATGTCTTTGTCTCCTTCTAGAATTCTCCCTGTCCTAAATCAGATGTCTGAAGAGTGTGATGGCTTGTTTTCCAGAAATAACTATCTTTTTCTACTGACAGTACTGACTGTTTCTTTCCAGGGAAGGATGAAGGTTGAAACTGGAAAATTTCTTGTAGACGGCTAAATTTAATGGAAATTAAAGGGAGAGGGTGATATAATTCCACAGCACATACCTATTCATGAAAACAAATTAGCACTCCCCCAGAACCTTAAATTATCCATATTCTGCAATTTCAGTTTGAAGATTGGCAGATATCCTGGCAAGTAAAAATTATTTTTACATTTGATATTTTAAGTTAATTTAGTGTTCAGTTTAACTGAGATGTTCTGGAGCAGAATGAATATTTCTTATGAGATAGAAGCAGAAATTTACTTCTACTGCCCTTCAGTTCTGGCTTGAAAGATCTGGTTGTTTGCTGTTTGGTTCTGGAACTGTTACACTACATTTTCTTTAATTCTGGATATAAGGAAGCAATACAATAAATCTGTGGAGAGCGGATTCTGGTCAGATACCAAGAAGTGAAGGCTTGTACCTCGGGTACTCCAGAATATTGATTATTCTTTTAGATTTGCATTAGGTGTTAATTGGTTGGAACCCCCCCCCCCAAAAAAAAAAGCAAACAAGCTAATTTCTCTTTTCTGTGGCTGGCAAAAATGATACTGACTGGCAAATACTATAAAAGCAGATTTTGAACATCATAACCTGATTAGTTTGAAACAAGAAACTCATTTAATGTAAATGGCAAATCAATTTGCTTGTTAATTCTATCCAAATTACACTCTCTAAGAAACTAGTTATACTAGAAGTTATATAATAGGAGGTTAGAATAGACCATACAGTCTTTTATATTGTCTAGTTTTTTATTTCCTGAACTACAAAGCCTATCTTCCTGGTTAAAGGAGACAAACTGGATGCTCAGAGACCTTATACAGAAAAAGAAAGAACGATAAAAAGAAGTAATAATTTCAACTTTCTTTTTTTCTCTGAGACTAAAAATTTAGATATATGATTAAAGTCAGGCCATCTAAATCTACTTTATAGAGACAGACAATTCTGAGACAGTGGGCATGATTAACTCTGTGATGCTGCATCTTCTCTTTGTTAACCAGAGAATGCATCTTTATATCCAGATTTATGGCTACAGATTGGCTTGGCAAGTGTGATTTTTGCATCTCTGTAGGCCTTATACTACAGACCTTGGGATGAGTGAGGCATTAATTCAACTGTTGTTTCAACTTTTAGGGTGTCTGTCCTTAGACATACTTTATCTCATTTTGACTGCAACAGCTTGAGGACCAGCGCTACAGCAAAGTCACGGACTACCCAGGCACTCTGGACATGGATGACTCTCTAAAAATAAACTAGCAGCGGTAGCCTAGAACCTGTAGGGCTTCTTAGAAGTGGTAAATTCCTTGCCAGTATGTGTAAGAGTTAATTGGGATGGGCTTTTATTAGCCTGAGCAACACTGCATGATGCTTTTAAATTGCACAAGCTGCAATGTCCCATCCACAGGTTGTTTCTGTGCATAGAAGATTCTTAAAAAGCAGGGGTGACTAAGTGGTACTGCCTTTTTTTGAAAGGATATTCATACTGTGGAATGTGAGGAGGTGACACAGAGCAGGTTAAACAGGCTGATCTCAGCCATCCAGGGTTTTCCCTTGACAATACCAAGACAACAATAACTGCAAGGTTGGAGGCCACCAGATCCCTGCAACTGAATAGCCCATATCCCAGCATTTATAGGTCTACATATAGCCAAACATATTTTTGGACACCTCTGGGGAGAGGACACATCTTCTCTACTGGTTCCTTACACTACTGTGACATAGCCCACCCCAGCTACACAAGTGGTCTGATACTAGTGTTGTCCAGACTTCACTTCTACATCTGGAGATTTAGAAGTGAACATTCAAGATCAGGTAGGATGGGGCTCTGAGCAATCTGATTTAGTTGGAGATGTTCCTGCTCATTGCAAGAAGGTTGGACTACATGACATTTCCAGGTCCCTTCCAACCCAAACCACTCTATGGTTCTGTGATTGTTAAATATATCCATTTGACACAAAACATGAGATGTTTTGGTTGCATCTCAAAGCTACAACCTGTCTGCATAGCTGGTTTCAGTCCCAATTCTTTTCACCTTAAATTACTCCAGTGGGCAAAATTATAAATAGTTTCTGACTTTATTTAGTTCAATGTTTATGCAGTTGTGTTAAATACACAGACACACACGTGCACACACACAGAGACACACACAGAGTATAAGCAAGACAAACTATTATTCTTCAACATATTTTCAGAATCTGCTTGAAATATACACAAAAACATAGAAGTTCAGCAAGCATGGGAGAAGAGTAAGAGCTTCGTATGTAAGAAAGACATGATCCTAACTAACTTCCACTGTCCAGTTTTTGACGGATGGAGGAGCAAGACAATAACCATTTTCGTATAGATGTTACAAATAAAAGCTTATCCTTTTCTTGATGAACGTGTTATTCCACAATTTATGATTTCTCCATAGCAGTCTTTGTTATATTCTTTTGTTTAATCTTTGTTCTATAAAACACAGAACACCTCCTCGTGTACTATCTCTCACTCAGTGTTGAACTCCTTGGAAGTTATAACCATTCTGATCTGCCCACCAAAAGTAAAGCAGCTGCAAACTTCACAGAACTCAGGAACATTTTGAGACCCTTTGGGGTCCACATATGATAGACAACAATAATTTATTCTTTGTTTAGTACTGGGCATGTTTCTGCAGTGGTGGAAACCTGCACCTTGGGAACTTAAATTCCACAATTTCAGTTGTGTTTGTAAAAAGCCTGCAGCATTAACTCACCATACTTTGGAAGGTCCACTTGAATATGACAGAAAGGTATATTGTTTCCATGTGCTGATAGCTGGTTCACTCTTGAATTTTCTGGTCAGCCAATCTCTCACTCATTTACTTGAAGTTTTCTGGATATTTTCTTTACATAACAGCTACAGGACTAATGTTACTGAGTGTTTCCTTAAAAAAATTACAGCTGCAAGGAGTTTACTACACTGTTTCTCAGTATTGTACTCATTTTCTCCACACAATTAGGAGACATTTCCCTATGTACTCTTAAATTTTCAGAAACTATGTATAATGTATGTGCACATCCAATTATTCCTATTCCTGGTTGATATAAATAAAATCATAAAATTGTCAACTTTACCAATGGCTACATGTCATAGACATCTGGTAGGTTCAAATTTAGCTCATAAAATAACAAAAAATATTTTACTCTCTCCAAGCACTCTTGTCTCATGTTAAGATTGGTGGAAGCAGTCCTGGATGAATCAGGGACATTTTTTGTTCCATTTTCAAATGCCTTCCTTTCAGTGCAGAAGCTGATAATTTCTTATTCGTCTAGAACCACTGCTTGCTCCTTTGTATGCAGCTGTCACTGCTGTCACTAAAATTGCTCAAGGCTTAAGCCCTCATCTTCGGGTCTCTGTTCCTGTTTCCATCACCTAAAAGACTCAGGCCGAAGATGTAAGACTGTTGCATTCTATTACTTTCTATTACTTTGGGAAAAAAAATAGTCATAAGGTGCTGTGCACTTGCTAAAATTATAGCTTTAGAATAAATTACTGCTTCAAACAATTAATACAGTGCGTTAGTCTGCCCAGACTGACCTAAGCAAAACTTTTATTTCATTATTGGCTTGGTCCAGTTTCATGCTTGATTCATATTCAGCCTGACCAGATCTTCCATATTAACTCCTGTTCCTTCTCAGACACTTTCACAAGACTTCTCTTTGTTCTTTGTGGGGCTGAGACTAGCATATGGATTTGCAGGACCATGGCCTGGAGTTGGCATTGAAGATATCTGCTTCCTTTTAGCAATAGCTACCTTTATTTTGCTTTTTGTTAAATAATCCATAATAAAACACTACACATTTTTAGGAAATTAACCTCAAAACCAAATTCTACAGTTGTGACAAAAACCGTGTTAAAAATCAAAGTAGATCTTTTTTAAGTTAATAATTTTAAAGTCTCACAGTTCAATATCAGCAGAACTTCTTTTGTTAAATATTACCATGAAAAAACTGCACATGAAAGAAACCAGTTTTAAATAAACCATATATTCTTGATCTTCACAGCTGGTGGGAGAAGATGTAGTTGTTTATTTCATCTCATCTGATACAAATCCTCCATTTATTATAGCAGTTGATTTTGAATCCTCTTTTGGTGCTGTTTTTTCAACATCTGTCTTTGTTTTGACATGGTATCTTTTGTATAGACGGTAGCCTGAGGATCAATATATGGTTATTATTAAATAAAAGAATTATAAAAATTGCCTGGAAAAGATGCTGTAGTAACCATGCAATATTTTCTTTCCTTATATTGCTAAAACATTTCAACACCTCCAGACAGTTTCTTTAAAGCTATGTTTTGATTTTGAGATCCATTTGATTATTTTCATTCCTTCTTGTTTTCTCCATACACATGAAAAATTAAACTGGTGATAACGATAGTGCTATAATAGAAAATGACTATACTTTACCTCCTAAAATTAGTAGTGCAAATGTCAGCTGGAAAATGCTGTAGATGAGTGGGAAAGTAAACATCAGTTCCAGTTGTTCAGGAGTGAATGAGAGCTGTACTATAGTTGAACATAGCTGAGTGTTTTGCATGCCTGTTTCCAGAGACACTGTACGACATCTAAAGGGAATAATACAAAGACAGTTGTGAAATAACATCCAGTCATTATGCTTTTTACTAATCTGGATAAGCAAAAAATGTAATGGATAACTAAGAAAATTGTTTCCTTCAGGTGACATAGCAATAAAATATTCCACCTATGGTACTACCAATTGTTGGCAGTTCAGCAGCTCTAAAAGACTGTGAACCACCTTCAGGACACATATGTGGCTCTCACTGTCTCCCTCTCTTGCAATGATATTCTAAATTGTAGGCTGCTGCCTCTGCATGAGAAGTTTTACTGCAGTTCCAAACCGATTACAAGTCAGGTCTGTTTCAGTTATTTGAAGTGCAAGACATTGGCACACGAAAGGAAAACATCTGTGGTCAGAATCTGCAAATAAATGTGCACAAGAAAAGCTTTGTCTGCACATAGTATCACAAAACACAGGCTTAGTGAATGAGTGTCTCTGTAACATAACTAATGTTTAGGGAGCATTCTCAGCATTGATTAATCATTAAATAAAATCTTTTTACACAGTCGAATAAAGGCTATGGATTACCTGTGCCAAGACAGACCAGCTACACGAGCCAGCAAAAATCCTAAAGTATAGCCAGCCGCTGGAAATATGGTGCCAATGATCCATAATTTTGGTGTGATAACCCAGGAGCCTTTGTAGAGTATTCCCCCAACCACAGCAATGATCACGATGAGCACTGCTCCCAGAATGGAACCAACCTGTGGAACAAAAGAAGAGGGACTGAGTCAGAATCACAGAATCACAGAATACTGCACAAATGAGCTCTCAAGGAAATTTAATGGCAGCAAATATGGTATCAAACATGCCTGGGATTGTCTCTGAGTCACTGAAATATCTTGTTAAACACAACACCTAATGTTTACAGCAATACAATTCACAGCAGGCAGAGAGATTAGATAGATGCCATTTTACCAAGCAGGAGATGTACAATGTACTTCAATGTGTGACTACAGCTCTAGATCAAGACACAGCTGTAATAGGTATCTATAGCAGATATCTGTAAAACTAGTCTTTTGAAGCCTTGACTATAATTGTACTTAGGGCTGGAGATTAAAAATAATTTCACAGGTGTGATATGAGTGAGGAATGGTGCACACATTAGAAAAATTTCCCCAGAGTTGTTGAGAAACTGACAGCCTAGTAGGTAGAATACTGCATTTTCCTCCCTCCCTTGGTGAATCACACTCTGAGGCTTAGTACAGTATGTGCTAATTAGACACTAGGTTGCTAGTGAGCTGGTGCTAGAAAATTATTTTCCAAGTGTTGGGGTAGATCTTTAATGGGGCTAAAAATTTATGCTTGAAAACTGGTTATGAGCCTCTACACAGACCTAAGCACTGCATCTTATTTCCTGTGACTGAATGTACTGAAATCTTTACTGCTGCTTGCCTAAAAAAGTTGTAATTCACTCTCTTTTCAATACTCTAGTGGAATGTCTGTCATTATAGCCTATGTTGCCAGGGATCTCAGAAACAGACTTAGTCTAAGCTTAGGAGAATCTATTCCTCAGCTAAAACATGTATTGCCATTGAAGTGGCTTCATCAGTCTTTGGCTGAAGCATTTTTAAGAGCACCGAGTGAACCAGTACTTTTGTTTGGCTGAGCTATTAACCACATGCACCTAGGAAGAAGAAACATGGTCTGGTGATGACAAGTTCTTCTTTCACCTGGCACACTCTCTTTGTTCTCTTGACTGAATTTCTCACTGTATAGGTCGTAATTTGACAGCTATGGCTCAATCTTCACTTGGTGCTTCATTGTGCTACACAAAGCAAACTCTCAATGGACCCATCTGTGGGTTGCTCACACACTCAGTAAGAAGGAATGAAATGCGGCTTTGCTGAGAGATCAAGTAGAGTTTCCTTTCATGTGAGTATAAGTCCATGCTTTTCCCTCACCTGATTAAATAGAAATAGTAAGCTGTGAGTGCATTTAAAAATGCAGCTTGATAAGCTAGCAGTTTACTGAAAATGAATTGACTTTAAAAGACTTTATGCTCCATGCTGTCTGAGCCAATAGCAAAGAAATGATAACAAAATATAGGTAGAAAAACAAGTGACCAGACTAGTTTTCTTTAAGAAAACTTAGATAATATATTTGTTAACTAAGAATGGTTAGCAAAGGCCAAGAATTCTCAGTGCATCTTAAAATCTCTTTAAACCTAAACCAAATGCTCAGAATGATTAATTTTGCTGTCACCCTAGATGTGGCTGAATTATTATTTTGATGAGAAAAGTTTTTGTCAAAATCACCATATTTTTGATGTATCTGAAACCATCTTGCAAAGACAGCTGTATTTTGTGAATAAGTTTTTTAGGGTTTTTTAAGAGTTGGAATATTTTCTGTATATTATTTTTTAATAAAAATTGACTTCACGCTCAAAAATTGGCCCACAAAAAAATCAGGAAACTCTCTTAAAAGGAGAAAGGCATTTTGATTCAGAATTATTTTATTTTTTTATTGTTTTGCAGAGACAAACTGCTTTCTGTTGACCTGAGTGATTTTCCTTCCAATTTCAGTTTACATTATATACTGAACTCAATTATTAACATAGTTGCAGCCAAAGAGAAAAGTAGGTTCTTTAGATAATGATGGTTTCTAATAATGCATGCAACTCATGCATGTTTGTGCAGGCAGAAAGCAATACATTTCCACAGCACCTCATTTGTTTTCTGCTGAAAACTTTCCAGGTCTTATGAAGTCAGATACTAATACTATGAATAGCAATGTACTGCTTCAGCAGTCCCACTGATTCCATAATTTGTCCATTATTGCTTATGCTTTAGCCTTATTTATCCTACCTTAAGTATGACTTTCGCTTTACTAGGCCATTTGTGGTTGACAAACATTCCGAATGAAATGGGAACTACAAGGGCTACCAGAGAAATTCCTGTAAGAAAAGAAAAGAGAAGTTAAGAGCCTGCATGGCACAGGAGCTCAGGACAGGACAGAGTCTGGAGCAGCCCTTCAGGGGACGATTCTGGTGTGCACACCCCTGAGCATGCACACACACTCTACCCACACCTGCCCTTTTGCTTTTCTATAGACTCTGTTATCTTTGGCAGCCTGTTGAAGTAATTGCCATTCTGCTGAGCTACATGCTCATTCACCTGCATCAGAAAGGCAGACAGAAATCTGAGCGTGCTAATCATCACTATCCTGTGATGTGAGTAGCTATATTAAATGTTCATTTTGTCTGCAGGTGTTTTGCTACTGTACCGTATCAGCAACCAGTTTAGAGCTTCTTTTGTTTTGGCCTTCCCCCTCCAGTATTTAATTTGAAAGCACAAGGAACGAATGTGATTTTTGTTTTTCCCCAAGGACAATGGGAATTGAAGTTGAAGAATGTGAAAGTGATTCTGCTGGCTTTTAAGATTAGCACAACATGGAACTGCACTTGATAAGCACTAAGGCCACAGTTCTGCAAAGCACTGGAGCATGTATTTCTAAATACTTTAACTATTTTCTCTTTGTAGCTGGATGAGATTTTTGACAGGAAGTCAAATGAAGCCACTCCTGGCAGTGTAGATTGCAGCTTTTCAAAGAGACTCAGCGGTTTTAATCACTTGCTTAATTATCCACGTGTGCTTAAGTATTTTGCCAGATTATGGCCTCAGCATTTAGCACTTTGCAAGATTGTTTCTTAAAGCTGTTACAAACATTTTCATCCAGGAGAAGCAGCTATCCCTATATGAATTATTCTATATTCTTATCCCACTACCATATGGGTCTCAAAACCATTTTTTGGAAAGAAAAAGATGTACAATCTTGTCCTAATTATCTATATAATATTTATAATGGCTTCGAGTCTTTCTTTGGCAGAGCTGTGAATGATGTGAAGTGATTTTTGGTACCTAATGCCCATGGAAGTTATTAAAAAGTAGAAAGAGGAATATTTAAAAAAACCTGAAGTAATTTCTTCCTGACTACAGTACAATGGTACAGAGATACTTGTCCCTGAAGGGAGGATAGACAGAAGGGAAAGTGCTGTTTCACTGGACTCACCAATGCTATCATAGGGGAGTACAATTGCACTTGAATCAGTCCACATCTTGGTGTAAATAAGGAGACAAAGTGGCATCATTCCCATTGCAAGCAGTGTGGAGCAAGTTGTCATGCTGATGCTGCAAAGAAATTGGTTACACTGACAGTTCATCTCATGCTAGCCCATAGTCTTTCTTATTTTCTTATTACCATTTCACACCTTGTCAAAGGTTATGCAAGAAATGTCGCTGGCTACAGACAATTTATCCTGTTTATCAGGTTAGAGAAAGGAATGGCTTCTGCTGAAAAGAAAAGAACATGAAATATCAAGGTGTTCTTCAGCCACAGAACCATAACTTTGGTACAAAGGAGCAGTCAGACAGGTGGCCAACAGGAAGGTCTGTTGGCAAGTGTGTCTCCATGCTGCCTGTCTGGCTGCTTTCAGAGAGGATGGCAAGCAGGGAACAGGGGCAGAGATGAACATCAAATAGAGCTTTCCATTACACCAGCAGTTCTAGAGTGTTAAAATTTCACTCTGAACTCAGCAGAAGAGAAATCCACTTCATTGTCTAGGATATGTGATATAATAAAACTCCCTTTTCTGGCTTGTTTTGCTCTAGGCAAAAAGTAGGTTCTAAGAATTTCTCAGTGAGTCTTAACGTAAGTATTGTTGCTGCATTTAGCAAAGATGCTTCTGTTTTCTGTCGTACAGAAAGATGCATTCTGCTACAGGAATGAAGAAACAGCAAAAGGCAAGACATCTAAAATAAGGAGGAAACTCTCAGAATTGGAATACAATGGATAAAATTATGTGTACTAATCTCATTTTTTCTGGTAAAAAAATACTGAGAGAGGGTTCTAGTTAAGAGATTTTGGAAACTTTTTTCTGAGCCTCACTTCTGATTTCTCTTTTTTGTTGCTTGTCCTCAGAAAAGGGACTACTGATCCTGGCCCACAAATTTAGTAGAACCAGAGAAGTCTAGAAAAATTAATGTAGAAACCACAGGAATATCTGCATTAATTTTGGTTCCTGTCACTCTCTGCTTTAGAGTAATTGAATAGGATTTTGCGGGAGACTCTGGCAAAAGAGTTTCTACGGAAGTCTCCTACAGAGAAAAAGAGTCACAGGCTACAATTAAAGTTTGATGAATTCCCAAAGAGATAAAACCCCTCATGTTTCCTATCTCTGCATTTCCTGTATCTTTGTACTGTCCATGAATGTACCTCCTCCAAAGTCTGGCCATCCTCTAACCCAAATCCCTGTTTCCACAGAAGCAGGGTTTTTTTTAAATATTAAGAGATATCTCTATGGGGAAGCATTAGAGGATATCAGCTGGGTTTGATTTACTAAGAAAGATATGATACATTATACTTCACTTAACTGTGATTATAATTCTAACTATAAATCTAATTCCTTTTCTAACTTGTGGTCTATTTGCACAGAGAGGTTTTGAAGCAGAACTATAGACAATGACCACGGGTTGTAATGTATAATCATAAAATATTACAGTTAAAACAAAAACATTGTCTGATATGATGGGCAGGTTTCTAAAATACTGTCGTGGTTTCAGAAACCATCCACACAACTTCTAATGTTATTCTTCTATTGAGAAGATGCTTGCCTTGACAATCTGCTGTACCTCCTGTATCCTGTGGTTCCTGCATCTTTGTCACAAAGGTACTGACCAAAAGCTTTTGACTTAAGGTAGAGGTCTTTACCTGAAGAATATATAACCTTTTATAGGCATTTTCAATTAACTTCACCCTTTTTCAGTATAATGGGATAGAAATCCTGCTCATGTTTATAGCATTATAAATTTGGATTTTTAACATTGATTTCAGTGGTGCAACATTAAACATACAGAGCTGACCAAGCATAGTTTAGCTCAGTTTATTTTTCCAGGGAGAGATTAGAACAAAATTTCAGCCTTGATATCATTCCACCTGTGGTTTTTTAGACCTGTATTAATTGAAATCAAGAGTCTTACAGTTCTTGATATCATAGATCTTTCCTCTGCAATGAGGAAGTCAATGATTAGCAGAGCTGACCTCATTAATAATTTGAAAGCTATTTTTACATTAACACTAGTATGTGACAAAAAAAGTTCACTATTTTCAAAGCATGGAAAAAGTGTTGTATTAAAGCTACAAGTATTAACATTATTAGACTATTTACCCTAGCTCCACATCTTTCTTACTTCTACTATTTTTCCATTTCTAGTTAAGACTGGCATATGATAAATTGGATGAATGCTCGAATTTATTTTATTCTGTAGGAAAGAGAGAAATTGTCCTGTTTATTTTAGACCAAAGTAATCAGGACATAAAAATAAAAGGATGGCTTATTTTTAAAGGCTCTTGGAGTTAATGAACCCCCCATGGAATTTACATCAAGAGTAGGGTTCACTTCTCCTGTGTGTTTGATGTCCTAGGCCATGTCATGTGCCTTACACATTTGTTTCTGAGTTCATAGCACTTGGTCATTGAGGCTATCACACTGCACAAAGGAGGGTTTTCATCGCCCCCAATATGCAGGGATGGCTTTCTAGCCTGTAAAATATTTCCTCAGTCTGAAAACCTTGCATAAAGTTCCAGGAGCAGAAATAATTAACACAAGTGATATTCATTAGAACTAGTTCCCAAATGGAAAATAAATACTTGTCTTTTTATTGTATAGAACACAAAAGGAAGGGAAAATATTTTTCCACAGGATCTCTTTCTCAAGAAAAATTACTTCAAGAAAAGTTGCATAGCCACTATTTAGTACAGAGGATTCTTGTCCTAAAATCCTATGTGGTTTTTAAAATTCTTTTGCTACTCAAGATCTTGGGAGAAGGAAAAGTGATTTTAACCTGGGCAAAGTTTTCACAATGTATGTTATCTCGTCTTCTTAGTTTATATTTGCTCCAGGATCTGAAGTTTTACAATAAAGATATTTTCTAATGTACACAATTCTGCTGTGATATCTTCCTCATTAATTCCCAATGAACCAAGGATATTTGCTATTCTGCTTATATTTACTGCAATTACAATAACTAACCATCTTTACAAGGAGAAACCACCATACATGTACCAGGAAGCTAAGAAAAACATCAAACAGATCAGACAGTCCTTCCCAATGTAATATTTACAATGTAAAGAGTCACATTAAGTACTTAGAGAACGACTGCTCTTACCTTAGGTCCATGTCTCCATCCACCCAATAGGCAATGACATTCGAGGCTGTGCCCCCTGGACAGCATCCCATGATCAGCACCACGACAGCTTGAATAGGAAGGATGTTAAAGGCCAAAGAGAGCAAGAAGGCTGTGAGAGGCATAATTCCAAACTGGCAAAGGAAACCCACAAATATACCCCAGGGTCTTCTTAAGTGACCCAAGAAATTATTAATTTCCACATTGCAGCCCATGGAGAACATCACCATAGCCAGCATGATTGTTAGAACAGTACTTAAAACTACGCTCAAAGTTTGATTGAAATTATCTTCTTGTAATACACAAGATGTGCCATCACAAATAGTAGCATTCGCTGGACAAGCCGTGGAGTTTTCTGCCAAAGAACCAGCATTAAATTGCTGGGAAAGAAAGTTTGTCTGCATTTTGAAATACAGAACTGCTCACTACATCCGTGATAAACTTTCAAGCCTGTGTGAACGGTTATTTCTCAGTGACTTCTTTTAAATGATCCAGGAAGCAATAAAGTGCAATAAATGCTGGAACACTCTTACTGCTCTTGAAGGGTTTGGCTCAGTGCTGATTCATATAGTTATAAAAGTTGCACTTCTTTGGTACAGTGACAATTAATCATTTATTCATATGATAATGAGGAATCCCACATAAAAAGAATAGCTGTGTTAATATTTAAGGGTGTAAAGGAGGCTTGTAGTGCTGCCAAGCCCATGAAATGAGAATCACAGGAAGAAGAGAAAGTTTAGACTTCACTCTTTGAATTTCTTGCATGCCTTCGGGAGACCTGCTCATGCATGCAGTGTTGCTGGCAGTACAGGGGTCTGGGTGGTGAGTAACTGAGACATAGAAAACCATAAGCAGAAGTCCTGAGATATGATTTCAAGCTGCAACTCTTGCTAATGGATGCAACATCCAGCATAGCACACAGGCACATTTAAACTATGTGAAATCTTCGTTTCTGGAAGTATTCTGGAGATTCAGCGTCCTCCTGGCACTTTCTGGCAGACGCAGCTGGCGCAGTCACACTTCAATCCAGCTTGGAATGGAAGGGGTGGACAGTGAGAGAAGGAGAGTGGGGTGGCAAGGGTGGAAGAGGAGGGAGATATAATCTCTTAGTCAAGTGTGGGGAGCAGTGAGCAGGGCAGTGAGGCTGGCACCTGGCTGTGGAGCCATGGCTCCCAGCAAGTTGACCATGTCCCTTTCCCTGTCACGGCATGCTCAGCATCCACACCGGGGATGACAGTGCAGGGCACTTTTTTTTCGCCAGGTGCAGCACAAAGGTTAGGGGACAGGTTTCTTGTGTCTGGCTTTGGTATGGCTTGTTGTGCTCTGTCATGCTCATGGCTCAAAAGCAATCTCAAATTTTGAAAAGCTTTTAAAGATTTACCCTTCGGGCTTCCTTGAAAATCTGGAAATTTGGATGGTTTTCAGAGGAAGAATGTTAATGATTCTTTACCTCTGCCAGATTTGTGGCAGAAGTATCTTCAAGTGTAGATGTTAGAGTAAAATCAAGTCTGGGACATAATGTGCAGTGGTGCCTTCCAGAAATCTTTATTTTTCAACACAGAAATGTTTTTTAGTAGGATAACGTGCTAAGCCATAATTATCTTCAGCAAGTAAGACTCTTACTGGAAGTCTCAGCACTTAGTGCCTAACATCAGTGTGAAATGATAGGAGTTGATTTCTTTTTTCAGTTTAAATCTTGAATTGTGTAGGGGGAGCTGACTGCATTAGAAAGGATTTCTCAGCATGCTCAGATGGCACCTGTTTCTTTACAAAGGGGTCAGCTAAATGGCTGTATCTCCTAAGTCGCTGTTGGGTGCCTGATGGGATAATGTCAGAGTAGCTTTATCCTCCCAGGCAGCTGGCAACTCCTACCCTGTGATTAGTGCCACATCTGTGTGACTAGGATATGTCTAACAGAACAACAGGTAAGGTAATAAGGAGTAGATGAAAGGAAGAGAAAGCCACAAGATCTCAGCTTGGCAGAGAAACTTCTTCTCCTTTTTATGCTTGCTTTCAAACGGAATGTTTTAAGAGCTTTTCCCTTTCTTTAAAGGGCTAGTAAGGTTTTAAAAGCCATATTAATAATGCTGTGTTAATATTTTCTATAAAACCTGTATCAATCTTGATTTTCACTTGAACTTGCTTCTTGTTGAAATTAAAATTTTTACAAGTGTCTTGAAATCTCCAGCAAACCTTGGGGCTGGGGACGACTTTCCTAGTCGTGTAAATGTCTGGTATGCTGTGGAAACCCAGAGTGAGTAGTTAGGGAGAGGAGGTGAGGCTTAGTGTGGCTGTTTCTCAGCAGAGCCTCATGTAGGGGCTGCTTTTACCTCCTCTGTGTCCTTGCAGACCCTTTGTCTGGGCAGTGTAGGGGTGCTTGATGCTGTACCCCCAGAGACAGCACAGATGAAATGTCCCTCGTTTGGGTCTCCAGGCTCTGATAAGGGACTAGACAGTCCAGCTGTCAGTTTAGAGTTTGATTTCTGGAAATAGTGTTTAGGGAGAGATCTTCATGCTCAGGTTTTGTGCTTAGGTAAGGAGAAAAAACACATCAGCTACTCACCTGTGTGGCCTTGTGGACCAGCAAGTTTTGTAAAATTAACCCATATTTAACTGCCAGCTTTCCCTTTGTTTTTTTCCCTTCTATTTTAAAAAGGATGATTGTGACTCATTATATCATCAGTTAGCTGTATAAAAACTCAGATCACAAAAATGCTGTCTGGAAACAGAAGAGAGCCTTTCTGAATTCAACTTATTATTAGGCTGACACACACAATATGGCACAGATGGGAATACCTGTATCAAGAAGTCCTCCTGTGTTAGGGAACTAAAACCTTATCCAAGACATTGAAATATTTAGAGGCACAGTTAAAAAACTTGGCATGTTGCAGGAGGTACAGTATTATTGAGAAGGCAGGTGGGTCTCTCAGGAGTGCTGGATTTCAAACATTCCTCTAAGTCTGTTTTGCTTTTTAAAATGTGCTTCTGGGATTTAATCCATTTGCATGGATTAAATGCAGGCTAGTGGGAGACATCCTCAAGGAAAGCAGCAATTCAGAGATGGTTTTTAGAGATACTTATCTGTATGCCTTCTGTTTCACTGCCTGTTTTCCACTCAAGTTATGGTGCTTAACTGGTAAGATGGACTATGCACTGCTCTGTGAACCTAGCAGGCATCTTTAGCCTGTACATGTTGCACATGTTAGTCAGGGTGATTTTAAGCATTTTCCATTGACATTCACAGAAGGAAGGAACAGTGCAGTGAACTTGGTGGCGTTTTGGTGATGATTAACACACAGAGACTGATTATTGACACTGTCAGTGTACATCAAAAATGAGAAAAAAACAATGCTTAAATAGAGAAATACCAAACTAAATGTATATTTGCATCCCAAACAGCAGTAGTCTGATTTGTCTTCTTGAAGTTTTGCTGTGATGAGACTACCAGCTTATTCAAATGAGTTTAGTGTCACTTCAGCAAACAAATGCAGGCAGGTAGAACTTGTGAGGATCTGTTCCTGTGCCAACAACTAGATAATTGATTTATCCATTAAGTTAGGGCAGTTATACAACAATAGCAATAGGTGCATACAGAACTTTGCATTGGGAGAAACAATTTAACTGTTTGTCTTTTATGGTTGTCTGGTGCTTATTTCTGTGATGTTTCTCTTAATGAGACTTATGAATCTTCCCTGTCTGCTTAATTCAGAGAGTCTGAAATGTTTCTGAGTATATTTATGTCTTGGTTAGAAGAATATTTCCTTTCAGATAATTGATTACCTAAAGTCAATTACCTCTTTTTACCACCATCTTTAAAAGAGAGACAGCAACTGTACCTAGTATTGCTGCCCTTGTTTATAACTATAAACTTTAGTATAACTACAGATGGAAGATTTTGTTCATTTGTGAGAAGTTTTTCTATGTTGGAAGCTTATACATACCATTAAAAAAAGAAAATCTCCATGCAATAGCAGGAGAGAAACTGATGACATTAAAATACATCTAGCTCAGGATTGCTTCCTATCAAAGTCACCTGCAAAGCTAACATACAGAATCTTTAGATTTACATTTTTACATTTCACTGACTGGTGCAGACATCTGGACTCTGCCTGTTAGACTCTTGAGCTGAGTTTCAAATGAAACACTGGGGGCACAGGTGTTGAACTCAGGTGGGAGAAAAAGCCTGATGTGTTACATACTTGGATTACAGGTATATTTAGCTGGCTAGTGTACTAATTCTGAGAGATGCACCTTGCAATCATGGCTGGATTTCTGCATTGAATAAGTGGTTGGCTGGAGGGATAGGGATCTGCTATGATTTGTTAGAACTCTAATTATTGTGAAAGGAGAAATATAGTGCTTTTGCACTTTCTGTTACAATTCAGATTTCCCAATCCTAATCATGTTTTAGTGTACCCATCCTAAAGTAGCCAAATGTGAGCATTTTCAGTAGATCATAACAAAAGTATATAGTTACTACACAAATGCATGGAAGAGAATGCAAAGGCCTTAGACTTCAAATAACTTTTCTCTTTTCTGATAGGTGTATGAGGGGAAATCTACATTTCACATGTTCAGCAAGGACTGTCTGCTGTGAGACAAATAGTGGCAGTCTGCTAAAAGGATAAGGTAGGCTTTTGACTGCCAAACTGTAAGAGTGACTTCTGACATTGGTTAAAAAAGCTGAATAATTTCATAACAAATTTAAGAAATGACTCATGCTACCAGCTATAAAAGTGTAAGTTTTTGAATTATTCTATTGGATTGGAATCCCTTAATAAAAACATGTTTTCATGTCCTCACCAAGGACTCGCTTTGGTCTTCGAGGGTTAACACACCACAGAAATATTTCAATGCCTTTTAAAGTTGTAATTTTCATTAGTAATAAAGCTCAGTTGGGATAAGTGGCCAAAAAAAAAAAAAAAAAGAGAGATGCATACATTCTAGATCAAAGGTCTGATTGACTTTAAGTCTACAAGATTAAAGAAAAAGAAAATTATTATAGGAATTTTATTTTCTTGGAACCAAAATTGGCTCTATTAATTTTCATCAGAAAGGGAACCCACTTGAACTGTTTCCTCTTCGTTGTTGTGTTCGTGACATTTAACCCCTGACAAGCAGTAGGAAACCAGTGTTCATGCCTGCAGTTCCAATAGCTTTTCCCACATTGTCCTACTTGGAATCTGGCTGCATCTTTTAAAATTTGCATTTAGATAATGGATAAATTAATGTAATATTTTTCCTTTGATTGAAATAAAAATAATAAAATTGCCTAATTGTTCTCGCTGTTATTTTGAGAGATAAAGGTAGAACAGAGAAAACAGAGAATTATAGTAGTATATAATTGATAATAAGTGAAAAGCGCTCACCTGTTAGTAGATGGGACATTGCTTATCAAGAAATAAAGCATGACAGGAAGACATCAGTAGATCAAAGCACTTGGTACTGGGGGTTTAAAATTTTCCCTACATGTGATTTGGGTATTTTACTTCAGCATGGTTTAGACTCCCCTGATTTAGGTGTCCCTAAGAAATGTACTTTGAAATGGTCTGCAGGATCAGTTATGGGTATGAACTCATACATCCCTGGTATTGGAACACATCTGCAAATGTGCAGTGGGCTTTTTGCTTAGTTATAAACCATTAAACAAATTCAGTTACCACACCCCCAAACCTCTCTTCTAAACAACCTGGCACATAGTAAATGGGAACAGTTTGGAGATTTATTTCAACATTGCTCTGGTGCTCCAGACCAAAACTACAAAGGGGATGCAGCCTTAGGTTATCCGTGTCATCTGCACTGGGCTGGGGAGTTGTGTTTCCTGCAGGGACATGGCTGGGGGGGATATCCTAGGGACATCAAAAATGCCTTTAGATACTTACATTTAAACAGCTTAATCCCAGCCTGGGTAGCTGTGCTGACGAAGGTGAATTGTACCTGATGTTCCTGCTGTTCTCTGGTGAGAATAAGTTAAGGCTCATGAGAACAGTTCTGGGAATATTGAGAGCCAGTTTTTGTAGAACACATCCTTTAATGAACACAAACCAAGAAATTTGTGGAGAAGAACTGTTACTGAGTTCCTGCTTTTAGTTTGCCTAGGAATTTGAAAAGGAACAGAAAGTCAAGCAGCTGGAATTGTTTCAGGTAAGCACTGAGTAACACTTCTGGGAATGAGAAAAAGACATAAAGGAGAGGTAATGCAAAATTAAAGTTGAGCGGATATTTTGGGTTTTGGTTTAGATATTTTAAAATTGTTTTTTGTTTTGTTTCTTCGTTTTTATCTTTTTGTCTCCTCATTATTTAACAGATGTTTTGCTTTGAATTCAGGCTTTCTTAATGAACACAAACAGATTCATTAACTGATAAGGTTATGCCCCCTTCTCAAAACTGGGCTGATCTCTGTGAACACGGCACAGGAAGTTCCTTAGCATTTCTTTTTCTTACTTACAGCAGAGATTTGAACTAAGAACTTCCACAGACCATATTGGGAGCTGCTGGTGTCAGACTGTCTTCAGGTGAGCACCTTCAGAGGTCTGAGCTGGGACCCATACATGCCATCTCTTTCGCTGGCACCCTACATACGAAGTACTAGTTTCACATTCTGCAGATTTATAGAAAGTTTTGAGTCGTGTAGAAATACAATTTTCTCTTTAATATAAAAGAATAATCTCTTCATTACAACTGTCTGGGGTCCAACTGAAGTAAAAGCCAGCAAGATTTAACTAATGCTGACTCTAAAGCTTTCTGATATGGTGAGGTGGCCGGGCGGGGCGGAAACAGATAATGGCAGCTGTTACAATTTAAGATCCCACTTCTGCTAGATGCTGTGCAGGGCCATAGTAAGCAACACTTCTCACCACTTCTGTGTTTTTTTTCTTTTTTTTGGTAACATTTCTCATCTTCTTTCGACATATGGAATATGTCAGCACTATTTCTTCAGAAATGAAGAATAAAAATGCAAAAGAGTACCTTTTGCATATATAAATTATATACAACGAGACACTAATTCTGAAAAGCCAGTCTAAAACTATTGTCCTCTTCTCAGGGAAGAAATGTTATCTGCATGTCTATCTTCTTGACAGAATTTTAATTTGCTTAGGACATCCATCTTTATTACAGTGGGCAGTACTGGTTGGGACAGCATAAGGTTTCTAGGACTTAAAAATGTCCGGCTTTGATAAGACCAGTTTCAGCATCTTGTTTGACTGTTTGTTTTCAGGATATCTTTTATTACCAGGACACACCATTTTAGAGTGAGATTTGACTTGACATGTTTAAGGTGAAATATGATGATAAAACATTCAAGAGTGCTGTGCAGGTGCAACTTCATCTGGGAGCTCCTGGGTTCTTAGGACTTGGGAAATTCGAGCCACCTGCCTGGATAGCCGAAACTTTAGTGACGCAGTTTTGAAAATTCAGACAGATAGTTGTCTGGTTGTAGGAGTTGAAAGTACTGAAGATGAAAGTGCCCTTGTTCTGGTGTATGGTAGTGCTGAGGATGACTGGACAGGTACAGCCTCTATGTCAGTGCCTGTGTGATGGAATTGTTCATACAAGAGTTAAGTTTGGAAAAGACTTAGAAAAAAAAGACTTAAGAAAATTAAGTCCAGCCATGGACTTGTACAAATGAGAGTATAATTCTTAGCTGATGCTTGGAGCTATACAAATAGAATAGATGGTAGTATTGAAGTTTCATTATTTAATAGAACCTGAGTATCATTTTGAGTTTTCAGTAAGCCTTTTGGGGTAACAACTTACAGTTGACAACACTGAACCTGTGGGCTTTGGGAGCTAGGGGAATCCACTCTTAGATGCTTGGTGTCCTCATTACAACATCCTTTAAAATGGGTGATCTCACAAAAGCAATGCAGCAGGGTGGGAGTTGTGCACAGCAATCAGTCAAAAATGTCAGGGGACAGGTCTGTGACCTGCACCCACTCTCCCTCACACTGCCTCCTGAAATACAAGCCCCAGAAGATCATCTGGAGCCCAGGTTCCTTTTTCCACGAATGCTGTTTGCTCATGACTTCTCTCCATCCCAGTCAATAATTGATTATGTCACATTGTTCCTGTGGGCTGGCTGAGGGAATGCTGGCCTGGAGCAGCCTGCTGGCTGTGCTCAGAGAATTTTGTCGATGGTTTACCTGGGACCTGGTTGATGCACGCTCAGCTCCCTCTGGGCAGAAACAGCAATTTTAAGTCTGCTACCCCTTCAGCTCACATCAGTTTTTTTAACCAGTGGGTGAAAAAGAAAAGAACAGAGATGCCAGACACGCTTTCTGCATGCTCCTGCACCTTGGCTGTGCTCTCTTCGTGTTGGTAATGTCAGGAGCTGGGGCACAGTCAGGCGTAAATGACAGCTCAGAGAAAGCCTGAGGATCTCACCTGGCACCAGGCTCCTGCAGAGGCAACCTGTTAGTACAGAACCCACAGCTCTTCTTGAAACTTGCTAGTGCAGATATCTGCTCTGAAAATGCTTGTCAGAATTATTTCCATCAGTTCTGCTCTGAAATTATTTCCATGAAAATACAATCTGCATCTGGTTGCTTTCATTTCTGACGCAAAGGAATGTCTCTTATTTGGAATGTAATAAATCAAAACGGTGTATTGATTTCATCCTTACAAGAAAAGTTGTTTATATATGAATATGCAAAAAAACCCCCACATATAAAGCACTACGTATATACATTTATATATAAAGTAAGCACATTCCAAGTAAGTTAAGTATATGTAACCAGAAAAACAAATATAGGTGTGGAGGTGATTTGGCATTTCTGGTGAGAGAGTGCCTGTGCTTTCTGAGAATTTCAATGTAAATGAAGTAACTCTTATAAAAACCTTCCAGCATCCTTCAGTAAATTACAACATACTTAAGAAATTACTTTTTTTTCTTTTGCTGCTGAAATAAGTTTAGGCAGTATTAGATTTTTGAACATCAACATCTTCAGTAGATTTTAAAGTAATATCTATTTCCTCTTCATGAGAATTTTGTGATCAGTCAAAAACCTGGTGACCTACTGTCAGGTAGCATTAAGTAGCAAAAAAAACCTCACGTCATTTTTAATACATTATCAGAAATTAGGACATGTAATATATAATCTTTGTTTCAGTGTTCTTAGTGATTCTTGTGTGACTCAGTTTGCAAATTTAAATGTATGATTATTTACATACATACTATTCCAGTTAAAAATGTTTGAGACACCTTTGAATGCTTTTAAAAGGCCAAAGTATTAACTGGAGGAACTTGTTTGCTTTGCCTTCTGACCCCTGGACACTTAGACTATGTTTTAGTGCTGATTTTTAACTCTCCTTTTTGAGGTTTGGAAATGCCTTTAAAATGAGAATTAGAATTCTCAAACACAGAAAAAGCCACCAAGTTGGGACTTCAATGAAATCAATAAGTTGGTGACAAAACCCAGTTATCTGTTCACAGTGTTATCTCCAAATACCTTTCAAATGAGTTTTAAGCAAGAGTGCATGGACACAAAATACTAATGCAGATGTGGCTTTTGCAACAGCCAGGACTATAAAATTAATGAGTGGGACTCATTATAAAAAATGGGACAGCATCATGCCAATGTATGAAAATTAAAAAAATTTATTAACCCTCTTAAAGTAGTTCATGTACTTTATATCAAATACCAAAGTTATGGTCCAAAATTTTTCATTTGCATCTCTAAACATGTGGGCTCAACTTTTACACACATTTTTCCCCTTTTTTTTTCGCCAGTGTGACCTGGAGGTATCTTGCAGTAGAAATCAAAACACTGAAGAAAAAAGAGAACTTAAGAGCACAAGGTAGATCCTTGGAGGCTTAGTAATACCATTAGTGGACAAGCTGAAATAAAAAAGCAAGTCCAATTTAAGCACGTAGCCTGCTGAAGTGCATTTAGATTATAAAATATTTCTCAGAAGTACATATTTTTTTAAATAGGAAAAAACCCTCTAAAGTAAATGAAAGCAAAAAGTCTAAATTTTTTAGGTCACTCAAGAATAGTCAGGGAAAAAAAACCCGAAAACCTCAGGTTTAGTACCAGCATCTGAACCAATGCCTTTTATTTTTCCTCTCTTCAGAGCAGCTGCTATTTCTGTAGCTTTTATGCAGAGGAAAGCCTCTGTCGGATGGCCACTTTATGCATCTAACGTGTGTGTGTTCCCTGGAGGAGACGTTCTGCCCTGCTGCCTCTGTAGGGACACAGGCACAAGGCCAGGCATGGGTGGTGCTTTTTGAGGGTAATACAGTCTGCAGTGGTGGCCTGTGCTCTGACCAAGACCATAATGAGCTCACTAAAGTAACTCACAAATCTCACAGCTCAAAGCTTTCTTTGTCTGAGTTTCTGCATGTACTATTTGTTAGCTACACATTGACCTTGAGATTTGATATACGCTGAGCAGGTGGGAGAGATAGAGCTTTATCTCTTTAACTTGCTTTATCTTTGGGATCTAAACTTCTCCTTTGATCCCTAGCAAGAATGAAGAATACTTCTTATTAGTTTTATAGATTTCTAGAAAGAAATCTTTTAAAAGCAGTCTCTGAAGTAAGAGGTAGATAATGTTTGTACATGCTTCAGGGGAAAAATATTTCTGTCTGAATAAAAGCACCTATGTTCAGTTAATCTTGGGTATGGCAGAGACCATGACATGCCAAACAAGAGACTTGCTAGCAGCAGCATTATGTGGAAATTGAAGAATATTTATTTAATTGAAAGATAAAATACTCTTTGGTAAGGAAGCCTCCTTTCTTCACATCCAACATGTGATCAGCAGTTCTTATACAATATTAATTGTCTCCTGATTCTGTGACTGAGTGAAGGAGTAGTCTGAAGGTCTTCTTTTGTTTTCAGAGCTGCTTGCACTTGTGTTATCAGCACTGAACACACCTGTGCAAATGGGGCTTGCTGAGATGTTTGATAGGCAGAACTTTCCAGGAATCCAATGGTCCTACTTCTGCCCTCTGTGATTGACCTTGGTGGGACAATAGTGACAAAGACACACAGACAATGATTAATGCCTCATCCCCTGAGCCCTTTCCCTCTGAAGTTCCCTGTTGTCTATGGCCTGGGATATTTTTGCACAGTGGAGAGAGGGGGGACAAGATAGGAAGGAATGACTTTACATCTAAATGAGAAGTTTTCCCTTTCTGGCTCCCAGAAATGAGAATCCCTTGAGTAGTTGCAACTCCACATACACTTAACTGCTTGCCAGCCAGGCAGTTCTCTGAGCCAGAGGCTGGCTGTTCTCCTCTACAAGCTTTTCACTTCATTACTACAAACTACATAAGGTGGTGAATTTAAGCCTTGCATTTTGTCAATTCTATGAGAAACCTGGCAAGCCATCTTGTCCTTTACCATTTTTAAAAATTTATTTACTCTTTTTGCATGGGAGGGGTATCTCTGGTATTGGCAACAATGCTGTAAGGACTGTTGGTAAGATCCAGCTGGACCTGAAGGGTTACCAGTGAAAACATGTTGAACTGATCAGGAGAAGGTAATTGCAGAACAGTTTTCTTGAGAGATGTGGAAACTTTCTTTTTTTAAGGCTTGGTGAGGAGCATGAAGAGTAAGCAAGATAAATAAATTGATAATGCCCAGGATCTCCTTTTTAAAATTAGTCTTACCCTACACAAGTAACAGGAAATTTTTAAAAAATAAAATATTATGATTCAGTTAGCTATTTCTTCTGGCTTGAGACTACCTTTTCCAGCCCAGACACTTTAGTATGAACAGCCAGTTCATACCACATTCATTGATTCTTCAGCAGTCCAACTTAAATGGGTATGTCTATCCATGCTGTCATTATTCAGGAATATGTCTCCAGGGAGAGTAATTTTTACCTCAGGTTAAAGAATGAAGTGTACTGAAAAGCTGCCTATTAGCTTGTCATTATCCACATCTTCTGATTCTTAGTGCTTGCTCATGTTTTACTCAGATCCTTGAAGCCTCTTTGTTTTTCTGATTTCTGCAGTAACACTAGATCTTTTTACAAAGTTCAGACTTGCAGCTCTATTACTTTTTCCAAATTGCTGTTAAACTTTCAGGACTGTGATGGCCTTGTGCCTCCAACCCAGTCTGATTAGCGTACGAGAAATTAAGGAAATAGACTTTAAATCCTCAGAAAGTTACATGGAGTGTATGGAAGGGCAATAACTGAGGAGAGCTGTTAATGATCCTCTAGCCTGTTCAGCTCGAAACATGGGTATGCTCAGCCTTTACCTGTGTGGGAAACTATCTAGACCAAAGCTGTGCAAGGAACTTAAACAGAGAGTGGAAATATTCACAAACTAGGGGAAGAAAATAAAAGGCATTTGTTAATATATTGGCACGGTCAACCTTAGGAGACTCAGACTTAATCTCCTAAATTGTAGGTAAGGATAAGTAAATACCATTCCCATAGGTAATTATCCATTACCTACTTTGAAACTCGGTAATCCAGTACTTAATTACTTCTAGGGCAGGGCAAGCTCATTATTTAGCTTTTTAATATATATTTATTATTACTGGCCCCTGTAATCACTGTAAGTGACACAAATGTCCTGACTAAATGATGTTCAAATTAAGCTCCATGACGTCTGAGACAGCCCATCAAACCTAAAGGTGCAGCTGAGTACCAGAAATAGTTTGACATTTAGTTTTAACATTGAGCAATACTGGACAGCAAGAAATGGAAACGCAGTGATCAAAAAACACAGTGAAAGAGATACTGGTCAATCCAAAGGTTTTCTGACTGTCCCAGAAGGCTTAGACCCCTGGGGCATGTGGTAGGACTCTATATGTATCCAGATGAACACTTTTTAACACGTAGAAATTCTAGGTTTTTGTTTACCAACATCAAGTCTGTTGGTAAAACAATATATGCTGGGCAAACATCCATAGGTATAACTTGCAGATTATGTTGCAGTCTTTAGTGGAATGTTCATTTGAGGCATTTCTAAATTACAATAAATAACAATAATAATGTGGACTTCTCAGATTATGTTGCAGTCTTTAATGGAATGTTCAATAATATTTTGTTAAACCTGTATGGTAGTTGTATGTTTTCTGTGACTGGGATAACTAGGCTGGAAGTCGGGACCATTTGAATATATCACATTCATATCTTGGGGTAAGACACATGTGACAGCAAAAGCAGCCAACTGGTCTTGTGATAAAATTTAAAAGTTATCAGCAGTAGGAAGGAAGACATCCTAAGCAAAAGCTTAGGCTGAAAAAAATAAACACTTTAGCAGCCTCCTTTTACACTTGTCATAAAAAGGGAATGGCAACATTATCTAGTAGTTTATCTTGTTCAAAGTAGCTTCTTTCATTCTC
This sequence comes from Acridotheres tristis, assembly GCA_037013685.1. NCBI lineage: Eukaryota > Metazoa > Chordata > Aves > Passeriformes > Sturnidae > Acridotheres > Acridotheres tristis. The sequence continues at coordinate 77,729,887 of CM072884.1, forward strand.
CAAAGCAGTTCATGGACCCAACGCCAGATTGAAACCACTGCTCTGTAGCAAAGTCGCCTCAGTCTCAAAGCACTTTACCTCCTGAGAGAATCATAAATCCGTATTTTTGCAACTGTGGATGATGGTGTTCAGGAAACAGATTAGTTCAAGAGAACTACTTTTCAAGGAAATGGAATTTGTAAAGGTAGAAAATGTAATATGAAGCTTGGCTGGGGCTTTTTTCATCTTGGAAAATGTGGTCACCCGAGCCAGTGTGAAGGTGTTGTGTGACAACTCAGGTGCCACTGAGTTGTGGAGGAGGAGGAGACTAAGGATCTTATCTGGAGGCTGTTTGTTGTGTCTTGTGTAATGACATAACTAAGCTAGTAGCTCTTGGTTTTTGTGGTCTGTCCAAGTGGATGTTTGCTCTTTTTATTTTTTTATTGCTTTTGTTCCATTGTTGTTATTTATGAAGCTAACAGTCAGTTAGTCCTAAGCACCTAAAAATTATTTTCAAATCGTGTGGAGTGCTGTTTTCTGTCTAGCTTCTGGTCTAGGCACTTTCCCTTCCCATCTGGTATAGCAAGAAGAGTCTCCCTGTTCACCAGAGACTTTCAAACCATTACATCAAAATTTTACCTTAGGAAAGGAAGAAATGAGTAAAAGTTAATTTAACTGATCATGCTTTTTGGTTATTGGTTAAAACCCTTTTTCTTGTGAGAAAAGATGGTTTTCTGGAAAACTTGGGAGACTGACCATTTGGAACTGCTCATCCCACTATTCCACCTTCTCACCCCTCGAAAGTGTTCAACAATGCATGAAAGTGACATCTCCTGAGGGCAGGAACAAGAATCCCCTCATCACCTGCATTATACAGCTTTGCAGAAGCTAGCTGGTTTTTTGTGTCACTTCTAATACCAAATCAACATTTTGTTATGAAGGTAAAACTGTAATACTGCCTTGAATCCAAATAAAAAAATATCACTATCTCCCAACATTTTCCCACACTATATTACTGCTCTCTATAGTTTTTTTTCTTTGTCTTAGCTTCTGGTGAAGTTTAAAGTGTTAAAGAAACTTGCTTGTTCTGTGGACACTGAGAAGAAAGATATTCCTGGAGAATGCGTTTCAATTTAATTTCTGGCATTAGTTTCTGCATACAATAATTTTTGAATCCTAGTGACATGAAAAAAGTTTCAGGGAAATTATTCAATCTGTTTTTCAATTTATGAACTCCATTATTTCTGCAACATTATGCTAAACATTTGATCGTGGCCAAACCTGCATAGTGATTGCACACTTGATCGTGATTGGTGTGAATTATGTTATAGATCTTTTTATTTTTCTTCTGTATGATAGATCAGGAATGTTCACTGTAAAAAATATTCCATTGATATTTTCTGTTCTTACAGTTCTTATTACTGAAGAATTAACCTCATAGTCCTACACATTCACACTTTACTGCTCTCCTTATATAAAATGTCTGAATTTAAGAGCTGAAGGACACATGAAAGGCAACTTAGTTTTACAGAAGGCAGAAGTTTTACTTTTTTGGTTTCTACTCTATTATCCAACAGTATGTTAAAAGATTGTTGGACAACTGCTAGTCATAACAAATAAAGAAACCAGCATTGTTCTCAGAGGTATCAGTTATGGAATAGATAATCGGTAGGAAAAAATTCCATTTATTTGCAAGAGAAATCAAAAGCATAAAACAACCTGGCATAAAACAATTTAGGTCTATTAACAATTCTGTCTGGCTCCATGAAGTATCATAATTTTGGTAATGATGACAAAAAGAAAAACTAATGCAAGTTTATGTCAAATGCTCTCTGGAATTGCTGAATTGCTTTGTCCTTCTCAAAAAACATAAGCCTAAGACCTTGCATGTGTATAAAATTTTGAAACAATCAATCACAGAAACAGCATCTGATTGCAGAAAACATGATTTCAAAATCGATTTGTCATGCTCCTATATGGATTTAGTGCCTTCCTTGTTTTGACATTTCTCATTTGCTAAATGCAGGAGTGCTACTGTAATTTCTCTCTGTTGTGTTACAAATTAGAAGACTGGAATGCAAAACTTTTTTGTTTTTGAATTTGGATGTGGAATTGTTTTGTTACTTCTAATTTTTTTTTTGTTATACATTCTCTTGTGGTGCCTTAGAGTTAGGCTGTCTGATTTCCAAGTGAAAATAATTTGTGACATCCCATCATAAAAAATCCTTGGGAATGGCTTTGGCAACATGATCAGTTTTTAAGACCTGCTTATTGAGAAGAAATAATTGGATGCTCCTTCTGTTGTTAAATTTGACAAAGGAGAGACTTGGATTTTGCTGCAGCTCTGTTCAGTTACTACTCTGAGAGACATGCCGGTTTATGCCCCTTTTTAAAAGTACTTATTTGGTGAAAACTATGTAACACAAATGTGTACAGTGTACTGCATGCATGCTGCTTTGAATGAGATATGTAGTATTGTCATAGGTCAGTGGTTACTATGTTCCCAGAAAGATTCAGCTTTTATTTACTAATTAGCACAGAGATTTCCTACAGAAATTTGAAACAGTGAAAAATACTAATGTTGAAACTGTCTGGTTTATACTGCTTGAGTCTCTAAGTTTTTCTAACTTTGATGCAAGAAACTGACACCTTTAAATTTTCCTTTTCTTCAAAAGTGTGTGGACATTGTTTGCTCCAAGAGTTTTTGATATGAGTTAAAATATATGTATTTCTGCCTAGAAAGTTGTTTAATGCCTGTGACATTGCAATGGCTATCAATTATATCGAAATAGTAATTTTATTTCCCCGCAGCCTTGAGGTTTATCTGGCGTTATTTCAGTTATCATGTACAATCTGGAACCACATTCTTGAGGAGGGTTTGCTAAAGACTGTTTAAATTTTGCGCAGAAATAACCTCAATCTCTGATATTTTTTTCACAGCTTTCTGGTGTTTGTTTTTTTTTCCTTTTCCTTTGTTTATTTTTTTGTTGTTTGTTTGTTTGGGTTTTTTTTGTTTGTTTTGGGGTTTTTTTGGCTTTTCAAATAGAAGTTTTTATGCTGAGAGGTCTTTATTATTATTGTTATTTATTGTAATTTGGAAATGCCTCAAATGAACACTTTTTTTCCCAAGTTCCTGTCAGGAATTTTGTGCTATCACTTGTATGCTGATAAAACTTTTAAAACCCTCTCTTTGTGAAAGGAGAGATAGGATTGAGAAACACTTCCACCTCCCAGTCTCTTCTTTCTGCTCTCATTCAGTTCAGTAGCACAGAGGCTTTTGGGATTCCTTCCAGCTAACACAGGGGAGGGGTTCTGAAGGAGTTTATGCTTAGGAAATTAATAAGGATGGCTTTAGTTTTGATTTTGAGCAACTTTTGCTTAGCTGCCCAAATGAATCAGCTAAATTTCTGAGTGAAGCGAAACTCCAAGCAGTCTGTTTTGGACTCCATCCCAGGCAGACTTATTCAGCCATCCACTTAATTGCTAGTGCATCTTCATTTATGTACCTCTATTGATTTTAATCTCCAATGATTTATACAGTACCATAAGCAGGTAACAAGCCAAAGCAATGGCATTTCACTGGAGATGAAGACGCCTATAAACCATCTTAATTTGTCCAAAATCTGCTCATATGTACAAGGCTCCTCCTGTTGCAGTTGTGTGTTTAAAGTTTGTACTTATGACTGCTCAGCTAAACTTTTGTTGTTTTTCTCACTACAGATTTAAAGACTGTTTTCCTGTATTTTAAAAGTGAAGTACATTTCTGTTTGACTTCCAGCTACTTCATGGCCTGCTGCCAGAGTTTCTTGATATTTGTTTTTCTTCTAACTGCTTGTTATTGTTAAACTTTTTCTTGAATGTATGTAGAATTTATTTGCATTCATTTGAAATTCAAATAGGCATGATAAGGACTCTGTCATAGTTGTGAGTGATGAGTCATCATTAGCTTAACTCATAAACACAAAGAAAAATTAAAAATTTTCAGAATAAGGTCCAGCCCATCTCTTAAGATCTTTAGCTAAGGATGAGACAAGTCCTAGAGAGTACTTTTGCCTGAAAAAGGGCTTATTTGCTCCTGAGATCTCTCTGTAATAGAGTTAAGATGGAGAATGCTCTTTGAAGGCCACAGCTGCTGTCTCCTTGACTCTGCTGTCTGAATGTGCTGGAGCAGGATTAGACCTGAACTCACATGCTCCTATATATGTCTGTAGCACTCTTCAAATAGTTATTTAAAACAGATTTAAAATAATGCCTGAAATGGTACTTATGTTTGAATATTAGCATAAGTAACACTGCAATCAAAACAAGGGAGATTAACATTGCAGGGATGAGTTGTCTGTCACAGAGGTGTCTAAGCAGTCCATTAACACCATACTTTGTGTTTTGTGACTTTGCTGCAGAGTATTATGCAATCTAAAAGAAAAGTGCATACGAGAGAAACCATCCTTGTTAAATGTATTCCATCTTATTTTAATTTTCCACTTCAAATCACAATTAATATGTATTATTCACACCTTTTCATTTCTGTGGTTGTAGTATATTAAAGTAGAGCAGATGCTTTGTGCAGGCTGACCGAGGCACAGAAACGGACTATTGTTATTCATGTTTTCCAGCTCTTCACTGTGAGCAAGAACAGAATAACAGAAGGGGACTCTCAGCTACTGAGAGCAAAGTAAGTTACCAATTTTAGGAGATGTTCACAGAGAGGATTTAACCACTTATTTTTGCAGTTACCACATGCATCATATCAGACTGCTCATTCTGGGCAGTGGGAAGAGGAGACAGTGGATTCAGATGGTAAGCCCCTAAGGAAAGGAAGCTCCACTTCTAGATTATTTATGCTAGAGATCTCCGGGTTAGTTACTGGTGTTCTACCTGTAACTGCACTGGTATCAAAACAAGGCCTGGGATGGGTGTGGGCCTAATTTGCACCCAAAAAACCCCTTTGTAATGGAACTCATTTGGGATAGAGTTCATAACTTTAACTTATCTTACTAATGTAAAAGTCATTAGGAACTTAAATAAATACGAGGTAACTTCTTAAACCAAGAATTATATGAACTATAATTTTTTGGTTGAGAAAAGAATCAGCATCACTTTTGTCTGAAACTGCTCTCTGGTTTTGTAGGCTAGTCCATGCCCCAGCCCAGCATCTGGGGAAAGGCAAAGCTTGGAAAAAGAATTCACTTAAACAAAATCAGCCTGTAGTCTTGGTTAGAGTTAGCTCTAGAATGAATTAATTCATGTGAAGTGTATATATATATATATATATACACACATATATATATGATGCATTCAGACAGTTAAAGTCCACAGAATCTACCTGCACAGAGTAAAGCACATTTAAAGCTGGGCAGCATTACTCACAGATTCATAGAAACACAATAAAACCATTGCTCCAATAAACCATGCACGAGGGCAAAAAAACCATTTCTCTAACAATGTTGGAGAAATATGAGAGGCTATTCAAGAAATACTGTAGGTCTACATAAAATACCAAACCCATTTAACACACAGCCTGAAAGTATTAGTACCTTTTTTTTTCTTTTCAGAATTGTACATAATGTAAAATATTACATTGAATCTGTGGTAGAAGTTGAAATATGTTACAGTAAAGGTAGAAAAACAGAAAACATGCAAAGGCTCCGTTCTTAATCTGTACTGCAAATTGAATGATGCAAACCAAAATTACCCCTAACTCTCTCTTAGCTCAATGAAGGTCATCTTATGGAATAGCTATATTAAATTGAAAATCATTATCATAAATCTTTGTTGTCAAAATGTACATATGGTCCACTGTGAAAATCAGATAAGTTACATTAAAATGTGTTGTGTGGACAATATATTATCTCCTTAGGTTTGAAAAAGTAATAGGCTTCTGTTATCTGTGATGTACAAGAATCATCTTTAAGAGACATAAATGTGGCTGAAAAGTCACAGAAGGGTTTTTCAGACATCTTTGGAAGGAATCTTGGAAGGAATCTTGGAAGGAATCTTGGAAGGAAGGAAGGAAGGAAGGAAGGAAGGAAGGAAGGAAGGAAGGAAGGAAGGAAGGAAGGTATCTCCCAGAAGTTAAGGTTTCAAGACAAACTGGAATAAAGTTATTTCAGGAAAAAAAACATGCAGATAGTGATATATTCCCATATGGTGGTGTTCTTTTGTTCACTTGTTTAACACTGCAGTGGTGCTCTTGGCTTCTCCAGTAATTTCTTTTGCTGTTCCATATACTATATATAGCTTGTGTCTCTCAATGATAAATGTCTTTTTGAAAGTACTCAAAATATTTCAACTGACAATTAATTGTAGAAGTCATCCTCACTTTCTAAAGCTCTGACTTTTACTGCTAGAAGAGAAATACAACTAGTTCTCATATCCCAGATGAAGATCTTGTAAATGTAGATGAAAAATAGCACCTTACTAATTAGTGCCTAATTCCTAATTAGTTCCTAATTCCTAGTGCCTTTTAGTTTAAACACCTGAGATTTTGTGATGCTCCTCCAACTGCTTTCCAGACCTTTCCAGACCTATGTTGAAGCAGTTTTTCAGTTTTCTTAGCTTACCTGTTGAGCTAACATCCCCTTTATCCCCTGGAAAGAGAAAGGTTACTCAGTGTGTGGTATGAATGTGAATGCCTCTCTGGACTGACTGAAATGAATGCAGACTGCTAGTCTGTGATTAGATTTCAAACTGCTTCTATAACAGAATACATTTTGATTTAAGAATATACTTAATGCCTTGTTGAACTGATTTAAGTGATACATGTGAACACATGTTAATCCTTCCTTGTTGTTTTTAAACGAGTATAAATTTTCAAAATAGAAAAATAAAAGAAATCTAGTCTCTTGGTCTATATTAAAATAAAATTCTTCATTGAATAAAACAGGAAAGCTGTTATTAATATTTTCCCAAGCACTGTGGCTCAGTGAAACCCAACCTAATGGTTTAATGCAACCCATAAGGCTTTCCATGAGCTCTTGAGCACATAACTCACTGCACCATCGCTGAATTCCCTATCCTACCAGCTTGATCTCATTATTTTGGACAGCACTGAGATTTCTCAGTCATTCCTGATGCTTCATAACATTAACACTATCATTTTTTGATGAGAAACATCTTGCAAAATACTTATTTTTATTTGCCTGCTGGTGTATTGCTGCTTGAAATTGCACCATATAACTAATTATAGCCTTAACAGAAGTAATTTTAAGCAGAGCAGTATAAAAAACACCCTCATGCCATCTTTAAACTTTGCACCTAGCCTATTAATAAAAGAACAATAGACCTGGAGTCTGGGTATTGTAACACTGCTATTTTTAGCTCATGCTTAGCTCTGGTGTCCTCTGTGTATGTTTGTACAGCATGTTATACAGTGAGGTCCTGGCCTGCCTTTAGGACTCAAGTGCAATGCAAATAAATGCACACAGAGTGTCTGTACAGGTAGTGTTAAGTCTGTCCCTTCCACTGGTCAAAGAAATTATCCTGAGGCTTGCAGAGTAAACCCACTCCAACAATCTCTGTGTCATATTTGCACCACACTCGTGGCTCTGCAAGTGGAGTGCACAGTGAAAGGAGAATACACTCATTAGTGCCTAATGCTTTGTTCAAGGTTATACACAGGATATAGAAGTTTAATGAGAACTTAATGGGACTCCTACTACTACTGATTAGGTGTATCTATCATTTTTGAGGATGCGAGTAAAACTGCTTAACACTGTAAAGTTAAGGAAAAATGAATGCCCAGTATGTCACACCCTTCTGCCATTAATCACGTTCATTAGCTGCATTTCAGTGACAAGATTCTGACCCATTACCAGTGCAGTACTGGGAGGACCACTACCAGCAGCCTGCTGATTTGAACAGTGATTTATCACATTAACTGCTATGACTGTTTTTGTTCTTTTTGTCATATATGGCTTGTAGATTAACCTAACTATGATAAAAGAGAGAGTCCAGGACTTCACTGTAAATTTATCACCCATGGTGCCTTGCTGAATGCCTAGGTCCAGAGGGAGAGAGGCAGAGAGGCTGAGATGACAGCTGGGGGCAGAAGCAACGCCTTGCTGCTTTCTTCCAGAGAGCCTGGGTAAGGTGGTTGCCCCAGCAGAAGCTCTAAATCTGTAGGAGCCTGCCAGCTACTACATCCCCAAATGGAATTTTGTCAAATCCTGATTTTTTTAGTCTCTTTTTATTACTTAGATGTTATCTTTTACCTCAGGGTGCACCCAGGAAGACAAGACCAGTTATCCCTGCATTTACAATGGACTTTGCAAATGTAGGAATGGTATTTTTCATCTGCTTTGAATTAAGTAGATCTTGTCCAGAATATTTTCAACATTTTTCCTGGTCATGGGGAACTCTGTCTCTAGTAAGGAAAATAACACATTAATGCTTGGGAGTTTTGAAGTAGGAGAAATAATTCCAGAACATTGCTACTTTGACAAAACTTGCAAAGTGCTTGTTCTGGTGGAAGAGGAGCACTGACTTGTGAACGCTCTGCAGGAAATATCTCCTAAACGACACCTGATCTTTCTCAGTTTTACCCTGTGTTGACACATTGATTACGACCATCAAATGGCCTATTTTCTTTTACTTCTTTTCCACTGTGCAATAATGTATTTTTAGTTTTCGATTTTTTTTATTATTAGAGAGGGAAACCCCTCTAAATGTATATGCTTCACACGAATATAGAGAAACATTCTAACTGTAGCTAATGAGGTTAATATATTTTAAACTAAATTATGAGTACAAAAGGACTTTAAATATTGGTAGAGAAAAAAGAGGGAAAAAAAAAAAGAAATGAAAATGTAACCCATTTTGTTCTTGCTCAAAATGCACTTATAGGATTTCTGTTGCTCTATTGTGTGACTCCTCCATAAGTCTTACAGATTTAAGTCTGGGAAGGTTTGTTTACAGAGGAAAAGAGTGCTTGAATATTAAATCTAAAAGATGTTTCATGTTCGATTGTAACTCATTCATTCCTAGCTCATATATAAATTTTTAGTCACTTGCTGAAGGCAGTTGCATAATTGTTCCTAGATTTTATTGAATTAAATTAGCAAACTATGTAATTTTATATAATTGACATGGATTTGCATGAAACATGATTCTTATGCTGAAAATTCTATGAATCACTGTAACTGCTAGATTAAGGCAGATTAATTAATCACAATCTACATTCTTAACAGTAAGTATAAAAGAATGAATGATGACCTCATTATATTACAGAATTAATATTTATTTTTTATTAATGTCTTACTAGCTTCATTTGGCTCCAGTATTTGGTGTGGACCAGAGGCAAGCTTTCTATAACAAGCTGTTTGAGTGATATCTTGCAGATATTTTCCCTTCTTACTGATGCAGAAGTATTGCTAAAGAGACAGATTATAAGAGGCAACCTTGACCTTATTTATCCTAATAGCTGTCCTACCATAAAAGTTTTTAAAAGTTGTTGATCTTATCTCTTAGAATTTCAGGGAAATTGTTTCTGTGGAGTGGGGATAATTATGGTTACCTAAGTGCTCTCTTTTTAAAGAGATTTTCCAGTTTCACTAATTGTCTTAAGTGAAAACTATGTGAACCTGCTTTTTTCCTTGATATTCTATATTGCCTAAAAGTCGTTTTTAAAGTTTGATCAAATTCCTTTAAGCACTTTTAAGGGTGAACATGATGAAGCAATTAAAGCCTTTCATAATATGTATGAATACAAATATACTTAATATTTCTATGTGATTCCACTTTCAGAAAAGCTCTATAGTTACAAGATTATGGAAGGCTACAGAAACTTTTAAACCACAGGGAGGATTTGTGCTCATATAACTGTATTTTTATGCTTGGATTTTTTATCTTTAAGGAAGAGAAGTCATTAATCTTTAGCTTTGGATCACCCACTGTCTGTTGAATTTTGTTTCTCTGCTTGTTTTCTGTGTCCCCATAATTAGATCACATACATTTAGATTTTGTTAGTTTTCATATGCAGCCTGGAGGACATACTCATTTCTAACCTAATCAGATGCCTACATTAACTTTCCCTTTCCTCAGGTGCTTCGGGCAGCCCTGACTACTTGGGCATGGAGGATTTGAGCATTGCGTGCTGCAGAAATGGTGCCTGCCATCTGAAAGCCTTTGCTTCAGGTTCAATTCTGCCTTCTCAGACACCCTGGCAGGCTAAGTGTCTCCTTTCCAAGAGCCTCAGCCTCACAAGCACTTTACTATAGTGGTTCTTACTGAGTGCTTTCTCTCATGCTTTTAAAGGCTTAAAATATCCTTATGCTTTTTTTTTTTTCCTTTTTAAAATTTTTTTTCAAATTTTTTTTCTTTCTTTTCATTTTTATTTTTGAGTGGTTTCAGTTTCCTCTCTTATAAGTGACTTTTGAGTCTCGGAGCTGTCCTGCAGTTTTGCTACCTTCAGAATTAAAACGGGATTCCTCTGCCAGTAAAGCACATCTCCCTCCTTCTTTTGTGCTTGAACTACTTGCCTTTGGGCTTCTTGACCTACCTGTCAAGCTTTTAAATAGATATACACACATCAAAAGTTAATCCTTAGCAAGTTTAGCTGTTTGTGTTTTAAAGAGATGGGGACACCTCCAGCAGAAATTTAATCTTGCTGCAGCAGTAGCCAACAGACTCCTGAACAAATGGCAGCTACATTTGTCATGCTTGAAAGTACCCTTCCTCTTGATGCACAGCATGCTCTCTCACACTCTCAGAAGCACAAGGTGTGGTTTGGATGCAGCTGTCACAGCGTGATTTGCTTCAGGCTTTTTGCCTCAAGCTTTACTTCTGTGTTGATACGCCCATAACCTCTGTGGTTTCAAAGCCCTGGCTGTACTCCCTGGCTTCTTTCTCCTGCTCCTGGGGAAAACGCTGCTGCTCAGGTGCCCTACCTATGGGCAAAGTTATCTGGACTTACCATTCTCTTATTCTTACGCTTGCACTTATGCTAATCCTTATTTTTCTATTAGTGGACTATATTTTCTTATAACTCATAACCATCCAGGTTTAGTGATCCTATCTTGTCTCGATCTGAGGACGTAATGCATTTCAAAAGTGCTCAGTGAAACAAAAACTTCCAGAACGTCAACTCTTTGGAACATAAATGGGCCTCTGTGCTGCTGTGATCATAAAGGACTTTTAAATTACTAATATTTTCTTGTTGGTAGGCAAGACAAAGACAAAATATCCAGGGCACAGAAGATCTGAATGGACATCTGGAAGAGACAAACTTACCCCATGCTAGAGAGAACTTAAGAAAATTGTATTTCCAACTTTGGTGTATCACTTGGGAGTCTGGAGTTGGATGGAATGACTCCAAGTCACAGGCTGCCAAAATTTTAAGAGGGCTCTTTAAAAGCATGAGATTGCAATCTACTAAAACAGGCTCCAAGGTTGGATATGTAAAATTAGATGGATAGACCTTGACATCATTTGATTAAAACATATTTAACATTAATTTTTAGATGAGTGTGTTAGAGTATCCTATCTGTAATGTTTGGGCCTTAATGGCTTTTATGGCTTTAAAAAGGCTTAATAGCTTCCATTAGGCTTTCATTAGCAGTGCCGGAGAAAACAGGAAGATGCACATGCAGAAAGGCAGTGATTTGTTTTGTAATTTTGTACTGTTGTGGATGAAAGTGTTTGTAAATGCTGCTCATGGAATTGTGTGGCTGTTAAAGTGCAGATTCTTCCTGATGTTCCTTGGTTCCCACAGAAATTTTAATATCTTTTAAAGATCATTTTGTAAGAGAATTTGTAAAATAAAGCAACTGGGTTCCCTGTCAGCCCTTGTCTTAACAGAAGTTCAGTGCTGTTCACATATGCTCTTCATAAGTTTGCCTGTATGCTCTATTTACTTTTGTGCTTTCTATTTTACTAGTTAGTCATGCACAGCAGGAGACCTGTAAATGTTTCTTGATGTACCTGCAGGGGAAGAATGGGGTATATAATACACACGAAATTGTTTCCACAATTAAAAAAAATACCCAAACCCCTTTATTTCACACGACTCATATGATAGTATATTTGTATGAAAATGAACACTAAATTTTAATTTGATAATTGTGACAACTATTCTCTAGGAAATAAAGACAAGGAAGATAAACTAGAATTTCAAACCATACCTATAAAGCTGGGTTCTTTTCATGCCACTGTTTTCTGTGCCCATAACCAGAGAAAACTCTATGTGCATTCTGTCCTGTTGCCATAGGATCTGCTTTTGACCGTTGTGGAAGGCCAGGAGTTTGGACCCTTTGAAGTCAATTTTGGTTACAGTTTACTTTGTAATTGGAAAGTAAAGTGTTAATGGGACTGGCAGACATTTGCATGGGAAACGTACAGTTTTCCATGCACAATACCCCAAAGATCTGGGAAAATGTCTTAATTATGTCTTACCTAACTTTTATGTAATCCTTAAGGCTTTCATAACAACTTCTGTTATGTTTTTAATGGCTCTCTTTCCTACCTAAATAGAAAAATCTTGTTCAAACTAAACCTAGTCTGTGCTACTGCATAGTAATTTTAACAGCTTTCTTGCTGCTGAAGAAATTACAGTCTTTTGACTTTTATTTTTTTCTCCTAGAGATCAGTGCAGCATTCATCTTAATATCTTATGGATACAGAAGAGTGTTCCAGTAGACAGCAGGACATCAATTACAGATGTGAAGCATGCTCGCAGGCATATGGGTCTTATGTTAGCAGCCTGTTCAAAGAATTAAGAAGTGAGGATCCAAGACAGCCCAGATGTTGCAAATTTCTATCTGTGGTCACTGCAGCATGAAATCTCATGTGAGTTTCACTTCTTGCAATCCTTCAAGGTGAGTTATATAACAGACCTCATAAATTATTATTATCAGGACAGGTTTAATGAGTGATTATGAGGAAAATTGAAGGATTAATTAACTTGAAATGTTCTCGTAGAGTAGCAAATAGTCCGATCTTATTATGTGTTAGGATGGTCTTGGCTACTATGGAAGTGGTCATCCTACTGCTGCAATGACCTAATTGGGTTTTTCAGTCCTCACTGAAGGAACAGAGTCACTAAAGCAGTTTATAAATCTTGGGCAAAAAACGGGCTTTATGCACTTTACTCTTAAATTTTAACTGTATTTTGCCTGAAGAGAGTTGTTAAAACTTATCTTCAGAATCCACGTGAATAACCTGAAGTTTTTCTTTCTGAACTGAAACAATTTAGGAGAACATTGAGTCCCTAATTCTCTAGTTCTAATTTAGAAATGTTAGCATTTTCATGGAAAACACTTTTCAAGGTCTGTGGAAGCATTTGAATATTATACATTAACATACCTCTTTCCCATCAACAACTTTCTTGGCTGGGAGCATAATTTTTTTCTTGCTTCTTATGAAGTCTGAAAACCATGATGGAACAGAATGGCTATGGATGATTAAAAATGGTGATCCTACTCATTCATACCATAAAGAGCATTTGTATTATAGGGCCAGTCACAAACGTCAAACAACTAAAATGAAAATTAGAGTTAAAACTGTATATTGTGTTTTTTAATTTGTCTCTATTGCAATGTAAGATTGAGAACAAAAAAGCCTGAAGGATCTAGTAGAAAATGTGTTTGGTTCATGGCTTATGAAGCATAAGAGAATGAAGAACTAGAAATTGAAGAGAGATTGCTCTTAATATCTTGCTGTTCACAGCTGTAGGAGTAACAGGCAGAACAGGTGTTCTTGCAGAGTAAAGCCATGGTGCTGTGGTTGATTTTTCTTGTTACAACAAATACACACCAGATACACAAGACTACTACATGCTGCAAAAAATATAAACATCAATATAATGGAAGAACCCTTTGAGGATTTTAACATATGCTTATAATTAAAATATACTTTTAGAGCCTATGATAACAACCTTTGCAATATTCCTTTGGACTAAGTATTAGATATGATACATTTCCATCTCCTCCTTGCCTTTATGGAAATGTGGAATGAAGAGAATATGAGGTACTTGGGTCTTAAGCTGTTTTAGTCTGTATTTCAGAGCAGAAGTAAATTTGTGCTGACAGTCAGTCCAATACTGTAACTCATTGTACGTACAAAATCAATAGAAATTGCTCTTCTCTACTCAAACCTAGACATTATTTGCAAAGCTAAGAGAAGTTTCCCCTACATAAAGAGAACATTTTGCTGGGTGAACTGTAACGAAGAAGAAGCAAATTCAAACAGCAAAGGAATGGGGAGACATGAAATGAAATGCATCTCCAGTTTTATGGACTTAAGAGAAGTGTAAATTCTTTGCAAGATTTTGAATAAAAATATTCCATTTTTAATTTTCAGAATTTTTGTTATTTTCTAAAATATATATAAATTGAAAAACTTTGGTTTTGTTAAACTAATTTTTCTGAGCTCAACATTGAGATACAAATGCTTCAGGCAGCCTGTACCTGTATAAGTTAAGAGAAAAAAAACTTTGTGAAGAAAAGTCTCCCAAGTACAGCAAGATTATTGTTCTGCAAGAACTTTCATATCTACAAAACTGCCTTTGCATACATGAACAGGGGTACTCTTACAACTGCTTGCAAATATCAGGGGCCGTGTGAGGAATAAATAGATTACTGAAATGTAGATTGGAATGTAATTCCACTTTTAAGTCTCAAATTCTATTGCTTTTGCTTGTAGGAAATAGTGCTTTTATCATCATAGTCCTGATTAAATAAACAAGACCTAGAATGAATTATGTTTAAAATTATGAAAACATTTGCTAATAATTATTTATATTTCAGCAGTTCATTAAAGAAGTCTGTAATAATTTGTTGCTCAGGAACTTTATGTTTTTACTACCAGCATATTTAGCTCTACATATTTAATAGCTGAATTTGCTTGTGTTAAAATCATGCTTGGAGAAAGTAAACCTGTGCTCTTGAAGAGTTATGCTTAATGACATATTTGCTATTTGTCAGTTTTGATAATTGGAAAATTATCGTTGTTTCTTTCATCTGAATTTTTGCCACTAAATAAGTCTTCTACTTATTCAAATATATTTTGCATTAATTGCTTGTTGTAAAGATGATGAATAAAGTGAAGGTGATGCAATTATTTTTTGAAGAAAAAGCAACAAAAAAGAAGGTTAAATTAATTTGATTATTTAATATTTAATATCTGAGATGTCCATATTTCTACAGAAATTTTAACTCACAGACGCATAGAATAGTCTTACTTGAAAGGAACCTTGAAAGATCATCTACTTCAACCCTTAAATACAGCTATTTCCAGTAGATTGCAAAATTAGAATTGTAATTAAAAGTCTGTCTTTTAAAAACATTTTACTTAAAAGTGGATTTTATGTGAAGTAATGTGTTTTCTTTTCTACTATCAAAGAAGTGTATGAAAGAAGAAAATTACACAAAAATTAGTAAATATATGCACCAAACTTGGACAGAACTTCTGCTATGGAATGTATGGTTAAACAAAATGCACAGGATAAAAAGACTTTACATTCACTTTGTGAAGAGATTTTTCAGCCAGAACTGATGATGACTGAATGTTTGTTTGATGGAGAACTGTTGTCACTTGGTTCCACTGTCCTTCTGTAAGTGAAAGCAGCTCCAATCCAGGAAGGGGGTCTCTAACCTTTGCTCTGAAGAGGACTGAGAACACCATTTGAGCAATGCCTACAACAAAATTTTCCATCCAGATTAGCATAGAGTTGAGACATTTTCAAGTTCTTGACTTGAGTACTTCTAGTCAGGCCTTGAGTACAAAAAGCAGAGGAAAGAAAATTTCAGTATTCAGACCTGGACTAAGCAAAGTGTTTTTTATAAAAATCTTTCTCCTGAATTTTTTTCTTTTAACCTTCTGAAGTCTTACAGTGTAATGAAATCCATATTCTGCTATGGTAAATATTGAAATCAGATGCTGATTCTACTATAAAACATGTTGATATGAAAATGCATAAGATTATGTGGTAATATTTCTAAAGGTTGCTATCAAAACAGCAACACGTGGACTTCTGGAAAGCTTAATTAACCTTTGGTGTTAAAGTTGCTACTTAGTTCATCCACACTGAGGAGATTATCTGGCAAAGAGGCTGGAAAGCTGATGATTTGAGCAGAGGCATGCAATTATTCTCACTGGTAGGTTATGTGCTGATGGGATCCAATTATATGCCAACCAAGCCTCTTTGAATCATCAAAGAAGAAATGTTAAAAATTCCCTTGGCTCCAAAGCATGATCTCTGCTGCCATATGTCAGAGCTGTTCTCTGACTAATGCAGGTCCCTGGAAGAAAAGTCTTTCTGATCCTTGCAATATCACCTCTCAGAGCATCCTAAGGGATTAAGTGAAAGTACAGGCCACTTCTCTGGAGTGCATGTATTAGTATGCTTGTTACTGTGACATTATTCCAGTAGCCTGTTTTATTTAAAGATTACCAGACTGTAGGGATGGGATAATCTAGTGTTAGCTAATGACATTGAAATGATGTTTGATACAAGTCAAGGTTAGGTGGAAGAGAACAGGAGTTAAATATCCAACACACATGAGAGAAAGATGACGGTTTTTAAATATGCAGGGGAAAAAACTGAGTTTAATCTGCTGATTCCAAAATGCAAGCTAGGAACCTTTCTTTTTGCTTCAATGTCTACTGCCTGTCAGCTGTATGACTGCTGTGAACTAGTGGATGAGTGCTCAGTCACATTAGTTCCATTGCGTGCATCTTTAGAAGAGGACCTGAGTCTGGAAGACTCACATTATTTTAAGTTTTGACATTTCTTCAAGAATAAATGGTGGCTGTTCTTTATTTATTCAGGGATATTTAACCTTCTCTTTCTGGGGTAACAGTCTCTTGCTGTTTCTGATTTTTACTGAGTTGATAGGATCAAGGCAGGAAAAGTGCAGGCAATTCCCGTGTTGGCAAATGAAGAGCCATTGCCTCTTCAGGAATTTTTTCCATGTCTGGGAAGGTAACGTACCATTTCTGCAGGCAACATTTGCATAATTTTTTCCTTGTATTTCACATAAATATATGTCTACTGTTGTCTGTCAATACATTAATAACTGTAAGAACAGGAAGATGAGACTAATGGCTTGGATGCTGAATCAAACAGCCTCAGGTCCTTTTGTGGTAGGGTGACTTCCTTCTCACTCCCATAACCTATCCTGTGGCAAGTGCTGCCATGAGCTGTTATGCACAGAATTAGATATTCACAGTGATTTAAAGGGGTAGGATCTGACCTTCATTAGGTCTTGTTCCATAGTGTGCTTCATTATTAAAAACGTATTATTATAAATCAGTACAACATAGATGAAGTTCTAGAATGTTAGCATTAATAAAACCAATATATATATATATATATATATATAGCTTTTTAAGGTAAAAACAGTTTGCTAGGTTGGACAAAAATCTGTTCTACTTCCTATCAGGAAATGGCTGTCAGGTCCAGTCAGCTGATAAAATTCACTGACTCTTGATATATAAGAAGTGTGTTTCCTTGGTTTTATTCTCATATTTAAGATTGCAAATTTATGTTTAAGATGTTAATAGCAAAAATTGTTAGATTTTATTCTTATAGCATTTTTATATTTTAATCTTATAGAATTTTATTTTTATAGCATTTTTAAAATTCCTGGGTAGGACTTACTTGAAGACCTGCACCACAAAACACAACATCCACTCTATATGTTACAGTTTTGGCCCAGTTATGTATCTGTATACATATATGCCTTTATTGTGTACTACATTTATTTTTTCCTGATTGTATAAGCATTTAGAAGAATGAAGCATAATGAATATATCAAGGGGGTGAGCAATTTCAGGCTTTACTTTGAAGAGATCTGAAAGGAGTATTAGCAAGGCACATGTAGAAGTTTGAATTGAGTCGAACTTTCATTAAGATGCTTCTACTTTTTTTTCTCGTTGAAGACTTTGGGTACCGTCCAGATTTGCTGTTCTTATTTAAATGTCCTTAGATAAAATCTGAATCTCTGTTTGGGGAACAAATAGGAAATGTGGCTGTCTGGATATAGACCCTGTGGAAACCTGTTTTCCTTGCTTGTGACAGTGAAGAGAGATAGAAATACTTCCTGAGTGAATTTGAACTACACTGGAATATAAGTATTTTCTCATACTCTTTTTAATAAAAAATATTATAAAAACATTAATATAGATAACTGTGAACTTTATAGACCTGTGATGTAGACTGAAATGGAAAAAGTCACCTTAATTCTGTATGTTCAATGCAAATTTGAATGGAACTCAAAACGGCTTAATTAATTCTTCTTCTAACCCTCTTGATTTAATTAGCATTAGAACATGCATTAATTCATCTAAATATTGTTTACATGTGTATTGTAAACTTGGCAGTTTTAATACATCTGCATATCACCTGTAACATATAAAATAATAGAAGGCCATCAGAAAACTTGTGATTAAAATGCTTATATTTCACTGATTAATAATATGAAAAGCCAAAATGGAAATTCAATTCATGCTTAAACCCCCAAAATTATGGAAATAACATCTGTTATTTTGCAATCTTGTTTGTGCAGGCAACATGTTTTAATACAATTCTGATTTAATAAAAATAGATTTTTTTAATACAGATCTAAACTGCAGGTTCATCTGTTTATAACAACATCACTTTTGCTGCAAGAGTGTAGCGATAAAAAACAGTATAATCAGCTTTTCAGTGTTTTAGACAATCACAGAAATTATGCATTGAAATGCAACGGTGTAATTTTTGTATGCTTTTATTCCTCCAGAGTTTGAGGGACCTCAGAAGGTGCCATTAAGAAGTCAGATCCTATCAGGAGTTAACCACATGATGGTTGTTGAGGAATTACAGAGCAACCCCAGTGACTGGAGTATTGCAGTGCATTAACTGTTAAACAAGTGATAAATGTTCATCTGCTCCATCTGTTTCCCCACATGTTCATGTAGTAGGCCTTGGGATCCTCATCTTGGTGATTTCCTAGGTGCTAAAATAATATAAACAAATTATATAATGGAAAAAAAAAGATGCTGCTAAAATTCTGTACCTTAAAAATTGATCTTTTTTGACTAGCTATGTTCTTGAAATACTCTTCAGACTGCTGCTGAGAATCAGGGAGGTCATATTGGCTCCAGCTCCCCCAAATATTTGTCCTACTCCTCTCATAGTTTCCTAAGGTGTTTAAATAATCACTCATCAGTTCCACACTGATCAGCTCAGTGTTTTTAACCTGTTAGCAGTGCATATTTCTGTCTTTAAATGTAAACTAGCCATTAATAATATCTCTTTAGCTGTTTCTCTAGCAGATCAGTTGTCTCTGCAATAGCAGCTGAACCCCCCAAGTATGGAACCTCTCCTAGGCACTGCCTGCAAAAGAGACGCAAAACCAATTTTCTTCTGTCAGAGTCCTAATTTTGTAACATGTTAGCAGCAGTACTATAGGAAGGTGAACTTCTCTGATCACTCCATGTGGATTAAAGCAAAATCCCGTTTGCCTCATCAATTTGAATAAAGAGTTTTTACAAACATGCAGCCCATTACTCAGTTAAAATGCTTCCTCCATGTTTTGATTTCATTATGAGATTAAAAAAACTTAAAACCATTCTTGTTGAATCCAAGTTTTCCTCCAGGCAATCCTTGTCTATCATTAATCACAATTAGTGTGTTCTTGTTTACTCAATGGCAGTTTAAAATAAACTAGCATTTAAAAATAAACTGTCACATAATTCCTGCTCCAAAGTAAGAATAACAAAGGTAAAATAATGAACCTGTTTCATCCCAGGTCCAGCCAGAGGAGATAATTTTCTTTCAGACCAGCAAAGGCAGGTGGAAGGCCAAGGAGACTTCTGCTTTTCGGATGGTATTTGTAGTGGAGTGTCTCACACACCATACAATCCCTTCATGAATCTTTGTTGTACAACAAAACTCTAAGAGTGCACATGGAACTGAACTTGGAAATGAAGTGTATAGAGGAAAAGAAATCATATTCAAAACCTTCTAAATGTATCTTAGGTACCTGCATACCTAAACTTCTCTAGACTGAGAACTTAATGAACTCCTTTTAGTTTGAACTTGTAGAAAAATTTAAAAATGGACTTCTTTTGCTTAATTCACCACAGCCATGCCTAGATGGGACCTGACAGTACTTCAAAGACTCCAGTGCCACAGTAAGACTGTGTGAATGATGACCCAGAGTAGATGTGGCTTCTAAGGTCTATTTAAGAAGTGAGATGAGAGTTTTACACACTTCTTGCTCCCTTGTTGTCTCAGAGCTCTCATCATTAGATCTTTCCATCCCTTTTTGTCAGGGAAGTCACTGGCAGTCTGGGAGTTCTGGTCAGAAAGCTGGGTTGGTTCCTACTGTGCTGTTGCTCATCACAACCCAGCCTGGTTTTTGGGAGCCAAGGGCTCTGGGCATCCCCAGCGTTTTTCTCCATGCAACTCTGGCCTCCAGGAAGTTTGCCCACTGCTAGGACACTTCCTTCAGTCAAGATTTTCACTTTCTTTTCAATCCCTAAAGTCCTCTGTTTTCCCAACCTGAATATTGTGTGTGGGGAAGCATAGTCTATGATTAGCTTCCTAATTTTTAATTTTGATTCCTTGTCTCTTTATCAACTAGAGGATTTGGTATGTGCTACTTCGGTTCACTACAGGTTTTATGAAAGGTAATGAGGGAGTAACAGATTTCTGCATGAATACTCAGTCTGAGACATCACGTCACACCCACCTCCAGTTATTTGCCACCTGTTTGCATTCACAACCTGAGCTACTTTTTTCCCTACCTGCATAATCTCTATCTCTACACTTGGGTGACATGTAACATGAGAGTAGCATCAGCAGAAATTAACTCCCAAGAGAACTGACCTTTCAGTACCAATCCAGGACTCTAATCACCTATCCATGTGGTTTGCTTTGGACTTGGGTCTCTTGACTATCCCCAGATCCTAATAGTCTTGTCTTGTAGCACATTCTAAAGATAATCAGCTAAACTCCCACCAGATCTTCCTTACTGCTTGTTTCCTGTTTTTCTCCACATTCAAGTACCTTTTATTGATTTCTCCTACAGGCAACATCATTGTTAATCCATTATAGCTTAAGCCTGGAGACTTCTGCTGAATTTTTTAGCAGTATTACATGGTTCCAGTGGGGCTCCCCTGCCCCTCTGCAACTCAGTTCCACATTTGCCAAATTCGTATAATACTCTTTTCTGTTAAGCAGTGTGCATAGATGAGGGAATTATAAAGAATGGAAAACATAAGTATACTTTGGGGTTTCTTTTTGAGCTTTATTGCAATATTTTGAAGAATACTGAGCATATTTTATTGTTAGCCTTTTGGAGAGAGTAGCTGCAAACAATGTTACCAAGTAAACACGTGAAGAAGTGCATGCTTTCTTCAGTGATGGTTTATAAAGCATCTTGAAATGCTCAGATCCTCTCTTCCAGCTCCCCAGATATCTTTGTATCTTCACTGTGTTCCAAATACCATCTGCTGCTGCTTATGTGCCTCATCACTGAAATGTAAACTGAAATTCCTCCACACTGGCATAACAAGTACACACTGAAGAAATATCTTATTCTATTGGAGAAAAATAAAACCAGAACCACACTACCATAGCAGTTATGGGATGTTAAATATTCATGGTGACCTGTGAGGTCCTAGAGGTTATTTTCTCATCTTTGTAATGCAATAAACACAGTCCCCATTTTTTTTGCTTTGGCTTAATTCACTGTTATGGCTTCCACAAACTGAGTGGAATAATCCTTAACAGGGGAAATTCAGTGTAATGAACCCATTAACTCTGTTTTTGCTAAAGATTAAATACGGTTTCTCTCATGGCCAGGCAGCAGGCTTTACTTGTGGAAAATTTCTGCATTCTCATGCTGCTGAGAACTTCCACCATGCAGCTGACCAGAGGACCAAACAATTCTCTTTTAGGCTCCAGGCACTTTAAAGCTATGGGGTTCATGAAGCTCAAAATGCACAAAGTGCATTTCGATGTCAGGCTGACTCTAAGTGGAAGATTTCAGTTAGTTCAGCAAACACTTTGATTATAGTTCAGTGTTCTGATTTTGAATAAAAGGGCCTAGAAAAGATCTTTTGGTGCTTGGGAAATGGCAATTGTGAAACCAACTGCTCTGTGAATCAGCATTGCCTAAGTGGAGCTCGGATCTGAAGATGGGTGTCTTCTGTTGAAAGAGCATAATTTCTATGACCAGTTGAGCTAGCTAGAATAGGGAAAGTTGTCCATGACTGTGCTGGATTACTTCTGTCATGCCTCAGGTGCTGGAACTTGTTTCTGGAACTGGCCCAGCATATGTCAAGGAGCTTATTTACTCACTGGTGGCATGGAACGTTTAAAATGAGGCTTACAAATTTAGAAAAGGAAAATACTAAGTATTAATTAAAAATTAAATACGTGTAGGAAAGTGGGATTTTCTTTTCTTGTGTCCTCTTCTTGGGTTCTTGTTTATCACCTTTAAATTTTTCTCTGAAATTTTAAAAGATAAAACTAAGTTTTTAATTGTAGCTGGAATGTTCTGGTATTTTAAAACTCTGTATGTAAACACTTGAATAAGAACAGCAAGTGAAAAACATCAGTGGTGAAATGCTTAGCCAATAATACTCCAGGTTCTTCTTATTTATGGATCTAATGGCTTTTGTTTGAATGAAGAATGTGGGACATTTATAAGTTGATCTAAAAAGTGGCAGCATTTCCCTTTTTGCTTATTCATCTGTAGAAGTGTTTTAACCCAGTTTCACTGAGCATGTCCTAAAACTTTTGACTAAGCTGCATTTAGTAGATTGGATTTGGGGTAGTACCCTCACATACCTAAGAAATGTTAAACTGATAAAATAATGCCAAGTCTTCTTATTTTATTTCCTATATCTTAATGTGAAATCAGCACAATAATGAGATAATTTGAAAATTTAATAGAACTTTCGTCCTTGAATTAATACAGTCAGATCAGAATGACAGCTCTGAGTCAGGAGATGAAATATAAAAGCGATGTAGTGTAAACTACACGGAGTCACTGTGTAATAGCAATTTGCAGTGTTCTTGCAATAGGGACTGTCTGATAATTACACATTGCCTAGGGAGAATTCATCAGCTTGAAGTAACAAATAATAAAGCACATTATCATGATAAGCACATGAATTAAGTCAGAATCTCAAAAAGTACAGAAGTTCAGTAATTCTTGAGGAAACTCAATCTGCATTAGTAATTTCACCAAAATGAGGGCATGTAATAGGTCTCTTATTGCAGAGTAATGGAATTGTCTTTAATAAAAAATAGAGATTTGATTGTAGAGTGAGATGGCAGACTTTCATTGTTTTGGCTGTAATAAAGACAGATGCATGACATTATGTATTTAAAATTATCATTTTTACTCACTAAAACAATACACATTATATATGATTTACATAGCAGCAGACTGATAGATTGCTGGGAAGACATAAAGAATGTCAGTTTACATTAACACAATAGCATTACTTTAAATGGCCCCTGCCAATGTAAATGAGATAATATTCCTGGCTCTCAATCTGCTGTATTTAATCTGAGAAAGATCCATTTATTCTTTTACATGCATTAGCACAATTTCCACTATAGTCAGTGGGTCAAATTGCTCTTAAACACAGTTGCCCAACACCATCTATTTCAGTATAGTGACAGCAGAATTTAGCCTGCTGGCTCTCTGATGAAGTGACTTTCCTGCCATTTGCAGGCCAGACAGGCTGGCATGTCCATTAGACTCGTGGCCGTTACAGTTGTACAGTGCTCCATAATTCTTTTGATCAATTAAGAAACAAAAGTTCCCCTGAAATTTAATTCTCTGTACCTTTATAGGTTTTTTTTTTTAGTATAATGAATCCTGAGTAGTGTAATTATCTTTAGAAGAGGTACTGAATAAAGCTACCAATTGAAAATATTGACCAAAGTATAGATTTGTGGCTAAAATGTAGCTTGTGAAAGAATTATTCTATCTATCTACCTATCTCCCTTGGTATCTTATGAAAATGCTGTTTGTCCCTTAGCAGTGTATATTATTATTTTCTTTAAACTACTTATTAGTTAAAAAAAGACATTACCATTACAAAACATTAAATAAAAGGGTCTTATATTACAAAAAGCTACAAAACCTGCCATAAGAATGGAGATAAATGTGCATACACTTCCAATCAATTATTACTATCAACAGTTGGCTAAAATATAGGCCTTGGTAAAATATAATTAAACTTATAAAGATTCTAAAACTATAATATTGGAATTTCCCTTCTGATCAGACTTTAAAAATGACTTTTTTAGTCTAAGAAAATTTTATTTTTAAGGCATAGTAGTTTTTGATCAGTGTGTATCGATTTAAAGAGTGGAGTAGTTAAAGGGAAGAAAGGTTACTCTGTGGTTACTGCACAGACTTCTGAATTGCTCTTCCTGGATTGCAGTTCTGCTTATGCTATCTATTTGTCACAGCATCTAGAGAAGTCCTGGATTAATTTGATAATCATATCTGTAAGTAAGTAATGTAGATCTTTATTTGTAAGGAAATCAGATGTCTTGGGAAAAGATACTGAAAAACAGATACTTTTTTTCCAAAGTACCTCAGGCACTAACTTCATCCTTAGAAGCCTAAATATCTCTAAAACACAGTTCTGAGAAATCAGGCCCCATTAAATTTAAATGATGTGCAGGCTATATGTGCACTGGTAGTGCTCTCCTGGTATGGAAATAGCAATATTCTAATGCAGCTAACTGCTCCAAGAGGAAATTCAGTAGGAACTATAAAGTGATGCATATTAAGTCAGCATCAGTACATTAAATTACCCTCTGAGTGAAACAAGTTAAATTGGTCAAATTTCAGGTATACTGATCAAGCAGCATTACTTCTGGGAACTCTGCTGATGTAGCATGTCAGTCACACTTAATAAGCCTTAGTACCCTGCAGTAACTTAACTATCAATAGAAACTAAATCAGACGACCTGTCCTTAGTTCCTAAATGACTTGTGAAGCGAGACTTAATCTCTGAAGCCATGCAGAAACCTTTGGAAGGCTACATTTTTGTTCCTAAACCCTTGCTTGCAAATATTCTCTGTTCAAAGTTATGAGGGAGTTTTCAGAAAAGGCCCTTTCTAAACCTATGACTTGTGCATTATAGTTGTAACATTAAGGTTGGAGATGCTGTGGTCCAGGTGCCTTTATACTTCTAAGGACAGAGGTCCAAGACCTCTCAGTTGAGAATTAAGAACTAATTTGGAGCACAAGTCTCTCATTTTAGCTCATTCATAGACTTTTGGGTAGAAGGTGGGCAGCACCTTATCAAGGCATGAAGGTGTGGTTTGCTTAGTTTGTCTTGCTCTTCTTCTTGAAGGTCTCTTAGTTAAAAGTCCTTGAGAAGCTGAAATTTGCAGTGCACACAGAGTGCAGGTATCAGATTTATCTCAGAAATATTGCTGTAATTTAATAGTGAGGTATCCACAGAGACCAAGAAGAGAAAATTAACTTTGGTGCTTCACTGTCTTTTTCAACTAGGTATTACTTCACCAATTTACATGACAGTCTTAAAGGACAGAAAGGGTTTTTTTGGAAAAAAACAAATGGAATAAGCAGGAAGGTCTTGGTGTCCTGCCAAGGTGCAACTGCATGAAACCTTGCTTATAGAGTGCTTTGAATTCTTTAAAGAAAAGTGTAATAAAACTGCAGGTTGTTATGAAACATACAGAGACTTCCCCTCTGAAATTTTCCTCTTGCATTGTCCATGACAATTGCATCTTTTCCTACTTGGCTTCCATCCTCTGTTCTCTCTAATTCAATTACCTGTTGGCAAAACAGCTTTGCACACTGGAAAAACAGGGAATTATCAAGAACACAAACTGCTCATATGTCACAGAGAAGGTTTTACATATTTTTATGGTAATATTAAAAAATTTACCTCTTCATGGGAATATTTTTCTGACATTTGTAATTGACCTTGACATTCCATCACATTTTTGTGCATGTTCTACAAGAGTAGGGATATGCCTGTTTTTATCTGGTCTGTTGGTTTCTGAGATAGAAAAGGAAGATCCTGAATTCTCTTCTATGAGCAGCTCAGAGAATTTAGTACCTAGCTATAGCTGAGACACTGGGATGGTAGAAATGTTGCATTCTGATTACTTAAACTCAATTTATGGTATTTACACAGCTTCAGTTTTAAAGCAATTATTGTCTTTGTGTGCTCCTAAGTGAACTGAATTCAACTTGTTTTCCTTCCTGTCTTTATACTAGCATCATTCAGTCCTGGAGCCATGATGGGAAAAGTGCTTAATTTTCTTTAGAAAAATCTAAAGCACTTTGGCAGCTTGCTTCTTTGTGCTGCACTGCTGCATGCAGGTACTTATTCTAACCCCTACGGAGTGCATAGAAGTCATCTTCATGTTAAGATATGCCTGTAGCCAGCTGCTGCTCCATCTCCTGACATTGCTACACCACCCTTAACCTTCCTTTGGCAAGCTTTGCTGTCGAGGCTCGTGTGTGGGGTCTGCTCAGGACCCTTAGGCTCAGCTTTCTGCTGCAGGCACGGACACCTGAGAACTCCCTGGGAGCTCTGCCTGCACAAAGGGCTGCCAACCTCCCCCACCTCCACCAGTTCAGAACTTGGAGCATGGCCTGTTCACCTAAGCTGGGCATTTCAGCTCTGGAAAATTGGACTGCAAATTTCCTACAGATGCTGGAGAGCAGCACAGGCTTTACCCAATTTATTATGCAGTTTCACCTTCCTCTTGTTCTCTTGTCACTGAATTGCAGGTAAGTAAGATGATCGCAATTACTGAAAACTCTGTGTTTTATGCAGCATTAGATTTTTCTATAATGAGCCGTCATTATGATTTGGGATAAGCTTGTTTTGCTTGAATGGTTTATCAGAGGTTTGGTGTCTGTTAATTGTATTTTTTGTTGTTTGGCTGTGGGGTATTTTTTTCTTATCCTTTGTCAATTCTCATTCTCTGTTTTGTTTGGATTCCAAGAGAAAGACTTTTTTTTTTTTAATTTAATACTTTAATTAAACTACTCTACAGCCTCTTTCAAGCATATCACTGTTGGTATTAAATAATAGAAACAAATTGCCAGCTGCTGGACAAAAGTCAGGGGCTGTTTTTGAGGAACCTATGCAGCATTACTGATGCAAATTTGTAGCAATTTGCTGCAAATATACAGAGGTATTTTGATACTGGGAGGAAGAATTTTCTCCACTGCAGGTGGTAACTGTGGGATTAAGATACCCTGTGGTGAAAGGTGTGTTGTGCATATAGCACTCATTTTGTTTCTGTTTCTTCAGTAGGGTGACACAATACAGTCCTGCAGATGTCAGAAAATGTGTCTCACTCTCTAGAAAAGCAAGAGCCCTCCTCTTTAGACTAAACTTTGTATATAAACTACCTTTGCCCTGTACCAAAAGAGGTTTGTTGGGCCTGTTGTGAGGAGGCACAGGTTTCCACCAGTGTGTAAATGAAGACTCCTGCGTCACAGGACACATATTCACTTGTACAAAGCTGGATCTCCATCAAATACTGCAGAGTTCAGTGGCTGTACATCTGGTTTTCTGTGTTCAGAATGTTTTACTAAATCACTACACGCTTGTTTGTAAGCACAGTTTAACATCAATAACAGGAATAAAGCAAAAGCAATCGTATGTATAATCTGAGGAACTGTGCTGCAAACTGGGTCACTGAAAAGACTCAGGCTGCAAATAGATATTTTGGAGTTGTTATTTGACTGTCTGAGCAGTTGCCAACAGCTTGTCTGGCTGAGTACAACCATCAACATTTTGTGCAACTCAAAACTCGTCATGCAGTCAGTTCCCAGGTTTCTCGATTCTTCTAATGGCCCATTTGGAGAGTTCCGTGGTACATGCAATAACTCTTCCAAAGCAAAGACTATCCCTTTCTTTCTGGTGTTTCCTGGGAGATACGTATCTGCAATCTCTGTTTTGCTTCCCTGTTTTTTTCCCCCAAGATCTATGTAACATCAATTGGGTTACACAGCAGTACATAACAGATTTAACAGAGCAACACAACCCTGCCATAACTGACTACTCAAAAATGCAGCCTCATTAAATGCCAGCCTGGATCCCTAATTCTGTCCTTGTCCCTGGTTTTTGTGGCTTCAGTCAAAACACTTGAGCCAGAATAATATCCTTTACTCACCTGCAGATGTGTGTTACTGCTTTGTGCATTTAGGACCTTTAATATATTTATTTTACATGTTTTACCATGATTTACTCTTCTTCTAAGCTGGCCAATTAATGCCCCACGGACTCCCAGTTGTGAAGACAAAGTACCTGGTTAGTGCACAGTACTTTGCAGATGTCTGGAGATACATATATATTTCACAAAAAAAACCCAGCCACCACCTCCAAAAAAAAAAAAAGCTATGCTCTTCCATGACTTATTTTGCTTGATGTCTCACATATTGCATGGCAAGCTAACAGTAAAAATGTTTTGTATAACACAAGCAGTGTACAGTTTAATATACTTAGAGGCACTGTAGCTGTGAGTGGAGGACTGAGGTATGTGATACCACTGATCTAAGCAATCCATAGGAATGTCTGTTACTTGACCTTGCTGCATGCTTTTATTTTCTTAACAGACCAAAATATTTCTAAAATAGACAGGATTTTAAAAAATAAGAAGTAGGTCACTCTGGATTTTATCCATTTTAGTACATTACTCTTTACTTGAATAATTCAGTGTGACATGAAGCTTCCAGATATGCAACTTGAATTCCAAAACTAGTTCATATGTACATGATAATTCTTAGTAATTAAATGTTTTGCATTTTTAAAGCATAATCTCCTAATAGTGAAGAGAAGAAAAAAAACCCATTCTTGATGCACACAGAAAAGGAAACAGAAGATATAAGTTCTAGATAAGATCTGTATGTTTGTAGTTATAGATTGGAATTGAATCCATATTTATATTTACTATGTTCTCCTTCAGTTGAAGTCAGTTAAATTAAATAGAGGAGTGTCAAAGATGCAGTGTGCAGTGACTGCCCTCTTGTCTATATTCATCAAAGAAACCTACTTAAGTGAAAACATGAGGCACAAAACTGTTATCAATTACTATTTCTTCTTACTGTGCATAAATCATTGTAACTTTAAAGTGTGTGACAGGAATGCATTGGACACAGGGGAAGAGAGGATCTTCTCTGCAGTTTGTAGGGACTGTGAGCACACTCATCCTGCCTCTTGGCCACTTTGTCACCCCACTTCGGGCAGACAGGCCAGTGCTATGCAGCACAAAGGGAGGGGATCAGAGATGAGGAGACAGCTATCCAAAGGAGCCCGATTCAGTGTTTTCTGCTGGAATATCTGTCTCTCTGTGAGTGTGTGCAGGACTACTGCATGCCTGGGCTTCCCTGAAGTGGCCTGGTTTGTTGCTTTTAGACTTTGTCCAAGTGCAGTTTGAGGATAAGGGGGAGGCTGGTAATGATTCCCAAGCGCCTGGTGATGTGGCAGGAGCTGCTGTTGGGTGCTGTGTGTGCTCCCATGAGTTTTACAGCTGGAGTGCTCCTGGTATGATGTGTCCCAGCTGCACTGTGCTTGCTGTGCACAGCTCACACTGCAAGTGGGCACAGAGTGCTGCTCTGAGTAATGTGGCTGTAATGCTGAAGGACTTCACCATCCCTTTTGGTTTGGTTCTGGAAGTTCAGCCAAGGGGGATTTCTTAGTCCTGCCTGCATGTATATCTGCCTTACTTCAGCTGAACAAGCTTTGACTGTGGATGGAAAAGGGATTTCTTCTAAATCACAGATTGAGTCAGTCTATGAGTTTCTCAAATTGGACTTTTGAAGAAAAGTTTAACATTATATAGTAACAAGCCTATTTGTCTCACAGTGCAGATGGCTTATCACTTGAAGTCGGTAGCTAAATTGCATTTTCTACAATACCAAGCCATTGTTCTAAGAAGGAAAGTAAGCAGGTAGAAAATTATATCAAATCATGCTGACGCTTTATGCAGTACAGAGTAGAAGAAGTAGAAAAAGCTGAACATTATTGTTTCTTATCACTTTTCTTAATTTCTCATGAAGTTCATTTGTATGACCTTTAGCCACTTTTGCTTGGTGATATATGGTGTAGTATTCTTGGGCAGAGAGTAAGTCAGTTAATCTTTCTGTCAGAGGGGTACTCTTGCAATTCACATGGTAGCTGAATTAGAAACTGGTGAAGCTACAGATGAGACATCATGTTCTGCAGCAAGGAGGCTTATTAATGTTACCCATGATGGTACTCCAGAATTGACCATCTGGTTCCGTAAATAACAAAATTAATTTATGTGTTGACCAACTAGCAGCAGTTTCCATTATGCTAAACACCTGTTATCACTTAAAGCCGTTTTACTGGATATGATGCATTAGCTGTATATTATTGGTGCTGAGGAGGAATCCAGAAATATGTCCTCCACTTACATGGTTCAGGTGTTGCTTAACCAATCTATTAAATTTGCTGAAGAGTTTGTACAAGAAACAATTGTATCTAGGACGAACACAAGAGAGCATTGTTAATTATCTTAAATATTTCTGATTACTGCATTAAAAATACACTCTTCTGTCTGTTGTGGTATGGGATGTGTGTGAGAATGACTATATGAGGTATGCCAGTCACTCTTCCTGTTTATTTCAGGCTTTTGTCCAACAATTAAGGATAAATATGTGCAGAAATCATTAAATTCTTATTACTGGTGGGTAAAAAAAGTCAGAATGTTAGAATTTTCAAAGCAAATGCCACCAGACAAATCATGAAATAATCTCTCAGCTGGAGAGGGAGAAAACTTCTAGTCTTTCAAGAAATGGCTTGCTGCTTTTCAGTTCCTAAAGATCTGTGAACCTAAAATATGTTGCATAGTATTCTATGAAAGAAAAAAATCTTTCAGATGACAGGAAAAAACTTTTGGATGACCAGTTTATGATTTATTATGTATTATTTACAAATAATAATATTATAATTATTATTTATAAACATAATATTTTTATTTATTAGCTTTGTAGAGTAAACTGAAGACTAGAAAACTGGGGAAATAAGCACTTATTATGGACTGAAATTTTAGGAAAGTAGGATGGCCTGTATACTGCCTCAGACTAATTTGCTCTTAGCCAGCTGCATAGCCACAAATAAAATCTTTTTTCGAGCACAATGAACTTCATCTCCTAATTTGTTCCAAAATGGGTAATCAGCAAGCCTCTTGTCTGAGGTCTAGACAGGAAGCCAATATAAAAATGAGACACAGCAAAATCATCTGTCTAGAAACGAGGCATATGTCTGTCTGCCAGCTAGATTTTGGGTTTTTTTATTCTTTCTGTATCTTTTAATGGAAATTTGCTTTTCATATTTAATTTAAACAGCACCAAATTTTTCCTTTCACTTCAGTACTTTCAGTATCCCTTCAATGCACATACAAAGCTTGCTGTGAACATTCAGGTTCAAAGTGAAGTTTATTTGTTTGGGTTTTGTGTGTCTTGTAGTCCTAGAAGTATGTGTATAACAGTTAGGTGTATAAAATAAAATCACATAGGTAATTGAACTAGAAATTTTCATCTCACGACTCTTGTACAGCTATTCCTTATAATTTACTGTTTTATGAATGTCTCTAAATATTTTTCAGAAGGCTGTACATGTGGCATTGACAAAGCTACAGGGCAGCCACACTTCTCTTCAATATGCCCTCAAATTATTTTACAGATTCAAAGGTTTTAGCTCATGGTAAAACAAACTAATACCGTGTAGGTCAAGATATGTATGTGAAAGATTCCTTTGACGTTTATGATTTGATACAGGAAAAAGGAACTAAGTGAGCTTGCTAGTCCTGAAGGCAACAAGGACTTTAGAAATGATTGCTCAGCCAGGAGTATTTCCATTTAAATGATTGTCCATGAAAATCCTCAGTCCATTTCAAACACAACAAACAGGAACACGAGTAGAAAGAAGAGCAAAGAAAGAATGAAGAAAGGCAAATAAAAGCTTTCAATTTGTCAAATGCTTAACTGCTCACCTCTCTCTCTTGGGCACAATAGAATGACAAGTGAAAGCACAGGGCCCTAAATATAAATTTGCTGATGTGTGACACTTCTTTCTTTACATACTTACAAAATACTGTTTAAAACTTGTAATATTACATAAAATTTAACGTTAATCTATTTACATCGGCACACCTTTTAGAGTTTGAGGTATTAAAATGTAGTGATGATTACTGTATACTAATGGCAGAAGGGTTTTGTTGGAAAGAAATACCTGGAGGTTATCCAGCTCAGTCTTGATGCTGCATGAACTTTTGTTGACATGGCATGACCTCGTGTAGAACAGTAAAAATGCATTACAGAGGAACTAAAATAAAATTCAAATGGAATTTCAGAAACTGAGGCACATAATTTTTAAACACAAAAAAATCAGAGAACGTGTTTTGCATCTACCCTAAAATTTATTTTAATTCCAAATCAAAGTAAAAAAGGCAAATATATTTTCCTAATGTAAAGAAAATGATCTTCTTTTTTAGCACATTGTAAGACATTCCCCTACTAAATGGACAAAATTATTCAGGATCAAGCCATTAATTCTTTTAGGTGAAGGATCCAGCAATTATTCTTGTAAATATTGAAAAAAAACCCAAGATTGTGGGAAGTCCACTATGGACATAACTATTATTTCCCGTTCACCCTAATCAACAGAGGAAGAGACTTCTCTGCAGTGTGATCCAGGCAGGAAGTGGCCACATTCCCCTGTTGAAGGGACACTGCACTGACTTTAGAATTAAGCATTCTGACTCAGCAATAAAGGTCTACATGTTTAGTAAAATGGAGCTGGAAGGATGCGTGTCCTGAAAGTGCCTTTCCTTTCTTATAAGTTTAGAGGGAGCTTGAGATGGCCAGCTCAGATAAAAATATCTGCCTTTGGTTGAAAGAAACCTCTTCTAGGAGTGAAGAAGTGTTGACAACCAGCTGAAGGATAAAAACCAGCTATTACTTTACAGTAATGGAAATAGCTGATGTACATTGACTGCTGACATTGTATTGCCTTGTGTGGCTTTGACCATAATATCTGATCTTTTGTCTATAAAAGCCTGTATAAAAGCCAAAGAAAAAGAAGAATCTACTAGATGGCTTGAAGAGGGAGATTGCACTAAGTAAACTAACTCTTCCTTTTCCGTATGTTTTTGCAATTACATATACGAACAACAACAAAATTTACTGTGCTCTACATTTTTCATAATTGTTCCTCAAGGGCAAAGTGTCTATTTAGACAAATTAAAAAAAAAAAAAGTATGCAAGTTGTATCTCTGAAGGTTTAAAATAGTCTTCCTGCCTCACTGAGTCTTTTATTTGTTTGTATGTTGCTTTTATTTTTTTTTCAAAGTAGGAGCCAGCGACAGGATTTTTTTTTTTAAGCATTGCACATTTAATTAGCCACATTCACTCTTCTTGAACTGGACTAGAGGTAAGTGAAACTATCATCCTCTTCTCCTGGCACTTTGGATTGATTTCAGAGTAAGACATTTGCCCTAAGGGAGAGAGGCATTGCGTCTGCACAGAGCTGAACAAATGTTTTTTAATTAATGATTTATTCAGCTTATGCATTTCTTTGTCGGTGTGTAACAGAACACCCCTGGGAAGATCACTGAGAGAAGAGGCTGAACTTGGGACCTTGAATCTGAAACCAGGAGTGTCTACTGCCAAAAGCCTTGTCTTTGTTTAACAAAGCTTCTTTGGCATCATAACTCCAAGATGGGGTCTCTCCACTACAGAGAGTGTTGTTTCCCTGGGTATCAGTCAATCACTCTAACTGGCTGCCTGACACCCAGCCAAATCCAATCTTTTATTAAGTAATTAAATTTATTAAATTACGCAGAACCCATTTAGGTGACCTAAATTAGCATAACACTAATAATATACCATGTTTAACAGAAGAAATACAAGATGCAGTTTTTCCCTGCCAGGTTTCCGATTCAATTTCTTGCTGGAGTTACCGGGTTGGTGCAATAGAGTAGTCATTTCTCACCTCTGTCCCTCTTGATGCATGATGTCATGGTAGCCCAAACCTTGCTGGATTTAACTCAGAAGAATAAGACAATTTTGGGTGGTGATGAATTTTGAGGCGAGGGAATTCCCTTTTTCTCCTGACTTGTCAACTCTTTGATCTACCTTGCTCGAATGTCATTGGGGTTTTAAAGAAATTATTAACCTACAAAGAAAGAAGGAGAAACTACACCAGGCAAGGTCAAAAAGTACCTCAGCCTGATGCCTTTGACAGGGAGGGTGGCAAATACCTGGGGAGACGACATGAGGACAGGAACAACCATCAGGTAGTGCTTCTTGTCCCTGTAGGCACTTGAAGGTTTGGCAGAGTTCCCAGCCCAGGCACTGCCCACAGGCTGTATCCATTCAGACTGATCAAAGTTCAATCAAAAGTTAATTATAGCTTTTGGCACCTTGTGCTGACATCAGTGAAGCAGCAGAGATTTCTGGGAGGTTTGCTATGGTGGTTTTGCATGCTTGTATAATTACAGCACAAGGTGGCCGCTTGTTTGCCAGGAGCATCATGAGCAAGGTCACTCCACAACAACAGGACAAGTTCCGGGGCCCATTTGCAGATGAGGGACTTTCTTGAGCATCTTATCTATAAGGAATAATTGCCAGCATAATTCCAGAGGAGCATTCTTCTGGAAACATGTGCAAGCATTACATTATAAACATTTATGGAGGGACAGAGGATGTTTTTTCAGCCCAACTTGACACCTTGAGCAATGTTACTTGTTTCTGCTGCCACAGTGGGCAAGCTGCAACTCTTCTTCCAGTGGGGCAGCTGGTGTTTATAATACCATGATTTCTGAGAATAGTCACTCTAGTCATATTAATTTAAACTTCATGTTCACAGGAAATAAACTCAAAATGACCACAAGTACCATTAGAAAAATTACTATTTCACAATTTTTATATCAGCTTCTTGTATATTCCAGACAAAGTGTAACAGCCTCAGAGGTGCAGGGTGTATGTAAAAAATGTCAGAGTCTTGCTACAGCTACAAAAAGGCAGCCATCACCCCCAAATACTGGTGTTGTGAGGTGTTAGGGGGTCCTATAAAACATGGATAGTACAAACTGCTGGCAGACAATGCTCTGTGCTGATCAACAAGATAGCAGCTGCCAGTTGGGTGAACTCAAAACAGTTAAAAAGAGCTTCCTTCTGTTTCTTCCTGGTATACCATGGGATCAGTACCTGCAGTTTCACTCTCTGAATGAATTGTTTGCTATCTCAGAGATCTAAAGACACATTGTTTTATGGGCAGTAGTAAAAAATTATGTTATATGTTTGGATTTTTGTTTGATGCATAATCCTTGACAACATGATCTTTGTCAGCTAGTGTTTTTGTGGGAAAGTTAGGATTTTTCAAAGGCAGTGAAGTGATTTAGGAGTGCAGATGCGAATGGATCTGCTAATTTTTTCTTTCCACATAACACAGGACTAGTATCATAAATGCACTGGTTTACCCCCCTGGAGTCTCCTAAATGCCTGAGATTTGGCTGCAGAGCGTGAAGACAACAACAAAAAAATCCTAGGAGGTTGAAGAAACTCAGCACAGAGGTTGTTATGGATACACAAAATCCTTTGCACATCTCTCTGGATAGACCTGCTCTGTTACAATCCTCTTAAGAGTGAGAGTATCATGCAAAAGAGTTTCAGAGAGAAGTGCAGGGGCACCCCGTCCCTCTCCACGCTCTGTGTCTGTGATATGAGAGACCCAATTAAAAAACTCTCCAATGTTTAGTTTGCAGTAGGAACTGGGAACAATGCTTTCTCTCTCTGGCAAGATCCTGCAGGTCTTTTTTGATACTTTTCCAGGTGGGCCTGAGCCCATGAAGTTCTCCTCTTGAGCTATTACTTTACCCAGAGTAGGAGATATGAAGGGCCCAGCTTTTATTTTACCCTGTTAGGGTCTTCCAGTTGTTACGGATGCTGTCCTGACCCTGTGAAGTTTTCCAGAGTACCTGGAGGTGTCAAAGTCAAAGGTTTTGGTACAAATATGACTTTTCTGTGTTTAAATTTATATTTTTAGTCAGTTTTGTGTGTGTGTAAGGTTCAGCAATGTCAGTTATTCTTATGGCTTTATTTACAGCAAGCTACCAACATTGAAAACCACCTCTG
The DNA here is from genome assembly GCA_037013685.1 of Acridotheres tristis. Taxonomy (NCBI): domain Eukaryota; kingdom Metazoa; phylum Chordata; class Aves; order Passeriformes; family Sturnidae; genus Acridotheres; species Acridotheres tristis. Next base: position 77,765,976 of record CM072884.1, read on the forward strand.
AAATTGGAATCCTCTTCCTGCATTGACCTGAGTGATTTTTCCTGAAGAATGTAGTCAAAAAAGCCATAAAGTCCTTCAGAAATCCTGTGAGTCCCCGGGGCAGAGCAATAGCTCTAGAAAATGTGTTTAACTGAGAACATACAAAATGGCTTAAATGGCTTAGTAGAAAATGTCCTGAGCCTCGGTTTTGTAGATGTACTAGTTCAGAGGTATGGTAATAAATATTAATTTTATTTTGACATTTGAAAGAGACATTTGAATGCTGCCTATGTGCACTGCAGAATGATTAAAAATTATTGTGGTGTGTGAAATTTATGTTTTAGCTAGTATGATTACATCCTTCTAAAAATGTTCAAGCCTGTAATCTTTTAAAATTGTTTTTGCAGTAGAGAGATTAAAATTCAGCGAAGCACTTCATATATTTTTAAACAATCATGCTAATTTGAAAGTGACTCAAATAACATTCATTCTATTTTAAACACAAGTCATAATGATCCACATTCAAATTCTTTGTTTCCAATAAAAGTAATCATGTCCACAAAGAGCTCAGCAAAAAAGTTTTCTTGTACCATGAGTCACTGCAGACATGACACCACTGGTTGGCTATATATCAGATATGGCAGAAAGAATAAGTGTATTTCGACTTCAAATAAATTCTTTATTTCAGAGTACAGGATAGGTTTCCATCCCCTTTGCCTCCTGCCACACCTCTGCTCTTAGTCTGTGTACCTGTCTTGGAATTTCCCTGGTGTAGCAGTGGAGTCAGAGTCAGGGTGATTTGCTGCAGGCTGGGATTAGACAGTGATTGAAAACTTGTTTGGGCACAGTTCTGCTGCATTTACTTCACAGATAAGGATCTTACATCAGGGTTGCACTGCTGAGGGTGAAATTTAAATCAGAGTGGAATGAGAACAAAGTTGGTGTGCTTCTGAATGGAAGAAAAAAAAATTAAATGGATACTTAAATCCTTAGAAATGCACAGCATTCTTGTTGACTAATCTGAGTCAGTCTGTGTCCTCACACTTGATGATCCCCTTTCTTCCTCAGTTCTGGATTTCTCTCATTTGAAGGTTAAAAGGTGATTATAGATCCTCTGGAAAATGATATACTCATGTGTTAGACAGATTACAATGAGATACCAGTCTTGAAGCTGTGTTCTTTTTTCTGGTGGAACAACCATGTCTTCTTCTCCATTATCCAGCATTGATTCTCATCCTTACTGCATTCCAGGCTTTCCCAGACCTTTACAAATTCAGTGTACATGTTGTTTCAGTGGCAAGCAGAGACATTGATGTTCCTAACCCGCACAGGCTCATACAATCTGTGTCTCCTCATCTCTCGTGGAGCGTTAGGTGAGGCAGGTTGTGGCCCTGTGTTGTATTGTCTCAATTTATTGATCTAGACTCCCTGGATGGACCTCAGATCTGACTCAGTACCAGCCTCATCCAGGACACTTCACCCTTGCTGTCCTGACCCTGTGCAGCTGCTGGGGGCTGTGCTCTCTCAGGAGAGCCTGCGGGACATCTACCACCTCACATCCTGGCTCATTTCTCCAGATCCAGTTGATCCCCTCCCTGATGGTGTAGATTAAGGAGCTCTTTCTATGCCCACAGAACAGAAGGGATGCAAAGCTGCACTTCCTTGATGAAAATAGTGAAACTAATGGAAAAAGATAGTAGTTTCACTGAAGAACCTGAAATTGCATGTTGGCTAAGCTGCTGTGTGTTGACTGCAGGACCTTCACTGGAAAATACCTGTAAAAGATAACTTTCTGTGGAATATATTTTGACAAACTTTATGACTTGTCCATTAGAAGTAACTAAAATTAGAGAAAATATTAAAGATTCAAGGTAGAAATGATATCTAGTGTTCTTGATTATATAATGTGGGTAAAAGCACTCTCCTTTGATACCTGAAAGGTGCTTGGTACTGCAAAGAGGTGAATCCCAGATGATGTTTTCAGGCCATCTGTATTTGGTGAGATGCTTTTAACGGGCAGATTCTCCCCTTTTCTTCCATCTGACCTTAAGGGAAAAAATGCATTAAGGAAGGATAGTTCTGAGAATTTGAGTATACCTTGCATTGAAAGACAAAGTTCCCTCTTCACTTGACTTTAAACTTCAGTAATGACAGTTAACTCTTGGAATAATGCCTTGAAGAGAATATCAATTCTCTGTGGAAACTAGGTTTATCTTCATTACTCTCTTGAGTTAGATAACATAGTTTACAGTTATTTTTTTTGTCTATATTGTAGACATACCCAAAATCATAAAACAACTCCCTGTGGGAATTTGGAAAACACCTGTGAAACACTGTTTTCCATTTCTGCTAGATAGAGGAAGATTGTGAGAAAAAACTCTCTCACTAAGAAAATACTGATTATTTGCCAAAACGAGAAAAGGAAAGTGCAGGAAACTCACAAGGTGCTGCTGGTTGGTACAGGGGAAAATAGTATCAATGTCAAGACCATGCACTTGTTGAAGAAAAATCAGAAACATAAAAAAAAATGTAGATCAGTCCCACTGTCCCCGTCTATGAATAGCTGCAGGGACCTACTACTGATCTGACAACATTATGCTGTGAATTGTCCTCTGCCACAGGATAGGGAAAAGTGAAGCAAAGTAAATGTAAAATTTTTTACTTCTTAAAAATGTATTAAATTCAGCATCCCATTATTGCTTCAGAAAAAAAAAATATAAGAAGAGAACTGATTGATGAATTCAACTTTTACAAAAAAATAGCCTGAAACAAAATTACTTCTAATGGCATTATCATACCCCAAAAGTCTTGAATTTCAGTTGCAGATTGTTTCTGGAGTACTATATTTTGTTCTGTAGTAATTGCTGGTATTGGCAGAAAATCCCTTTTGGAATTTGAAGTGTTCTCATGTGGAGAGTTTATAAGTAAACTGGCCAATCTAATTACGATTTTTTGTGAAATAATAGAGATAAGAAATTGAGGTAAAATTTTCAGCTTAGAGGTGGATTTCAAGAGCTTCTGCTCCTCTTCCTGTTGAGAGGTATCAAGTAACATTGTGGGAACCATAGCTTCTCCTCCATAAAATCACTTTTAATTACCCCTGGTATATAAACTGCATTAGCATGAGTCACAGGAACCCTTACCCACATTCTGAGGTGACCACAATACGTGTGACAAAAAGAAAGCCAATATGACCACATGGCAGTTCTGTTTGATGCAGTCAGATATATTTGATGTGACAGAGCTCTAACTCAAAATGACATTTCTTCCTTCCCACTGACTTCTTTCTGAACTGATCTGAATATTCAGATCCTGATCTGTCACTAAAAGCCTTTGTTTGTCATTCTTTAGGCAATGGGAACCTGTAACAGAGTGACCATTCTGGAGAAACCGCACAAGAGAACTTTTGTGCTTTGGTATACTGACAAAGGAGGAAAACCTGACTCAAATGAGGATACATGCTTTTTAATCCCATCAAATCATTGACCTTTCTACTAAAAACTTTAAGAAGATTGTCTTCTACGCTGATGTTATTTATGATGTGAACATATTCCCTGGATTTGGAAAATAAAACCAAAGTAATTGGATTTTGAAAATGAACTCATTTTAAATGGGTTGTTGGAGGAGTCACAACAGGACTTTCAAGCCTCTTGTGTCTTGGGCAAAACCTGAACTTATTTTCTTTAAATGAAAAGCTCTGCATGCCATTACTTATTCCCTGAGCCATACCAGGTTGCAAATATATTATTCCTGATGTTTTTGGGGTTTTTTTTGACAATATTTAGGCAAAAGGAAGATGTATATCTGCAACTGTGTTGGCAAAATTACACTGACAGAAGATGTCATGGTTGGTGTCTCCATAGAAGTACTTATAAACTATGCTTATATATAAGTCTATATAAACACAGTTTGAATCATTATTTTTTTAAATCTGTAGTCTGGAGTCCTTCAACAGTCTGCTGAAAATTTACTGACTGACTTTTTCTGGATCCATTTTTAGTCTCCAGCTCTTATAATGCTTTTAAAAGTTAAAAGAACTTGACCTTTACTGTGAGTAAAAAGATGTTATGGTTATGGTTAAGGGTATTAAGTAGTCAGCAACGGGAATGAAGATGCTCTCTGTACTGCTAGTGAAAACGTTGTAGTTCCCTAAACAGATCCTTAAAAATCTGGTTCACATTATGAAACATAATTTGAAACTTGTGGATATTAAAGCAGAATATAGCATGATAACTGAAATCAGTCACTGTAAAAGGACTGACTATCTGAAATGGAATATGACTGCAGCTGAAAAGAGGAACATGAGTATTTCTCACATCCATTTTCCATCGGTTTTATCCAAGCAGAGACTACTTCTTTTGTGCAGTATCAGGCAAAGACCTGGCCTTTGAAGGTATTCATTGAAAAAAGAAAATTTCCATTTTCCTCAATATGATATGCTTATTCATGTGAGCTGTTACATGCTGGATAAGGGTATGTAAGGGAAGCTCTCCATGCCATGGAAATACCCTGTCATCTTGAAGATTAAGGTCACTAAATAGAAAGCAGAAGGTTACTTATGACAGAAAGACTTTCTGCAAAGGTTCATGGCTCACAGGAGGGAACTACTGATTGTCTGAAAAGCCTGAAGAGGCATTAAACGCCAGAGAGGCCCTTCCCAGTGGCATACTTAACAAAGCGCTATCCTTCCTTCTTTGTGACTTGGTGACATTACTTTTTTTAATCCACCATAACTGCTTTTTGATAAAAAGGAGAATGGTGACAATACACCCGTAAACCTGACTGCTTTTCCAGCTGCTATTCATGGGAACTGTAAATGTTTGGAGAAAATTTGAGGCCTGAAATTTTGAAGTGATAATATCCAGAAGCAAAATTCTCTCCCAGAAGTTCTGAATATGCTCCTGAATATCCACGTAGTAATGGTGCAACAGCAGAGAGATAATTTAGTGCCTGTTATGAAAACTTCTTTTGTTGTGAGTAGGAAAACATATGCATGCTATTTACTGAAAATGGACTTGAACCTGCTACCCACCTATTCACTTTAAACATCACAAATGCTTTATATTAAAGCAGAAAATACTATTGCCCTCTATTCCCCTTTAACACCAGCACCTGCATTTTATCTATGTTTTTGAAAAATGCAAATTACTCCTTCCTGAAACTTCTCTCTTTCCTCTTCACTCTTAGTAACTTTCCCCTTGTATATTGAAGTGAATATGTTTTGGGCACAAGATGTTTCTTTCAATTCCTCGATCTGATTCTGAAGTAAGATTAATTGTTAGGAATCAGATGATTTTAATCAGAAATTAAATATTTTTTTAGCATTTCTTATAAGGGTTTTGTGGAAAGACTGTGAAGAAAATCAGTTAGAATCACAATTGATTGAGAAATCAGTTTTAAAAGTTCAGTTCTGCACATTCAGTTGACAGTTTTTCCAGCAGAGGGCAAGAAAGTATAATAGATGAAAATGGTGCTACTTTCCCAAACAGCCTCAGAAGAAATGTTCAGCAGTATAGCCTGAGGATGGAACGTGAAATGTAATAACCATCCCCCTTTTTGGGCATAATGGCTTTTCAACAGCCTTTTACTCCTCAAGAATAGTCATAGACAAGATGGAAAAGGAGCAGAGGAGACCACCAGAGCTGCTGACTGGTGCGTGCTGCTTTGTCAGCACGAGTTCCTCCAGCTGAAATCTGATTTCTTAGGGGGTGTGAGGGAAGGTGGCATGGGGTACCTTTCCTATCCAGGCTGCAGTGACATGCAGTTCCTCACTCGAAGCTCAGTTTGTGGGATGAGGAGGCACACAGCTGCCTGTTTTGCGTGGGGCTCCCATCCTTTGCACTTGTTATATTTGTTGAGTTAAATCTATCAAGCAAGGTTTGCTCCCTCTTCAAGGGGCAGACGAAACTCTATTTGAACTCAGATTTTAGAAGCTAAAGCTGATGCTCAGGAATAAATATCTGTTATTTTGCATCCAAATATGAATAAAGTATGCTTATTGCTATATATTATTGTGGTGAGTGCATGTGCTGTAGATGCACATGTGGAAACAAAACCTTTGGGTTTTCCATGGAATGAGTTTTCAGAATGCCCAATTTATGACTGCAGACATCATTTGTTACGCAGCAGTGTGTATTTACCAAGACATTTCTCAAATTTCTTCAAATCATTGCACTGACTTTAAAAATGTTGTGCAGTCACTCTTTCAATTAGAAAAACTTCAGGTCTCCTGATGCAAACCTTCTGTTAAGGTCCAAGCTTATTGTGCCATGCAGTTGTTTGCTCTCTGGTACCTTATGAATGACCAGCGTCTGACTTGGGCAAAGTTACAGCTACTTTTCTTTGGGTTTTCCCAATTTCATTGCAGTAAAATATGTGACTCATAAATAGGCAATCTCATACTCTTAATTCGCTGTTACCGACAGGGCAAATAATTTTGTTTCTTATGATAATGAAAGCAGAATTCTGAGAAAAATAATAAGCTTTGGTTTTCTTAGCTGATCAGGCTGTACCGAGTACAACCTGAATGCCTTAGAAGAATGAAAGTGATTCAAATGGTATAATTTTTTAAAAATGTGATAATAATAATAATGATAATAATAGTAATAATAATAATAATAACCCCAAAATCATACTGGTCAAATGCCAAAATTATCAATATATTAATAAAGACATGCTATTTTAGTAATAACTATCTGTTTAAAATATAACTGTAATTTTTGGACCAATGAAGTACTTATCTAAGAGGAAGCCTTATGTCAGTTTTCATAAAGGTAGTTTTGCTTTTCTGTGTAGCTGTTAGTTATGACTGTATTTCGAGTCTAACATTTTCTCATTGCTTAAGTTTCTAGAAACAGATTCTGTTTACATAGCAGAAATACATAATTCACAAAAAAAAATTATTTAACAATATGCATAGCTTCAGAGTTCTGGTCAACATAAAATCTACATAATAGTGACCACTGGATGGTTCTCTTTTTCTTTTCACATGAAAAAGATCAACAGCTGTACTCTGAGAGGTTTTTTTATTGTTGTGGGCTTTTTGGTGTTTTGTTTTGTTTTGTTTTGTTTTGTTTTGCTTTGCTTTGCTTTGCTTTGTTGTGTTTTGTTTGACCACGTGTTGTCTCAAGTACTTTTGATTTATTTCTCTTTGTAAGATTTATTTAATTTTCTGTTAGTATGTGAAGAGATGTCAGTACTTTGAAATGGGGTTATGGACAGCAAAAGTATCTTACTAATTCCTACCCTTAGACTATATAGTGTTTGTTTCTCATGTTGTTTTTTTTCCCAAGTCAGTGTAGATTGGAATATATATATATACATATATATATACACACACACAGATTTTTAAGTGTCACATATTATTTTTTAACTAACCTCTTATAAGAGGGAATTTTCATACAGAAATCCATTGACCTGCAGAGATAGTACAATAAATCAGACATTTCATATATTCCTGATAAAAAGGATGCAATTCTTACTTTGGAGCAGCTCAGGGCTGACAGCAGTGGCCTCAGTGACCTGTACTGAGCAGAAAAGTCAACTGACTTTACCATCAGTCACCCGTAAATGATCAGAAATGGAAACTCTGCTCTTTTTAACCTCAACATTGGTTTTTCCACAAGGTTGGGTGGGGTGGATCATAGGAAGAGGGACTGCAGGCCAGGAAATCATCCTGGAAACTGCAATGAGCGTTTGACACCCTGAAAATAAATGCACAAACCTTTGGCATCAGTTTGACATCTCTGGCAGAGGAGTCTCAGCAGCACCTCCCACTAACAGCTGAGGTACTGAAGAACAGTTTAAGTGTTGGAATTAGCATGAGACGAATCGTGCCTGAAAGTGACTGTTGTCTCTTCTCACTATAGGCAGCCCCATCACCCTCAAACCTGGAGTCCTGCTTCAGACCTCTGCATCTCGTCAAACGAATCCTTCTCTAGGAGTCTTAATAGAACAGACTGGGTCAGGGCACCTTCCAAATAACCCTTTATATCGTGCCTAGAGCAGTAGTCTTAATATTTTTCTACCTCTGTTTTTTGTGCTAGAACACTCTTGTACTCTGTTCCTCAGTTTTTGCTATTTAATCCAAGCTTAAGTTCTGAAAATGTGTTCTAAGTAGATGTTAACTGAAACTCATGTGAAATCTGGTTTATGGAGCCCTTATAATGAAAAAGTTTGTAAAATGTATACCTGTGAAGAATCACAGCAAATTAAAATGAGTATATTTTTCTTAAAATGCAATTAAAACTCTTTAGTGATTTAATTGGGGTAAAAGAGACTCCAACTTCTCTCCCATCTTCTCTTGCAGTTCTGTTCTCCTTTCTCCCATAAGCAAATTCCAGATTACTTTGTTGAAGAATCCAAACTGTGTCTTTTTTGGCCAAATTTTTTTTTTCCTTCCCTGACCTTTAATAGCAAAACTAATCTGAAAAGGGGAAGCTTTTTGTCAAAATGATACTTGAAATAAAAAGAAAATTGATGGGCTTTTAATTTTTTGTTTTTAATTGGAAATAAATTTCTTTGTACTTGGCTCAGATTTCCCTAAATTATAATGAAAGCTGTTGAAGAAATTAATGGCAAAAGTTGCAATGCTAATATATTTACACTGTACTAGTAGTTAGAACAATTTTTAGAGGATAGTTGATACTTAGTTATGCAGTCAAATTCTGGTGTCATTGAACACTGCATAAAGCTAGAATAATATCAATTATTTAATTTCATTTAATTCCCAGATTGAAACTAAGGATGTAATTCAATATAAAGAGCAGCAAAGATGCTCTTGAATATCTGGTTCTTAAAGTACCATGAAATGAAGAACAGATATCCCTAACTCAGCCAAACATCTATTTAAAAAAACCAACAATTATCATCCTTGCATGTATAACCAGTAGTAAAGATCCATTTCATCTTTCATAATCATTGGAGCACAATGTTTTTCAAAGGCATTTGAGTGAATGGTAGTTATCTTGCCATTTTCTGATCCACCAATTTCTGGTTTGCCACTTGCGGTGTTACTCTGTTCATGTTGCTTTTATTTGCAGTTCTCATCAGAAAGGGAGAATGGGGCATACAGCACTTTTTTTTTTCCTGTAACATTCATGATAGTGTCTACCATATGTTCTCCCTACATTTTTTGTAAATACACTATGAGAACATATGTATGTTATTTCCTAACTCTCTTATGCCAACACTTGTCTGAGATGTCTGTAAGGATGCTATGTCTTATGACAGCATAACAATCCTCTGAATGCACTTAAAATTATTTTGAATGTTTTGGGGTGTTTTAAACACTAATTCATGCACTATTTAAATTTCTTCCCAGGATTCTGTTTGTGTCTTAACAATTTGCTTAAAATTAGAGTACAGGTCATCATTTAGCTGATGTTCAAGTGTCCAGCATGCATGAGCTTTGGAGAAGTCTGTCATCAAACTTGAAGTGAGATACTAGTACTGTGACTAGGTCTTTGTAGTGGATATACAAATGTAATCTCACTCCTTTGACCCCTGAGCATATAGTTTTAGATGGGATACTGAGAACCTGTTCAAACATTTCTATTATTTTGACTACACTCTTAAGAAAGGGTGAAGAATTTAAGCAAACACCTCATACCAAAATGTTCCTCAGAGAATGCTGTGCACCTGCTTTCTTTGCATCTCCTTTGAGTCCCTCAGTGATCACCTAATTAAAATGCAAAAAACCAGGTATATTTACTTTTTCAAACGTTGATACAAACATCTAAAAACTTTGTTTGGATATCAACAATGACAGAGCAAGTGGATTCAACACCTAAACTTGGGACTGTAGATAAACGCCCTGAACTCAAGCCCGTTCATTTATGGATACAAGCTTGATGAAGTCAGTGATATTACACAGATTAAGAGGATTTTCTATATAGTGTTTTGCAAGCAACAAAATGGCCATGAATACTTAAATACTGAAGGTTGATTTGTTCCATGTGTTAAAAGGGTGTACACTGACAAGATGTTGCGTGGTTTTTTAGAAGATTTGATTGACACATTCACATCTTGGGAATCCAATGTGTGGCCAGAGTGCTTCAGGCTGTGAACCTGCACTAGCAAAGAGGTGTGTTGAAGGGATGAGCCATGTAATGCTGGTGGTCCTTCCCCAAGTGCTGCAAGTTTTAGATTGTGGACAGGAGTGCATATCTCAAACAGAGTCTGGTACCTTGCAGTGATGTTAGAAGTCAAGAGTAACTGACAGATTTGTGTGAACAACCTTTTGTAGTGCCTCTTTAGAAAGGATATCCTAACTGTTTCTCTTTGATGCTCTTTTCTGTCAAGGTTTGCCTTTGTGAATGTTTGTAGTGGCAAGGGTAATTCACTATTTATGGTATGCAGAATTCATTAACATTAGTTTCTGTTCTGTGTTTTTTAATCACCAGCAACATGTGTTACTGGGTACAAATTTGCATCTGTTATGCCTATCATTCTGATGTGTGTGAGTGACTAAGGCACTTTTAAAGCAAGTTAAAGCCATATCAGTGTAGAAGTGAGGAAATGTGAGGAAATCAGACTTTAATTATGGTGTGACACATTACTGGGTGACCTTTACTGTCCTTTCAGTCTCTTTCACATTTGGCTAATACATAAGAGTTTTGGTTGGCAATGTATCTGGGCTATAAACGGGGAGGAACAGGAATAGGTCTCTAGGCAGCTTTGAGCATTTGCATCCGAGGAAACTCTTAGAGATGTTATTGCTCTCCAAACTGAGCAAAATAAAATTTTTTTGTGATAACCTCTGTTTTGCCAGTAGCTTGATATGAAAACATGGTCAATGAGGCAAATGTCTGCTTTAAGTTCTTTGTCATTTTGTCAGACTCATAGAATAATTTAGGTTAGAAAGGATGTTTTAAAATAAATTATTCTAGCCACCTGGTGAAAATAGGACTGAATTTGTAGTTAGACGAGGCTGCTCAATGCTTTTGTCCAGGCAAAAATGAGATATTTCCAAGGATGGAGATCCCACAGCATCTCTGTGCAATTTGGTTGTGTGCCTGATTTCTCTCAGAGGGTGAATTTTTTCTAGTACCTTGTCAGAATTTCTGGAGTTGCAGTTTGGGTCTGCTGCCCCATGTAATTTTTTCACTGTGCATCTCTTGGAAGAGCCTGTCTTTGTTTCTTCACATACTCCCATCAGGGAATGGTATATGACAATATACAATGCAGCCCAGAGGGCTCTTCTTCCTTGATGATGCTTTGCTAAGTCGCGCTCAACTTGTTATTCACCAGGACACCTAAGGCCGTTCCTGAATTTCTAGTTTTCTGCTTGTAAGAGGAAAAGATGTAATTTTGATCTCAAGTTTAGATAACTGTCTGTGAGCTACTTGTGCAGGCAGTTTCTCCAGTCTCTTCCTAGAGAGAGGCTCTTGTTTGGAACTTTGGAAGAACCTTCTTGGTATAAAGGAGGTTTGAGCAGAAACCTGCTTAACTCTCACAGTAAAAATCTGTGCCTAAGCCTGGATGGTTGATGAACCCAATTTCATGCCATGTTGAAAAGAAATAGTTTATCAAAGTGTATTCTTTATCTTTTAAAAATACTTTATTATTAAAAAAAAAATAATGTGATGGTCTATTGGGTACAGCTCCAAGGCTTTATGGAATCTGGGTTACAACTTCAAGTCAGAAATATTTTAAGCTTATTTCTGGCAGACTTGGAGTGTCTAGTAAAAGTGCACTGGAACACCCTATTTATAAGTTTTGTTTTATAGGATCATTTTTCCCCCTACTTTTGGATTGGGGAGCAATTTTTTTATATTTTCCATTAAGTATTTTAACTAAAGCTAAGCCTGGAAATTTTACAAATAAAATAAAGTGTATAAACCCCCCACCCTTGTTTTAAAAAAATCAAACTAGATTGTATTTGGAAAATAAAAGGCTTATACTATAAAAGACTCTAGGTATCAAAACACTATTTAGAGTCCAAAGTATACAGAAGAAAATGTGTTTTAAATGAGCATTTAATGAATAATAAGCTGCTGAAGCACTAGTTATTGCTGGCATTAGCTGGAAGGAAATGAAAACTAAGTGCTAAAAGCAGAAAGATATCTCTTTTATGATCAACAGTGTTTTGAGAAAAAGTTAAAATCTGAAACCTTGATTGTAAAACATTATATAGCAACATGAGGCTTTAGAGGCCCTTTCTAGTTCAATTAATGCCTACACATTTCAGAAAAATAGAAAGGTGGGAAAACAAATTATGTCTTATAACTGTCAGCTTGTACAGTAAACATTTCAAAGCTGATTCTTTGAAGGAAACAAATATTCTACTTAGGTTTTTCTCTTCATTTGCAATTCAGAGTGCCACTCTTAGGACTTTGTTGTTTACTTGCTCATAAGTTGCATTGGTAGCATTTGGACTTTTCCTTCATCACATACTGTTCTAGATCTTTCTTGTGAGCCACAAAAGCAAATATGTTTCTTCTGCAACTTGTGAAATAGCATGATGAACACTACTCATCCAGAACTGTTCTCTCCTCTCCCCTCCAGTACTCACATACACTGGGAAGATGTATTAATGATGTGAGGAAGCAAAGCAAGGCAAGTCCAGTAAATAATACATATTCCTGACCCAAATGACAGAGAAGTCAATGAGGTGAGGTGTTCTACTGAACATCATACTCACCAACAAGGAGAAGCTTGTTGAGGTTGTGTGTCAAAGGTGACTTTGCCTGCAGTAGCCAAAAACTGGTGGAGTTCAGGATCTTGAAGGGTGAGGGGAAGGTAAAAATCAAGCTCATAACCCTGGACTTCAGAAGATCAGATTTTGGCTTCTTCAAAAATTTGCTTGAAATAATCACATGGAATAAGGTCCTAAAGGAAATAAGGGCCCAAGTAAAGAAAACTGGTTAATATTTAAGAATTTTCTGTTGCACTCAATAGTAGGAAGTCAGATAAAAATGCCAGGAGACTTTTGCAGGTGGACAAGAACTTCCTGGCCAAACTCAAACACAAAATTGAAGCTCACAGAGAGTGGAAGCAAGAATCTGAAAGAGACACACAGATATTGTCTTAGCATGCACAGATGAGTTTAAGAAAATCAAAGCACACAACTGGGTTTTACAGTGTCATGTGCCTGCCTTCCTCTTACTCTGGGTTAATAACGTGCTACATAGGTAAAGCTCACTGCATAATCTTTTTTCTTAAATCTTACAGTGCTTGTAAGTATGTTTTTATAATATATGACTTCTCAGCAGCATTGAACTAGGAGTGTGGAATTGAAGCTCCTGCTAAATGTGATTATTTTTTTAGCCAACACCTTCAGATAGAGATGATTAGTACTGCTACTACTGTCGCCTTGAGGTATCATCAATAGAAATATTATGCTTCCTATTACACAAAATTTATCTGTGACAAAACTTAAACATGGTTTCTGGAATTATGCCAGTGTGAATTTGGCAGATTACTCTGAATAGCTCCAGATAAGACGTCTTCCATCTATTTCCAGATGCAAATGTGTTGTGACGAACATTGTGAAGAAAAACGTGCATTCCTTTTTTCTTGAGTTTTTCAGCTTTTGTCTGACAAGATCCTCTCTGACAATATCTTGGGGTAAGATAGTGTGAACAGTCTTATTGCTTTCCTGGTTCATAAGACAGCAAGAAGTACCTTATGCTCTAATGATCCATACCTGAAATTGTTAAATTTCTTGTTCCAATATGCTAAAAGTGTCACTGCCATGCTGTTAAATGATCTTTCAATTAGAGAACACCATATAGACACAAAACCCCACTTCTTATTCATATTATATTTCCTTAAACTGTGTACTATTTCTGGTGGTATGGCGTTTTCAGAAATAATTTCTCCTTGCCACAGAATTTCTCATCTTTCTAAAATTTATGTCTGGGCTACAGATGGAGATACTACATTTATTGATTGTCTGCAAATTAAAGTGGCATCATATTCTTTTATTTGTGTCTCATGGAAAGTGATACTTTGTACCTTTCATTTTCTAACTGCAATACCTGGGTAATTTACTGCTTTTCAGAAAGAGAGAAGTTTTTCCCCTATAGTCCAGATTATTAGAAGATGTGTCCAGCACTGGAAAAGATCTAGAAATTCTACATGAGCTGAATAAGGTGATACTTGGATTGAAAGCTCCAAGAAAAATGGAAATAGATCAAAGTGTTAATTCACAGAAGTTGCTTTTCCTTGTAGAGGTATCCGAGGCTTTTATCTGGAATCAGCACAATGTTGTAAATTTATCTCAAAGAATAAAGCTAGATTTGATCACTGGTGATCCCTAAACTGATAATCTATTAAAAAAGAACAATGAAGAACCTTATCAGCTTATCAGCTATTTTGACCTTCTGGATAATTCAGACTGTAGAACTTCATTCACTTTCTGAATTAAGCTTACAATTTCTTTATCTTAGGATAAAGCAAGCCTTTTAGAAAGAGTTTTCTGCGAGAGGTAGGGAAACTCAAGATAAACTCACTACCTTTTCCCTCTTATTTTAATCAAATTCTGCCCAAGACTTGTGTTTGCCTAGTACAGACTCAAGAATTTCAAGAATATTCAAGAATATTCTTCCTATATTTTGAGCAATCCTTTCCTAAAAACAATATATATAAATATTGCTATTGGTGATAGCCAGTAAAGCAAGGTAAAATGTTGTTTTTCTGAATTAATATAGAAATATATTAATACATTTAATAATATACAGGATTTTAAAATGAAATTTTCTTTAGGTAATATTTTGCTTTCCTTAGAAGATCATATTCCTGTCAAAAGGATGTGCACATCAGAACTGGTATTTAAAATACATTATTTGTCTTTGTTTTTAGAATTATGACTCTTGCATTGCAAGTCTCTGATTGACATGTTGGGGAAGTAAGGGCTTGGGAGGGAATGGAAACTTTGAATAGTTTTATTCAATACTGCTTTTTTGAATAACAAGTTTGCTTGCCTTGCAGTGTTAAAAAATGAGTAGAATAGCATTAATATATAAACAAATCCTTGAATTCTAACCAATTGGTGTAATTTTTTCTTTCTTGTGTTTTATTCTGTCACAATGATTTTTCTTTATCATCTGTTTGCTCTGGTTATTACCACTGCTGAATGAAAAGGAGTTAGATGTCCCACACTAAAGCAGTATAGCAAACAGAACTGATGATTTTCCCAACTAGTCTGCAAGGCATTTTATGCTCAGAGTTCCACTGATGCAAAAAATGGAATTGTGAATATATCCATTCTACTGGGTGTGCAGCAAAAGCTCTGAACAGAAATGCTGTATAAAATTCCTCTGGGAATGGGAGTTGAAGGGCTGAAATATGGTTTCAGGAAGTACTTTTCCTTTGGAATTACTGTGAGTCTCTAAAAGTGTATTTGATGATAAGTACCCAAGGTGGAGGCATACATGAATCAAAACCCAGTCTTTAAATCTGCCTGTGGTGCTGGCAATTAATTACATGACCTTTATGAAACTCTCCTAGTTTGCTGCAGCAAATGAACCCATGCAGTAAACCCTAGACTTTGTTCAACACAGAACTGATGCAGCAAATATCTCGGATAAATGTTAAGACTGTAAGACTATAATCTTGATTGGACTTGATATCTTAAGTTACAGAGGAGTGATTCATTCCCTGTTAGCTTCAGACACAAGATGAAGGTGCCTAATTCAGGATCAAACACACTTTGTAATGAATAGAGATAACATTACTTCCAGAAGTCAATTTTAGCCCATTTTTTCTCATCCCATTGATTATAATGGGGTCAGGCTACCCTCAAAAACTATATGCCACAGCAAAGTGCTTCAAGTTAAGTGGGATAAATCTAGTTGTGATCAGTTAATCCAGTTGGGATCAGCCAAGATCAGGCTAAGATATCTCAGCGTAATGAAATTCAATTTTCTTGCTCCTAAAATGAGTTAAAATAATACTGTCTTGGGGATTGTTAAATAGCAGTCACGGTTATGGTAGAGACCTGTCCTCAACTGTCTCTGTGTTGAGACTTTGCTTGCCTAGCAGGTCAAGATAATATTCTCCTTAAGTCACTCTATGTGCAAGAATTAAATCTGTGGCTCAGCCCCAGTAGGGAATATTTATTGTCTTGCCTCTGCACCTCATTCCAGGCTGTGTACTCCTGTGCCAGTCTCTGATGCCACCATCAGCCACAATCAGGGGGAAGATAGGTCCAGGAGCTCTCCTCTGGACCTGCCTCTCATGTAGGACTGCCAGTGTTGGGATGGAGGCTCTGGACTGTGCCTTTGTCTCTCCAGGGACTTGTTGCAGTGCTGAGGCTGAGCCCATGGGGCTCTGCTGTGTCCCGAAAAACAGCAGAAGAGTTTGGGCACAGAGCTCACTGGCCACAGGTGGGACCTTACCCACCCCTATGCATGGGGAGTAATGATTCTGCGGACTTGTTCCAAACTCCAGAGTTTGCCTATGTCTCAAGTCAATCATAAATCCTAATTAGTGAAGGGAGGGCATGAATTTACATGATTTATTACAGACCTCAACTTCCAGGCAAATTTCAAGCTCAGGAGGATGGCTTCTGAACTGAGAAAGTCTGATTAAACAACGTGTGGATCTTTCTCCATACCTTATGGTGATCAATATTGCAGTGGCCAGAAAGAGAACAGTTACCTATATTTAAAAATACACTTTTTCTGCTTGGATTCTGGAGGTTCCTTCTCTACAAATGACATGGTACTGAACAAAGGTATTTATGACTAGGTACAGTCAGTATTGACCATATTGAATACTAAAGAAATAAAATGAATTTGGACATCAGATGCCATCAGAGACACTACCAATCCCAAATATGAAACAGAGAGAAAGAGAGTTATCAGTGCACCAAAGAAAGAGTCCTTAAAAAGAGACAGACAAGAGATGGGAGCACTCAGTAACATCTGAGCTTGTTTGGTTTGCATAAAAGGGTTGCTCTGAGTTAGACACCAGATCTCTAATTCAGGAAGCTGCAGAACCGGCTGCTGTTAGGCAGCAGTGTGTGACCTTAGTTAAAACAGACATTTCAAAAAGGGTGCAACATTAAGCAATCTTATTATAATGAAGCTAAAATGCTTTAGAAAAGCAGGACTGATTTCCAAGAACATTGCTGTTACAGAGGTAAGCATCCTGCCTCTGGGACAAAAACTAGTATCTTTTCATGACACTACAGTACTGAGCTGGTGAAGAGCATTTATGGTGATATTCTTATGGTCTCTTTCTAGCCTCTCTTATAGTGCCATACAAGCTCATCTGGGTTCTCCTTGAACTGGTCCCTGCATTCAGCTGGAAGAGGAGAATTCACAGTAAGCCATTCTCGTGTAGACCTGCCAGCATTTTCAAAGCTGGTTTGTGCAGCTCCACATCATGCTGCAGTGCATGATACAGACTTATCTTCCCTCCCTGAGCATGCAGCCATTGTAAATATTTATATAGGCAGAAATATAACTGAGTGCCTAGGGATTGTGTCCCTTGTCTAAAATAACCTGCTTAAGCATAGGGTCAGAGAGACTGCTCATATGCCTCAACTAGATACATTTCTCAGTGCTCCTGGAGGATCAAATGCATGCCTTTGCAATTTTTGTTGTATCCCAACCAGGTTTTCCATATGAAGACATGCATAGCCTTTCAATGATGAATTAAAACAGTCTTCTGAAACCCTAAATTCTGCATGGACAATATGTCTCTCTTTGGTACTGATAATATTAGGAGAAAATAACTCCTTCAACACTGCATTCACTGAGTTACCAAAAATCGACAGTATACTGGTAATGATAAAACAGCTCAAAAGAGCAGAAATTTCTGACAGCTATTAAGATTACAAGAAGGTAGTAAAACTCCAAGAAGTGTAAGTCTAATAAAGTATTTGATCACAATCTAGAAAAGAAACAGCAATAAAAGACAGATATCTATATATATCATGTTACGTAAACCTCTCTGTTTTCAGCTGTTACATTTTTGAGGCAAAAATGTTGAATAATAGTTTCCCGGAATTTGATTCCTAAACAATTTTGAGTTAATATATATCACAGTTTCTAGAGAATACAAACGTGTTTTCCTCCTTTAAAATCAAAACATGGCATGTTTTCTTCTGAATTTAGTTTCTCATATATGTCTCTTTTAAAAAAGAGAGGTAAGAGAATTACTTCTGGAAGAGAGGTAATTGCCCAAAACAATAGTTGAAGGAAGAGAACAATAATAATAACAACACATTTTCTATATATGAATTAATTATTGTACATTTTCTCAAAGAACTCAGTCAGTGTTAATTTTTTGAAAGGTTTTAATGGGTCACTGCATTGAAGAAAAACAAATTTTGGAATTCCTACTTGTATTGTCAGATATTTGTAAATGTAATGATGGTGTTATGAACTGCCAGGATAGTAAATACACAGCATCATTGCCGTGGAATTTAAACATGCAATAACCGTGTTTTCATAATTACAGAGGAATATGGTTGCCTGTGGAAAAAAAGCTGAAACTGGTGACATGTTTGGATGACCTGTCTATATTGCTAGTTGGGGATTTGTTCATTTAGCTCTGTTTATACCTGGTGCCATTGAGGCCTGCTGATGAGCACATGACTCCTTCTCAGGAGATGAACTTCCATATGAGATATCTCTTCAGGCATGAGGTTTAATAGACTGATGAACCTGCAAAGATCTGAATATCGTAGTCAAGATAAAAATTATCTGATTTCATAAGATATAAGTATTTGCACATAACCATACAGGATGACAAATGTCAGTGTGCTAGATTTTAATGGATCAAAGGATTCAACTCTGTTACATTTATGTCTTTGGTTTTTGTGGCTTTCAGGAAAAATGTGTCATGGTCATAACCTGTATACATCTATCACCTAATTAAAGTAGAACCAGAAGCAATGAACTTATCTTTACAAATTGGATTAGAAATTTTGTCCTTTAATCTTGGTGTTCCAAATAACAAATGTTCCAGATGAAAGAGACCAAAGCACTAGTTACATTTATATCCTAGAAAATATTTCATAGCTAAATTATTTGCTGAATTACACTTTCAGATTCTTTGTATCGTTTTAGTATGTTTGGCTTCTTTTTTGTTTTTTACTAGGTACTGTTTAATGCCCTGGAAGATGTTTGCTTAATTTTTTTTTTTTTTCTTCTGAAAAGCAAAGGCAAAATATTACAAGCACATCTTTTTTCTTGGATGCTTGTTTTTTCCTTTGTCCTAAAATGTATCACAAGCATGGAAAGATTTTTTCCTCTTGTAGTTTGCACAGTATACTCCCAACATGTAAGCTCCAGAAATTATTTTTTATTATTATATATAAAATTAATTAGGAAAAAACAAAAAAACCCAAAAAACCAAATAACAAAAAAACCCTCTCAAAAATCCCAAACTGAAACTCAGATGACCACAATCCTCTATATTAATCAATTTTACTTTATATGCTGCAAATATTTCAGGAACTCCATGTGCCTTTTGGGATCCATAGCTGTAAAACTGTTATCCTTCTATTAAGCAAACTGGAATATTTGGTGTTCAGACTTTATTCAAGGATGAAGCATAATGTGTTGGTAAGAAACTTTTACTATGTTCATGTTCCTACTGTTCCTTCAGACTTCTTGACAAGAAACTGTGTCTTTCATTGATATATCTGAAGTCCTGATAAAGAAATAGCCACAGAAAAAATAGTTGAACACAAAAAACACCGTGGTATCTTCTAAATCCTTAGGAAGATGTCTAGGCTTATAACAAGAAAAATGGATACCTCCTTCCTAAATCCTTTCAGGCAAGATAGTCCTCTGAAGTATCATTCTTTTAAAGTGTGGGAATGGAGTAAAAAATGTGAATAACTATTTTATACAGTCATTTAGGTGACCCACAAAGGGGCTCTCTCTGTCTTCCTCATCTGGATATGGAAGACATTAATAATAAGTTAGATCAAAAAATAAAATTTCCATTACAGTGACTTCTTTTATTTTTATGAATGGTTAACTTATATTTTATGGTAATATCTGAATACCATGCAAACGGGGATAGAAATATTTTGCTTTTCTGAGGGGTTTGTGGTTTGCTTTCCAGAAAAGTTAGGTTAAATAACCACTCATATGAAACTGAAATTACTGCAGCTGCTATTTATTACACAGGGTTGTAATCCATGAAAGAAGAAATCAAAAGAGGATTAAAAGTTTGGAATATGGAATGTATTGCTAATTGTACTGAATAACATCCTGCTGTATTCACTTGGACCACTTGTGGTTCAGAGGTGCAAGTGTTGTTTATGCATGTGGATGACTCCATTTGATGACCTGTGGTCAGACTTGTGCTCTGCATCTGTGTAATTCACCTGGAGAAAATCAAGGAATTTGGGAATAAGCTGAGTTGAAAGGGATCCATCAGGATCATCAAGTCCAACTCCTGACCCTCCACAGGACTGTTCCCAAGAGTCACACCAGGTGCTCAAGAGCATTGTGCAAACACTTCTTGAGCTCAGTCAGGCTGGTGCTGCGACCACTGCCCTGGGGAGCTGTTCCAGTGCCCAAACACCCTGTGGGTGAAGAACCTTTTTTTCTAATATCCAAATTAAACCTACCGAAAAATCTTCAGACTGTTCCCTTGGGTCCTGTCACTGGTCACCTCAGAGAAGAGACCAGTGCCTGTGTCTCCACCTTCCCTCATGAGGAAGCTGTAGACTGCAATGAGGTCTCTCCTCAAGTCTTCTCCAGGCTGAACACCCCAAGTACCTTCAGCTGCTCCTCCTACGTTTTCCCCTCAAGGCCATTCACCATCTTCATTGCCCTCCTCTGGACACTCTCTCA
This sequence comes from Acridotheres tristis, assembly GCA_037013685.1. Taxonomy (NCBI): domain Eukaryota; kingdom Metazoa; phylum Chordata; class Aves; order Passeriformes; family Sturnidae; genus Acridotheres; species Acridotheres tristis. The sequence continues at coordinate 77,786,723 of CM072884.1, forward strand.
TAGTTTAATTTTTTCCTGCATTTTGGTGCCCAGAACTCCACACAGCATTCAAGGTGAGGCTGCCCCAGTGCAGAGCAGAGCAGGATGATCCCACTGGTGCTGCTGTTCCTGATGCACCCAGGACTCAGGTGGCCTTCCTGGCTGCCAGGGCACTGCTGCCTCAGATTCAGCTGGCAAGAAAAAGAATTGGCAAGGCTGCCTTTGTGTCTGCACACAATACCTTCCAGTCCATCCTTCAGCCCATTGCAAGAGATTTACCCTGGCAAATAAAAGTGTAATGCTCACAAAAACACCAAGGATATTTGTAAGGTTTGGTGGTTTTCATCAAAATAGTAGTGGTTCTCAATACTAGGGACTTAAAATGATGAAGCCATGGCAAGACCCTCCTTGGCTGGAACTGAGTTAAAAAAAGTATCAAGATGAAAAATGAAAAGAAACCACTTCTTTTATAAGTGTAATTAGCCAGTGGAACAGACTACCAAGGGAAGAAAAGAATTCATCATAGGTTGGAGTTTCTGTGAAAACACTACTGTTTTAAAAATCCTGTTTGCTGATGTCTGTAATTTTTATCATGTGCCTTGTGATGCTTCGTGGGTTCTGGGTAAAGCCAGATCCTGTGTTTGTTTGAAATTTCAGATTTCATTTCATTCTAGTCATGCTGAAGAGTTTGTATGGCTCAAGTGAAGCCTAATGCCTCCAAAGTAAGAAGACAGAAAGACACCCAAATATTTTTAAAAATCTCAGGGCTTTACAGTCAATCTCATAATTTCTAAGCTTATTTTATGATTCTTGAATCTTTGGAGTTGTCAGTAATGTAAAAGGGGTTGTCTGCAATTCTCTACCAACTGAGTGGTATGAGTGAGCTAAGAAACAATGAAGTAGGACTGCAGCAATTTCAATTTCTCCATTAAATCATCCTCCTTGAAATCTTCTGACTTTTTTTCCTTTTCCTGATCTTAAAATTCTTCATTTTTAGAGCCATGTATTACAATGGAAAATCCAAGTCTTTGGCTGGAAACTGAGGTCTGTAACTGAGGCTAGATAAAATGGCAGAGAAGTCCTTTGCAGTGGTAGTAGGTTAAGGAGTGACTAATCCACTATTTCTTCCTTTAAGACATCGAATAGCATTGTTTATATAATGCATTTCCCCTGAGAGTAGACATGTGCATGAGACTGCATTTCCCAACTAGGTAACTGGGAATGAAGATATTCTGCTCTGCAGTGCATTTAGTTTTGCCAGAACATACAGATATATGATCCAGATCTCTTAAGAGGTGCTGGTGGGAACTGGTGGAATATATTCTATAATGTGGTTTTCTTTTAGCTTGTGTTTTAGTTTATTTTAAGATAAATTTTATTTTTTCAAATTATACTTCTATGAATGATTTGTGACTTCTATCAGTGGCAGAAAGCCTAAAATAAAATTTTAACATTTGTTAGAACCATTCTAAGGGATCCCTTTGAGGAAGTAATATTTTATGTTTAGAACTAAAGTTTTCTGAAAAGAATGCTCCATATTCCAGGGTGCTTATAGATCATCTAGTTCCAACCCCACTACCATGGGCAGGGATGTCTTCCACTAGACCAGGTTTCTCATCCAGCCTTGCCCTGAACAATTCCAGGGATGAGACATCCACATCTTGTCTGTGCTGTTCCAGTGCCTCACCATTATCACAGTACTGCATTTCTTCCTAATATCTGATCCAAACCTACCTTCTTTCCGTTTAAAACCTTTCCCATTTTTCCTACCTATACATGTCCTTTTAAAGTCCCTCCCCAGCTCTCTTAGTCTCTAAAGATTTTGAAGTGTTTAGGAGTATATTAGTAAGCTCATATAGACAAAATTCTCATGCATGATACTTGGATTTTTAGAAGTTAGTTTCGGAGAAGGAAATTTATCTGAAAAGAAATACATAATCCCATAAATCCCTTCCTGTATTGACACTGAAAACTGCACTTCAGACATGAATGGTGCTTTGAGTGATAATCAGGAGAGCTCATCTCTTGCAACATATAGGTATCTCCTCCCTACATTCATGGTCTCTAAGATCGTAGACAAAGGTGACAAAGAGACCAGAGAACATGGATCTAGACTTTAGTGTCTTTGTTCTCCTTTAGTCTTTTTGCCTGCAATTTAGATTGAAAGAATTATAAAAGCAACATTTTCTCTCTGCTTTCCTGTACAATTGTTATCATCAGAGCATCATGCATCTCAGCTACACTAATTTATGTTTGCAGTAGCTTTATTAGGTAAGGAAATCTTATTTCTGTTTTACAAGTGGAGAAGCAAGGTACAAGGGCATTTGTATGGAAAGGCCAGGACTAATCTGAAACAGCAAACTAGAAATTATGCCCTTCTATACAAGTGTATCTTCATGCATCCATAGAATCTGAAAACTTGAACAACCTGTTTGGAAACCTGGAAAATAAATAATTTCAGCAGTCTTATTCTACTAATTGTGCTGGAAATACAGGATAGTACAGAAATCTAGAAAAGGTGCTATTTACTATCTTTGGATCATGAATCCTTGTTTAATTAACTAGTGGCAATTTATAGCTCTCTGGTCATCAAATGCAGCCCTTCTGTATTTCAGGATGACATTTCAAATCAACCCTCTCAGAATCAATTCAATGCTCATCCAGTATGTTAGAATTATTGGTGATAGTTGGGTTAAAAGTCAGGAATTTTTTTTTGCCTTGATGAGGGGAAAATTAAGCCAACAGGATATCAATGGACTACAAATGAATAAGCCAATTTTCAGGCAAGAAAGGCAGGAGGAGTACAGGCCCTAATTATACTCACTACATATAAATTTAAATTCTGGCTCTGCTGAAATAGGTACAGATTTTGTCATTGACTCTGCTGAAGCCAAGCAATTATTCATTACTTCCAAGTGAACTCTTGGCCGTTATAAAAGCTGTTTCAATATAAGATGTTTTTAATGGGACTTTATTCAGGTATGTATTATTTACTCATTTATTTCTTTGTCTTATCATTGAGGCAACCTTTTTGCATATTTTCTGTGTGCTTTGCCTTAGAAAAGGCTTCTTGATATTTAAAATCCATTATATTTTCATTGTGGTTAGACAAAATCTTTAGTGCAATGCCAATTTACATTCTCAAACTGAATCTTAAAGAGACCTATTTAAAGCCAGTTTATAATTGTTTTCTCCAGATATAAATCAACTCCACTTCAAATGTTGCTGTTGACTTTTTTCCTCCCAGGTAATATAAAACTCCAATTTTCACTGACCTGATACAGGGAACGTTTCTGATAGCACTAAATACCTAAGAAGCCCCTGTATGAGTGTGTATCTGTACATGTTGTTCCTATCTAACAAATACTGTAGGGTGAGCAAAAGCAAGCTATATACTCTTAATTGAAACTTTCCTAAATTTTATGAACCTCTTATGTCTGCAAAATTTCATGGAAAATCTCATATGAGGAAGCTGACTTATGATATTTTGACACTTTCATCTCCAAAGCTCAAAAAGCTGAAACATACCAGAATAACTCAAAGCCAAAGGCTTTGAACCTCAGGGATATTATATAAGTTTAGTTTAGATTTGGAGCAAATGCTCTTAGCAGATCTTATATTAATATAACTTTTTGTATCTACACTAGTTGTTAGTGGTTCATCCTGAAGGTTTTTTTAGCAATTAGATTCTGGGGATTCAGGCACTGGAACCAGGCACAGACTGAGCCAGCAGCTATGACAGTGGCAGTAACGGAGGTCAGGATTTAATGCATGGACAAGTGTCCCTCGGATGGGTCAAACTCCAAAAGCTCTACACATTGGTGGGCTGACTGCTGTCTACACTAACCCATAATAGGTGCCATGTTCTTAAATAATTAGCCATCTTATAAGCAGCAGTATCACTCTATTCAGAGATGTATTTAAAGAATATGATTTCTTGGAAGTCTAAATCCCTGTTTTATGGCAGCTTAAAAGGATAATTAAATTTAAATTATTCTTTTTATTCTTCTAAAATAAGAAATAACTAACCTGGCTGAAGGCACATAGATCACTGTGACTTTGGCTATTATAGAAAATCTAAAAATATGGGCATTGATATATCCTTTGCTATACAATGCAATTACTTTGTTGTAGTTTTATTAAAGGTAAACTGTATTTTACTTAGTCGTGTTTTTTATTATTATTTTAAAGAAAAATACAAAATAGCACTTTCATTTAGAATCTAATTGATTTGCTGGAGGTCATTCTCCTTCTTAAACCCCCTTTGACTGATTTGCTGAAGAATTGTTCAAACAAGTGGTAAAGAAGCACTGAAAATACCTGTCATTCTGGCCTACATTGCTCAAACACAGTGTTCTGGTAGGCATAACTTTGGGCAAGGTAGTGTCGTGTCAGGTCAGATGCCCTTGTTCTTGCAGACCAGTGTTTTGCCCTATGTAGTTCTAGTGGGCATGCAGTTATTGACAAGGGGTGGGGGGCTGGACAGGACCCAGCAATGCACTCACAGCCCAGAAAACCAGTTGTGTCCTGGGCTGAAACCAGAGAGGTGTCACCAGAAGGGTGAGGGAGGGAATTCTACACCACTCATGAAACCCCACCTGCAGTGCTGCACCCCCCTCTGGAGTCCCCAGCACAGGAAGAACATGGATCTGTCAGAGTAAGTCAAGAGGAGAGGCACCAAGATGGAGCAGCACTCCTATGAGGAAAGGCTGGGAGAATTAGGATTGTTCAGCCTGGAGAAGAGAAGCCTTTAGAGTGGGCAAACAGTGATCTTCCAGAATCTGAAAGGAGCCTACAACAGAGATGGAGAGGGACTATTTACAAGGGCATGTAGTGATAGGATGAGGGAGGATGGCTATCAACTTAAAAAGAGTAGGTTTTAATCACATGTTAGGAAGAAACTTTATTGTGAAGACGGCACTGGAACAGGTTTCCCACATAACTTGTGGGTGCCTTGTCCCTGGAATTGTTCAAGGCCAGGTTGGATAAGCCATCTGATCTTGTGGAAGGTGTCCCTGCCTATGGCAGGGGTGTTGAAACTAGATGATCTTTAATGTTCTTTTCAACCTGGCCCATTCTATGATTCTATGACAAGTGACTGGAAATCTTCTTAGGCCAAAGTCCTGGTGAGTGTCCTGGCAATACCCCAAAGCTATTCAGAGGCACAGTTTAACTATTACATGCAATTCTCTCTCCTCCATTTCCTTTGGCAGTTGGGCATGTGGACTGGGAGCAGTAGCAATTCTTCCAATACAGAGAACTCCAGGGCCAGGAACAAGCTCCAGCAAATATGGTGGCACTCACTGGAGTTTGATTGATACTGTACTGCAAACTGGAAACTCAGAGCTGGACAGACATGTAAAAATCTCTTCTTCAGTTAAACCTTTTTTTTACTAGGAATGCCATCACCTGCAAAGTTAACAGGATACTTTACACTGACTTCAAGAACTTGTGAATCTACCTGTTGTACTGCTTCTGAATTACAGGACTTCTTTCTAAAAGAAATTTTCATCTTAAATAGGGAATAAATTTCCTACAAAACCACAGAAATGGAAATATAATTGATCTGAATTATCTGAAGGCAATTTGGCCATGTAACTTTAATTTGACGTAATTAAAAAAAAATAAAATAGTAACATTAAATCCAGGAATCAAACTATGTAACAGTGGTCTTTTCTGGCCATGCAATTTAAAATTTCCCATTTTAATTAATTTTTATAAATAGAAATATATATGGATCTCTGTGCAAAGCAGGGATCTTGTTGTACTACAGTAGAACTGGCCCTGAAATTTAAGGGTTCCTCCAGTCCTCCAGTTCATCTCAACACTCCTGCATAGGCAAGATAAATACTTAAGGTTGCTCTTTGTGTGACTTCTGCCTTACTTTCCTTGTGCATGGGAAGATTTTGTACATGCATTAATGGGTATGGTGGATACATCATGGGTAGGAAGTTTTGAAAGTATATTTCCAGATTCTCAGTAATACGATTTCTAATTGCTAGACACAGGTAATTTTGTAAGTCAGTTCTTGACTTTTCAGAAGTTATTTATAAACTGTGTTTCATTTATGAGTTTCTGGTCATTTAGGAGTATTACCATGTGCAGGTAACTATCTATATCCATAGAGAGCATATGAAGGGAAAAGTGACCCTTAAACGGCACAATAAAAGGAAGTGAGGTGTGGTCACCTGGGATAAAAGCACAATAAGAGGTATATAAACAGAAAGCAGTTTAGACAATCTGACCCACTAGTAAGTAGCAGTAAAATGGGCAGAGGAATAATTTCTGGAGGAGGCTGAATTTGTCAGCGCTTGAAACCCACTCTGTTCATCCTTAGTTATCACATAACATGATAGGACAACCAACATGTTGTGCTGCTTTTATTTTTCTTTCATCTGTAGTAGCTACCAAGGAGACAAGAAAGGCAGCAGCAGCTGCAGCCAGAGCTAACTGCAAATCGTTTACAGTTTCTGTGGAAAGAATATCTCTAAACAGATTATTTGATAGACTACAACCCCTTCTACTGCTTTGCTGTTGTGTAGAAGATAATCTGGTGTTTCTTCTTGCTTCATGAAATAATTATTTATTATTTTATTTTTTCATTCATATTTGTAAGTGTCTTGTTCAGACTTGACCTCCTCCATAATGTTGTCTGTTTATGTCAGATTTACCTTACTGACTCTAAATTATTCCATCTACTTCAGACACATATCCCTGTTGCAATAAAGTAGATGAAACTCAGTTTCTTCATGTAGGTAAAGCTAATTTTTTATTCACATAACTTATTTTTATGCAGTTTTATAGACTTTGCATTTAACTCTAATTTTTTTTTGCTACTTAATTCATTGGTTAGTAACTAGCATTTTATCTTTTTATCAAATCTCTCTATTTTTGGATTGTTTATGTATTTTCTTCACTGATTCACATGTGAGAGATGAATTGTTTATGCAGGTGCAAATTTATTTTTATCTGCAAGAACAGGTTGTTGTTTTTACTGTCTTTATTCTTATGATTTTTCTTTATGGGAACTTACAAGCTACTTCCAGCTTAGCTAGAGTAGCAGGACTTAAACTATATTTTTATAAGGCCTTTCTTTTATAATATCTCTATTTGTCTGCAACATATCCTTATTGCTGCTAAGGGATCTAAACCTTTATGTAACTAACATTAGCTGAGATTTCTTTCTTCTTCTATCTCGTCATGTCTCATAATGATATTTGGGTCGCATGGTTCCTGTGACACACATCTGGGGGAAGGTTTATTCCTAGAAGTTAAGGGATATAGCTTTCCCTTCTCGTTTTTGAGTTCCACTTGTGTGGGTTGACTTCTCTGTTTCTGAATGGCCATTCAAGGCAAAGAACCACAGAGCTCTTCAGCCAGCAGGTCCTTTGGTCTGACATAACCCAAGTTCATTTTTTCTTCATCAACAGCACAAAACAAAGCAGAGAAATGAAGTTATTAACAACTGCTTTTAAGACCACCAGAATATCTTCATGTTCTCCACAGATTTATCCCTGGCTGTATCAGAGAGCTCACCCATTTATCTTTTCTTTTGTCATCTAGTGCTGAAGGTGGGCCCCTTCAGCATTGCTACCACCTCAGCTCTGATGTTAATATCTTTGAGGATTTTTATTTTGAATTTCCACAGCTCTACAGGTTTCTAATAAATCCAAGAGACACTCCTGCTCTTCTCTCTCTGAATGCACTTAAGCCAACATTTTGTGAACTGTTGAAGTCCACTTGAAACTATTCTTAAGATAATTTTAATTCATTTTCAGAACAAAGATGTAACAGTCTTGTAACACTTCATAACAAAAATGATTCCCGAGCAGGAACCTCTAAACAATTGAGAGTCTTGTCTGTAATCTGTCCTCCTAACTTTACATCTGGATTTCCCTAGGTAAAAAAATTGTCTGTTCTTAGAAGTTTGCCTGGTTAGAATTTGAGGATGAGGTAATTTTTCCTGTACCTCACACCTGGAAATCTAGCTGCCTCTACTCTGGATATATTACTGAATGATGAAAATCTCAGGCACATCAGCTGAACTGTCACTCTCATCAAATTTTTCGTGTTTTTGAAATATCTTGGGCCCCCTTTGGAAGCGCCATATAGTGAATCCCAAGCCTCCAGAAGGTTGTGGCCACACCATGCAGAGCATCTGCAAAATCCTGGTAAGGATGATTTCCCATAGGCTAGAGAAAAATCCCACGGAAATACTGCCCCAGGGAAAGGCTTTGGCTGGAAGCTGAATAGGCTCCTGCCTCAGGCATTGTTTGACATTGAGCAGGGGCATGTGTGATTTGCAATCTCATACATTTCTTCCAGCAATATGACTAACTGTTTAAACATTTTCTCTCAGACCATCACAAGTTCATTGATGGTACCACTAGCATCTTTTTAATAAAACCTTTTTTTCATGTAATTCTCTCAGATCAACACAGTTAATTCTGCCCTTCCCAATTTCCCCTAGAACATATAATGTAACACAATATGCTAAGATATTATAAAGCTGAATATTCTTATATCTACTAAACAATTTAAAAAAATTATGGTATCTGCATACATTTTAGAGAGTGCTGATAGCATGTTATGTTCTCCCATGGGAGTCCAACCTTCGTGGGGAGGCTGGAGGCTCTCCTGTGCAATGGTTTTCACTCCTGGGCTTGTGTAGCCCAAGGGGCCTGGCATTTTTGAGACCTCTCAAAACAAAATTGCTTACTCTTACTAGCAAAGGACCAGGTTGGGTCTTCTGGAGTCTGTTTCTTATGGAAGAACAGTAGATGAATTTCTGTGAGAATCCTGGGCGATGCTGTCTCTTAAAATACTGCTTATGAGAAGCTGGAAGCCTGTGTCAAGGTAGTGATCATTTATTGTCCTGCCATGTGCACCTCTTATTCTGATTGAGGTTACTGGTCAAAAGACAGACCTTGGGTCTTACGTGGTATGCTGTCCTTTTAGGCTATTGAGCTTTGGCAACCTTTAAATGCTTTGCTCATCTCTGTCCTGAAAGTGGGTGTTACTGTCTCGAGAAAAGTTAATGTAAAGAACTCAGTTAATCCTTGCACCTGAGTGATAATGTCCTAACAACCTTGTCCCTGCCTGAGAAAGCGGCTTAGCTCAAATCCAAATAATAATATTTTACTTTGTTCTCTGGCTGTAGATAATTCTGTAATTCTATGCAAATGGCAATCAAGCTATTTTAGAGCAGCACCACTAAAAGCTGACACTTTATAGCACACTATATATTTGCTGTCCTTTTATTTTGCTTTTCTCAGTATTTATTTTTTGCTGTGTTTCTGAATGCCTTGGTTGGTTATTTTAAATACAGCTTTCTAAAATTCTTATCTAATACTTCTGGTTAGCATTCAGCACTTTTATGGGGACTGTGAATTACATACTATGTGAGCCAATAAAAATTTCATTCAAAACCTTAAGAAGAGCATTTTTAGAAGCACTGAGGGATAAGACAATAAAATCCAGAATAAATACAAAATAGTGTCCTGGTGAGAATTGCTTATCACCAACTGGAACATTTTGCTAACTCATGGGGGAAATGGCTGACGAACGTTTCTCGAAATCTGTCAGTCCTGTCATTTTCTGCATGGCTGCAGAGTAAATCATAAGCAGTAAGCAGTGCACCTTGTTCAGTAAATCACTACAGCACTTCCCAAGCACTGCAGTAAATGGACAAGAGACAAGTTTGTGGCATGTTGCTTTACATCCAATGTTTGGACAACAGTCAATTAGATTTTATGGCATGGAGTTACACTGAAGCTTTACTGCTCTGTTGGTAATAGGGTACCAACCAGAAAAGATGGTTATTTTAACTGCTAGGCAATAAAAGCAAAATACTATTATTACAGACTTTTCTCCCCATTTCTTTTAAAGCTTGGCTGCATTGTTATTTCATGTCAGTTCTGAGATAATGTGTGTCAACACTGTCAGACAAGGTACATACCACCTGCAAGGCAGACCTGTTGGAAGGGAGGGCCTGCTCATTATCAGTGCCATGATGGTCTGTGTCTCGTCTTGTCTGCTTCTGACTCTGTCACATTGTTTGACATTTTATTTATCGTTTTCATATCTATTTATTTACAGAAATAGTTTAAACCTGTAATCCTTGTGTGGACTCTGCAAACTGGAATGTAATTTTAGCCCATAGAGTATATTTTGGCATTTTTGATTATGAAATCTGATGATATGGCTCAGAGGTTTATGTTTGCAAGAGAGATGCAAAATGGTTGCAATATTTTTTAAGAGGCCAGATCCCAGGTTTGCTGAATAGGGCATGGGCTCAACCTGGCAGCTCTGTCAGTGTGCAAATGGCAGTGTTTGCAAAACAGCATTAGGGATAGAAATGACTCATCTTGAGAGAAGGAATGTGAGTTTCTTCCCTAGAAATAAGGGGAAAAACATGATCCCTGATTAAGCAGAGGCTGAAAGAGCAGGAGAGCAGACTCCATTGGATGCTTGTTTAAAGAAGGAAAGATGCCCATGGGTTTCCCAGAGGTGTGTGGTAACAGGACACTAAACATACTGAAGGACAACACACACTACCGGAGAAAACCAGTCTATCCAGGTTTCCTGGCAGATTACATCCCTTTCTTTTTGAGCATGGACTTATTTGGGTTTTGCTGATCTTTCAGGAAGCTTTTCATGTGTGAACATAAGTTATATGTTTTTCCTTATCCCTGGGTGGATAGATCCTTCCAGGCTGTTGGGTAACAGGGAGCCCATTATTTTATGGAAACTTCAGAAAATCAGGGCTATTCTAGCTGCACTTTTCTTGTGAAGATACTGTAAGTGAGCTCTTGAACTGGAGCACAGGTATCACTCTGGGCCATGGCTGAAGGTAAACCTAGCAGTTGTATCTCTCTCGTGTTTGTGGTCTTGTCACTGCTGCTCAAGGAAAGTGACTCTGCACAGGCTGTGGAGTAAGCTTCTCCATGGCTTCTGCCTTCCCCTCAGTGCCATTGCCTGACCATGGAGTGGAAGTACACAGTGAACTGTCTAAACTGTGAGACCCATCCCACCCTCTCCTACTACACCCCTGGTGACAGGGAGAAAGCCCAGACTCACTGGCACAGAGCATGCCCTGGTGGGCTCCACCACATTCCGTGATCTAGAAGCATTGGGGATCAGGACTTGCCCTGGATGGTCTTAATTGGGCTACTAACAAACTGGAAATCTCAAGAATTGCTATTTTTATGCCCTAAATGGAAAGAGCCTGTAGCACTGAGTGAGAGCTAAATTGCAGGGTCCTATACAAATGAAACATGATCTTGTACACATTATCCCATGAAGGTAAATAGCTGAAGTTTATTAGAAAGAAGTCTTGTACATAGCAGACTTTATTTTTTCCCTGAAATGGCAGAAGCTTGATACTGGTGTAGTAATTCTTGGTTAGAATGAAATTAAGGTATAATTTACTGAAAAGCTATTAATTTTCATTAATGTATTCACATTTTTTTGTAAATTATTACTAAATTAATTGGGGTGTTTTAAAAGAATATCTGTAATAAAAATAATAAGAAAAAAGTCTGCTATCAGAGATATTATTTATTATCATTATCCATAATACTACCACCTTTTATTTTAATATTGGCTGCTTAGTGACCTGCTTTGGTCTCTGTGTAGTACACTGAAGTCACTTGGTTGTGACAGAAGTCAAAGACACACTTATATGGTCTAAAATAAGGATTAGGTATTGTTCTAGTAAAAAAGGCAATATTGTTTTTACTAAACTAACTATAAAAAACCACTAATTTGAACTTGTTTATAAATGTCTGTAGTAGTGTTTATAAATAATACATTTTTGTATGTAATTTATTCTGTCATAATATGTATTTGCAGCAAGCTGCCAGCAAGCTTTCTCTGTTTTTAACTCAATGGTGCTTAGAAGAAACAGTTCAGTTTTATGGGGTGCTAAAAGCCCTATTTAGCCTTGTTGTTACTCTGTCAAATGTTTACTCTGACGTGGAAGGGAAAGATTTTAACCTCTGACCACTGCAAGACTTCCCAAGCTGGTCAGCACCCATAGCCCTTGGATAAAATCAGTGAGGAACACCATTTCCACCTGGGATTAGAACTGTCCTATGTGCTCTGCCTTTTGCTGCTCAGGCTTTCTTCTCTGGCTGGTGTAAACTAGGGTGCTTTTCTTCTTTTCTCCAATTGGCTTGGTAACTTCTTTTCTGACATTAGGAATAAGAGCTTATTTTTGTGGGTATTGGTGTCCTTTTTCTTCTTCACAGAGAATTCTTTCTTTCACTCAGACATTTTCCTGACTAAGAAGTCAGTGCCAACTTTTACCCTCCTTGGTGCCCTTCTGTCGTGGAATGGAAACCTACAATTCTCAAAGAAGGTAAAAAATTTAGGTATGTGGATGCAAATGTTTGTATAAATGCAACCTTGTTTACAGAGAGAGTGCTGTACTCTTCTTTTTATACTAATTCTTAATTCTTTTGATTTCATTAACAACCGAGGTGTCATGGTCTTGATTATATTAGTGGCAAGCCAGAATTACTCCAAGGGAGTTCCTTTAACAGAATTAACCTAGACTTGCACAATGTAATAGAGTTCAGAATTTCTATTCCTTACCTTTACAGATGAAAGCAATAAGAAATCAATATTTTTAAGAGAAATACTCTTACAAAGAAAAACATTCTTACCTGTTATTTATAGTTCTGTTTTCTTTAGACATTAAACTGATAGAAATAATGAAAAGGAATGGGAAATATTTACATATATATGTAATACATATTACATTTTTGATTGAAATAATAGTTACCAGAAATCAGTACATTTTTCACCTCGAGCTTTTGATATATCTATAGAGTGTTGGGATCAAATAGCTTCTGTAATTAGACTTCATAATTCTGGTATAATATTAGGTAAACCTCATAATAGTTTGTAACACTACAGAAAGACAATAGAAAAGCTACTTTTAAAATTGCCATTCTTATCTTGCTTAAAACAGAACAGTTTATTCAAAAACAGGGTACTTAATTGCATTAAGTTAAGGCTTATTGAAATTAAGGACTTTACACAAAAATATTTGTTAATGCATCATCACAAAGAGACAGAAATAGATGCAGAGATCTGTAATACCTTTCATTTTTGCCTCCTAAAAAAGAGGGCAAGCTGTGGCAGTGCTTTGAATGTAGAGTCCTGGTTGACAGACTGCAGCTACTCCAGCACCCAGGTTTGGATCCAACATGAAGTGCTGAAGTGAACCACTGTGTTGTCCCCATTTAACATGTTTTGGTTTGGTTTGCATAGAGGTTTGAGTATTAGCAGCATCTTTTCTGGAGAGGCTACCCTGGAAGTTGCCTTGCACTCCAAGCCTTCACGAGAAGAGATTGTCTGGCCTGATGGCTGCTCTCCCAGTGCCTTCATGTTAGGAGTGTGCTGAGATACTCATCCCAAGGAACTGGGGTACACCTGCTGTAAACTTACACTCCTGAGCTCTTAGCCAGTGAAGATGTAGAGCCCTCAACACCATTTGCTTCTATGCTGCAGTGTTCTGCTTCTGCTGTATTGTACAATATTAGGTGCTTAATATAAACATAACTTTAATTTAATACTATTAGTTTTCCATTACATTTTGAAAGCATCTAAATTAAGCCCAAAACGGAATCTTCACCCTTGTTGACTTTCAGTAGGATCTAGTGCTCTTTCTATACCTACAGTTCTTCCTGAACCATTAAAAAAATTACATACCTTTATTAGGCCTCTGAAGAGGGAAACTGTGTTAGTTAGAAGTAAGGAATATGTAAATAGACTTCTATTGGCATTGAGGTGCAGCTCCATAAGATGAATCTCAATAGCTGCTTAGTAGTGTGAAGCTACTTGCCCAGCAATATGCAACGTGAAGTGAGTAAAAGGACACTCTAAAAAACCATTTTGCTTCAATGGGAAATTAGTCAGCTCATAAGAATTGATGCTGAAGCTAGCAATATTAATCTTAGGAGAAATGCCACAGGAACTTCAATAAGCATCAAGAGGATTCTAGGTTTCTATCTCACTGTGAAGAGACATCAGTGCTGCAACAAAACCCACCTGATCCTGAGGGCATCCAGCTGAGGGACACCGTTGACCTTGCCTAAATCCAGCTCACTTTAGCTGTAAAAGCTCAGAGGCACCAGTAAACAGATGGGTTTATCTACTGCACTTTGTGTGTATTCTTCCAGACAAGATGCAAAGTTACACGATGCATTAAGCATTTCAGATATATTCAGGGAAGAACAAAAACCAGACTGTTAGCAACCTCAACTTACTGGGGAAAAAAAGTCAAAATTCTTTTGATTTAACTGAAAGCAGGATTTAAATAAACTCCTTACTGATTTCCACCCATGTTTAGAAAACCCTCATTTGCCCTCTTGTAAACACACTGGCTTTTTAAACAAAGCTCCCTTTGACTTCTTTGAATCATGATTTGGCCATACAGTTTTGCTAATTTGGGTGATTCCCATTTTAACTCTCTGAATTATTCCTTTGAAGTTCACCTGTCCGTCTTTATTAGACATAATTGGCAAGTGTACAATAAACAGGATGCATAAAAGCTGATACTTGAATTCAGCAGTCCATAATTAGATTAAGCTATATCCTACTCTGAAAAAAAAAAAAGAAAAATTATTAGGTAGCAGACTGCATAATTTTCCTGAAATTTCTGTGTGGGCTATAATATTTCATAAAATGCAGTAGCATTCTATGCATCTGAGCATGTAAAGTCTGCCACCTGTAGCTGATTGGGAAGTGGTTTCCCTTTTTCTTTCCCCTCTTTGCCTTCTTCTCTTTCCTTTTTTAATTTCCACTTTTTTGTTTCTTTCTTTCACCTTGCATTTAATCTTCAAGCTGTATCATTATAGTGCTGGATTGACAAGAAACAGACAAAATTTCATATTACAGTTATGAAATTAAAACGTTTTGATAGTACATTGTGATGCTACTCTAATATTTTAAAGCATATCTCTTACATAAAAAAAATTAAAGAAGATAGCCAAACTGAAGCCAAAATGTTAAGTAGATTTTTATATCTAGAATAAATAATGAGTATATTTCTCATTTTGATCCTGATTCTTGACCACAGAATGTAGAATTTAGAAGCAGAGGCTAAATTGAGGTGAGGGAGTTGAAAAGGTGTGAAAAAGGTGGAGGAAACTTCGAGCCTTTATGTTCACATCAGTCTGTGGATTTGCAGTATTTTCATCGTTCTTGTTAAATTTTTAGTCATATATGACAAATGCACAACACTTAATCCCCCTTTTTTTGGCCTTTACATCAGCACTTCCTAAATTTTTCTGATCCTTCCTAAATATGTTTCTCAGCTTTGGGTTTTCTTATTCCTTTCCAGCACTAAACCACATCACAAGGCTCTGATCACCTCCCATCTCCTTGCTGCAGCCACCCCTTCCCTCGACACAAGCTGCCTTGCCACAGCGCTGCATTAAAGATCTCTCTCCGGGTCTGTTGACCATGCAGCCCCTGTCTTTGATTCCCTCCACATGTTTTCTCCTCTGTATATCAAATGTGAGCTGCTTGTCTTCACTTCCAAGGATTTTTATGGTCTATTCCCACTGTCATCTCATTGTGACAGACTGAACTACCACATAGGTGGAAAACCTGCCAAGCAGCTGGCTCCAATTAGCCACCTATCTTTTTAAGAGCTGGTGGGAGCAAGGGGAGATCTAAGTGCTGTATAATCAGACCCAGCTCTTTCTGAGAAACTCTCCTATGGTAAAGAAAGGTAGATGTCAAAGGCATATCAAAGGGAAAACAGCTGAGGGAAAGGAGGAAGGATTAAAGGCAATGCCTCAGCAAAGAAATTTTTAAAAAAGACAGAACTGGAACTGAAAGTGATTGGGGACCCAGCAAACCTGCAACAGAGTGCAATGCAATGCAGCAATGAGACCCAGATGGAAGTCCCTGAGAGCTGTCTGCCACAGCTCTCCTCTCATGACAAGGCTGAGCCTGTGCTCTAAAGGAGCTGGCAGCGTTTGTCTGTCCCAAGCAATGGGTGTGACACTGCTGGGGACAGGTGTGCACATGCCTGACTGGCACTCTGAAAGCCTACTGCATATGTGGAGACAATTTTAATGACAGGCTATGCATAGTGAATGGGCACCTCTGTGGGACACAACCTGCAAACAAATCCTTGCCCTTGGATCACAAAGACTGAACACCAGAGCAACCTGTGCAGGGTGAAAGGGGCTCCTGATTGACTACGCTCGGGAGCACCTTCTTTTTATATAAAGAGAAAATTCCTTTTCTCTCATCATGGCAACCTTCATAAGGAAATTGCAAATGTGCTTACAGACAATCCTTGGCTGGGATGTTTTTCCTTACAAAAGGCCACAAAGCCTTAGTTTAATTGAACTACGTTATTGAGATTTTTTTACTAGAATATAATAGTAATTTGGGATTTATGGCTTAACATCCTGCCCTTTCACTCTTGCAAGGGTTCTCAAGGATGCCTGTAATCAAAGTTCTCTCTCTATGTAAGTACTTGTAATAAATCTTTCATCTCATTTGGTAGATGTTTCATTCTCTTGCACCTTGTGTTCAGTATTTAATTATCTTTTGTTGTTAAAGGACATGAATAAAGACAAAAACAGAAGGCAGATCTCACTGCATCCTTCCACAGGAAAGTCTATTTCTACCAGGTTGGCTGAAGACATTCACACTCTTCTACAATTTCTTGTATGTTTTTGGCACAGGGTGATGTTAACTATTGCTATTTTGCTTTTGGACAAGGGGAAGAAAGAGTACTCACTAAGCTGGACTTAAAATTTTAGCAAATTAATCCTCATTGTTACAAGGGTGAATTTTCTCACAGATCTTGACACTTGCACTTTCTTCAGCCAACAGTGTTGAAGCCTTCAAACTACACCAGGTTCCTGGGTCTCTCAGCTCCTTGTCTGTACTTCCAAATATTAAATAAATTTTAATGATAATTTTATAGGCTGGAGAACATCTTTTGCTTTATAAAGAAGATGAAAACTCTGTTTTACGAGGAGTCACATGTAAATGATGAGGGGTAACAAGTTAATTCTGGGGAGATTCCAAACAGACACATGAAAATTTTTCACAATTAGAACAAATCAGTCATTGGAAAAGTCTCCTCAGGAAATAGGTGGATTCCCCAACATTAGACACATTTGAATTTCACCTGTACAGGCTGCTTGGCCACCTTGTCTAGGCTGTGCTTTTGACAAGAAAAGTTGGACCAGATGCTCATTGAATTCCCTTCCAATTTGGTATTCTATGATTCTGTTATTTTATGATTTTCATATTCAGGTAGGGGTTTAAGACCACATAGCATGTCCTTCCTCCCTTCCTGGCCATGGAATTGCCTGAAATTCCAGATTTTACCCAGAATCCCGGCTGTGTCTTTAACCTTACACAGACGTCCCAAAGTCTCTATTCAGTTGAGGATACCACAGAACACATGGGCTTTTGTGTGAAGTCCTAACTGCCCAGACTCCTTCAATTACCCTTCCTAGAGACGATTTTCAGTCCTTGCCCACAGTTACACAAATGTCCATGGCTGCATCAAACTAACTTTGATATATGTTTTTTTAGTACTGAGCCAAGTAGAGAAGTTCAGATAAACAAAGGTTTTCCAAAGCAATTTTCTTCAACCACTATTTAAAATGTTCTTAGAAAAACTCTCTTTTCCTAAGTGAAGGACTTTAACCTTCAGTCTCATTTTTAAAATGTCATGTGTATTTTATATAGGAAGCTAACAATAACCAGTATTATAAAAGTCAAGTGCCTTCATTTTAAAACATTGCTTTAATTTCTAGAACTCTCTTACTATGAAAAGAAATGCCATGTGTAAAAAATATAAGGCTGCTATCTATCACTACCCTGATATGCTATCAAGAATGTCTTTTTAACCTTAATTGTTCTTCACTGAAGCATTCAATTTCCTGCTCTCTGTTCTTGCAATGCCTCTGTCTTTGCTCAAAAATGGAGGGTTTTTTTTAACATTGAAATTGCCTGAAATTCAGTTGTGAAACAGATGATTATAAAGTTTTCAAACGTCAATGGAAAGTCAATACATTTTGCCTGAGAGCTGAGTTCTCTGGTTTTAATTTTTCCAAGTAGAAATTCTTAGCAGCTTTATCAAATATTGACAAAGTGTTATATTTATTATTTATATAATGGATTTAATAAATGAAACATAGATCATACTTAATCATGATGTCGAAAAATGACAAGAACTGAAAAACTCATATATGGTGAATTATTTGACCTTTGTAATTAGAGAAGGAAGCACAACACAGGTGTCTTCCTGTAGTCAGAAATAATATTCCTGAGAAAGTATCTATATTGCAAGTTAAAATGTGTTTCTACTCAAAAGCAGTTTAAATAAAGTGGAAACACAACTTCACAGCACAATCCTTATTCAGAGTGTAGTTTGGTGTTTATAATCACTAGCACACCAAACTATAGGTCCTGTTGTGTTTGATGCTGGTATAGACAATATAATTGGCCTCTGCAGGATTTGGCTAACAAGGGAGAGAAAAATTAAATGCAGAGCTTAACAGATTATCTGTCAGGTTATGGTACTGATGATTATCTTTTTTGGGATCAAAGTGAAAACCATCAGAAAATGAAAGAGCAGAAATGTCACCGTCTGCTTAAAAATGAGCAGCTATCAGCAATTAGCAGGGCTCTTTTTCTTTTGCCCTTTCTTAGCTAATTTTTTTACTCTTTTTTCACAATCACCAAGAGGCTATGAACTCCCTACCATCAGATGATCTTTATTTTGGATGGTGCTTACTTCCTGATGCATGACTTATGTCTTAATTATAAAAACACATTTCTTTTGATAAGCAAGATGCCCATATACTCCCTCTGGATTTTAAAGAAAAAATAGTATTTAGGATATCTGACTGCATTTTGATTAGTTTTTTCAGAGATTCTACATACCTCTGATCCCACTTTTTCTCTCTGAAAGCGTCAGCTTTCAGACTTGAGCTGTTGACTGTTCAGATAAGGAGCCCTGCATCACTAAGTGGCCATTTATAGAAGTTCCTTACGTATCAACATTTGGGGAAGAACAGCTCTTTATCCACCTTATCTGCCCTCTTCAGTACTTTGTAAATCTTTCCCTCCTATGTCCTCAGACATCCCTTTTCCAACTCTAACCTATTTAACCCTTCTGCACAAAACATCTGGTCCCTCTCCTCAGCCATTGCTCTGTGCCCTTTCTAACATCTGTCCTTTCTCAGATGTGGAAACTGAAGCTGTCCAAAGTAAAAGCTAACAACTGATTTACTCCTCAGTTGTTAACTATTGATGTAATCTTCCATACAGAATCCTGGTAGTTTAAATTATAGATTTGCTGGTGTGTGACTGGTGTAATATGTTATGTTAGTGATTAAGCCGCTTAAATCTATGCTTTGAAAAGATTAATTTTTTAGAGGCTGCAATGTTCTTTGATGAGAAAGGTGCCCTAGAGGCTGAACACAAGGAAACTCAGCATTGCTGCACCTAGCTCTGGCCTGGGAACTTGGTTTCTGGGCTGCAAACCTGACATAGATGTCTATGAACCTCTGTAATACCTAAGATGTGGATGCCTCAAAATGGGATTTGTAATATTTAACATACGGACACTTCAACAGAAGCAGGTACAAGTGAAGAAAGGTGCAGTCTCACCTGGACTTAGGCCAATATCTTGGTTCAACAAATGGGAGAGTTTTAGGGAGTCTGGTTTTTTTCACTCTCTATGCCCTGGTCTCACTGGTGGAACACAGAGCAAAACATTTGAGACTTGCAAAAACAGGGCACCAGATGTTGAGTCTGTCCCTGCTGCCGCTGTTCACAAGGCTTCCGTATGAGCGCTGATGGATGCAGAGTAGTGTGACAGAAAGGAGTTTATTTCTCCTGTTTGCTTGGTAATAAAAACTGTAAGTACCATGCCAAACATCCCTCTGCTCCTTCTGGAGTCGCAGTGCCTTTAATCATTCACAAAATCTCACAAATCACTTTTTCCCTTCTCCTCTCTCTTAAGTGTCTTGAAAGCCTTGTCATGAACAGTATAGAAAGTGAGGCATAGATTAAATTAAATGTTTCCATCTGGAGCAAACATAGCTGTAAATTAGTGGACTCAAAGAAAGTAGTTAAATGCACATAAAAATGAAGTCCTCCTGAAACACAGCCCTGCTAATGACATGACATTTAGTTATGTGTTCACAGACAGACTCTAACCGGTGTCAGTAGTGCAGCATTTGCCTTTGCTGGAAAGTGTGAAGTACCTGCTTACAGAAGGTGTAAGTTACCAAAGGGCAGCAGTTCTTTTCAAGGGGTGTATAATTGCTGTTATTGATTTCAAAGCTTTGGAGTATTAAGTATCTGACGTTTTATAGTGGACTTGCATGTGACATATGAACCACTGCGTGTTTACATAACCTGCATGGTTTAAAAAATGTTATTTAAGTGTTAGACCCATTGCACTACCCTGAAAAAGCCCTCAAAAAGAGTCTGTTTTTTTTTAATTAATTATTATTAATTTATATTTTTTTAGTTCACAAAGAAACTCACATACACAAAATGACACAGAAAAGGTTTGCTTGAGCTGGAGAGGAGGACAAATCCCCAAAGAATACCTAACAGATTCATAGGCTATGAGTATAACTTGCCAGATACTCTTTATTATTTCCAGGCTTAAACAGTAGGCAAGGTGTTATGACTCATTGTCTTTCTCACAGCTAAGGGGACATTAATTTTCAACTACTTGATAATAATACTGTATAATCCTGCAGAGACTATTCATTGCTTGAAAGTGATTTCAGAGCTTGTGAAGTGGGAGTCAAGTACTGATGGGGCTAAGAAATTTTAGGACAACGGCAGACAACCAAAGAAAATTCAGAAGCAGCCTGCATCAGCCTAAGAATGAGAGTATGTTAAATCAACTGGTGCATTCAGATACATTTCTGTGATGTTTATCTCTAGGGTAGGAGTCGATTTACTGTGCTGGATTTAAAGGAGTGTGTGTGCTAAAGAAGTTCAGGGCTTGGTTCTTCTCCAAAAAAATGCAGGGATTTGGAATAGAGTCGGTGGGCAGAGGAAATATAGCTTGTTACCAGATCTCAGTGTAATGCAGAAATCAGATACAGGTACCATGCACATACAGAAACCATATATTCATGGTGTTAGCTATGATTCTCTGTGGGTTTGCTATTAATCCTAAAATCCCCTGTTTTCTGATATTTAAACTTTAGAGTGAAGTAGAAGCTGCAATTCTGAGTTCTATCCAGGTTGATGAGAGAAGACAGATATGTGCTGTGACTGTAGAGAATTTTTTCCATTGTTCACTCTCAGCTATTAACTGATCAGCTCAGAACCATTCCCTTGCACAAAGCACTGGCACTGACAGCAAGCTATTAGCTCTCAGCACCTTGGGCACAAGGGAAAGGAGAGAAAAATATAGAAAAGCATTTTCAACAGACAATCAGGTTGGCTATGTGCATACAGGTTTTCACTGGAAATCCTCAGTGTTTCACTTGAGATGTGTAGGGCATGCACAAACTATGAGCAAATCTCCTGGTAAAAAGGCTGAAAATGGTATATGAGACATTTTTGAAATAAATAAGTGAAAGACAACACTTGAAAAAATGTTTAATTGAGGCTTCATATTATGATTTTTTTCTGATGACAAGTCTGATTTTGGAAGGTCATAGTCCTTTCAGTTTTCATCTGCTTTCATCTCTTCTGCCCCTCATAAATCACTGTCTCCTTTGTTGTGCCACTGTAACTATTTTTATGTTTTTTTTCTTGGAAAAGCATGAGTCATATTATCTAGAGCTCATACATTCTTCTGTTTTTAATCCTGAATTTTTTTCTATCCTATCTGGTTTACAACAAACCCTTGCAATGGATTGAATCCCATGATGAAGGATCAGGTTGCTTGCTACTGTTCAGCCTGACTAAACCTACTGCTGAACTAATGAATTTCTTTGCTTTTTCTCTGCCTTAGCACTTGTGAAATCCAAATGACTGGTTCTGGGAGCTAAACCAGCAAGAGAAACAACACTGCAAACAAAGAGCTCAAAGCATATCCCCTTCCCTGTTGTTTGGGATCCTCAGCTGGCTCCTGGCAGGGTCAGCACATGTGAGAGGGCAGAGGGGGCCAGCAGCTGGGCTGAGAGCAGAGGGGAGTCCTCTGTGCTTGGCCAGCTCTGCTATAAAGTGGAGCAGTTCCCCTAGGGAGCAGGCATGTGTGGCAGGTTGGTGAGAACTGCCCACAGCATGAGTGAGTCAAGAAGTGGGTGGGCACAATTTGCTCCTGGACAACTGCACTTTGAGGTACACATTTGGGGTAAACCCCAAATGGGATCCTGCCATGGGAGTCACTATCTGATCATGTTTCTATTGGGTAAGGTGGCTCCTGGCTGCTTCCTTTACATGTGGCAGCTGAAAGTCCCTGACTCAGGATTTGGGAAGATATTCCTTTTTTAGATATTTATTTATGTCTTTATTTGGGAGTATCTTTTTCCCCTTTCGTCATCTCAAAAGCTGTGTTAACAGCAATCCATATTGTATTGCTCCCTAAGAGCCTGACTTTGCTACCATAATTTACACAAATAATTTTAACCTGTTTAACAAGTCCCAGTGGGAATATCTTCTTAGGAACTACACGGGCAGATAAGTAGCACATTCAGGGATTAAATTCTAAACTTCCTGCTAAACTATCAATTTTTTGACACTTTCCTTCTTGTAAGGTCATGGTGCACATTTTTCTGTCTTGTATTTTTTAGTACTAATCTCTGATTGACTTCTTTTCTGATTTAGTTTAATGGTAAATATTTTTAAAATATGACAAGTTGTTGTGAGTGTTGCCAAGTTTCATTTTTTTTCTTTTCCATCCTGTAAAGAAGAAAAGAATGAATGGTTTATAAGGACACAGTTAAGAATATTCATAGGACCTGCTTTGTTATCTAATATATGAGGTAGAGCCAATATCTATTCTAAACAAATAGAAGAGATAGAAAAATGTGTAATTATTTAGATGCTCATAAACTTTTTCTGTTGTAAACAACTAAGGACTTGGCAGTTTTACTTTCAATGGTTTTACCCTGGAAGAGTTTTGATTGCTTGGACAAGCACTGCAAAACTGATTAACTCATCCTGTCATGTTACCATTGATTATTTGTGCTTACTTTTGTAAAATAAATGTATTTGTTTGATTTTTATGATTTTGGAATGCCCTATGCCACATAGAGCCTTGTTCTGAAGGTTACTGCATGAATTCAAGTGTCCTTGCCAGGGAAATAAGGAATCTGCTGTTATTGTTCCAGGATTTCCACTAATTAAAAGTGGGCTCAGTTTGTCTTCTTGCATGTGTGATCAGCTGAGGTCTGTCTCCCAGGCCTTCCTAAAAATCTTAGACAAACAGCATTAATAATATGCATACATCAATTAATTTTCTTTGTTTTTCTTAGTATGTTGATGAGCATGGAGTAGACAATCCATCATGCTGACTTCCTTCCTGTTGCACCAGCATTTGTGAATAAATAGAGTTCTGTTGCCTAGTGGTCCAGCTGTGGTTGACTCTCTCATTCCTTCTAAACAATGTCTGGTATGAACGGTGGAAGGTATTTTTTCTAAAAATCTGTATAATTTTTGTGGCTTTGAGTGAAATTGCATCAAAACAGAGTCTGGTTCTGAAAACAAGTCAGGTGTCCTTTGCGTGTTTCTCATGACCCTGTGTCATTTTGAAAACACCTTAGATTTGTTAACTGTCAGTGAATCGCCTCTCTCTTCCCTCAAGGTGGATCTTAGAATGGGTTTCTAATGAATCTATTCTTTCAACATAGAGACAAATGCACCAGGTGAATTGTCTTTCTTCTATCCTGTATAAAATGTAGTGTTAAAACAGAGATGTGATCCAAATAGGACTCCTTGAGTTTTGCAAGCAAAAGAACCTGACTTATTACACTGCATCACTAATTATATTCACTAGTATTTGATTTTTCTGTGGTATAGAGCCCCATTTTGTTTTGTGAGAATAATGTTGTAAAGGAAAGATGGCTTTCTTACAAGGAGAATTGCCTCATGTCAAAGCCCAAACTGAATAGTTTAAATTTTCTAATTTTGCAACTGGAATGTTTTTTTTTTAGTAGCCAACTTCTGAGCTTTTCTAAACATCTATTTTACTTTCTTTATAATTATAAATCAAATCAGGATTTCAGTATAAGCCTTATATACTGTAGTTTTTCTTCCCACTCTATCAGAGGTATTACTTTTATTTATTTTTAGAATGCATAAAAACAGTTTGCCAATCTCTTAAAAATCCTTTAAGATGTAGCTAATCTAGGTAAACTGACATTTAATCAATTCCTTTATTTACATTCTGACCTTAACTGTGGTGCTTCAAATCACCTTACAAAGAAAAGGATTGTGTATATATTTTACTATAAAGCAATAGAGTAAATATATAAAGCCTCATCAACGAGATAAAATATTTATTTATTCTGATAAACAACAAATTACTCAAGAGATTTCAGCTATGGAGGAACTGAATGAGAACAGAGAAGAGGAATGTATAAAAACACTAAATACTTATGAAATCTCCCTAAAGTTGGTTCAAATCCTATCTGACGGAGGATGCAAACACATGTGCGTAAAATGACTCAGTATGACTGCACTAGTGTTAAAATCCTAAAAGCCCCATTATCTTTTTTTTTTTTCCCTGAGGACTGTGCACTTTTTTTGAGGAATTTTTAGAAATAGTGATAACGGAAGAGATTTATGCTTTCCTAGAAATGAACTTTGTACAAATCCTGTACATGGGTGGCTTATGTATCAGAGCTGATGTTGTATTCCCGTGTTTCTTTTCTCTAGGCAGAAATAGGCCTCTTTTTTGTTGGTGTTTTGAATAGACAGTTTCAAAGTTGGACCAATGCAGATGTTTCTAGTAGTTTTTGGTGAGGACTCTTTTTGCACGATTAGGGTACTGATATTCCTAAACAGCGACTAGGAAAAGTCTTGCATAACCTCTCTGTGGATCTTTACGTGGGTGCTTTCTTTCCATGAGTCATATCTTGGTACTTGAAAATAAATCTTAAGTTGTGGAATAATTAAAGAACTTAAGGTCATCATCATGCAATGCACTGAAAGGGGAATTTTTTTGCCTTTACTGAGTCTTTAATAGATGGCCAGTAGCAGATGCTTTTTTATTAATGTGTTAAAATATATATCAGATCATGTCCTTACTCTATCCCTCTATTTTTGTCAATGCTTACCTCTTAAATGTTTTTCACAACACTCCTCTTTACTGATGGTCTGAGGAGTGGATAGGCAGATTCTTCCTGACTAGAGCATTGTGTGCTAAACACCACAGAAAATGTTCTATAACAAACAAATAACTTACATGAACAAATTTCCATGACGTCTAATGTATCTGTTGCTCCATGAATTATGAATATGCACGCAATAATGTGTATGGATGAGGGTAATGCCTATTTATTCTCCAAGATGTCCAGGCTAAAAACCTTCTTCATCTGCTGTCCTGGGTGCCTCCACACACGAATGCTTAGCTGCTTGTGCTGGCACAAGGGACTTCCTGCAGCCTCTCTGCTGTGTTACCAGCCTACAGACACTGCTGTAGTGGGACCATTTCAGGTAGACACTGTGGTGAGAAGGTTTCATTTGGCCAGGTACCAGGTCATGGTATGGACCTCAGCTCCTAGGGTTCAGAAAGACCCTTTGACAGGCAAACAGCTGCAAGAATCTTATGGGACACGGGGCATTGGATAGGTCTAACCATACTCCTTTCACCATTCGGAAAACAAGGGTCCATTTGAGATTTATCATGCTGCTCATTGTCAAGCAATAGAAATGCTCATCTGCCTGTAGCATTCCCATAGCTTCAAAATCTACAGATGGTTGACTTTTTAAATGGTTTCTGAATATGTTCACATGCTTCGGGTAACAATGTGGTTTCACTGATGTTTAAAACCCCTTTTACAATGCAATGCCAACTAAAATATTCCCAGATTGCTGAGTTTTTCCTGGCTTATATGTGCTAGATGAATTATTGCTCCTAGACCTGTAAAAGCTATACATTAAAATAGGAATTTTATCAATTTATTGTATAACTTAATGTGTTTTTAGTGATTTAAGTTTTTTTTCTGACTAAAAAGCAAAATCTCTGAAGTAAATTCTGTTGGCCTTGCTGGAGGGTTATCACTGGTCCTCATCCTGTGGATGTTTGGTGTCAGGATGAGTGCTCTGTTAGATGTTTCCTGGAGTGAATCAATGAGACTCACTCACTGAAGGCTGAGTTGCATCATTTGTATAGGATTACCAGGGAAATTTCAAAGATTTTGGGCAGTGAATCATTTAGTCTTTTGGAACTGGTGAACTGAAAGACAGTCAAGACCACACATACTGTTTCCTTAGAGTTTTGGTTGCTTGGCTCTTATAGGAAGTTTACCCTTGGGCCAGTAGGACAGATTTGCCCAGACATCACTCTGTCACTAGCAGCAAAGCCCTCTTTATCCCCATAAGCATCAGAAATAATTGATGAGGAAGTTTGACTTTCATCACCTGCTCAGTGTGTGAGCTGGCTCTATTTGTGTTTTGCAGCTTCACAAACCAGATTGGTTTGTCCTTGGGCATAAGATGGAGTGTGATGAAAAAGAGCAAGAAGTTTGGGTTTTTTAAAATGAACATGTAAATATGAATAAATAAAGAAATCCCAGGACTTCCAATCTGTGAAACACCATGTAACTTGTAGCAAAGACCTTAAGCATATAAACATTTTTCTTACTGTATGTGATACAGATGAAAGTTAGATATTATTCTGAGTCCCAAGAATGGCAGCTTTTGCTTTCATTGGTCAAACTATTCTGTAATTTGAAGGGACTGACTTCAGTTGTGCTGTGGGCATTTTTTTGCTTTCATAGATTATTGTCTGCCAACTGTGATTTTTTAAATGATCTGTCAGGGTACCTTTAGGCATTAGATGGTTGCTGTTGCTGGTTAGACAAATAAAAATATTTGTCTGATGACCTTTTGTCATTTCAAGTACAAGAGACAATTTGGGATGTCAATGACGATGTTATTAGGAGTAGGAAACCCTGTAAAAGAATCTTCTCAAATTGTGGTTGTTGCCTGTCAGCAATTTACAACTGGCACTGTCTGCTGACAGATGTAGTGACTCATTAGTGAAATTGTTGGGAGAAAACGAATCTGGGAACTCTTTTTTTTTTCAGATAACAACTGTTATCTGAACAAAAATTTAAGCTACATTTTGCTTCTTTTTATGAAATTTGGAAGAAAAATTTGTTAGTGATCATACCATACTTTTCTACTTTTTGTCTCATGATCTGACTTTCATAAAAGTTAAAAATTTCAAACAGTGTAATTTCTGAATTCTATATTTTTATAAAAATAAGACATCAGGTATTACTTATAGGAAATAAAAAAGGTTAAAAAAAAATATACACTTCTGTAAGTGCCTCTGAGGGAGATATTTAATTTCTTCCTTATTTGTCATGATAAAAAATGTTAGGGGGAAAATTGCATTGATATGTAAATAAGGAGCTGCATTCTAACCTTGCAGGAATGCTTAGGTAAAGCTAAAATTGGAATCTTGGTAATAAGGGCACAACAATTTTTGCTCCTTAGCCTGGACAATTTGAAACTACTATAGGTCTCATCTTGTTCAAAGAACACTCTTGTTGACTGAACAGCAGAGAACGAAGCTTGTAGTTTTTCATATTATTCTACAGCTACATTCAACAAATCTTGTCAATAACTGGAAGAAAAATATGGCTCGTTGTCTAGGAAAGGATCCAGTCATTTCAACAAAGTCTGCTTTCTCTGAACACAGCAATGAATACAGCTCCATCTTCAGAAGTTATTTGATATTTTTGAGAGGTTCATATAATTGCCTCCACCTTTTATACATGTTTTTGATACTGCATATAAAAGTTTGCTTATGAATTAAGCAGAAGTGAATTAGTAAGGAACATTTATGATGTTAGTCCCTTTCCAAGAACTTAAAAAGTCCCTGGGAATACAAAAAACCATGACAGATTGCCTGAAGGTTTGCAGTAAACACTGGTTTGAAAAGCTTGTAACAACCTCCATCTGTTCACTGCACACTTGAAAAGGCTCACAGAGCCTATGCAGTAATACAAAGATTCCTGTGAGGGCAGATCTTTTCTTGGGAGGATTGATTAATTTCACTGGTGCTGTTTGGGGACAAGAAACTTCCTAAATACTTATTGTTTTGTTTTTAGTGAAGACAGCCATTCAAGTGCTTTTCATTCCAGCATCTTTTTTTTTATCCCGATATGCATTGTAACTTGTTTTTTCTCAAAAGTTCGGCAACAGGTAAATGAGGAATCCTCAAGCATTTAGTGCATCAGCTTTTTGAATTGGTTTCTGACAGAAGTGATTCTCATGAGGCTGTGATGCTGTGAAAACATGCATACCAGAATTCAGTCACAGTGCTGCATTCAAGGCAGTGCTTGAAAATTTAAACTCCTGTGAGAATCAGGACCTGATGCACTGAATTGAAATCATAGTTAACACAAATAAAAAGGATTTTCAAACAATTGACTGGGATATACATGATACTTAACAAGAATTTCTATTTTTTTATTGAACAAATTGCTTAACCTGGATGATGTCTGTCTTGTGCAGTTTTCCCCTCTTGTGTTTAATAATAGGTTTTTAGAGGGATAGACATTATAAAATGTGGTTTTTTAACTAATCTATTTCATATACTAATAAACAACAAGATATGAGAATGATATTACGCTTCTTTGTAAAATTTTTCTGTCATAATTAATTTTGTGAAGTTTTCTGTGGAGTATACTCATACATAGATTCTCATAAATCAAACTACTTAAGAATAATTTAAAGTTAATTACAAGTCTGTGTACAATGAAGGAAATATTAGAGACACTAGAAATTACCTCTATGCTAGCATTACAGTTCCATATTAAAACATGCAGATAGCATATACTGCAACAACACAATAGGTAGCTTTCTGATATTTAGATTTTCTGATAGCCAAATGACTTTGCTTGACATTAAGAAAAAAAATTTCCTCTTTTTCTATTACCCTTCACATGCTGTTGTGCAATAACAATGCCTCCATTTCAGCAGGAGGAGCTTCAATGGGTGTTAAAATCCACCAGGCTATTCACTACAAAAGTGATAAATTGCAGACCATGTCAACAGCAATTTGATTTTAGTGTGACAGTAACTATATCATTTCACAGAAGGAAAAAAGTCTACAAAATCGACACCAGGATATTTCTCATTCTTCTTCCCAGTACACGCACCCACCTAAAAGCTGAGGGGTTTGTATGTAGGGGGATTATGAGGTTAGGCACAGACTGAATTGAGTCAGTGCTGATGGACTTGTTTGCTTTATGATGTGTTACAGGATATATCCATCAACTCTTGATGATTAAGCCCCTGCAATGAGTTTTGCTGCCTATCTGACTCAAAAAAATGGGTCCTGGAACTACACTCAACTGTTCTACTAAGAAGATGTTTGTCAGCTGCAGAGACAGTTTCTAAGTTACCTATTCAGACACTTAGATGGCTTCTGCTACCACTTTAGGCATCTGTGTTTAAATGTAAATAAATCATGGTGGGCTCTCTATATCTTGCTTGGAGAGAAGTAGAGCAATTGAACCACTCTGAGGAGGGATCTTAGATGGCTGATTCAGAATGAGATGGATTTCCTTGGTTACCAAGCAAGATATCTCTTGATTCACTGTCTTTATAAAGAGCCCAGGTGTCTGGGTTGGATTTAACTTTGTAATGAATTTCACCTAAGTTACTCTGATTGAATAGGTGTTGAAGTAATGTGTACTATAGAAAAAAAATAGTGCCATTTCGGGAAAATTAATTTGTGAATTTGAGCTATTCAGGAGTTAAATATATGGAAACACCTATTTTAGCATTTCTTTGTATATATCATTAGCACACTTTAATGAACAGTGGATTGAATAATGGTTTTCTGATACAGATGCTAAGAATTAATTTTAAGAATTACTCTATCTCATGTAGCTCCTACCATATCACATCTTAAATATCCAACTTCTCAGAAGAGAAATCTTGTTTTTTCAATCAAGAAACAGGGATCATCTTCTTGCAGAAGTGGTTAAAATAGTGCTTGAGTGGTGCAGCATTGCATCAAATGCAGAAGATCTACTGCTTTGAAATATTTTGCTCACCTCACCCGATCTTGTCTTTGAGCCTTCATCTGCATGTAAGGGATATTTCCTTAAGCTTATCCAAAAGTTTCTGCAACATGACTTGATGGCAGTGTTTTGACAGCAAGGGGAAAGATTTCCTTTCGTGTAGAATGAATCAGGCTATTGTTATCTCAGAAATTTAGACCAAGGTTTCATTCTGAATAGTAATAGCAAGAGTATCATCTCCTGTTTTTTAATTTTTATAATTAAGAAAGATAACAAGAAATTAATGTAGCAATTTAAGAATTTTTTTGGGATGGCTCACACAAAAATTTTACTTTAATGAGACATACAAGATTAATTCTATATTTTTGTATCAGAAAGGATTGGTTGATTTTTTTGAGCTGCTGTTTAGTCATATGAATCTATGACAAGTTGGTTTCCATTTGCATTAATTTAGGCCACTGTTAAAATAGCCATAACCCAGTGGTTTCCTCAGAGATATTTGAATTTAATTGACTATTTTTATATAAAACTGTTGAACTTTCCACTATGATATTTTGACTCCTTAAAGTCTTCTGAGCTAGCCCAATAGCCTATGTGATTGGCTGCTTTGGTTAGGTTTAATTAAACATTTGCCAGGTAAAGAAATATCATAGGCACAGACAGAGGGTTTATGTGTGGTCTTCAGGTAGAATCCATGCTTATGCCATTTCTGCTTTTTTCTCTAATAACCCTGCCTGAAGCAGCTGCAAAGAAAGAGTGACTCTGGAATTTAGTAGGGCAATGGGTTTAGATGTATTAAATGAAACTAAAGTGTTCACTCCGTGGACACTAAGGAATGTAATGGGATTTAAAAAAATTATGTAAGTACATTAACTTCAGAAGCAGGGAAAGAGAGTGGAAATGTATTGTTTTGCTAAAATAGTTAGGTGTATATATAATATGCATACAGTATCCTTTAACCTAACTTTTCTTAGAAGTATTTTCTCTTTACTTGTGATGTCATAATTCCCTTTCAAAACCCAAAATTCTTGTAATTGACTGTGCCTGTTAAGAAATGTCTGAAATCATTAAAAGTACATAGAGGAAATAAATACTGGTTAAAATTAATTCACAATATGTGGAGATCCTTAGGTGTGGAAAATACGAAGTTAGAATCCAGTCATATACAGGAACTACACTACAAATGCAAAATGGGAAATATTAGTCGCTTGCTACAGCCCACATCTTTACAGATGATCCATAACCTTTATGGCACAACAGCATTCAATGTAAGACAAATATTTGTCAGAGAGTGAAATATTGCAGAAGCCAATGAAGTACTTTAGCTCAACTATGATTTTTTTGTCCATTAGTGAGGAAGGAAAAACTATTCCAGACAAGCAGATCTTGAAAGATATTTGATATTTCTGCAACATCAGCCAGATACGTTAATGTAATGCTCTGTAACAACTCAAGCCTTCTTTTCCTACAGATGATTGCGTAGAATAGTTTATTTAAACTTGAAACCTGAAGAGAATTCTGGTTCCATAGACATTATTGTTATCTTTGTGCCCTACATGCACCATGTAGTCAGAGATCGCTAAGATTATTAAGCACCTAATTCATCCCTTGGAGTAGAGTGATTAATGTGCCTTCTAAAATGTGCTAACCCAGAATCTCAAAATATACACTCACCTCTTTATGTATTCCTAGTGGCCACATGTGTTGGCTTTGCATAAAATTAAGTTACTCTGACTTCATTGTTTTGTGTGCCTAAAACTAATCTTAGCTTTTTTTCTCCGTGCATAATTTGTGTATCTTTTTTTGCTCATCCCTCCTGATAAAATAAAAAATAAATAAAAAAAAAAAAAGAAAAACAAGAAAAAGCCATTGGTGTCTTCTTGAAAGACATAGTAATTTTTTTTTCTGCCTAGATTGAGACAGCTGTAAGCAGTCTGCTTTGATTATTGGAAATATCGAATTGCTCGATAAAAATATAAAACTTGGAGCCCTTGTTAATCCATATTTAAATTACAAGTGTATTCTACCTCCCATATTTTATAGACGTTCAGCATTTTGCCAACAGTGTAATTGATCCATATTTTCATCTATAGAACAGATGTCATTTTACTTTTTATTACAGGAGATGTTTATTTTGGACCTGTGCTTTTAAAATTCTATAAGCTCCACCCTCAAATTGCTTAAGCCTTTTCCCACGAGATTTTTTTCCCTGTGAGTAAAATTGCATTTTTTTTTTTTTTTTTAATTTCCATAGGCATTTCTACATTATTTATAATCCCAATAAGAATTGACTCAGTTGAATAAATACAGCTGCATTTCCCTTATTCTTCCTAGCCCAAAAGAAATGTTTGTAGTTTTCCATTGCTATCAAATCACTTCTTAAACTGCTTGAGTTTACTATGGTGGTTTTGTTTTCTTTTCTCTGTAGATTTTTATTATTTTTAACGTCTGAATCGATGAAGATGGACAAAAAGAAAATATCATCGTTTAAAATTTAAATGAAGTTCAGATATAGAAATCTGTTCTCAAAAGCAGTTGACCAAAACCAGTAATTACTTATATCATGCATGCATTGAAAAGAAAGCAAGAGGAGACCCCTGCCTAAGACTTCCAGCTAATTACAATTAGAGAAGTCCAGACATTTCCCATAAATCTGAATGTCATAACACTACAATAGAGGTAGCAGATTTAAATTTATTTCTTTGCTAGAAAAGAATTTCCAAAGAGCCAGTAATGCTTCCTACCACAGTAGTGTCACTGTGAAAAGCAAGAATTGACCATGATCTAACACAACCGTGTCACTCAGAAAAGAGAGTGAACAGCTGTTGTGTTCAGTGAGATTATTCCAAAAGCATTTTTTTATTTTCCCAGGAGTTTGACAGGGAGAATAAAGTGGGTGAAACAAATGAAATGTTTGATCTTAGGCTTAACCTTATATACTGCTGAAAAATCCTAGAAGAGAGACAAGTACCTCGTTATAAGCAGAAGCCGCTTAAGCACCACCAGTTCAGCATTCAGTTTATGTCAGAGATTTTTAACAGAACAAGCCTGCAGGTCCCAAGTCCTTGCAGTATGTTCAGATTTCTAATTCTCTCAGGTGTATTTAATTCTCTCTCAGGGAGTCTCTGCCCAAAGTTTTATCTTTAGTAGCTCATCTAATTGTAACCTTCAAGTCTTTCCCAGTCCGTGCAGCCAGAAACTGGCAAACTGCTTAATAACTTGCAGTCTTAGGCAATAGGGCTGTGAAGAATAATCTGAATTTTTTATGTTCCATTAATGAGCAGAAAGAATTGTAGACCTCTTGGCATTCAAGTAGCTGTACCACTTCAGCTCCAACCTCTCTAGCCTGCTGTAGAATGAGGATGTGAATGAAAATGTGATTTTTTAAAATTATTCCAATCTGATAATTACCTAATCTTCCTAAGAGTAATGAAGGTGTTGTATACCTTATGATAGCATATATTTATCATGGAGTATACACTCATGGTATTGTGTAGCTACTCTAATTAAAGGACTGACTTCACCCAACCATTTGTGGTGTGGCTTGGAAAGGAATTTGAAGAGTTTTATGAGATTTCAGAGAGCACGTGTATTTACCGTTGGAGTAAGTAGTCTAGACCTCTTTGCATTATTTGAAAATGCAGAGTTAGCAAGGATGTTCAAACTGTTGCCAGTATCAATATCTGGGAAGTTTGAGTTAGTATTAACATGTGGGTTTACTTAAAATATAGTTAGCCATGGAGAATGCAATGAAGATGTCTAAATACTGTTATATAGAATATTTGCTATGATGTGGTTTTCATAATAGAATTGAGTCCAGAAGATCACATGCAATTTTCATGTTAATTTTTAATTTTCCATATTGTTTATTTCCAGAAAAATGGACAAAACAAAATTGCACAAGAATGGGACAAAAAAAAGTCTAAAGAAAATGAATACATTGTAAGGCTCTTCTGGGGACCCCATCATTCATGTTAATCTTGACCCAAAAGACTGGTATGCCACTTTTGAACAGCTACTTCCAGTAGTTCCATAGTATTTTTTTCTGATGTTTATAAACAGTGCATTGGGCATTCTGATCTCATTTTGGACCTTAGGCAAGACTTAGAAGAGAAAGACTTCAATGTGTCAGCTGGAACAAGGGCATCAGTAACCAAATCACTCTGTAATAAAATTTGCCTCATTGCTTTTAAGAACTAGCAGATGGTTTCAACTTTATCTCCCATTGGAGACAAGCTGATTGAATTCAGTCTTTGCTTAATGGCTGCTATTAGAGCAAATGAAGATAAAGGAACTTAGCTAAAGATTGGCTATTCCTGTACAGCCAAGTAGCAGAAAAGGCTTTGCACGTCTGACCAAGAGCCCATTTGTAAAAGCTGCTTTTTTCATATCTTCAGTGATTGACAGTAGGTGATGCTTTTTCACATTGTGAAACTAAGAGAGTAGAGTGGTCTCCTACCTCACCGATTACAGTCACATTCAGCCATATATATATATATATATATATAGAGAGAGAGAGAGAGAGAGAGAGAGGAAGAGAGACAGATTTGTATATGATTAAAAGGAAATATTTGGCAACAGATTTACCAACCCCTCTTGGTTCCTAGCTCTGATAAAGGCACCTAAGGGACTGCTGAAATAAATCATTCAAACACAAATTAGACTCTGACACAATCTTATGGATGTGAACCTCGCTGCAGAACGCAAATTTGCTGGGGCTATGGTGTGCATCAGAGCTGTTTAAACTGATTCTCTACCAATAGGCAAACACAGGGAAACTACCCATTTTAGACTTCAGTCAGTAACTTGAAATACAAAGAGATAAGGTTTGAAAAGTTTGAAAATACTGGAATATTTATGCTGGAAAATGGTTGCTGCAGGTCTCTCATTTTTGCCAACAGCTTATTCATAGCTTGCAGACTTACTTGTTGAACTTTCACACAGCCTAACCAAGGAGAAGATTTATGTTCAGGCTGAGTCAAGACCCTTTGATGGTTTATAAGTGCAGAATGATCACTGAAAACACTGCTGGGAGATTACAGCTTGCCTGGACAGCAGCAATCCTGCTTCTGCTCTGCTTGACCAGCACAGTGCATAACCAGTGTGTGGCTGGGATTTGCAGATTCCTCCCAGCTGCTGCACAACCCTCCCAGCTGGTGACCCTGGATTTAGTCCTGAACACTTTTTGTGAGAATTTTGTTGCTTTTTTATTTTTGTTTTGAATTAGAATGAAATGTCAGAGTGCATGTAACTGGATTCTGGCCACAGATGAGGAGGATACTGACAGTTTGAGGGGACCTCAGCTTTTCTTTCAGACAGTATTTCCAGCAATGTGACAACAAAGAACTATCTCCAGAAAGGTCCTAGACTTCGTTGCTCTGGGACTTAACCACAACACGTCTCTACTGGTACAGTAAAGACAAGGCACAAGGTCACAGCTGCATTATGAATCAGGTACAAATGCAGAGAGTTGACGCACAGAGAAACATTTCATTTATTCCATTGATCAAACAGGAGCACACAGGCAGCATGTTGGTAGGAAGGACAAAGAGAGAGAAGAATCTTTTAATTACTTACATTTTATAAATGTGTATGTATATGCTCCCACACGTAAGAGCAATTAGCTCTCCTAAGTAAACACAATTCAGATAGACAACAGCATGGCCAAATGAAATAAGAGCATATTTTTAATTGTTATTTGTGTAGTACCCTCACTGTGTAAAGTACTGCATGGCATAGCACCTTTCATCTGAATATATTTGAGACCAGTAGAAAACTGGGTAATGGAAATACCTAAAATGGATGGAAATAAGAGTATGAACTTTACATGATCACTGGCAAGGTGACAGTTAGTTTTGTCACAGGGCTGGGTTTGATCCAGACATTTTGGAATTTAGATCAGACATCCACAGAGGAGTACAGACTGGAACAGTGGAGGTTCTGGTTGCTTGAGACTGCAGGACAGTATAGGACATGGTGAGGGCTATGTATCAAAAGGAATTAAAAGTTGTCTGGATCAACAAGATCAAGTCTACATGCAGTACACCTCTGATTAAACCTGGAGTCTGTGAATTCTTATTTTGCTGCAATTATGTCTTCAAGAGTCTGTTTCAGGTCAGAAGTTCGGGCCATTCAATGTGTGGCTGTGTACCAGGATGTTAGCTCTGCCTTGGTTTCCAGGAAAAGAGAATATTAGTCAAGCTATGAGCTTGTGCTCACACAGCTGTGAGACTGATGGCCAGGAGCTGGGTCCTATATCTTCAGTCTCCAGGAGCACAGTCTAGAGAAATATGTGCCTGTCCTATGCATTTGGTGTTCTTAATGAGGAAGCCTATTTCAGTCAATAAAGTTGTTGTGTCCTCTGTAAGTGAAAGTGGTTTTACATTTTCTCTTTAATTGCTGATGCCCTAGCACCCCATTATGAAAATGAGTTCTTACAAGTACATGTGCCTTAGCTGAGAAATAGAAAATGTGTAGGAAGAAGTCAGGAAAATGCAAAAATAGCATATTTGCAGGAGAACTCTTTCAAATACGTTCTTTTTACAGAAAGAGAGTTGTCACTTGGGTGGTTATTTAGTCTTTTGCACTTAAGCCAAAGCAAAATGAGACATACCCTGTTCAGAATGTCTTCAGGTGTTTTCAAAGCTCTGTCATTCTTTAAAGGGGTAAAGAAGGGGGAGGGACACTGGGAGACACCAAGTCGATCAAAGGTGGAGTAATGAAGGGAAAAATGTTTGAAAGACAGTAAAATGTTCACAAGCTGCAAAAAGCTTGAACAACTGTAACACTTATCCAAGGAAAGGCATCTAATCCTCTTAATCTTTTGCTTCATCAGGGGAAAATGCTGGACCAGAGGAAACATTTTCTGTATAGTAGAACATGGTAAGCACTTCAGTAAGAGATCTGCTCCAGGCTACATGCTGAATGGTGACCTACTGAAATTACTTAGAATAAGAACCATGGCAAGAATTTCACACTTTGTCTGTCTAGGAAATCAGCTTTATCACACACATGATCTAAAATGTGCTGAAGTGTTTATTTTTTGTACAAGGTGTTATTTTTTTTTTCCCAAGATTTATATGTTTTTATCCACCACATTTTACTTTTGGAAATGTGAATCTGGATTTATGCTCTTGACAGAAAGCATCCTTATTCTTACTTCTTTGTCTTCCTGCTTGTTGGAAGAAGTTACGTGACAAAATAATTCACATTATGTTTTTCTAATGTTGGGAAATATGGCTGTAGATTTTAACTATATTTCTTCTTTTTTTTTTTTTTTGTCCTCATATTATCACAAAGATATTAGACTAATGAATCTGAGCAGATGTTCAGCATTGTCATGTACATTGTATCAATATCAATAGAATAATGTTGCCTCTGTTAAGGGGGAAGGAGTTCAGAATTTAAGGTTTTGCATTGCTATGCTTTAAAGATTCTGTAGGGTCTCTTGTGCATCCAACAGCCTTGTTTCAAAGTGCATTGAAGATTTAATGTTAAAAAATTTGAGTAGGCTTTAAAATCACAACACCTTACTGGACAAGGATGCAAAAGAAGAAGCAGCTTAGCCACTGGCGAATGCTGTGGCAATGACCAGGCGAATCTGATCAGCCCTGCAAAGGTTGTGAAACAGAAGATGGTGGAGGACTAGAAAATTTATGCATGTCATGTGGTTTTTTTCAGCACACATAGTTTAGCAGTCCTTTGGGACTTTCCTCCCTTTGGGAGGAAAGGTGTAGAAGCCATTATAAAGATTTCTTTAAGCAGTTTGTTTCTCTCAAGCCAATAAACACAAAGCTTACACATGCTATGCATTATGCTTTATTGCCTAGAACAAAAGGCCGTAGTGGAATTTCATAATAAGAATTTAGCTTATAAAATTCATTAGAAATATAATAGGTATCTGTATAAATTACTTCAAAATTATGTAGACTTCAATAGTGAATTATTTCTTCTTTAGGCATTTTAATAGGTCTGTATCATCCTATAGCAAGCAAGGTATTATCATTAAATTGAACAACTCCAAAACCTGTTAAAAATTGTGTAATTCTATGTTTTTTTCCCTGAAGAACTTCATATATGAAAATGGAGGGTTACTATAGCAGTCTGCTACACTGCTCTTGATCTCAGCTTTGGAAAACAGCCACTCAGGATAGTGCAGTTTGCAGAAATAATGAATGTTTAACACTCATTGAGAAAAGGACCTCTCTAAAGAAAGCAGGGAGTTCGTAATCTGACGTGGAATGGACTATGAGGAACATACCACGAAGGAATGGAGAAAGTATGGAGAGGACCATTGTATACTATAGTGAGAGGAATATCATGAAAAGGGGAGTTAATCTGGAACTTCTAAGAGAGGAAACTTGATCAGAAGGTACATTGAAATTGATGTTTATAGGGTACATCTGCAAATTTTAGTTTGGATCCGACTAGTCTGCTTCTTGAGTAGATTTTCCAGTCATTCCCCAATCTGTGTCTAACCTGTTTGAAATTAAATGAAAATATGGTCTCCAGAATCTCCCCTTAATGAACTCCAAACACTATTGGTTGTCAGTCAATAGGTCTGGAGGCCCCCCAAACACACAAGATGTGACCACTTATTCTCAGAACTAATATTTTGTTCTACAGATCAATTCATACTGTGATGCTCCTGTTAATGAAGATGTAACCAAAGAATAATTTAAAGAGAGAAAGAAAAAGTCTAGAACTCCTTCTACTCAGTAAAGAAGGTATTTTTTATTTTGCTTGAAGAATATATTGTGCAAACCTTCTCGATAAGAATGAGAAAATGAACCTATGTAATAATGTTTGCTAAATAATAAAGAAAAATGTGGTCTTCTTACATGAAGAAATTCTCCAAGACCGTGCTCTTGTATTAATTACCTATATAGCATTGGAACAAACTTTGCTACTGCATGTAAAAATAAAAGATGAAGCCAATTTACAATTTTCAGAATCTCATTTGATAATCAGCTTAAAATAAGTTCTTACTAGCCTTGCAGACTGCAATTTAGGATTGTGGTTTTGTGTGTACTTTTCCTTCATCCATAATGACCTGTTTACTAAAGTTTGTA
The DNA here is from genome assembly GCA_037013685.1 of Acridotheres tristis. Taxonomy (NCBI): domain Eukaryota; kingdom Metazoa; phylum Chordata; class Aves; order Passeriformes; family Sturnidae; genus Acridotheres; species Acridotheres tristis. The sequence continues at coordinate 77,825,955 of CM072884.1, forward strand.
AATGGATTCTATTGTAACATTTATTTTTGAGAAATCTGCATTTTGAAAGGTGTGAGTGTTAAACATGGATTAATCTGGTAATCTTTTACTGTGAAAATGTAGTCCACTAGGCACTGAAGTGTTGTAGTAAAAAGCTATCTGATAAAATAAGCAGTGAAATTGGAATTTCAGCTTAAACTGCTTTTTCAAGAAATAAGTTATCCTAAGGCTCATGTTTGAACTAACTGCTATTATTTGTTGTGTGTAGCAGTCATTTCCTTATTGAGAGTCCAAATTTATTTAAGCTACAGCTGGGTGTAGAATTTCTTGGTACTGTTACAGATACCATTAAAAAAAGATTCACGGTTATTACTTAAATTTTACAATTTGGTTCTTCACAGAGAGCAAGTAAAAGAGAATATTACATGTCATTTCATTTTGAATAATATCGAATGTCTTAGCTCTGTGTAGCTCTGATAGAAAGGAAATGAATATGGTTTATTTTATAGTCTAATCCTGTCCTAGACATCCATTTTAGTTTAAAAAAAAGATTTGAAATATCTCCCTTTGATAATTAAAGTATTGCCTTTCACACTGCTGAATGCTTCGATTCTGCATTTCTTTATTATTTTACTTGAAAGACTTCCAGCCAAGCTGATATGGTTAGTTATGGGGCAGATACAAGTGTCTGAGATAAGAAATACCCACTGGTGATGCAACAATTAAAAGCTTCTTTGATAGCATTCTTCCAGTGCTTTAATATCTCAGTATTCTTCATAATTCAGCATGTGGCTGAATTAATTCTACTTGCTATAGTAAAGGGAAAGAGAACAAGAGAAGTAATCTTGAACACATTTGTTCAGAAATTTAAAGCAATGTGTTTGATGATGTCTGCTTTACATCACTGCACTAGGAAATGCTGCCTTCTTTGCAATAGAGGTATGCTTGATTAAATTAAATTGAGTATTTGTGAAAAGCAGAACTTCTTACTAGTGATCAATTCATAGCTGGATTATTCTTATTAGTGATCAATTTATAACTGGATTTTGAAGATTCTTCAAGTGCTTCTTTAAGTCCAGTCTGGTTAAAGTATTAGATATGAGTCACAAAACCCCCATGCAGTGCTACAGGCTGGGGAATGATTGACTGGAAAGGTGCCCAATGGAAAAGGATCTGGAGGTGCTGGCTGACAACCACTGAACACGAGCTCTCAGTGAGCCCAAGTGGCCAAGAAGGCCAGTGGCATCCTGGCCTGTATCATCAATAGTGTGGCCAGCAGGAGCAGGGCAGGGATTGTCCCTCTGTACTCAGCACTGGTGAGATGGCACCTCAAGCACTATGCTCAGTTCTGGAATACTCAATTCAGGAAGGACATTGAGGTGCTGGAGTGTGTAGAGCAACAGAGCTGATGAAGAGTCAAGTCCTGTGAGGAGCAGCTGAGGGAGCTGAGGATGCTTAGCCTGGGGAAAAGGAGGCTCAGAGGTGGTCTTATTGCTTTTTACAACTGCTTGAAAGGATGAGGGTCAACCTCTTCTCCCAGGCAACCAGTGACAGGATGAGAACACACAGCCCTAATCTGCACATGGGGAGATTAAGATTGGACATCAAGATAAATTTCTTCATGGAAAAGGTTGTTAAATATTGGAATGACCTGCCCAGGGAGATGGTGGAGCCACATCCATGTGTAGTTGACAAGATGCTGATCAAATTTAGGCTTGATGATCTAGCTTGCTACCTTGCTCCAGTCTCCTGGCCTATTTGATGCACTCATTTCCCGGAAATTTCTGAAGGAATGAGTCCACATTACATCATGGAAATCTCTTCATGGTTTGAACATTCAAGACTTGCTTTCTGTTTGAAGATAATCAGGAGAGAAGAAAATGACATGAAAACTTGAATTAAGACTGCAATGAAATAGTGCTAACTTCCTTTTTAGGCTGCTTTGGGGGATGTTTGTCTATACAAAAAGTACTTGTGTGTTCATTTCATTTGTTGGATATGGGAATGTGTGCAGAAAGAGGGAAATATCTGTAATTCTACTGTGGTCTATCTTCAACTGCATATTCATCTTTAAAAATGGATCTGAAAGTATCACCTTAACCTTTTGCATATACACGTCCTAAATTGGAAGCATGTGTGCTTAAAGTCTGATGTAAAATTTTATTTGCATGGTGTTCAAAGGAATTAGAAGCAGACAAACTAGAGGAAGGAACATAGGAAACAGTGACAGGAAGGAGTGAATAGGGTAGACTGTTATCTCATATGTTTTTGAAATCTCATCTTTTCAGGAGAGATACAAAAAAGAGAAAGTAAATTTTCCATAATTAGCATACCTTTCAGTTTCTTCTGTCATATATTGCCTAAACCAGGCCTTTATATGAAGTTTTTGCTGCCTTTACTATAGATTTCCCATATCTTGCAGAAGAAGGAATGGTTAAAATACAACTAAACAAAACATAAAGATAGATATTTTACTCTTAAACTAGTGACTAAATGTTAGAGATTCAAGAAAAAAATAAGGCCTTATTATTTTTCCTATATGCCACTTATTGTCACATTTGTATAGTATTTGGTTCATAGTTTGTCAGTGAAGAAGCAATATATATCTATTTTGATAATGATGAAATATATATCTATTTTTCACATAAATGTTTCATATATAACATTACATGTGGTATCTGATGTTGTAATTTGAAGGTAGAAATGGTTTTAATAGTTCTGATGGTTGTTCGTAATTTACGTTCTTTTTCTGACTGGGGTTATTATTGCACACTTCTGAAAAAGATGCAACGTTTTTGTTAATTGCTCATAGTGCTGATTTCCTTTGTACTAGCTGCATAACATGTAGGAAAATACACCCTGTCTTTAAGCCGCCTGTAACACTGAAGCTGCACACTGTGACAGTCCCACTAGGACAGCACATTGTCTCAGTCAGTGTCCAGTGCCAGACGTTCCAGCAAAAGGTGTAAAAAAAGCAGAAGTGAACAAATATTCAATACCACGACCTCAGAGAAGTTGCTTATCTCACAGGCATCTAGGTAGTAGCTGATTAACTGTGGAAGCATTATGATTTAGGCCCCCTATAAATTTTAATTCTTTTTAATATACAGACACATTTTGACAAACTGGAAATTGAAACACTAAATTCCAGTTTTATCCTGAAAGATAAATTTATGTTGCTGTTTAAAATACATTAATGAACAATTACAGCAAACAGGTAGTTATACTGTGTGCATTTGCTCTCATTAGTTGGGGAGAGTAGCTGAGCTTTTAAAAGATTACCTTGGCTAATATATGAGATTCTAAGAACTGTCTTTCTGTGAAATGGGACAAGAGATAGGTGATTACAGGTATTATGTAGCTGATAGTCCACAGACAGGAAGAGAATTTTAAAAGGAGATTCTACTGGTTTACGGGCAAAACCTGGTGAAACTAATAAAGCTTACATTGATGTTACAGCTCATTTTGTCATTGGTTTGTTATTTTTTGTTCAGGGCTATTTCAGGGAGCTGTAATGCAACATTGTTTTACACAGCAAAGTGTCTACAAACTGTTTGCAGAATCACATTTCTTGCTGGAATTCACATTTGCTATCTAACTCAGGTCTGTGAATCATAAGATTAGGGTTGCCTACTTTCCTGGGGTCTATCCTTCCTTACATCTTTTCTTTGCACCATTTAACACCGTATTCAGGAGCAGAACCCAACTAGCAAGCTGTTAGAATGGAGAACATAGATAGGACAGCTTTGGGATGAAGCCTGTAAATTTAGTAGAGAAGCTAAGCTTTTTTTTTTTTTTTTTACCCTCCGGTAAGATGCTGATGATCTTCATCTTTGCCCGGCTACTGAAATTTTCATTCCATATAAACTTTCTAGGTTAAGAACTTATTCTCCAACTAAGAAAGCCAATAAACAATATATGTAATATATTGCTTGTGTCTGTAACACCTACTAACCTTTTCATTCTCTGTTGCACCATTGTACTGTTGTACATGACATGGGTTTTTTATCTTGCAAACACTGAAAAATGGTTAGTTTCAAAGACAGGATTAATGCAATTGAAAGATAATTTAGCATATTCCTTATGAATTGAAGTATCAAAGGCCTAAGATCTTTATTGGCTAATCTTGTAATTTAGTCCAGAGGATGTCAGAATCTGACATGAAGGTCTGCTGGTTTATGGCTTGAGAGTGATGTGGTGGAAACTGATGATCTGTTGGTTCTGGTGAATATGATGAGAGAAAAGCTACCCAGCCATTTTCATGAAGAAAATCTAGATGTTTTAACTGATTAAAGTTTATCTCTGTGTCTAACTTTTCATCAGTAGATAAGGGTCAGCCATCTGGCAGTGATAAATTTGGCTGGGACGGATTCCATCTGCTAAAATATGATGTAAAAATATTCTGTTCTTCCATGGCACTGGAAAGATATGACATCTGGGATTAGACAAAATAAAAAAGCTTGAAATTGGAAGGAATAGACAAAATTATTTCTCCTCGGAAAACTGTCAAGGTGCCATTGAAAGGTGGGACTAATGACTGGTCTGTTTGCAGGTAAGTTTTTTCTAGAAGTTGATATTAACTCAGAAGTTAAAATGCTGAACTCACTCTTCCTCTCCATCCTCACTCTACCATCAAGTGAAATTATTAAGTAGATTTATGGCCAAAGGAACCACCTATCTGAGTACATAAAGATGTAGGTTTCTCATCAGGACATGGAATTTTGTGTTACCTGGCATCCAGCTGTTTACAGCTGTGCAGCTTTTGATTTACAAGAAGAGCTGGAAAAATAGGAAAGGCTTTGCACTGCTTTATCTACAAGCTGAAGCAAGTTGCTTCCATTTTGATGGATCATTGTAAATTTATCACAATAGAGCCTCCAGGGATCCTATTATTCAAGGCATTGAATTTGCCTGAAGAATGAAGAGAGAGGTATGCTGTAGAGCTGATGATAAAAATTTTTTTCTTTGCCTTTTCAGTGTATTGTGACACGACACTTTATAAACAAAATTTAGGATCTTCCACATAGATAAGGTCTGTTCATGTTGGCTAATTTGTGTACTCTTGTCCATGACTGCCTGATGCTTCCAAAAAAAGAGATATCAAAAATGTAACTCATCTATGACTATCAATTTTCCAATAGCAAGATAAAGTATTACTCTATTAAGTGTTTTAGCATATTTTTCCTCTGCATTGTGCCCGTTTTGAAAGCTCAAAGTGTTATATGCATTCAGGTAGTAGCAATTCTAAAGTATTTGGAGGAATCTGTGGGTCTGTCATGTGGGAGCAGTTTCTCCAGGGCGTCCACATCCTTGTAGATATTGTTTCCAAAATGCACCTAACTGTTTAATTTGAGGACTCCGTTTAAAATTAAGAAACACTGTAAGGAGTGACATATGGAAAACTCTGATCATGATTTTCTTTTTTTTTCCTGGGGCAAAGCAAGCTGATTTCTAAATTATCATGTCCCAGAGACGAAAGATGTGAAAATAAGGTCCTGCATTTGATCCTGTCCTGAAGACTGGAATTGCAATGCTTCCTACAGAAAAACTCAACACACACCATGTTAATGTGAAGTTCTTTTATAAATCTAGGCAGCAGTAGGCCAGCATAAATTCCCCAATGGCTGTAATGTGAACCAGTAGGCATTTAGTTTTAGAATACTACGTACAAGTTAATTTTCAAAAATCAATCCTCAGTAATTGGTTTAATAGTTAATAATAACTGACTACTATGGTAGGCAGTAGAGAAGCTATTATGTCCATTAGAATGTCTCTAAGTGTGAAAATTGCTCATTTGTGACCACAAGAAAAAAAAAAAGGCGAGAAAGGTTTTAAGAACTTTTATTTGCTTTGCCTGAGCAGAAGGCAATTCAGACAGAAGTTTGTGCAGGATGGAATTTTTTATTAGATACACCCTCCCCACTCTTACTTTTTGTCATTGTAGGCGGTGATGTAGTCACTTTGTGTGTAGTCAAATATTGCCTAAATTTATTAATTGCAGCTCAACAAGAAATGCTGATCTTAAGAAGCATTGAGAAATAATGCAAGGATAGAGTAAATACAAAGAGACTTTGTCAGAGCATCCACTTATTTGTGTGTAATGATATTTTTTTTAAAATCTAAGCAATTTTAAAATAATCAAAAGCAAATAGAATGAGTAGAATTTTAAAGCTGAGTGTTCCTGAGAGACGGATTTAGCTATAATATTCTTGCATTTAAATAAGGAGTACGTGGACTTAAATTAGGCAATCGCTTATTATTTTACTGACTTGGGGCCTCAGTAAAAAATACCACTGTGCTAAATTTTCAAAAACACTTTTTAAAGGATATAGCTATTTGGCTTCACAGACTTTTTGCCCTTTTGTGTTTGAATGCCATATATTTTCACCAATGCCAAAGAGAATCCTGCTTCCATGACTCCCTTTCCCCCCTCTTTATATAATGCTATTTTATATTAATATTCCTAAATATTGTGCTTGATTTCTTCTTCTAATTTATGGATGACTTCTATCACTATTTCCAAGGCTTCCTTTCAATTTATAACTTCTTAGTGTTGAAATTGTGACACGTAAAAAATTGCCTCAACTTATATTTAATCACTTGAAAAATACTGATTCCTTGGCTATCTCCCCAAATTACTTGTACCCCCACAAAAAACGATTGTTTTAATCTAGCAGACTCACAAAAGAAAAGGAAAATATTTAAATGTTTGCTTAGAGCAAACATGTCTTATAACTCTCTTTTATTTTGTTTTAAAGAAAGTTCTGAAGTTCTGAAGCATGTGCTTCAATTACTGAATTGGACTGACTGTACTTAGCTGTGTAGAACCTTCTTTTAATTTTGGTCTGAAAAACAAAATATGATTACTACTGAGGACATCAACTCTAGTGAGAGATGCTGATGCTCAGAAAGTAATGTGCATTTCAGAATTTATCAACACATCGTGTTATATATAACTAATTTCCTTTATTTATTTTTTATTTGCTTTAATACCAACTTTCCAGTCTGTGGGGTTCAATCTGATATAAATATCTAACTAATATAAAGGCATTACTAGATCTAGATTTTTGTATAAGAGCAAGTAAATTGAAAACAAACCTAATACCTCCATTCTCTTCACGAATAGTTGCAATACTAGTAGAATAAAACCACATCAAATATTACTTCATCTTTGCCTGCCAGCAGCTTAAATTCCATTTAATTTCTTTGGTGTCTGTGTGTGTTAGCAGATTGCCTTTACAGAGAACTTTCGGGTTTATTTGTCTCAATTTGCTGAAGTAGCTGAGTATGGTCCAAAAGGAAAAATAAATCACAGAGAAAGCTTATTAGGAAATGTTTATATTGTTGAGGTAGAAAGCAGTAGGCAGTATTTTTTAGGCGAGATAAACTACATGTTGCTGTCTTTGAGGGAAAAAATAAAATCTTTACCTTGCACACTCAAATTTTAATCCAAAGGCTAAGATGATACAGCAGTTACTTCTTTAATTATTTATGGATGAGACATGTGAAATGCCTGCCAAAGTTAGCAGAGAGAAAATAATGGCTAGTATTAAATATTTGACCTTGAAAGCAGCTCTGATTGAAAATAATTACCCAAGTTTTAAAACCTTTATTTCCTGTTCTGGTGGCAATGTCCTTCTTAAGCTGTAATAAATTGCCCAATCATTTTAGCATCAGATTAACTTGACTCAAGTGTTTATTTCACATTAAGCTTCAACATTACTGATGCTCTATGTGAAAGTAATATTAATTATCCTTAGGTTTTCTTTTTTTTTCTTTTTTTTTTTTTTTAATCCAGGCTTCTTTGGTGGTATAAATTTTCATTGAGTTTGCCCTCAATGTTCCTTCGAGGCCACATGTCATTTCAACTTATCAAAATCTTAAAATTAACTCTGAATTTTCTGCTGACCTCTGTGGTGTTTTGGTATTGAGCAGGTGCAAATGAATTCTCTTAGACTCCTTTGTTATGTCTATCTACATTGTCAATCTAGTTTACATTAACATCTGGAAAATGGATATGGGAAAATTACTGGTCTTTTTAATTATAATTAGCTGTCAGTCTTCACAACGAGAGGTATTTTGGTCATTAAGTGAATGATATTGGCTCATGAATATTACTTCATGCAATAGATACTTAAAAATGAATTATAAAATTTTTGCTTTCAAGCATAACAATGCCACCATAACCACCGTGCATCGATTTATGTGGGTTTTGTGTTTTGGCAAACATTTTGCCTCAAGGATACCAGGTGTAGCTTTGTAGGGTCCTTTGATTAATGCCTGTCTAGTAACGTCACTGGTTGCTTTGGGCAAACTGTTCTATAAAAGGAAACCTTGCTGACATGGAAAAGAAAATTGCAAGTCTGGTGCGCATGAGAATTTAATTACAATAAACAACAATTAAACAGATTATTATAGCAGCGCAATTATTACTCCAAAGTTGACATTGTGTCAGCACCTTATTTTCATTGCTTTTGTAATCAGTCTGTAGAATTTGCCTTGAGCTAAAAAATAAACTATTTTTAAAATCAACAACATCAAGATTTTAAACAATTTATTTTTTGTAATTTATTTTAATCACGGAAAGATTTTCGGAGTTTTCTTTCTTCTTATTATTTTTTCGGTCACAAAGCCATCAGAAAATGTTTTGCAGGTATCTGCTTCATACAAGCCAAACTCTGTTGTCCTTATGCAGTAAGCTTCCCTATGACTGTGAAATAATTGTGCACTACTGGTCTCCTATAATGTGTGCTCAAATGCATCAATGCCTGGTAGGAAAACTAGTGGAAAATATATTTTAAAGCTTTCTAAGTGTTTCATTATATATCCCCATCCTGTCTTTGAGAGTCAGAGAAAACTAATGGAGACAGAATCTCTCATTTTGAAAAAAATGCATCTCCTCCAAAACCCATATTTATTTTTGAATAGCAGTGACAGTAGCAAGAAGATTTTCTGGGTATTGCAGCTGAAGATATTGTTCCTAAATGTGACCAACAAGTCATGGTTTTTTTTGTAGTTTCTTTCCTCTGCCTATCCACGAAGATCTTTAAAAAGGTAGAACTAGCAATATAATTGATGGAGAGGTGATAGCATTTCTAAATGAAAAATAGAGCTTTGGTAGGCTTCAAACTAAATGCCTTTGAATACAGAGACATTTTCCTCTCTTCTATATGGCACTTCAAGGTAATTGAGCAAATTTTATAGGTCTGAAATTACTCACAAGAGAACTCTCTATATTACTCTTTGAAAGCAATGGTATTACAATGAGAGTTTTGAGAAAAAAGAAGAAAAGTTAATTAAGGAAAGAAAATATCTGGGGACTAGTTTAGCTTTGATATGCCTCAGCTTTTGGGCTTACCTGCATGATGGCTGCAGTGAGACTAAACCTGCAGACTGGCTTCAAATGCCTGCAGCCCAGCTGGCATCAGCCTTTGGCAAAAAGGTGAGGAAAAATAACAGGTCTGCAAAGGTCCAACTGCAAACTGTGTCAGATGTTGTCAGAGAACATACTCGAGAGAGGGGGAGAGCCTGCAGATTTCCACAGTTTTGTAGAAAATTGCTGTTTGAAGAACTCAGGATGTGCTCATCTGAAGACCTTCCTTCTCACCACCAATGGAGGTAAACCAAGCTGAAGACTGCCCCTCTGTCATGTTGGGAGAAGGTCCACAGAGCTTGCCAAAATTGAATTTCTTTCATTTTGCCTTCTTCAGTGAATGGACACAGAAGAATAGAGAATAACAATGAGGAAAGTTTCCTAAGCCTGGCCCACTTAGAGTGCCAGCTGCCTAACAACCGAGAAAAAGAACAGCAAAAGGATTTTCAGCACTTTGGCTATGTTTTAATCTGAAAGAAGACTCTTTAAACTGGTGGAACAGCATAATGGAACAGGAGCTGCTGTAACTGCAGACAAGAAGCAAATATACAAACATATATTCATATTTCTAGTGGTGACCTAATTCTCAATGAAACGTCCAGGTCCAGGGCATCATTCACCATGGTGCTTTGCTTTCTTTTCTGGTATTTGATATTACATCACTGGATTGAAATAGTCTATTAATTGGAATGTGCATAAATATGTCGTTGTAGAAAGAGAAAAGGTTGCTTAGAGTAATAGGAGTTCTCTCAGATACACTGGCTTTATTTGCATTGTACAGCTAAGCCAGTATCCATCCCTTTCTTCTAGCCTGGCACAGCAACTTGTCTGGGGTCAGTGGGCAATTAGGGTGTGGCTACTGAGAACACCTGTAAACCTTTCCCTTTCCCTCACCTTTCTGTTGAGCACAGAAAGGCTGCTACTGGCCTCAAACCATTAAGCCATCTTCCATGACGTATACCTGCATTAGCAGTAGAATGGGTACATGAAATATTGATGTGAAAAGGCTTTGATTAGTGAAAGGAGACTTTTTATAGATAGTGATATATTTAGGTTGGGTATTAGACAGGTATAAACATGTAGGCTTTGTAATTTTTCCTTCTGTCGGTATAACTACAGACATATAAACACCAAGAACTCTATATATGAATTTACTTGAGATGTAGTAGATATTTGCAAAGCTCAATTTTTCTTTTTGCCAACTTCATGGAACCTAGTTAAAACATGGTTAAAAACTTACCTCTGGGTTTTGAGTATTTTAATAAAAGTAAAGGGTCATTGTAATCAAGTTCTGTGTGAAAAAATTGTTAAACCCAGAAGTGTTAATCCTAATGTAAGTTTTAATAAATTACTGAATAACTAAGTAATCATTATTACTCTGGTTTTTGCTGAAGAAACATAACTGGTTAAAATTTTTGCTTGAAAGTGGTTAATTTATTGTTTCCTGCCTATGTTATGGATTAAAAAAAAAATATTTGAACATCACTTTACAATTCACTTGTGTACACACAGTTTGTCTGCATGTACTATTATCATTCTTTCATATATTTTATTTTTTGCTTATGATGAAGAAATTGGTATTGTAATTGCCACATAATTTCATTGTAGAACTATAAAAGCTACGGAAGGAATCTCAACAACTCAATTCAATCAAAACCAAGAAAAAAAACAATTAATGTTGTGTAATCATTTTCTCTTCTGAGATGTTACTTAATGTGCAGAGGTCAGTTTTCTATTTCTCTTTGTATTAACCAGCATTACTATGCTGATCTTTGGTATAAAAATTGCAGATTTTTTACACTAATGCTGGAAGCAGAAATTGCAACTACAAATCCTTCCAAACTGTGAATGCCTTTTTACTTCTTTCTTACCCAGTACACTACATTTTTTCTGCTTATGAAATACTTCTGAATTATTTAATCTATTTTGTTTTCCTTATGTCAGGAATAGGTATTATTACAGTGATTTGAGTCTCCATTTTCTGAGAGACTTTAATCTGAATGCTCTTACTGTTTGAGCTTGTCTCTAATATCATTTTCTAGACTTAATTCCAGACACTTAAGGACATACATACTTAATGACAATGTTGCTTCTCTTTAACATCATGGTTGTGGGTGGAAGTTTTAAGCCTGTGGGATGGGTGTATAATGATTGATTTTTCATTGTTAATTTTTAGTTCAAAGCATTTTAACCTTGGGGACCGAGAAGAAAAAATGTTCTTGCCCATGCTAAAAAAGTTTTTAAAACGAGTTTTGTTTTCTAATCTCCAGTGTACTCAGTGTTTCAGATATGATTTGATAAATGCAGTCTGCATTCTAGGGTCCTTGTGTTTTTTAATAGGTTCGGAAAATGTGACAGTGAATAGGGTTATTTCAAGAAAACATGATAGCACGAACCAAATATTAGTGCCTAATTACACTGAGGAACAATAGGATTGATTTGTTATTATTTGGTTCCCAATTGCCAGTGCTGATGTGTCTGAAAGAAAACAAAACGAGCAAACTGCCCCACATCAATCATGTAATGATGTTCTCAGATTTACTTATGAGGGATATTCTCTCTTTTCCCCATTCATTTTCTATAATGATCATTACTTCATGTTTCACTGTGTCTTGATTGCTTGCTACCTGTCCAAGAGCTGATCCAAGCAGCTGGGTTGGGCTGGCTAATGAGCCAGCAGTGATTAACTGCAAAGGCCATTCAAGTCAGTGGCCAAAACCATCTACACAGCCTCTAATCCAGCTTCTATTGAAAGTCAGGCAGCAATAATCAACCTCTCAGCTTGTGACCCTTCTGTGAGTTCACCCATGTTTTGTCCTAGAGGAACAAAGTATTTTGCTTCTAGAATATCTCCTGAAGGGTTTCTATCTCTTGAAATGTGCATAATGAGCTCGTTTGTTCAGGGCAGGGTCATAGCTGGAGGCAGGACTGGGATATTTTGTTGCTTCATGTAGGAAAGCAGTAGTTGTTTTGCTGGTAATACATTATAGTAAAAGAGAAAACCCCATTTCAAGCAGCCTTTTCGTTGGTACTGATTGAGCCCCAGTTCTGTGTACATCATGTGTTTGAGGTTATTTTCTGAGGAAGCTTTTAAACATAACACTGTCTGTCAAAAAATAAGCTTGAAACAGCAAGGAAATGTACCAGCATGGTGTTTGTTGATTTATCTGCATCTGAACTTTAAAACTTTTAAAGATAATGACAGAAAGCACTGACACAGCATCAACAATCAGTTTTATAAATTGACGTGTATGTATGTAAAGATGTAAACATATTGGATGAGGTAAAGCAAGAGTAATTAATGAAAGATTTTTCCAGTCCTCTCAAGAACAATAATCCTCATAAATAAATAGATGTCTACATAAATGATGACAGCTTTCAACTGCATTTCGTCTTCAATCATTCAAGCTAATCAAGCTTGTGAACTCTAGTCAGTTAATGGCAGTGTAAGAAAAGTTAACTTCAGTTACTCAAGGCTTCTAGACAGGGCACAGACACAGAAGGAAAGAAAACATATATATTAATGTATGGGTAAGTGTGGTGTTTAATGCTCCATAATTTTTTAATTTTTATGTTTTCAGTGCTTATCCTTGTTCAAAAAGTACAATGCTGCATCATGGTTGCATTTGGCTGTCTCTTCACTCATTGCCACCCTATGGAAAAAGAAGAGGATATATTGTCATGTAAACATTGCTTAAGATACACAGCAAACTAAACATTAATTGATTCAGGTTATATGAAATGTCTCACAGCTTAAATGTTTGAGCTTTGAGACAAGGTACATTTCTGAAGCAAGAAGGAAACTGCAAGATTAAGCTCACAGAGTTAAAAAAAATCTTTGCATGTTGTCACTACAGTCTAAAGTTAGGATATTGAAACACAACTGATTTTGTAAGCAATTGAAAGCTTCAATATATGTGGTGAACTCTTTCAAGTGAACTCTCTAAATGCAGTAATAGCAAAATTCACAGCCAAATCTGTTAATCAGGTGTTAATTGCATGAATTTTCCTCTGGGTTTTTTATCACCATTATGTTAAAAATAAAAGTTATAGAAAGTTAATCTAAATGGATATTAAAATTTTCAATTTGTTGCTTCAGGGTCACCTTATAAACACAGAAGCATTTTGCTGCCATCCCCTCGTGACATTGCATCTTGCTAAAATCAACATTTATGAAGCAGATTGATATGACTTCTGACCTTTAGACTTGGAGCTGTATCTGACTCCTGGCTGCATCAGGCAAGCGAATTAATGAGTGTACCACTCTGCCTCGCTGTAAGATCTGTTCTTATAATGATAATTATCTTTGCACTGTTATGCTATAATTGTTGAGGTGCTGTCACCAATCCCATTACTGAAACAGGGATTTTAAGGGGTTGATAATTCAGCTATAAAACAATATTTATGTTGCAGTCGTGCAATCAAGGATGAATACAAGAAAGTGAAGACTAACTGTTACTCCTGAACAATGTTGTGGTAGGATCCAGTCTGACTAAAGTAGCTATCTCTTTTTTCAGGCTTGTTATGAAGCCTTCCATGAAAAGAAATATATTTCCATAAACAGTGTTGTGATGGGTATCTGCAGGCCTTTGGAGGGTCATCATGTCTCCATACATTTTCCTGTCTAGAATGCACCTCGTAAGACCTTCCCTAGCACCTACACTTTCCTTGTGACTGCAAGGGGTGGTGTCCAAAGCATGCTCAGGAACACAGCTATCTGTGGTACCTCAGAATATTTTTGTTAATTAGATATTATGCATTTTCAGCTTAGAACATTTTGATCTGGAGAAATGCAACTGTTTATTTAGGCTTCTGTCAGTAGGCCTTCTCTTGGTTTTTGGGAGATGGTGCTTACCTTCTCCAGTTTCAGCTGTCTGAAAGTTAGTCATTAAGTCTAAGGCAGTCACTTCGACTCCTTCTATAGCCAATGGAAGTCTACTGGTTTTGCTCATTTTAGACACCTGTTTTCAGATAGGAATAAATGTTCTCCAGAGGTGGCTTTTTCCCTCCAGTAATGAAAGCTAAAAAAAGTGCATGTGATTATCCAGAATTTAGACATTTAACCCATAGACCCATTCTTTAAGGCAAGTGATTCATCTCTTATGCTATGGAGACAGTCATCGGTTTGGAGGTTTTAGTTTGCCCTGATAAAGGACATTGAAACACTTCCATGCATATGTTAAGAAGTTAAAAAAATTCTTATGCCAGGCAAGAACAAGGAGGGTACCAGGCCATGTGTAATAATATCTCTAAAGAAAGGGATAGAGATTTCTCTTAAATGAGTGACAGATAACTGTATTCATGCACCAGCACAGGAATTTCGGAAAGCTTAGATAAATATTTTGATACTTTGTGTTTTCTCCCTCAGGGTGATAAAGCTATACCCCGCTTTCATATGAATCAACACTTTAACATTCCATAACGTTGAAGATTATTATAAAATTATTCTGGTCATATCTGAATTTGAGATAGTCCATAACATATCATCATTATTCTTCATTAATATTATTAATTAATTGCTTACTTTAGTCCTTATTTACTGTTATGGGTAGTTTTCACTTGTTATTTTTTTTATTATTTGATTACAATCATTAAAGGAACTCGGTTAAATACTGCATGATACTAAGCATATTGTGCAAGTGGTGAACAGAACATGAAAAGGCATCAGCCAAGGGCTTTTCATTCCTTTGAATCTCAGAGACTGTTTTAATGGCAGAGCTGGTATTTTAACTTACTTTCCTTGATAAATGAAGTGCTGCTGCCTAGTAGTTTTAGAATAGTTCTGACATAAAATAGTTTTATTTCTTGTGATCTTTTTCTCCATGCCAAACTTTTTTGAAAATTTATTGAACACCAGAGATTAAAAAGACATTCTCCTTTGTGATTACTAATCCTATGGAAATTCACTTCTAGCTAAAATTCTTTACCCCAACCTCCTCCTTGAGCATCTGCATTCTGCCTAAATATGATAAAGTACATGTAAAGTAACAGGCAACATATTCACCCCATCTTTGCCCAAACTAAGCGGTGCTTTATTTTTGGTCTAGTAAATTCTGTAGAGTGGACTAATGTATTTATGGTCAGCTGTGTTGGAATCTGTCAAAATAATGTTTTCTATTAGTGACATACATCTTGAATCGCTGTTGTGTCACATATCCATGAAACACTGTAAAGTATTTCTTACAAAATGTAAGCAGTATTTTACTTGAATAAAACTTAAAATTTAGCAAATCAACTCAAGAAAAGTGTTGTAAAAGCACAATTATAAATTCTATGCTTTTAACCAAATTGCCAAGATGAAAGTGGGCATAAACTGCCTTTTTTTCTATTTGTTCTGATTATCTCTTAATATAGCAAAGTGCAAATCAATTTGCAAGAGTACATTTAAACTCAGTGAGTTTTTTTGTTGTTGTAGGAACACTTCTAAAGAGATATAATATTTTAAAATATTTTAATGTAAGAAAGAGAATCACTGATTTACAGCTGATGCAAAATTAATGTATTTTTCAGAATGAAAAATAATATTCTGAACAGACGATTTGGAGACTTAAATGCAATTTTGAAGTATTTTAGTGAGTATACTGAATATATGCTTTCATTAGCCCTTGATTGCTAGCTCTTGGTGACAATTCTTTTTCAAAGCACTTCTTGTAGAGTAGGTTATTATTTTGTAAAAGCTAATAGTGCAATAAATTTTTTCATCTCCATACAAACTTGTTTTGGCTGTTAAAAAATCCGACCTGCACACAGAAGTATTCTTCACTCACATCTGATGTATTGTGTTTAATAGATATAGAGTTTATTTTGATCTTGCTAATATTTCCCTTATTTCTCAGGAGAAAACCTAAAACATCCTCCACAGATAGCAATAACTATTCTTAATTTATTAAGGAATGATTTCATAATCAAAACAATTATTTCAAAGCTGACCTTACATGACTATCTTCAGGTACTTAATGTTGGTCTTTAGGAAGAAAGGCACTTAACATTGGTCTTTCTTTCCCACTATGGTGAAGAGATAGGGAAATAAGAAGTTTCAAAGGGTTTTTTAGCCTATAAGTGGGCCAACTCTTCCCTTGAGATGAGTATATTTGTAAGACCCACATAGCTCTTGGACTTGTCATGTGCTTACCACTGATCATTTTGTGAAACTTTTGCTGCTGGACCACAGAAATTTTGATGGTGCCTGGGAAGTAAATTACCTTCCTGCTTCCAGATGGAAAATCGCATTTGAAGACAATTACATAAGTCACATAGGTAGTCTTCTACCTAATCTAATCTTAGAAAGTCTCTTGAGCTAATAAAGCAAAAGAACAGGTTTAAAGACCTAACTTTTCAGGTGATGCAGAATGTATACTTAGGAATGTTTGGAAACCACTGCTCCTAATAATCCTCTATAGACAAAGACTCAAAGTTGGATGCTTTGGCAACGTTCCTGATGAAATTGTGAAATTCTTAACTGTTAAATTGGAGTTAAAATCTTCAGCCCATGGATTACATCTGGGAACTTCGGCACTTTGAAATATCCTTCAAAATAAAGTTTTTAAAAATTAGGCCTGTACAGAGGGAGTCAGTGTTTAACAAAGTCAGTTCTTTTGTACACGATTCCTACAATTTGATTATTCCCAAATGCAACCTATTTTATCCTCTCATCAGGCATGTAATTTCACCTTGTGATGTATTTTGATCAATTTCAATCATGTAGGACTCAGATGTATAAGCCTGACATTTGAATTATTTCTTATTGCCTGTTTTTGGATTAATTACTCCTTTCCCTTATCTCCTATTTCCATTATAGAAAAGTCCAGATTAGATATGAATATCTAATTTTTGAGAGATTGAATTAAGACAAATGATCTCCTGGTATATTGTATTTATAATACTGAAATCCAAAGAAGGTAAATTTCAGAACTGCAGTTTCTGGGACATGCTGAGTTTAATTTTGAAACTTAAAGTACACATACAGGTGTGAAATAAACTTGCATGAAATAAAAAGATTGAGGTATCTACATCTTAATTTCATAGCTGAAACAGGTTATGAATAATAATAATAATCAAAATCAACTGGAGTGCAATAATAATTGCTGGGAGTAATTTTATTTCATTTTCTTATTTCAAAAAGTAATTGGTTGTTCCCCCCCACCTTATTTTAGTTGGCCTACCATCAGAGTAAATGATTAGCAAAATAAACTACAGAACTCATAATTTGTTTGGTGCCAAGGTCCTTGCTAATGTTTTCCATGGTATGGCGCTTAATGTGGAAATATTTTCAATGCAGTAAACACAGTCAGCATTGTGGAAATAGACTGGAAGGGTCAAGGGATAGCTCATTAAGGATGACAACTCTTTTTATTCTTCAGATAAATGTTGTACATGCTGAAGGGCAGATTATATGTAATTTATGGTCAATAGAAATTTTGTGAAAGTTAGGTCTGGATATTAATTTGAAGTATCTCTCCTTTAACCTTGTTTTCTCACTGATCTTGATTGCTGGAGATTATTCAGTACTCTGGTCTTACAGAAAACTGGGTCTGCTGTGAATCTCATGGTTGGTTTTGAACTTCACGATCATGGAAAAAGAAACAATATCTAAATGAAGGTTCTGGTACTGCTTTGAATTATGGCAAGTATTAATTTTAGGTTTTTCATTTCCCCCCTCGATAATTGTCATTGTTTTTGTTTGGGTTTTTCCTTGTTTTTTTATTTTTGTTTGTTTGTGTTTTTCTTTTTTGCATGACAAGCTAGACATAAATATGCAAGTATCTGTCTTATTCTTCAAAGACTGATCAAAAGATGATGTGTTATACATTTTGTGTCAAAATCTTTTGGATGCAACTTCTAGGAACATATTTCTGATAATCAAAGTGATTTTTTTTTCCCCCTAATTGCATTGACTTCTGCAAGGCTGACTATAGATAACTGCCAGGAAATAAGTTATCAGAATATAGCTGTCAGTGTATGTAATGTTTGACCACTCTTTCTGCTTCAATTAAACTAGTAAACTTACCAGGTAGGATAAACTGCTGACAGAGCCCTGAACTTCTAAAACCAGTCCTTTTCCAAAGTTTATATATGGCTGTCCTGGATATATCTAGATGAGGTTGTGATTGGTTTGACAGACTGGATAGTTTATACATACTTCATGTAAAAAAAGTAATTGAATTTTAATAGCATTGTACCCTTTTTCTATGGTTTATTTCTTTCTTTAAACAAATTGTAAGAAATCTAGAGTTTATTTGTGATAACACACATATTTGTTTCTTGACATTTATTTTTGGAGATTTGTTTTAAACCTTAGTAATCATTTCACATGTGTTTCTAATTTTCTGTTTAATTTTTCAAAGATCGTGTGATTTTTATAAATTATGATTTTTACATTTACAGATCATTTGGTTTAGGATCAAAACCAGAACTGGTGACATTGGGACTATTTGTCAGTCTTTTTGAAATTACTGTTCTGAACGATGATTTATAGAGGACAGTTTACTCTTTATGGACTTCTTAATTTTTTACACCAGACTTACTGTTTTTTAATGTGAAAAAGACTTGTATTTCATAGACAGAATAACTGAGAATTGGACTGCTTTGATCTTTGCACTGCTGCATTATTTGGCTCCAACTATTTAAGGCTGTTTACAGACCACAGCCTGTTTGTAGAACAGCAGGCAGAGACAGAGCATTCAATAGAGCTGCAAGGTTAAAAAACCCATTTCTTTCTTTTCTGAAAAAACCTATTCCTTCTTTTACAATACATATATATTGTTAATATTTAAATTATCAATCATTAAGATTAATATGGTATTGTTATCATTCATTCATTTAATGACTTCTTAATTTATTTAAAATATTAAAAATGGAAAAAATGTAGACATTAAGACTCAGCAAATATTTTATGTATCTATGATATATGCAAAATTTTATATTTGAAATATTAATATATTTATGTATAATTACAATAATAGTTGTCTTATTAATAATCAATGTTTTTGTTATAATAATTTTGACATGTTCAATACATAATTATGTTCATAATTATGATCATATGATATGCATGCACACCAAACAGACCAAAATGGGAGTCAGAGTTGCACATTTGAAAGTTTTTTCTCCACATATGGCAAAATCAAACAGAAATTTCTACAGCCTATTCTCTTGTGAACAATCTGCCTAGCTAGCCAGTTGCTTACATGTATGTTATGGACAGGTTTCTGGTGCTCTTTCCCTAAGGTTATACTATTACCTCTGAATCTTCCATGCCCTGAAATGTCAATGTTTTACCTGTAAAAACCAAAATTAATTTTCTTTAGACAGTTTTTGAGGGGCATTTTGGGGAGGTAAGAGCCTAGTATTTTGTATGCAAATTCAAAATACGCTTTTGAAGGAGAAATGCTCTATGTCCCTACTGGAATACATTGTGGTCATTAGTCCCTACTTTCTTCTGGTGCTCTCCAATTTTGAAAGAATTGTTTTGTCAGTAAAATTCAAAAATAAACTGTAATTTAAAGTGCATCTTGAGCTGGCATTCCTGCAATGTCTGGCACTGCACCCTTTTCTAGTGTTCTTGTCTTTGACCGTACTTGCTGGAGAAAAAATACCTTTAGTTCTTACAGCCTAATGTTGGTTGATGTTTCTTCAGGAGATGCCAGATTGCTTATATGAGTGAAACTCCTTCAGAGAACTGTCTAACCTGCTTAGGTCAGGATGCCCTTGGACTAGGCGGGCTGAGCTTATGAAACACATGCATTTGCAATAAATTCCAAGCAGAGCATTTTTCTCATAGAATATTACGTTTTTTTCTTCTGAACTTGTCAGCATTCTGCGTTTAACAAGAGCAGACTGAGAATACAATACAGACCTAAATTGGTTACCAGATCTAGAAGCTTCCTTCATCCACATGGCTAATATTTTGGGCATATGCCCATTCAGATCATGGTGTTTGAGAAAGATAAAAATCTCATTCTGTGTAGTTTTCCCAGATGTTGTGTTTGCCAAAGGGAACAGCTGCCACTGTCACAGTTGTAAGCCCTGTGGCTGACAGCACCTTATGTCAGACCCTGCAATGAAATTTTGTGGGGGTTTTTATTTTTCCTTCTTGCAAAGTGATGATCTGATCTGACTTTAGGATGCAGAGCATTGCAATATAATTCGGCTGACATATAAAATCCTTATGAAAATTATGGCAATACGCCAATGTTTCGATGTACCATTTCAGATTTTTCTTTAGACTTTAATTTCAGACAAGTCGGCTCATATGAATCATTCCTTTTTTTGCATTTTAGGGACATAGGCAGGTTACAGTTTTTCCTAGTCCTCCTAAGTAGACAGATATAGTGCAATGCTTTATGAACTACAACATGGGTAGCTGGGTTTCAAAACTAATGCAATTTGAGAATTGAAGTTGAATTCATATCTGGGAGTTGTCTTTTCCTGTTTAATAGTTCATGCTGAAAGAAACAAAGCACTTTGAGCATCCTATTGATATACCCCTATGAAATGCTATCCTGCAATCTCTCTCTATATATCATTCATTATGAGTTATGATGTGAAAACTACTGTCTGACTTGTTGTCACATAAAATATTTCTGGTCTACCAGTGCCAACAAGGTTTATTTAAACTGTAGTTGTGAAGTTTGAGATTACAAAGTTATTTTAAATTTTACCACATGCATTACAGAGATTTAGGATAAAATGACAGATTTGCAAATCTTCCTCTAACGGCAATAGAAGTCAATGTATATGTTATGAGTCTATATTCTTTGTGAATGTCACAAAATATATATATTTTTTTGAAGTGATGTACCTGGGAGAACTGGAGATGAGAGACCAAACTACACTATATGTGACGAACGTTAGTCACGTTACTAACCCCGTGACTGGAATAGCACTACATATTACATGAATACGTGATGCTCATGATGATAGCAACAGGGCTCAGACAAGAGAGAAGAGCAACAGAGAAGAATAAACTAAACTGGTGAAAGTGAAAATGTTTTTTCCCAAATAGTAGTGTGTTTACTGCAATTGTGAATATGTACACAATATTCAGTACCTTCTGTGGCATCATGGGCTGGAGCAGAGAAAGGGAGGAACAAGGTACAAAGGCCAGAATATACTGCCTGGAAAATCAAATATAGGAAAATATGCCTTGTTCATATAAGAAGTTATGGCTGCCTCAAGGCTTTTTCTCTGAGAGCTGTAATCAGGAGTGAAGAGGGAAAAACCACCTGGGAGGAGGCATTGGAACCCAACCACACCAGAGTGCATTTACAGATTTGGTAGTTGTTATTTTTTTCCCCAAACTGTCTTTGCCCTTTTCTCCATCAGTATATTCTACCTGTGGCTTGAATAAAAGTCAGGTTTTACTTTGGCTAATGCAGTTTATGCCAATTTCAAGTCTGGGAAAAGCTTTTCTTTTCACTTTCAGGCTCAGTGAGGTGGGAGGAGGGGAAGAAAGACAAGAATAAAAATAATAAAGAGCTGAATAGCAAGGTCATGTTTTTGGTTTTGTATGCAAGCATTTTTTTTTTCAAATACATTCATTGTCTGTGATACAGATAGGAACATTCTTAGGAAAAGGCGCCTATGAAAGTGATGCAAAACACTTTTGGTGTTAAGCTCACATCTACATAAAATGACTTTAGCTGAGGTGCTTATGTTTGTCATCCTCAGTGCCATGGACGGTAGAAAAAAAAGGCACTGTCAGCTCTTCTATGAGGTGGCTTAGCAGGAAGAGTTTCTTTCTGATGACTGGAGCCCGGGCTCCAGGATGGAGCCCGGACATCTGAATTGGGTATCTCTGATACCATCGGGTCCATGTTGGTCTAGGCCTGGAGGGTTGGCATGGTAAGGAGGGCAAAAGCAGTCATGGTAGATGGCAAGGGACTAGCTGTAAAGCAGAGCTGGAGGGAGAGGAATGTGAGGATTAACAGCAGTCATTCCCAGACAGGTGGGTAAAAGGAAATGATAGCTTCTGTTCTAAGAAGAAAGGGCCAACTAATTGCCAGATGTATTTGAATCATAGAGCTGTGACTGTGTTGGGCCATCTCTCCATATCTCATTGCTCCTCATGTCTGACTGGGACAAAAGGCCAATAATATTTCTCTAGTTTGATTCCTGATGCAATATAGATCAAAGCACCTCACCTTGATTTGTGCATTGTACCTATAATTTTGGTTTTAACTGCAACACATCTTGGTTATAGGTAGCATAGTTGCTTAATGGACCATCAGAAAGTAATAAAAAATCACAGCCTATGGCTTCAACTCATCTAGGCAAGAAAAACTCTTGGATTTATAGTTCTGGAACTTTTTCAGCGTAAATTGAATATATCCAGATGATATAGTGGAAATACTAACATCATAGTCTTAATGAACCCTCTCTTAAGATTGTATTTCAATAACAAAGAAAAGTCTGAAATCAGACTAAGTAATCTTGTATTGCTACATGTTCAATGTGTATATTACTATATTTTTCACTTGAATGTGGACTAAAATGCATTTTTTATTGAGTCAGCCTAGAGCACAGAGTTAGGAGCAAACCAGAACATTATTTTAGTATAACTTTATTGTTACCTGTACATGATGATTTTACAATAGCTGAACTGTGCCAAACATTCAGAGCAGTGCTTCAGAGGACTTGTACCCTAAAGGCAAAACAGGCTCACAAATCAACTTCTGACAATAGTACAGTGCAGTGCATAACACACTTTCAAAAGTGCCTTATAAATATAAAAAGTGAAGTGCAAAGTAAGGAAGAATATTTGCCTTTAGCTACGCTTCTACAGCTTGTAAATATAATCTCACAGGTTCCTTAATAGAACAGTTTCTGGTGTTCTGCTCATTTTCCATTAGTTATGCAAAGGACTTATCTGTCTGCCCTGTACTGAGAGTCCTTTTTTTATCTTCAGAGAAGCAAAATAGTGAGATCACTAATCAGTAATGAAATCTTCAGTTCTTTGTTTCCGTTTGAGACTCTCACTTCATTTCACCCTCTCCTTCTAAGCAAAGGAAGGCACCATTGTTATCTTCAAATTACACATACATAAAACATCTATTGAGGCAAATGCTACTAATTCACAGTTCAATTGTAGGAATCCATTCTCAATACTTTCATCTCTACTTATTATATCCAGTTATTGAGTCAGTTCAAATGAAGACACAGTGAAGCTGGATTGTTTGACTACATAGAATCATTTAGTAGAACAATATATATGCTATATTCTTATGAATTCTTATATTTCCTGTGTTTTTTTTAATAAGAACAATATAAATGGTATATCAAGCTGATCATTGTTTGACATTGCTGAGTGGATTTAAACGCGGAGTTTGCATGTAAACTTTGGAATCTGAGATGTGGGAAGACTGATCTCATAGTTAAACAAACAAAAAAACCCACATATTTTCCCGATTTATTCAGTGTGGAAGCAATCTAGAGCGTAAATGTAACCTCTCAAACATAAAATATTAGGTTTTTCCAGTCTTTAAAATACGGAAGCCAGTAAAGTGTTTATTATCCACCATGTATACACATTTAGAAAACGGAAAAATAACTGATGGTAGATTTAATAGGAAAAGTTGTCTTTCATTCCATAAAACATGCATCTCAATAAATGTCATTGATAACTTCTGGAACACCTTTCCAGAATCATGCCTATCATGTGCTGGATAAAGAATTAGCTATTTTCTGCAGTCTGTCAAGTATTGTTTATTTTATGGAGACATATGGAAGTATTCTGGAGAAAGTGAAAGCAGAAGCAAAAATGGAACAAGATCACAAAAAAGAAAATAATCTGTGTGTCTGTGTATCAATTCAAAGGTAAAGAAAAAAATCTAAGACCTCTCTAGATTTTAGACGGGCTTCTTTTTTTTTTTTTTCACTGAAGTTATGTCCTCTGGTTCTGTCCTGCAATGAATTAAGTTCATGGAAGGAAAGAAATGTTAAAATCTTCTGAATTAAAGAAAAATAAAATTAAAACCTGTTGCAAGAATCTAGTTCATTAAGCTTCCAACAGGAAATGCTTATCAGTAGCTATCATGCTGGAAATAACATTTATATTAATCGAAGGAAGCATGAAAAGCAGATTATGAGCTATCACTTTCTCCTCATGGCAATTCCTATGCCTTTGACCAGTATGCCTATTCAAATTTCTGCTTAAGAACTTAACACCACCTAAACATGCAATTCCCATCATAGCAACATCTAAGAAGCCAGTTTGCTCCATGGCAACTACTCAGTCTGAAGTGTCACAGTGGCTTTCACCAGGACCAGTCCTTATTAAACACAATGTCCTGATATTTATTATATTTTCCTAGTTAAAACTCCAGCTAAGTGAGATGGAGAGACTGAGTATATATCACTTTCATTCACCTACTCTTCCCTTGATTCACACACTGTTGTTTTTGCTGTGCACAAATCCCCAAACCAGAAGGAAATATTTATGTGGTTTGGAAGAAAGGGCTGCTGGTGCTTTTTCAGCTGCTTTTCTAAATTAGTATAATGAGCAGAAATGATTAATATTGTTAAAAATTTAGTAGCTTTTTTTTCCATATTTAACTCTCTAAATATATATTTGGTTTACCATAAAGAGACAGTCTAGCTAGAATAAATGCTTTACTAAAATTAAATAACATATCTGATTTATATGAATGTATATCATCAACATTTATAAGTAATTATGTTGCTCCACACAGTTTCAACTAATTTTCCTAGACCAACAGATCAGCACAATGCAAATAAAGAAAAATATGTAGCAAATTAATCCTCTCCTAGTTTCCTTTTATTTTTGAACTTAAATGCTTCAATAAATAAACCAAGAAACTTTGCAGGGAAAGCAGTCCTTGTCACATAATTATATTGTGTATCTGGATGGATGGATTGATGGCTTTTCACTCATCATAAACATATCTCAAATCATGGTAGCAACTGGTCAAAATGTGGCAAAAGTATGACCATACCTTCAAAATATTTTTCATATACGGGCACGAAAGGTTCCTGGTTTTCAGCCCCAATTTAATACCAGGTTTTAACATTTGTCTAAATATGCTGACCTACAGGTCCTTCAATTTTATTACAATGATAGAAGATCTTAGGGAGATCATAATTTTAAGATGGTTTACCCCTTGAATATTGGAAGAAGCACAGGCTTCACAAAGCAAGAGAACTGACCTGTTGAAGTCTGTTCATGCTAATGATCCTGCTGTTACTGCTTCTGCTCCTCCAAAAAAAAAGAGCTACATCAAGACCTATTTGTGTTGATGCCAGAACAGACTTGGAGGTCAAACACTATGTTCTAAGCATTTGTTTATATTTATGAAGATAATTTTTTCAATTAGGTCTCCTGGGTTTTGGCAACTATTGATAGACATAAAAAACCAACCAACGAACTAACAAACAGCAACCCCCCACCAAAACCCACCATGTAAAATAATAAATATTGCAATCCCTCCTCTACTATGAAAACTGCATGCAAATCAGACATTGGTGTCCATCAGATCCATCATCGTGTATAAAAATCAATATTAATGCTCATGACAAGAGAAGAGCAAAAGTCGATCCTAAAAAAAGGACATTTAATCTAAGCCTAGAGTACATAGGTAATGCAAATTATATGGAGAAGCTATTTTAAATTGCCAGACAGTATTAATTAATGATAAAGTTGTTCACTTCTATAGAGATAGACTTTGGAATCACCAAAGAACAAGCCTGAAATAAATAATATTTTTTAAAGTAGGAATGAATTCCTAGGTTTAATGTTAACTTTTATTTCTACAGTCTGAAATATTTGAAAATATTGTTATAGTATACAGGGATTTCTGGTAATGATAAACTCAATATGATTTACCAAAAGTTACATGGATGAAAAGTTATCCTTTTGGTTAAGATATGAATCTTTAGAAGTTACATTTTCTTACAAAGACATTCAGTAATCAGTTGGGTTCCAATTATCTCAGTCCAGCATTGAACTTACTCAAAGTTTTATGTTGACAGCAGTGCTATGCAGAATTCTCCAAAGTAAAAACCCATTAGATTTTCAATGTATTTATTTCTATTGTAGACTGACCAGGTTCATATGTGCATTTTTTAATTAGAGCTATTATCTATTAAAGTTATGTATTTTTCTTTAAAGGCAGATTTGTGCTAGGTATTTACAGATGTTATTAAATACTAAAACTTCAAAGCTCTTTCTATTAATATCTTCCTTCTCTTTCTCCCCAGCACTGAAGAAAATGTCGTCTTTGTCTCTTGTTTGTTTTGTAAGCAGAAATTTCTCCCTATTTATCTTTAATTTCAGCAATTTAATGAAATTAAAATGTTGTATGTTTTCTTCAAGTAAATCTTTGTTTAGAAAACTTAAATGGAAAATAATTTACATGGATTCTTTTTAGATCTTTTCAGCACATAAGAATAAATGCATAAAGTGTTCAGATTCTTCACCTATTATTAAAAACTTGTGATGCTACCACAATCATTTCATAACTATTGTTTTTCTGACTGCCTAAAAGTGAAACTGATTGTGACTAGTTTAAAAAATGTGGGATGGAAAGAGAATCTACCCTGCTGTAATAAATTTATTTGTGTGACCTTTCAATAAGAAAAAGCAATTTTTTTCTTGTTTTGTTTGTTTATTTTTTTTAAAGCTGATTTTCATTTGAGAGGTCTGAGATAGTGATCACAGAAATTGACAGGACTGTATCAGATCTTTTGCCACAAAAAGAGAATTACTGGTGGCTTACTTGCTAATGAATATGTCTGTCGTAAAAAAGGAATAAATTAATAATATTGTTGAGCTGCAAACTCTGTTATTTCATAACTATTTAGAAAAATCTTTGGCTCAAGACATCAAATAGTAAAAATGATAACATACTTTATTTATGGGATAATTGTGCTAGATTATCCCCAAGTGCAACATCATATTCGCGGTGGGGAATTATTTCCAGTCTGTAATAAATATTGTTTTGAATGGAACCCTACTAAGATAATGTCTGTCAATTACAATATATTTTAGTGATTAATAAAGCATCTAAACACAAAATTAAGCAGTCATAGTGGTTAATAATAGATTTGCACAAACTTGTTCCAAGCCTTGCTTCTTCGATTAAGCTGAAATATTTAACTGTTGAAAGATTGTGATGGAGGCATGAATTTTCAATGTCAACAAAATGTTAAACAACTCTCAGTATTTAGAGGGAGGAAATTCTATTTTTTCTGCAATTAATCTTGAGGGAGCTGAAGATATTTTCAGTTCTACTAAGAATATATTTACAGGGATGCTGATCATGAAGAAATGAAATGTTACTCTAATGTTCTGGTATGGAGAATCTTTGCTGTATGGAAATTTTCACTTTGCATTTGTGGCTATGTATATTTGCATGGCACCAAATGTGGCTATGATACGAATTGATATGTCTTAAAGGTCTCAAAGGTAGGGAAGTTTCTTGCCTGTCAAGAGAAAGCATTTGCTGTGAAACTATTTTTCTTCTTTTTATACTATTGCAATACGTCCTTTTACCACTAACAAAAAATTTAGTAGAGATTAAACAGAGAAAATGTAGAACTGCTTGACTTGTATAATTTCTGCAATATCAAAAATGGATAATGCATAATTGCAGAATGTATAATGTCAGCTGCTGCTAATAAGGGTTATCTTTACCTTCTAAGAATATACATCCATCTTATATGTGCAAAATAAATTGTACATTTTTTCTGCTCAGTCTCCTTATATTTACAAAGTATGTAAGTATTAAAGAGAAATCTGTGTAGATTTCCTGATTATAAAGGCCAATAAGTAACCTGTGTAATAAGTAAAAAACTTTTTAAGTTTCCAAGACAATTGATACTTAGTTACGTCAGCTGTAATTCTGGGTTAATTAATTACACTTAAATGTTCAGTAATATACCACATTTTTGCCTTACTCCTAAAAAAAAAACCCAACAAAACACCAAAAAACCAAAAAGTAAGATACTGAATTTCTGGTTCCATATTTGCTTAAGAGTTTTGTATTTCCTTACTGGAAGTTCAAAGTGAAAGGCAAATAAAAGAGGAACCACATTCTCTTGCCCTTTTTCTTATGTTCAGTATACATCTTCGGGGTACTCACTTTCTGTTCTTAAGTTGTACAGAGAGTACACTGCACCTTGGTCACTCATAAAGAAAGAAACATTGTTCTTTGAATTCAGAAGCATTCCCCCTTCTTTGAAAGAAATATTGGTGGCAGCAATAAATACTCATTTTATTGCACTATGAGAATGAAATATCCACTTCTAGTCAGGTTATGCAAGACATATGAACTCCTACTTATTCACCACTATGCAGCTTTTGCAGGCTGAATCAAAACTCACAGACCTATATTTATGAAGAGAACATATCAGACATTGCAAATTCATTAGAGAGTTTGTGGTCAACCACACAGGTAAATATATAAGCTATTTATCAAAATTTTTGAGATCTGGACATATCTGTTAAAATCTAATCATGTGCAAAAGGCAGAGTCAGTAAAGTATATTTTATTCTGTGAATCATTTGTCTAGCTTCAGAAGAGAGGACAAAACAGATTAAATCATACCTGGAATCACTTTTTACAGGTACAGGATAAGTGTACACCTAGAAAAGGAAATGTATTCCTTGTTTGGGTGGCAGCATGTTAGCATTCACATGGAAGTGCTAAATATAGCTTGGTAAGGGCATTATAGGCATGATCATATCTGGCAGTCAGAGTGTGTTTTCACAATATGCTTATATATTTTTACTCTTCACCTGAAATGCTCATCCAAGTCTGGGATCAGCAGTAAAGGAAAGACATGGACCTAGAGTAAGTCCAGTGGAGGACCACAGAAATGATCAGAAGACAGCTGAGAGAGTTGGGATTGTTCAGCCTGGAGAAGGAGAGGCTCCAGGGAGACTTGATTGTGGCATTTCAATATACAAAGACATCTTACAAGAAAGTGGAATAGAGAGTTCTTTAACAAGGCTTGTAGGACACGGGACAGTGGTTTTAAACTGAATTAGGGTATATTTAGATTGTATCTAAGGAAGAAATTTTTTTGTGATAGAAGTGATGATATAGACACTGCCCAGGGAAATTTGAATATCCCGTAACTGGAAGCCTTCAAGTCCAGGCTGGATGGGGCTTTGACCCCTTTGATTTAGTGGATAGTGTCCCTGCTCATAGCAGGGCTGTTGGAGTAGATGACCCTTAAAAAAGATTCTAAATTCCCAAACAATTCCAGGATTCTATGACTCTGTTGAGTAGCTGGTTTTTATGCTACAGTCTATACTATGAGGAAGACTATTTATACTGCAAGGATTGCGAGTAGCTTTCTTGTGAGAAACGCAGGGAAAAATGCAATTCATTGTGTTTCACTGAGCAGGGGGCTCTGAAAATAAGCATATAGAGATTATTTTAAAAATACTAAGTAGCTAAAATGCATCAGCAAAAAATGAAGAAAGCAAAGACACAGATTAGAAGAGTCCAGCAGTGCTGCAAATCTTATTTAGAAGTCTTGTTTTAGTCTGCCCTTTTAAAACCATCCATTTTTCTTCATAACTTTCAAGACTGAGAGGAAAAGAGGTGATATAATGAGGAAGTTGCCCAGACTAAAGAAAAAAAATCTGGCTAAAATTTGCTGTAATTAGATAATTGTGTTATACCATGGAGAAACTCTAGTCATGGTCTGGGACTATTTTTGTTAATTTCCATACTAAGAACAACAGTAAAATGGACTTTGAGTATCTCGCTTCCTTCAACTGATTTTCAGAGCAAGACGGAGATGAAATAGAAGGGAAGCTTCTTTAGAAGGAATATTTGTTCCTGGTATCCTCTGTAGAAACAGCTTATTTTCTTACAGACAGGTCAAATATAATTTCTGGTGTTTTCAAAAGGAAACAAGGAATGTCTGAATCAAAGTTTTATGGCTAGTCTGATATATCCTGGGGGAAGGTACAGTGCCAGAGGTAAGCTGACATCAGTATTTCAGAAAGATGAAGATGGCATTTTCCAGTGTAATCCCCGAGTGCTTGTTGAAGTTGCAGTAAGCACAGATCAGGTCACTGAGTGGAGATGGAGGGCAGAAATCTGCTTGTTGAGGGCAGTTGTTCAGAAAGGGACAAATCATTCCTTTAGAAAAACTACAAAGTGTCTTCCGTGAGGCTGAGTTTCCTTTATTTCTTTGTATGCAAACTGTGGGGAAAGGCAGACACAGTTTCTGAAACTAGGAAATAGAGTCAAAGCATCATATGATACCTTTGACTACTGCAATATCAGGAAAATGCATGGATTTGCCAGCTGAGATGTTCCTATGGAAAGTCACAAGGTGACTCCAGTAGGAGAAAGGAGAGTTCTTAACTTTAGTCAAAGTCGTGGAGGAAAAAAAACCAACCTGAAGTTTGTCAAATCTAATCAGGAAATCTGGAAATAATACATAGGATTAAGGAGCTGAAAGGAAAATCCTTTCTCGTCTCCTTTAAGGCAGAGTGTTTTGAGCACCTCATTTGCTGACAGAGTAAAATCATCATGAACATTAAATCTTTTGGAGACTGAGCAGTAGTTAGCTAACTTGGTGTCATTCCTACTTTGCAACTTATTGTACCTTTTAGTCACTGATGCATATTGTTGCAGCAATTTTCCCTGCAGGCAGACAGAAGGCTGAATTTTTAGCCAGACTGAGCAGCACCCATGGTCTCCATTTTGTGGTTTTCTGTGAGGACGGGATGATGGCTGTGCTATGTTGTCACTGCTGTGCACTCAGCTATTTGCTGTTATGTAGTTTGCTCTGTAGGTATAAGAGAGTAATTCTGAGAAGTGAAAACATCAAGTAACCTGGGAAGTAGGCATGAAGTTCCAAATCTCTGTATGCATAGTCACTATAAACCCAGTCACTTGTAAATTTGCTTTTGTGAAGCAAGGTCTCCGGTCTCACTGTCAGACTTTTGGGACGTTGTGGACATAAAATATTTAGCAAGTTAAAAAGGCAGAGGACAGGCTCATGAACTTAGAAGTGTGAAAAAAATATTCTTGGGAGACAGGGAGATAAAGGGAAGTATTCCCCACTCTGACTGGCTACCAAATTGTACAGGAAGATATCAATCTCCATCTCAGGGGAGACAGTTGCACTTGCAGGTTACCAACCTCGCCTGTGTTATGTTTTGTTTTTCCTGATGAGATTAATGGTCACTTTGCTTCAACTATGATAGAGCCAAATATGGTTGAATCACTGAATGCTCATGCTGGTCTGAACTCCAAAAGGGAAGCTTCAGGGTCTGAGCCAGCCCACTGCAGCCCTGGAATTACCTGGGATGCTGCACTCTGTTTGGTCGAGGCTGAAAATGTGCATTGTAGGGGGAAGATATTTAATGCCACAGAGATCATAGTGTATATTGGAGCAGCTTCTGGGCCTTGAAGACAGGAAATAAAGCAGCAATGAAATATGGAATGACAGAAGAATATGATATAACCTTTATCAAGGAGTATGACTGCACTCTTTCCTAAGCAACCTTTATCAGAGGAGATGATTGCTGGATGTAGGACCATTGCAGAGGCAAATCACCAGTAAATAATCTCAACCCTTCAGGTTTTTGAGTTGTCAGACACAAGGAGCCTCATTGAAGGCTTTCACTAGCCCGCCATTTGACACAATTAATTTTAAATGTCATTGTCTTCTTTTAACTACTATATGAATGGAATCATTAGTCTGAAAATATCTCAACATTCTTGAGGACATTTCCAAAAAAGCTTTCCATATTCAGGCTTTATGCTTTTCATCTTAGGACAGGGAAGAATACCAAATTGTGTCTATTAGTCCCTCCTTCGCTGTTTCTGCTAAGTCTATTTTTTCTGTGTTAGTACTAGAATCACAGATAGAATGAAACAACAGAAAATGAAACAAAATCTCTTTTCTTTCAATTATTTTCTAAAAATATCTTTTAGAGTTTGTATCATATGAGAGTTTGTGACGGATCTTTGCATCTAAGTGAGTGATATTGTGATGAGTGCCAGGTGATAGGCACACTGCTTACAACTGAAAACTTATTATTTCCAACAGCTGTTAAATGATATTACCTATATCACCAAAGAAATGCTGAAAACTCCATACCTGGCACAGCTGTGGGTAAGAGTAACACATGGTTATTACCAGTATGAGAAGTTATCTATGGATGTCTTTGCTCTTTGCAAAAAATGATTGTTCAGGTATTATAAAAAGTTTTTTTCAAGTTAGATGGATTTAAGTTTCAGTCGTTGATACTGTCATCTCCTGCTGCAGATGTCTATAATTTTCAAGGGATGAAAGAATGTTAAGTCTGCTGCAGACAAGATGCTTTTTCTTTCTGACATTTATTATCAATAGGCTAAAGAGAAAGATCTTTGAAAGTGCAGATGAAGCTGGATGATAATTCTAAATATCTCTTTGAATGACATTCAGACCATGTTACAAGCTATTTTTGTCTCCATTATGACATAAATGTAAGACAAAGTTGCTTCTCGAATGGTTACAATGATTTCTAGCAATATAGATGAATATAGTTCTGGACTCCTTAAATTTTTTCAGATGTATAGCTGTCATAATATGCCCCTTATAATCTATTTAAAACTAAAAGTGTTGGGGTTGGGTTTTTTTTGGTTTGTTTTTGGTTTTTTGTTTGTTTGTTTGTTTGTGGGTTTTTTTTGTTTTTTGTTGTGGTTTTTTTGTTTTTTTTTTTTTTTTTGTTGTTTTTTTCTTTTTGCTTTTTTGTTGTTTTTTGTCGTTTTTTGGGGTTTTTTTAAGTTAGGAGAGAATTTCTTTATTTATGTTATCTTTGTCAAAATGATCTGGCCTTCAGCAGTGGGACAAATAGAAGAAATGTTTCAAAGTCCCTGTAAAGTTTGCCCAGCACTGCTTGCTTTCATCTGTGATAGTCATAGGTATTACATGAAAACAAGAAAAAAGTGTTGACACAACTTACTGAAATATTTTGTTTTCTATCAGTTTTTTTTCTTTTACTTCCTCCTGCAGGCAAATTCCTTACTTCACTTAAAACTTCTTGTAAGAAATATTTCTCAAGACAAGTACTTCTACAAGACTGTCAACCACCATTCAGACTGAAGACTTTGCTTCCACAAAAACTAGCTCTGATTCTGTGTTTTTATGTACCTGCCCAAATCTTCCACTCACAAATACATACAACCCATGCTCTGAAAAACAAGTCTCTCAGGTAATTTTTCATAATAATCAGTTTTAAAGTATCTGTTTCTTATCTTGTGTCTCTAGTCCATTCTAATGCAAATAGGCAGAGTGGTCCTGTGACAAGGCAATGGCTAATCAGCTTTGGGCAGAGCATATTGACAAGAAGCACACCACGGCTTCTGGGAGCTTAGCTATTATTTCTACACGTCCCCAAGCAGTGTCATGCAGCCCCATGCAGTGTCAGGTCTACATTATGTACCCAATTACTTGGATCAAACTTGGGTATCTTTAACGTGGTTCTACACTGAGTCATGGAGTCCCCTCCTTCTCCCCAGTTGCCAGCATCTTTAACCCTTCACATGGAAGCCATGTCAAATGTTTTGCTAAATTGAACAGTATTACATAAATCTGATTTTTTCTTACTGACCCAGATATTTATACCCTAAAAACACCTTTAACCTCAGGGATGCTACCTGTCCAAGTCTGTCTGAATTAATATCTACTATATACAGTTGATATGCTTTTTCAGGTGTTCCCTCATCAGCTGCCTCAGAATAATTTTCCTTCTTTGCAGTTTTATGACTGGTTTTATTTTGAAAACAAACAATCAGAAAAAAAATTAAATTTTCACTCTTCATTCACCAGGAAACTCCCGAAATATTTGGAAATTTTAAGTGAATCTCGGTTTTTTTCTAAGGGAGATTCACTGATTTACTATATATTTTCCTTAAAATTCCTGGATGCAGGAGAAAAAAAAATTAAATCTTGGCTATTTCTTCAAATGCCAGTGACTTTTTCATATTTCAGTTATTGTTGAAATTGTCACTTCTGAGAGAGAACTACTTTCTAGATTGTGTTACAGCTGGCAATTTTTTGTTTGAAAATATTAAAATGTGAGATAAAGCCAAGCACTTCCCAGGCAGAACTGAATACTGATTGGAGACGGGATAGATGCGTGAATATATGTATGCATAGGTGCTCCAAGTTTTTTGTCAGCACAAGATGCCAAGACTTATAATAAAACCCAGGATAAAATTATTAAAATGATGAGGTAATTTTTTGCTCTAGTTTTGTTCTCCAATTTATCTATGCATTTCTCATATAGGTTTGTGAAAATTTCTCAGGTCATTGTGTTTTGGGTCGGTATGTTTCAGATGTAACTCTGATATGGTCCAAAACCAAAAGTGGAATACTTTGCTTTTCAATGTTTAAATTCCTTTACAGTATTTTTTTATTATAAGCACTGTCCTAGTCTACTTTATCACTTCCCTTCATTCACGGTTAAAAACACAAGCCCAAATGTGGTGAAAAGAAAAAAGAATGCCTCATTGGCATTCAAAAAGTTCTTTTCAATTGTTTTCATGTAAGTGGATGATAAAAATGTGTGAATTATAGGAGGACCAGTAAGGACTTGATGAAGGGGCTCTGAGACGGAAAGTTTGCCTGCTTTTTCAACCATATCAACTGATTTAATAAAAGATATTACCTCTTCCTTTCAACCATACTTCCCTGGAGTTATAAGTATATATAAGCTTCTATTTTAACATTCTCTTGGCACTCATTTTTTGGGTGTTCCTCTGGGCTTGCTTTCACAGAAACTCATGTCCATCACTACACTCTGCATACCCCAGGCAGCCTTGTTTGGCTGGGATTAAACTTCTTGCTCTGCAGTGGCAAGCTCTAGACATATTATATGTGAGTGCACATATGCTCTTCCAGTGCCCATGCAGATCTGGAAACTCAGTGCAGCTGTGAGTTTCTCAGCTGCCTGAAGGTATATTTTCTTTAAAAAAAAAAACAACAAAAAACCCCCCAAAATTCCTTCCTTTGTACTTCCTTCTGCCTCTCATAAACTGTTACGCTTTTCTAATGTTTTTGGGTATGTGAATTCTTGGCAGAGCAGGTTCTTGTAGAACCTTGTTTTTACTTAGTCTGAAGCCTAGTCTTGGTAGGAAGTCCAAGATTTACCTGTGAATAGTGGTGTCTGAAACGCTGATGTTGATGTATCTTTGGACTCAGCACATATTTGCTGTGTATAAGAGATATTTTATAAGGTATTTTCTTCTTACTTGATTGTTACTATGTAAAGACAGCTGCATTTCAGAACCTAAAAAGGATTAATATTAGAATTCATGAACTCATGTCCATGAAATAGAAGCTAACTTTGAATGCCTGAAGATGAAAATGGAACCGCAGATGAGAAGACAGGGAAAAGAACAACCAAGATGAAAAATGTCATTGCTGAATCTAACATAATTTGCAAACTGAATCCTTAGACATGTGGCTTTATTAGCTCTTATGAAATCTATCAGATCAGTATGAATATCAGATATATAGACATTGATGCAGAATTTGCTGTCTTACCTGGCTATTCCAGGCTATTTTTGAACAGATCACAGGAAAAATAGGCAGCCCATACTTTCCTGGATTAATTGTAACAGCAATTTACCTGTAGTGTGTGGCAAAATTTACTTTTTCTAGGCTCACTGACCCTTGCAAAGACCAAAAAAGTTGGTATCAGTTGGTATCAGATATTTTTTTCTGGATAGAAGTCTTTACTTCCTTAACATTTATTAAAATTAAAAGATTTCACACAAACCAGCAGAAGAAAATGACAACTTTTAAAAAATATCTCTGTGCTTTTGAATCAGAAAATTTCTTTTGGAAAGAATCCTTTTGAATGAAAGGTTTCGTCAGCTTATGGAAATTTTCTGTCTGTCAACGAGTTGCTTGCTTTTGGTCTTCATTAATATTTGGACTGATATGTTAAGACATTTAGGACACATTTTGGAATATATTGTTCATACTTAACACATAAATAAGCTCTACTGTGAACACTGCAGCATTCTGGCCATGAGATATGAAGCTGACTTGTAAAATTTTCTTTAAAACATTCTCAAGAAAAAATTTTATAATATAAACCAAAAAAGACGGTAGCAAATGTTTGTTGGCCTATTCTACCCATGCAAAATTAGAAACAGATTTTACTTACTGTTTCATCTCTGAATTGCTTCCACAGAAAACTATGCTGTTGACTGGAAAAAAAACCAGAAAAGCAAAAAACAACAACACACTAAGTTACGTCAGAATTCTAAAAGAAAAACAACAGATTATGAAAAAGTAACAATGTTTTTCTTTAATTATGAGGGAAAGGAACCCAAAACCAACACTCTTGCCCCTTCCTTCCTGGTCTCAACACTTAATGGCAACTTGTTTTCCCTTTTCTGCCTTGATCATGGAGACTTTTTTCCTAAAGCAGTGCTCAGGGTACTGGAAGTCCAAGAGTATAACTGTTTTGTAGATATTCCCATTCGTGACTTCCAAAGTGGTTGTTTCACTGGCCAGAGCCAGCAACGACCACAGAGATATTTCAGCAATCATGTTTTCCTGCATCTGCTCACTTCTGTGTGAGCACTATTACAGTTGGCTCTCAGGGTCAGATGGAGATCTTTCTCAATTCTAAGCATCGAACCTGCAGGATTAAGAATGAAGAACTGGCAAACACAATCACCAGGATTTTCCTTGCAGTTAATGGGAATTGAGTGGCACCTCTTCGTAATGGTGAATATGACAAATTGAATGATTATTTCATTTATTTAACTATTTAAGCTGGGTACACAAAGTACAGTGGAAGAATCTGGGAGCAAGTTAATAAAGACATGATTGTTGCAAATCATGTACTGGAAAAACCATTTGAAACCTAAATAACTCCTTCCAGGAAAAACAAAGAATGAAGTCTTTCCTAACGAGGCCATGTAAAAAAATTAAACTCCAGAAAGAAAATGTATCAAAATACATTTGTATTTGAAAAAATGTTGCTTAAATGATGCTATTGCATACCATATAATCTTTTATAGCATGAAAGGGAGAGATAAATCTGTAATGTCTTCTGAAAATTGAAATAAATATTATTCAATTAGATGCTCATTTTTACATAGAATCCTGTTTAAACGCAGTTAAAACAATTTAAATATACTTAGGAAATATTTCAAGGAGAGTTTGGAATTGTTTAAGTATTTTGTAGTATCACTGGATGGAAGGTAATCCTGAGAGAATCATTCAATGACTTTCAATGAGAGACTTCCTCAAACTTTCTAGAGCAGTGAATATTTACTTTTCTACACAAGTGGAGTAGCTGTAGCAGCAAGGACTGAGAAAGCCATGACCAAATACCAAAATATTGTGTATTAAAGTCATGTGTTTTTGCCTCTTGGCACCCAGTGAACCAAATACCTGAAAAGTTTCCCTGTCAGGGTTTCCTTTATAGAAACTTAGAAACTTTTTTTTTTGAGGTCTTGGGAGTAGCCATATCTTACAAATTAACAACCTCTCTCTTCTTTGTGGCACTTTAAACACACACCATTACCCTGCCCTTAATTCTTTGTAGTGCGATTTAAAAGTCCTATAAAATATTCGAAGAAAGAATTTGAAAAAAAATCAATTAAATAGATATGATACATAGATCTTAGAGGGCATGACCTCCATGAATTTACAGAATATACACCTTGCTTATGGAAATTACTTACCTTTTTGGACCTCTTATAGCCATTATGGCTTCCTAAAAGGACATTCGTATTTTATGGTATGAATTTAGATGGAGTTTAAGGGTGGTATTTTGTTATTGGAGGTTCTACCTTGTGATTTAATTTGTGTATATCTGCATATTGATTATGATTTATTTCATAGAGCATTAACAACAGTATTTTGTTTTAGATTGTTCTTGTGATGAGTGAGTACCCTTGTTACCACATATTTAAAAAAACCAACAAAAACAGTCTAGGAAATGCAAATCCTCAGTGCAGTGTAGGTGATAATTTTGTCCTGGAATGTGGGACTAAAGACTGTATTGCTGAGAACTGGTAATAAGACCAGAAGCTCTTCACAGTCACCTTTTCCAATTTAACCCCAGGCCAAAAGTAACTAAAAATTGTTTCCTTCTATATGGTTTTCCTCCCTTGATGATCTCATAACAAAGCAGGACTGACTGCAATATAAATTTAAAATTTATAAATTTAAAATTTATAAATTATTGGACACCTAGTAATCAGCATCAGTCAAAATCTGACTATCAAATTGAGAACATGGTCTTCAGAGTAGAGCAGCCTTTTATTTCAAGATATATTCTTTGAATAAAATTTAAACACACTAGGAAATGAGGACTATTGTAAGATTACACTGAATAAACTATGTCATACAAATTCAATAAGTAAAGGCATTTGGGTTCCAAGTCTTTAACTGCAGTATTTTTTAACTTGCACTAGAATCCAATGAAAAAAATCCAACCTCATAAGTCCATGGTTGAGACTCATGCCATTTCATTAGCAGATTATTTCTGACTGTTCTTACTACATGGTCAAGAGAGTAATGCAAAGGCTGTACTGAAACTCCACTGTTCAGTGTCCACAGTATTTTCATGCTGTAAAACATGGTACATAATAAATCTGAATAAAACCTACTGCACTATATTGAAATCCATAATTTCAAAAGAATGCATTTTTCCCTAAATAATTTAAAGTAATATGGGAAAATCAATATTTAATCTTTCCTATGCTATTATACACTGAGGGAGGAACTGGATATATAGTTCAGGCTGACAGAATGTTGGAACAAATATACAAACAGTACAGTTTGCTAGAGGGTCTTGAGTAGTTGCATGTGAATTATAAGGAAAGGAGGAAGCAGACCTTATGCTGGCAAGTAAGTTTAGGATGGTAGGGTATTCTGGTAACTGCACAGAGAGGAAGCCATTCATCTGGGAACAGATAAACTATCTTGTGGAAAGTATTTCAAGCTATATTGCCTTTTTTAAGAGTTTCAGAGGCCAATTAAGAACTAGATTCTCAGATGGTTTAACTTAAGTAAAAATCAAGTCTCTCTGCTTTCTCTTAACTATACTGGCTTATCCAAGCTGAATATCTGTCCAGGTGTAAAGATGGATCTGTATGAAAAAACACAGCAAGTGTGGAGCCCACAAACTACTACAATGTTTGTAAACATTCCAAGAGGGTGATATGAGGGCATGGGATGATGGAAAAACACACTACAGAATATATCTACAGCTCTTAGATATTGGTTTTCTGTATCTGCCAGGCTGAATGTGTCATTAATTATTTTACCAGAGTTTGCAGACATGTTTTTTTGTAAAGTGGAAGCATGAAATTTCATCAGTGATTACCAAGGCCTGTGGCTGATGATGTCTCAGAGAGAAGTCGGAAGTAGCTGCATTATCTGGAGTTGAGAGGATAAAGTTACCAAGGCTGCTTTGGAAGCACTCATGCTGCAACTGACCCTGTCCAATGTCTTGCTCCAATATGATACCTCTAGTAAATTACGCTGTCTGAATGTTCACAACTGTTTTCTAAAAGAGCATGTGTGACTTAGGCACTCCATTAGGGAATTCCTCTTATTTTACCATTTAAAGAAAAACACTACAGTAATTCTAAAGATAAATGAAGCCCTTCTGAGTGCCCTGATGTCATTTCAATCAGTCCATTGACAGAAATATCTTGCAGAGTTGGCACTAGTAAATTAAGATTCCCCGTGACAAATAGTTTTTATCCATGGCAACATTTTTAGTATGCCAGATAGAATGAAATTGAAATATATTTTACATTCTTTGGTTGACAAAAACAGTGATGTGAAATATGAAAATATGTACTGTGTGTACTGTTTCCATTAGTTGGTACAAATATGTCTTTGCCTTCTACAAATGTCAGATTGCCTGAAAACACACCAGTATCAATGGTAGAGTATCTTCTGTGAATATTGACTCTTCACTTGAAAAGTTGGAGCCACTCAGGCTTGTGTGTACAGGTTAATGGGATCTTCTCCTACTTTGCCACAAGCACGCCTGTGATTCTGTCACAGTAAATAGACATAACCCAAGCTAAATCCTTTCATCTTACAAAGGAATCTCAGCAGATGGGCTGGGACAGGAAGGCACATCAGTGTCGCTGTACCCTTAATTTCCCATTAGTATAACATGTGAGGGTGCATATGTTTTCAACCTGTGATGGGGAACAGGCCACATAACAACAGAACTTTTTATCCATTATTGTGGTACAACATTTCTTGAGGCTGGAGTTCTTGCTCAACCATGTAAAATGTAAGTGCAACTAGTTAGGACCGAATGAATATCTGTTACATGCTGCTTCTTAAAAGTTTGTGAAATGTTTTTAAAGTGAAACAAGTAAACTTCAGAAGTTTACTTGAAGACAGGATAATTTGGAAACTATTACACACACACACACATACACACACACACGCGGAAAAATGAGCTCTAAATAGTGTAATGGAAAAAAACCACAAAACGAAACATCTTCACTTTGCTAATTACTTTATATAATTTCATTACTCTGAGTGCAGAACACTCTTTAAGATGGTAATTAGTATTGTATAAGGGTCTTCAAAATTTTTTCTAAAGACTTTTGCGTAGCTTTCCTTTCCAGTTGGCCCCAGCTTTCAATTAAACCTGCAAAGGTTGTAGCTACCAAACATTGCATAGATTCTGCATGTAACTGCTACTACTGCTAGGTCTAGCAGGGACTCCCACAGACAGCAGACTAATTTGAGGGACACAGTGCTTCTGGCATGTCTCATATTTTCTGTTATGTTCAGAGGATGCCACTGCAGATGAAATAGCTTTCTTAAACTGAAGGTAGTTTATAAAATTCAAGTGCTGAGGAGATCATGGTTTTGTAGGCAATTTTATAACTTGAAATAACTATAATAATCTTGAATTCTACCTCCAAAACAACACACTGCTATTTTGCTCTAAACAAGATTTTCTCAGGTTTTAATTTTTAGGGCCGTTGTGTGATGTTCTGATCCTGTAAGAAGGGCATTTTAGAAAACCAATACATTTTTAACAAAGAAGGCAGGACTGAGTTGCTGAGGACTTTGTCTTCACACTGCAGTTCCAGCTACCCAAACACAGTACATCTTCCCACAGTCAATTGATATAACCAGGCAAGACAGTTATAATTTGCTATAATTTGTTGTGATGCAGACATAAGGGGAAAACAAATAAGTTTTCTTACCATGCTGAACTTCCCTAAAAAAACACATTCTAGGGCATCAGCTCAGCTTGCATCAACACTCGTGCACTGTTGGAGTGTACCAATGTCCATTTGGTATCCCTTTTTTTGTGGAAGCATTAGCTGGTAAGGGTGGCTAAATGGGTTTCTCTCTGAGATACGGCTGAGGCTTACACCCACAAAAAGGAATTAGGAAGACCTTCTGTCGCTCAGGTAGCCCAACTGTTCCAATTGTAGCCTAATTGTTCCACTGAGAGAAAAGAGAAAATATTCACTCTCAGGAGAGGTTGAAGGAATGATTGTATTTTTCAGATCTTTACACAACTAAGTGGTTAAATTTGAAGCAGATTTATGTCTAGTGAGTGCTTTAAAACAGATCACTTCTTAAACTATTACTCCATGGAGAGGATGTTATCTTCACATGCTCTACCAATTTGCTCAGGACAGTACGAAAACAACAGTTCTTGGTTTTTCCTGAGAGGAGGATTTACTTTGTTAGCCCTCAATGAGTTTGAAAAGCAAGCACTTACTCTCCTCTGCACATGCCCTCATAAATAAAAATCCTGCAGTTCTTAGATCCACATAAATGTACGTTCTATGTATATCTATGAAATAACTAAAGGACAAATGATCTTCCAGTTTTATTTCTACAACTTTAATGAACAGAGTAGGGTTATATTACACAGCTGCAAGTGAGTAAGGAGTGCTGTCACTGCTGAGCCACAGAATTTCACCTAGGAAGCATTTATTTTATAATGCGGCACTTGACTGCAGGATAGTTTGAATCATTTTGCGTACATGCAGTAGTGGCAAAGATATCATTCTTGATATTTTTTCTCCTATGCCTGGTCTGCCCATCAGTAGAAAAAGATATAAACTCCTCTCTCTTCTGTCCTCAGTCATAATTATATAGCCAGGAATGACCTTTTATATTGTATCTTGAAAGACATTGGAAATAATATGTTTGTGATGTAAACCAATAAAATTCTGTAGGTTATGAGCAGGAGAAAGTATAGAATCACACTTCCTAATGCTTATTTTTGCTAATTCTCAGTAACCTTCATGCTCAACTAACACGGCTCATCATATTTTCAATACAGTCCTACAGCTTCAGGAACAGTATATCGTAAAAATTTACATATTAAGATGTTAATTATGTAGCATAATACGTGTAAAATACTCTGAAGTCAATTTGAAAATAAAAATCGTGGGGAATAATTTATTTTTTACATAAATAAGCAGGTTTCCTTAAGAAAATGTAATCACCTATCAGAATACACATAAGTGCAGGAGAGAAACCTTCATGAGTAGTGTGCCAGCCTGCCTTCCATGGGAACAGAGCCACGTCTGTATTTCATTCTCCTAAACCACATGCTGTTATTGGCTGACGCAGCCTGGATATATGCTGGCTGTGCTGTGAGCTCTTCACAAGGGATGCAGGGACAATTAGTCTCATTCATGTTTTTGTTCACAAAGCTGAGGATAAGCACTGGAGATGCAGCTCAAATTAAAGCAGATCTGTGGGTGACCCATGGGCAAATGTAATGTCTGTACCTGAAGGCACGCCAGGCCCAGCTTGGCGCTGGCATTCGCTCCCTGCAACATTCAGTTTTCAGTGGGGTCATGTAGGACATGCAGTAACA
This sequence comes from Acridotheres tristis, assembly GCA_037013685.1. Classification (NCBI taxonomy): domain Eukaryota; kingdom Metazoa; phylum Chordata; class Aves; order Passeriformes; family Sturnidae; genus Acridotheres; species Acridotheres tristis. The sequence continues at coordinate 77,869,142 of CM072884.1, forward strand.
GTTAGCTTGACCATTCCAATTTTCATTTGAAGGATTTGTAACCCAAGAGGATATGGGATTTTTATTTTTGTACTTGTACCATGGTGTTGAATGCCATGGTGTTAGTATGAACTAGTTAAAATATCGAGCCATTGCTTTGTGATGTTTTAGCAAGACTTCATTGCCAATATACGTAGGTTCAAGCACAAAGTGGAAGGCAAGCACCTGTCTTATTTAAACACTTAACCTGATAACAAAAAGGGCAAGAAGGTGTCTTATTCATCCTCCTCTCTGGTCATCTTCCATGTCTTGGTGCAAATCTCAGAGAAGGACAGGCCTGGAAAGCTGAAAACAACAGAGAATGGACTGTGTGATTACTATTACAATGTATATGCTGGGGTAAGAAACATTGCCTCAGCCTTAGGACAGGAGTACAATGTTGATAAACATTCTGGGGTAGATTCAAATTAAATTGAATTAAATACTACATAATAAAGAATGTCTCCCAATTGGGAAGTCAGAGGTATATATACATTCCCCACCTAATTTTTAAGAAAATGTTTAGTAGTCTTGTATCTGCATATGTTGTAATCAGTATAATCCCGTGAAATTCACTTCAGTGCTGTATTGTAAAACATTCAGGTACATATTCTGTCATCCTGAGTCACAGAAGCTATGCTTAAGCCATAGACTAAATGAAACTAGGAAACATGTCCAGGCACTGGAAGCCTTTCACACATGTTGTTGCATTGTTAGAATAATCTCTGCCATGCTTTTGCTTTGTCTTGCTGTCAAAAAAATTCTTGGTAATATTTTTGGATTTATCCTATTGGCTCGCTTGGAGAAGACATATGATCATCTCTTTTGAACAAGACTGAGAGAGCTTAATGGTATGGATGAAGCCAAACCATGCTGAATGGTTTCAGGGCCAGAGTATGCAAGCAGTGTACAATTACTAATGTATTTGCAGACAGCTTTTTTTCCAATGGAACATTTATTGCTTAAGGGGAAGTTTCATTAAAATTGACACATTGTCAATTTTATTGAGAAAACATTTCATGCTCACGCTATTTGGAGAAGAATCTAGCAAAGAAAATGAAGGACAGCAAGAAGGTCTTCTACAGGTAAAAACATTAGCTAAAACCAGAAAGACTTGGGTATATGCAGGCCAGGTGCTGAATGGGGAAAGGAACTGGTGACAAACACTACGTCTATCCATTCTGATAGCCTACTGTTTATCTTTTTTTTAACAAGGTTTCTGACACTGTCTGCCATAACCTCCCCACAAGCAAGTTTATGAAACATGGGCTAGAAAAATGGAAGAAAAATAATTTAGAAATGGATGGAATTTTGGAACTCAGAAGGTTGTTATCAGTGGAATGGAGTCCATTTGGATGCCAGGCACAAGTGGTGTGCCACGGAAGTTAATACTGCTGCCAGTATTCTTTCATATATTCATTATTAACGTGGACAATAAAGCAGAGAGACATTCAACAAGTTTCCAATGATGCAGAAGTGGAATTTTTTGATTAACTGGGCAAATAGTGTCAAGACACAAACAGTGGAAGTGACATGCAACAGAAACATAAAAGCGTATTCAGTAGACACTGAATTCTCTGTTTCTTCAAAGAGGAAAGACATGAAAGGTCTCCTGTGTCTCAAGAGATCTCTTTGACTTCAGTGTCATCTGCATCATACTAATCTTGTACTTGGTGCAGGCATCAGCTCCAGAGGCAAAGAATTCCCCAGAAAGATCAATTTTTAAATGTTGTAGAGATTCTTTTGTATCTAGTAATATAAAGGGAAACCCCACTTTTGGCAAGACCAAAGGATCTAAGAAATGAGTACTTGAGGAATAACATCAGAAGATAATAACCTGAAGAAATTTTATGTTAATGGTGTCTCTCCCAAGAGATGAATAAGACAGATATCTATGGCCAGCTGGATATCCCAAAGATAGTTGAGGCTTCAGTCAGAATCTCTTACTTTTTCCTAGAATATCACAGTATACATGCAGTCCCAGTTCTTGAAACTGCAGAGAAACATATGCAAAATCTATGATTTATCTGCCATTTATCTGAGAAATCACTGCCAATTTTTATCCTTACAGTAAGGACTGCTTATTTGGGAAAGCTTTAAATGCAGAAGGAAGTTCTTGAAATAGCATCAAATTCTGTATTTCAGTTTTCTATTAAGCCCAAAACAACGTTCTTCTAGAGTTAAAATAAACATAAAACATACTATTGACTGGGTCTGCTAATATTTTGCAGTCTCAGAACTACTTCTGTGTGAGGCTCAGGGTGTCCAGTTCAGCATGATTTAAAAAGTACCTCTGAACTTTTCTAGATGAATAGTACAATTTCTTCTCCCTGTTTATTGTTTGTGTCTTCCAGTTTTGTAACTGTGGATATGTCAGATAGACATTTGTTTGGGGTGTTTTTGAACATCCTAATGCTGAGCACTGCATGATTTGAGGGCCTGTATAAGTGGCTTTTAGCACACAGCAGCCTCAAGATGCAAGCCCTTCAGGGAGAAGGACCACAGGATCACAGAAGATACTGAGAAAAGGTATGTGCAGGAAATGATCGTTCACAGGCAGTCTTTTTGGGCATGACGTATTGAAAAAAATTGAATTTCTGATCACAAGATTCTGCTTCCTATGCTGGAGAGAATACTTGGAAAATATGGTGATGTCCTCAACAAGACCAACGTTTAGAACAGCAAAAAATTCTCACCTTTCAGGGAAGGACAGATCTCATCCTTTAATGATACTCAACTGCGAACATGTTAAGCAGAGTGGAAAGATGGAGAGCCATGGCATTCTTGGACTGGGGAATGAGCATTAAAAATATGCAGAAGGTCTCATAAATTATTAAAAAGGAAAGGAGATGAAAAGAAGCAGGGAATAAACATTTGCTACAACTAATGATGTGGAAATCTCAATCAACAAGCTGGCAAACAGGTTACAGCAGAACCTTTAGACAAGGGCAATCTTTAAGTTGTGTAGTAAAAAAATATAAAACTCAAAAAAAAGCAGAGGAGGATTGGGATAAAGATTGCCTAGGCAAACAAGACATACACAAGTCCATTGGCCCTGATGAGATGCATCCACTAGTGGTGAGAGAGCTGGCAGACACCACATCTAGGTGGCTCACTCTCATCTTTGAAAGGTTGTGGAGATCAGGAGAGGTGTCTGAGAAAGCAAAGATCACCCTGGTCTTCAAAAAGAAGGAAGACCCAGAAAACCTCAACTTCAGCAAGGCTTTTCACACTGTCTTTCTCAACACTCCCATAAGCAAACTCAGGAAGTGTGGACTGGATGAGTGGACAGTGAGTTAGATTGAGAACTGGCTGAATGGCAGATCAAAGAGAGTTTTAACCAGTGACACAGGGTCTTGTTGGAGGCCTATCACTTGTGGTGCCACCCAAGGTTCCATACTGGGGCCCCCAGCATGGTTTAACTTGTTCATCAGTGACTTGGATGAAGGGACAGATGCCTCCTTAGCAAATTTACTGACAACACAAAGCTGTGAGGCTTGGCTGATAACCCCAGAAATCTGTGCAACCCTTCAGAAGGATCAGCTCTCTCCAGAAGGCTGGGGAGATGGGCAGAGAAGAACTGTCTGAAATTCAGTGAAAGAAAATGCAGGGTCCTGCACCTGGGGAGGAATAACCCCAGGCACCAGGAGAGGCTGGGGCTGACCTGCTGGGAAGCAGCTCTGTGGAGAAGGACCTGGTGGTCCTGGAGGACAATAGGCTGTCCATGAGCAAGCAGTGAGCCCTTGTAGCCAAGAAGGCCAATGGTATCCTCAGATGCACTGGGAAATGCACTGGCAGCAGGTCAAGGGTGATGATCTTGCCCCTCCACTCAGCCCTGGTGAGGCCACATCTGGAGTGCTGTGTCCAGTTCTGGGCTCCTCAGTACAAGAAAGATGTGGAGCACCTGGAGCAGGTCCAGCAGAAGGAAACAAAGATGATATGGGAGCTGGAGCAAGTCCTTTATGGATAAAGGCTGAGGAAGATGGGCCTGTTCAGCCTCCAGAAGAAACAACTGAGACAGGACCTCATCAATTTCTTTAAGTATGTGACAGCAGGATGTCAAGAGGACTGAGCCAGGTTCTGCTTGGTGGTGCTGAGTGACAGCATGAGAGGCAATGGGCAGAGACTGAGACACAGGAAATTCAACCTGAGTATGAGGATGAACTTTACTGTGCAGGTGACCAAGCACTGGAGCAGGTTGCCCATAGAGATTGTGGAGTCTCCCTCACTGGAGATGTTCAAGAACCATCTGGACACAATCCTGTGCCGTGTGCTCTGGGATGACCCTGCTTGAGCAGGGAAGTTGGACCAGATGACCGGCTGTGGTCGTTTCCAACATGACCCATGAGGTGATTTTGTGAATCTCTGGTGAAAACCGGTGAATGATCTCTCCTTGTCCTTTTTTTCGAAGTATGAGACTTTCATTATATTTCCTCTTCCCTGTCCACCTGAGGAGGGGAAATGATGTAACACAGGGAAAATGATGGAACAGTCTGGTGGACACCTGCCATGTAGTCACGATCAATCTCTCATGAAATTTTATAGAGGAAGATTGGGTAAAAATCAGGAAAATTTATCCATAAATTCTGTGACTCTGGCTTGGTTTAACAGGAGCCTATAGAAATAGAATAGAATTGTTTCATGGAATAAGAAATAGATTAGGATTTTTATGCTTCCCAGCTGGAAAGTAGAGATGGGCTAAAAAGAGCCTGATGGCCTTTCCAATTTCCTTTGGGGAATGCACACAGTAATTAGTTGTTTGAGTAATTGCATAGCTGTCTGAGAGATATGGAACATGTGGAATTCAGGCAAAATTTAAAAGCAAATGAAGGCTAAAACTAGATATATAAAGCCCTTGATTATAAAGGTTGAACAGATTTCTTTTTTATATATATAAGGGATATAAAGGAAGGAGAATGCAGAAGGCCACACTAGGGCTATGACACCATAGTTGGGGGCAGGCCTGTAGGGACCCTGCTGCCACACTGAAAGTAGCTCAGAAAAGCTGCAAGTAAGATCTTTCAGGAATAAATCACTTTTCCTGTTAACAGTAGGGTATTTTGTTTTGTTTTTTGTTTTTTTTTTTTTTAAAGTGCTGCAGCTTTTGAAGCTTTGGCAAATGAGAAACAGGACTTGCTTGAGAGACCAGAAGAAAAGACGGGCGTTTACGTAGCTTTTCTATCAGTGAGAAAGGGAACTGCTCCTGGGATTTGTGAAGATTGTTGAAGAATTTTATCAGAGATTCATTTATCCCCTTTCTGTGGTGTTTTCAAGGGCTTTCAAAGATATCTTCAGTGAAAGAGCATTAAGATCTTTACCATATAAAGGCCTCTGCATTACTTTTTTTCTTTGGTAAAAAATTAAAATTTAGGGAATGCTAAAGACCTAAGATTTATTGTTTATTTGAAATAGATTACAAAATTTTGATTCTGTTTTAAGAAAGAGACTGGGGAATAAAATAGCAAGGCAATTATTACATATCAGCTAATCTAATACCTTTAAAATGTAATGAAATGTACATTCTGCCTGCCAAACTGCCACTACAAGATTCTTGACTTCCTCAGTATTTACTACAAATCTACTTGATATTCAACAGTTGTTCCTGCCTAGAAGGACACAGAGATTTTTGCCAAAAATTAACTTCAGTAACAATATCTGACGCCGCTGCATTCTTGTCAATATCCTGATGGAATAAGGTCACCTGTGCTGTAAGAAAAACAGAAGGAAAGTGTAGTATTGTGCTGCATTTCTGCAGTTCAAAATTAAGCAGAGCCACGTCCTTGGCTGCTGATCCATAAACCTGTAGGTCTCTAGTGGATGGAGAGTGCAGGTGCACTGCCAATCACAACCTACGAGGCCTATCTCACTATTGTCTGGCTTTACATGCAAACACTATCTTTTAATGAGATCTTAGCTATTAGAAATCCTTCCAAGCTGTGCTAGAATTCCGGCTCTTCAGGAATTCAACTTTTTTGATTACTCTAGCCTCTGTCAGCATATTGGATTTGTAGTGTCACATGAGAGAGCAGGGGAAAGGCAGGGAAAAGGTGTGGCCAGAGCACTGCAGTCAGCCCCATGTCTTATCCACTTCTTCCTCACTATGTAAACTGACAACAGTGAGCTTTCTACTGCTTTCAGGCAGTGTAGATATTACAACGTTAAATTTATTGCATCCCAAAACATAGTTCGACCTTTGCTATAATATAGAGCTGTATTAAAGTAGCACCAAGAAGTCCTCAGTGATGCCCTGGTATATGAGTACCATACCTGCAGGTAATAGGACACAACCTCTTTGTTCAGACGGCTTGGTATTAAATAGTCAAGACAGTGTCCTCATGCCTCACTTAAGTGATTTTCTTGCACTTCTTCCCTTAGTTTGCCCAGGATCAGTCCAGGCTTCTGTGAGAAAATCTAAATATTTAACCCAAATTTATTGAGACCACATTTAGTATCTTAACAACAGTGACTTTTTTTTTCTTTCACAGACAGTATATTTGCCTTCCATTTATTAGAGGCTGCTTTAAAGACAGGCTAAATTATAAAATGGAGTCACTAATATTTGGAGAGCAAAAAGCTCAAGGGCACACATATAGTAGCTCTCAACCTGCAGTGGTGTGGGGGATATTTTTCGACTGATACTCCAAGTGCAGAATTAGCATAATCAGCAATCATTCCTCCAGAGTCTCTGGACTCTGTGATGTTCTTGCTGTGAGTAGAATGTGCTCCAGCGTGCTATGCTCCACTCACTGAGAAAATGAGAGATTCAAAGGGACCATGGATTAACAATCTCCTGTTGGCCAGCTTCATTTGTGTGTGTAGCAGTAGGTAAGTTGAAGCTGAGGAAAAGTTCCAGTCCACGTATTTGAATTTTAAAGGTAATGTCTGTCCTTCGAGTGCATGTTAGCACAATTCCCTCTGCAGTGTAGCAGAGCACTATTAATGAAATCACTGCTGGCTTTTTATGTTTTACTGCTGTTGACATTTTTGCAGCTGTTAGAGAAATGACTCAAGGCCTAGAAGTTCTAGGTCATTTTTCATTTTTGAGACATTTTCTCCTCTGCATATTCACTTCTGACTTTTATTTTTATTAATTTCTTATTGTACCTGAAGATCACTGTAATATTTAATAGGAATTTTATAACTTGCACAGAGATAGGGTTATTGTCTGAAACCACCTTTACCAACCTGATGCCTATTTAGACAGGGCCAGATTCTGACATCCTGCAGTGTGTAAACCATCTTTTGTTCAAGTTGCTTGGGGCATTTTGCATGATGCTTCTAAAGATTCAAATTTTTTGTTGCTTGAATTTGTATTACAAATCTAAAGTTTACAGTGTATTGGTTTACTAGCAGTGGTAGAAATGGGATACACCATCAACTGTAAATAGTAGCAGTTTAGATTTAGCCTTCTTGGGTTTTGACCTTCACAGTGTTAACTGATCATTAAATAAACAGTTTGCATTTCAAAATCTTCTTGAACTATTGGTTCTTGAATAGTGTTGATGAGATTAGGGTGACGCTTAAATATACACAGAATATATTTAATAACCTTTAAATAACCCCAATATCTCTGTGTTTGAAAAATGGAATACAGTGACTTAATCCTAATCAATCAAAACCTCATTTTTGTCGATTCAGCTTCCTCAGTGACTTGGCAAGATTATTAAAATTGGCAGTGCTAAGAGATTACAGTCCAGTTTGAAATGAACTGGAGTTTGATATTGCCTGACCATTTCTGCCCTATCCATATGGTATGTTCTACCTTTCAATAGTAATTATCATATAATTCCATACATGTCAGATTAGAATAGTTAATAGAACTAAATGGCTCATTTCCCTCTTTCCTTCATTTAATCGCCAAGGTTTATTATCCCCAGTAGAGAGATGGGGAGGGATGCCCGTTGCAAGAAATTGTCCATAGTGTTTTCAAATGAGATTGAGTGGAGGTGTATAGATTTTTGTGTAATTACTCATCTACATTTTTCTTGCTAAACTTTATTACTCATGCTGCCTTTGAGCTCACTAACAGAATTGTTTCAAAGAATGAGAGACATTTTAAAATGTTCGCTTTCTGAATCAATGCACGTAGGTCTGATCAAACAAAAAATTAGTATTCTTGCCGTTCATGCATTCTCTAAATGAATGCAGGTTTGGTTTTGGCTATGCCAATGCTACTAAAGTCCCTGCTCAGAGATTGATTTTGTTGGGTCCTAAGGTGGGTGGTGCAGGATGACCCATCTCCCAGTGCAACCTCCTCTTCAATGTGCTGGACATATTAATGTTACCTATCATCTGGTCTAGGTCTCCTCTGTGGTCCTGTGGCCCAACAGGCCTTTAATAACGAAATAATTTTGGTTTGAAATGCATAAAGATGGAGATAACACAGTCCGCTTATATGGTTCTTATGTAGAGTAGGTAGAAGCACGTGCCTCAATGTCTCAAAATGTAATAATGGCACACAGGTGTGTTTGAGCCTAGAAAGGTGCCTGGGATAATCCTAGGGAACGTGGGACAATGCAAACCTTTAATTACCTTACCACAACAAGCTGCAGTCCTGCAGACTTGAGCAAACTGTCCCTCGACCATACCTGGCTTTATCTCAGAGGGTGTGTTGAGTGCAAAGAAGACAGCAAGTGGTGGTCGGTCTAAACTATCAATGTGAGAGCACACTGAATTATTACACATGCTAAATCCTAGTGTCTTAAAAAAAGAATGCTACTATAGTGGTTATTCAGATCGTGCGATGCTTACTATATGGAGCTTGGAGAGCAGAAATAACACCTATTATTATGAGTAAAGTTTGGTGTATAATATTTTTTATTAGAAGTCTGTTATAGCTTCTCCAAACACTAATAATTTTGGCATAAGTTTTTCCATATTTTAAGCAGTTATTTTATTTTAATGTTTCAGTAAAAATGTCTCTGTCATTTAAAATGCAAATTAATTTAGGAGAAGAAAAACATTTTTCTTTTAAAAATAGTATTTCAATTTGATTCTTTGAAGTGTTCTAGTGCCTTTGGGCTTAGGTGCAGGAGAACTACTTTGTCAGGGTGCTTTTCTTCTATGCTTATGAAAATAAAGTTAACTTGGAAAAATTATTAGACTCTGAAAAGCTACAGGTTCACATACAATGAAGAATGCCATCAAGAAGCCTGCTGTTGAATTTTCTGTGTGCTCAGGTGCAGAGAAAGTTCACAAGTTTCACAAACCTTGATCCACAGATGAAGTACAACAGCTGAATCCACGACTTTGGTAGTGGTGCAGCAGGGCTTGTTAGGGAGATAGGGGTTTCAGATCTTCCTGGTGATTTGCTAATAATTCTGGATTCATCACGTTCAGATGGGGATGGTTGAGCAGAGTAGTATCTTCATAGATATGTGGTCTGTCCTTTCCTCCCCCTCCCATTCTCTCTGGTTGTTCTTCCACACAAAGAATGATTTATTTTCATCATCCATGCTTTGCATCAGAAGCTCTTGGTTCAGATTGCCAGTTTAAAAGACCTGAAATAACATCTACTCATCTCCAAAGTCATCCTGAAAAAATGGAATTATTTGTTTATTTAGAGGTAGATTTTTTTTTTCTAAGCATCCTTTTCCTTCATATTTTATTTTAGAAGATATTTTACACACACAAATGAGATTAAATATACCCTTTTGTTTCAGCCTTTGTATTTGTGTCATGCTGATAATCTATTAATTGTTTTCATTATATTTTTATATCGCCTTTGTTCATTGCACAGCCTGGATGCCGAATGAAAATCAAAGCAGTAATAAAACCAAATATGATTTGTCATTGAGATGAAAGCTAACTACCCATTCTGGATTTGTCACCATCATCTACATAGTTTTATTCAAGAACTTATGTAAGTGCATAAAGCACTGAAGCTACAAACAGAGCTTGATTCTGTCATTTCCCATTTTCTGTGTATTTGCCTTTGTGGTTTTGGTGTGCCATTATTTAATTATTTTTAAAAGAAAGTTAAATTTATGAATCTGCACAGTGCCACACTCACATAAATGCATTTAATTGTCAAATAGCTGAATATCCCAGGAAGAGCTTTAATATTGCAATTTCCACACTTCAGCAATTATGTATGTAGCAGACTCTGAAGCCAAATGTTACTTCATTTCCAGTGTTTGGATGAGTTTATAGGTAATAACTTTATTATGACTGACATTTTTCTTTTTCCATGAGACCTGTGATGCCCTATTGCCAATGTGAAAAGTAGACTTCTGAATAGGATATTTGACAAATGCAAGGGTCTCTCAGTGGAAATCCAGTTGTTGATGTGGCCTTCTCATGCGTTCTCAGATACACCATTTTAAAATATGATGATCTTTCTGTATTAGGAAGTGAAGACAATATTTTACATGATTGATAATACCTACCATAAACTGCTATACAGCATATTCTCATAATGTGACAAGTAAGTATACTGTTAGCTTACATGAGCAATGTAATCTCATTGTGGGAGATAAATGATGAGATGAACTGGTCCATGAATTGGAAATGTGGGTTACAGTTCCTTAGGTATAGACTATACTGTTAATGAAGCAATTTGTTCTGTGTCCACTTGCATTTCATTTGCTGCCATCAACAATTAAGAGATGTTGCAGTAAGGTCATTCCAGATTAAGACCTTGTCTTAGTGGAGATCTCATTAAAATAGAGAAATTCTAATTTCTAGCCAAGATAATGTTAATTCAATGGGAGAATAAATATTGTGGAAGCAATTTGTGCAAGAGAAATTAATGTTAGGGGCATTGCTCTCTTTTTACCAGAAGAAGTAATTCTTACACAGAAAGACGTATTGAAAATGCTAGAAGGGGCTGTTACTGTAGGAATTGGCTGGGCACCTTGGCCTGGTTAAGGAAGCGTGTCTTGTTGCCTGAGCTTTCCACAGATGTGCAGACCCTTAAATAAATTGAACAGAAAATAAGATTTCTCTCTTTGCTGGCTGCCAGTATTACAGCTAAACTACAAAGAAAGTAATTTCTCCAACCATCATGCATTTATTTCCCAGTCATCCTCAGAAACTTGTAACACTGAAGAGCGTTGTAATTGACATTTCATTCTAATGTATTGGCTGCCTTGCCTGAATTCTGACTGGCTGATAAAGCCCATGGAAATCCAGAGTCTCATCATGTCCTGAACAATTTCAGTCCAGCCCTGTGGCAATCTAAGTGCTTAACCAGCAAAATAGGAAAGACAATATTTGGGGATTCTACTTTTCAAAATGCACAAGAGCATAGAAACTGAAATAATCAAGTATAAGGCAATTATTTTTCAACTTGCAAAGCAGAGTGAAGGAAAGATTTTGAAGAATATACATGTCAATTTAAATAAGTAAATTCACAGCCATGAGTTTATCCCAATGATAACTTCATTGATGTTATATTTCAGAAAAATTCCATCCTAATATCTCATTTTTTAAAGGAGAAAAAAAAATCAATGATCTTGTCTACAGATTTTGCATTACATCCCAGTTACTTGGAAGAAAATGTGATGCACATCAACTCATTCTTCAGGTCATACTTTCTGAAGAGATGTGAAAAATTTTACACAGACTTAGTTATTGATCTCAGAGGTCCTCCAGAAATGAAGTGTCATGTCATGCAACTTGTTCTTCTTTACTATATAATCATATTTTCAGTCATATGGGCTTTTTTATTGAGAATGCATTACTTATATAATAAGCCTTACTTCTTCCAAGTCTCTGAAAAAATGCTCTTTTTTTCTGTTTGTTTTTTCTTTGTATGTGTATGCTCTTTGGGTCAGAAGTTCAAACATAAGTAAGGTAATGATGAAATTATGAAGATGTTTATATTTCTGATGTATTTATTTCTATTTGATTTGTATAAATGCTGTGGAATTTGGATTAATTTCCTTCCCCCCCCCCCCCCAATGTTGCAGAATATCAAAATCCATGCCAACCTTGTCAATAATGGCATGACCACTGGCAATAATGGCATGCAGCTGTTTCCCGGTCTGCAAAATGCCTTATTTGTGTTTGGTTCCTAACTGCAGAATTTTCATATATTTGGGTTTTTATTGTTGAGCAAATAAAGAGGGATCATAAAGTCATTTTGTTCCTGAAAGATGAAACTCATCGATCCAGAGTAACTCCCCAAGTCTTGCATTTCAATTTCAGTCTGGAAAGCATCCTGAATGTCTAGCTGTTAGGCAGATTACTGTGAGTCCAGGGCTTCTCATGGGCTCTGGAGAGATTGCTACAGAGCCAAGAATCCCAAAACTCCAGTGCCAGGTCTTCCTGCTCATGGGGAGAGCTCAAGGAAGTGGGGTGAACAGAGAGATGGCTTTGCCTTGTCATTCTTCTATTAGTCCTCTGAGAATAAATGCCTGCTAATAAAATAAAGGTGCTCCACACTGTTCTCCAGCACGGAGGGCAAAACAGGCATAAGCCTGCCTGTAAATATAACATGCAGCTTCTGCTCTGTCAGCAGGTTTGTTAGAGATCTCTTACCCATCCTAACCCCTGAACTGCACCCAGGAACTGTTTGAAGGCACATCAATTCATCGAGACCACGGCAAGGACAGGTTGTTCCGAGGAGCTGAGAGCACAGACAGCCAAAATATCCCACCGGGGTAAAGTGTCCTTCAGATCTGTATAATCTGAGAGCATATGCTTAGCCCTGAAGCTTTAGGACTTTGATTACCGTATGAAGTCGCACTCAGAAATTTGTACAGCAAAATGATTTTGATTATTCTGAAATGATATTTCTATTATTTCCCCCTGTGCATAATTTAAAAACTAAAAGAGTATTTTGTCCTAAAAAAGCAAGATCTGCTATAGCCACTTTTAATCACTTGTGAGAACATCCCTCTGTTTCTCATTCCTGTAATTTATGTGTCACCTTGAGCTCTCCTTCCCTTAAGAGACATATTATATCTACAATTTGTTAAAAGCTTAATGCGTGACAAACAGTTTCGGGGGAGTACACAGTTGCTCTGCTCCATTGAGCTGCTCAAAAGTAACTGCTCATGTGCATGCCTTACCTTGTGGAGCCCTGTTGGGATTCAGGACAGTTCAACAAGGCAAAATGCCAGGTCCTGCACTTAAGTCACAACAACTCCATGCAGTGCTTCAGGCTGAGGGAAGAGTGGCTGGAAAACTGGAGGAGAAGGACCTGGGGGTCCTGGTCAACAGCAACTGAGTATGAGCCAGAGTGTGCCAGTGGCATCCTGGCCTGTATCAAAACTATAATGGCTAGCAGGACCAGGAATGTGGTCTTTCTTCAGGAAAGATTTGCCAACATTGCAAGAATTTACCCAGGAAAGCAGCTGAGGTAACATAGCTGGAGGTATTTAAAAGACATGTAGATGAAGCAGGAGATGTGGTTTAGCAGTTAATTTGGATGCTTTCACTCAATGACCTTAAAGATCTTTCCCAATGTAAGTGATTCCCTGATTCTGTGGCTCTCATCCTCTATCTGCTAAGGTATGATCTTTCACTTCTGTACTCTAGGCTAATGAATAAAAATGTTGAGAATACAAACGTTTTGCAAAAATTATCTGATCTAGCAAATATAGATCAGTTTCAAACCAACTGCATTTCCTCTCAAGGGAAAAAAAAGCTACAAAATTCAGTGTAAAAATCAGATTATTTTCTTTTAAAAATTGTTGTATTCTAGCTATCACTACTTATGGTCAGATTTAGTTTTTTCATATTCATAATTTTGATTCTAGAAGTTTCTTTCTATATAATGCAATAATAAGGATTAAAAATGAATAATAATATTATTGCATCGGATTGAAAAATATGTAAACCTTTATATATAGTCTTGAAATTGAAGCAGGATCAAAGAAAATAATTTGTTGCTACAGTAGGAAACTGTCAACTTTCACGCAAAAAGTCATTAACTTTTTTCTCTTTTGAATTATAATTTTGTCACTTTCGTATAACACTAAAGTAATAGATTTTCATTATATCCAGAGTGCAAAAATGTTGGCTGTGGAAAAAGCAACAGGGCTCAGATTAATAGGAGCTGACAAGCTGACCAAAGAGGAAGTGGCAGCATGGCTGGCACCATGGCTCAGTGGCTGTGACAGGCAATTAGTGAACAGAACAGAACAGGTGTAACAGGAGGCAGCAACAATTTACTGAAGTATTAGCTTGCTCGATCTGTACTGCAGAGAACTGATACTATTTGCTGATACAAATAAATACTAATTTTTTAGTCTTGGTCTTGGGAGGGGAGGAGAGACTGTGCACAGTCATCTTACGGCATTGAAAAAAACCACTACAAAGCAAGAACAGCAACCCAACAACACGAGCTCTGGTAGACTTGAAGGAAAACAAAACCAAAGTGTCTTTTGGGATTTTGAAGATGACATTAAGATTCTTGCCTCATTACTGGACTGCAACAAGCTTTGAAAAAATAGCATACTAAAGAGAACTTGTAGTAGCATGTTTATATTTCACAGCACTCAGAGACAATGTTATTTTTATTTCTCCCCTGTTGTTCTGGAACAGAGTTACATTTCTGCAACTCCTTGAGGTTGCTGCTGGTCTCTGTGAGTATATGGAGAGAGGAGATTGCTTACCTAGATGGTCAGAGTAGAAAATAGAAATCATGTGGGAGGTTTTTGTGCGGTGACAGGTATTGCACTGCATTTTTTAAAACTCAACCACAACATCTGTACCTTGTTTGTAAGATTGTTTCTTAAAATCACAGATCTCAATGTGCTAAATTAAATTATTTCACCTCAGGAAACTTAGGAGTTGTGGTTCTGGAAGGATCTGGATAGATGTCTTCAGTCTCACAGGACAAAGTTATCAATATATACAGAGATATGGAAACTGGATTAGCTACAATTTTCTACTATTCTAAAAATGGTTATAATTATTCAAAACTAGCCACAGAATTAATATTGTTGTTGACAGTAGAGAGTACAGTATCTTCATTCTGTGAATTGAGATAAATTCTGTATGTTATGTGAGCATACATTTTATTTAGAACTGGAAAAGAAAATGGTCAGTCTTTTGTGTGCAGTCCACAGAATCACTATTTACATCTTGTATTGACAATGTCAACAACACAGTAATTTGCACCATTCGCACAAAAAATAGAACATTTACCTGCAAAGTATTACAAATTAGACAAATTGAACCTAGAAGTTTTACCTTCTGTGCTGAGTAAGGACTGGACCTTAAGTGAGTTTCCTACCAGCAGATGGACCTTGAGGATGATTTTCATGATACCGGATCAAAAGTAGTAATATTTTTGCTGTCATTGTTCTTTCCTCACTGAGGGAGCATATTTTAAACCAATGAAGACCTGATTTGGTGCCATTTACCATGGTTATGACACTTTTGTACTGCAAGGACTCATGAAGGGTGAAAGTTGCCACCAGAGCCAAGACATCGCCTCTGTCTGCCTGTGGCTCCAGCTGGCTACAGTGGACATAAGGATGATTTCTGGAAACGACTCACTGTTTCTGGTGTTCATGGAGGACAGCCTTTTTAATCGTCTTTTTAGCTCTTGTTTTTAAATACTAGACTTTGGGTGTGAATAATGCAAACTATGCTTAGCATACATCCTGTTTATTACACTTGTTTCTCTTAAATGTGCTGCCTCTTACAAGGGAAAAAGGTTATGTCAAAACAATACTGTTTAACTTAGTGGAAACAATCACATGTGAATACTTGAGAAATAGATTATTTTAATATTGTTTCATTAAAGAAGATAAAATTCATTCATATAAACCAACTAGAAAATTTTCAACTAAACTGGAAAAAGATTAAACCCCAAAGAAGTCCCTAAAAATTGGAAGAATCAAGTCAAGGTTTTAGTTTTTGTTTTGATTTCTTTACAAAAATATGTATATATGTCTTGGTTTAATTTTGACTTTCCCGGCCAATGCACCAAATTAATGTCTTAGGTTTGAGTTGCCAATTTAAATAAACTTATTTCTTTCTGTTGTGAGACAGAACCAGGAGCAAAAGAGGCTTAAACTTGAAAGAGTATAGAAGAAAATTTATTAACTACACAAACAAAAAAAGGGGGAAAAGGGAGAAAAAAATAATTTAGAATAAGATTTTCCAGATCACTCCATCCCTCCCTCTCCCAATCTTCATAACAACAAAACAAACATATAACAAATACTTCAGTCAGTGCCCAATTTAGTCTTTCTCTATTCACTTCTGGAGAGAGAAGCCTCTTCTTGTTGAAGTTGTAGGGATTTTTTCCCACAAGAGGGGAAAAAAAAGTTCTCTTGTGGTTTTATCTTTCACGATTTGCATCCGCCTGGGAATCTGCAACCGTGATGCTCCTCCCAATTCTACAGCCGTCCCAAAGTTGTAGATGTGGGTCATGTCTGTTCCATGGGGTATTACTTTTAAGAATGAAATGTTCGACAGCAACGATTCTCTCTGTCTCCTTTCTCTCTGCTCAGGCTTCATCTTCAGAAAACTGAAATCCCCTTCTTTTCTCAGGGCAGAAATTCTCAACACAGGTGTTTTTTAGTCAAATCATCTCCTAAAAAGGAACATTTCCATCCCCCCATGTCTCTTTCCATGGTTTATAGGAATATTCAGTACATCAGTTCATTCCTACAATTTCCCAAAAAGATTTTCAGCCATTTCAGCATCTTCTCATTCTCCTTCCATTTTAAAAAAAACTTAGCTCTTACATCACTGACTTCAGAAATCTTCTCATTCCCTTTCATATTCAAAGGAAAGGCTGGAGGCTTTGCAAATCTTATCTGAACACTAAAGAGTTAAAGTTTAACACAACTACAAAAGTTGGGCCAGGCTCAGGCCGTGCTGGGGGGTGCAGCTGAGGTGTCAATCAGCCTTTCTGGGGCTGGTCTGCAGCCCCACACTGCTCATGGCCACCCAGGCAGGCCCGGCCCGGCCGGCAGCATAAAGAGTCAGCCTTCCCCCACGCCAGAGCAGCGGCCGGTGGAGGAAGAAGCCGTGAAGGTCTTATCACACAACTTTTCCTCCCCTCAGCCATCGGGTCCCCCTCGTTGGCAAACGGGGTCCAAGCGGCCTCCGAGCCTCCCCCCCCCCGCATGGGGGAGAGGGAAGCTCGGGTTGGTGTTACCTGCTCAGCCGCCGGAAAGACAAAGAGAGCCAGTTCCGGATTACCTCCTTCAAAATGTGTGTGCACGGAGCGAACTGACTTTCTCCAATTGGCTGTCGCAGGTATCCCAACCCCCACAGAGGAAATTCCCTTAGGAAGAACCTCTTCTGAGTTTCTTCCTCCTAAGTCAACCTATCACAATATATATATAAAAAAAAACCACAAAAAGAAAGATGAGATTCGAGAGAATGACATCTTCTCTACTTAGTAGATAGTTAATTCACTTCATATTTGCAAGCTGAGAAAAGAATATGGAAGTGTGGGATATTCTAGCAAATGGTTTAATGAAAAACTGACAGTGTCACCATCCAAACAATTTAAGGAAATGGAGAAAAAATAAAAGACAGAGACAGTTTTTTAAAAGGAGATGAGATGACTAGCTAGTTGTAAGCCCTAGATTTAGGTTGCACAAAAGTCTGCCTTGGAAAGGATTTGCATACCTAATGTTTTGGAAGCTGAGGTTTCTTCAATATATGCAATGGGCCTTTTGGTATTTATCAAAAAGAATTTCAGCTGTGTAAGTGACCTTTCTTTTTCCCTCAGAATTTGGTTAAACCTTTGCCTCAGAGCTAATCTAAAGGATGGTCATTTTTAGTGCAGAAGATAACTGGAAAAGAAAGCAGAATTATGGCTGGAAAATAACTGTAAGGGAAGTCCTGGGCTTTTCAGACACATTAACTTTATAACTGTAGGTAGAAGCTACTCGAATCTGCTTCTCCATCAAACTGTATGGTTTTGTATAGTTGATTTAATTCTTGTAGCTGTTACTGAGTGGTGTTAACTTGTTGGGTCGGGTAGCTTAAGTAACAATGTTCTCTCTTCAATTCAAAGTTCAAGATGTTATTGAAAGTTGAAATGGCTTAGAAAGATAAATAGATCGGGATATTATTTTTCTCTTTCATGTAAGCCAATTCTTTTCAAGGAGTGGTCATAGCCCTATTTTCCCTTCCTAATTGCAGTTTTCACGTTCACTGTTTTCCAATCTGTTCCTCCAATCAGTTTTGTTCTGTCACATAAGCTTTGTTTCATTTCATTGCTAGGGCCACATTTCTCTGTCTTCTGAATTTTCTGCCTCGCTACATGCCCAGTGCTTTGAGGCCTACCATCATGAGAATTTCCTTCTTTCTATTTTCAGCTATTGTTTTAAAGAGCCCTGCTTGCCTCCTAATAAAAAGGTTTGGTCTTGTGACAACTTTCTGCCTGTGGCTGACTACAGAAGTCACAAATGACTTACAGAATAACAGCACTTGATGACTTGAATTGCATTGTAAAAGTGAAACCAGCAGCAAGGAACAGCAGCCTGGCACTTGAAATAGTGAGAATGGCAAATAAGGGACATGGGGTGGATTCACAGACGTGAATCATGAAACGAGGGAACTGGGTAGAGATATCAGTTTGTGGTAGACTATTATTACCTAAAATGAAGACATAATAGGATGCTTGACATCTTGAGTCTGTAAGACAGAATAGTAAGCAGCATTATCAATTCTAGAATATTGTGCTGCTGCATGAAGCAGCTGACTAACTTACCTTGACAAAATTCTTGTGCCAGAAACCACAAGGGTGTTTGGTTCAGAAGACTGGGCCTTTACTCCCCCTCTTTTATCTTCATCCTCTCTTTTCCATCTCAAAGCATTAGATGATTTTGTGCCTCACTCTTCTGTTTAGTCAATGCAGGGGCTAGCCAATCATCCAGTTTCCCTTAGATACATGCCCTTCATGAACTGGTACCCAGCTGTGGTACATGCATTGCTACAAACAAGTCTCATGGCAACTGGTAGATAGATTAAACTGTTTTTCTTGCTCTACTTTCTTCCTAGATACATATTCAGGACCAGTTGCAGTTTTTGGAGTTTCTAATTTATTCTGGTCCCTGAGTTACAGTTTATTTCTCTAGAGACGAAAAATGTGTATGAAAATGGCATCTATATTTTTGGAAATAAACCTGTTTTATCTTAATGTGTCAGAAGTATTACAAAAATCAGTGCTTGTGGCCTATGGTATTTCTCCAAGGTTAGACCAGAAGTCCTTTCAATCTCTGTGCCAGAAACAAGTTTTTTCAGAGGTCATAGACATCATAGACTCATGTAGAATTGCTGAGCTGGAAGACTTTTTTGTTATCTGTGAAAAACATCGAATTTATCATCTAGGATGTGACTTGATAACACATCAAGAATATGATTTGTGTTTACAAAAGTACTCTCAGAGTTGCCACCTGGTATATTTTCCTTTTCCCTGAAAGATTTTATAGTTTGTGATAGTCATAGACTTGCACAGTGAAATGTGTCTACGACATTTATAACACAAACAAGAGGTACTAAAGAATTGCAGTGTAGTAGCCCAGAAAAGAAGTGCAGGTTTTCTTGGTTTAATTCAGAAAAAAAAGTAGTTTGAAAAGCAAATCCTTCATTAAAAAGAGATAAATAAGATTTAAAAGTCAGTCTTCATGATATTCAAATTTAGTTTCACTTGCTTACTTTGTATATATTTTGTAATAATAGCCTAGTGATAACTATTAGCTAATCTCAACTAGTAGCTGATAGTTTGGACTTCCCTTATGATAATAAGATAATATATAGTTTTGTTCTAAAGGACTGTTATTCCATATTTTGTGTGGAGAGTGCTCTTAATAATTTAATTTTGCATTGCTATATTTGCAGTAGATGTTATTTACAATAAAATCTTAATTTTGTCAAATGGTCTTTTATAACACTAGATCTTACAGTTTCTGATGGTCAAAATATATGCAAGGAATTTGCAGATATTATAGATGAGGCAAAAAGGCATTAAAAAGCAAAATCAAAACACCTATTAATTTTCTTAATTTAGATAAAGATGCTGCAAGGTTATTCCTTTAAAGTGTTCAACATTTTTGATACCCTGATTCTTTTTTCTTTTTTTTACCAATTAGCATAGCATAGCAATTCTCAGCTGCCCAGCAGTGTGTGTTGCCAAAAGACTGAATGTCTATGGTCTAGTTTTGGTCAAGTCTGCTATAGGAAGACCAGCAGCGAGAATTACAGGTGGAGCTGGGATGGAGAATTTGGGGTATACCCTCCCTCAGCTTCCTGTAAACAAATGCTTCCCCACAAAGTTTGAACCTTCATGCAAGGAAAATTACCACAGCCTAGCCCTGGCTTCTCAGGTTTTCAGTTGTTAGACTCAAAATCTTATTACTTGTGAAAAGGACCTCTCAATGCCTGTATTCATTCAATCACAGAATAATTTATTTTGGAAAATACCTTTTGGACCATGAAGTCCAACTATTAACCCAGCGCAGCCAAATCCAACATTAAAACTTGTCCCTAATGTCACACCTAGGTAGGAGCTGTCAGCAACCTGAGCACTTCTCTGGGAAGAGTTTTATTGTACTAATCTGTTTGGTTTGCACTGAGACATGAACCATCATCAGAGCTGGTCTTGGGCAGCATGTCCACTCTGCGAAGTCCTGCAACAGAATCAGAAGTGACAGCTAGGGTGTTTGTCTGCCACATGTTGACTGTGCTCCCAGAAATGCCCTACAAATTACAGAATTGCTGCCTGTTGTGCACAGGAGCTTCTTACTCATACAAAAGGATGGTTTAATCCATTTACCCTGTCTCTCAGGTGCTGTTTTGAATGTGCTGTAACTCTCCCATGCAGTGTCTTCTGATGTAATCCATCAAAGATTGCTTAGGTGGGAGACACAGCCTCTTTTCTTTCACAGTAAAGCTGTAGTCTGTCCAGATTGCTGGGAATTGTGAGAGGAAATAGACATGCCTGCAGAAAAATAATTATATGTTCCTGAAATCTGAAAGTTCTTTCTCAGAGCATGTCCTTGAAAAATTGAAGCTCTACTTTGGGGGAGTACACCAGGGAAAGTCACTTCTTAGAGACCTTGACCTGCTTCAGGGCACACTGGAGAGGTGGTGTTGGAAAGCTGCTGCATTCCTGTTTTCACCTGCAGTATGCAGTTTAAATTAAGTTTTATATAATTAGATCAGATATAAAATGGTCTCTAGCAGAAGCCCCAGCCACTTTAAAAGTGTAGGCAGATTTCTGCCAATATACATTGAATTTTATTGCAATAGTTTTATTTCTCATAAATTTAAAAGAAAGAATAAATCATAGTGATCATCTAAAAATACCTCCACTCATAGAATGAGCCATCAAAGTTTATCTAGTAATTATAATGACATATAATTTACAGAAAATATCTTATATTTAATTTAAATGTTCCAGATGCTGAAGAAGAGCCAGGCATAGTGGCACTGACTTAATAAAGAAATAAAATTTTAAAAAAATTATAAATTTAAAAGGTTCAGGATGTTTCTGTGTACAAGGTCATAAACAAACCTCAATAAAACAAATCTCAATAACTACTGTGTTATTGTGAAAGTTGAAGGATATCTCACTTCCTTGAGCAGGCTCCAAGATAAGTAGCTGAAGGTGAGACACAACAGTTGGAAAGGAAGGCAAACTTAGAGCAAAGATGTGTTCAAAACAGAAGGGCATCTGAAGAAGCTTGTTTCTTTCAAGAAATTGTACAAGCATGGCTGTTCAGGTTCTGTGACAAAAGAGAAAGTCACACTTTCCTGTTACCACTCAAGACATTAGGGTAACTACTCTAGTGAAATTCAGAAGCAGACATTTTTTCTGTATTTCTTGCTTGGTGGGAAGATGCTCAGTCCAGCCCTGGAATAATTCAACCCTTATTCTTAGATTCCCATTCTCTGTAAATCTGGCATTAAGGTGCAATTCACTTGCTGCAGATGCAGCACAGGCATCCCAGTTTTTGCTTAGCCTGCCACATCTACACATCCTATTTTCCTTCTAAGTGCCCTCAGGAGTATCAGGGGTCAGCTGTCAGAGAGAGGGGATTACTGGAGGTCCTTTCTTAAATGCCTGGAACATCACATGTGCTGTCTGAAAACAGCTTGAATTCAGGTTAAAATAATTTTGCCCAGAAAACATGGATGAGTAAAGTCAGATTTGAGACAAACTTCACACTTCAGCCAGCACTTCATGTTGGCGAGTCCATATGTTCGAATTTGAGCTGTATAAACCTATTAAATAACTTCAGCCCACTAGGTACTTGCTATTCCTGAAGTCTTCACAAGATATAAATTCCCTAAGTTTGGATTCATCTTCATCTTAGCTCAGCTCCATCTACTTACCACTCCAAGAAATCTCTGTTTAATAGCTGGCAATTGTTTTGAAATTCTGCTTATGTGACAAAGCCTATGTTTAATTCACAGCAATCAGTAGAGAGTTTGAAAAACTCTTTCCTAGGATCTCTTCTGCATTCTGATGGCAGGCTGTTTTGTTTTGTCTAATCTACAGATTTTGTGTGTGTGTGTGTATGTGTGTTTGTTTCAGCCACTTTCTGAGGTAAGCTCGTCTGACAGGCTGCAGGGACAGACTCTCATGGGCACCTCTCAAATGGAAAAAGAGTTACAAATTAAATTGTAATTTATTTGTTCTTAATTTAGCTGTCAGAAAAATTATTTTAATTTGACAATCATGTTAAATAGACATGCAGCTCTTGAACTAGTAAGGGTATTAGAACCTATTGAGTCTGAAGTTTTGAGACAACAAAATTGTTACACTCTAATACTGTATGTTACTTTTCAAGGGACACTATATCCAGCTAACAAGTGCTTTCACTTTGCTTTGTCAAAAAGAAAAAATAGTCTGCCAAACAAAACCGCACTGCCATAGAAATACTAACAAACATGATACTAATCTTTATCTAATGGCTTTTACATTGAAAAAAGAGCATCCCAGAACACTGAGAATGACCATGGAGCCACATGCATGCACTTTTTTTTTTTTTTGTGAATTAGGTCTAATGCAGATTTGCCTGAAACCAGATTATAATTCAGAAAAAAATTAGGTTTGTCTAGGTGGAGGGGAGAGTGCAAAATTCAGGGCCTGTCTATCCTAAATATCTGTATATATATTATTCTGAATTAATTCTCTTTTCACTTGGTTATAGAGAAAGTCTAGGCAACCAGCTTTAAGCCAAATGCCTAAATAACAAATGACTAGATAAGATGAACTCCACACTCAACTTATTTTTTTAAATTTTCTTCTTCCTGAAAGCGCACACCTGAGAAAGTAGCAGTACTGGTGTCCCAACACTGGCCAGTGGGTTTGGAAGGGTGTGGAAGGAACTGTCGGGTGCAATCCCACTGCAACGAGCAGGGTCATCTTCAAGTATATCAGGTTTCTCAGAACCACATCCAATCTGACCTTGAATATTTCCAGGGATGAGGCATCCATCACCTCTCTGAGCAAAGGATTTTACCATCCTTATAGTAATAGACTTCTTTCTTCTATCTACTCTAAATCTACCCTCATTCAGTTTAAAGCCATTCCCCCTTTCCTATCACTACATGTCATGGAAAAAGTCCCTCTCCAACTTTCTTGTAGCCCCCTTCAAGTACAGGAAGGCTGTTCTGAGGCATCCCCAGAGCCTTCTCTTCTTGAGTCTGAACAGCCCCAACTCTCTCACCCTGTCTTCATAGGAGGGATGTTTCAGCCCTCTGATCATCTTTGTTGGCCTCCTCTGGATTCCCTCCAATAAGGATGCATGATCAGGGAAATAACCTTGAAATTCCCTCTACATTCACAATCTTCAGTCGTCTGGCACTGAGTGTAATTGGCTTGTGGTGTGTGGGGTCCTACCACACTCTGATTTCAGATATAAAAATGTGAGTGATGTAATGTGATTGCTGTTCACCAGATAAAGATTGAACATTCAGGAAGCCAGTTTTCTCTATGGCTGCTGAAGATGCAAGGGCAGCTCAGATAAAGGAAAAACACTGCTTAAGACAGTGTTTACATCAAAAATAAGGGTGTTTTTAGCTCAGGGAAGCTAAATCAAGATTGTGATCTCCATGTGAAATCTGAACAGAGACAAGCTAGTGTTAACCCCAGACCACAATCTGAGATAAACTTCAAGAAGGACACACGAAGCTAACCTTCAGTGGTCACATCAAGGCATGGATATAGATGGCTATCTCATTGTTTGAGATAGTCTCTTGTTTGTTTTAGTCAAAGCAATAGATTTCTGTCCTTGATTTACCCTTATTTCATTGATACAATATGGCTACTTTTTCAGCTCAGAGGTGACAAATTTTCTGTGCAAAACAGGATTAGGCTATAGTTTTATGCTGTGATCTTTATAGGAAAACGGTGTCATCTTGGAAGGTTTACTGTTATGGGGCTGAAGTGCTAAGTTTATATTAAAAATTACCGTACCTTTCCAGTTAGTTGCATCTTTTCCACAAGCTTCATTTCATGCTAATTTGTTCACACGTTAACCAGGACATTTTAAAGCTTGCTGTTTCCTGATGGAAAGCAATCCTGTTGTTGCCAGGTACAAAGGTGCTTTGAAAGTTATATTGCCTCATTTCAGTGATTGAATAACAGGGTCGGAGTTACCTGAGGGAATGTGTTTTGCCTCTTTTTCTAGAGGTTACATTCCCCAATTATCAGAGCTCTGTCCTTCATTTAGAGAGACAACGGTGGAATGAGATACTCTGCAGGATATTTATAACTGTCTATTCTCAGCCCGCTTCATTGTGGCTAGTTAAAAGAGTAACATATGGCACTGTAAAGAAACAAATTATTATTCTTTGATAACTTACTTAGGAGCAGTTATTCTAGATGACTTGCATGACAGACTCTTAAAAACTGTAAAAAAATATTGACAATATGCAATAAAGGCATGTATTTTTCAGTTTTCAGAAAAGTTAATACCCTTTCTAATGTGTTTTTAAACTTCCAGATATTTATCTATCTTCGCAAAAATCTCAACGGTAGTCACTTTGATCTATATTCAGAGTGGTTGCTATTTATGACTAATTTAGTGTGGACCAAAGTCCAAGAGAAGGCTGACTGTTTCAGACTACTATCTACCTAGGGCTATGAATTTGGAGCTCCAATACAGCCATTTAAGAGAAGTGGTCATAGAAACTATGTTAGAGAGCATTAGTGAAAATATTGCCCCTTTGTGTTATAGCTTTATTAGAAAAAGAAAACCAATCTTCCAATCTTAGCTCAAAGCCAACTCTCTTTCTTTCGAGTTTTGTTAACAAATCTTAGAACATTTCAGATTTTTAAAAATTGAAATATTATCCCCAATCTTATAAGATGCAATATTTATTTTAAAAATTTGCATTTGAACATAGGCTATAGTACATATTTTACCATGCTACTTCACAGTAGCTTGGTTCATAAAGAGAAAGAGAGAAGTTGACTGCCAATTTTGTAGGTTTGCACAGTAGAAAAGAAAAAGGAAAACTCCTGAAGTGTCATGGAAGAAACTGTAACAGCTCCTTGGCTTATAAACTTAAGTTGTGATAGAACAGGGGCTGTACTGTTGCTCTGGGACTTGCTGTTGAACTGGGGGCTGAAATTCATGCTATGCTTTTTCAAGCATAATTACCTGGTCTTTAAGTAACTGCAGTGAATTTTGCCCCTGAGAAGGATCATTATCCTGAATGACTCCATTTGACTTTTGATCCGTGCTCAAACTAAGAAAAAGCAAACAAGAAAAAGAAGTTAATTTCCTTGTCATCATAAATTATGTTTCTTATATTTGTGGGTAGTTTACTAGAAATACAGCAAGACAGAGTAGCATACAATGTTTTCCTTTTCACAAACATTAAAGGCAAGAATCTACACATCACTTCAGGGGGAAAGAACTACATCTTCTAGTTAGCCAAAAGCAGAGATAATTCAGATTTTTAAAAGTACTTGTTGGCCTCCTGAGTAGGGGAATCGGGTTACTTTTTATGTACCTATTACTACAGTCAATGGAGCTGCAGAGCTACATTCAAAATATCGGCCTAACAGAAAGAAACAGCATATTTTATTGTATGACCAAGGTTAGGTTAATTTTTCAGTAGCCAGGAGGGGACATGGCTGGGACCTGGAGGTTATTCTATACCACCTCATGTCATTGCTGGAGCTGGGGGGACGGGGAGGCTCTTTCCAGGGAGAAGAGATCCCTTCTGGGTTCTGGCCCAGTATGGTAGAGGGACTGACACAGGTATTTCTTCCATGTGAACCATTTGCCTCTTTCTTGTATCTTCTGTCATGCTGTTTCCAGTAAACTGTTTTTATCTCAACCTGTTATTTTTATTTTTTATGCCTCCAATTCTCCACTCCAGGCCACGGCAGGGGAGGGAGAGAGTGAGAGGAACATAATTTCAGTGGGAACTCTAAGTTGGAAAATACCATTCCTAAACCATTATATTTATATAAAAGTAAACTAATACCATAACTTAAATCTTTTGTTAAAGCAAGAGAAAATGTAATAATGGAGTTAAATTGCTTGTTCATACACTTTAATTCGTCAGCTTTTCTAATTTTTTCTCATATTTCTCATGCTCCTATAGGTCGTAAGGTAGGTGACTTCACTCTGGTGGTGGCAGTGAGAGGTGTTAGAGCAATTTGTGAGCATCTGTAGTTCTTTGATGGGTGGAATATGACATTCATCTTGACAATTATCTTTGTTATCAGCTTTGGTTCCATGTAGGGGTGGATTTTGTTGTTTTAAAATTTCACTAAAATACGTTTATGCATTTTTCTTATTTATTGTTTTGGAGACTTACATTTGAAAAGTAAATCTGAATTTGTTCTATATAGCATCTCATGCACAATAGATAGCAGTGCTTTGATTGCCTCTAAAACCAGTTTCATTTACTAGCAGGTCTCCATTTCTTTAGCTGATTACTGGTGAGTGATTTATAAGTGTGAGGTTTCCCATGGCAAGCATGTTCCTTATCTTTGATCAGCTCATGCCTGTTCCTCCCTATACCACATTTCCTCTTTCCCCTTCCCAAGACTTCTGTTGTTGTGCCAGGCCTGCCTTTCTCTACATTAAATTGTGAGAGAATTGTAAATACTACATAAAGTAATTCCCCAGTATTGCTCTATGTATAAAATTATGAGTTTCAAACCACATAGAGTTAGACAAAAGCAAAACAAATTAGCTGTGAGCGCTGATCAATTGCTGTCAGCTAAATCAAATCACAAATAGAGTAGGCAGTGGAAGAGGGTTTCAGACATATATATTCATATATATACATAACACCTGCAAGCAGTCCCGAGGCCCTCCAAACTCAGTAGAAAGCTTACAGTACATAACTGGCAGTGGCATTCCCATAATGGAAGGCTCATCAGTTTTGGCAGTCTTAGTAAAACAGCTGAACCCTGTACTGGTGTTTCTGCCTACCCAAGAGCTAAGCAAGGGCCCCACCACCTCCCTGCCCTTAGCTCCCCTGCTGCCTTCCTGCAGGAGCACCACTGAGCAGATGCCAGGCTGGGCTTCAGCTCTTTCTTAGTAATTCCCTGGATAACCTCCTATGGCCTGGTTTCCCTGGGAACAAGCTATCTAAAGTGGTGGTCCCACAACTCTATTAACACCTCATTTACAGTGGTGTGAAGATGGGTGTTATGCACTATGGATAAATAAAGTGCATTTCAATGAATCCAGGTCGCAAGTCACTGAAGACAGTTAATTGCCCACCGATGAGACAGGGAGGCATAAGTTACGTATGAGATAAAAATATTAGAAGATCATTCACCCTTTTTTACACCCAAACTATTTTACATAATTGCATGCAAAACAGTGCACTTAATGACTATTAAGTTTTCAGATTTCATCATTAAAATTCCGGGAAAGGTCACAGATAAGATTGTTCCAAAATTTTGCAAACGTGCAGACCAAAATTTTTTATGCCAGCTCTTGATACACGCTATATTCAGCACAAAGAAAACAACTTCTATTAAATCAAACTTAGAGATGTTTTTGTAGAAATGAAATAAGGTGGTCATCTTTCCTCTACAGGGTTCAGGTAATGAAATATCTTTGCAATACTTGCCCAATCTTATTCTGAAAGATAGCAGAACTCTTGTCTTGAAATCCTCTTTCTCATAATGTTGATAATAATAATTTCAGGAATCCTAATAATAATGAAGTTTTCTACTCAAGGTTATATTTTGGCAAAGATATACGAAATGGAATGGAAAATTGGGTTTTAGAGTAGAAGTCGTTAGGCAGGATTAACTCTAAAAATTGGTGCATTCTCTCTTTCTAATAAGTGCTGATATGTTTTGCATTCTAACATTGAATTAAAAGCTTTTCTATGTCCTTTTCACAAGGAAGGACAAACAGTATAAAAATATAATAATTAAAAAGACAGAACACACACACATTTAAAATAAAATCTAGTTGTTCCAGAGAAAACTCCATCTGCCATAGAATATTTTAGAACTTGCTTCACTGGAGCACATTATTCTTCCCCCCTTAGGCTGTCCAGTTGCACTTTAGAAAACTCAGCAGTTGGTATGATGATTTCTTTTAAACTTTAGGCTATGAAAAATCATTTCTGATTAAATGGACTTGAGAAAAGAATTGCAGCTGATTATATTCTGAAGGTACATCAAAAGGGACATATTTTCAACTCCTGTGTGTCCATGTGCTTTCTGGATTGTTAAGGTACCCCATTTTACTACCTCTTAAATAATTTTACCTTTGTCCTGCTTTGCTTAATGTATTTTGAGGCATTATGATAATTATCATTATTCTATGTCTTCATTCTTTGACTCATGTCTAATTTGCATTCATAAATATAATTCTTTTTAACGTGATTGGTAATATATGCTGGCAAGCAAGTTTGATTTTTTTTTCTTTTAATTAATCAAAAAAGAAAGAGCTTAACAATTCTCCATTTTGTATAGCATGAAGCTGTAGGTGCTTCATAAAATATCACTCAATCAATGAGAAGAGAGGAAGTGGAACCTAAAGGTTAATCAGTTAGCAAGGATAGAATTTTCTTGAAATGTATTAGATTTTCTCTTTTGAACAGAAGCAATCCTGAGTAGAATGTTATTGATATATGTATTAATACACCTTTATTTTGTCGCCATACTCAAATATAAGGACTCAGTTGGTCAAGTTTCTATCAAAAATGCTACAACTTGTGACAGCTTTGATACACGTGCAGTCTTTGTTATTTTTGTTCTTTTATATAAGAAAGCTTAATATCTAAATTGCCCTGAAATTTAAAACCAAGCTAGATATGTAACAAAGGAAGTATCTAAGTAATGAGCTTAAACAGTCCTAATAATTGCTGCCATATCTTACAACAATGTTAAAAGTAATTTGTCCATTCTTCCTCCATTATTACGCTATTTCATATTACAGCAATATGCTGTAATAGGTTTGTTATATTTTTGCAATTGCTTAATGTTGAGTATCAGATTAAAAAATATTACTTTTCAAATATAATTTCTAATGTCTTGTTGGGTGCCTTCACATATTATTGTCATTCATGCAGGAAACTCCCAGCAATTACCAAAGGATATGAGAGACATGGTGTACCACAAAGACTGACTTGCAGTCGTTGTAGTCTGGTGCAACTTGTTTAATTTATCTTTATGTAATACTTCAGAATCTTATTTTTATTTGCTATTTTTCTACTTATTTCTAAGGTTTGGAAATTATTTCTGAAGTTTGTACATCTCAATATCTAGTCTTTCCAGGAAAACCATACAAAAGTCAAAACACAAAAAATGTGTGGGAAATTTAATATGGCACATTGCAAGATCTGAAGAAATAGAAATAAACCAGAAGACAGAAAGTTGTATTTTTAAAAGTATATGGCTTTTAATTTAACTTTTGCTCTTCATACACATCCTGCCTATGAATTCAAAATTCTTAGAAATAGTGAAGTTAATTACCAGACACAGGATTTCAAAGACACCTGTAATATCTGTGAAATTCTTAGAGTAAAATTGTCACTAAGGGATACATACCTTACCTGAGAAATTTACCAATTTACATGGTTAATTGATATATACGTCCTTTTTGCATGGATAAAGATGATTTTCGTGCTCATCTTTGCTCAAATAAGAGGCAAAGATGGAGTTATGAGTGTCCATTTCTTAGGTGAATGGTAGGAGATGTAATAGTTCAGTTTCTCTCGCAAAGCTGTCAAACATAATTGACAGTATGTCATCCACAAATTTTATGGATAAGGATGGTAAAATTATCCTTCTGGAAGATCTGCATATGTTTTTCTATGGACTATCATTGCGGGAATTAAATAAAATATTTTCTGTGTTTAGCCTCTTGGCAGTGTCTATGGTGTGCTGTTTTTCCATCCAGCTGAACTAGGTGTTTCTCCCTTTGTGTCACCACATTGTGTGAGCCTGGTTTCCTTCAGACCTCCTTCTGCGTGCTCATGTAGCTTTTTCACTACACATAGTGCATGCCAGTGGCAACATGAACATTTCAACAGCTGCGCCCCCAAATAAACTCGTGGCTGTGTTCATTATTACTGGTGTTGACAGAACAAGATCTGTCTATAGGCAAGCATAGGCCAGCTGTAAATGTATTTTTAAAAAATAGAAACGTGTCATGATACTGGAGCAGCAGGTATTACACTAAATTTCCGTCTGTTTAGTCAGTATTGAAACATACTTTTAAACTTATCTATTTATTTTAATGGGACACAGAAATACAACCTTATCTGATATTTTGTATGTATAATATTCTTGTAGTTGCTTTCGACCAAAGAAGAAAAGATACAAGAGTAGAGCTGCCAACAAGTAGAAATTGGAAAATAATGAGATTTAAGATAATCTTGGTGGAAGGAACAGCAGGCTTTTGCTACCAAAAATAAGTCAGGTCTCTGGAAATCTTTTTGCTGTTAGTGAGAGGCCCTTTAGAAGTCTTTTGGCTGTTTAGCAAATGTGTTAACTTCAATGAGAGGGTTAACTTCTTATTAACTTCTTTATTACATCTCCTGCTGTAGAGCTGGTTTGTGACGAAATGCAAACTATAGACCAGATCTTTCTGACATTCTGGTTCTAGTCCTAAAGAGATGAACCTGACAGGGATTCTCTTACAGCAATATTCTCTGTATCCAAAGCCAGGCAGTGATTCTGTATAAATTATCTACCTCTCTCTGCCCTTTCCAACAGAGGAAGAGACATTTTCTCTCTCATAAATTGACTGCAAGGCAAGTTTAGTATGTTCAAAAATACTCTTTATGGAGAGAACCCAATATTTTATGTTGACAAAACATACTCAAGGGCAAGGACTGATTAAAGCCAAACAATTAGGAGCAAGATGTTTAAACTGTGCAGGGCTGCTTGTCTGTCCATGGCACTGTGTGACGAGGATGGCTCCATGCTCAGAAGCTGCTCTGAACACACAGCTAGGCTGCTGGGCTGAAATATGGATTTTCTGAAATCCTGCTTGTCTGGCAATGGCTACTTCACCTGCATAATAAGATTAGCAGAGCCACTTGAAGGACAGAGAAGCTTTGACAGTCAAGTGAAGATTAGCATCTTTTACACTGGCAAACACCTGAAAAAGGCAAATCTTTTCTGAAAAAGAAGACACAGACAATACTAGTACCCAGCCAAATTCTTTAGTGTCTATAAGTTCTTGATTTTCACTGGGGTTGTTCAGTTAAGAATAAATGCTGTTCGCAAACCTAGTTGAACTATAGTAACTAGTGAATAATTAATATTTAAATGCAGTTGAACTTGAAAAGTTATGTTTAGAGAAACTACTCCAAAATATCTGTTATCAAGGAAGGCAGATAGAAAACTCTGCTCCACCAAACTATTTCCGCCATAAGTCTGCAAGTGAAAATTCACAAACCCACAAAACATACTTTTCCTGTACCGGAAAATGAAATAGACCTTGAAAGATTACAGATAAAATAAAGATACAATAGGTACAATCATGAATAAAAATAACAAAGCAATTTCACTATGACACTAGGTGACATCAGTTGCACTTGTTTTATGAATAGCAGATACTTGGATACTTTATGCCTGTACCAAAAGTAACAAAATCTAAAAGAGAGCAGAAGTATATTGCTTTTATGAATGTGTCTTGAAGCAATTTGCTCTTATTATGTCAGCATGAGTTACTGAAATTAACTAGAATGTCAAGAGACTTTAAAAATAGGGAAAATACAGTGAGCTATTGTCAAAAGTTCTGTGGTGAATTCAGGGCTTTCTGGTCAGTCACTCCTTTTTTCCACTTAGACTCTTACGAGGTATAGGCAAACACTGAGCTTTTCTCTGCTAGTTTAGGTCAGTAGTGACCTGCAATGCACTTTCCCTGACCAGGGTTTCTCCTGAGCAAAGCTTGCCAGTCACACAAAATTACTTAGTGGTTTTGGGATCCAGACATATATATAGACAAGGGGATTAATGGAGACTACTACCAAGCTAATTTAATGTGTACCATAAATCAGAAGTGAAAGTTAGTGTCTCGAGGGGTGAAAAAGGACCTAGTGCATTAAAACACTTTGATACCTTTGATCGTCATTGTTCATAAAATGAAGTATTTTCTAAACACCTTTAAACGGAAACTGAAAGATATACCACTAAAATTAACCCTGGTCTTTCTAACCTTTTTTGTTAGTAAATGTGTAACTTCAATGTTGTCTTAGATACAGATATGTAATTGTTTCACAATGTTCAAAATTCCTTACCTGAAATCTGGTTTTATGCCTAATGAGCACAGAATCATTATTTTCTTTAAATAGTTCTCTACTTCTGTGTACAAGAAGATTGTTGTACTCTCAGTTAGACTGCTAATAGTTTCCAGTTCTCCTTCAGTTGATACTATATGAGATAAGAAAAGACTGTATATACACCCTTGCCCTTGAGTAGACTGTGCGCCCGTGTAAGTGAGAGACCTGCTGAGGTTAATGGAACTGTCAATTTAATACTACCATTCCATGTTCTATGATTTCTGCTTGCAATTAACTACATGTGGTGTTTATTATAAAATATCTAACTTATTAATAACAATTACGTTTAATGCAGCCATGCAATCACACATATACATATTTAGCCTTCAAATTGCATTGATCTTTTATTTTAATTGACTCACTGTTACATGGCTTCTTTTTATTTAAATTAATAGCTGGCTATATTTCAAACAGCTTTTGTGTTTATGAACTTTAGCCTGTCTAAATACTCTTTATTTCAATAGAAATTTATTTCAATTTGATTCTTTTTTCCTTGTTATCCCAATTTAGGAAACTTCACTAAGTAAGTATTTCAGCTGTCGACAGAATTTTTGATTATTTCTTTGTTGTGTATGTGAATAATGGCCTTTATATATGGCTTTCATAATATGCTTTATGAAATGACAAAACTAACAATACTGAATATATATATATATTTGGTTTTTGTTTTTTTTTTTTAGATGTGGAAGAAAGAAAAAGTCAAAAAAGTCAACCCCTACTGAGTTTACAAAAACATCAGTGTCAGTGCCTGCTTGGCCTGACTGATCAGTCACAGTGAATCCATACAACTACTCATGCCTGCTTCTGCAGATTGTACTGCAGCCCTGGCGTCACTGTCAGGACATCCTCTCAGATGTCCTTTGCTTGGAAGGTGCAAATCTACTGGGGACTCAAATAAATGTGATGAAGCATCTCATTTCCTCTTCTCCCACTTCCTTGGTGATACCATCAAAGCCATGGCCTCTATGGGAAAGTGAATAAATGCCACCTACACAAGATTACTCAGATGTTGATATATTTGCAATGACTTCAAGTATTTAAAAGTTGAACATTTAATTTTAAGGTTTTTTTGATCTCTACAGACTGTGATGTACAGGGTGATTCAGAGTATGACTCAGAATGCCTGAACTGAAGCAGTTAAGCACCTAATTTTAGGTACAACCCAGCTGGCCTCAGTCTAGGCTGGTTACACTCCTCCTTAAGATAAAGATGGTTTTAGATGCATCACTTAAGAATTTCCTCACCACCAGCTGATATAATGGCTGATTTGTACTGATATCTTTTAAATTACTCTAAATGAAGCAGATGAGCTGATGTCCTTAGACACCTAAGTTAGATGGCCAAAGTTAGGATATATGACTGTCAGTTTAGCTGTTTCCCTTTAGATTCACAAAAAGGCCTCTCTGAGGATCACTCAGGAAAAAGAGGAGACTTTCTTTAGGACAGGTCTGAAAAGACCAAACTTCTGCCAAGGCAAACCACAACAGCTTTACTCAGCTTCAATTACAATGAAGATATTAGGGATCACCAACAAGATATCCTTCTACTCAAGTCTCCCAAAGTACCTAACATTTTAAAAGTGCTCAGACCGAGGACAGTGTAAACTGGGAACTGAGTCAGGGAATTCTGGCAACAGTTTTTGTTATAGACTTTTGATAGACCTTTTATTGACTTAGACTCAAAAGTGCCAAAGGAAATGAGGACAAGGTTATAAAAAATATAATTTCCTAAACGTTTCTTTTTTCATTCTAAACTGGAGGAAGAATAGAATTCTTAATTTCAGGCTGTGCCTTGAGGAACAATATCATCTGGTAGACCTCACACTTTTTTGGAGGACATGAAGAGGTTTTTTGTAGTTGCCTCTGCTAATGAACTGGAGATATTTCACTGTAGATATATCTGAGAAACTTTAGGTTGATTTGTTGAGAGGAATTATGAGAAAATTGTCCATGGAAATGTAATTCTGGCCAAGAAAATTTTCCTGAGAAGGACATAATTAAATACAATCATAGAATCATAGAGTCATAGAATCATAGAATCATAGAATCATAGAATCATAGAATCATAGAATCACAGAATGAAGTCCTGGGTTGGAAGGGACATTAAAGATTATCCATTTCCAAACCCAGTTCGATAGAGGGCAATAGGCAAGATAGCTGAATAATGATTCCTGGCAGGTGTTATGGCAGTTCTGGAGGAGAAAACATCTTGCCAAATTGGAACAAAACATTTTGAAATTTCCAAATTAAGACTTCTGGAAAATAATTTTAGCAGTGAAAAAAATTATCTTATTATGAGTTTTTTGTCAATATGTGTGGAAGACAGCTATTAGTTTTGCTAGCTATTTATTGCTGTTGATTATTGTTTCTTGACTGACTTTTAACATTTTATAAGAGGAAAGGAGGCATTGTTATTGCCATTGCACTGGCAGAAAAATTGAAACCTGATTTGAAGGGCACTCCCTAAAGTCAAGCAAGGTTATTGTAATGACCACAGGGGAAATTAAAAAACCTTGCAAAAGTTTAGAGATATTTTTGCTAGGGCATCTGTGTCTTGAAACGCTCTACATCTCTTAGTTAAAATAAAATTGTCTTACATAACCTGATTGATTTCAGGAGTTAGTAAGTGATTTTCTGTTCCCTTGGTAAACAATAATTCATGCAAACAGATTGACTGAGGTTTCACAGCGCTACTGAAAGGAGAAACCTGTGCTTGAGACTTTTTACAAATGAAAACGACAGCATATAAGGAAAAAATGTTATAAAAGTGGATAGTACACAAAATATAATAATATTGAGAAATCTCAGCTTATTCTTTTGAAGCAAATAATATTAAATGAACTGATTATAAAAAAGGCCACTAGTTTCTTATATGTGGAAAGAAAATAGACATTAATATCCCAAATGAGCCCAAATCAGTAAATTTATGAAGTAATGTACCAACAGAAAATACCTGACATCAAAGACATTTGTAATTATGGGATCGTTTACAAGGAGCTGGAAAAAACATGAAGACGGATTAAAAGTTTTAGGAAATGCAACAAAAGTTTTGTTGGTTTGTGCTGGTTTTAAAGGGTATTGTTCTGGAATAGATTTGTGTTTAGCTTGAGTTCTTATGAAATGCAGATATCATCACTTGCTTAAACAAACCATACATTTTAAACTACTATTGACATCAATGTCAACAAAAAGACGCTTAAATTAATAATAAAAAAAAAGGCCCTAATTAAACACATAAAATAAAAATACCTTGGCTGCTTTAATTTTAATGTGAAAAACCAGCATATGGTGTTATGCTCATTATTACACACACACAAACAAATATATACATATTTACTTTGTTGTATCACTATGGTCAGAAGAATGATCTCTGTAATTATTTATGCAGTGACATAACAGGAAAAATTGCTTCCTCTTGATAGGATATGAGGATCTAGTAAGTCTGTTTCAGAGGTGTATTTATCTCACCTAACTCTAGACACCAGTAACACAGAAATCCACACCTGAGCTAATCACTTTAGGCACATTTATCATTCTCCTGATCCACATTAGAGGTCTACTTTAGTATGAGATGAAGTCTGAACATAAACCCAGAAGGTATTTGAAGATGGAAGTAAAAGCACATGTTGTGATTATAGAATTGTATCCCTGGGAGAGAGAAAATTTTCCCCTCTGCTTATAAAATTTTTAAGAAAGGTGTACGAAATTAAGACTGAAAATCCAGATGCCAGTATGAAAGTTTTTTAGATATGCTGCCATCTAAAAATAGTTAATATCAATCCTTCCCCCTTCATATTCATATAAAGATTAAGGTTTGGAACAACAATTATTTCCTAGTTTTCAGTAGTTGAGATCCTGCAAAGCTTTCCATGAGGAGGTTTCACGGATGATTTAATAGCACCTTCATAATGTAAAGGGTGCCATGAAATATTTAAATATCAATGGATTAAGATGGAAAATGCCTAATGACTTTTTTTACGGAATCATATCTCAACTATTTTGGATCAATTTTAAATCTTAAGGGATCCACTTAACACCATTATCACTGAAAAAATGATGCAATAGTTACATCTGTACCAAAATTGCTTTAACCAGGTCTTGAATTAAAGTCCACTTGTATTATTACTGCAGAATATGAATTCCAATATATCTGTAATGGCAAAATCTCCTGAAAAGCTCTTAAGCAGAAGAATTACTTGGCTGAACAAACCAACCTACTAAGCAATTTTGTGAAAATTAAAACTCATTTCCGACACAGTACAGTAGATGGTTCACTATAGCCCCAGTAAATAGCTTTTTCTGTTGATGTTTCCCCTTTTTAAATTGGGAGAAGCAGTCATCCTATTTCTTTCAGTTCAAGAGCCTTAATATCAGCTGAGCAAATGTGCTGAGGATTTGTGAGAGACATTTAGATTTTTATTTCATAATTATCTACCTGGTAAAACCAATTTAAACCAAAACAACAAAACTCAATTTTCACAGCCTTTCTTCATATTCCAGTGGGGAAAAGAAAAACCCAAAAAACAAAATAAAATAAACAAAACCAACCAACCAAACAAACAAACCCCCAAAAACACCAAACAAAAAAAAAAAAAACAAACAGAAAAACCCAAAAAACAAAACAAAAAACCAACCAACCAACCAAACAAAAAAAAAAAAAAAAACCAAAAAACCAAACCCCACAAAATAAACAACCCTACAAAAACACCTGATTTTTGCTTAGAATCCTCAGAGATGGAAGAGTCTGTAATTATTTGAATATTTAAGTTATTCAGCTTAAGATGATAGTGTTGCTGTGGCTGTTTAATCTGTTCTGAAGATTTCTTCAATATTTTGTGAAAAGGTTGCCTTGCATAATACAAGTAACCAGCTTCTGCTAAGGAGCTGTATACCACAAATTGACAGATTATCTGTGGCACAGACACTTCCAGTCTACAAGAACTGGATATCAAAATAGGCATCAACTGTTCAGTAGCTTCATGTTTTTCTAATAAGCATGAGGTTAATGTGGGTAGAGGGTGATATATGTTGGTTAATAATTTCAGAAAAGGTCTAGAAGTATCCAAAGCACAGCTATATTTGTGATTAATGTGACAGGAGGGGATGGCAGAACTCAGGAATGCTGCAAATATTTTCAGTTTATAACTATATCTTTTCATTATGCTTTTGAAAATAGGCATAAAATAATGACCTAAATGAAACTCCTTGTAAGCTGAAGTTACTCTTTGCCAATTGAAGTTTTCACAGAGACTGACCTAAATGTCCAGAAGGTATCTCTGTGTACAAATAAAGAGATTTGGGAAATACCTCTATGAAAAGAATACAGACTGCCTCGAAAATGATGTGCATCAATGATTCAAAAGCATTACTCCTAGTTTTTTCAATTACTAAAAACCCAGAGATTAATTCTCTCCATTGAAAATCAGCCCACAGTATTCCTGTCTTAAAGTTTGAAATGCCTTTGACTCCTAAGATAAACGGAAAATTATTTTCTTTTCACTGTACCAGCGAGAGTTTCTGCAGTGTATTACAAAATGGCAGAAAAAAATGTTTAGAGAAAGCATTAGGGAAATAAAAGTTTTTCAACTAAGATGTATACAATTCAAACAATAGTACCGCATTTGGCAGATAATTAGTCAATGATGTCTTTTGAACTGTGAAAGTAAATTTAGAAGAAGCAGATATGCTGTGCTCTAAAAAATAACAACTTTAACTGTTTGGTGGTTGCTTTTTTGTTTTCTTTTTCAGCCTTTGTCTAAAGATTTTTTTTCAAAGGAAGTTTCCTAACCATGTACTCATAATTCTGTACACATGGATAGACCTTGAGAAAACCATACAGGTCTGTTCACCTATACATTACAAGGATTTTTTTACTGATTCATACTATTTTACTTCCAATAGATGCTTTTAGCTAAGGTTGACTAAAATTTTTGTCTTTAAGACCCTGCTCTGAATCACCTCTAATTGCCATATTTAAATTGATCAGACTCATATGTCTCATGACAAATGTGTACTTTAAGATGAACAATTTTGGAAAATTCCAGCAAAAATAGCTCAGATTTCCAATTTTATAGAAAGACATTTTTATCTTTCTTTTTTCTCCATTAATGCATTATTTTGAAGCAGTTAACTTGAATATTCTTGGTATTTTTGAGTAAATCTCTGTACACTTCACGATGATGTCTTTGTATGGGTTCAAATGAAGCTCCAGATAAAACCTTAGCAACAAAAAACTGTAGCAACAAAACAATCACACAGACAGAGAAACACTCCCTTCCCATTGATTTTATTGGGGGTGAAATGATGCCATTTGGAGTTAATGATTTTATACTAACTACTAATATAAGTTTAGTACTGTTCAAATATTTTTTGTTTGTATCTACTTTATCTGTTTCTCCTCTTTTGTTGCCTTCCTTGCAGATGATGTTTGAGGCAGTAGGTGTAGGGATCTGTGGAGCTACAGGAGTAACTGTAGAGATGGTTCAGTCAGCCTGGTGGGGCAGTGCACTGTCAGAAAGGGACAGCACAGGATCACAGTGACAGGAAATCCTGCCTGGATGAGTTACTTTGTTTTACAGATGTTACTTGAGAAAGAGAGAAAGAGAGAGAGAAAGAGAGAAAGAGAGCAAGAAAGAAAGAAAGAAAGAAAGAAAGAAAGAAAACAATTGGCACATAATACCCAAACCAGCATTTTGACTCTAAAAATTAATCTTTTTAAGAAAAATTAATTTTAAAAAATATTAACTCAATGAAATAGAGATATACTTTTTTTTAAAGTCAGCAATATCTTAAAAATGTAACATGTTATTATGATAACTTTTCTGTCTAATTTCTTTACTT
Source organism: Acridotheres tristis (assembly GCA_037013685.1). Lineage (NCBI taxonomy): Eukaryota > Metazoa > Chordata > Aves > Passeriformes > Sturnidae > Acridotheres > Acridotheres tristis. The sequence continues at coordinate 77,908,663 of CM072884.1, forward strand.
TTTTCTTAATGAAAGTACTTTTCCAAAGCCCTATTCCAAGCCTCTGGGGAGATATTTTTAGGAAAAGTAACAGTGAACTTTTTAAAGAAATATGTTTCGGTATCCATGGTTGAAAGTTATGCTATTATTAATTTACAGTAGCTCATAATATGTTAGACTTTAACTCTACCAATAGAAAGAAAATTGTGATCCCCATGAAAAATTTGCCTTAGGGTAAAAATGGGAAAAGATTTTAATGGCTCTACAAATTATGACAGCCTAGTGCTCACAAACCAAACCTCCAGTTCAGTTCACACTGAAAATGCACATGCTTAACTCTGGTCATACAAACATTTGTAGGCTGTCTGCTCTCATCTGCTGGGTGGCCTCATGTGCTCAGCACATGGGAAGAGTGTTCAGTGATTACATTACACAGGCTATTTTCCTGTGGTACTCACTCCACATGTGTATGTGCAAGTCTGTGCATGGAGAAGACTGTGTCATTATGGAGCTTGAGTAGAGCTAAATTGCTCCCTTGCTCAGGGGAACTTGGGACTGTTTCTCAGTTCAGTAAAATAAACAGAGTTTTAAAGCTTAGAAAGTCTTTAAGTGGTTAAGTATACATGTAAGTATTTGTAGGATCAAAAGACAGGTAGAATTGAGAAAATCAGATGGAAAGTAAAAATAACTGTTTGCCAGGTTAGGTTGTATAATGTTCTAGTAGGACATTCTTGTCATGTTAGATGTACATATTTTGCTCTCCCATACCAGCACTTCAGGCATAGTCTTTCAGAAGGGTTCTCATTTACCTCTGATTTTAAATTGTATAGTGACAAAAGACTTTCATTTTACACATTAGATGTTCTTGATAAGTTTTTTGGGTTTTTTTTAAGAGAACCAATCAGTGTGTTGAAATGAATGGAAATCTACTACATCTCATAATATTCAATCACCATTTAGCAGATAAATAATGAAGATGAAAGTTTCTTCATTTCCACTATACATCACTCCTTGGTCAAGTTTGCCGCTTCAGCAACTCTGTGAAAAAGATATGTCTTGCAGCATTCCCTCAAGGGCATTAGTTTTGGACTTTTTCAGATTAAAGAGACTTTACTGAGAGCACTGCCAAGAATACTTTCTTTTTTACATCTAGAAGGGCCCAGCCTGAGTGACATCTGACACATGTTGTGCTTGAAAAGATCCAGTAAGGGATATATGCCTGAGAAGATGGCAATGGCTTTACAGATCAGTTCAGAAAGGGCATGCCCTTTCAGCCCTCATGGTCTCATCTGGATGTACACCAGCTAAGACAAGGGATTAAAACAGTCTTTACTGTTTGACTTTATGCCCAGATAAGCTGCATTTCTCTCCAGTCTCTCTAAACTTATTCCATCACTCTGCTTCTTTTCTCCATTGAATCCTAGTCAATTCTATTTCTCAGAAAAGACACTTGGCATCCACAGTAACTAAGAATAATCTTATTGCCTTATTAAAAGGAAGTTGCAGCAGCACCCTTTGCAATTACACAGTGCACCAGAAGGCACCATACCTAAAGGTCAAACACTAATTGCTATTACAGGAGGGATTAGTGTGATCAAACATACATACCTAACCAACAGGTATCTACAACTGAAGTAATCACCTGCCAGAGAGAAGAAACAGATATTTTTAAGCTGTGGTTTATATGACCTGTTTCAGTCAGTTACTTTAGTTGGTTACTCATGTCCTGAAGAACCTTTGATTCTTTCAATTGACACTTAAGAGAGACTTCAGTATGTAGCTCACATGAAGGCATCAGCCTATCTAAAGGTGAGGTAAATCCTGTGCTGATGAAAGTGTGGATCAGAGCAGGCTGTAAAGTCAGGTGGAAGTTCTGTGTCTTCTGTGTGATTAGACTGAATGCCTTATCTGGAAATGGTAGAAAGGAGTACCTTTCTACCTCCCTAGAAACAGCTGAGTTAGTGGGTACTCTGCCTTTGAAACTTGAAATTGACTTTTAAAAAGCATCCTTTCAAATGATATAAACTTTAAATTAAATGAACTTTCAACTTTAAGTTAAATTAACTGCATTGATATTTCTACAGACAAATTTGTATTTCTAGTAGCTCTAAAATATTAATGTATATTATCTTTTACAAACTTCAGAGCTTCGGAGTTGTTTCAGTAGCTCATATACACAGGGGTCATCTTCATAGTCAGAAAAGCAAAAGTAAAAGCCCAAACATTCAAATTAGAATGTCTTAAAGCATTGAAAAACAATGAAAAAAAAATTCAGCCATGGATGCTTATCAAGATTTTCATTGTTTTAAGCACCCAAGTTTGAAAATAGAACCTAGTTTGCTTGTTTTTATGTAAGGATATTTCATAAGGATAATTTCTTGTCAGTTATACAGTTATGCAGATCTCGGTTGTATGAAACTTAATCTTTCTGAAACTTAAACTTTGTAGGAAATACCTTATATTTAACCACAAAATCTTCAGCAGAACTTTGAATCAGCAAATTCTGATTATGCATATATGGTAATTCTGCATATATGGATGCACACAGTATGATTTACAAGTGAATTTCTGGTTTGTGGTATTCTAGAAAAACGGAAAAATAACTCAATTTAAACTCCCATAAATGCCTGGAGTCGAGGAAAACAGGGGAATTTCATAAGGTTTATACAAGTTCTCTATGGGACTGTTGATCTTACTTAGCTAATCTTTATAGGAAGAAAATGAACTTTCTTGTCCATTTGCAGAACTAGATATTGTAGTGATTTCAGGAGTGAACATATTAAAATAATTGACAACCTATAAGGTCAAGTAAATGTGATTAGTATTTTATCTTCCTTTTCTATCTGGGAGAATATCTGTAAATAATGCTATCTTCTAACATAAGAACCATCTTGTGGCGTTATGTATCATTATATGTGTGTATATATGTGTGTGACATTAACTTACCAGACTGATTTTTTTTATAATTCAAAAACTACTTTAGATACCAGTGTGAAATGTGGTAAAGATTTATTTGAATGTGGACCTGTAAGTAGATCTAAAGAGCATTCAATAGTAATGGTTCTTGAACTGTATACTCTGAGATCATTAGGATTTCACATTGACACACCCATGAGAATAGTGGTTGTTTGTAAAATTTCACTCTTTGCTATGTAGTAGCATCAAGAAAAGGATCATACACTGATTTATTCTTTTACTTTTTACTTTTTTCTTTTCTCTTTTCATATTTTGTTTCACATATGAAAACGTCTAACTTCATTTCATACTATAAAATAATGAAACAATGAAAGAACCCAAAATGTGATGCCTAAAAGAGGGAAAAAGAGAGAAATTATGTCAAGAAATCATTAGTCATTATTTTCTAAGGAGGCCACTGTTTACTAGGTAGAAAACTACACATAATAATTTAAAATATTATTTGCTTCAAATCGCATTACTCTAAGGCTAAACTGCTAATACTAAGGCAACCCAAATTTTGTAGGCTTGGTTTATGTCATAATAGACCCTAGGACCAATTAATTTTTAATAATATGAAGTTTTAACAATCTTATAACAAAATAAACTAATTATAAAGCTTATTAGTCAAATCAATTTAGTTTATAATATTACATTTTAAAAAATATTAAAAATTTCAAAAATATAGGAATTTGACTGTATTGTCAACAAGTTTGGGAAAGGATGTATTACAAAAGGCATGTTATTAACTTTTGTGAAAAATACCCCTATTTTCATATGTTTAGGAGGAATATACATTGTTTTATAGAATTGCTTGTAATTCTTTGGATGAGGAAAGAAAATTTAGGTTAGGAAGAGGGGTTTTAAACCATCTTTTGAAGTTTTGCTCAGGTTGATTGTCTGCCCCTTGTATAAATTAGAAAAGTCTATAAACAACAATAAGAATAAAGACATCTTTCATCTCACTTGTTGCCTTTGAGTGGTAGAAGTCACAATACTAACATTAAATCTGTCACTTCGATTTTTTTATCTGTAGTGGATGCTGAAATTAATTTTAAGTCAGCTATGAGTTACAGGAGAAACATAAAATGTTCCTTTGTCTCAGAAAGTGAAGCCTTGATAATTTTTCTGGCTCTCTGTATAAAATTTACATTTAAAAAAGAAGTAAAAGAAGTAACATCATGGCGTGAACCACTCGATATTGTTAGTGGCAGTGTCTTTCACACATATTCATTTCCAGGAAAACAGTATAAGAAGAAGCAATCCTTACAAGTTTGTATTTGTACAGAAATAGATTTATTGTGAGAGTTAAAGTGGGCTGTAGCTCTCAGTATCCTTTAACACTGTAACATAGGTAGACCAGGTTGTTCATCACCATGAAGCGCCACATATGTGTGTCCTACAAATTTGACTTGGGTGTCTACTTGCAGAAGAAGAGAGCTTGACAGTAAGGGAGATCTGTCTTGGGATAGTTTCCTAGAGACAGCTCAATAAAAGAATAGATCTAGTTTGTAGATATGTGATGTGGACACTTCTACAACGTTATCAGAAGGCATCAGCACACTCTGTGTAAGTCACTGTATATCTTCTGTAAAGTAACAGATCATAGGTCATGATGATGAGGTGATGTGGTCAGGACAGCATTTATCTCTGTAAACTCACCATATAAGCAATAATTTTAAGTTATTGCACTTATCTTCAAAATAAGTGAATGCAGAAATAAATGTGAGTTTCCATCTTGCTTCAAGATGAGCGTGATGGAATACCAGTTATAGTAAGATACGTTTCTGAATATTATTTCCAAAGACCAAAAGGCCAGGGGGAGGGGATATTATTTGTACAGTGTTCAGTAAATGCATTGAAGAATTTTGCAGTCTGTATCTTGTTATCAGCAGAAAACTAGGGGTTGTTTAATTCTTCAATGAAGAAACTACTTCAGACTGCTTATAGTTATTCTAATGTCTCTTTCTCTAATGACATGCTTTAAAACTGTAGTTGATTGTATTGTAAGATCTTGAGTAATAGGGCAGCAGTTTTATTTTGGCTCATGGATCAGGATGAGAAAAATCAATTTTCTGTCAAGAAGACAGAACTACTAGTGTAGAAGAAAAATCTCTAAATACATACGTCGGCTTTGTGACAGCAGAAAGTTAAAGAGGAATCAAAACATAGGGACATGCATATTGTATGCCATACAACATAGGTGACACATCAGAAAGAGCTTAGTTTCACTGTCTGCTGAAGCAAACAAAGTAGAACAAAGACAATTGTACTTCAATGTGATGGAGAACAGGGCCATGTCTAATATCTCAATGAAAATGTAATTTAAAAAAAACCTCTTTAACTCAATAAAAAAAATTTCCTCCTCAATAATGACATCTGCAAGCGATAATTTCCTTCGTGATTTAATTATTGTTAACTATTGAGCAATTCATCCTGGTTGCATTTCAGCTTCTGGAGTTTTCCCTGATGTGCGTGCTGGAGGGAATATTACTGGTACCACAGCAGGTGGCACTATTTCCTTCATATTCGTTCTGAATTTGTCTCTTCAGACACAGAACACACAAAATAATTGAAAATATTGTATTTCATGAGATCTGTGAACTGTGTTCATAACAAGGTCTGTTGGCTGAAGACCAACTTGAGGGTCTCTGAGCCTTATTACTCTTCCACTACCTTCCCAGATACTGCTGAACTGGTTTTCAGATGCATAGCTATGTAATTTAAGAACAAGAGCAAGGACTGCTAGGAGGTGGGTAGTAGGTACAAATTGCCTCCTTTCTTTTTTTTGGAGAATCATGTCCTTAGGTTGTTATTTTTTAGAACAGACAAATCAGAAAGTACCTGAGGTCCTGCCTTGTAGGGAGATTAAAAAAGTCACCTGTCTGGGTGTCTTTGATGCAAGCAAGACTAGGAAGCATCTTAAAGGTGCCTTAAAGGTAAAAAAAAGAGCTTTTTCATCAGGGGTTTAAAGAGCTGTCGTCTCATAATTTGCCATCTAAAGCTAACGTTTATGGCAAAGCCAATTTTTTCCAGTGTACCCATCCTGTCTTTACTTAATGTCATCCACCTGGATAAAAAAGTCTTAAGGCCAGAAATGCTTGTGCTGCACAATTCAAAAGAGTAACACCCAACTATCCTACACCCTAAAACATTGAAGCCTTGATGCTAAAATGCAGGGTATGGAGTTTGTTGTGTGGTTGATACAAACGTGGTATCTTGTCATGGCAAATTCAGCCCACACCAGAGTGGGGGGTAGGAATAATTCTTATCACACCATGATAAGATAAGCAGGACCCATGGTAAGTAGGATAAATGTTTTTCCAGAGCTAGGAGCTTCTATTCTGTTTGATATGTGTAAGTGGTTTTTTTTGCTAATTAATTACATGGAAACTCAATTGAATATTTCTCTTTTTTTTTTTTTGGTCCTAAAACTGTGTGAGATTAAATGTGTGGTAGTTATCTAAGAAGAGATTGCTACACAAGGGTGAGGCATCTGGTATCATTAGGAACAACTTGTGTTTGCAGAATTTAATTTTTTCATTTAACAGTTTCCCATTTTGTATTTTCCATACTTATCTTTATTGAAAATGAGAAGAACAGAATGGATTACATCAGATTATTGAAATTAAGTATACCAACATTTAAGATTATTTATGTCCAGAATCAAGTAGCAGATTAAACAACTAGGCCAAGAGCTGTCCTGATGTTTTACCTTTCCTACCAAGGTCTTCTGCTTTTTCTGTGCCTTCTACATGAATTAGTTTAGCTGTATTTTCTTCCTCCAACTTGATAAATATATTGCCCTAGAAAAGAAAGAGAGAATTAATTAAATTGACAGTTATGAAACCATTCTAGGGTAATGATGTTGAGTTGTTATTAAGTGAGGTGAGGCCTTGAGCTAGTATATTCTGGAGTTCTTTTTGTGTAGACATTTTTTCGATTGTCAAAATTAAATTGGTGATTTTGTTTGCTTTGAAAAGACAAATTTGTTAGAATCATAATGTCTATTGTATCACAGGTTTCTACTGCCTATCAAAATCTATGCTCTTTTGGCACAAATATTTTGCAGTGAATAAAGGTAATTGGAAAACATCTAAGAAGTAATCTTGTAAAAGTTATTCTACTAATCAACAGGTTGACTTTGTGAAAACTCAATTAATATTTTACTAATACATTTGAACCAAAAGTTGTTTGTTATGGAGACTTGAATTGAATTTTTTCTGCGGGTCTAGTTGCATACAGAATCATCAATCTTACTAAATCTTTAAAGTCAGAGGAATTTACCTTCTCTGTATGATATACTGCAATGCAGTATGAAACAAAGATAATATAATTCATCCAAATGTACAAACTATGCTTCTTGTTCCATGAGTAATACAATGATCAAGAGGTACTAACTCTCATGCAGATAAAAGCTTGTATATCAGTGGACACTTGGCTCCCAAAATCCAAGTCAGTCAGCATTAGCAGCCATGAGGATGAGATTTTTGGGACTTGCCCTTGGACATGGGGCTGAGGCAGCACCAGTGCTTCAATGTGGTTTGCTACATCCTGTTACTGAAGGGGATTGACTCATTTTCCTGTCCTTTTAGTGGGAATTAACCATGTAGCCTTGGTTTAGAAGCATGCTTAGTTCACAAAATGTCATACTGGGTACTTCCCTTGTCACAGTGGGTATGGGAGCTGTGACAAATGGCACAGACTTACCACAAGTTGTTCCTTGAGGCAGCTGGAGCTAACAGAGCACAGTGATCAGGGTCAAAATCTGCTCAGGACAAGTTCTTTCATTTATGTCACTCTTCTCTACTCCCTAGGGCTGGGCTAACAAAAATGGTAATGACAGTGACAGAGAGATTAGGGCTGTTAAATGAGACAGTGTGCATCACCTCTAACAATTTATAGCAATGTCTTCAGTCCAAAATGGAGTACTTAAGATGAGTGGTTTTGGACAGGTGAGAACAAAACCCTCCTAATTGAATACACTGGCCAGTGCACTGCTGGAGTTACTGCTGAACAGTGGAGACTTTCACTCCTTTCCCTAGCAGTCCCTTGATGTTTTTTAAAATGGTGCCTTTGCCTAGATCTCTTTGTTCTTTGTTATGCTAAGCGGATGGACCTGAAATGTGATTTATGTCAACTTTCAACTTACCTCCTTCTACTGGTGACAGAGAGAGTTGGATGACTTAATTAGACTGGACATCTAAACTGCAGTTGGCAAAGTTAGTAGAGATGGTGCCCTCTCTAAATGACAGCAATCTAGAGAAAATATCAATTTTATCTTAAAAGTAGATGGGATAATTCAATACTTCAGAATTGATCTTCCTAAGGTTAAAAAATGACAGGAATGAAAAAGAGGGAGAGGCTCATCAAAAATATGGAGAATACTGCACTGTGATATGGAGAATTTTAAAGAGAATTGCCCAAGAAAATAACTAAAATGTGGAATGAGATTAATCAAGTCATATGCAATCCTGCAGGAGAAAAAACTTAAAATGAAATAATATTAGAAGAGATGAAATGTTTGTGCATTTTATGTGGATGATTGTATTTAAAAAAATAGCAGAGGCTGTAATGAGCAGTAATTTCAATCAGAGCTTCAAAAGCAGTACTTGAGTTGCTGAATAGCAGTTCTAAATACGGTAAACAGCAAAAGTGCCATCTCTACGGTAAAATTAAAAAGGTTCATTGAAGCTAAAGATGCTATAATGACTTACATCAGCTGAAGAGCTGCCCCATGAAGTTTATCAGTTCCATATTGAAATATAAATTAAAAGACATGTATAATAATTACTTCAGTTGCTTGCTGTCAAACAATATTTAAATCTGCATGCTGTCTCAAAAGGCTGCCTCATCCAAAAGGGTCTGAGGTGGAAGCCAGTGTCTGGAGGAGAGGAACATCAGAAGAAAAAAAAAAAATTTCTCTATTTTACAGGTGTAAAGAAAGGCAAACTACTCCCTATTCTTCACAGCAGATTTTTAGCAGAGTGCTTCAGTATGGACTTTGATTATACACTAACACATCTAGGCTAATCTTCAAACAAAGAGTATTAAAAGGAAAGGATGCAGGCATTAGCATCAGATTTGCCCAAACCATTTCATAATCATATTGCAGTGGTCTGAACAAGCTGAAAGCTTGAGAGTAGGGAGTGACAATAATCAGGCATCGTTGTCACAGAGGCAGATACCAGTCTGGAAAGTTACCACAGAATGAACCAGACTAAGCCTTTGAATCTTGGCTAATTGAAAAGTGTATTAGAGGACATATTGGTGGCTTTTGGCTAGAGCAATTGACAAAATTAGTTACTTTTTGCATTACTTCAAGATAATTGTCTTCCTCCAGAGAAAAAAGATTTTGTTTATGAATATCTCGTCCCCTATAATGAGGAGACATTGACTTTTGCTTCCTCAGTTCTTGACATCCACATCTCATCTTTTCTGTCTTCAGTCTTGCCCTTTACATTCACAATTTGTGGCTGTAATATATGGATATAAGATATGTATATCAGTTTCTCTTTGCATCTTGCCGAGATCCAGTCCTTACAGAAAACAATTTTAAAGTGAATATCTCAAATTCCTTAAAGACATAACGTTAGGGAAATAAATGAAAAATAACCATAACCCCCTTCCCTGATTCATATAGTGAAAACAGTTGGAGATATGTGTCCTTTACATAATTAGTTCCTGACTAATTGTGGAAAGTTTTCTTTTTTACTTAAAGTTTTCTTTTTTTTTCCTAATCACAAAGCAATTATATAATACATGTAGACAAAACCCTCTCCCCCATCACTACAAGGAAAAGAATACCAGTTCAGATCCTGTACCAATTTTAAAACATGGAAGGCTTTTAAAAATTATTTCACGTAGAGACTTAAACAAAATGCAAATGGATTTCTTCTTATTATAGTTATGGTGCTTTTACATCTATTGTTCTTAAACCCGCCTGTGTTTTCAGAGAGCAAGAAGGCACTTGATAATGTGAACAGGTTACTTCAGACCATTCCTTGGAGCATTCACTGGTGAGAGCCAAGAAGATGTAATGCTGTCAATCCCTAGCACCATGGGTGCCTAGTCATCTCTGTACAGTGGAAATAGATCCATCCAATTCTGATTGCAAGGTCTGGAATAGGACTGGTGTCTTCTCTGAATAATATTACCTTAATGTTGCCATCTTATGAGAAACGTGGAAGGGAGGAGAAAACTCTTATCAACTCCTGCCCATTCACATAAGAAAAAGGCTTTTAGGAGCTGGGAGAAAATGCTGGAGGTAAGCAGCTTAAAAAAATGTGGTCATGTCATTCACAATGTTCCTTTTGTTTGCTTATTTTTTCCCCCACCAAGTATTGGATATCTCAGTTGAAGGTGCTGTTTTCTTCCCCACCAGCATGCTCACATATACAAAAATTTTTGAATCAGTTCAGGACAGAAGTGTTTACAGTGCAGTAATATATAGATATGTTGCACAATGCAGGTGTTCCAGAGCAGGGAATATGCCACATAAATGGCATCAGTGGCTCTGAGTTTTTAAAGATGAACTAAGTAAATAATTCCAAGTATGGTAAAGGATGTTACTGTTATCAAAGACAGGAGTATGGCTTTATTTCAGTACATCATCATATCGAGCTAATAGAAAACAGATGGCCTATTTATAGAAGTTGAGTATTAAAGGACATTTTCACCCTTATGATGTTCCCACTAATGGGTAAAATGAACCACTTGTATTATCATAGAAAGCTGTCAGCTGCTTTAGATACTCGGTATGCTTGATTAACTCTCACTGTATTTGCACCTTATAATGTAATATGGCTTTAAATGAAACACAATAAGATGGTGTTTTAAATTTGAGTGCTCCTGCTGGAAGTAACGTTATCTTTTTTGCTCCTTTGCGACAGAGTAAATCTGCAGAAACTAATTGCTTTAAAAAACTTTAAAATTCCTATTTTTTTAGTTGTATAGTTGTGTTTAAACACATATTTTTAAGGCAAAGTACCTGATACCATTATTCCTACAGATATTATGACTAATGAAACAGTACTTAGAGTGTAGTAAGTGCTGTATTGTCCATAAAGCAATGCAAAATGCTCTGTGAAAGAACTGAGATCTCATTTCCAAGTTAAGATATTCTGAACAACTGGACCATTACTTAAAAAAAAAAAAGAAACTGCATGAATGCCTTTTTCATTTATTTCTTTTGCATTGTATAAGAGATAGGAAGTGTATTGTAGAAGTTTTGTGGTAACTATAGTGGTCTATTATTTTTTTTTCTTTTATTAAAAAATTACTTAAGCAAAATTCCAAATAAAATTCTTCTGCTGCATTTCAAATGCAGTGGTCTCTGTTGGCCCTTTAGAAAACAAAACGATTGGGATTTTCTATATCTCATTCTTCTTCTACCTCTCTCATTTGTAGTCTTAAAATCTTAACTTTGCACAGAATAAATAGTTCAACTAGTCAACTGAACTAATAATAAAGGTAAACACTGATGTGATCTTTTGGAAGATTTAGAGTACAGTAGTCTTCCAGAGGAAAGCAAAATAAGAGAGTCATGTGTCTTTAAATGTTTTTAAATCCACTACCTTTTCTAATTTAATTTCTGTCAAAAATATTCTGTTTTATTTTTACGGTTAACACCTTTATGGACAACATCTGTACAGCTTTCTATGCATTTTTCACAAAGTGTAATTCTAGCTAGGATCTTTTCCTGGGTGTCCCACCACTCCCCCACCCCTTCATTTGTTTCTGTTTTGAAGTTGATCTAGGTAAAGAATTGGTCTTTGAATCATAAAAACCAGAAACTTAACTGAGGCTGATATTCAAAGGATGAAAATATTCTTCTATAGCAGAGCTGGACATTCATTTCCTTTATTATACATTCTGGTATTTTCTGTTAATTTTACTTTGTTATCTTCTATGAGATAGAGGGTGGATAAAAATTATTAGGAATTTATCTAATCTACAATTGTACTTGAAGTCCTTTGATTATCTTAAAAGCTCTTGGTGACCCCTTGCACTTAGTGCATGTACCCAATTTTAGTTCTCTGGTTTCCATGGCTTCCAAACGTTATTCATTTTGTTTAATAAATATCATTACTGACACTCATCTTTCCAGCAGCTAGAGCAATTTTATCCAAGTGAATCCCACAATAGTTCTGCAGTCTGACTTAATGTGATCCTGAAAATTAATTTCCCATGCAACTTCTGCCATTAGGAGTGAAGTGGTTACATGCTGAACTGATTTTCCTCTGAGTTCTGAACCCCAGAGCTGGCCTCACTTCTGGTCAACATAATTGTAGCCAGGCAGCAATAAAATACTCTTGAAGTGAAGAGCCTTTAAATGTTACAAGATCAATTATATCGGTTGGTCTTTTCTAGGAGCCAGTACTGACATAATCAGACTTGTAAGCTACCATTATTAGTTGCTGAGAAATGCTTCCTTCTCTGTTCAGAATGAATGCCCCCTCTCACAAACTGCAGAACTTTAATGAAAACAAAGCTTATTGCTGCCTTTTACCTCGTATGTACCGCAGCTACAGGAATAGCTACTGAAATGTATCTTGAGATGAATACAAAATTACAGTGCCAGGTGGGAGTTATATGTCTATGGGATAGAATTCAAATTTTGCTTGATAGAGTTGTGTCTTTTTTGAAGACTTTTAAAATTTTTTTCTTTTTTTTTCCAAATAGGAAAAAAACCACCAATTCCTAACCAAAAAAAACCAAAACAAATCAGATTGATAAGTATGAGAAGGATAAGTGGGAGATGCAGTCCATCCATAGCATGAAAGAGAAGTTACATAAATAAGAACAATTCGATGTAGGTAAATTTCCATAGTCATGTGATCAGGTAATGTTTGTATTAAATGAATGCTGAGTATCAGTCTCATTTTTGCCAAGTCTAGGGATATCTGTACTTCCAAAGACAAACAGTGATGATAAAGGGAGTATTTACGTAATTTATGAGTTTGTGTTTAGTTGAATGCTTCTCTGTTTTCATACATGAAAAGCATAGAAAGAATATGGAAATTTAAGTTCTGTTGGGATTTTATATGCTACAAGGACAGTGTAAAAAATCGGAGCATTCCTTACTTTTCATTTTGTTGGCTCAACTTGTTCTTATTTTTCAGAAGGATAGTTCTTTGCAAGACTGATATTTCCAAAGAAAATAGGGCAGTTTGATTTGACAGGCTGGTGGCACATTTCAGGGCAAAAAACCTAATGAAATGTTGTTTCAAGAAAATTAAAAAGAGAGAGACAAATGAACCATGTACAATAAATAATTGTTCTAGGAGAGTCAAGGAGGTCTCTAAAAGCTTAGTTTTGCTAGTTAAACCAAATATTGGCAGTTTGCTTTGTAAAAGTCAAAGTGTCTAAAATTAAGAGCTTCACAGGATTACTCTGATTTTTGGTATCCGTGGCAATGAGCGGCAGTATACATATGTATAAAATAGTAAATGATTTGCCCTAAGTAGTCTTTTAAATAAGTGCTTCAGAATTCCTACAGTTATTGTAAAATATTGACTTTCTCGTAGCAATATATTCATTTTTGGGGTGCTTGCCACTGTCTGAATGCCAATGTGATCTAAATGAAGTGACACTCGGTGACTGGCAACCTTATGGCTGCCAGCCTTTCAGTTGGTAGCAGCACAGAGAATCCCAGTGATTTCAGTGCTAAATCACTCTGTATCCTAACCGTGCAGCAGATGTATTTGACCATAACATCTGATAGCATTCAGTAAGCAATTTCACGTTGAACTGTTTACCCAAATGCTTGACTTCTTGGCTCTGCTCCCTAACAAATTCCATAGAAATAAACCGTGGGGCAGACCTGGACTCTCTTGTCTCTTTGCTTCTAGTTTTAATCTCCTTCACACTAGCAGTGGACCATTAATCCTGAAAGAAAATTTATTTGGTGCCTTAAGAGACTTTGGTTTACTGCTCTATGCCATTACTTCAGCTATGGACAAGCAAACAAAGATATGTTCCGCTCTTTTCAAATCTGCTGTCATTCACCCTGATAAAAGACTCTGCAGCTTACAAAAGAATATATTTGTTTTATATAAGCTCTGGATATAAATAATGGTTTATAAATTAAGATTTCTTTTATAAATTAAGATTTCTGTTTGCACATTGTCAGGAGCTTTTTAGGACATGCAAGAAAAGGAGAGCAGTAAAGAGAAGTTAATGAAACTGTATTAATTTAAAAGTAGGGACTGAGATGCTGCACTGAATGGATAAGAAAAACTTTGTGTAACCCAAGGAATAATTCACCTGATTGCTTTTTGATTGTTCATGTTATTTTAATATTATATTCCAGGACTTGAACATATACAGTAAAAGCAATTAATAACTTCTTACTTTGTTAGCATGATGTAGAACGAAAACTATAAGTCTGAAAAAAAGTATGAAGTTAATATTCAAAAAGTTGGTCAAAACGGAACAAGCTGGAAAAAATACAGATCTAAAAGCTTCAGGGGGAATTTTGCCACTATAGAAGAAGAGGATGTACTATTATTCATTTACTTATATTTTTGCAGTCTTATCCCTTGTCTTTTTTTCTCTGCTTCAGTATCTTGGCTCTACCATATAGCTGTCAAGTGTCTCAGGTTGTTTGGGGGAATATTCTGAGTGTTTCTGCAGAGGAGATGAATATGTAGAGCAAAGCCCTCACAACTGCATGGGTACAAAGAAGAATGGAAGCAGGCATCACTGTTAGAATTTTGCAGCATATCTCATTCCTCTTCTTAGCATGACTCTAGGCAGAAAGATCTTTCTACAAACATAAAATGGCCTTTTTAAGCAGAGACACTGGCCTCTGAAGTGCTTACAAAAGGGCTCTATGCCAGGAACTGGAATGGAACAAATACTACAAGAATGTTGAACAGTTTTCCTTGTAACAACAAAGACAATGTTAGATTCCAAATAAAAGACTTTAACAACCTGCCAAAGTAATAACTGTGCTTTCTATCTCGTGCCTTTGGCCACACTCATCTCTGAGGATTAATCCTGTGTGAGATATAAAGGAGAGCTAAAGCTAAAAAAAACCCTTTTTCTGTTTCAAGAGGGTTTTAGAGGTCTTGCCAGAATAGGGAAAGATGTACAGCCTTTTCATGTAGGATAACTAAGAAGACGTAGACAGTGGATTTCAGGTTCTGAAAAGGGACTCTTCTATACCATGGTAGCAAAAATATCACTAAGATGCTGATTACTTGTGATTAACCGAAATGGAAACTACACTAGTGTTTTCACTTTAGGTTTAGCTTCCATCCTGCATACCTCTACAGTTTTGTTTGAATAATTGGCAGTATAAACTTCAGGAACTTTTAGTTTAAATAATTCTATATTTGTAATTTTCTTATCTTCAAATCTGGTGTTGAATGATGTCTTAGAGGACCTCATTAACACACCATTATCTGTGAAATCTGCATCATGTGAGTGAGTCCTGGAGCAGCACAAGCCTCTGGATGAATTTTGTTTAATGTAATTGTCCCTCTCAATATATTTTAATGTGAATGTCTGAATATGCAAATGATTATATTTAAGTAAGCTACCAACTTTAATTCTATAAAGGAAAAAGGAAAAAAAATCAGGAAAACCACCCATCCCACTAATAACTATAAACAAATTGATAAAAATATTTTCTGCATATAGATTTTTTGAAAAAGCATCATCTTTCAGGCTTTTGAAAAATTATTAGTAAAGAAGATAATGCCGATCGTAAACACTGAATTTTCTGGGGTGGGACGAGTGTTGTGAGGTTGTTCTTATTGAGAACAGGCATCTTTACATTCCATAGAAATAGGCATTATTACTGATTATTTAAATGCTAGATAACTTTGCTAGTTTGATATAATGGAATGCCAGCTCAATTGTGAAGCTTTGTGATGTGAAGCAGCATGTTTAGGAGAATATTTCACTTTTGACAGTAATAATCCTAAATTAATACATCTCAGAAAGTTCAGAAAATGTGGTTCAAATTTACTGCTACTTACACAAGTTCTGTAGAACAATAAGAATTAGAAAATCATGTCATGATTGCAAATTAATAAGACATATACTTAAGACCTGTTAAAAGAATGAGTTAAAATGTGAAAATGTTACTAAAAGATTACTTTGTGTTTTCAAGGACACTGAATATTTATTTTACAGTGGTTGAAGACTGGATGCATATTTGTTATTTTTTTTCCTGAAATATATTCTAACTTAATCTGTATTATAATACTAATATTAATTTTTTTTTTTTGACAGACACAGAAAGGTTTCCTAGGCTAAGTTCCATTTCCTGCTGTCCCATCAGTGACCCTACAATTCTTACTGAAACATGCTGAAAGACGTCTTCACATGTGTAAAAGTGGGAGATGGCTGTGGGGTGCATTGGTACATAATTTTCTCTCCTATTTGCTCTTTATATCTTCCTTTCTCAGCAGACAGAAGCTGAAAAACATCTAGCTTTGTAAACTGGAAGAGGGTATGCCTGCAGACTGACACAGCTCCAGATAAATGCAGAGGGATGTTAGAGAAAATCAGCTTCTTTAGGCTAGCTGGGCAATCTCACTAGAAATTTAAAGAATTGAAAATACAAAGTATTAATCTTCATTTTAAAAAAAGCAGCTATTTTACCCATCTACTGGGGAGATTTTCATGTGGGTTCTCATCTAGGCTTCTTTTTAAGTGATAATTGTTCTTCCATATAAATGTAATGTTAGTATAATGTTCCTCTAATTAGGTTATACTCAAATGTTTTTCTTTGGAGAGACTTATAATGTGTACTTAAACCCATCTGAAACTAAGTTTGTCCTTATTACCTTTTTCTTGAGAGGTTTAATTACAGTTTTTGACCATTTCTTCCTGTTGCAAAGGCAGAAATTCCCTAGCCCACATCTCAACAGTAGTTAGGAAATATTAGCTATCTATCTGTGGATGTTCTCATGGAATAGCCAAGGTATAAAGATATTAGTGTGCACATAAGTGTGGAGGAAGCCAGCACCAACCAACCTGATTTTCAGTTCTGTAGACAATGTTAATTGCCATGAATACCACCTCGCAGAGACAGGAGGATCCTATAAGATTGCTTGAGCTCTTTTCTTGTTAAAGCTTTTTTTTCAAAGACTTTTAAAGTCCTTTCAGAAAGTTGCATAGATAAATGGTTTCCGTTTTATGATTTCAGCTTTCTTAGTAAAATATGATTGCTTCTGACTATAATATTGAATTTCTCAGTGGAAATATCAAGATGCACAGTGATTAAACACATCCAAAAAATGGAGAAAATGAATGACCTGTACATTTATATGAAATATGTATTAAGTTTCCCTTTAAATGGAGGTAATTTTTGAGATATGCTGCATTGACTTTCTTGTATATCACATTACGCTGTATTGTATGTCTCATTACACTGTGTTATCACTTCATGGTATTGTAGTTTGTATGGTGACAGGGAGAGTGTAATGTAATGTGATGATGTACTGTAGCTGTGAAATACTATTAAATTATGACACTCTAGGGATTCAGTAAAATACACCATTTCACTAATCTCAGAATGTGTAGGAGAGTGCTGAGGGAAATACTTGCCTTGAAAGGATTTTCTGAGTTTACTTACCTCATTTGTGATCCATATGGCTTATTGCTGAAACTGCCATTTCCATAGGATTCAGCTATTGAGTTGATTCCTAGACTTTCCTTGTCTACTGCAGTAATGCTCTAGAAATCCCTTAACTGCATGCTGCTAAAGGAGTGGGATCTCTTGCCGAGATGGTCATTTAATTTAGAAGGTTATGAATGCCTCCACTTGGTGCTTGACCTCATCTATGGCACAAGCTGAGAATTTAAGAGACAGATTGACTTGGGAAGGCTGTGAACAGTGGCAATTTAAAAGCAACAACAACAAAACCCCCAAACTTCATGCACTTTCTATGTCTCTGTTTCTGTCAAAACCTGTCAAAGCAAGTCTGTGTTCAATTTTTTCTTCATTAAGACCACAGGAGCAGTACTCTACCAACATGAAATAAAGAGTGATCCATTGTCTTGTATTCCAAAGCATATTTAACCTTGAGTTAAAGTGACTCAAAGACTGAATTTTTAATCTGGTTGTAGAGGAAATTATTACCTTTAATCTTCATTTATGAGAACAAATATATTTTATTTCTCAGGTAGGTTCTTAAGATACATAGCTTAACAAATGGCACACGGCTAAGAGAATCTTAATTTTAAATGGTATGACATTGATTTTCAGATTGGTTGTCATCAGTATGATACAAAGTAGATGTACGCCTTCACAAGTGCTCTTTGTGAGAAGTATCTCACTTATTTTTGCTATTTTCATGTCATGGCACAGAATAGTTGTAGAGGTATTGGAATAGGGGTCTTGGGGTTACTATTTTTTTTACTGTAAAAATGACTAGCCATATTTAGCCCTCTATGTATATTTCCTCTGTTTAGGTAGAAAGAACATCTTAAAGCATTTCTGAGAATCTTAGGATCTTTAATATATTTGATATTTTTTATCTGCAGTGCTGATGTCCAAGTGCTGTAGTGTAGGGACACATATTGAGAAAATAAGAAAATTACAGCCTGAAAAATATTTCAGGCTGGAGCTTCTCAGCTGTGTTCCTAGCTGATAAGCTGGGCCAGCTCAAGGCTAGGGAGAATTTCTCCCAGGGTGATAATTTGGTCAAAATAAAAAGGAATTAATAACAAAGATAGAACCTGTTGTGGTGTGTGACCAGGCCCTGGGAATGCAGTGCCTTCTCTCTGAACCAATCATCTCTTCTCTACTCTTGGAATTGCGAGTCATGCTATAAAACCAAGTGTGTTTCTGAATAAACTTGTTTCTTTCTTCCTGTCATGAAAGACGACCATGTAGCTGTGCATCTTATTTCCGCCACACTTAAAGGGTTAAAACCCCTTTCCACGGCTACACTGTAGGAAAAAAACCCAAAAAACAATCATACTTTTCCCTCATCTCCTCCAAGAACCAATGTGTGGAGAAAACAAAGAATAATACCTTCCCTTTTTCTGTGAAGTAGATGTCTTCTTCTGCCTTTTTTGGAATGACTCTCCAGTACTTTGAACATACTTGAGTAATCAGAATGCTCATACTGATGTGTCTCAAAAATCTATTCCTGACTTTTCTAAAGTTTATCATATTCTTTCAGGAGAATCACACAGAGATATGCCCCAATGTAGTGTGGTCATGGGTGGCAAGGTGTATGGAAAAAGATGGGCAGGAATGGTTTTCCAACTGGATAGTGTGAGATCTGAGTATGATTTAAATTGTATGGCATAAGGGGTAGAGACTTTGCTGGTTTTGTCTGGGATTAAGTTTCTTCACAGTAGTTAATATAGGACTGTGTTTTGGATTTGTGAGAGAAGTGGTGTTGATAACACAAGGAACTTTTAGCTATTGCAGGACAGTACTTGTACAGAGTCGAGGCCATTTCTGCCTCCACCCCACCCTGTCAGAGTGCAGGCTGGGGAGGCAAAAGGGACTGGGAGGGGACAGAGCTGGGACAGCTGATCCCAACTGACCACAGGATGTCCCGGACTGTATGATGCTCTCAGCAACAAAAGCTGGACTAGAAGGAGAAGGTAATTTGGAGTGATGCTGTTTGTTTTCCCAGGTCGCACATGATGGACCCCAGCTTTCCTGGGGGTCACCTGCCAGCCCATGAGAAGTGGATTAATCCCTTATTTTGCTTTACTTGTTACTGCACTTTTTGCTTTACCTATTAGACTGTCTTTATCTCAATGCACTGAGTTTTCCCACTTTTACTCTTCTCATTCTCTCATTCCAGTGAAGAAGAGTGAGCAGGGGCTGTATGGGGCTGAGCTGATGGCTGGGGTGAAAACATAATAAGTCAGACTAGAATGGAAGGGCAAAGGACTTTACATCACTCTTCCCTGTATCTGAATAGTTACAATGTGGAGAAGCATTTATACAACAAATGTACTATACTGATTTTGATTGTGAATTACATTTCCTTTCATGAGGTAATTAAAGTAAGAGAGCAAAGAAAAAAATCATGGTTTCATTGGAAAGCCTTAATAATCATTTGCATGTTAATTTACTGCTGAAAGCTAATGAGAATCATCAATTCTTTGTAGTTCTGTATTATAAACATGCCTTTGATTTTCTCCTTCATTACCTCCTCATACTGTATTATGTCTTGATCTATATGTACTAGCCACTTTTTAGATCCTGAATTTGCAATAGCACGTTTTTGTCAAAAATTCAGTCCCATAGTAACAACTCGTGAATAACATGTAATCTGATCATAGGTCAAGTTCACTGGAATTCAGAAATCTTCTTCAGTTGCGATATAATTTATCAATTGTTACTGTATTTAGAAATGTTTCACTTATCTGCTTGACATCACATTTTTTCTTTTTAATAAAAATTCTGAAGACCAAGTGTAGCTATTCATCTACAGCTTCTCTTCCATGAAACTGCACTGCTTGGAATTTTCGTCAGCTTTGACACTGTTTGTTATTAAGGAATACATTCAGGGCAGGCACCTGGGTTTGCAGGATGCAGTGCCAGGTGCAGATTGAGCTCTGGGTGGAGAAAGCCCTGGGCAAGAGAGTGTGAAAAGCCGACCCTTTGGCTAACAAAGGCCACGGGACTTGTGGCCCAGCCAGGTGGATGCACAGGGCAGGAGCTGATGACCCCAGAGTTTTGCTTGCTTAGACGGCAAGTGTAAAAACTCATGGGTGCATTTGCTTGGGGTCCCTCCTTGGAGGCACCCAGTTCGAGTTGCCATTTTGTTATTGTTATTGCAGCAAGATTAAGTTATTTTAAGCATCCTGACCTCAAAGACTCTGGTGTGGGAAACCTGGGGTCGAGCTGGTGAGGAAACCTGGTGTGACTGGGTGTGGGGTGTGTAGAGGAGGGGCCTCATTCAGTCCAGGTACAGGTGGGTAAGTGTGATTGCCACAGGGGTGCCTGGAGGGTTGGACAGGGAAGTTTGCTTAATAGCATATGGTAATAAATATACAACACTAATTTATATTTTCATTTCCAGCTGAATTTTGGTTTCAGCCCTCTGAGAGCTTTTCTAAAAGTCATGATGTTGTGCAAATCTCAAGGTTTGTTTTAAATGCATGCAGAATTCCAGTTTCTCAGACATAAATAATTGAATATGTTTTACTTTTTTATGTGTTCTATCGATTTTTGGTGTTGCACTTGTGGAGTTACTTGGGACTTGCAATATACTCTGAGTGATTTCTCTCTTGCTGCATTTACCATTACCTTTAAACAAAACTCGATCATGCTACCTTGCTGGTTAAAAGTTGGACAAAGACTAATTATTTGGTAATAGAAACCTAGCACAAACACTGCAGTTGAGATTTCATCTTTTGTGTGGCTTTGTTGGCTTTCCTGCCTTTGTCTCACTCAGTTGTTCCTGAAAAGATGCAAACAATAGAAAGTCAAAATGAGTGACTTAAATCTGTTTTAGACACAATGCATCTGTTCATGGTTAATTCATTTATTTACCTCCTAAGAAACTGTAGTTATCCACTTCCAAGGAGATCCTCAGCTGATTTAAACGTAATGGCCAGGGCTCATTAGAAACCAATGAGAAGCTGTCCACTGAGTACCAAATGCCAGAGAAAAGTTTTCTTAATCACACTAAAATGTTGCAGTTTGTTTCTGCATTGCTGAAAAGGCTATTAATTATGAGTGCATTTTTATGAACACACCACTTTTTATTAATGACGGATGATTTTCAAAAGGTTAAGCTATGAATAACCACGTTGGAGTTTGCTCTAGGCTGATTAGAACAGTGAAATAGATCTGCTTCTGTGCTGCCTGGCTCTTTGTGCAGAGCAGGCTGCCGTGACCAGGCGACACAAACAGGGCCTTGCAGCAGCCCTGTGGTGTGGTCCAGCTCCCAGCCTGCCATGCTGGGCTGGCAAGGATGCTGCCCCCGAGGGCTTTCTTGGCGGGCAAACGCTGGCAGCATCCAGCCCGGGGCCACTGCTCTGACAATGGTGAGGGAGGTGTCCCACGGCACACTGAATAGCCTCCTAAAATATATCTTATACAGCTAAACAGTTTCCAGGGGAAATGGCAGCACGCTGACTCAGTTACATTTTAGGGGATCTCAGCTGAGCCTCTGGTATCTCCTGAGAGAAGCAGTAATATATGGAAAAGCCATTCTTGCTGCAACAATATCTGCTCACTAATATCCCCTCAATAGATTTCAGTGGGCTACCATGGTTTCTGACAATAAGGTTTAATCCTGTGTGTCTTTTCTGCCTTCCTCCATTTTTTTGTTTTTAAATGGGCAATCTATTAGCAAATGTCTTGGAGTTAGTGATTATTACTTTTCCAGAAAAATAGATATACTTGCCAGAAAAGTGGCATTTTGTGGCTACTTATAGTAAAAAGACTTTATGGATATATTGCACCTGCTGCTGTACTACAGTGGAGCCCAGCATTGGCTGAAAAACTGAAAGAACAATTCTTCCATTTAATATAAAACAAAATATCAATTATTCAGTTTTATGCAAAAGAAAAGATTTAATTTTAAAACTGAAGTTATTTGATACTGAAGCTTCTACTCGAAAAATTATTACTTCTTTCTCTAGTTAGTGTGATCATTAGTAGTCTTGAAATCTACAGATAGTTTCTTCCTATTTTGTAATACACTCCCATTACACTTGAAAAGACCAGTGATTCTCACTTCTCTGCTTTGCAGCTTCTGCTGGATGAACAGGCAAGAAGGCAGAGGAGGTAAAGTATTTTGATTGGGCATTTGTACTGTTACCATAGAGACTCATTGAAAAACTCAACTAAATGTACTCCTTAAAATGTCAAACACGGGAAGCAGGAGGGAAATTT
Organism: Acridotheres tristis; assembly: GCA_037013685.1. Lineage (NCBI taxonomy): Eukaryota > Metazoa > Chordata > Aves > Passeriformes > Sturnidae > Acridotheres > Acridotheres tristis. The sequence goes on from CM072884.1 coordinate 77,931,434, forward strand.
CAGTGGAAAAATATCTGAAGAGCATAAAGCTGTTATATTAGCTAAATTCACTGCACCACTCCTTCATTCATTGTAGGTTAAGTAAATCCTGCTTCTGAACTGAGGGGAATTATTTCCTTTGAAATATGGGCTTTCAATTACCTTTGAGATATGAACTCTAATCTCTTTGGTAGAAGATGAAAATTAACTGTATCTACCAATGCCAGTCTTACATGAAGCTTAATTAATTTGGACTTGATTCTTCATCTCACTTCAACAAAAAAAAGTAAATATGTGAGTAATAATCTTACAATATGCAGAGCACTAGGTGCACCTCTGATTTTATTATGGAGGATTAAGGATGAACCAAATTCATTTTAGCATCACAATTTTTTATTACTCATTTTCCATAGAGGGCTGGGCTTTCAGCAAGGGGTCAGTAGGCAGTGAAGACAACAGAACTGTGGGAGTGGGTTCTCTGCTGCCCTGTGGGGAGGTACTGAGAGCCTGGCACTGACAGCCTCTGCCCATCCGCTGTGCTCACAGCCTGCCATTACCACCTCCTCTCGCTTTCCTCTCATTTAAAGAGATTAAGGATGATTATTTAGAGAAGGGTCCTCACCATCGGCAGCAGCACTGAACTACGGAAACCTCCCAGAACTCATATCAGATAGCACCATAACTGTTTTAATAGGAAATAATGTGCACATGATGAAAAGTAAATGTAAGATGAAAATTGTGCATTGCATGACTTGCAGGAGGATTAATATAAAGTTGCCTAAAAAAACAGTTGGGATCAATTTTAGAATTAATATCCTGTCTGGGTAGCCCTGTCATGTAGACTAAAACACTTTGGCTAGATGGGATATATTAGAGTGCAGTATTTATTTTGTGGTCATAACTATTGGGCCATGGGCCAGGATTCCCAAGTTCTTTAGTCCTTTCCCAGATTTTGACAAATACGTTGCAGAATTTTCTTTGACCTTCCTTCCTCTTTGCTTGTTTGTGTGTGAAACTACTACCATGGTACTGAGTATGTAAAAATATTCTATAAAACTTAGGTCTAATGTTTTAATAGTTAATCTTGATAATATTTGATCTCTTGGAATTTCTTATATCTGAAGGAATAGCATACTGCAATGAATTCATAAACGCTGGGAAAAAAATCACATTTTTTTCATTCACTAGTCTCATCTTCATTATTTCTTTAGTTGGAGGGTAGACTTCTTTCCATGCAAAAAGCTTATGTCAAAAATCAAGATTCCTGTGCAATTAAAAGCATTTGGTAATGCATAATATTTGAATTAGGTAAAAGATCTGGTAATAATTATCAATAAAAACATGAAGCTTTGTTTAGTTGTGGGCTAATTTTCCTCTTCTCTTTTTCAATGCCCGAATGAGGGATAAAACAAATAAAAGGCAGTAAAAGGAGTGACTTTACTCAAAAAATTTTCTTTATACATTGAGATACATTGGAAAAACCTTTCTTTAGAAGAAAGGTTTTCCAATGTATTTCAAAACATTTTTTGAATTTTACCTTTTTTGCAAGCCCTTGCTGTTCAAGTCTCTCTTGTTAAAAGGTAAATTACTGCTTAGTGGCAGTAATTTTGTATTATAAAATACTCTTCAAGGTTATCTTGCCAGATTGTCTCAGCACTTCCATTATGTTGTAATTCTTGATGCATGCTGAATATGATAAATATAGAAGTTCCTATTTTGACATGGTATAATGTTAAAATAAATAAACCATAAGAAAGGCAACTTTTCAAATATTAAATGCTTGTGATTTTTTGAAGATATATCACATTAGGGCCTAGACTGACAACTCTTAATCCTTCTTCAAAAAGAAAAATCTGTCACAGTAGTACAAAGGAAAGGCTTTTATTGAAATAACAGGAAAATAATAGCAATAATCTAATAATAGGGAATGCCTTGGGAAGTCTTATATCTGGGCTTTAGTATCCTGATTCTATCTAATGAAAAAATCTTTTCACATACATTTGAAGTAGCTTGTAAAATTAACCAATTTTATATCTCATCTGTTCTCTATTCTCAAATGAGTGTTGCACATCCTCTCTTCATAAGAAAGGAGGTCAAGAGATGGACACTTGTGCAGTGACACTGTGCTCAGTCCCTGCTTAAAAGAAGAGATAATAACACAAGATGCTCTACAGGTGTAAGGGACAGAGCACTCATAACTTTTTCACCTTAATTTCTGTCAAATTACTAAGAGTAATTCATTAAAATACTAGTTTGCTTTCCCAAATATTAACATATGTCTGCAAATACTATGACTTATTTTGTGAATAAATGGCTGCCTCAGAATGAATATATTTGAAAACAAGCTCGTTTTATGAGGTCATTGCCTTAAAGAATTCTGCCATTGGCTATCTAACTTAATAAACTTGTGTGATATCTGGACAATGTTTTAAAATTTAATCAGGAATATAACTTTGGTGCTTACTCTTGCAAAATAGTTGTAAATTTTATGTTTGCAGAAATAAAAAAAAAAAAAGAAGGAAAGATTCCACATATCACAATGTTATTAAATGCTAAATTAGGATTTTTATCTTTCAGACCTTTAAGAAATACTGAATGCCACATAGAAGAAACATGGTACATTTTTTATTTGCTATAATTACACAGTATTAGTCCTCATTCTTTATATTCCTGCTGTGACTCTGGAAAATCAATTGTAAAAGAATATTAAAAAAGAAAAAAAGCTTTGATTTTAAACACATCTTGGACTGTGTTGCTTTTCTTGCTACTGTAATGTGAATTTTGTCTTTCATGGCTACTGATCTGTTCTATGTTGCAGTAAAATGCTAATCTAAAAATCAATGGAAACATTTTTCCCATAAAACACAATGCCCTCCAGAGGTTTGCTTGGCTCTGTATAGGTTGAAATCGGTGACCTCAGAGTATTTGTAAAATACCAGTGGTAACTTCTCAGAGTGTCACAGCAAAATTGTTTTCAGGTCTCCAAGGAGGGTTCAGGCTCTAGTGTCAGTAGCAACAAAGGTAAGGGCAACAATTATATGTCAGCTCTATTCTATCTTCAAAGAGGGCATTTTGCCAGTCTGACATATTGGCTGGAAAAGCCTCACACGTACAAATCTTTGTTTTCTTTCTAATTTATTTTTGGAGATGTGGTAGAACCTGAGATGAATCTGTAAAAACAAATAGGATCAGAACAGCTATGTAAGACCACCATAGATGTAGTCACAGATAAACTGAAAGGAAGTTCACTTTCTTTCTATTTTTGGAGCAAAATATATATATCCAAATCTTTTCCCCTGTTTTTCAGTTTCCCATAATAATAAGGGTTTTTTTTATATTGAACAATCCAATAGCTAATAAAAATTAAATTGCCTAAATAAAAATAATTATCAAGCAAAGGTTTCAGACTACATGGGGTTTTATTATTTTTTAAATTAAAACCTTTACAGATTTTTTCATTTTTCTCCTTCACAATATTGTAAAGGGTAGTTGAAAAATAAGGAAAGATTTCTCAGGAAAACAATATTTGATTGACATCTGGGTTTGTTCTACGTTTTTAAAAAAAGGTCTTGTCTTTTTGTAATGCTGTTGGTAGAAGATTGCTTGGCAGGTATGGAATAATTAGAAAAGAGGACATAAATGAGATTAACATCTTAACAATACTAGGGAGCATTCTAATATATAGAAGGAAGGAGGAAACTACTCGAGGGAGCAGAAAGGTTTCAGATAAGGGAAGCACAATTAAATTCCATTATGAACTTGCTAGGGAAGAATTAAATGAAATGCACTGTCTGTGAGACTTCCTGGATAGTTTTTTTGAAGAAAAAAAAAAAAATATTGGGACACCCATGGATGTATCAATACCTGACTTTTTTTTTGGGAAAAAGAAATGTGAGAGTCAGAGGTAGAGCTTTCAAGAAGAAACAAAGTGCTGGAAAACTGGAATCCTAAAGAAACATTGTGAAAGAAATGTCAAGTTTCTCATTGATCTAAATAGAATTTAAATGTTCAGCTGACATCTTCTGACCAAATTAAGCTTTGATCACCTCCACATAGGAAGGAGCCATTACTCTGACACTGGTTTAGGACCAAAAAAAAAAAAAAAGATGCAACTCCTGAAACTGGATCTACTGAACTGAAAGGTTGCTAGAGCAGAGCACACAGATCACTGATGTTCTATATTACCTCAGGGAGACAATTGCTCTTTCAAAAAGGATAAGTATGCATACGTAGAAATGACTCATGATACTTTGAACTAATTGTTATTTAATCAGTGCCTGATAAAATAATAAAACCTCAGAAGAGGTAATTTCCTTTTGTTTTATTGCATAAACAAGGGTCATGTAAAGCCAGCTGTGTAAATGTATATTCTTCTTTCAGGCATGTTATTCTAGGCAGAACTAGTAGTAGTCTCTATTTTTAGAGCTGCCTGATACTCCCTGATGTACAAAGCTGTCTCTATTATATGAGCTTTGCCAAACTTTCCTGTTTTATTTGAAAATTATTATTGTAAACACCTTCATGAATGTTTCCAAACTAATTCAGCTGTAAAAGTGTAGTTATGACCAAGAAACCAGAGAAGAAAGTAAATTTTGTCATCTTAAATGCTGTTTGAGACCCAGAGAAGTGCTACAAGACATTGAAATACCCTATGCATTTCACGTTTTGAAACTTTACATTTTGCAGGTATTATTTCTTGTGTTAAATATGACCCTTATGCTATCTTTAATGGTGACTTAAAATTTAACATAGTTGCATTCTTTAAATAGTTTATACTCATACTCACCATTGGTAGGTCTCATCAGAGCTCATCATTCTGAATGCTGAATTCCCTTAGCATATTGGACAGTGCTGTACTCAAGGTTGCTCTTACTCTCAATGGAAGAAATTTGGATATTTCAGGCAAAACCTATCCCAGTTAAGAGTCATTTGAAGAGCAGAGTGTAACATTGTAAAGCATACTACTACTGCACAAGCAGAATACCACATGTATACATGCTGATTTTTTTTACACCATTTGAATTTCTTCTGACCCAGAGCAGTACATGCATGTAAGCACAGCACATCTTTAGACTTCTCAGCAATGCTGAAAACAGAATGACTTAGCTCATATAGGGTGTTCCCACAGTTATGGATTCTGAATAGAGTTTTAAAAAATCTGGTTTCCTTGTTTCCTGTGGATATATATTAAAACAAGGAGCATACAATGATGTATTCTCTGTCACTCACAATTTAAAAAAAAGAAATGCTGTTCTACTGTCTAATTTAAAAAAACCCAGGAATGGGCACTGATCTTTCATGCCAGTCATGCTCCTGAGCCTCCACTCAGTGAAGAACTAGAAAATTTACTTACCCCAGCAGAGACATGCCCTGGGACATTGTCACGCTGCTCAAGCTGTGATATGTAGTAAAACCTGAGAAAGTCCAAAAACATGAAAAAAATGATGTGACTTATTAGCCATTTATTCAAATCCTAGAAGCCTATTGTAAAGGTGGGATGATCCACAAGAAAGGGAACGTATCAGCTTTCTTTTTTTTTTCCCACTTATTAATATGCTTTCCAACTTTTGGTAACATCCTCAATGTAAAAGCTATATTCATGATAAACTCTCCTAAAAGATACCTGGGGTTTGCTTTATCAAATAAATTGGTACTGGCTGCACAAATTTCAAACACATATAGAGTGGAGAAGAACATTTAAGACAATTGGATATTTTGGGATCCTGTTTGAATGGACATGGAATAGAGTCTCTCATATTCAAAAGATAGTGAGCAAAATGATCTAGTTTCTTATTCAAAGTCAATTCTTTCACACTAAAAGTAAGAATAATTTTGTTAAAATAGATATTAACATAAAAATTACAAAGCAAGTTTGACCTGCTAGAAATGTGTCTAGTTGTCAATTCCCAGTTAAGTATACAAGTGATACAAACAGAAGACAAAATGTTCAAGTCCATATAAAAATGCTAGAAAAACATGAAATTATAACCAAAGTGTAACTCAAACAAGTTGGGATGGATGAGAAGGTTGTGATCTAGGTTATAAAATAAAACTATTCTAGTCTGACTTTAAAGCCCCTAAAAGCAATAAGGTATCTTGAAGTTCATTTCAGAGCACAAGTCTGTTAGGTGCTATCTCTGCAAAAGAAAAAGCACTGATCGAAAATTCCTTTAAAGGTTAGAAATTTTTGAAGCTCTAAGTCACAATGAGTTGAGATATTAAAGTGCCACACTGATATCAGAAAAAGTCCCTCCATCAACTTCTTTCAATATAAATTCTTACCTAAAAAACAAGCAATTTTATTGAACAAGAGAAAAAGAGGATAGGTAGAAGTGGTATAATTGCATCTTGTTTTCTATTGGTTACTATCAGGAGCAAAAGAGTAGTAAAGGTCACAATAAGGTGAGCACTATCCATTTCCTCTAAATTTCAATCTTCTAAAAATCCGAGCAAGATTCTTGTCCTTAGCAATCGAAACTGAAGACTGATTATGTTCAGATACTAAAAGGTAGAAAAAAATGTGCTTCTTAATAGCAACAAGAAATCATTATCCACAATTTGTAAAATACATGTAAGCTGTTACTTCTCTGTATGCCATCTGTGTGTAACACTTGGTTGTAAAGGGACTGAAGTTATTTTGAGCCTCTGGTAGATTAGGTTGCTTTATCTAGATGGTCTATGTGAGAAGAATATGGCAGACAACAAAATGATCTTCCTATGAGAAAGTAAAGAGAAGAGAGCCTTGGCACAATGGAATTGAGATTTCATCTCCATGGAGGCTTGGAAAAAAACCCAATTTCTCTCATGACTCTGAGACAAATGAAAGAGCTATGGCCCAAAGAGGTGAGCATGTGGCAGTTTTTATACCAGAAATATGCACAGCTGAGCCTAACAACTCCCAGCCATCAGTGAAATGGTAAGAGTTTCTGATGAACCTTAACTCCACACTGAATCAGTTCTACTAACGAAATACACAGGCCTGGGGCATGGGTGTAGAGAAAGATGCTACATGAAGCAGTAAAATGTAGGCATGTAGGACTGAAATGAGATCTGAGACCTTTTGGGTCCTCTGTGGAGACAGCACCACAAAGCACCTCTGAAGTACAATGCTTCTGTTATGTAGTTCCTTGTCTCTTTCTCTGGCAGATAAATACAAGACATTTAGTAACATACGTTCATGGTTGTGACTGTTGACACAACGTGGTCTTGTTACTTTAAAACAGGCACAGATCCAAAACCTTCTCCTTGACGAAGCAAATCCCACCGCAGATATGTGGAAATATGGAGCTGTAACTCCAAAATCACAGCCAAGTCAGATTTTCCATCTAAATTCATATTTGGAAGGCTCAAAAATCAAAGAGGAATAATATTTACCTTTTAAATGGAAGATGTAAAAAATATGAGCCACATCAAAACTGTGGAACCACATGGTGCCTGAATGTATGCTGACAGCATACCAGGATGAGACCGGAATGCACATCATGTCACACAGCATCCTTCCCTCTCTTCTACTGCTTCCTCTTTCTATTGGATGAAAATGTGGGTATGTGACTAGAAAAGGATTTACTGAGAATTCTGGCTGTTCATGAGAGCAGATTTATGGGAACAAAACATAAAGCATACACAACCAACATATAACCACTGCTCATGCTCAACTGGTTAATATTTCAGAGGTATTCCATTAAGAACAATGCATAATAACATATTACAGTAAAGGTAGGAATAACTGGTCCAAAGTAGATTACTGTTTCTACCTGATTAACATAAATTCCTACAGCTCAGCCAGGATCAAAGTTTAATCTTTTCAAAGCTTGTCTTGTATACACACATCTGCTGCACTTGACATTTTAACAACATCTGTTTTCACTTATCTGATGTCTCTATTATTTCTGCTAATGCTGAGAATATGTTCTTGTGTGCACATGGAATTTTATCTTTCCGACTTCCCAAGTCATTGTGGACATCTGGTGTTCATGAGTATTTACTCTGCCTACTGATTTTGAGGAAGGAAGGTGTCACTGTTCAGAAAAGGAAGTAAAGGTATATTAAAGTTTTAACCCTTTTGTTACAGGAGGCAGGTAGCTGTCCAGAGTAATGTTTTTGTAAAGTCAACCTTGAATATTGCTTCTAAGCAAGATTGCTTATAGTGAGTTAGACAGGACAGTATTTGTTCTTACTATTCCAGTAGGAAAACAAAAAGAGTGCTCAGAAAGGCAGACAGGATTTGAGGCTTACATGTTTCATTAGCTTTCTTCAGGGAGGCCAGATTCATCTTTGATTCTCTGAGATAAAGGCAGATAATAAATTCTTAGGGATAGTTTCTCTGGCCTAGATGTAAAATAAGTTAAAGCATTTATTTTAAGTTCTGATTTTAAATGTTAACAGTCTCTGCTAGTAACTTAGGACAGTTTGTATCAGTGTTGTTGATGCAATGCGTGATAACAGTCAGAAACGGTCAGAAGGAAAGTTTTTCTTGGCACTAAGAAAATAGGGAAATATTTATTATACGAGTGGAAAGGGCTTGTGTTTCTCCTATATTTATTGCAAACAATTCTAATACTAAGAGTACTGTTATTTAAAGGATTGTGTCAGGATGAAGCTGTCCCCATACAAGAGGAAACAGACGATCTTGGCAGCCCTTAACATTAATTTATACTCTTTCCAAACAGCATTTACTGGTGCAACCATTTTCCCACAAACTGCAAAATACTACCTTGTAAGAAATTACAGTGAAGATCTACAACACACACATATACAGATACACAAAACCCCCTCACTTGTGGTGTGGAAAATTGTGCTAATCTCATTCAAACTGCAAAGCAAATGCACTGAGTCAGCAAGAACCATTTAATCACAGTATTTTAATGGAACAGAAGAACATTAGTTTTGGCACTGGGGAAAAGGAATTTTCTTGTTACTTGAATAAACAGCTGATTGAGCATATTCTGGTAACTGGAAAAATCCAAAGGCTCATCTCTCTAATCAAGAGCAAGTTTAACAATACAATACGAATCTATACCCCCAAATTCTCTCTCCCTCCCGAGGAAAACTGTCTCATCTTTGTTACCTATTGGGAACACTTCAAGCCCTCTGCAGTCTTCTGATCAGATCATTAGTGTAGCTTCAGTTATTGTCTTACATTGTAGTTTTTATTAACAAGAGTGTGAGCCAAAAGTTGTCAGGCAATGGGTAACTATGAAGTGCAGTGGGATACTGTAGACTGGTGCTACATGCTATGTGTGAAGCCATTTGGTAATCATGCTTAACTTGCTAGTACAGATCTAGCCACAGAGATTATGATTCTGCATTTGTAGGGGGTTAGTAAACAAACAGTACCTAGACCAAACAGCCGTAGTTTGCTACATTTGATAGCAAACATTTGATAGCCCTACTCTGGCTGGGAATGTGGGTCTAGCTGTCCTCTAGAAGTGTTTTCCATCTAACATAGTTCTGTGATTCCTCTGAAAGTAGCAGCAATTTTGTCTCCCTCTCAGGGTTGACAGGTTAAGTTATATTCACTTAGAAATACTGGCATTTAACAATGAAGAACTTCCCTGATCTACAATATCATTCATGGCATGAAAATATGCCATGACATAGATTATTCCAAATTTACTGCTCTGCAAGATGAAGACGTATGTAAAGCTGAAATGCTGTCAAACCAGCAGCTCTTAAAGTAGTGTCCTAGTGGTTTTTAGAACTTTTGTTCCCAAGAGTGAATTTTATGATAGGTTGTGAAGAACACATTTCATAACATTACACTTTAATGATGTTGCGTGTCTTGATTCAATTCAAGCTGGTTTTTTAGGAGTCCAACATGTAACAGGAAAGAAAAGAATTAGAAGCAAGGTTAACTAATAGTCCATGTGACTGCAGTGTGGTAAATACAAATAATTTAGATAATTTCTTTTGAATACTTACCTCCTTTTTTTTTTTTTGCCATTCAGACAACCTGGTGATTGTAGCAAGAGCAATAGATCTCTGTATTTCTTTATTTTATACTAAATAGACAGCAATCTTAACTTCAAGACCCAAGATTTTTTGAATGGGCTTAATTTTACATAGTATAAATATTCAAAAATTAGCTACCTAAATCTAGGACAATTTTCTTAGATTTTCTTTGCTGTAAACAATGCCTATTTACCATCTTCAGAGTTGCACATTTCACCCTCAAATAGATATCTTTCTCATCATCTCATGAAAGGGAGAAGTTGTGACACAAGTCCAAGGTACAAAATTCTTTAACAGCTCAAGGACTTAGGATTTGCATATGCAGAATAGTAAAAAGAGAATTTTCAAGTGGTTAAAAGGACATGGTTAAATATTTTAAAATACCTTGCTGTCTATGTTTAACTCCTTTATTTCATACTTTGTTAATAAATATCATATTAAACAAGGAATGCAGGAACTGGTTTATAGAATCAAACCAAAGTTAAACACATTTTGGCATGCTGTCCATGGAAGCAGCACCAGTGCTTGGGAAATGTAGGAAGAACTAGGTGATCTACCTTTTAGTCAACTCTTGGTATTTCGTGACTGGCCATTTAAAATCTTCCCATGAAAATTACACTTCAAATGTAGTATTTAATATTCACTACCAGCCTAAATGGCTGAGAGATGTATTAAATCTGTTTTCTGAAAACATCTGCACATTTGACCTCCAAAATAGCTGTTACAAAGAACTCAACACTGCATTGAGTACAGTGCTGAGTGAGGAAAACAGTGCTTGTTTACTGTGCATCTGATGATCTTTTGATGGCAATCCATAATTATAATGTTAAAATAAAGATAACATGATACATAACCACATTTACCATTGATTTTTCAAAATTATACAGATCTTGATTCTGTTTTCTCTCAGTCATACTTTTTCAGACTCAGTTGCATTTTACGTGGGTGGGATAACGTATGTCTAATTGTTCTTCGATGTAACATTTTTTCTAGTTCTGCCATAGTCTTGGTTTAAATCACAGATAATATTTTTAATGCAACATTCCAGATTGCAGCTATTTATTCAAGTCATCTATGGATATTATACTTTCCCAGACACCTGTCCATATTGATTGGAGGCTTCTTTCTGTATACCCAAATCAGAGATTTTCACTATAACAATTTTGTAGGTGTTTTTGTTTTCATTTTGTTTACATTATTCTATGCTTACTAATTTTACATTTCATATGTTATTTCATCCTTGAGTCACTGACTGTGGAGAAACCCTCTTGAGCTCCTTACAGATACTTTTGATTTTGACTATGTAGAGTAATTTTGAATTATCTGAAAACATCACTGCCTTGCTATTTATCATGTTCCCAAACATTTAGGCATAACTGAGCAGCCAATGTCCAAATTTAAGAAATTCCTGTGAGAGCTTGTTGAAAGCTTTTTGAAAATAGAAATATAATTAGATCATACTTATCCACCTACTCAGTGATACTTTGAAAAAGCAGAAAAAATTTTAAGGCATATTTTGCCTTTGCAAACCCCATATTAAATCCTTATCAATATTCTTTATCTATCTTGTGTTTACTAGTTTCTTTATTTACATAGGCTTTACCAGTTAGATTGATACATATCAGTCAAATCCTTAGTTTTCACTGGTTAAAATTCTTTTTTGTATTTTTCCTCATTCCATTCCTCTGCCTATTGATTAAAGAAATAGGTTACACATGGTAGCAAAAGCCTCATAGCTTCATATCAGAATTCTTAAAAGTTTTTGAAAATTATTTCGTTTTATTCAGTTCACTGTACTTACTGATTTATACTTATTTGTTTGTTTGTGTCTGTTTTTGTTTTGATTTTAAATCTCACTTAGGAAATATTTAGTTAGAACTACTTCCTCAAATTCATGCTGTAAAACTAAGACCTGATATGAAAACCTTCTGGATTACTTTTGGATTGAGCACAATTTAGAAATTAACTTCTTTATTCTGCAGTTTTCTCATGCGAAATAATTGCATGAGTATTCCTCAAATTCTTTCATTGTCTGCTGCTACCTTTCACTCTCTCACAAGCCCTCTGCTTTTGATATGTTTGAAAAGATTTTATTTTGAGCCCTTACAACTTAAATATGCAGATCCTTGACATGCTTCTTGACCTGACATTATGCATTTAAATCAGAATTTCCAGGTTTATGTCTTATTGCATCTTTCATGTATGCAGCTTGTATTTTTTTAGACCTATTTCCCCCATGAATAAAGTCCATTTTAAGACTTATATATTCTACCATTTCAATCTTGTAGTATTTGTCTTTCTCACGTATACATCGCTCCCCTTTTCAGTGAACCTTGTCAATATTCTTCTTCCTAAAAGATGTGGAACTGATAAATATTTTGATGATTGTGTCCACCAAATAACAACTGGAAGGTTAATCTAAAAAGTGACCAGTGAATTTTATTGTGCTGTCTAGAATACTACCCCTCATATCCCCCAGATGTCTGGTTGCAGCTTCCAAAGGGTTTCACGGTTCTGTTTCTACACATGGTTTTCTTATGAGAAAGAGGAAGGGAAAGGTAGGTGAAAAGATGTGGGAAGCTTTCTGAGATGTTGTTGTACAGATGAAGCTTGAAAGATATGTTTCGAACTAAAGCTAGTGTGAAAGTCAAGATTAGAGCAGGAGTTGCCTTTTTTCCTTGTGGTGTGTCTGATTCTCCAGAAAAAGGTAAATTATACTGTATAAAAATGTAACACCCGGTATTGAATTTTACCCAGTATACATAGGCGTTATTGAAAACTCTAATTATCTTTGTGTTTCAATCTTTTCAGCTCCCTGATTTCTCTTTGTATATCATACTTTATGCCTATAATACCAAGTCTGAAAGCAAAAAAAACCCAGCATAGAGTTATCTAGAGGTTTCTATTTTTTGATTAATCTGTAGTAAGTTCTAATTCAACCCAGTTCTGTGTATGAGATAATTTCAGAAGTACTCATTATCCCAACAGAGTTCTTACCTCTATTGCAGAACACATGCTAAAGAAGGAATTCTTGTGACGTATGAATTAATCTGAACAACCCAGTATTGTCTTCCTCAAGTTATTCTTACTAGCATAAAGGATAACAGACAATATATGGGGAAGAAGAACTGCTTAAGACAGACATTTACTATTGTTATTATTACTGTTCGCATTAAAATATTCAATCAATCAATCAATCAATCAGTCAAATGAAATCCTCATCTTTTTCATTGTAGTCATTAGGTCAGTCTATCAGGATTCTGTTGGAAAACAAACATATTCTCTTTTTCAGTGAAAGACACCTGGAATTTCAAACCGTCTGTTTTAGCGCACTAATTATCTTTTATTATTTTCCTGACACCAGGAAGTTGCGACTTCATTTGATTTATTTTGTAATATGCAACAGAACACTCACTTTTATTATCATTATAAAACCTCAGAAATATCCATCTAGTATCTATGGTGTGGATACATAGTAAGTTTCCACTTTCTTGAGCTTAATATTTAATTCCATATTTTCTTCAGGTAATAGTGGGGTTCGGGGTTTTCTTTGGATGCCTATTTTTTATTTGCTGTTTTACTCTGCTAGCTTTTTTTTGGTGTTTACCTTGTTGTCTTTCCATTTTTGATTCCATTTGAAATAACATGCACTTTCTTCTCCATCAGGACCATTCAAGAAAATCCAGATCACAGAGCATGTCATGAATAATTAGAAAGGCAGATTTCATTACAATTTTAAAAATCAAATATCTAAAAATATTAAGATTTGGATTTATTTTTTAATAAATATTTAAAATTCCTTTTTAAAACAATAATTTTGCTGGAAATGTGCTACTAATCCTTTTCAAGGACATTTAAAACAAAATATTCACTGATAAGTAGTGGACTTAAGAAATTATATTACATTGGCTCTTACCATGTTAGGTATTAAACTGTGATCAAAGACAGTAAAAAGAATAAAGGCCTTACAAAGCAAAACAGTTGTGCCAAGTGATTCAAACAACATGAGATTAAACATATAACTGGTTTTATTATTCTAGAATAATAGTAACAGAATCATTAAAGTTGGGAAAAAAACCCAAAGTCATTGAATCTGGTCTTTTAACAAACATCACTTTGTCAACTAAACCATAGCCCTAGGTGCTACATTCAGTTGTTTCTTGAACATTTCCAGGGATGGTGACTCCACTACTCCCTGGGGAGCTCATTCTAAGACCTAACCATCCTTCAGTGAAAAAATTCTTCAGAATTGTCCAACCTGGAGCTCCCCTGGAGCAGTTTAAGGCAATTTCCTCTTGTTCACCAGTTGCCTGATCTGTGTTAAAATTAACACATCTGAATTATTTGAAACTGACTTTTCTCCTTTCAACAGGTATGAATTGTCAATGTTCTTTTGACGCAAGCAGAGAAATGAGTTTTACAGAAAACTTAGATGTAGATAATGTGAATCTTCATAAATATGGCTTGAGATCACTCCATGCTTAAGAAGCAATATGAGAAAATAGTTTCCCAACAGGCTTAGGTAATTTTTTTTATGTTATAGTAAATTTGGCACGAAAATAAATGGAGTGTCATTTTTAATAAGAAATTCAACCCATTTCCAGTTACTAATTTCTGTAATCATTTTCTAATTGAGCTAAGGAAAAAGCAATACTTGGGGCTTGATTTTCTAAGGGATGATAATGTTATATGACATATTTGCTGTAGTATCTCCTGCAATCTTTTGTGAGTGCAAAGGGAAGAAAAATTATACATGTGATTACAAATAGGAGCTGATCCAGCAGAGATTGACTGAACAGTGAAATTCGGTAAAAAATCTTCTATGGTTAAATTTCAAAACTTTAAATATTCCTTAAAACAAGCACAGATTTTTTTTCTTTCTCGGGACTAAATAGAGATTCAAGTCTCAGAAATATCATTTTATGCAAAAGTGTAGACTGGGAGGAAACACATAAATTACATTTTCTTCAGAGTTATAAAATACAGTTTAATTCTTAATTCACTATTTACACATAAATGCGTAATATAAGAAAATTATATTATGACATAGGAATCATGAAAATATTGAGTACTCATTCCTGTTCCCTTATATACACAGCACACAGTGAATATTTGAGATAGATATTAAGATGAAAATGTCAGTGGGAAATATTGTGAGGTAGGTATTGCTTCCAGTTCTGTCTTCCATCAGCCAGATCTCAATCGCTTCATACTTTTTTTTCTCATCAGAAGAACAGTGGCTGCTGGGAAGGCTTCCAGGAAATTTTTGGGGGACAAGACAGTCAGTAGGACCTACTGTACTAGATTAGTGAGAGAGCAAGGGGAGGAAGGATCACATATTTCTCAGACTAATACAGTGACAGGAAAGAAAGACATATAAGTCAAAGAATAATAGCATTACAGTAAGTACAATCTCACTATTCACTTCAATCTCACTATTCACTCAAGTAATCTCCAATTACTTGAGGCTGAAGTAACACATGTCAATCTCATATTTTCCAGAAGCTTCATCTCTTGGTCTCTGATTGACCTCACATATCTTCTTTTATAGGACCCTTTAAAGAGATTTTACAGATGAATATCCTCTAAATAATAGGAATATCCTATAAATAATCTTATCACAGGATTGTTTAGGCTGAAAAGGACTTCATGATGACTCTAGTTCCACCTCTTGGTCAGCACAGACATATCTGAGGTGACATTTAATTACTCAGGGCTTTGTTCAGTTTGGTTATAGGTGGAGGACACAGTACCCAAGCCTAAGCAGCTTCCCTATATAGTCTGAAATCTCTCTGACTTTGCCCAGCTCTCCTCTTTCTCCCTGAGTTCCTTACGGCAGCATGAAAAAAATCAATTTTTCTCATCTGATCTGTCATTATGATGAAATGACATCATGTATATAGCTAGGTAAATTGCAACTGTGTTTCATAATGTTGGAGGTAGAAAAAAGGTGATTATCGCGTAGTGTCAATTCACATTACAGCATTTTTTTCAGACCGTTTTAGACATCTTTGTATGAACTTGTTATCTAAGTTTATACCCGAAAGAGAAAAAACAGAGCATGTATCATCTTTCATTCATCTACTGTAGATACTTGAAATGGGTCAGTCTAATAGTCATAGAACTCCATGGAGTATATCTTCCAGTTGATATATTACTTGAAATTTGCTATGAAACTTAGCACAAGTTATTTCCTATTTAACTAAAATTTGTGGCCATTGCTTAGTACAGTTTATAAACATGAACTTAGTTAATGTTGCAGACCTGCTACTCAATTTCACCTCAATGAAATTTTCCCAAGACAGGATGGTCAAGGTTACTCCTGTATTGCCAGTCACATTTGTTTCAGTATGCTTGCTGGTGAGGTCACTTCTGATACCACCTGACTCTATATTAGATATATGCATATATCCATTATATCTGAAAAGTCATGGCACTCAGAGGAAGTCCTGGCTGACTGGTAAAAGGGAAACATAATAAGCATCTTTAAAAACTGAAGGAAAGAAAACCCTGAGATCAGTATTATTTAATATCTTCATTAATGACAAATGACAAATTTGAGTGCAGCCTCAGCAAATTTGCAGATGTGAACAAACTGAGTGGTGCAGCTGCCACACCTGAAGAATGTGATGGCATCCAGAGGGACAGGGACAGGCACGAGTAGTGAGCCCATGGGAATCTCATGAGGTTTAACAAGACTAAGTGCAAGGTGCTGCACCTGGGTTGGGGCAATCCCCAGTATCAACACAGGCTGAGGATGAGCAGACTGAGAACAGCCCTGCTCAGAAGGACTTGGGGGTGCTGGTGGCTGAGAGGCTGGACATGATCTGTCAGTGTGATCTTGTGGCCTAGAAAACCAAATATATCCTGGGCTGCACCAAAAGCAGTGTGGCCAGCAGGTTGGGGAAGGTGACACTGCCCCTCTACTCTGCCATGGAAAGACCTCACCCATAGGGCTGCATCCATCCCTGGGGCACCCCAGCACAGGAAGGACCTGTTGGAGCATGTCCAGAAGAGGGACATCAAGATGATGCTATGAGGAAAGGCTGGGAAAATTTGGATTATTCAGCCTGGAGAAGAGAAGGCTTTGAGGTGACTGAATTTGTCCTTGCAGCAGCTGAAGGGAGCCTCCGGGAAAGGTGGGACAGGATTATTTACAAGAGCATGTAAGGACAAATGGGTTCAAAAGGGTAATTAGTTCAAAATGAGTGAGAGTAGGTTTAGATTAGATATGAGGAAAAATTTCTTTACTGTGAGGGTAGTGAGGCACTAGGATGGTGACCCAGAGTAATTGTGGCTGTCTCATCCCTGGAATTGTTCAAGGACTGTCTGGATGGGACTGAGAAACCTGGTCCAGTGGAAGGTGTCCCTGTTCATGTCAGGGGGTTGGAGCTAGATGATCTTTGAGGTCCTGTTCCGACTCAAACCATCTTATGATTCTATGATATAAAAAGTGCAAGATGGCTACAGCATGACAAAAATTAAAATATGCCAATTCTTAAATTTTTGAGAGCACTGAAGAATGAACTACTGTTTTTTGGGAAGAATTTAATGTTGTATAGCATTTAAACAGATGTATCTGTTATTTCTTATACAGAGATTTTGATGAAGTAAGAGAAACTGGTTTATTTCCACAACGTTTATTTTGATTTATCTATTAAATATGTTTATCTGATTGTATAGATATGACAATTCTGATACTATTGCTTTGTGGTTAAAGCCTAATATGTTGTTACTATTTTGTCAAATTCCTCTTTTTTTTCCCAAGTGCTTATTCAACTGAAAAAGTTTGGGAAGCAAATTTTTGAAAATATTTTTCATCTAATATTTCAACGTCATTTTACTGTGCAATTTGCCTATTAAAATAATTTAGATGCCAAGAGAGTGCTGTCACTTTAACAAGTGATTGATAATAGCTTTGAGACAGCTTTGAGATTAGTGAAGATGCAGACAGTTCAATTGTCAACTGGCCATGACACGAACCTCAAATCAAGCAAGTACTATGGAAATATTAAGGTATTTTAGCTAGAATAGTAATGGGAATAATAAAATACAATGTGAGCTTAATCTATTGGGACTGTGTTTGTTTGTTCATAAGAATGATTTGAGCCCAAATTACAGAGACAGCATCACAGTCATGAGGGCAGAGAAAACCCTTCAGAGGATAGGTGAGTCACCTTCTCATAGTTTTTACAACCTTTTAAGACATATGTGCTTGAATGGTAGTTTATAGATATGATGTCCATCTTGCATGTGAAAAAAGGACCTTTGAACCTCGATTACATCAACTAACAGAAAAACAAATGCTTTGACATTCCTGATCTCTTTAACAAAAGGTTGCATAAAACAACCCACAAAACACTCAAACTCAAACCCCAAAACAAACATAAACCCTTACCACTAGTAACTTAGAATTTCTGCAGTCTGGTGTCTGGACCATATATTTCCTATTCTAAAAAGTCTGCATTATTGTCATTTAATTCCTCTGAGCTAGGAACTTGACACCACTTTTCATGGGTGGTGAATTAAAAAAGCCAGAAACTACTTTATCTTCTCATATTTCTCCTATCTTCTCTTAAGAACTTTTAGTTTGACATACTCTACTATGTTGAAATTGTTATGATTTAGACATTTTGTGCCACAGATGGGACAGAATAAGAAACACACGTATGCAATCAGTTGGCTAGTAAATTTTAACTACCGTTAAGCTACCCTGACTCAATCACTAATTCGTATCCCTATGTACTGAGGCCAGTAACTGAACATTTTGAAATCTAGTGCACGTCATTAATATATTTAAGCCTTGAACTTTCAAGCTCTACCTTAAATGTAAGAGACAAGAATCAAATAAAGGTTTGACTGTACAAATATGGTCAAATATACATTTACCAAAAATATAAGAAAGTGCATATTCACTGAGGTTCAGTAAGGACATAGCATTGCTTTGTTGTTTTTCTTTTCAGAAATTGAGTGACAATTCCCCTAAGGAAAACAAGGTAGTTCAAAATAGCATTTAACAAGCAAGTAAATAAACAGAACTACTGCCTTGCTTCATGTGGAAATTAGTCTATTAGATATGCAGGCAACATGATTTCCATGGTTACAAATGACCTGCTAATCTCTTAAATTATCCAGTCATCACGAACAACAAGCCTACTAAATAATTATACTAAAATGCAAGAACTGATTCCAACAGTATTTTTGAAGCGAAATTCTCCCAGAGAGAGGAGTTTTTTACTTGGTAAAAAGTTGTCGCACTATTTAAATGTAAGCTCAACAATAGCTTTCTTAGAAATGGTCAATCATGAAAAATTTCATTTTAAATAACATTATCCATCATATTAATATTGTAGGTAAGAAGAACAGTAACCGGTTGGACAGGTTGGTAGGTCTGTTTTATTTGAGTACAAAGTAAAAACTCATTTAATATAGATAAAATGTTTCTTGTTGCAAAGGCACCATGTATATTAGCCTAAAGAATTTCTATTTTTTTTCTACATCTAATAGTCACAATTTTCCATGAAGTAAATTAATTCTGTTTGCTTATATTGAGTTCAGTTTGTCTAACTGAAGGGAAACAAACAAAAAGAAAATTACATTTGAATGATCACTCTTCATCACATATGAACTACAAGTATGTCTTCAGAATATTGCTCAGAATTTTCTAAATCTAATGTAAATCTAAAACTGTTCCAAAGTGGCAACAGGAAAAGCTCTTCATGGCCTCTTACATTAGATTGATATATGTATGCAATGACTGCTATGGTATATACATTTCATCATCATCACTTTTAATGAAGTGGTAAGTCTGCTTTGCTATCTTGACCTAAAGACAGAGCAAAACTATTTTGCTAATGACTGATTCTTTGTATGCTACTTTTGGTTTTAATTAATCCCAAATGCTTATCAAGGTCAGTCCTCCCTTAATGTGTCTACTATAAAACATTGCAACTCCATTAACCTCATTTTTCCTCTTTTTGGAATCCTTAATCAGCAAACAGCTGCACACTTGAGTTATTTTATCAGCAAACGTCCATAACTTTACCCCAGGCATATAATATTTAATGTTTTTAAAGCCTTAGCACCTTCTAATCTTCACTGTATGAAAAATATTGCTTTCATTTAAGGATACTGCTGAAGATACAAACCAAGTTTGTATCCCTTACAAATGAAAAGAGATGATTTGGTAAATTTTAGCTCCAAATTTGAAGGAAAGTCAAAGACAAAATATTTTGCAATATGAAATTCCTGGGGCCTGACTTGAGTGCTGGATAGAAGTAATAGTATTCATTTCAAGTGAATTTCTAGCTGATTTCACTGTGATTTAGGATAACAATATGATTCTCTTTAGACTCGATTGTCAAGATTTCATATGAATCTCTTTAACTTGCCTTGTTTAATAACTGAGTTATGTTTTTAAATGAATACCAGAAAGATGAGAACTAAGGTCTTTATCTCACATTTTATAACATGATTTTTTTTTTACCAGTCTTTATTATTTTTCCCCTTTTCAATTTACCCTTTTAAAGTCCTTTAAGAGAATATACTCTCTTTCCCAGCTTTACTTGGACAACACTGCCTTCCATGTGAAAATTTTCACTGCATCCTAGTCAAAACTTGTTCTTGCTTTTTTTTTTTCCCTCAAAGCAGAATCACTTTTCCCCAAAATGTTATTCTAACAGTTTAGCCTTTCAGTAGTGTTTTTGACATCATTGTCCTTTTCCCTTAATCCTGGAAACTTTTATCAATCATATTTTTCTGTGCATTCACCAAAATGAGAGTAAAAAGTAAAAAAAAAAAAAAAAAAATAGCACCACATGGCTCCTCTTCTAGCTGTCTAAATCACCACTGGTAAGCTGATCCAAAGTTTGCAATGTGGTGATACTGTACAATGCTTAACACAATGCAACTCTTATCTTCCAGAAAATCCTACATCAGTAACTCTGGTAATGCTGGAAATTACATGTGTTTGTGTTTCTCTGCACTTATCCAAAAGACTTGTTATACTTGTATTTCAGCTATTTAAATAAACTTTAAAATAGGTTAGAGGTATAGCATGTTCACTTACCCTTTGTCCTGAGTCCATATTTCCCACTTTTTCCAACTTAAGACAGAAAGAGAGTAATTTTACATCTCTGACTGTATTATCTATAATATCTGTATTTTTCTATACAATCTATCATACCCTCCATACATTCTTCTCTGTCATGCAGGTTGAGAGGCAGTATTTTAATCGTTTTGAC